>OW796100.1:10371168-11858607 GCA_941860345.1 Chrysodeixis includens
AAACGAAACGAAACGAAACGAAACGAAACGAAACGAAACGAAACGAAACGAAACGAAACGAAACGAAACGAAACGAAACGAAACGAAACGAAACGAAACGAAACGAAACGAAACGAAACGAAACGAAACGAAACGAAACGAAACGAAACGAAACGAAACGAAACGAAACGAAACGAAACGAAACGAAACGAAACGAAACGAAACGAAACGAAACGAAACGAAACGAAACGAAACGAAACGAAACGAAACGAAACGAAACGAAACGAAACGAAACGAAACGAAACGAAACGAAACGAAACGAAACGAAACGAAACGAAACGAAACGAAACGAAACGAAACGAAACGAAACGAAACGAAACGAAACGAAACGAAACGAAACGAAACGAAACGAAACGAAACGAAACGAAACGAAACGAAGACAGACAGACAGACAGACAGACAGACAGACAGACAGACAGACAGACAGACAGACAGACAGACAGACAGACAGACAGACAGACAGACAGACAGACAGACAGACAGACAGACAGACAGACAGACAGACAGACAGACAGACAGACAGACAGACAGACAGACAGACAGACAGACAGACAGACAGACAGACAGACAGACAGACAGACAGACAGACAGACAGACAGACAGACAGACAGACAGACAGACAGACAGACAGACAGACAGACAGACAGACAGACAGACAGACAGACAGACAGACAGACAGACAGACAGACAGACAGACAGACAGACAGACAGACAGACAGACAGACAGACAGACAGACAGACAGACAGACAGACAGACAGACAGACAGACAGACAGACAGACAGACAGACAGACAGACAGACAGACAGACAGACAGACAGACAGACAGACAGACAGACAGACAGACAGACAGACAGACAGACAGACAGACAGACAGACAGACAGACAGACAGACAGACAGACAGACAGACAGACAGACAGACAGACAGACAGACAGACAGACAGACAGACAGACAGACAGACAGACAGACAGACAGACAGACAGACAGACAGACAGACAGACAGACAGACAGACAGACAGACAGACAGACAGACAGACAGACAGACAGACAGACAGACAGACAGACAGACAGACAGACAGACAGACAGACAGACAGACAGACAGACAGACAGACAGACAGACAGACAGACAGACAGACAGACAGACAGACAGACAGACAGACAGACAGACAGACAGACAGACAGACAGACAGACAGACAGACAGACAGACAGACAGACAGACAGACAGACAGACAGACAGACAGACAGACAGACAGACAGACAGACAGACAGACAGACAGACAGACAGACAGACAGACAGACAGACAGACAGACAGACAGACAGACAGACAGACAGACAGACAGACAGACAGACAGACAGACAGACAGACAGACAGACAGACAGACAGACAGACAGACAGACAGACAGACAGACAGACAGACAGACAGACAGACAGACAGACAGACAGACAGACAGACAGACAGACAGACAGACAGACAGACAGACAGACAGACAGACAGACAGACAGACAGACAGACAGACAGACAGACAGACAGACAGACAGACAGACAGACAGACAGACAGACAGACAGACAGACAGACAGACAGACAGACAGACAGACAGACAGACAGACAGACAGACAGACAGACAGACAGACAGACAGACAGACAGACAGACAGACAGACAGACACCTATGAACTAAAGCAGATGAAGTAAAAAAAAACAACGAAAATGAAAAAAAAAAGATTGATTAAAAAAAAAACATTAACTTAGTAATAAAAACAAAGAAAAACGTCAACTAAATGACCATGCAAAAAATGTATCGGTGCTGTCCCAACCCACCAACAGAATTAAGACCACTTTCAATATTATTATGAAGTCCATAAAAAGAAAATAATATATTTTGTGTCCGTAAAGACAGGATTATTAAAAAGAAAAAAAAAACACGTTTTAGTTCATAATAATTACAATCAACTGAACATTTTCAATGTACGTTTCAAAAATATATATTTATTTATTTTTTTGTAGCTTAAATAAGATCCCACTGCTGGGCAAAGGCCTCCCCTTTCTCCTTCCAAAACCTGCCTGGCTTTTGCGATATCTGGCCACGTGCGACCTGCATATCTGACAAGATCATCACACCACCTTCGCCGCGGACGACCTCGACGACGATGTCCTTGCTCCGGCGTCCAGTGGGTGACGATCTTTCATAAATATTTATAATATATTTTTTCTGTTATTGTTCATTTACTATCAAAGGGCCTAATAACAAGCAGGTGTCAGTAATAGTCGCAAACAATCCGATATTGCAAAGATAACAACGAACACAGCGGAAGGTACAGGCCACGACTGAGGTGCGCGCGCGTGTCTTAGCATGGCAAGGGGCGAGGGTACAGCGAGATTAGACCGTTATTTTTCGCGTGCGTGTCACGGTTGTTATCTATCAGTAGTTTTTTTTTATAGTTAAATAGCGTTTCTGAAAATTTTTGTAGTGAAAAAAAATGAACAAGAATTGTTTTTTTTTCTGTTTTTTGCACGTTAACCCAATGACTTACGGTGATGTCGTGTCGTTAAATGAGATACGTTTGAAATATATCGGTGGGTTGGATTAAGATTTTCATACGAGATACCATTTTGGAAATATAGAGCGTCGTAGATAAAATAAAGTAACATTCATAGGAGGAGAATTAAATATGGGCCTACACCCGATCTCACAAAGAAAACAAAACACTACACGGCTACAAGTGGGCGCTGAGCGACGATCGAACATAGGGTCGAAAATCGGTAGTCCGTTGGAACGCCATTCGGCTATCTGATTACTTGCAATTTAATGCAACTTTAACGCTGTATGTCTACTTAGCGCATAATTATTTCAAGGCTGGCTGGTCTTCAACCCCTTAAGTTTAGTCACCGATCAATATGGGCGTTTCCGCAAGCCGAGAACAAACAAGATGTAACGACGGTCAGCCTTGCAAAAAAAAAAACTATTTGTCCAGCTCACACTTCATACAATAGACGCAAACACTTACCCCGTTTTTTTCTGCTACTCGCACTCAATCACTATCACAAAACGCAATCGAATGTCGAATTTTGCCAATGATAACAGGTTAATTAATTTTAAACATTTAACGAAGCAAGAACCTCGGAACCGCCTTTAAAATGTGACGGCAGCATTGCTGACGTAACAATTGATGTAGGTATTCAAAATTATGACTCATATGTGGGTTATCCAAGACAAAATTCCACAAGTGTTCGGTTAACTTCGTTAGTGAACGTAACAACGTTTCCTTTCAGAGGTCTGCACTGTACGAACGCTCGAACAAGAATGTCTTTGCGCAGACAGTGAAGCCGTACCTATTTATAGCCAACGTATAAAAACATATTTACTAATTTTGAGGGTAGATGTTTTACAAATAAATAATCAGTATCGCAATACGATTATTAGTTGTATCTGCGAAATCTTATTTCTTCTCTAACCCTCATTTTATCAATCACTGTAGATGACAATATTTCTTAACCTGTTATTTTATTTTCACACGTGGTTAGTGAAGTTACACTCATGACATTTCTTTTTCCATCGTTTCCAGGGGCGGAATAGTAAATTCAAAACAAAGCTTCTCCAGTTTTTTCTTAGGTCATATTTAATTTGTAGGTTTTGTAAGATTACTCAAAATCTAAAGTACTTAAATGAAATATTCAATTTGGGGATGTGAATGTCGACTTTTGCGTTGATCTATAACAATATTTTCCAAAAAATATAAAGTAAAAATAAACTTACGGCTTCACAAAATAAGCTTACAGCACCACAAAATTTGCTATTATTTTTATTGTTATTGTTAAATTACTTTTTTTTTTTCATGGGACTAGCCCACCACACATGCCCGTCATTGCAACTCCTGTAAGCCAGGATCTACATTGAGACCAACGAATACCACCGAAACAGTGAAGCTCGGTGTGTCCCAGGGAAAATGATTGACTGTCTTGGAACCCGCAACGAAATTAATCAGAAATAGTAATAAGTAGTAAGTAGGAGTAGGAAAAATAATGAATGTTAAATTACTTATGGAATAAATAGGTTACTTATGTACTATCTTTGCATACATATACTACACTTTAAAATCTAAATAAATGAACTAAGTAATGAAAACCTGGTTTCTCTTTCACTATACCGAATCCTATTTATCCCATAAGTAATTTAACAACAACAATAAAAATAATTTAGCAAATTTTGTGGTACGTTCTTTTCACGCAAGATACAGATTAGTAATTTGTATCTATCTAATTTGACACCATCACACAACATGAACCATTCAAAACACTCCATAAAGGTGAAACTAATCGGCAAAACAGATAATATTAATTAATCTTCAGAAAATAAATATTTAATAAATTTATTTATTAAAGAAATATTTCTTAACATATTGATACTGATAATTATAATACCACATTAATTATCAGTATCAACTATCAATAATAAATCAAGTGAATAAAAACCTTTTAATTGCGATTCTATTTTCAAAAAGAATTTTACATTCAAAAAACATATTGGCCAAGACTACCCGTGAAGTGCCAGCTAAAATAACGTTCTTTTTTTTCCTATGTAGGCTTTGACATGACACTTTTATGACTAAGACTTATACATAAATCCGTAATAACTAAGAGCAGGAATATCAGAAAAATATACGTTTATCATGTATGTCAAAATGAGCGATACCATTGCAGCGCTTAAAAAGAAAGTAAATCGAATAAAAAAAAAACAATAAAATCAAATTGGCATAAAATTGGCGGGAATTCTTTTCAACGTCTCGTTCTTATTGCACATTTTTTGTTTAACATTTAGTTATTATTTTTTCTCAATATGGATATAACGGATATCAACAAGGTGGCTAGTAGAAAAAGAATGAATACGGACGCAGAAAAGCTTAGAGAAAAAGTTTCGCGAGAAACTGCAAAAATTATTAAGTTGAAGGTATGTACATCTACTATAGGTATACTCTAAATTTTGATTTTTGTTTGAACATGTTTTATTTACTTTATCTAAGTTTCGAAGATATAATGTATATAAGCTTAATGAGAGAAAGTATTATTTTGTCTTTTATCAATTTATCTAAAGAGAGTACCTAGATACCTTGTCCTGATTTTGCAATAATATACAGGGTTGCAGGAAAAGTCGTGCTAGATCCATTAAGGGCGTGGAGTACCCATCATTTCTGACGTATTTCACTATGAAACACCCTACCCTAAACTTATCCCTTTTCGAGATATTCGACTTTTAATTTTTTATTGAAAATTGCCGATTTTTATCCTACTAAATTTAATTTTGTGTCTTATTATTGTTATTATTGCATTTTTACATGTGTAATAATCTTATTTATTAACCTGTAATTGACGTCCTATAGCATCTGCTTTAGGACGTCAATTATTAAAGTAGTGTATAAGTTGTAAAAAATATAATATATTAGAAAGTTTATTTTTCTCTAAGGAATATCTAAGAAAAATATTATGACGGTAGTTCGCCCAATGTGTTTTAAAATATCTACGTTTCATTAGCTATGTAACGAGGTGTAACAATCTCGGGTTTTATCTAAATGCATTGAAAGATGTGTGATTTGGTTACTACAGAACGGTCGCGCAATTAAGCTCATAAAGCCTAGCTTAAATGAGATAAGGATCAAATTCCTTTTAATTGAAAGGAGGGTAATGTTTTTCAAGTGTTTGTACGTACACACATCAAAAAAAAATTGAGATCACTGGCAAAAGATGGAATATTTTTTAAATTTTACCCTTTTTAAAGGGTCAGGCCGATCGGTTTAATTTTGACAAAGTTTCAAACAAAATTTCATTCCCTATTTTATCCCCTTGGGGGTAGAATTTATCAAAATCTTTTCTTAACGGATACCTACGTCATAACATCTACCTGCATGCCAAATTTCAGCCCAATCCGTCCAGCAGTTTGGGCTGTGCGTTGATAGATCACTATTTCAGTCAGTCAGTCAGTCACCTTTGAGATTTATATTTAAAAACTGAAAAAACCGCTTCAAAATCCATTGCGTAGTTTTAAACATTTAAGCGGACATACAGACAAACAGCGGCTTTGTTTTAAACTATATAGTGATTCACTATCACTAATTAATAGTAAGCGTATACATACATATAAATATTTAATTTTTACAACTTTCGACATTACGCAAATCAAACTACGATTCCAAGTGCCAACATTTTTCCATTTTCTTTTTGCTGTACACACTAAGACCTAGTCCAGAAGGGGCGAATTCGCCACGAATCGTTTCGCGCGAATTCATACGCGCGTAGTTGAGATACTAGACATCAATACATCACGTCCACAAGAATCGCGCGAATTCAAAATACGCGCGTAAATCGCGTGCACTACGCCAGACTCTCGACTCGCGCTTTATTCGCGCGTGTTGCGCGCGAGTCGAGATACTAGGGGCGCCTTGTTGCGTCCAGTTGACGCGCGAACTCTAGAGCGAGTGCACGTATCAACTCCATGTTTCGTACTGAATTCCACCCCAAATGCTCGCGCGTTGGTACGCACCTTGTGGACGCAATGGTCGCGCGTAATACGCGCGAGAGAATCGCAGCAAATCCGCCCTTTCTGGACAAGCTCTAAAGCTTTATTTGGGTGCGTGTCAACGAGCGTAAGTACGTAATGCTTACGCTGACATTTGCCTCACTCTTGACGACGCCGACGCTTTTGTATAAAGACCACAGAACTCTTAATATTGCTTAATAATAAAGATTTATTATTATTTACTATTTAGGCTTTATTATTACTAATTATTAAGATAAAGTTGCGGTGCAGGTGGCGCAGGACACTGCTTACTGGGACTTGAAGGAGAAGTTGCAGCAGGTGGAGGGTGCGCACGAACGCCTCCAGCAGAACATGGTGGAAGTCCAGATGCAACACGAGGCCATCTCCTCGCATTACCAACACGAGCTGCGACTCAGGCCGGACACGCTCAACAAGTATTTATAGCGCGCATACGATGGCACAACCTGCTATCTTACATTTTTCCAATAATTAATTGGAAAAATGTAAGATATTTCATGACATAAAACAATGGACGTCGGCGCCTTTTTATTGTATAACGCTCGCACTCAGAGTTTTAATAATTAATATGTTGTAGTATAATGCGGTAATTTGAGTACATAGCGATACCGGGTGTGAAGGGCGGCGGGGTCGCGCGACATGTGCGACGTGCTGGAGGAATACGGCGAGCGGCTGCGGCGCGGCGTGGCGCGCTGCCGGCAGGACGGCGCCGCGCTCTCCGCCGCCTACCGCCACTGCGGCGCGCGCGCGCGGGCGCTGCGCCAGCGGGGTGAGTGGCGAGTGTCTTGTGTGTGCTACATACTGTACGTAGGGGCACTCACGGCGAGCGGCTGCGGCGCGGCGTGGCGCGCTGCCGGCAGGACGGCGCCGCGCTCTCCGCCGCCTACCGCCACTGCGGCGCGCGCGCGCGGGCGCTGCGCCAGCGGGGTGAGTGGCGAGTGTCTTGTGTGTGCTACATACTGTACGTAGGGGCACTCACGGCGAGCGGCTGCGGCGCGGCGTGGCGCGCTGCCGGCAGGACGGCGCCGCGCTCTCCGCCGCCTACCGCCACTGCGGCGCGCGCGCGCGGGCGCTGCGCCAGCGGGGTGAGTGGCGAGTGTCTTGTGTGTGCTACATACTGTACGTAGGGGCACTCACGGCGAGCGGCTGCGGCGCGGCGTGGCGCGCTGCCGGCAGGACGGCGCCGCGCTCTCCGCCGCCTACCGCCACTGCGGCGCGCGCGCGCGGGCGCTGCGCCAGCGGGGTGAGTGGCGAGTGTCTTGTGTGTGCTACATACTGTACGTAGGGGCACTCACGGCGAGCGGCTGCGGCGCGGCGTGGCGCGCTGCCGGCAGGACGGCGCCGCGCTCTCCGCCGCCTACCGCCACTGCGGCGCGCGCGCGCGGGCGCTGCGCCAGCGGGGTGAGTGGCGAGTGTCTTGTGTGTGCTACATACTGTACGTAGGGGCACTCACGGCGAGCGGCTGCGGCGCGGCGTGGCGCGCTGCCGGCAGGACGGCGCCGCGCTCTCCGCCGCCTACCGCCACTGCGGCGCGCGCGCGCGGGCGCTGCGCCAGCGGGGTGAGTGGCGAGTGTCTTGTGTGTGCTACATACTGTACGTAGGGGCACTCACGGCGAGCGGCTGCGGCGCGGCGTGGCGCGCTGCCGGCAGGACGGCGCCGCGCTCTCCGCCGCCTACCGCCACTGCGGCGCGCGCGCGCGGGCGCTGCGCCAGCGGGGTGAGTGGCGAGTGTCTTGTGTGTGCTACATACTGTACGTAGGGGCACTCACGGCGAGCGGCTGCGGCGCGGCGTGGCGCGCTGCCGGCAGGACGGCGCCGCGCTCTCCGCCGCCTACCGCCACTGCGGCGCGCGCGCGCGGGGTGAGTGGCGAGTGTCTTGTGTGTGCTACATACTGTACGTAGGGGCACTCACGGCGAGCGGCTGCGGCGCGGCGTGGCGCGCTGCCGGCAGGACGGCGCCGCGCTCTCCGCCGCCTACCGCCACTGCGGCGCGCGCGCGCGGGCGCTGCGCCAGCGGGGTGAGTGGCGAGTGTCTTGTGTGTGCTACATACTGTACGTAGGGGCACTCACGGCGAGCGGCTGCGGCGCGGCGTGGCGCGCTGCCGGCAGGACGGCGCCGCGCTCTCCGCCGCCTACCGCCACTGCGGCGCGCGCGCGCGGGCGCTGCGCCAGCGGGGTGAGTGGCGAGTGTCTTGTGTGTGCTACATACTGTACGTAGGGGCACTCACGGCGAGCGGCTGCGGCGCGGCGTGGCGCGCTGCCGGCAGGACGGCGCCGCGCTCTCCGCCGCCTACCGCCACTGCGGCGCGCGCGCGCGGGCGCTGCGCCAGCGGGGTGAGTGGCGAGTGTCTTGTGTGTGCTACATACTGTACGTAGGGGCACTCACGGCGAGCGGCTGCGGCGCGGCGTGGCGCGCTGCCGGCAGGACGGCGCCGCGCTCTCCGCCGCCTACCGCCACTGCGGCGCGCGCGCGCGGGCGCTGCGCCAGCGGGGTGAGTAGCGAGTGTCTTGTGTGTGCTACATACTGTACGTAGGGGCACTCACGGCGAGCGGCTGCGGCGCGGCGTGGCGCGCTGCCGGCAGGACGGCGCCGCGCTCTCCGCCGCCTACCGCCACTGCGGCGCGCGCGCGCGGGGTGAGTGGCGAGTGTCTTGTGTGTGCTACATACTGTACGTAGGGGCACTCACGGCGAGCGGCTGCGGCGCGGCGTGGCGCGCTGCCGGCAGGACGGCGCCGCGCTCTCCGCCGCCTACCGCCACTGCGGCGCGCGCGCGCGGGCGCTGCGCCAGCGGGGTGAGTGGCGAGTGTCTTGTGTGTGCTACATACTGTACGTAGGGGCACTCACGGCGAGCGGCTGCGGCGCGGCGTGGCGCGCTGCCGGCAGGACGGCGCCGCGCTCTCCGCCGCCTACCGCCACTGCGGCGCGCGCGCGCGGGCGCTGCGCCAGCGGGGTGAGTGGCGAGTGTCTTGTGTGTGCTACATACTGTACGTAGGGGCACTCACGGCGAGCGGCTGCGGCGCGGCGTGGCGCGCTGCCGGCAGGACGGCGCCGCGCTCTCCGCCGCCTACCGCCACTGCGGCGCGCGCGCGCGGGCGCTGCGCCAGCGGGGTGAGTGGCGAGTGTCTTGTGTGTGCTACATACTGTACGTAGGGGCACTAACGGCGAGCGGCTGCGGCGCGGCGTGGCGCGCTGCCGGCAGGACGGCGCCGCGCTCTCCGCCGCCTACCGCCACTGCGGCGCGCGCGCGCGGGCGCTGCGCCAGCGGGGTGAGTGGCGAGTGTCTTGTGTGTGCTACATACTGTACGTAGGGGCACTCACGGCGAGCGGCTGCGGCGCGGCGTGGCGCGCTGCCGGCAGGACGGCGCCGCGCTCTCCGCCGCCTACCGCCACTGCGGCGCGCGCGCGCGGGCGCTGCGCCAGCGGGGTGAGTGGCGAGTGTCTTGTGTGTGCTACATACTGTACGTAGGGGCACTCACGGCGAGCGGCTGCGGCGCGGCGTGGCGCGCTGCCGGCAGGACGGCGCCGCGCTCTCCGCCGCCTACCGCCACTGCGGCGCGCGCGCGCGGGCGCTGCGCCAGCGGGGTGAGTGGCGAGTGTCTTGTGTGTGCTACATACTGTACGTAGGGGCACTCACGGCGCGCTTGTTGCAGCGCGGCGCGCGGCGGCGGGGCGCGAGGCGGGGGCGCGGCGGGAGCGCGCGGCGCTGGAGCGGCTGGGCGCGGCGGCGGCTGAGCGCCGCGAGCTGGTCGCGCGGCTGGACCGCGCCGCCGAGGACGCGCAGAGGGTGGGTAGGCCGCCCGACCCGGACCGGGAGCGGCTGCACCTTCCCAACCCTTCTCCACCTCTCCGTTTCGTTACAGAAGGAAGAGGCCGCGGTCGCATTGCGCACCGACATCTCTCGGTCCCTCCGCGAATTAGAGGAACAGAACGCAGAGCTAAAGCGTACCATATACCGGCTAGAAAAAGAGTAAGTGTGCGGAGAGGCAATAACTCGATTGATCCGTACCTAGTGCGGCTGTGTGATCAGATGTAGTGACTGGGAGCGGTGTCAGGGCGCAGGAGGCGGCGGGGCTGGGCGCGGCGCTGGCGGACTCGCAGCGCGCGCTGGCAGTGCAGGGGGAGCGCGCGCGGGACGCGGCGCAGCACGCGCAGCAGCTGCAGGACGCACTCGCGGTCCGTGCTCGCCATTGCTTGTCTACGTTCTATTTGATCTCATCCTTATTTAGCTCCTTTGTCATAATAATATGTAATACTCCTCTATGCTTACAGTCAGCTACGTCTGCGAACGAAGATATTAAAAAGTTATTGTCCAATCGTACTGAAGATATTAAGAACCTTGAAAATGTTATAAATGACAAGAATCAGGTATGTGTCTACTTGATAAGTACCTAGATAGACTTAGAACCGATTTCGATAATTAATTTTTGTTGGAAAGTAGACAATTCCAAGGTGGTCCCATGATAAGGAAACCGGGTCTGATGATGGAAGACCAGGGAAATCGCGGGGAACTTTAAAAATTTGTAGATATAGTGTGGTGAATTGTAAAATATTTCGCTGTGGTTGAAGTCGGTTTTCATTATTTTATTAAAACTAATTAATTATTTACGTAATAGCCAAGGGGGTCAACCCCTTATTTTACCTAATTTGACTGGGCTATTACGTAAATAATTAGTTTTAATAAAATAATGAAAACCGACTTCAACAAACTCGGAATGAAAGATAATAAGCTGAAAATTGGTGAGAACCTTTGTTTGGTAGCCCTAAATATTGTCTCAAAGGTCACGAAAAAATATTTTTCGCAAATATCTCGGTTCCTATTGCTTAAATGATATTTTCACCAATATCAAAGTTGTAGAGTATAAAATTCTCTACAACTTTGGTCTAAACTTTTTTTTATACGATCAACCGTTTTTGACGTAGAGCGCGACGAGTGCGCAGCGGGCAGTCATATAATACAGCGTGTATATTTGAACGACGGACTTATTGAAGGAGGGTGGTCAGTATTCGATTCTCGTCCCAAATATGTATAAAAACTATGACCTTAATTTTTCATATAATTATCCGATAAAATACAGTATTTATGAACACACAGGCCCGAGCGCAAAATGCCTAATATCACGCGCCAAACACGTGCCGCTCCAGCTGTCGCTAAGGTAGCGCAAGCCCCCCGCGCCCCTTGAGATGTCGCCGACGAGTGCCACGCGCCCCCGCGCCCCCCGCTCTGCTGACCGGCGACCGTCAGTCTATGCGCACGCGCCGCTACTTTCGCATTGCCTAATCATTCCCGTTTACCAAATTCGCGTAAAGTGCATTTCCTAGTGTTAGGTACCTACCTAATGTGTAGTGTAATAATGTCGTCGTAATGTAATAATGTAATAATTCAAATGAAGAATATTGGGATATGGTTCGTGCTTACGCGCTATCAAATGATCGTGTGCGAGCTGCAGTCAATTTGTACAGAAAAATGTACCCCAACAGGCAAATACCATCATACAGTGATACAAATACCATCATCAAATACGATTTGACTTTAAATAATGTAGTGAGTGAGATGCTGGAAAACGTGCCATTAAATATCTACCGGGACTTGTACTACCAACACGACGGAGCGCCCGCGCACTATCAGGTGCGCGTACGTGAGTACCTAAACATTCATTTTGTTGACAAATGGATAGGTCGTGGCGGGCCCGTGCCATGGCCCGCACGCTCGCCAGATCTCACTCCGTCAAATTAATCGTCGTAAATACTCAAATTATTAACCGTTGTAAATAGTTGTGATTCCATTTTTTTAATACGCCAAAAATACGATGGTGCGTCAACGTCTTATGAAATTTTACATTGCAGAATGTTTATAGTTTGATGTACCTAGATATTTTTGCCTGTTATAAGCCAGATTTAAAGTATGAAGGGAAAATGTATTCATACCTACGTCGGCGTCGGTCATTGACCGCGCATATGTTCTGCGATAAGCGCGAGAGTGTTAAAACGTTGCGAAGTTTTTAGGACTTTTTTGGAACGATTTTGTTCGTCATTAATCAGGGTTTTTTTATTGTTTACACGTTTATTGGTGAAGTCTATGCATAAACCATTGGTAGTTTGAATAAGTCCGTCGTTCAAATTTACATCCTGTATACTAGCTTTTGCCCGCGGCTTCGCACGCGTTAAGAAGTATTATTGTTTAGCAAGTTAGTGTAAAAATTAGGGCCTACAAAACGTCCTTGTACACAATATTCTTAACTAATTTGTCATTTGGCGCTAAACCTATCAAGCTACTGGGAGAACTTACTCGTGAGCAAGCAACATAGAACTGCCCATGAGACAAGCAATGTTCTCTCAAGTCAATACCCGCAAATTTGAGAGTTTGCCCCTGAGACTTGTTTATAGTCATTTCTACAAACATCCCCTATTTCATCCCCTTAGGTGTGGAATTTATCAAAATCTTTCTTAGCGGATGCCTACATTATAGTACCTATGTGCATGTAAAGTCTCAGCCCGATCGGTTTAATTTTGACAAAGTTTCATAAAAAAATTCATCCCCTATTTTATCCCCTTGGGGGTAGAATTTACCAAAATCCTTTCTTAGTGGATACCTACGTCATAACATCTACCTGCATGCCAAATTTCAGCCCGATCCGTCCAGTAGTTTGGGCTGTGCGTTGATGCAATAATTTCGATCGAATTTGATTACCATAAAAATGGGTCTAGTGAGTTAATCTTAAAAGATAGACATATACTGTCGCGGACATTTTTTTAGATCATTTCAATAGGAATAATTCTTACATACATATATTGTGTGTATCTTGAACCGTTTTCGCAGCGCACGCAACAGAAGCCCTCAAGGATGAAAAATTTGCCCGTTTTTTTACACATTTACCATTATTTCTTCGCTCCTAATAGTTGCAACGTGATATTATATAGCCTAAAGCCTTCCTCGATAAATGGTCTATTCAACACAAAAAGAATTTGTCGATTCGAACCAGTAGTTCCTGAAATTAGCGCGTTCAAACAAACAAACAAACAAACTCTTCAGCTTTATAATATTAGTATAGATTAGTATAGATGAGGTAATGCAGGGTCAAGCGTGAGTTTCGGTTATCAGTACGTTGTATAAAGTCAATTATTGACAAAAAATATAATTATTAAGCAATGCCTATTATTACTGTACATAATAGGTCGGGGAAAAAGTCTTTTCGCATTATAGTATGTATGAACTTCAGATTTGTACAGAGTCTTTGCATAAAAGTTTGCACAGCACAAAATTGTGTCAAGTAGCATTATTAATAACTAGGTTTTTCGAATAATAAAATTCTGAGAAACACGAAAATTATTTTGGCTCCGCAATAAAACGACGTAACTCCAACGAACGCCCTATAGGCTGTACTTATAAAAAAAATGTAATAAAAAAATTTCTCCTTCTAGCGTGAGAGTGATTTGGAAACCGAATTAAATTCAATGAAGCAATACATACACAAACTTGAAGCAGACAAACTGACAGTAGAGAAAGAATTGGTAAAAATGACGCAAGAGGGCGCATCGAAGAGCGCCACCATCTCGGAGATGTCGCGCGCTTCGCTGGAGGCTTCGGAGTCGCTGGCGGCCGCCCGCAACGAGCTGAGCGCCGCGCGCCGCGCGCAAGCCGCCGCGCTCGACGAGCTGCGCGCCGCACTCGCCGCGCGCGAGCGCGAGCTGCGCGCCAGCGGCGACACCATCGCGCGCCTCATGGCCGACCTCAAGGCCGAGAGCGACGCGCGCGCCCGCGCCGACGCCGGCCTGGCCGCGCGCAGCCGCCGCGCCGACGCAGAGCTCGACGCCGCCCGCGCCCGCGAGCGCGCGCTCGCCGACACCGCCGCGCGACAGGACGCCGCGCTCAAGGTCTCTCGCGCCCCGCGCCTCGCCCGCCTCGCCCGCGCGCCTCTACTCACCCGCACTGTGCCCGCCCTCGCAGGACAAGGACGCCGAGCTCAGCGCGCAGGTGGCTCTCATCATGGACGGGCGCGCCGAGAAGGAGCGCCTGCAGCAGAAGATCCAGGGCATGCAGAACACCATCGACAACATCCAGAAGGAGTTGACGGGGCGGCTGGCGGGGGTGTCGGCGGCCGCGGCCGAGGCGCCGGAGCAGGACGCGCCGCGCCGCCCGGACGACGCCTCGCTATACAATTTTCTCAGCGACGGCAGCGTGGACGGCGACGCGCTCGACGTAAATTATCACTTTTTTAACACCATCACTTTTTGTAAACAATATATTAGAATTACCATCAAATTGTAACAACAATGCAAAACCTGCAGCCGCGGGAGGTAGGGCGCCGCTTCCAGGCGCTCCAGCGCGGCGCTGCGAGCCGCTGCTCTGAACTGCAGGTGACTTTTACTTTGTGTTGTTCTCCTATTCTAATTGAAATCTAGTTTGACCAAAACCGCTATATACCGCGCCTTAGGAATGCGCAGTTAGGTGAGGGCTGGGAAGAGAAGTGCATGAGTTTACATGAGATCGATATTGTCGGATATATCTCACGATATCAGGTTTCAGTTGTACAAGCACGACAAAATTTAATAATTTAATTGAGGTTAATTACTTATTTTGAAACTTATAATAAATCCCTAGAGAGGTCAATTCTGTACATGAAATATATTTGACGTAATTGTGTTGACGGCGAACTGACAAATCGCATCGTCCGATACTGCCTCCATCTCGCCGCGCGCCTTCCTAAAGCCTAGGTTACACGGTGCGAGCTAGCATCCGAGCTTTTCAGTTACTGAGGTGCAATAGGTCGCTCATCATACGAGTACCACCCACTCGCACGGCGTTCGTTCGTCAACTCGCATGATTTTGCAAAAGGGCAGTAGCTCGTAAAGGGTAATTTCCAACTTCATCCATTCCTCATCAGTGTATCAACACATTGAAGTTTTGGAGCAATTAAATTTAAAAGTAGGCATTTCCACTTGTTCAGGTGTCATTCTTCGTTGCCCCTTTTCTTTGCAGCCAAGTCTCAGGACTTGGCTGCAAAGAAAAGGCCGGCACCTAGCGGCCGGCCCACTTGGGTCAGCCCAAAGGTATCGCGTTAATGGTCATACTATACTGACTCTATATGGTTCATTAAAAGGGACTGTGACGGCCAAATATACCGTAGCGTCGTCGCGGTCGCCATGTCTATGCTATAAACGAAGTTAGGCTGGGTTCAGGTTCAATTACATTTACGTTACACTACAACATGGCCTGAGTACAATCAGGGGAGGTGAATTAATAGAAAATCTATTGACTTTTGATCAGTTCCATTTTCATTTTTCTGATTGCATGCATTGATGTATGATTGCATGCATGCAAGCATGGTTGCAGCAAACAAAATCATGTTTTCTTTAAAAAAAACTTCAAAAATCTTTAAACAAAATTCAATAGGGCACTTAGGTATGTTAGATTTTTATATCTGAGTATACTCATTACAGGGGTCGATATCTTTGTCGCAGATGAAGGATGATTTGAAGATGAAAAGTAAAACATTTTTCAAAAATAAACGATATGACAATAAGATCAAGAAACTAAAGTAAAGCCCGCTTCTTCACAGTTTATTAAAATTTCTTTAATTTGTCTTATCTTGTCTAAACTCGCTATGAATAACGAGAGCTAATATGCATATTGAGACGTAAGGAAATAGAAAGTCAGATGTCAGTTCGCAAGACATGTAATCGCCAAAAGAATCGCGAGGCGGGCGGGGCGCGCGGCGGCGGCGAGCGAGCGCTTGGAGCGCGCGCGGGTGGAGGGGGGCGGCGAGACGCGCGCGAGCAGCTCGCCCGCGCGCGGCGAGCCGGCGGCCGGCGAGCGCGGCGTCGGCGAGCTGCTCGTGCCCGGCCCCGGCGCGTCCGCGCCCTCGTAGTCCGCGCCGTTCTCGCCGTACTCGCCCGCCTGCGACACACCAGGGTCAGGCCGGGCGGGGCCAGCGCGGCCCGCGCGCCGAACACTGCCTCACCTTGAAGTCGGGGCGGTTGGGCTCGAACTCGAGGGCGGGGTGCCCAGACGCGTGCGACGGCTGCGGCCGCGTGCTCTTCGCGCCGGCGGCCGAGCGCGTGGGCGGCAAGCGCGCCTCGCTCGCCTCCGACCGCGCCGCTGCAACCATAACCGGCCGACCTCCTTATCGCCAGACGTACCCAACTAGTGCTCGTGTAGTGTCTAGTGTGCTGCGTTTTCTTATAATCCTTACGTAATAAAACTTATAACATCTTACAGTGTTGTTTCAATGCACCCAAAATTCCTGCCTCACTTGCAAAGAGCAAAAGTATCGGTTGTCAAATGAAACAAACATTATTATGTGGCAAATTACGACGATGCGTGAAACGATAAACGACATTATAGATATTATAAATAATGGTCTCTCAGTAAACGCTCTCTAACTTTTGTTTTGATCGCTTTATCTAATATAAACGGTAGGTACCTATAAATTATTTAAAAATAACTAATCCAATCAATACCAGACTTCAATAATTCAAATAATGTTTACAAGTCGGTCGATGCCGACGGGAGAAAGAAATATCGCAAATAAATCCCGTTTGTCGTCTAAAATTAATGTTTACAAGATTCAATACGCGTCAGCGGCGGAGACGAGCGTCGGTTGGAAGGTGACTCCGTGTCAGCGGTGATCTCCGACAGTGGCGAGGTGGCGGCAAGGGCGGGCGCGGCGTCCGCGGACAGCGCGCGGCGCGTGTCGGCCTCGTCTGCGCCCCCCGCCGCGCCCCCGTCCGCGCCCCCGCCCGCGCCCCCGCCTTCCAGCAGCCGCCGCTCGCTGCACAACTGCGCGCACTCGCCACCGCTACAACAATAATCGCGTACATCATTGTGCTCAGCTTTAGAAAGAGGGATTCGTACTTAAATAAAAATATGCTTTACTATGAGCAGACCGTGTTATTAATTAAGTGACATTTAATATTTATCAATTATTCACCGTCCACATGCACGTAATGTGTGTGCGCAATGTAGGAAACGTCGCCAGCGTGCGACACTTTGCGCTACGTGCGTGTCACCGCAAGTTTGATCGTTGGCCTCGCCCGGCTCGGTGGGTTCCGATACGGTGCCGGCGGCAGTGGTCGCGCTACGCACCGAACGGCTCAACACACCGCACAGCTTTCCCTCGCACACTACACCGGCACCCCAATCGCTCTACGGATGTAAGATAACGAAATGTGAATTTACGATTTGCTACTCGTTTCGGGCACAGAGTCAACCTCAACAGTATCTAGGTGAGTCAGCTAAACACTCACCCCGCAAAGCGTGGGACCCACAAGGCACAGCGCAGAGTCGCGCAGTCCGGGCCAGCCGCGCGCGCGCTCGGCGCAGGCCTCGCCCGGCACCAGCACGGCGTCCACGATGCGCAGGCGCGGCGCGAGCCCCAGCGCGCGCACCACGTGGCACGAGGCGCGCGCCGCGCACTCGGACGGCTGCGTGGCCATGAGGATGGGCCGCGAGCGCGCGCCGCCGCCGAACGGGGCCTCCAGCTCCAGCACGGCCAGGTCCATGGCCACGTCCCAGGCCAGGCCGGGCGTGGCGGGCCCCGCCGTGCTGCTGGGCGGCGGCGCGCTGTCGGCGCCGGCCGCCAGCGTGACGCGCGCCACGCGCCGCACCGCGCCCGCGCCCGGCGCCAGCGCCCACAGCTCGCGCGGGCTGGCCCCGACCCCGCCGTGCACGCAGCCGGCCGACGTCAGCGCCGTGCGCAGCGACACCAGGGACCCCCCGCAGCGCCTCCCATTCGGGTGTTCCACCAGGATCTGAGCGCATAAGCCGACACATCGTTTTTTCAAATCTTTCAAATCAACGATTTTAAACTTTCGCGACTTGTACACATATTTTAGGTCGCAAACCTACGACGACCGCGCATTCACGTTCAATTAGGACAATGCCTTATACAGACCTAATCTGCTTTTGGCAACTCCCAAAAAAGACTAAAGTAGGTAATATTACCATAAAAGGTGCAGAGTCACTTTCGTCCTCTTGATCCGGCTCGCGCTCGTTCAATGCCGAACTGCCCTCTGATACAAGAAAAAATATTCAATAAGCCTATTGGGTCTTAAAAGGTATTATACTGGCTACAACTAATAACTGAAATTGTAATTTAACTATTGCCGGCCCATCGTCATTTCGGATATATGTATTGTATATCCATTACCGAACCAACACGGTCAGGGCAGTTGGAAGACGATATTTTTTTTTGTTGAAGTACATACTTTAAACAGGAGATATTTGCCAAGACTCAAGCCAAAATTGCACAATTAAATAGCTTAAAACTGGCGAAAAGATAATGAGACAGATGCAGTTGTCTGCTAAAGTATAATTTAGGACAGAGATCAGGCGAGAGGCGGTCGCCACTGACCGCGAGCGGCGAGCGCGGCGAAAACCAACAGAGCCACCAGCAACACGCTCCTCATTACATCGTCTTTCTGCTCCTTCTTGCAATAAAAACACCTCGATTACAAGCGCTTGTTAAACACTGCGTAATTCATAATATGCAAATACTCAATAATTTCTTTCTGTCAGAAACAATAACTCTTTTCTGACATTATCAATCAATCATATGTCTCAAACGGAGTAATAAATTGTCCTTGATATAATTTATGTAAATCAGTAGAAAATCACGTTGCCTTGTTTTAATATTGACCATAGATCTGCATGTGAACTGACAAAAAGTATGTATGAACATGATGCTAGAGTTAATTTTGCTCAGGACGACGACGCAGGAACTTGGTTTGCTCTTCAAGCTGATGAGCAAAGAAATGTATATGTTATAGGCAATGTATATAATGCAGGCATTCTATACAATCCTTAGGCATTTTATAGAATGCCGGGGTCGTTTAGGCAATGTGTGAAATGTGTTCAAACTATTTAACACTTTACCTAGGAAATGTATAGAATACCTAGGCCTAATATAGCAATTCTCTTCGGATAACGTTTACAACGTAACAGTCATACTATAAAATAATAATAAATAACCTTACCTAACCAAAACTTAAAAATAAGGATGGAACATAAGGTTAGGTTAGAGCCAATAATGATAATGTCCGGACGATTTCGGCCACGTCGGCTAGTGTTACCACAGTGTTACTATGACACCAGCCAGCTACGCGGGACATATTATAGTGCACAAGCGTGTGCGCAAACACAGGTGCACTCTCTATTTCCTTACTCTCATAGCCCGATGGGATACATGCATACAGCAAAAGTACATTTCTGGACACTATGCTAATTACGCGAAATGTACTTTTGTCTTATTTAGAATAATTTTATTCGTCACCCAAATTCAGCCAAGAGCTGGTCGATCAATTGACAATATTGAATCAAGTGCGGGTCAGATTACGAAAACAAATATCTTAAATAAACTATTTAAATTAAAAGTAGTTTGGTGTGAAATAATCTTTCTACTACAAGTACCTACCTGGGGTATCCGTCTACCCCGAGAAAACCCCATCATGTTTTTGCTCGTGACTGTACCAAATCAAACAAGGTGAGGTTCGGTATAGAGATTTATTGTGGATCAGAGAGGGTGCGGCGCCCTCGTGTCGAGGGGTTCGAGCTCGTCCGGCAGCGCGTGGATGCGCAGCTCGCGCTCCAGCAGCACGTCGGCCAGCGCCGCCGCGTCCGCGCCGCCCCACGCCGCGCCGCGCACGTACAGCCACTTGTGCTGCGGCGCGCGCTCCAGCGCCCCCAGCAGCGCGCCCCCCGCGCCCGCGCCCCCGCCCGCGCCCCCCGCGCCCCCCGCGCGCGCCGCCGCCTCCAGCCGCACGGCCAGCAGCAGCGGCGAGGCGGCCGGCGCGGCCAGCGCGCGCGCCGCCGCCCGCTCCAGCGCCCGCGCCCCGCGCGCCCCCCACGCGCCCGCCTCGCGCAGCAGCGCCGGCAGCAGCGCCGCCAGCCCGCCGCACGCCTGCGCGCCGCACTTCAGGCTCGCCAGCCGCTGTTCCGGCGTGGCGTCGCCCGCCCACGCCCACAGCGGCGCGCCGCTGCAGGCTGCCGTCCGCACAGTTTTATATTGTTACAACAAAAACACGCCTAACGGTTTTACCAAGATACTCTTATTCAATTTCAAATCGAGAATTAAAAGAAATCTAATAATATAAATCACCTAGTGCTAGCAACGCATTGTCCGGAAAAAGCGGCGCCAGGGAGCGCGCCTCCTGCGACAGGCGCCCTTCGCGAGCGGCGGCCAGCACCAGCGCCGCCGCACTCTGCTCCCAGTAGCGCGCGTCCTGCAACACGCGGGCGTGAGAGGCGCGCGACACACACAGTCGCGCACGCGGCACGCGGACACTCACGGGCCCGAGGCTGGCGGCGGCGCGCAGGCGGCGCAGCAGCGCGGCGCGGCGCGCGGGCGGGGCGAGGCGCGCGCGCGCCGCCGCCCACTCCGCGGCGTGCGGCAGTAGCGCGCGCAGCACGGCCGCCGCGCTGCCGGGCGCCGCCTCGCTCGCCGGCCGCTGCTCCAGCTCCTCGCAGCGCTGCTCGCACAGCTGCAGCGCGCGCTGGCGCAGCGAGCGCGGCACGGGCTGGCGCAGCGAGTGTTCGGCCGGCGGCGCCACTCCCAGCGCGGCGCACACGGTGGCCCAAGTGCCCGTCTCGTCGCCCGCCTCGTCGCATACCTCGCCCACCACTCTGCCCGACAGACGATAGCGACGATCATATGCAAGTTATATTAGATCGGAAAGGATGTCGTAATTACCATCCTTTACAATCTTTTCCATCACACCTTAACATGTTTTTTCAAAATGCGCAAGAGCACCTAGAAATGTATAGCCGATATGCAGGCTCGCAGTCAGGGTCGCGAAGCGCGGCGCGCAGAGCGTGCAAGGCGGCGCGGCGGCCAGCGGGCTCGCGCTCGGCGGGCTCGTGCCGGGCGGGCTCGTGCTGGGCGGGCTCGTGCCGGGCGGGCTCGTGCTGGGCGGGCTCGTGCGGGGCGCGCTCGGCCGCGGCGCTCTCGACGCGCGCGTACTGCGCGTACGGCAGCGGGTCGGTGCCCGCGAAGCGCTTGAGAGCAGCGCGCGCTGCACTGCGCACGCGCCGGGCCTCCCGCCGCCCCGCCTCCTCCTGAACCAAAATCCCATATGCTGATTACGAACACGAAGCTCACCGATACTCGAAACAACAACTCGAACTCGTCGCTGCAATTGTATAACTGAAGCCATACATACGAACCTGGGTGTCGAGCACTAACACGAGGGCATGCATCCACCGTAAGCGCCAGCACAGGAACGCCACGCGCCACTCGCCGGTCGTCCACTCGCAACACGCATCCCACAATGAAGATACCCAACTCAAATACCCTAGAAAAAACTTAACAATTGATAACTCATTTTTTTAGCACGAGTTAGCAGTTCTAATTCGTGTCGAGTAGACCCGCTATGACATGGCAGAAAATGAAAGGATCGTAACATGTAATGACCGTTATCGTCGGTGAAGTAGTGCGGCGGGTCGACGAAGGTGGCGAGCAGGCGCGCGGCGGCCTGCGGACTGGGGCGCGCGGGGTGCGCGGGCGGCAGGCGGCGCGCGGCGCGCAGCAGCGGCAGCAGCGCCTCGGGCGTGTCGGGCGCGCGCGCCGCCGCCGCCGCCGCCACGTGCGCGCCGCCCGGCAGCAGCGGCACCTTGGCCAGGCGCAGCGCCGCCAGCAGCAGCAGCGGCGCGGCGGCCGGCGCCACGGGCAGCAGCAGCGGCGCCACGTCGGCGGGCTGCGGCGCGCGCTGCGGGTCGGGCGGCGGGCGCGCGGCGCGCGAGCCCCGCCAGTGCGCGGCGGCCCGCGCGCGCTCCACGCGCACCCACACGGTGCCGCGCGGCAGGCCGCCGGCCACCGCCTTGTGCTCCGCCTCCAGCAGCGCGCGCTCGGCCGCCGCCTCCCGAGCGGGCTCGGGCGCCGGCGGGAACGCACCGCTAGGGAAGTTCATGGACGTCGCCAGCTCCAGCAGCAGCACTAGTTTCTCCCATAGTCCTGCCGCGCGGAGGTATGCTCCTGAAAATAATTTAATGCACCTCAATTACTTTATCATCATATGATTAAAATGAATATCTTCGAAGATATTACAGATTTTAAAATTGCGGGACGTACCGTTTGCGGCGAAGCCGGAGCGGGCCGGTAGTATTATTATATATTAAGTAGGCAAACTTAATATATAATAATACTACCGGCCTATATAAGTCAGAGGGCTATACTATAAGTCAGAGGATACTAATCGCAGTTACTTTTCCGGTAGCGGTGGGCGGTATACGGGTATGCGACCGCGGCAGCTCGAGCTACTACTATTTCATTCATAGTTCTCCGAGGTAGTAGTATCTTAAAACACTTTTCCTCCCTCTTTCACCCATTTCCTGTCCTGTAACGTCTGTCCTTCCTTATATCCTTTTCCTATCGGTCCATATCCAATCCAAGGTCTGCCGTGCCGATGGATGCGTGGCTAGGGGAGAGCCTAGTCTTAAGCGTGCCAAATTGTCCCGGGACTTGGTGATCCCGGAATGTGGCTAACCTTCTCCCGACATGCGGGGCTCTGTCGGGATGGACAAATTTTCCCTTGCTACTCGTGGGAACGAATGAACACCAAAATAAGAGATATTCGGAATGGCGGTGACGTGGTTCGCAACCCGTCACGTCCCGTTTCTCGCGGGGGCGAAAAGTGGACTGCTGAGAGTCGGTTTGTTACGTTGAATGTCAGAGGAGGAATGGATAGTAAGATAGAGGAAGTATGTCAGATGATGGATGAGAAATTTCTGGAATTATTGTGCGTGACTGAGACCAAGCGGAAAGGATGTGGCACTACGGAACATGGACCCTACTCGGCGTACTGCTCTGGGGTTCCCAGTAATAGTACAACAACAAAAAATTCTGGGACGATATGAGTGACTGCTTATTAAAATGCGCGAATAATGAAAGAATTATTATGCTAGGTGATTTTAATGCATGGATAGGTATTAAGCGAGATGGATATGAAAGAGTTCTTGGTATGTTTGGCGACGAAAGGGTTAACGAGAATGGCAGAAATTAGCTATAGATATGCTTGGAGTGGAACCTTCGCGTGACAAATACAATGTTTGCTCACAAGAGGATACACATTTATACGAGAGAAGAAGGATGTTCGAAAAGCATGATTGATTTTGTGACAGTAGATGAAAGATTGAGAAAGTACCTGGTGGATACTCGAGTATTTCGGGGCATTTCCGTTGACACTGATAATTTTCTGGTGGTGACACGCTTTAAAGGTGGAAACATAGAGCCAAAGAGCCTATCAGTGTACTAGAAAGGATAAAAGGAGAAAATTTGCAAGTACAGGAGGTGAGAGAAGATTATCGTGAAAGGCTGAAAGTAAGATTTGAGACATTGAACGAGGTGTGTGAGATAGAAGAAATGTGGAAATCGTTTAAAGAGGGAAACGTGAATGTTGCTATTGAAGTATGTGGAATAGCTAAATGAAAAAACACATCTATTGCACATTCGTGGATTTAGAAAAGGCTTATGACAGAGTGATGAGGAATGAATTGTGGTCGGCGTTGTGTTCGCATGGGGTGAGCAGGGCCCTGGTGCGGGCGCTAAAATCCCTTTACGAGGGTTCTAGCGCTTGCGTCAGGATAAATGGCACGTGCACTGATTGGTTTAGCATCGATAAAGGTGTTAGACAGGGATGTGTTGCGTCACCATGGCTGTTCAACCTATTCTTAGACAACTGTCTGACAGGTCTGAAAGAGTGGGATAAAGGTTTGAGAATGAATGAAGTACTTGTCAAATACCTCCTGTATGCTGATGATCAAGTTATACTAGCCTCGTCAGCTGAGGAGTTACAAGAACTTATGACTGTGTTGTATGAGTCTTTGAAGAAGAAAGGTATGAATGTGAATGTTTCTAAGACAAAAGTTATGGTATTTGAAAGAGATGAGTGTGTGACAGCATGTAACGTAATGTTTGGAGGTGAAAAAGTAGAACAAGTGAATGAATTTGTATATCTGGGCACGAAATTTACGAGAGATGAGAAGTATGATAGTGATATTGAAAGAAGAGTAGTAGTCACAAGGATTAAGAAAGGGATGCTTAAATGGTTTGGGCATGTTGAGAGGATGAACGAAAGAAGACTAACGAAACATATATATGAATGTAGTTTGAATGAAGTTGTTGGGAGGGGAAGAACACGACAGACGTTCCATGACCAAATAGGGAAAGTCCTAAAAAAGGGTCAGGTCAGGAGTACCCTAAACCGACGGGCGTGTATAAAGCGACTGATGAGTGTGGATGAAGCTAAAGTGGTATGCCAGGATCGTAGCAAATGGAAAGATGTGATCTCTGCCTACCCCCAAGGGAAAGAGGCGTGACGTTTATGTATGTATGTAAGTAGGCAACAATAACTATGACGATTTCATTCAGATTGTATTTGTGCTCCGTTCTGTCCAAAATCATATTAATTACATAGGTATTAAATTTAATTAAATGTTGTTTTACGACTATGAGAGTGAACTAGCGGTCAGACTCACCATAAACATAAAATATATGGGGATAGGCATGCGGCAAAGAGCGCGTGGCAGCGAGCGCGCGCGCGACCGCCTGCTCCAACGCGGCCGGCGCGGGCGCGGCCGCCGCGGCGCTCAGCGTGCGCAGCCAGCCGCGCAGCGAGCTCGGCGCGCCCCCCGCGCCCGCGCCCCCGCGCCCCGCGCCCGCGCCCCCGCGCCCCGCGCCCGCGCCCCCGCACCCCGCGCCCCCGCCCGCCTGCTCCTCCAGCCTCTGCAGCGCAGCCACCACGCGTCGAGACTCGCCAAGCCGCGCAGCCGCCGACCGAGCCGTTTCTAGCGCCGCTTCCACCGATCGACATTGTTCCTGTCAATAAATTCTTATTTACTTGCAATGCAAATCCATTACATCCAATAGATGTAAAATACATCACAAACAGTTGGTTTCTTTTATTAACTTGTCAAATAAAAGAAACCAACTCACTTAATTTTTTTATTTGTTATAGTTTAAAGTATTCTATTAGGCAAGCCCTTTCATTTGATAGCTATTTTTAGGGACTTAGTGCCCTGCCATTTTGTGGAAGTAAACTTGGACCGATTGTTATCAAATGTGGCCCAAAGCAAGAACTTTCCATACTAATTCCCCTTTCAAACAAGAATAATTAAATCAATATCAGTCCGTCTTTGCAATAACTACGATACCAGAGATACACACAGATAGACCCGCCAGATTTATAACTACCTATCAATATTGCGATGGTGATTAAAAATAAACATAACATTAGTTAAGTGAACAAACTTGAAACTGTATAAACCGCAGCCATAATTCTTCATCAGTGGGTGCATCGGCGAGCATGTCCAGGTAGGCCCGCGTGCGTTGCGCGAGCTCAGCGTCGTCGGCCAGCAGCTGCGGCGCGCGCTCGGCGGGCGCCGTAAAGTAGCGCCGCGCCCGCCGCCGCGCGCGCTCGGTGCCGCGCGCCAGCCCCAGAGCGCCCCTGTCGCTCACACTCTCATACCTACATCAAACATTTGGTCTCGTACATTTTATACCAGCATCATCATATTAGCTGGATGTACTTCCTAACACTACTTTGGTATGAATCCTACTGAACAAAGTTGATTAAAGCTGTCATCTAGCTGCACCTCATAAATATAGAACCGGCCAAGTGCGAGTCAAACTTCCTCACAAAGGGTTTCGAAATATCATTTAGCGTCTAACCATTACCGTTTTTTTTTATTGAGCAAAAATTATGTTTTTTGTATGAAATAAATATTTTTTTTTAAGTTTTAGTATTTGTTGTTATAGCGGCAACAGAAATACATCATTTGTGAAAATTTCAGTTATCACAGTTTTTGAGGTAGAGCCTGGAGACAGACAGCGGAGGCTTAGTAATAGGGTTCCATTTTACCCTTTGAGTACGGAAACCTAAAAATAAACTGTACAATATGTTTCCAAAAAGAACTCTCCTAAACTCAGATAACATAAACTGGCAATAATTATAACTTTTGAAAAGTAAAGGAGTAACAGTAATTTTAATACTTAAATACTAACTGTGGTCTTCCAGGGTAATAAATTGTAGAAACCCGTAAATTTCCCACATCTAACTTGCAATCAATGTAGTAATCCTTGTCATCATCCAGGCTTCGGGTTCTCGCGACAACTTGAGCTCTCGACGAAACCACATCGCGTTCATCATCGTTATCACTCGCCAGCAACTGTGCCTCGAAAGCTAGCGTTTCCGTAAAGCTAACTTCTATTATAAAAAATAAATTAAGTTAGATTAAAATTAAAAATTATTTTCCTAAATAAAACCAAAAGGAAGTCAATTGAACTTATTTATAATAAGCGATTTTTTTTTATTTACCTTCCGTAGAAACTGATTTATTTGCGCCTGACTCTTGTGCGTAAGCAGGGAATAAAGACATTTCAGTGTTTATTTTCACACACTTGATTCCTTTAGCTGATTAAAAATGCAATCATTTTACCATTAGTAAGTGAACACTGAGTAGGTAGGTATGAGTAGGTATATTTAAATTGTTTAATAGTAAACTAATACAATAGTTCAAATTTAGATAACATATAAATTACTATTTGAGTCTGTTTGACAAGCGTAGTGTTTATTCCTCTTTGAAGTTTGATGACAAAAGACAGATCTACAGACTATAACAGAAACTTGTCTATTATAAGGCCATAAAGGTGCGTCTCCACCAAAGATGCTAATTTCCTTAAGTTTAAGTAGCATTTTCACTAGAGTGCGCGCAAGATAAGTCTGCGCGCGGCCAAAATTGGAACTAATCATTGGCCGCCATCTGGTCGTTTATGTCAGGTGTCAAGAGAGTGAGTTTTTATACGTTTTTACAGTAAATAATCGTTTTCATTATGCCGAAAGTGATTAAAAGTGCTGGTCGAGATATAATCTTGAATGTCAAACGTGCTTGTAAAGAAGAACGGGATAATAACGGGCCTACGGTACCGTTTCCCGCGTTGCTTATTTGACAGGTAAGTTTTAGGGATACCATTACAATATTTTTATTATACACTTTGGTTCCAGTTAACACGTCGTAATATAATTATTTTATTTTTGTTTTAGGCGTTTCGAAACGTACCGTCACCCAAATAACACATGAGGGTAATATAGCAACAGCTTTATCTTTAAAGATTGTGACTCCCAGAGCCAAAGTAGGAGCCAGAATATTTACCTTAAATAAGGGAAAAAAAATATTAGTTGGACTGGCAACATTAAGTACGCCATCAGTCGCGCGCAGACTTATCGTGCGCGCACTATTGGGGACTATTTGTCCTGCGAGTCCGACGTCGCTTTAGAGATTTACAGATCGCTCAACTCGTCATTGATTACGACTGTCTAATATGAATCGAGTCATAATTATGTCGCGGAGCATTGTTTGTCTACTGCAGATGTCTTCATAGATGTTTTATTGGATTTTCTTTTCTATAGTCCAACAAATCTAAGAAGTACCGTTTGACAGTTATGACAAATAGGATAATGGGGTTGGGAGTAAAAAAATCGATTACTATAATATCCGATTTTTATGAGATCGATTACTATAATATCAGAATTTTAAGAGATCAATTGTCATAATGAAATAAAAGTTATGTTTAGGATATTTTATTTATACACTACTAGTACTAGAATCGTCATCGTCTTCGTCATCATCGTCATTTAAATTAATGACTAGTTGATTATCTATGAAATTATCAAAGTGTATGTCTCTGTCGAAGTCGTAATTTATTTTAGGGTACCTATGTATTAAGTGCATAATGCGGTCGCGCAGTAACGTGTCGTCAATTGATAATTTGAAAGTAATACATTCGATTTTTCGTATATGTAATCGATTTTTTCGCATACAAGTGTATCTGAAGAGTCACAACACTACAAGCAGTGACCTAACTACGTGACTTTGCAATGAGGTCAAAAATAGAACTATTAGAAATTATTTACTATGTAAATATGTGTTATTTTGCTTTGTTTGAAAGTTTTCAATTAAATTAGGATATTAAAAATTGTAAATTTTTAGATACAATAATAAAATCTTTCTAAATTCATGGTTTTATGACAAAGGTTGTCGAAACTGAGTATTGTACGCATGAACAAAGTTGTTTCGGTTTGTAAATGATGAAACGTCAAACGGTACTTCTTAGATTTGTTGGACTATAGAACTCTGGTTCTTCCAATAGTTTAAACCTTTTGACAGGAGAAAATTACAAAAAGTTACGGCTAAGTCTTTTTAATTCGACTAGTTTCAATTTTTTCCTGAAACATTTTTAAATAAATGCATCGATATAATTTTTTTTTTTAATAAAATGCTATTATAAAATATTGCAACATACAGATAAAAATAATTGCGCCGATCCCAAAGTAAAATGGGTATGGCCGTACTAGATAAAATATCAAAATGTAGCAAAAATATTTTCTTTACGTTTCTTTAAATCACGCATTGAAATGAAAAACTTTCTTAATTTGTATACCTTCTACAAGAACTGTGAAAAGATTTAACATGTCTTGAAAGCGCAGTAGTTTAGGCAAATGTGGGCAGATTGCTCGGTAGAGTAAATATGTTCTGTGTATTTGAATGTTTACATGCCTGTGTCAGTGTCACACAGTGTTGACATTTGGAACCATCCACAACAACACACACAAGTACACAACCAACTCACAAGGCAGGCACTTTAAGCCACTTTATTCATTCGTAACGTTGTTCTTGCTGGACGAACCAATAAATTGTGTAATTTCAAGTTACGTCAATTATAATGAGATACATTAATAAAATAATATCACTACCAAGATATAATAATTTACAACTATCATTCTTGGGTTCAAAAAAGTATTCGGATAATTTGAACAGATCGCATTGTAATGTAAGTACGAAGAAATAAAGGTGTATGAAGAAACAAGTACTTGCCATATTTAAACTTTTGATTAATTTTATCATTACGTCCTTAAGACGCACTTGTACTAAGACACATTTACATGGTATAAGGATAGCTATACATAATTTAAAACATAATATATTATATTTATTAGGAGGCTGGGGCAGCAGAGGTGGCGCCGGCGCAGAATGCAACGGCGCCCCTTGTCGACTCCTTTGGACGACGTCATAACTACTTGCGCATATCGTTAACGGAACGTTGTAATTTACGATGTAAGTACCTACTCGTCTTTTTATTGATTTTTTCGTCTTTTTATGGTTTGGTACCTCAAAAGAAAAGAACGAAACTCTTACCAGATCGCAGTTTTGTATCTCTGTCAAAAATATGTGGTAAAAAGTTGAAACAGATATAATTTTTTTCAATAACTCGATATGTATTTAGCCATTTATTTAATAAAAATCACCAATTCCAATACTCCCAAGGAAATCAAAACCTGCGGGTACTTATTGATATAGAACTATTAATTTTGGCAAATAATATTATTTTATAGCGAAATACAAAAAAAAAATCTAAATAACAAATTTGCCACTAGGTCTGAAAGGAAGAAGGTTGAAAATCTCGGAAAAAGTCTATGAGTTCGTTCCTGAATTATTTATAATGGAATGTACAGAACCATCGGTATGCAAATCACTACTACAATTTTTATTGGTGCAGAAGTTAATAATCATCACATTTTAAAACTCTGAAAATATATATCGACTTTACTTTAGTGATACATTAATAATTCGTTGTAGCATTTTTGTTAGCTTTAACTTAGTACTTGTTTTCTCCTGTCACAGGTTTGCTGGCAGAAACTTCTTAAGAAGTAAGCATTACCTTGTACCTATTCTTTCTATATAATAATTTGATTTCTTTTTGTAAATGTGTGTCAAAAATGCTACAATGCTTTATGGAAGCACACTAGTGCTTCTAAAACTGACAGTTTCACCATCTATTTATATACATATTGTGTGGTTATTGAACCTTGAACCGTAATTTATAAAAAAAAAGTTTTTTTTTTATTTTAAACATGTAATAAGTTGAACAGAAACTATAAAAACAAAAAATATCTACATTTAAAACTAAACTTTTGTAACTATGAAATATCATATTTACAAAGCGTCGAAAAATATATCCTCATCATGTAATAAATTGAATATACTAGAGATTAATTTACATGTTGTACATGGCTCTCATTCTCAGCTGGCCTTTGAAACTAGCAAATTTGCAAAACAAAGCAACACACAACAAAAACAGAAGTTATCACTTGTGTATTTATGCTGTACAACTGGAAATGCGCTAGGAAACTTTTATATCTGTACTGTAGACAATAAACAAATATTAAAAAAAGCATCCAAGCACATGTGAGACATGTACCTATGAAGGGTTTCATAGCCACAAGTATCATGATATAAAAATGATTGTTGTCTTGTCGTAACTTTGATCAATCTTTTAATAATAGTGTTTTTATATTTTTTTTTATAAAGTTATTAATAACTAAACATTATAATTATGTATCTAAATTTGTATGAACGATAAATTGCGGTTTATGGTTTACTAGCTGTGCCCGCGACTTCGTCCACATCATTTATTTTTGCGGACAACCTCCTCAGCTTTATAAATTATAGCTGTTACCCACGACTTTGTCCTCCATTTGTCCTCGTTATTATTTTAGACAATTTAGTTTTAAATTTTTAGAAGAACATAACATACATTTTAAAGTATAGTCTATACTAATATTATAAAGCTGAAGAGTTTGTTTGAACGCGCTAATCTCAGGAACTACTGGGTCGAATCGAAAAATTATTTTTGTGTTAAATAGACCATTTATCGAGGAAGGCTTTAGGCTATATAACATCACGTTGCAAGTATTAGAAGCGAAGAAATAATGGAAAATGTGAAAAAAAACGGGGAAAATTATTCATCTGTGAGGGCTTCCGTTGCGTGCGCTCCGAAAACGGTTCAAGATACCAAAAATATATGTATAAAAGAATTATTCCTATTGAAATGATCTAAAAAATTGTCCAGGACAGTATATGTCTATCTTTTAAGATTAACTCACTAGAACCGTTTTTATGGTAATCAAATTCGGTCGAAATTAATGCATTTGTTAAGAGTTATATCAACGTGATCTGTCTGAACGTTACATATATTATGTGATTATTTTTTTACAAATGTATCATTCTCTTATTCTAGAAATAACAGAGCGTACACACACTTTACTATGTTGGAAGTGTCTGGCGCAAACTATTCAGTAAAGAAAAGAAAATATATTAGAAACCTCAATATCATATAGACAGACAGGTATGACGAATCCATAAGGTTTACGTGTTTTGCTGTTTGACTGTGAAACCCTTAAAAACAGCAATATGTTGAAGGTGTTTTTATTGTAATTGAATTTGCTATGAAGCACATCTGTCACAGTCTACTGTTGATTCTAAAAAAATGTTTGTTCTTATGAGGAGCAAGTCAATGGGCACCAGATATAATAATGTACACACTGCAGTGCGCAGCCAGTTCTACCACAAATATACCTGTAAATAAAATTAAAGTGTTCGCTTGTAATATTGAAATAACCATTTTACATGCATATGGATATATGTATATACCGTAGGTACATACGCAAAAATAATATTTTTGTCTGTTTGTTCCCCCTAATCTGACTGAAATGGCTGGACCGATTTTGACGAGACTTTTTTGATAGATAGCTGATGTGATGAGGAGTAACTTAAGTCACTTTTATTTTAGAAAAATCATTATTTTAGAAAATATACTAATTCGAACTAGGACGGAGTCGCTGCAACAGCTAGTGTATAATTACAACTCTTCCCTTCAAAGAACATTTAATATTGTAAGTGCTATATGAGGGTATAAAAACCTTGCGGTATTATAATTAATTTGTAATCCACCCAAAAGTAGGTAGTGTTTATTTAAGGATTTTTTATTGGCTGAGGTGTAACGTCACTTTCTTTTTTAGGGTTCCGCACCCAAAGGGTAAAACGGGACCCTATTACTAAGCCTCCGCTGTCTGTCTGTTTGTCTTCAGGCTGTATCTCATAAACCATGATAGCTAGAAAACTGAAATTTACATAGCAAATGATGTATTTCCGTTGCCACTATAACAACAAATACTAAAATTATTAAAGGGGTTAAGTGATTTTTAAGCAATATTTACTCCAATCTTAAAAAGCAGGTAGATTAACAGACTAAAAATTAGTATACGTAAAACAAACGTGATTTTCTATTATATATGATAGTACGGAACCCTTTCTGCGCGAGTCCGACTCGCACTTGGCCGGTTTTAAATACTCAAATCATCATCATCTCATCTTCCTGCCCTTATCCCATTTAAATCAAAACTGTAAAACAGAACGCATTACAAATGTATGACGTATTTATTTTGCCAATATAAGTTATAAATGATAAAAAGCAACAAAATGATGACAAATTAAGTTATCTACTCGTGTTATGAAGAAGCTATCAATATGCTCGGGGAATTGGTTTAAAATAAATTAATATTTTGTATTTTATTGCCGATAGTGAAACCAATACACCATTTAACTACTGCTACTTATCTTTGTTCCATTTTAAGATTGGGTTTGAATTTACTGATAATGATTATAATAATATGTACTTTGTTTAGGTTACTGCAAAGTAAAAATATGTTATACATATAGAATATGTTATTAAGTTATTGTAATTAGCAGGATGATTATTTTAACAAGTGTAACTTTATTTAGTTAGTACGGTATCTACACAGTTCCAAAAGATATTGAAACGAAGGTTTTGTTTAAATAAATTCGTTTAATTAATGTTGAACAAATTCGAAAGTGTCGATTCACCGAGTCGGAACATTTGTCTGGCCTTGATGAGTAACTGTGTATGTTTAATGAAGTTGTTACCCATCCGATACGCGTAACCGGTTCTATGTAATGGTTTAGTATCAGGCCTGTGCTGGTAGGCAGCCTAGACCAATTCTCGAACGCCTGGGTTTGGGGCTATCCCCTTATAACTGATAAGATACACGTATGATGAGAATTTGATATGAGGTTCGTTCTGGGTTTGATTGCACTCTCCCCGCCGCCCTCCCTGATAACGTTGTATGTCTCGAAGGTAATAAAATGGTCTTCTCTGCCGTTTGTGAAGCCTAATACAGGTTATTTACCTGCAGTATGTTATCAATTCGATCACCTTCGGTCTCTACTGAGTGTACGAAAATCATTCATCCTAAATGTCACATCCAAAACTCACATTAACACACACAAACAAAAAGACTACTCATACATACAGACTAAACGCAAGTTCAGAATCCCGACACCTTCAGAAAACTTATCATATGCCGTATGCACAGAGACATCCTCACTTCCTACATTCTGACGTCTATAACGCTGTAAACAAACAGTGTGATATAGTAGACTGTACACGTAAACAGCTTAAAAGCATAGTTACATCCTGGCTGATAAACCTAACATATGAAGATACAGTAGAAGTTAATAACAGTAGCAAAATAAAACAATATCCATACTTCAAACTTAACAAGTACCTATCACACACATACACTAACACACCCACCACTGCAACACTATGCTTACTCACACACATTCACAAATACACTATCCCTCCCACACCTATCACCCACACACCGATGATTTGTAAATTTTATAAGAAAAGTCATGCTAACTTTTTAATTTTATAACAATTTTAAGTTTATTTGCTCACTTTAATACTTTTTTTATTTTTGGCAATTTGTATAGGTAAACCCTATCTAAATTAGCGCCCAAGATACAGGCTTTGCCTAGTTTGGGCTAATGATAACATAAATTGTAATATTTTTGGGAAATAAATTTCTTAATCTTATTCTTATTCTATTTAAGGACTTTAAAATTATTTGTGTAGGTAAGCGAAATCTCGTATCTTGCGGGCGCAGCGTAACCGTGCATATAGCGGGCTTCGTGAGTTTAAAAATAACACTGCAGTTCCACAATCGCGGCGGTCACTTAGTCAGTTGTTAGAATTAAGTTATAGTTAGCATATAATGTAGAACTGGGAGTGGGTTGTTGTCAGGCCAGTACTGCATGCCGGCGGAGGGCGTGCCGCTGTCGGCGCGCAGCGCGCTGCTGTCGCGCGCGGAGCTGGCGCGGCTGGCGCGCGTGTTCGTGGCGGCGGGCGTGGACAAGGTGCGGCTGACGGGCGGCGAGCCCACGCTGCGCGCCGACCTGGCCGACGTCATCCGCGAGCTGCGCGAGGCGGGCGTGCGCAGCGTGTCCATCACCACCAACGGCCTGGTGCTGACGCGCCGCCTGCCAGCGCTGCAGCGCGCAGGCCTCGCTGCCATTAACGTGTCGCTCGACTCGCTGCGCCCCGACCGCTACGAGCGCATGGCGCGCCGTCCGGTGCGTGCACTCACACACTCGTCCTCTTAGCTGACCAGGGGTAACAACACTTCTAAATTATTGCATGTGTTGGCACAGGGGTTGGCGCGCGTGCTGGCCGGCGTGGACCTGGCGCTTCAGCTGGGCTACTCGCCCGTCAAGATCAACGTAGTGCTCATGAGAGGTGCGTGCTCCAACAACACACTCAGTACTCGAAACAGAATTATGGTTAATCCCAATTGTTGTAGACTGGTCAAAATGATAGCCTAGATGAAACTAAATCCGGCAGTGTCAACCACATCAGACAAGTCATGCATGCTCCCCTAGTCGTAAATGCCTGCGGTAGTGTTTCAGGTCAGATATGGTGTACTCTCAAATATAGCGAGCGGGGTGATACTAACTATCGCATTATACTGGTAGTGGATGGTCTACTGACCTTAGTCTAAGTACTTAATAGTCTAAGATCTCAAATCTTTCTATTGATTTCTCTGGTGTAACTTCTTTACAGGGTTTAACGATGATGAGATATGCGACTTCGTAGAGTACACTCGCGATCGAGACGTGGAAGTCAGGTAGGTAGCGAGCAAAAACAGCCTTTGTGTGACGGAGCTCGTTGTGCAATGTTTTCTTTTGTGGATTTGCAGGTTTATAGAGTTCATGCCTTTCTCGGGCAACAAATGGGACGATTCTAAGCTGGTGCCTTACCGCGAGGCACTCCGCGCCGTGTTCCAGCGCCACCCGCAGGTGCAGCCGGCGCCGCCGCGCGACAACGACACGGCCCGGGTGAGTGCTACCCCGCACCCCCCGCCTTTCCCCTCCCTCCGGCGAGAGCGTGTGTAACCTCGGCTCGTGTGGCAGGTGTGGCGCGTGCCGGGCTACGCGGGCAGCGTGGGCTTCATCTCGTCCATGACGCAGCACTTCTGCTCCACGTGCAACCGGCTGCGCTTGACGGCGGACGGGAACCTCAAGGTGGGTGTGGCGGCGTGTGTGTGTGTGTGAGTGTTGGACCGCGCGGAGTGACGGTGCGTGTTGCGCAGGTGTGCCTGTTCGGCGCGGCGGAGGTGTCGCTGCGGGACCGCCTGCGCGCCGGCGCCAGCGACGCCGACCTCACGGCGCTGCTGCGCGCCGCGCTGCGCAACAAGAAGGCTCGCCACGCAGGTACGCCGCACGTATACCGATTGCGTTAACCATGCGATATATGGATATAACGACTAATAATACTGCATATACTTCTAGTCCAGTCATTTGGTAGAAAATAAGGGGGTTACCTGGAAAGTTTTCCGGGAGTTTTGAAAATTGGGTATTTTATAGATTTGGATATGCTCTTTTCGAATTCCAACTTTGCCACCTCGTACCACCGCCGCTCGCGCCGCCATTTTGAAAAAATGGCGCCCAAAAACGGTTTTTTGGAAATATCTCCTTTCTGATGCATTTTACGAAAAAAATATTTTCTACAAAATTAAACTAGAAAAAAATTCCTACACTTTATGTCTTATTCACTTTTACATAAAATCAATAGTTTTAGATGTACGAGCGCCGCAATGTATTACTTATTCATCTGCACCACCACGTGCTTTTCGTTAATTTTTCTAAAAATGTTTTATTACTGCCGCCGGTTTTCAAGTAAATTGTCACAAATAAAACAATTTTCCGTATAAGAAGCCATAGCTTTAAGAACATAAACAACACTGTACGACAATAAACGTACACTGATGATTCAGTCTAAACTAAATATTTCTCTTAATATGGCTTCTACCGACAAATATTTCGTTGAAGTTTCGTTCATAGTTGAGAAAAAGGGTCCGATTCAAAAGTGACATATTACCCTGATACCTGCTTCTTGAAAACAGGCGGCAGTAATAGAACAGTTTAAAAAAATATACGAAACACTCGTAGTGGTGCAAATGAACAATACTTTGCGACGCTCGTACGTCCAAAACTATTGATTTAATGAAAAAGTAAATAAGACATAAAGTGTTCTACTTTATTATAATAGGACTGGCATGCGCAATGCGGTAAATTTATAATTAAAGGTATAATAAAAAGAAAATAATAGCCAAGTGATAGAACCGTAGGACTACCAAGTCAAAAGTCGTAGGTTCAAATCTCGGCAAACACCAACGTCTTATCACCAGCAGGTATTACACATACTTATGATTACTTTTCTTTTATATTGATATCAACCGGCACATTAATATTTCGCTTGCGCTGCAAAAGGTATTGATGATAGATAAAAATAATATTCTACATACCTATTTAAAGTATTCATAACTAGGTACCTACAAAAAAGTCCGGGACACTATGATATGTCAAAATAAATACTCCGAAGCATCTTGGGCTACATTAACCAACTTGAACAAAGTACAAAACGGTTACACTTTCATACTTAATGGTTATTAACAAAAAAGCGTCGTCATAATCGGTACAAGTCTTAAGGCATTACGAATCTACATATTACGACGCATGCTCAATCTATCTAAGACTACTCTTGGAAAGGGAAGAAACGACAGCACCCTAACTGACAGGCGGATGTAAAACTAAGCGGTACCTATCGGTGGGGATGTTTAAGTCTAGTCTACAGAGTTACGAAATCTGAAAAGTGCAGCTTGATATAGGAGTGACGCAGGGCTCTCGGACTGCGTCGCTTAGGTCGTCACGCCGTATACGCGTGTATTTTTAGGCATGGAGAATCTAGCCCGCATGGAGAACCGGCCGATGATCCTCATAGGCGGCTAGCGGCGGCCAGCGCCGTCAGTCCCGGCCCGCGCGCCTCAGTGATGTGGGAACGTTCACAGCGCGCAGGTCGGCGCCGTCGGAGCGCGCGGCGGCCGCGCCCCCGCCCCCGCCCCCGCGCCCCCTTGCGCCCCCGCTGGCTCTGCTGGCTCGGGCGGCGCCGCGCCCGCGCCCCGCCGCGCGCGCCTACAGCAAGCGCGCCGCGCCTCCCGACGCAGACGCCGACGACGGCGGCGCCTTCTCGCACCTGGACGCGCAGGGGCGCGCGCGCATGGTGGACGTGGGCGGCAAGCCCGTGACCGTGCGCGTGGCCGAGGCCGAGTGCCTGCTGCAGGTGGGCGCGCGCCTGCTGCGGCTGCTGCGCGACGCCCGCCTGCCCAAGGGCGACGCGCTCACCGTGGCGGAGGTGGCGGGCGCTATGGGTGCCAAGCGCACGGGCTCACTGATCCCGCTGTGCCACCCGCTGGCGCTGGACTCGGTGCGCGTGCGCGTGCGGCTGCCGGAGGGCGAGGGCGCGGCGGGGGGCGCGCTGCGCGTGCACTGCGAGGCGCGCGCCACAGCCCGCACGGGCGTGGAGATGGAGGCGCTGACGGGCGCCGCCGTGGCCGCGCTGACGCTCTACGACATGTGCAAGTCCGTGGACCGCGGCATGCGCATCACGGACCTGCGCGTGCTGCGTAAGACGGGCGGCCGCAGTGACGTCACGCCGCCCTCGCCGCCGCCGCTGCGCGCGCCCGACCACTCCCCGCTCAAGCAGGACGAAACCTACGCACCGACTAACTTCATGCACTTTTAGCTATCGGTACTACTCTAGACCACAAACAGTCACCTGACTGGTAAATAACACGAGCCGAGTCCGGTCAGAAGTCACTAAAAACAGTAAAAACTATTGCTGGTGAACCAGTCAGTAGTCCCCGTTAAAATCTTATATTTTGTACTTCCACCCATAGAAACTGTTTTTTTTTTATGATGTTGAACAGGCATAAACTATCTATGTGAGATGACAATGTGAGATGGTATATAATAATATGGTGGAATATAGTTAAATACATACATATACATAACTATAAATAAGTCGTAATGAATAACATAAGAACCGACGTGATATTTTTCTATAGTTTTTACGAAGATAGAACTCAACATTTGTAAATATATTTTTGTTGTATTCTAAGTTACGATTTTGATTAACAAAGAGTCTTAGTTTTGTCATTTGTATGGAGGCACAGAAGGCACCACTTTAATCGTAACCATCAGAATTATAGTTATGGGCACTAAAATTTTTCATAGATAAATGCCGACTATAGCTGAATGTTATTCTTCTTTTTACTATGCGTTTAGATTTTTAAATAAAAATATCAAGATAACACAATCAAGGTGCAATTAATAATAAGTTTTGAGTTAATTTTATTTCATCGATAGAATTATTAATTCCGAAAATGGAAAGTAGCTGTTTGCACTCCAGCTATTTTCGCTAAATTCTATACCTACCTGAAATGAACCTAGTACCTAGGTACATATCAATAGAAAGCATTAGGTATTGCTCCTTAAAATTACGCGATGGGTAGGTATCTAATTTAAGTAATAATCTCGTATTTAGGTACTTAAATTTAACTACCTAAGTATTCTGTATTTTTCATTGAACTTTATTGAACACTAAAATCTGATAATGCGCGTGAATTATCGCTAAAGACGCTAATAGCAAAATCTGACAAAGGTCGCAGTTTATTCGTGAATCACATTTTTTGATGCTGATTTGTTTTATAGTATGGGGTCCTTACGAAATTAGCGTTTTGTCGAAATAGTCACTTCAACATTTCATATCTGGTGTTAGGTAAAGAATTAAAAATTCATATTTAGGACACATTTAGGTTTGTATATTTGTGTTTAAAATACAATAACTCATTTATTTATTTGTACGGAACAAAAATCTTAGAGCATCGCGTTCTTTTTTAATCCGAGTTCTACCGTAGAACTGGCCTAGTAAAAATAATTGTAAAGATGATTGACATATTTTTACCGAAAACCTAACATAAAAGTAATAAGAATAGGTTTTTGGTTTGGTTAACTTTATTTTTTTTTTCTTATGAGGACATTCCTCAAAAGAAAAAAAAAATAACAAAATACCCTTATACCTTGTAAAATATAGCTTGATACCTGTGAAATTACCGAACGTTTTATGAAGACAGCTACAACCCAAAATTTTATTTTTAAAAGTTCAAATTTTTTAACATAAAAACGACGTTTGTGTATAAAAATAAAACGCATTTTTAAAAACAATCATGTAATTATGAAGATACCAGTAAAAATATGAGTAATTTAAATAATATTTAATATTTCTTAAATAATTTTTGGTTCTTAGCTTACTTTATAAATGCACTTTGAAGAGCTCTAGGGACGTGCAAGTGACTGACAGATGATTATCGATAAAATAATACTTACTATGAAAATTTCACTAGTATAAAATGTAGTTATTTAGTTTGGTAATAATGGTTTCGCGTGCTGGAAACAAGCGGGCGCCATCGTTTTTGAGTCAGTACGAGTGCTGACGCGATGCAGACGCCTTGTATACGCTACCATTGTTTTGTTGATATTTGTGTTACTATGGTGTTATTTGTGTTACTTTGTTTGGTGTTACCTTTTTTTGGTTTGCCAAAATGCCGAAAAGACAAAAAAAGACTGTTTTGAATAGTGAGTGTCGCGAATTTGGGATCCATTTGCGCGATTATTTTGAATTATTTTTGTTTTATTTCATTTAAATCAACTACAAATACATTTATTTTAAAATTACATCTTTACAATGACAATGACTACAATGTTACTTTTAATAAAACTCATGACGTCACAGACATCGATAAGCTACGAAACACGCCTCCATCCCTAGTAATGTCATTCCGACAAACGTCACAGGTATCAAGCTATATTTTACAAGGTATAAAATATTAATATTGCTGTGATATCAACGGTTTATACTTTATTTGAATTTGTACCTAAATAATTTTATAAAAACGTTTTATTTTTTCCATAAAACGCTAATTTCATGTATAAGGACCTAAAATAATTGTTAGTGATACCTATTAATGTGCTGCTATAAAATTACATTCTAAGAGGTAGCTCTGCTTGCTTCCTATAAGCCGCTATTATTGCAAGTTGAATGTCGCGATGGCAAGGAAACTGCAGCTGTCCATCTATAGCAACACTTATAGTTTGCCGCCAATCTTCGAAGTTGAAATAACGATGACCGCTGCCCTGCATCGACGCCGATGGCGTATCATATTTTCCGTTGCCGCTCGTGTGGGAGTTCATATAGCAGTACGGTTATCTACCGTTGGCAACAAGCTTTTGGTATTCCGCACTTATACAACAACAAATGAAGTGTGCGGGCCCGTATGTTAATAAAAATATAAGTAAAATCATTGGCATTGGCCGTTATATTGACTGATAACTTTTCGAACCTCATGCTCTAGCGCCGCCTACTAAGTGTTGGGTGTTCGAGTACAAACACGGTTGCTTTCAATACAGGCCCAAGCAAAGACTCTTTGTCACGCCCTATGAGCTGCCTATGAGGAAATACAGGTTACGACTGCGATACTTAATGGTGCTAATTATACAGTAGGTACATAGTATTGAATCAAATTGTGCCATTACTTGTTTAAATATATTTTAGTGACACGTGCGCTCGAGAGGTGCATGACATGACTTGTATCTATGTGTATATATCTGTAAGATGCCATAGATAGTAACTCAAAGTAATTTTAACCTTAGAGCCTATAGGCCCGATTACCTAAGTTTATTTTAGAATAGAAGGTTAGGGCTTTAATTCCTTACTTAGTATACATTAGTCTTGTTACATGCATATAAGTAGTATGAAGCTGACGCGAGGTAACGAGTAAGCTGTTTTTGTTAATTAGTGAGATGCTACTTTCATGAATAACAACGATGTATTTTGTTGTTGTTTTAATATATTGATAATAGAGGTGTGATTGTGATTTAACAAAATACTTATGAATAATAAAAGCACTTTACTTACATATATACTCTATTTATTTCTAAAGTACAAGTAACATAAATTAACAACACATAATTATGGGTTTCGAATAATTACACAAATATGAAAATAAGCATAACATTACAACACACTCATTACACGTTACATATCTATCCTCGTTAGTTTGTTGGCAGGTTACTTGCCAGTCAATCTTGTTTTGCTGTTTGTTATTGTTCGCGCCGGAGCACAGGATTTTATTCCAAACCTCGGAAATTAACATCCAAATACTGCCATAAATTTTACAAATGTTTTACTCTGCTTTTGGGTGTCATAAAAAAGCACTCCTGCTCTGCTGAACCCTACGAGATTTATCGAAATAATGTACTAACTATTAGTACACATTGAAAAGGTCTACAGAAAAGTCCGCGATGGTGTATGTCTATCTCCTATGGATATCCTACAATATATACTTTTTACCCGACTGCCAAGGAAGGGTAATGTTTTTCGCGCGTATCTTGTATGTATGTATGTATGTATGAGCATAATATTCTTTATTACCTCATTTCTTCGAAACGGCTTGATGGATTTCGACAATCAGGGCATCGTTGGATTCGTCTTAATTACCCAAGTGTTCTTAGATATGTGACGTCAAACAAAAACCAACATGGCGGCCGTGAGGCGCCGTAGATAGAAGTAAAAATATATATATTTGCTACAATATGGGTATCAAAATAAAGAGCTCATCATGAGGATTCCAAAATGGTATACCTATCACTGACATATAGAAAAAAAAAAACTATGTGCAATTGTTTATTTATTATCCAAACTAAATACTCGTATATTATGCGACGCGGTTGACTAGCGGTTTCTGAACTTAAAAGTGAAAAGTGATAATAAATAAACTAAATTATTTACAATGAATTTATTTTTCTAATTCCTTTACTCTCTTTGTGTTACGCAATCAATCTAAAATAACTGGATCGACGTGTGTTACTTTATTATTATCTTGGTATTGGAAGTAGTTCTCTCGTGTCGCGGGTGAAATCTTGAGAAACACATAGCCGTATTATAACTAACTAAAAAGTGTTAAATAAAAATAAATAAATTAAAAAAATTAAAAAACCCGACTGCATAAAAAACACTTTAAATTAAAACTGAAAAGTAAAAAACAAGCTTAGTCTAAAAGTGTAGATAGCAATGCTATTACCACAAAATTAAATAATTTCATAATCAATACACAAAAAATAATAATCTTATGCGAAACATAATTGAGTGTAACAGTCGGGACCCATATTGAATGATTTTAGTCTAGTTTATTTAATGGGTCCCGACTGTTACACTCAATTATGTTTCGCATAAGATTATTATTTTTTGTGTATTGATTATGAAATTATTTAATTTTGTGGTAATAGCATTGCTATCTACACTTTTAGACTAAGCTTGTTTTTTACTTTTCAGTTTTAATTTAAAGTGTTTTTTATGCAGTCGGGTTTTTTAATTTATTGTCATTTACTGTTTACGATAAATAATGACTAATTTTCGAAGCGATTTTAACCAATACAGCATTAATCCTTATCCAACTAAATAGCTAAAATACATTGTTCGTTTAATATAGATTTGTATGGCTCTTTACAGCATATTATTTAAATGAATACAACAAATCTAATCAGATAATGCCAATGATCTAAAGTATCAAAATATTTAAACGCGGCCGTCGCATCATCCACGGCCGCGCGGAACTTACGTTACATTAACGTTGCATTGCTGAACTGTAATTATTGTTATCTATTATTATCTAACTGTAACTATTATTATCTGCTACAGATTTTTCTGAGCAATTGCTGCCTATCGGTAATGGTCGAGTACCTGTCCTCGAATCTAGCGGGTTGAATTAATTATCTTCGAATTCCTGTAACTTTGTCTCTTCGAAAGACCTCAAAATAATGAATGGTTGAGTGAACGAGCAAGTTTGGCGGCTAAGAATAAAGATGTAGGTCGATGACCCAAACTACATAATTCAGAATGAGATTATTGGTACACTGCATTCTTTCAAATCTATTGACTGTGTAACAAATGAAGATGATTCGACTAACTATCCAGTTGAATTTTTGAACTCCTTGGATGTAACCTGGCTAACCACCGCAAAATAAAATTTACAGTTAAAGATTGCTTCCGTAGTAAGGCGGGACGAAGTTCGCCGGGTCAGCTAGTACCTAATAAAAATAAATATTAAGTGGATCCAACAAAAGTAATTTTTAAGCAATTTTTACTCCATCTTAATAAACAGGTAAATTAACAGACTAAAAATTATTACCATACCTACAACAATAGTAATTTTCCATTATAGATGATAGTACGGAACCCTTTGTGCGCGAGTCCGACTCGCACTTGGCCGGTTTTGAAGGTTTGGCAATACTTATCCTTAAATCAGAAAAAAAAATCTCTTAATGCCTTGTCTTGCCCACGATGATCTACGATGCCGAAGTACGGAGAGGATACAGTGGACTGAACACGAGACACAAAAGGGGCCATTTTTGCCATCGCTCTTCTTGAGCGAATTCTTTACACTGAAACCCGTCGTCGGCGGTGGCAAGCGTTACGCCTCAAATGAAGTTTGTCCTAGCTAGACGTATGGATGGCTAATTGAGTCGAGCTAAGACAACCGACGACATCAGGGACGACCGAGAGCGCGTTATTTGATGAGATAGACAGGTATTCTCGAGGCACTTGGATGAGGGATACGCAATCCAAACTGGTAGGAAAAAAATAGGGAGACCAGCAGTGAGTCATTTCATGGTAATTGTTGAATAGCAGAGTTGTAGGTGTTGTAGTATAATAATACTGCTTAAATCCCAATCCCAAAAAAAATATAGTTATGGTATTAAGTGTTTATTCATAGAATTCAAAACATAATAGTAGCATAATAATTCCATCTTCACAAGTATTGTAATGCTGATAGAGACAATAATACATAAAAGCAAAGTATTAGTAGGAGTAATGCATCTTTAATCTACAGTGAACACTGACATAATATTCACTTGCATTTTACCGGCCAACAATCCACATTAAGCATAAGTTAGACTAAGTTAAAACATAAGTATGCAAATAGTTTACTCCAATGTGGATAAGAAGATTAGCATGGCCAAAGCACCATGTATGATGAAGATACTTAATTTTATCACTTATCAACCACTAGCAACAAGAACATTAGACTTGGATGGCTGCTCAGGTGCTGCTTCAGCTTGTGGGCGGTCCACACGCTGCAAGCGGATGTCATGGCATTCAATATATTCATTTATCTCTTGCCCTTTTTTCGTTAGTTGGTCTTCTAGGGATTTTAGAGCTTTAGGAAGCTGATCACAATTGCTTTCAAGCTCTGGTAAGACTTCAGCCACTGTGCGTTCTACTAATACGCCACCTACCATTCGAAAACATTTACGAGTTTTATCCACTCCACGGAGTGTGTCTATTACTATTCTGAAAAAAAAGTTCAGTTATTAACAAAAGTTTGCCATTATGTCGGATTTTTATGAATTACTTAAATGAATTTAATCTTGCCAACTTACTTGTGTTCATTGTGATCCATCTCTAATTCAGAAATTTTATTAGCTAATTGTCGTTGTTCAGCCCGTAGAGCTTGAAACCCTGAAAAGATTTCCTCGTTCGACTTTTTTGAATTTTCAGGAACAGGTTTCTGAGACATTTTATATTTTAAAAATTTGCAAGTAAGATTCGTTAATAAATTAAAACCAGTTAGTTATAATTTCGAGTACAACAGTAGTAGTTTAATTCAATTATCGGTCTGGAAAACTAATCACCAACTTTTCTAATATAAAAGCTTCACAACAAAATACAAATGTTCACTTTGAGGTTATCTTTACTCATATTCTTACTCAAATCTGCTTTGTCTCTGGAAATTTCGTTCATCGGTTGTAGAATGATGTAGACAATTTATTTCATTTATAATAAGTTAAATTTTTTACGACTTAAGGATAATGCTAGAAGAATTCACAATTGGTTTTTAATAAACTGTATTTTTTTGTGTTTAAGTGAGATAATATTGACTTAATCGACAGTGCTCTCAAGATTAAAATACTCTGTGCTGAATAGAAAAAAAAATATCCCAATCAGTCAGTATGACAGTATGTATGTCAGCAAACGTGACAGATGATGCCTTTTAGGCTTTTATATAGAAAATAATAGAAATCAGATGTGTCGCAATTTGCAGGAAAACTAAGTAAACGGAAAATATATACATTGTTTATTATAACTAAAAGCATAAAGAACCTATACATATGTTTGTTTTTAAAAAACAACATTCGAAATACTGTTTAAACAGATAATACTACTACAGTAATCAAATTATCTATCACATATTTAATTTTGTCGTGGTGTTTTCATTTTCTTGATAGTCTATACCTGTTGCAATTGCAGTTATTAGAAAATAGAAAGTGCGCTGATTAAATATGAAGTATGAAGAGACAGTACTGCAGCGAGAATGGGAGAGCAATAAGGATCAGCTATATGCTGACATCGTAAGTTTCCAAACAATTGCTTACTTTTATTGAGATACGCCCTACGTCGACTGATGTGATACAGAACATACAACCAGCTGATGTAAGACAAGTTCGAATTATAAGAATACGGTTAAACAATATTCCCGTATCATTAATTCTTGCTATCTAGTTATCTATATATCTAGTTAAAATTAACGTTTAAACATGAATAAATACCGATGGTGTTCAGGCCATCGACGATGCGACGCCATCAGACGCAGCGTTGGGTGCATTATTAGAAGACGCCGAGCCAGCGGATGCCGATGCCGAGCGCCGCGTGCGTCGCCTCGGCAGTCGACTGGCGCGACTAGACGCACTCAACGTTGGCGGCATGCTGGCCGCGGCTACCGAGAGCGGAGGAGCCGGCGCGGCTCTTGCCGCCCGCCTGGAGGCTGCATTGGGCGCCGGCGCGTCGCTGGCACAACGCCTGCGTCGATACGATACTCTAGCGCGCGCTGCCCCTGCTGCACCACACGCGCGCTCCGACGCTGCTCGCGCCGATGCTAATGCACGGTCGTTGCTTGCAGAGCTGTCGGATCTATATCACTGGCTTGACGCCGAACCCCTGCGGGACCTGGACTCGTTGGCTGAGTTGTCACTCACGTCTTCAGAAGGCCGAGCGCGAGCTCTGGCGGCTGGAGAAGCTTTGAGAGCCGCATTGCGAGCAGAAGCCTCCGCGCCCGCATCTCGTCGTCGGCTGGCGGCGGTGCGTGAACGATTGCGCCGCTTAACCCGCGCTCGTGATCAGGTGTGTATATGAATTATCCTTCACTACATAGTATCATCACTACATAATATAAAACAAAGTCACATTCCCCACATGTCCCTTCCACCGCTTAAATCTTTAAACCTACACAACGGATTTTGATGCGGTTTTTTTAATAGATAGAATGATTCGAGAGGAAGGTTTATATGTATAATAACATCCATTAAATAGTGGATAAATACTGTTATTTTTGAGGTTTCTAATGTGATGTCTTTAATTATAATTTTTTTTCCGTTTATATTATAAAAGTAGGCTGAAAATTAACAAAAATGTAGGCGTAAAATAATACAAGTTATCTCCCGTTTAGAATCTTACGAAAGTTTATAAACTTACTAAGAAATTGATGAACTTACGTATCTTGTTGTTTCCGGTGACATATACAATGCTCAGTTTTTCTATAGTATATAATATTGCAGGTCGCTATAGCATATAAATGCTCAAATGCAATGCACATCCAGGTTATCAATAGTATTTTGTGCCATGCAGCTGGCAGCGGCGCTGGCGCGCCACCTGAATAACGCTTTGATTCATCTTGGGAACGAAGCGGCCCACGAGTCTCGGCCACACCGACATCATGCAGAGCTGATGCCTTATGCACCTTTTATGCGCTGGCTGAAGGATATGGACGAGAAGGCCTTCGATGCGCTTGCAAAGGTCTGTTTTTTTTTTTATTTTCTTTAGCCAGAAGACACAGGAGGACAAATAAAAAGAAAAAGCCTTTGTGCAGGTATATGTTAGCACGTGGGCCAGAGTGTACGAGCGTGAAGTGCGCAGTGCGTGTGAAACAGCCCGTGCAGGATTTGCAACCGCGCCGCCCGACCGCGCCGATGAGCCACTGGATAATGTGAGTAATGAACTACATATAAACTCTACAGCTTAATACTTGAGAATGATGAACAATCCTGTACTTAATTGTACCAACCTGCTTGCAGGTGCTGAGTTTGGTCGAGAACTTGTGCAATGCAGAACAAGATTTTTGTGCTCAGTTCTTCTTCTTAGACATAGATGTGAAGGTAAGTTAGTTAGAGCTTGTAAGTGGGGAGAAGCGTGGACTCTGTATCATTATGATTGCTGGCTGGCAGGGAGAAAGCGGAGACGGGGAGCGCAGTGAGGGCGAGCGGGGCGAGGCCCGCGCGCGCGCCGCCAGCGAGACGCGCCGCTTCATGTCCGAACTGTTCCCGTCGCTCGAGACCGACCTGGTCGCGCTTGTGTCGCATGTCGAGCGACATGACCCCTAGTAAGCATTGTTTTTAGAACAGTACTTTACCTCTGAATTCATACATAATATTTACACGTTATGGTATAAAGTAAAAAGCGTATAAGGTAAAGTACCAGTTTACATGCGAAATACAGGTAAAACCAATTCATATTTTTATCTTAGCAAATTTTCTCAACTATGTATATAAAAAAAAATACTTAAGATATTTGGCAAAATTAAGTAATTTGCCCAATGAATTTTAAACTATTATTGAGAAATATAATGCTTTGTTTAGTGGTGCCATGCGCGCCTTGGCATGCGTGGGGCGGCGCGTGTTGGGTGCGGCGGAGGCCGGGGGCGCGGCTGGGGGCGCGGCTGGGGGCGCGGGCGGGGGCGCGGGCGAGGCGCGGTGGGCGCGCGCGGCGCTGGCGGGCGTCGCCGTGGCCGCCAAGCGCGGCGCCGACCGCAGCGTTGCCGAACGACTCGCAGCGTTGCCCGATGCTGTAAAACAGGTCGACCAACATTGTCTTCGGTTTTACTTGCCAAATATTTTTTAGTTTACCTCATTCCTGTTCAGTTTGCTAAGTTATCGAATAATAAATAATTATTTACAGGCGGCTAAGAAACCTAAATGTGGACTGCTAAGTTTCGTGCAAGAACTGGAAGCGCTGAGCAGTGCGTGCGAGGGTATCTTCGCGGCCAGCGGGCGGCGAGCTGACCTGGACCGCTGGTACCTGTCGCTGGCCGGCGCCATGATGCACGCCATCCAGCACGCCGAGCACCCGCGCACGCCGCGCGCCGTGCTGCACATGGGTGAGTGTGGCGAGTGCCGGCCCCCGCCCCGCCCTGTGAGTGTGTGTGAGTGTGTCGTGACGTGACGCGCGCTGTCCGCAGAGAACTACCACCGGCTGCACGGCGCGCTGTCGGCGCTGCGCGTGCCGGCGCTGGAGGCGCTGCGCCGCGAGTGCCGCTCGCGCTACTCGGACGCGCTGCGGGCCTACGTCACGCAGTACTTCGGTCGCCCTCTCGAGAAACTCACGCAGTTCTTTGAGGTACCTTAGTTTGTTTCTCCACATGTTTGACGAAACAGCCCAGCTTGGGGAGTGACTCACTCGTATACAACGTGTAACGGAAATAACGCACATCCACAGACACCCCAAAAAGAATATCCTTTTTTATCCACAATTAATGTATTGAAACATTTTTATCATTTTCTTAGATATTTGTTTTTATTACATATTGTCAGAATAATTTGTACAAATAATTGGCAAAACGCGTGGGCGCCCTATTGCTCAATACGTTACGCGCGCACACAGACGCACAAAAGTGGAGGTCTCGCAGCCCGCGCGGCTTCTCTAATACCTACTATCATAAGTTCATAAAATCATAACATACGAAAAGTAAAACCCTTAAAACCAATTTGAAAACCTAAAGAGATTATCTACATTCTTATGTACGTAGATACTATGACGTCTTTGCATAAAATTGTTTATGTTTATTATTAGAATTGTTTAGTATGAATGATTTTAATAACCGTAAGTTATTGTTATTGAAATGCTGATAGAGATGAACTTGATAGGTACCTAAACAAAGGCGGCGTGTTTAAAAGATATTATTCATAATAATTAAACAATGATAAACTTACATGTTTAAAATTAATCGGCACTCATACGACGGCGTCCTGTTTTTAAAACACTTTCAAAATGCCCACCACCTTGTTCTATGCACTTAAAAGCTCGTTTACGCAATTGTTGTCGCAATTCACTTAACACTAGAATGTCCCTTTTCACTGTTTCAAAAGCAGCCACTATCCTATCTTTAAGGTCCTCGGCACTTGTTGATTCGTCACAATACACTAGGTTACAATACGTTCGCCACACGTACATGTGACTGACGTTAAAGCGTGGTGCGGCTTCTCTGGTACTTTGCTGAGGATTCTCGCTAAAGTAGTCGAGTATTAATTTCATCTTGTAGACGAGTAGATGCCTGTATTCGGTCGAAATGTTCCGAAGTCTCGAAGCCGCTGGGTAGCGCCTAGCATAGTCCTGCGGTCAACACTCGTGCCGTGCCTATCATTAATGTTCTACACGCTAATGCTACGTTATCACCACACTGTGCTAGAGTCCTCACCATCTCGGTGTACTGTACGTTAGTATACCGGAAAGACATCGCGCGCGAAAGTTTTGTTTTGACAAATAATGACAAACATTCACTGATAACGATCGGCCGATGACTAATGCGAGGAAGCGCGAGCCACGCGGGCGCCGCCGCGCCGGCGCCGCCGCGCTGGCGCCGCGCTCGGCTGTCTCGCTCTTTCCTATTGTATTACGTATTTCGGCGGTCCTTTTTATGTATCTTTGTTAGTGTTTGAAAGTGTGAACTTGTGTGTGTGTTTGAAAGTGTGAACCGCTGTGAATTGCTAAAGCCTTATTGCATCGACTTAAGGCTCATTTTCGTTTACTTCGAGTGCTTTATGAAAATAGTGTCTACAATTTAATTATTTCTAAATAATTTTTTGGTAAAAAAAAATATTTATTTTTATTAATGAAATGGATTCTGTTATCGATTCTGAACAAAGTAGTTTCAGGATGTGCGTTAATTATGTTACACGGTGTATACTCCGTGCGCGAGGTGCTGGGTGTTCGGTCTCTGCATAGGACCACCACTAAACTTTCCTTGTACATGCACAATAGAATATTTGATTTCTTTCACGACAAACAGATTCAATTTCTAAATGTACGTCCTGAGTGATGGCGAATGTCTGTAATACATGTCCTTAGTGCACGCGATCGCACTCCGGACAAGTTCGAACACAATGTTTAATAGTGAACGGCAAACACATATTTATCTGAGCCGAAGGAGTCGAACGAAACAAATTTTACAATTATGTTCATCTGATTGCACCGATGTTTGTGCGCAGTGCGCCATCACTTAGGACGCACACTAAGTTCTGCGGTCGTGAGAAGGTACTCTGTAATAATGCGCAGGGCGTGTCGGAGGCGGTGGCGCAGGGCGTGCGCGAGGACGAGGTGTGTTACCGCGCCGCCTTCTCCAAGCACGAGCTGCGCCGCGTGCTGGCGCTCTACCCCGCGCACGAAGGTACCGAGCACACGTCTTATGAACTCTTGTTGTATATAAACTGTGCTGAGTAATCACGGAAGCTTGTGGTGTGTCGTGCAGTCCGCAAGTCTCTGCACCGGCTGTACCGCACGGTGGAGAAGCACCTGAGCGAGGAGGGCGGGCTGCTGCAGGTGGTGTGGCGCGCCATGCAGGAGGAGTTCATCGCGCAGCACGTGGCGCTGCAGGTACAGGCGTACAGGCCGGGAGGCAACGCTCGCTCTCAACTCTCATGGCGGTCGCTAGTGGCAAATTCAAACTCGGATCGAACTGTCTATGTCAGAAACACCTGAGATTAATATTCAAAGATGGGTCATGCGATATCTCGTGATGTTAAGAATTATTGAAAAAATGGTTTTAGGAATTCAATAAATTCACACTAAATAAACCAAGTCCTGATTTGAAATAAGCTGAGTAAAATATGCATGTATTTAATTAACTAAGTAAAATACATAATATACATATAGTTAAATGAAATTAAATATTTAGGTATTCTTATTTAATTAATTTTAAACTAACTTATTAACCTCAATTAAATCATTTCATTTTGTCGTGCCTGTAGAGCTGTAACCTGATATCGTAAAATCTATCCGACAATATTGATCTCATGTGAACTCATGCACTTTTCTTCCCGGCCCCCACCTCACCGCGCATTCCTAAGGCGCTGTAAGCGGTTTTGGTCAAACTGTAGTACAACCATTTTCCTGTCATGTGTATTTTCACCCGAGTGCAGATCTGTCCGCATGAGCACGGTAGCACACTCCTGGTCACACGCGTGTCGCCGGTGGCTAATTTCTTCGTGATTATTTGCGTACAGTGATATTCGTGCGCGTTACGTACATTGTATGCGGGCTGTGCGCCCATCTCTAAACCGCTTTCGGTGCGCATTATGGGAAAAACATTTATGAATAATGGTGGGATGCGGGCAGCCTGCACGCGGACGAAAATACGCATGGCAGTAGTCGGGCCTCGAGGTGAGAGAAACCCCCCTTCCCCGGCAGGCGCGCATCGCGGCCTGCTACCCGGCGGCCGGGCTGGCGCTGCCGCTCACCACGCAGCACATCCTCGACGCCTTCTCCGACATCGCGCGCGAGCACTGACCGCGCCCCCGACCGTCTACATACCAACTAGTTAACTGCTACCCGGCGGCCGGGCTGGCGCTGCCGCTCACCACGCAGCACATCCTCGACGCCTTCTCCGACATCGCGCGCGAGCACTGACCGCGCCCCCGACCGTCTACATACCAACTAGTTAACTGCTACCCGGCGGCCGGGCTGGCGCTGCCGCTCACCACGCAGCACATCCTCGACGCCTTCTCCGACATCGCGCGCGAGCACTGACCGCGCCCCCGACCGTCTACATACCAACTAGTTAACTGCTACCCGGCGGCCGGGCTGGCGCTGCCGCTCACCACGCAGCACATCCTCGACGCCTTCTCCGACATCGCGCGCGAGCACTGACCGCGCCCCCGACCGTCTACATACCAACTAGTTAACTGCTACCCGGCGGCCGGGCTGGCGCTGCCGCTCACCACGCAGCACATCCTCGACGCCTTCTCCGACATCGCGCGCGAGCACTGACCGCGCCCCCGACCGTCTACATACCAACTAGTTAACTGCTACCCGGCGGCCGGGCTGGCGCTGCCGCTCACCACGCAGCACATCCTCGACGCCTTCTCCGACATCGCGCGCGAGCACTGACCGCGCCCCCGACCGTCTACATACCAACTAGTTAACTGCTACCCGGCGGCCGGGCTGGCGCTGCCGCTCACCACGCAGCACATCCTCGACGCCTTCTCCGACATCGCGCGCGAGCACTGACCGCGCCCCCGACCGTCTACATACCAACTAGTTAACTGCTACCCGGCGGCCGGGCTGGCGCTGCCGCTCACCACGCAGCACATCCTCGACGCCTTCTCCGACATCGCGCGCGAGCACTGACCGCGCCCCCGACCGTCTACATACCAACTAGTTAACTGCTACCCGGCGGCCGGGCTGGCGCTGCCGCTCACCACGCAGCACATCCTCGACGCCTTCTCCGACATCGCGCGCGAGCACTGACCGCGCCCCCGACCGTCTACATACCAACTAGTTAACTGCTACCCGGCGGCCGGGCTGGCGCTGCCGCTCACCACGCAGCACATCCTCGACGCCTTCTCCGACATCGCGCGCGAGCACTGACCGCGCCCCCGACCGTCTACATACCAACTAGTTAACTGCTACCCGGCGGCCGGGCTGGCGCTGCCGCTCACCACGCAGCACATCCTCGACGCCTTCTCCGACATCGCGCGCGAGCACTGACCGCGCCCCCGACCGTCTACATACCAACTAGTTAACTGCTACCCGGCGGCCGGGCTGGCGCTGCCGCTCACCATAGCAGCACATCCTCGACGCCTTCTCCGACATCGCGCGCGAGCACTGACCGCGCCCCCGACCGTCTACATACCAACTAGTTAACTGCTACCCGGCGGCCGGGCTGGCGCTGCCGCTCACCACGCAGCACATCCTCGACGCCTTCTCCGACATCGCGCGCGAGCACTGACCGCGCCCCCGACCGTCTACATACCAACTAGTTAACTGCTACCCGGCGGCCGGGCTGGCGCTGCCGCTCACCATAGCAGCACATCCTCGACGCCTTCTCCGACATCGCGCGCGAACACTGACCGCGCCCCCGACCGTCTACATACCAACTAGTTAACTGCTACCCGGCGGCCGGGCTGGCGCTGCCGCTCACCATAGCAGCACATCCTCGACGCCTTCTCCGACATCGCGCGCGAGCACTGACCGCGCCCCCGACCGTCTACATACCAACTAGTTAACTGCTACCCGGCGGCCGGGCTGGCGCTGCCGCTCACCACGCAGCACATCCTCGACGCCTTCTCCGACATCGCGCGCGAGCACTGACCGCGCCCCCGACCGTCTACATACCAACTAGTTAACTGCTACCCGGCGGCCGGGCTGGCGCTGCCGCTCACCACGCAGCACATCCTCGACGCCTTCTCCGACATCGCGCGCGAGCACTGACCGCGCCCCCGACCGTCTACATACCAACTAGTTAACTGCTACCCGGCGGCCGGGCTGGCGCTGCCGCTCACCACGCAGCACATCCTCGACGCCTTCTCCGACATCGCGCGCGAGCACTGACCGCGCCCCCGACCGTCTACATACCAACTAGTTAACTGCTACCCGGCGGCCGGGCTGGCGCTGCCGCTCACCACGCAGCACATCCTCGACGCCTTCTCCGACATCGCGCGCGAGCACTGACCGCGCCCCCGACCGTCTACATACCAACTAGTTAACTGCTACCCGGCGGCCGGGCTGGCGCTGCCGCTCACCACGCAGCACATCCTCGACGCCTTCTCCGACATCGCGCGCGAGCACTGACCGCGCCCCCGACCGTCTACATACCAACTAGTTAACTGCTACCCGGCGGCCGGGCTGGCGCTGCCGCTCACCACGCAGCACATCCTCGACGCCTTCTCCGACATCGCGCGCGAGCACTGACCGCGCCCCCGACCGTCTACATACCAACTAGTTAACTGCTACCCGGCGGCCGGGCTGGCGCTGCCGCTCACCACGCAGCACATCCTCGACGCCTTCTCCGACATCGCGCGCGAGCACTGACCGCGCCCCCGACCGTCTACATACCAACTAGTTAACTGCTACCCGGCGGCCGGGCTGGCGCTGCCGCTCACCACGCAGCACATCCTCGACGCCTTCTCCGACATCGCGCGCGAGCACTGACCGCGCCCCCGACCGTCTACATACCAACTAGTTAACTGCTACCCGGCGGCCGGGCTGGCGCTGCCGCTCACCACGCAGCACATCCTCGACGCCTTCTCCGACATCGCGCGCGAGCACTGACCGCGCCCCCGACCGTCTACATACCAACTAGTTAACTGCTACCCGGCGGCCGGGCTGGCGCTGCCGCTCACCATAGCAGCACATCCTCGACGCCTTCTCCGACATCGCGCGCGAGCACTGACCGCGCCCCCGACCGTCTACATACCAACTAGTTAACTGCTACCCGGCGGCCGGGCTGGCGCTGCCGCTCACCACGCAGCACATCCTCGACGCCTTCTCCGACATCGCGCGCGAGCACTGACCGCGCCCCCGACCGTCTACATACCAACTAGTTAACTGCTACCCGGCGGCCGGGCTGGCGCTGCCGCTCACCACGCAGCACATCCTCGACGCCTTCTCCGACATCGCGCGCGAGCACTGACCGCGCCCCCGACCGTCTACATACCAACTAGTTAACTGCTACCCGGCGGCCGGGCTGGCGCTGCCGCTCACCACGCAGCACATCCTCGACGCCTTCTCCGACATCGCGCGCGAGCACTGACCGCGCCCCCGACCGTCTACATACCAACTAGTTAACTGCTACCCGGCGGCCGGGCTGGCGCTGCCGCTCACCACGCAGCACATCCTCGACGCCTTCTCCGACATCGCGCGCGAGCACTGACCGCGCCCCCGACCGTCTACATACCAACTAGTTAACTGCTACCCGGCGGCCGGGCTGGCGCTGCCGCTCACCACGCAGCACATCCTCGACGCCTTCTCCGACATCGCGCGCGAGCACTGACCGCGCCCCCGACCGTCTACATACCAACTAGTTAACTGCTACCCGGCGGCCGGGCTGGCGCTGCCGCTCACCACGCAGCACATCCTCGACGCCTTCTCCGACATCGCGCGCGAGCACTGACCGCGCCCCCGACCGTCTACATACCAACTAGTTAACTGCTACCCGGCGGCCGGGCTGGCGCTGCCGCTCACCACGCAGCACATCCTCGACGCCTTCTCCGACATCGCGCGCGAGCACTGACCGCGCCCCCGACCGTCTACATACCAACTAGTTAACTGCTACCCGGCGGCCGGGCTGGCGCTGCCGCTCACCACGCAGCACATCCTCGACGCCTTCTCCGACATCGCGCGCGAGCACTGACCGCGCCCCCGACCGTCTACATACCAACTAGTTAACTGCTACCCGGCGGCCGGGCTGGCGCTGCCGCTCACCACGCAGCACATCCTCGACGCCTTCTCCGACATCGCGCGCGAGCACTGACCGCGCCCCCGACCGTCTACATACCAACTAGTTAACTGCTACCCGGCGGCCGGGCTGGCGCTGCCGCTCACCACGCAGCACATCCTCGACGCCTTCTCCGACATCGCGCGCGAGCACTGACCGCGCCCCCGACCGTCTACATACCAACTAGTTAACTGCTACCCGGCGGCCGGGCTGGCGCTGCCGCTCACCATAGCAGCACATCCTCGACGCCTTCTCCGACATCGCGCGCGAGCACTGACCGCGCCCCCGACCGTCTACATACCAACTAGTTAACTGCTACCCGGCGGCCGGGCTGGCGCTGCCGCTCACCACGCAGCACATCCTCGACGCCTTCTCCGACATCGCGCGCGAGCACTGACCGCGCCCCCGACCGTCTACATACCAACTAGTTAACTGCTACCCGGCGGCCGGGCTGGCGCTGCCGCTCACCACGCAGCACATCCTCGACGCCTTCTCCGACATCGCGCGCGAGCACTGACCGCGCCCCCGACCGTCTACATACCAACTAGTTAACTGCTACCCGGCGGCCGGGCTGGCGCTGCCGCTCACCACGCAGCACATCCTCGACGCCTTCTCCGACATCGCGCGCGAGCACTGACCGCGCCCCCGACCGTCTACATACCAACTAGTTAACTGCTACCCGGCGGCCGGGCTGGCGCTGCCGCTCACCACGCAGCACATCCTCGACGCCTTCTCCGACATCGCGCGCGAGCACTGACCGCGCCCCCGACCGTCTACATACCAACTAGTTAACTGCTACCCGGCGGCCGGGCTGGCGCTGCCGCTCACCATAGCAGCACATCCTCGACGCCTTCTCCGACATCGCGCGCGAGCACTGACCGCGCCCCCGACCGTCTACATACCAACTAGTTAACTGCTACCCGGCGGCCGGGCTGGCGCTGCCGCTCACCACGCAGCACATCCTCGACGCCTTCTCCGACATCGCGCGCGAGCACTGACCGCGCCCCCGACCGTCTACATACCAACTAGTTAACTGCTACCCGGCGGCCGGGCTGGCGCTGCCGCTCACCACGCAGCACATCCTCGACGCCTTCTCCGACATCGCGCGCGAGCACTGACCGCGCCCCCGACCGTCTACATACCAACTAGTTAACTGCTACCCGGCGGCCGGGCTGGCGCTGCCGCTCACCACGCAGCACATCCTCGACGCCTTCTCCGACATCGCGCGCGAGCACTGACCGCGCCCCCGACCGTCTACATACCAACTAGTTAACTGCTACCCGGCGGCCGGGCTGGCGCTGCCGCTCACCACGCAGCACATCCTCGACGCCTTCTCCGACATCGCGCGCGAGCACTGACCGCGCCCCCGACCGTCTGCATACCAACTAGTTAACTGAACTTTACGCCTACTATAAATAATGCACATAGTAACCCCCCATTCCCCTATTTGTAGTATTGCGAACCTGGCGGTCACTGTTGTATATATCTAAAGGTATAGATTTTGATAAAAGTCTAATACGGCAATATTTACATGTATAGTTAGAGAAAAATGCTATAAACTAACTAAACTGCTACTAACTACTAACTAGTTTATTACTTCTGTTATATTTGTTTTCTATACTCATATTATAAAGGGGAACTATTTGATTAATTCTTATTTTGTTTGGTTTGAACTGAATAGAATTAGAACGTAAAAGCGCAGATTTAAAAAAAAATCACCATTGAAAACTGCACTGTTTCCGATGAACATAGGCCATAATATATTTAAAAAAGTGGGATCCTTACTAATAACCTTATGAAAACTTAACAAGGCGGACGCTACAAATACTATTGATTAAAATGTCGCGAATATGTGTGAAACTGCGTTGCGATTCTGAAAACAACCAACCTCACTTCGCAGGTACATCTTACGGTATTCCAAAATATAACGCATTAAAGGTCAAAAGAATTATTTTGAGCACCGAAATCTCTAATCGATCAAACGTGCTTTTAGTGACATCAAGTCGATCGTTATTAAAAAAAGACCAATTCAGAAATAGTTTTATAAAGGAGTATGCAAAAAATTGTATGGGCTCTGTCCCAAGCACCAACAGACTTGGGACTAATTTTAATATAATTATGAAGTCCCATAAAAAGACAAATATCGATTTTTTGTCCGTAAATGTATGGGATTATTAAATAAAAAATAAAAACATTTTAGTTGAAAAAGGGTGTTTATTTTTTTTATAACTACGTTTATAGTCCGTGCGTTATAGCATGGTGCGGGTGACACTTGCCTGTTTGACGTTGACGTCTGTCAGTGCCACATGATTAGTGATGGGCATTAGAAAAATCTTTTTTTATTGTTGTCGATTTTCGTATATTATATAACAATCAGAACCAGGTTTATGATTCTTTTTACTCTTCTTTTTTATTTTGTTTACTCGTGGCAGACAGTACGAGTGCTAGCGCCTTGTATGCGACACATATTTAGTTCTAATTCATTTTTGTTAAGTTGTTTTTGGTTTTAGTTTGTTGAGTTTTTTTCCTTAGCAACTTTATAACCAATCCTACAATGTTGCGTTATTTCATCAATATAATTAAAGATTTTTTTTAAATAAAAATTGAACTACGCACGATATTCGTTTTTTATTCCAAAATAACATCGACAACCTGTCCATCGTAGCAGTAAATCCCATCACTAAATACGCCTATGACGTTACGTTATACGCATAACACTTTACTTTATTTTTCATTTCATTACATTTTATTTGAAGCCTAGAATATTCTGGTTGGCTTTAATTTAATCTACTACAGTTATAAACGATTTTGCATAATACGAATGTGAATCAGCTACAATAATAAGTCATAATTTTTACATCGCAGCAACTTTCAAGAGTGACACGAAACGTTACAGAAACTGTCACCCGCACCATGCTATAACGCACGGACTATAGGTGTTAATTACAACACACAATGGTTCAGCTGAACATTTTAGGTATTAATAGCAAAAATATTCAAGTGTATTACGTAAGTATGTATATTTTTGATAAAAAAACAACATTTTAGGTTAGTATTTTTAAACATTTCTTTGTTGTTGTTAATTTACTATCGAAGGGCCCAAAAAACAAGCAGAGGTCAGCAATAGCTGCAAACAAGCCGATATTGCACAGATAAACAACGTGAACACAGCGGAACGTACAGGACACGACTGAGGTGCGCGCGCGCATGTTAGCATGGCAAGGGGCGAGGGTACAGTGAGATTAGACCGTTATTTTACCTATGCGTCTCACGGCTGTTCTCTATGAATAGTTTTGTTTATAGTTAAATAGTGTGCCTAAAAATTTTTGTACTGAAAAAAGTGAACAAGAATTGTTTTTTTGCACGTTAACCCCATGACTTACGATGATGTCCTCATAATAAAAAATGATCATGATACCAAGATGTATTAAATGAGATACGTTTGAAATCTGTTGGTGGGTTGGGACGATTTTTTGCGTGGTCATTTACCCTCGAGACTAAATATATTATTTTTGTTAGCTAAAATACATCTAGGAGACCCTAAAATACCTTTATTTAATTTGATAGAAGAACCTTGTGTTTTATATGCGTGGAAATATGTTAAATGCGGATAAGGTGCGGTGAGTGAATAACTGTATTATTGAAGTATTTGAGTATAGTGCAGTGTGGGATTTTTTCTACACTAGATTAGATAGAAGAGATGACGCGGCTATCGCGGTTGGTCTGTGGCCAGGTGACCATTTCGAACGTTATGTCATCCGTTTCCTAGAATATATTGTGTTAGACCGTTGTTAAATCTGCGTTAGGACAAGTTAGCGTTTAAACTATAAAAAAAAAAGATTTATAAAGATTAAATTCATTTAAAAGTTTTCACATAGTAAAAGCAACCACGCTTATGCTACTGAACCGATTGAAATAAAATTGGGTACAGATCTAAAGTCGAGAGCTTGAGGAAGGACATAGGCTACTTTTTAATGCCAAATAGATTGCCTAAAGGCATTGAAATAGGGGGTTAAGTAAGTATGGAATTTAATTATTTTGAACTCCAGGACTGACGCTTCAAGTTGCAGTTCATTTAGATTTTCTTTTTCTCTTAGGCAACTCCATATTGATATTACGGCAACCTAGCAAAATATTTTTTTTTTTTAGGCTAGGACTAGACGAACTAGACCAATTAATTGTAAGGTAACACCACCGCGACGGTCAGCTGCAAGAGTTGCGGGCGACGGGGTGATGCTTTTAAAACCAAAAAGAGTTAAATCGCTTCGTGACTAATACGATGTTTGATGTGTTACATACAATCTGCATTCTACAGAAGCTACGAGTTCGCAATTGTGGGCCCGCGAGAGAACATTTTTGAGATATTATCGTTAGCAGTGCTTCCGTTAGGGGTGCCCCTGCGGCCCTGTAATCATGGACTAAATTGTACATCAATCAATTAAGTCATTCATTCAGATTAGGCTTTCCGTTTTTAGGGTTTCGGACCCAAAGGGTAAAACGGAGGACGGACAAAAGGATGTTTTCAGTCGGAAAGGAGTAAAATAGAGAGAGAACTATGAAATTAATGTATCGATTACAATTTTGCTTTACGGTTTGCTGACGGCGTTGAGTTATTGAGTTTGGTCCGAAAAAGTTGTAGGTGTTTTTTGTTATTTTCAAGCAAATGCTGTATATACGTGCATTGTTATTAATTCGTCAATAATTATAATTGATTAAATGATACTTGAATAAACAGTATTTGCCATATTTCGAGAGGGAAGCCGGTAGGAATCGAGATGTATGGACCCTTCGCCACTGATACCTATTGTATTATCTATCTCTTTTTGTATTATCTATGTATCAACATTACCATTTACACTGTTTTTCTATAAAATATATTCCAATATGATTCGGGCATCCACTGGTTTAATTTCACAAAAACACCGCACCTTACATACATACCATTATACTGTGGTTTTCTTTTCTAGCACACCTAAATAATGTACAATAAAAGGTATGCGAAACTAGACCAGGAGGAGGTGGCTGGATGACTTACTACAAATACTGTAGGGCTTGAGGTGTCACACGTTAGATATGGAAACCGTGAGATTTGGGGTGACCTTTGGCCGGCTCTTGGACTACTCAATACTTTTATTGCACTTCATTTGTTTAAAAGGTAGACTAGTACAGTATAAATATAAAATAAGAATATATTTTCTGATTTTTGTAGACAAACTAGTCAAGATGTTTTATTTGTTTTGACAAATAAAACATCTTGGCTAGATTGTCTACAAAAACCTTAGCTCAATTATATGTATGTTTTATTTGTCTTTTGATATGTCATATAATATTATACTCCGACGGTTAGTTGAACGAAAAAATGATTAGCCGATGAAACGTTTCGCCGATTTAACGGTTCACCGAAAACACTCTTCAACGACGATTGGTTAAACGAACGAATCTTCCGCCGAAAGCATTCGTTGTAGGGAAATTCTTTTGCTAAATGGGTAGTTTTTCTTTCAGCATGACAACACCCTTAGGTCTTGTAGAAGTCATGTTAAAAATACAGGGTAATTCTGTATGCTTTTGCTTTTTAGCAAATTCAATAAGTGTTTTATAAATGTTCCATTTTTTTATGGATATAAACTACCCATTTGGCAAAAGAATTCCTCTACAACGAGTGCTATAGGCGAAAGATTCATTCAGACTACCAACCGTCGATAAATAATTTTTCGGCGAAACTTTTTTTCATACCAATGAATAGGTGCCAGTCTATTTTAAATGGGATCTTAAACCATAAAACCATTTGTAAGCTGAGACCAGACTGTAACTTCCACAAAAGGCAGACTTACGAGAGGTTAGACCCCCGCCCCTATTTTAATTCCAGACACAGCTTTAGAAGGTTTTAAACTAACAGGAGGAGAAAAAAACAAAAGTAACTATTGATTGATTATATTACCTATTACATGGATCTATTTCAGATTTTGTAACACATGTAATGCTGGCAGTAACTTCTTAATTTCGTGTCTTACAAAATCTGAACATTTTCCTCCTATTTTATTCACAGCAATATCTAATCCAAAGACTTGGGAGGAGAGTAGTTCAGGTAGACGAGACCCGATGTCTTGGCCTGCAATGAATGGTTGTAATCAGTAAGTATACAAAAGCAATCTAAATAAAATCAAAACAATTTATAAATTACAGTAAACACACTGTTATTCAAGAAATGCTCATTGTTGTATTTGCAATGATCTCAGTTTTAATGTTCCTTTAGACCCTCGGTAGTATGGATTTTTACAAGAAAGATACTTGTAATGCGATAAACGCAGTGTAGTGGTGGCACATACAAGGTACAACCAGGTAAATCATCCATTACCTGCGCCCGTGGAGATTAGCAAAACATACAACAGTGATGTCTGAATAGAGTCGCCGAAATACTGCAGGTCCACTGCCTAACCACAAACACTTTTACATATAAAATTACTGAATTGTTTAAAGTTCTGTTCCTCAAAGGGAAGAGAAAAATCGAAACCCTAATAACATCGCTTTGTTGTCTGTCTATTAAATTAAGATGTTTTCCTATGGAATAACATAGAGGTATCAAGTTCAGTTATCACTACAAATAAATAAATTGCTGCTGCTGTCTGTCGTTGTTATGTATGCTTAGAAGTTCAAAACTACGCAATTAATTTTGATGCACTTTTTTAATACATAGAAAATTTGAAGATAGTATGGGAAAACTTGTTGTAAACTGTTTTACCTCTGAATGGGAGACAGTAAGGTATAAACTTGTGAAAACCTTTGTTTTGTTAGCCTCAAAACTTACCTAAAATGGAAATTTTATAAGTTACATATACAAGATGAAAGTTATAACAACATATTAAACAAATCACAAACCACAATTAGGGTTCCAGTAGCAAATGCGATTCCGAACAACAAAGCGGCGTTGTATTTGCGCTGGTTGGCGTCGTACTGCGCCTGCCACGAGCCGCGGGGGATTGGCAACTCGTCCATGCTTGGTGGCTTGAAGTGCTCATTGTGGTAGCGGCGTACTGCAATGTGTAAGCATAACCTAGTTAGAAAATAATAGAGCTTGTGGCTAAATCTAATCCACATACATGTACCAACCCAGCTTTCTGTGAAGGTCTAAATAGATAAATCTTATTAGGCTACTGACACCAAACCTAAAAAGCATGTTACTCCGTAAGTTCCAACAGTCACACATGTCCTCTAGGGAGCTTAAGCCAGTACATTTTAGATACAAAGTCTCAGATGCAACATTTCTGGAACTATGCATTCCTCACTGATATGGGCTATAAATAAAGTACCTTGTAAAATAATGAATACCACAAACCAGTATATTATTTGTATATGATTGTTTTACATTTTAACATGATAAAAAATAAATGTAATGGATTGTTTACATTATTCAAAGATTTCATATAAGCTTTAATAATATATGTTCATGGAACAATGACAATAGCTTGAGCTCTTCTTTTTCCATTTTTACTACAGCTGCAAATCATTATTATTAACCAAGCTGCGGCACTTCTATATACCATGCATAGCTCAAAAACTGATAAAATCAGTTACAAGAATGAGACTTGCACCATTCCCTATTGAAGTGTGATTAGTTGAAAACCAATCAAATCTTTGAAATATGAATGCACATATAGTAGTACACCTAGTATATTGGTTAGGATGTGTTCAAAGATTATCAGTAAGTCAATAAAAGATACCTACTGAATAGATGATTTTATTATATCATTCAATTCCAGTAACAACCTATTCAAAAGTAGCAAAATTAAATTACGTATCCTAAAAAAAAGGAATAACCGGCTGTTTATAAATTATTATTAAGGGTTTATAAGTATGTATTAAAGATCTAGGTTATCTTTGAAATGTTATGTAACGTTGTACCTACGTGTAGTAATATTAGTTTTTTATCAGGTAGAATGGTTTAGTCGTAATTTAATGAACACGATTATAGAAGTAATAATTATAATGTGTCCACGAATATATGCTAAACATGTTTTTAGTACTTAATTAATGGTGAATTCTTTCTCGCACATAACAAATAAGAATAATGTTATTAGTTTTTACTCTTTTGTTTAAAGTACTTACCTGATTGCTGGATTAGCCTGGATACAATAGGACGTGAGACAAACATGTTCGTATTATGATATACTTTTGAGCCGCAAATCTCTTTAAGTCTTTAACTTCGTTTCTCCAATTTCTGACAATTCTACTACTGAACGAAAACTGAACTCGATCAATTACTATGGCTCAACTGCTCAAATCAATAGACAGGCGCGCGTCAACACTATTCAATTTCGTTCATTCAACTTGTACAGATTAAAAATGTTTAGTAAAATTCCACAGAAAGATTATTGTTTTATTGTGTTTCATTACAAGCATTAAATTAATGGCTGGTGTACTCATATAAAACCTATTTGCTAATGCACCAACTAAATAACATCCTACTAGTCCTTCTATATAATATACAAACGCAAAATTTGTATACACGGATGGATGGATGCTTGGTAACCTATCATACCTAAACAGCGAAACAAATTTGGTATGGAGTTAGCCGACACCCTAGATTCATAGATAAGTTTACCTGGCCGAAGGAAAATGTTTTATGTATGTGTATTTGCAGCTGACATTCGTGTGAACATTGTGACATTATAGAAGCTCATTGATGGTTAAAAAATACAGTTCATCCAATAACATCTGAACCTTTTGACAGGTTGTCAAATTGATGTAAAAATGTCAGGCAATACGATACCGCCCCCCCCCCCCGGTACCCTGGTTTTGAGAAGGCAGATTCATCAATTCAATCTGCTGTCAAATTAACTGATCAGGACTGTGATTGACAGACCATAAAATTTACAACCAAACACCGAGCAACATAAGATGCGGCTGACAAATAAAGATTCGTTATTTATTTTGATGACCAGTCAAAATATTCATTATTTCTTGGAAGAACTATAGTTATATTTCATAGAGAAAATAAAGTCATATACATACATGCAGATTTGTTTATCTTTTGCTTGTTGTGCGTACAGAACCCTCAGTGTCGCGAATCAGACTCGAACTTGATCGGTTTTTGTTTTTATTTCATCATGCCAAAATAGCTGGTTACGTAACTATGTATTTAAGTAATATTACTATTACACTATCCAGCGTAGAGCAGTCTTCCGCAACTGCAATAATATTACTTCTACAGCAGGTTGTAGGCCATCGGAACCTACCTATATTGGTAAATTTAACAGTCCCGATAAGTAGGTACACAACTTATAAAATATTAAGATAGGCTTTTTGTCCCAAAATTGTAAACATATACAACTGAGATACTAGATAGTTTCGATTAAAAGATGTAGGTATAGGTAGATAGCTACTAGCTGCAGCTAGCTACCTCTCATATGTAATTAAGTATCTCTATGTCTATATAACTAACTGTGGCTTAACTTATAACTGTGGCAATAGATTGGCGCACACTAGTATTTATACATATAACGACTGCGTCAAAAGGATGGTAATTGCAGCTATAACTGACATCCACGCGGGCGCAGTTGAGGGATAGAGCTAGTAGTTTAATAATGTTTTCTAAAACAATGATCATAAGTACTGTAAGGAGGCCGGGATTTAATAGGTTATTACAAAAAAAAATAAGTACCTACTAGTTACCTATTTTCCTAAATGTACCTATGAGTCCAACAGCTGCTCAGGCCTCAGTCTAACGAAATCATGCTATCCAAGCAGCAGTATTACAAAAGGTACTTCATGTATTATTGCTCAAGTCGTTTATTACCTACGACGTCTATGACAATATTTACCTAGTACAGTACCTATTTACTTTACAATAATATGCTAGCCTAATTACGCAGGATTATTTATTATTCTGTGATTATTCATTGCCATAATGACGCATCATTTGCTTGTTGCCACATTAACAATACAATGAACGCTATCAGCGCGATGACCGATGACGACAAACCTCAAGATTATGCGAAGGGAAACGATGCCAACGATCGACATCAGTCGGGTGGGGTCACTCGTCAGTCGAGAGTGGAGCGGGCGGCGCGGCGGCGGACCGCTTGCGCAACACACTACACGCGTGCGCGCCCGACGCGCGACTACGTCTTTGTTTACTTTGTGTTCGTGCCTCACGTCGAGATGACGAAGATGCATCTCTGCGGCTTCAACAGCTGCACACAGTCGTGAGCCGTGAACGGTGTCAAGTTTAACGAGTGTTAGTGTGTGGTTGCGATATTAATTGGTGACTGTGCGACATGGAGTGGTTGAAGGGGATGGCGGGGCGCGTGCGGCGCGGCGCGGGCGAGCGCGAGGAGGACGAGGCCGCGGCGGGCGCGCCGGCCCCGGCGGAGCCGCAGCCGCCGATTCTGGAGACTCCGCAGGAGTACCGCGAGCGCTGGCGCAGCGTCTACGTCATATACTTCACCATGTTCCAGATGTCACTGGGGTTCAGCATTGTGCTGACGGGTGTGTGGCCATACCTCGACAAGGTGAGTTCTTCGCAACCCACCACTAGGGTCTTGATCCTGCCTTTGCAGACATACTCACGTAAGGACGCCAGAATGACGAACGACGTTCAACGATTTCAAACGACTAGATTTTAGGTTGACTAAATAGACTACGTAGACTAAAATTTGATTGCCTTAAAATCTAAAATATCGTAATTATGAAATTTGTTACAATTATATTAATTGATTTTATTAATGCCTTTTTTAGAGAATAAGCAGGCATTTGTATGTTATTAAATATTGACTACGACTAATGTGCTTAGGTTAACTAATGTACAGACAATTTAACAACCAACCTATCTACAGCTCTTAATTACTTTATAGATTATTAGCAATGCAGTAATCTATACTTATATTATAAACGTGAAAGTTTGTAAGTATGGATGTTTGTTACTCTTTCACGCTTAAACGGCTAAATCAATTTTGATGAAATTTGGTATGAAGTTAACTGGCGCCGTGGAATAACACATAGGCTACTTTTTAACCGACTGCGTCAGAGAGGGGTTATGCTTTTGCCACTAAATCTGATATTTGCGCGAGCGAAGTCGCGGGCAACTGCTAGTTATACATGTATATAAATTAAACGATTATATTTAAGTATAAATCATGCAATTGAGTAAGTAGTTGGCAAGTTCTTTCCGGACTAGGTATAAAGGTAAGTAATTCGAAACGTTAAGTCTGCCAGTCTAGTCCAACCTGGATGGTTCTATAAAACTGTATGTTGTATAACTGTACAAATTTTGTATCTTTAGATTTTTCTCGTAGAAGATAGCGAATAAAAAAGTTTCGGTCACGGCTATTTTTTCCTTTAAAAGCGTGTTCTAAAAGATAATACCGACCAAGTGCGAGTCGCACTCGCGCACGTAGGGTTCCGTACTACCATCTAATGATGTTTTAAGGGTTACGTAGCCAAATGGCAAAAAAACGGAACCCTTATACATAGATTCGTCATGTCTGTCTGTCCCGTGTCACAGCCTCTTTTTTCCGAAATTGAAATACCTACCTACTGTTGAAATTTGGTACGTAGATGTATCCTGTTAACCGGACTGAAATCTAATTAAAATAGAAAAAAAAAATGGGGTCTATCATACATGGAACTGATTTTTTTTTGTCCGTCAGACCCATATGAGTGTGTGCTCAGCCAGCTAGATAGGTACTGATTGATGTCTGTGCCAAACGAGCAAGTTGAATAATTTCCCGGTGTGTGTTGATTCTCTAAGGGTTTGACACCGACTTCATTCAGTAGGTATCTGGCTGATATGATAATATCGGTTTGTTTTTTATTTTTTATAGCCGTGGTTGCTGAAGTCGGTTTTTAGTTTTTTTGTTATAAATATTTATTTTCTTTCTTTTTAGTGGTAAGATCTATCTTTTTAAAATCAGGTCAACGTAATAGCTTTAAAAGAATACATTTGATCACAACTATCAATCCTTTTAAGATTTTTTTAGAACTCCTAACCGGTAAAGAGTTCTCTCAACTACCCTTCGTCTTCTGCACCAGACCCTATTAAAATCAATCTACGTGTAAAAGTCTTACCAATACAAATTATTTAAGCTCAAACACAAGGTAGCTGCTGTGAAACGTTGAGGAGTTCCCTCGACTATCTCTCTTCTCCATCAGTAGATCTACTCCAGGTCTCTGTTAAATTGTAGTATTTTAAAATAACTTATGAAATATCTTACAAACACACTAGTCGTCCCTACAACTTTTTGAAGTTCCCCTCGATTTCCCTGGTCTCCTATCATCAGACGCTGACTTACAATGTGACCACCTTGGAAATGTCTACTTTCCAACAAAAAAAGAGTTACCAAAATCGGTTCACAAACGACGAAGATATCCGCGAACAAACATAAAAAAGCAAATATACGGTCGAATTAAGAAACCTCCTCCTTTTTTAAGTCGGTTAAAAAACACGGTAAACCTAAAACACTAGGGGGAAAAAAATCCAAGAAATACGTCGCAAGACAGGTGAACCAGTAAAATTAAAAATGGCAGGCATCGTCGCTTCACCACAACTTAGACTTTGGTTTATAGTAAATAACAAGAGGCAGTCTTTTTTTGAAACAATTATTTAATCAATTCTTTTATTACATTTATACATATACATACATATACGTATGCATATTTTTCTATCTATTTATTTCCATGTGATGTCATTTAATGTGACAGCATCTTAGCATGAATCAATTTTGGTCTTTACTAGCAATGCCCCGCGGTTTCACTCGCATTAAAAGTCTAACGCTTAATGTGTTTCGATAAAGCGCAAAACACTCAGTAAGTGCACTAACACACTTCGGTTTTTTAGTCCAGTATTTTACAGGTAGGTAGACTTAGTTAAATAATCGGAAACTGTGAGTCGCAGTAAAATTGCGCACGAAGGGTTCTGTACCAGTAGGTATCTTCAAATAGCAACATAAAACAACAACGAACAATTTAAACAACAAATACAATGAAAACAACGAAAATTTCCTTGTGCAACGAAAGTACAAAGTGAAAAATCAAGCTATTTTATTGCGGGGTATAAGTGTATAACACCTCGGTACGCGCGATCGCAAGTCCCGTCGTGGTACCTCGTCCTGCGCCCCTCACTGCAACTCGCCTCGAGAGCCGCGTGCCGTGTGCAAAAATATAAAAAAATATTCGTGCGTACTTTTTAATTTCACGATATATCAGAAACTATTCATCCGATTTATAAACTGTAAAAGACAAATATTATCTCCATGATATGACCTTTTTTTTAAAGTAAGTTTTAGACGTAAGAATTAATATGGTAGTACTAAAATCATGCTCAGAAAACATGTCTTATTTTTCTAGGTCTTTTTTGTAGGTCTATTGGAGCCCTACATTTTCGTAGTACATAGTATTCATATATACTTGAGTATTTCGGCAGCGTACGCGATAAAAGTGATTTAGAGGTAATTTTTTTCCGACTTACTTGACTAATATCCTTTTTTGAAGATAACCGAGAGAAGTAGGGTTAGTAGGATTTCATATAGCCCATGGCAATTCGGAATGATGTAGCTTTCTAACAGTGAAAGAATTTTTAAAATCGGTTCAGTAGTTTTGAAGATTAGCGCCGACAAACATACAAACTCACAAACGCTTACCTCTTTATAATATTAGTCTAGATTAGTCTAGATAACAAAACAGTAACGTTTGGAAAATTTACGACTTGTTAAAAGTCACATCTAATACGGACAGAGTATGTATACTTAGTCTTTCAGGGTGTGGTTAGTACAATGTGACGTGACTACGCCTGACCAAGACGGATATTTTAGTTTTGACCGCGGATCTACAGCTTCTTCCACATTGAGGCGTCATATGTGTTAGCCCAAAACTTTAAATGAGGCGCACAACCACTTTGATCCGTTTCTATAATATAGGTAAAATACAACAAAACTGAAAATCATATAATTAATAAATTAAGCTGAAATAATAATTTTATTGTAATATTGAGTGTTCGCGAACACTCGTTCAAGTCTTTTCAGTTTCCGAGTAGGCAAGGGTTTCTCATGATGACGATTGGGGTAGCTTTGCCAGGTAATTTGTCTCTGCCGGAGTCAGAAAGCCACTGTCTGTTACGTCACGCATCGTGGTAACTTGTTATCAAGGCTTCCAGCTGAAGGTTCTACAGCACAGCGCTCGCCGCCGCCACTTGGACGCGTTGCTCAAAAGCTGCTCAAGTAGAAATAGAAGAGATGCTCCTCTCCCTACTTGAGCCGGGTTAAAGAACAGGTTTTAGTACCAGCACCCGAAAGTGTTAGCTAAAGAATAAAAAATATCGTGTATGCAGTGATAAGTAACTATTAAAACAACCGTTAACTACGAGTAGTGAATAAAATAGTGATAGCAGCTACAATTTAAGTAATCTAGGACACTTGTTATGTTTGTGCTTAGGTATTTGTTTTGAGTAATTATGTGACAGTTATAATACGGGAGGGCAAACGAGTCTTTTCAGAACGATACCAAAACGAAAGTTAAAGTATTATTTAAGAAAGTTTGGTGGCTAGGACCTTGACAGCATACGAGCGTTGAAAACAATTACGCGAGCGCACGGTCTCGGCGCACGCGTCTTGCTTAGCTAGTTGAGTGACCTCAAGTGTTCCGGTTGCTATTGGCCCTGCTGCTGCAGCATTTAAACAATGTCTACGGTCTGCGTACCAATGTACCCGACCGACAAGTGGGTAACATGTTTACAACGCGCAAGAGATAACAGCACGCTTGTTATCATAACTCGGTACTGATAAATAAACTAGGTAAATTCCTGATTTACCCGTATAGTTTAAATTCGCACGTAATAATTTAAAGTGTGTACATATTGGTACAACTGTTTTATTTAGCTTGCTCCGTTTATTTATCTGTAAACAGAACTTTACCCACTTTCAGATCACAGATCGATCTGAAAGGTACACACTCTTCATCTTGATGACGATATAATTACATTTTTTAGGATTGTAAATCCAAGATGGCCGCAGGCACAATTGGCCGATTACTTAGGTATTACTTCAGAATAAATTTAATATGGGTATCAAATGAAAGGGGTCAAATGGAAAAATAGAGCTCACTAAGAAAATAATTAAAATCACATTTGGCCGCCGCCGCTACAAATGGTGGCAGAAATGATTTCCACAACTACCTGATTCTGGGAATCAATAGTAATTGATTATAATTATCAGTAAAATAAAAGTCATTCTAAAAAGTTATTTTGCTAGTCAAAATAAAGAACTTCTGCAACATAGAATCGGGATCCAAGCACAAGATTTTGTATCGCGTCGAGCATACGAAACTAATAGCATAAGAAGTAACAACACAACTATAAAGTATATATATAGAAAAATATTTTTATGTTAAACGGTTTTGATGCAATAAAAATGAGGTAGGTTATGTACTAAAAGCTAAAAAATAAAATTCGTGAGGTCAGCTTAGTTATCGGATCACATCAATCAGCATCAATCTTGTCATCAATGTGGGCTTTGATCAGACACGTATAAAATCTGTGGGCACGTGACATTTCTATCATATTATTTGATCTGGGTACGCTATGCTTAACTGTTATTTATTACAAAATCCTATTACGTGTCTACGCCACTTATTTCGGCTTTATACAAATTTTATTCATAAGCATTGCGCGTTACCCCAAATAACCCTGCTGCAATACATACGTATGAAAATAAAAATGACAATTATCTTTAAAACAGAGCGTACGTTTGCGCTATTGTTTCTGGCTGTTCAAATACAATACAATTTCAAATACGTCATGTGGATATAAAATAGATGATAGTTGTAATGTTTATACAAGAATGCGATAAGAATGCAGCGTATTGTGGCACGCAACGCGCGCCTCTTTCACGGCCGCCGCTGCGAGCCGGGGCACTCTTCGCGTCAGCTGATCCTAGGCCCCAGCAGACGGCATTCTTTCACTTCGATGCAAGTTTGACGTCGGCGGATGTCGGTAGTCTAAAAATACTTGTTATTGAGAAGTACGAGGCTGACGGCGGTCGCCGGGCTGCGGTGAAGGGCACGCGTCACGCTCACGCCGCGCCGCCGCCACCTTCGGCGCACGTTCACCGCGTCACTCGCCATTCCTTTTGCCGACAATCATTTGTTCTTTGCAACTAACTAATTTAATCCTGTATAATAAACATATACACTTATGACGTTCACGATAGTGATACATATATGACCTGATACTTAGATACCTACAAACTAATATTAATAAGATGATAATATTGTTCGTAATTTGTAAACAACGCTCCATTAATGTTTGCTATACAATTGAATGGCAATTGCGAACTTCAATCTGACTTGTTGGTTCTCCAGACGCGTCGTTACAACTCTACACTTTGGAACTGAGCGGATCTTACAATTGATAGAATTTTAAGGTGTGGATATTTTTTTGAAGCTGGAGCCGGGCGCGCAGAAGGAGGTGCTGGGCCTGGCGGTGGGCGCCAACCCGCTGGGGCAGCTGGTGTTCTCGCCGCTGCTGGGGCTGTGGGCCAACCGCGCGGGCTCGGCGCGCGCGCCGCTGCTGGCCACGCTGGCCGTGTTCGTGCTGGCCAGCGTGCTCTACGCCGAGCTGCACCTCACCCGCCCCTACGCCAAGTACTGGATGGTGTTCGCTAGGTTCCTCGTGGGCGTCAGCTCCGGTGAGTATTGTTATTAAAACCCGCACGAGGTAGTCATAAACGCAAAAAGTTGTAAGTATGATTGGATGAATGTATATGGATGTTTGTTACTCTATTACACTCAAACGGCTAGATACATTTTGATGCCATTTGGTATGGAATTAGATGACACCCTGGATTAACACAGGCTACTTTTTAACGGATTGCGTCAAGGGAGGTTATTTTTGTGCCGCTATAACTGTCATTAGGGGGTGTCTAATGGGCGAAGTCGCGGGCACCAGCTAGTGATTTTATAACTTCGTATTTATCAAAAAATACAAACATGTAAAGTATAGCTAAAAGCGCTTTATTTGTATATAACATTGTATAATGTGTATTTGCATCCCATTAATAATATAAACGTGAAAGTATGTAGGTAAAGATGGATGATGCATTTAAATATAAATATGTAATACAGTAAAGGAATTGAAACCTCAGAATGGACTCGAACCTGCGACTCCTGGCAGAACGCGCCAGTCGCTTTCCCAACAAAGCTACCGAGGTCACTGACCGAGAGTTTGAATTTGTTTACCGTTCTGAACCTTGTAAGCTGACATCGACCTAATCGGAAAGTTAAGAGTCCGAGAGATGGGGCTGACCACAATTATGAATTATTAAAAAACAAATATGTAATAAAGTTATAAAATTAAAACTTCGCACAGTGACTTACCAAAGTCACTGTGCGAAGTTTTAATTTTATAACCTAGGGGCAGGCGGAGTCCCGGGCAACAGCTAGTATATGTGCATTAGTGTAGTTGTTGAGTGCGGTTGCAGCTAACATAGCGGTGGCCCGGTCGTATCTGTCGGCGGCGACGCTGGTGGGCGAGCGCACGCGCGCCGTGGCGGTGGTGTCGCTGGCGCAGGTGCTGGGCTTCGTGGTGGGGCCGGCGCTGCAGGCGGCCGCGGCGCCGCTGGGCGCGGGCGCGCCCTACCCGCCGCCCGGCGCGCCCGCCGCCGCGCTGCGCCTCGACATGTACACCGCCGCCGGCTGGATCAACGCGCTGCTCGGCCTGCTCAACTTCCTGCTCTTCATGCCCTGCTGCTTCAAGGAGAGGAAGATCGCCGCCAGGGAAGCTATGATTGCGCAGGGCACGGCTAACGGTAACCCTCAACACACGTATCTTCTTTGGAATTGTTTTAAACAACCAAGACATTCGATTCTCGTGTGTAGGAACATGTGGGTACTGTGGGTAGTAGTAGTTCAATATACAGACAAATAGTTTTGGCGAATCTCCGTCATATTGGTTATTTTGGTCATATTGGTTTTTCAATCAAATTGATAGTCAAGAAAAAAATCTTAATAAATAATATTAGATTAGAATATTGTGCATAGCCTACATGGTACATAGTCTATGTACAATTTTCAACACCTACATATCCGTGTTGACCTTAACTTGACACACAAATATGCAGAATTTTTTTTTTTAAGCTTATATTACTCCGGAATTGTTGAGTCAAACTCCGGTTGGACCGGATTTTTTTAAAGTTGCAGTGCATGTGTGTAGTAGTTATGTGCAGTGAGGTTTTGAAAGTTAAACAGCGCCTTTGTCGACCGTTACAGAGAAAGACGCGCTGAAAGCCATGAAACCGGACCCAGTGAGCAGCTGGACGCTGGTGGCGGCCTTCTTCGTGCTAGTGTTCAACTTCGTGTTGCTGGAGACGCTGGCCACCATGCTGACTATGGACCAGTTCGCATGGAGCAAGCGCCAGGCGCTGGAGTACATGGGCGCGCTCATGAGCGCCGGCGCCGTCGTAGCCTGCCTCACGTTCGCGCTCATCGGGCCGCTCACCCGGCTGTTCGAGGAGCGCGCGCTGCTGCTCTGGGGCGGCTTCCTCCTGACGGGGCTGGCGTCGCTGCTGTGCATCCCCTGGGGGCCGGGCCCGCCGCCGCTGGCCCCGCCGGGCGCGACCGAGGCGGGCGGTGGCTGCCCGCAGGCCTCGCAGCCGTGGTGCGCCGAGTCGCGCGGCCTCACCTTGCCGCAGTTCCTGGCCGGCTACGCGTGCGTATCGGTGGGCTACTCTCTGGGCGTGACGCTCATCCAGACCATCTTCTCGAAGGTGCTAGGGCCGCGGCCGCAGGGCGTGTGGCAGGGCGTGCTGACGGGCGCGGGCTGCCTGGCGCGCGCGCTGGGCCCGCTGTTCGTGGCGGCGGTGTACGCGCGGCGCGGGCCGGCCGCCACGTTCGGCAGCACGGCGGCGCTGACGCTGGCGGCGCTGCTGGCGCTGCGCCTGGTGTACGCGCGCCTGCGCCCGCCGCCGCTGGCCGCGCCCGCCGCCGCGCCGCACGAGCTGCGCCCGCTCAAGCACCACTCGTGACGCTGCAGCGCGAGCGAGCGAGCGAGACGTTCTTGCTAGGTAATGCAAGGCGAGACACGTGGCCTGGCTTTGCTAAGCAAGGTTTGTCCACGCTTAAACTTTTTATTTATGTATAAGGTCGGAACGACTTTCGGGGTATATCATGGTTTGATTAAAAACGAATTAGCCTAATTACAATACATCATATAATTATTGAAGATACATTATTAAAATAACGAATAAATACAAATACAGTATTATGTAATGTTAACCAGCATGTAACACAAAAGATCGGCAGCGCCCTCTGTTGTTTTAGTATCAACTTCATTGCCATTGTGATAAGTAAGAGTCGGATTAGAGATATAATAATAATCATAAGACTGAGTTTAGATAATGCCTAAACTGATGTATAGTGTAGCATTACGTAGGGATGCGTACAGGGTTTTATAGCTTTATGGTAAATATTTGTATTGTTTTACGATTAGGTTGTTAAGAGACATGGTAGCGGCTACAATTCACATCGCCGTGCATTAATATTTGGTGTTAGGTTTAGAAGTAAATGCCGACGTCTACTCGCTCGCTCAGCCCGAGCTTATCACGACGCAGTAGGAACTTTTCTTTTAAATTTACGTACTAGTTAAGTATTGGGGTTTTTGTATATTTTTGCTAAGTAATGTATGTAAATATTTTTATGATTTAATTACATTTTACAAAAAAAAAAATTGTTTCATTCAGCCCTATGTGTATTATAAAACTGAAATATTATCTTTTCGAAAAAAGATTGGATGCTTGACTACTAATATATAGAAATATACTATAAGGTTATCTACCTTATAGCATATCTATATTATACATATAAAAAAATCGTTATAACGTCAGATGTATGTATGTAATGTATGTCCGGGATAATTTCCGAAAATACTGGATAGATTTGATCAAAATTTTCGGAATATAAGTGTTAACAAGAGATCAGGATAACATAAATTCTATATATTACTAACTGACTCGGCAGACTTCGTACTGCCCCAATCGATAAATAAAGGACCTAAACTTTTGTTTAGGAAAAAGAAAAAGGCTGTTTTTAGTGTTTTTCCGGCAATTATTCGATTTTTTCTCACCTTTTAAACCTTTCCTAGACCTCCACGAACAATTCAAGATGAGATAAATCCGTTCAGCCGTTCTCGAGTTTCAGCGAGACCAACGAAACGCAATTGATTTTTATATATATAGATTCCGCTACTCGATACGGGGGGTGAGCAATCACGAATTTTCGTAACTGGTCTAACCCACTGACCTCTACATATTATGTATAGAGGTCAGTGGTCCAACCGAAGTCTCCATAGCGACCAAAATACCTACTGTTGCTATGGTTTTATGTTTTGACATTAATATTAACGTGTTATTTGGCTTACAATAAAAGCAATCAAAATAGCCGCCTGGCTTTGATTTTTTCACTTCAAGGTCAAATTTCGTTTCAACACACACTTTTTTAATTTATCTTTTAACAATTTTTAAGTACGAATTGAAATCTCAGTCAAGCATAACATTTACTTTTTTTCTACCGTTTGGTAGTACAAAGGTAGTGCAAGAAGCACCTGACTTTTTTTTTAAATAAAATTGTTCTTCAAAATAATTTTATATGGTATCGACTTACTCTTTAAGCTATGACAGTCTCATCCGATTTAGATGGAGCTGTGGATACTCAATTGACAGAAAACTAACTACAAAAACAAAATACTTTGGACGGTAAATGATTTACTATATTCTATTAACTAGCTGTTGACTGCAATTTTGTTGTGTTACGCGTGGTTTTGAAGATTTGATAATACTTATACACTAGCACTTATAGTACTTATGCACAATTTTGCAACAATTGCGATGGCATAGGGTAGTTACATAAGTAAAAGTGTGTTGATAGGCTGTTATTAATAATACATAAATAAAAAGTCTCAAATTAAGTATACGACAGTAACTTGTGTTATGAGTACTAGACAACTGATAAACATACTTATATATTTCTAAATACGTACATATTATAGATAGATTACACCCAGACACAAAACAAATGATCGTGCTCGTCACACAAACATTTGTCCTGGGTGGGAATCGAACCCACGACCTCCGGCTTAGCAGTCAGGGTCACTAACCACTAGACCAACAGGCCTATCAAATAAAATATCTATTTAATCTCGCGTACGAGTATGCCCCGCACGCGTACTCCTGCCAATGTTTTGTTATGTGTGTGTAACATTAACTTTCTTCAGGCTCAGTTGGCTCAGCTCAAACTATCAGAATTAGAAACTTGAAACATTGATATAAGTAAACACTAAGAAAGGATTTTTGGAAATTTGTCCGTCAAGGGGTAGAAAGAAAACGAAATAGAAGATCGGTGCCCGGAATAATCTGCTGCGCCAGCATGCATCCACCAAACGGGGGGTGGCACCTGATGTTCTCCGCACCACAGCGCACAGCGCTCAACGAAACGTCGAATAATATCTGGTTAAAAAAAACAAACCCGCTCAATAAGTTCTCCCTCTGGTTGGCATTGTTCTACCTGACGTTAGAAGAGAAGTCGCATGCGCGCTTGAAAAACATGTCAAGGAATCAGACACACGATATACCAAAGCCTACACCCGGGTAGACTTAAGAGCCAAAAGAGCTTCCTCCGATGTACACTGGATACTATCCAAACTCCAACTCAAACTCGGTGCAAGATCTGGGCAGATCAGCATGTACCACCTACTACTACTTATATCCTACCTCAGGAACATCTGCCGCCCGGAGGTACCTTGCCTGTTTGGAAAGCATTCAACCGTCAGAGAACCCATGTAGGTCGCTGCAAACAAAATTTGGCAAATTTGTATATACAGACCCCTCTAACATCCAGTGAGAATGCCGCATCTCCGTACAGACGATGTCACACCGCTAATATTCACCAATGATGTTGCAATTGGTGTTACCAATTACTACACAACTACTGTTACTAATTCAATATATTATTATTTTTAGTGTTTCAGCAAGAAATTTTAATATAATTGTTTAATAAAAATCGATAAAATTTTTGCGATTTCGTTAGTTCAACCAGAGGGTATTAGTTTGCCGTACGCGCGGTTAGATGGTGCGCTGTCACCAACTTCTGCGAAGAAGTGATGACGCTCAAAGAAAACGCGGAAAGCGCACAGGAGGCTTCATCTGACCACCCGATACTTGCCCGACGAGCAAGAGATAGAAGAGCCCAATTTGCCCTCCTCCAACCACCATAAATAGCTTACGGCAGTAGTCTTGAGGAAGTCTACTGTACTGAATAAAGGGAAAGACGACGTGCGCGGTGCTTCCACGCGCCTCTATATAAGCACTGGTGAAAACTGACTCCACGTCAATAAAGAAGCGCTCGTTAAATAGAGCCTCCCTCTCGGGGTTTGCGGTAGTTTGCGTACGTGTAGCCCCCGACAATAGGGAACGGAGAAGCACTAAGGCAATTTTAGCCAGTAAGGCTAAGAACTCACGGAGCGATTTTGAACCGCGCCCGCCGCGGTGGCGGGCCCACAGCCTCTGTAGAATGCAGATTTACATGTAAAAAATTAAAGCACAACTCACGACGCGGTTTACGCCCGCAGACTGCGCGATTGTTTGCGGGTCCCGCGGCTCCGGCGGGCAACTAGTAGAATCGCGCGGGCCGCGGTCGCCCGCAAACTCTGCGGTTTGCGCCCGCGCGCTCTGCGGTTGATTGGCGGGCGATCGCAGTGGCGCAGAGGCCGGTCTTGCATCTTGCGATCATCGCCCGCCAGGTTTGCGGGCGATAATCGCAACCGCAGCGGCTGCGGGACCGCGTGAGTTTGAAAATAAAATCGCAGTTCCGCAACCGCTGCGGGCACGGTAAAAATCGCTTCGTGAGTTCTTAGCCTAAGAGTCCGGTACACTTCTTCGCCATCGCCCGTTTTCAAGACCTTCAACCCAAATTGTCAAATCAGTGCAAGATAGTGACCTTTTATCATATGAATGTAAGACTAGAGGTTATGAGTAGAAAGTTAAGAAATAATTTTGGTACAGAACTGGATTAAGGAGTTTGCATTAAACATTATTCATCTTTCCTTTTTTGTACAACACGACACAATATCTTCAATACCACGCAGACAAAGTCGCGGGACACATAATAGTTACTTAATGTTAATGTTCTCATAAACACATATTTTATTGACTAGCAGAGCGACCTTATTTGTTTGTTTTAAAATGAACTTAGTGCTTATTAATTAGTGTTTATCAAGGACATTTATAAATATTTATATATGTATATGTTATGGACCAAGTGATAAATTGAGCAGTATACATAATGCCCGGGCACTATGAAAAATGCCCAATATGAGAGTGCACTTTGATAATAATTATTCAAATAATCAAATTGACCGGGCACTATACATATGGCCTATCACCTTTTGGGCAAAGTAATACAAATGTTACAGCCAAAGTGATCAATTTATCATAAAGATTATTTTAACAATCAAAATAACATAAGATGATATTTTTACCTCAATAAATATAGATTTTGACAAATAAAAAAAAAAACCTAACCTCACCTAATTTAGGTTAGGTTAGGTTAGGTTTTTTTTTTATTTGTCAAAATCTACATTTATTGAGGTGAAAATATAAAAAAAAAACCTAATCTCACCTAATTTAGGTTAGGTTAGGTTAGGTTTTTTTTTTATTTCTTCCATCATTACGACCGCAATCAACATAAAACTCTTACGGTGTCCCCAATTGCAGCCATGGTTTATTTAGCGCTTGATGTAACTTAAATATAGCTTTAGTATCAAATTGCCCAACTATCATTTAGCAATATAATAATGACCAAGCGATATGATAATAATGAAGTTAAGATAGTAATTAATCACTTAGCCCGATAATGCTAGGCATTATTCATAATGCCCAAGCATTATAAATAATGCCCGCATTAATCACTTGGTCCATAACATATAGTAAGTTGTCTCACTTTGAACCAGGTAAATTTCAAAGTCCCATATTGGGCTGGATTTTCAATCAATGCCTTCAATTTTTTGTGTATAGTTAGCATATTTATTTAGCTTCAATTTTGTAAAACATTAATTTCTCATATTCCTTTTAGTTTCGGCGTAAAACAGGTTTTTCTGAAAAAATATTTTTGGATCAATGAGTACCACCGGTGGTACACAACCAGGGTATGGTCCACATTGAGCCACCTTATTAACTATGTCTTCTAGATCAATTTATAAGGCAAATGCTTTGTTATAATAATAATCAGTCTTATATTTATTAAAATCACTTAAAATCGTATGATCCTTTAATTGGATAATTAGCCAAATCGGGTTCCAAAGGCATCCGGAGTTTCATGGCACCTGATCAATGCAGATTAACACTTAGGCTTGGCCTCAAGCATGTTGGCAGTCGACTGCCCCCTCTTTTTCAAATTAAAACAATTGTAGAAAAAAAAACTCATTTAACGACTTGGATGTACACAATAAACCATGGTTCAATGTGTACCACCCTCAGGTGGTTCACTGTGAGACACACCACGATTGATAGCTAATCTCAAAAATTTATCGGCATACCAATCACTTAAAAACTTGAATTGTAGCGCTTTTAATTGCCAAATAACCGTAGAATACAGTGTACATATAAATAAATTGATATTATTTAAATGAAAAAAGCTAAAAAAGAATGAAATTGGAAAAAAATATTTACTTTTTGAGTCAATTTGCTTTCAAATGCTCCTCACACAACCACTTGGCACACGATATCCATGCAAACTAGTGGGCAGTAACGGATCGTAAATACCTCTCTTTCACTCATATTAGCGCGGTTTAGCAACGTGGCGTTTTCGAGATTCGGCGGTGGTTCAATGTAGCTGCCTGGTTCACTGTGAGACACCCGACCCTGTATATTTGATCCTAGACTCCTAGATAACGGAACATAAATATTTAAGGTTGCTCCCAACGGATTGTCGCTCCTCCGGTAATCGCTTCTGTAAGGCCTATATTTCACCGGGACACCATGACGGCGCAACCAGTCGCCGCTATCAACAAAATGTATAGGCGCCGCCGGATTGGTTGCGCAACCAAGCAGACACCAGGTGAGTAACACTCTATAGAGCTGTATACATTTTGTTGGTAGCGGCGACTGGTTGCGCCGCCATGGTGTCCCGGTGAAATATAGGCCTAATACCACAAAAGATGATCCCTACACGAAGTCCCGTGCGGCGGCAACAGAAGTCGGTGAGCAACAGTTTTCACCGACTTCTGTTGCCACCTAGACGGTTTTGGGATGTACACTTTTGTAATTCAAATTATGCATGTCATAATTCTATTCTATCTCTAGTAGCTCGATGGACAGAATGTTGAAAGTGGACGGCAGGGCGTCGTCTGGTTTTCACAACTGCAACTGTGTTGTGCTTGTTCGTATTGCTTGTATTTCAGGTAGGTTTTAGTTGCGGCTACGAGATGAACCTTAGCGAGAAGATAAGACGCGGGCGTCACTTGTCGCTGCGGCGCGGCGGCGGCGGCGCGGGCTCGGTGGGGTTCTGGCTGCGCAGCACCTCGGCGTCGCGCACGCCGTGCGGCAGCCGCGCAGTTTTCGTCTCCGGCGTCAGCTTCACCATCAGCGCCGCCGACAGGCTGCACACCCCGTACAGCGTCACTTGCGTCTTCATGCTCTGCGACACACGTTACGTTACCCGTGGGCCCGCCGACACACTACCGACTGTTTTGGTGACTAGTCGATGGAGAGTGAACCATGAACAAGACATAATATATAATAGTTGTACGCACCAAGAGCGGCGATTGCGTCGCCAGCGCGGAGCCGAGGCGGCCGACCAGCGAGCAGGCGGACAGCGCCGAGCTGCGCGTCTCCGTGGGCCACAGCTCCACCGTGAACACGTACAGCGAGTTGTACGCGAACGAGATCGCCAACTTGCCGATCAAGAACAGTACCAGCAAGGCGCTCGCGTTAGCTATAAACACAATACCATCATGTGCTTAGCCTGTCTTAAATTATTAGTGTCTTCTTCTTCGGATTCACATTCATACTAAATTTTGCATGAAGCCTATCTCAACATAAACCATTACACTGGACTGACTGGGTATCAGAATAGTGAGATAAGGGACTAAAGGCTTTACGCACTTTGCAGGACACGGACGGTACTAGCTTTATAAGTATTTGGCCAGATATTTCCGTTGCTTCTTGTAGATGTAACTTTTTTATTACCAGTCACTATGGATGTAGCCAGAGTACTTGAGTATTCGGACCCGCCGGTACCACTACACTATTTATTACCTACTTGATTGACTTTGAAGGTTAAAAAAAAGCAGGTTTTGTTTCGTTGGAAACAAAGAGTCTGTGTACCGATTAGCTTCCGAACCAAAAATCTGCGCAAAGTTCCATAAAAAAAAATATTCCTCTTAAAAGGTTGGCGGCAGATTTCCAAAAAATATGATAATTACTTAATAATTACTACTTTAGTAATTGAAGTAATTATTACTTTATAATAATTACTTCAATTACGCATTGAAGTAATGTACCTACTCACCAACAAGAAACGATGAGACGCAAGCGACGCCGCTGAGTATAAACGAATAGAAGATACTCAGCTTGCGGCCAAAGCGGTCGACCGACATCATGATGAGTACACAGGCGCAGAACTCCATGAACATGTTGAGACAAAAGTTGACGTGTTTGTTGCCGGACAGGGACACGGAGTTGAGGGTGAGGCCGTAGTATACGAAGGTGGTGCAGGCCCAGCACCATGCCATCACTAAGAAGCGTAACATCAGCACGCGCGAGCGCACCAGCTGGTGCCACGCGCTCCTTGTGCGGTTCTGCGCGCTGGCTACATTTGCGCTCCTCGTGTGGAGATTCCGAAACAACTCTTCGCTTATCACAACCTGCAAGCATTACGAATGTTGAGAGGCTGAATTTGACTGCAAAGTGCAGCTGCACACTGCGGAGAACGCATATCATTATTTATGTGAATCGACCGCGTGGGTGTTGGTTATAGCTGCAAAACAAACCTCCTTTATGCAGTCAGGTAAAGTAGCTTGTGTATAATTCAGGGTGTCAGTTAACGCATTACCAAATTTCATTCAAATTAATATAGTCGTTTATACCTAGTATAGCTAAGTAAGTATAATAACAGACATCCATTCAACCATTGATAAACTAAAGTCTTAAAAGAAAAACAGACTATAATTGATGATCAATAGAACGTAGAAGTAGTGCGGACTCATTGCAGACCTGCTGTGGCTGTGATTAGAGAAAATAACTGTGAAAGGACGTCTTAGTCATTTTTGAATGAAATTTGAAATTCAGGAACGCGGACATTGAGCTTATTTAGGGTTCCGTACCCAAAGGGTAAAATGGAATCCTATTACTAAGCCTGTATGTCTGTCTGTCTCCAGGCTGTATCTCATAAACCGTGGTAGCTAGAAAGCTGAAACTTTCACAAATGATGTATTTCCATATAGATTTATATTGCTGTTATAACAGCAAATGTGTAACAGTTAACAGGGGTCTAAAAACAATAAACGTGTGTTTAAAAACGGTAACAGGTAGAAGTTTCAAATTTTCGCTGTGTATGTACGGAACCCTTTGTGCGCGAGTCCAACTCGCACTTGGCCGGTTTTTATGGCATGGCGCCTCACATTCTCGCGGACCGCGTATTCTTTGTTTGTTTACCACGTTATAAGATAGTATATAAGATAGTAATGTCACACCATCAACTCTCCGTTTCTATACCTTGTAAAATATAGCTTGATACCTGTGACGTTTGTCAGAATGACATCACATGGGGGGGACAGGGATGGGGGCGTCTTTTGTATTTTATCGATATCTATGTCGTAATGAAAGAAGAAAGAAAGAAGAAAAAGGTTTTATTTGGCACATGCAAGACACACAAAAAATAAAAATAGATAAAAACACACATAAAGACAAAAATAAACGAGTTAACAAATAACGCTAGGACATAACATAATAAAAACAAAAGAAAACAACGTATACATTCAAAAATAAGGGAAAATGTGTGCCCCGCTGTGTCAAACCCGGACATTACTCAGCAAACGCTGTGGTAACACAGCACTGATTTTACGTAATGTCCGTGTAAGTGACGTCAGCGGCGTCGGCCGGGTCGCAAATGCAACTTTTGCAATGAGTTTTATTAAAAAAATACGTCGTTACGACATTGAAATAAAGAATGAAGAAAGAATTAAAGATGGAAGATTAAGTCATAATAAGGAGAAAATAAATGTTTTCTTTAAAATAATTCCCCACTATCGATTTATTTTGCCATTTTTTATTATTATATTATAATTTTCATACTACAATTTTATCGATATTCGACTGTCAGTTAGTTACACGTCACTATAGCTCTTCAAAATTGCATTTATAGAGTAAGCTAATAACCAAAGATTATTTAAGAAAAAATAAATATTATTTAAATTACTCTTTTTTTTGCTAGTATCTTTATAATTACATGATTGCGATTGAAAAAATGCGTTTTATTTTTATACACAAACGTCGTATTTATGTTAAAAATTAGAACTTAAAAAAAAAACATGTAGTGAAGCTGACTTCAAAACACACTCGGTAATGTCACAGGTATCGAGCTATATTTTACAAGGTATATACACCGTGACTTTTAGGTCGTTTTAAAAAAGCAGCCCAGTTCATGTATCCAATGACTAGTAAACGTTTATAATAAAAAAATATGTTTTTTTTAAGATTTGAATGAATAAAAATATTATTCATTATTATGATACAAGGCAGTTTTACGAACACTCTGTAGTGAGCGCGGTCCGAACCTTGTGCCAAAGGGGCCGCGCGGGCGGCGCGGCGGCGTCTTATCACAGGTCATTCACCTTAGCGTAAAACAGCTGTCTTACTATTGCAATCATAATGTTCGCAGTAAGTATGTAGACTGTATCTTCAACAGTTTGATACGTAAACATTTTTAACAGGATGTTTCATATTTCCAATGTATTATTTATTTTTTTCATGCATATTATTTTAATTAATGATAAAAAAATTATATTCGCGCCTAGAGGTATTTTATGACGGATACATTGTGTGGACGACTTTTTTAAAACGACCTAAAAATCACGGTGTATATATGTACGCTTTTGTTTTAGAAAGCAAACATCACAAAACTACAAAAAGTTGGTTTACCTTGTTCCAACGGGCGGCTTTACGTATGATGGCTTCTGCTCTTTCGGTGTGGCCTTTGGCGTGCAGCCAGCGCGGGCTCTCGTCCAGCAGCCAGTAATACGACGGTATAAGCAGTGCCATCGCGTACACCGTCCGCAGCAGGTTGCGCCAGTGCGGTATCAAGTACGCGATGCCGCCGAACAGCACGCCGCCTACGCCGTACGCCGCGCCCGTCGCCACCGCGAATATTCCGCGCAGCGTCGGGTGCGCTAGCTCCACCACTATGCAGTACGAACGCACATCAAACTTGCCCTCTGGCCTACAAATGTCCGCATCCAAACAAAATGAGGTGTAACTTAAGTGTTTAAGGAGTTGAGACGCAGTAAGATGAGGTTAATAAAAGGCTTACTCAGCACATAAGCGGCGGCGTCAAAGCCGTAGCCGAGCACCGCCTCCGTGAACTCCATCACCAGGTACATGGGGTAGTTGACGGAGAACGACTTCACTATGCCCATTGTGCCTATGAACCCCGTGAACAGGCATAACGCCGTGAGCCGCCCGTACCTGCATAGTGCACAAGCCTGTTTACCAAAAGTTGTGTTTTGTTATGTTGTGTGTTAAGCCGATGTCCCATAACCAGAGAAATCCCTGACGAGTCCGCTTGCTAAACGTACTGCGTCGGTCGGCACACCAGCTTTAGCTTGTGACGTACGTGTCGGAGACGAATCCTGTGAGTATCAGGGCGAAGGGGAGCGCAGTGTTCCGCACCGTGCCCACCATCGTGCGCATCCACTCGTGGCACCCCAGGTTGAACTGTACCGGCAAAGTGGAAGTAGTTATAATAGTATGTACAGGTGTTCGAGGAAAGGTGGACGATCGGGTGTCCGGTGATAGTGGACACTTAAGAGTTACCCGAATCACTCCCACATTTTTTTGGAGTGTGGAACATGGGCTGAGTTCCAACGTACCCACTAAACCCCCCGGGTTTTCGGCGTGCCCAACTGTGGAGGGGTCACGGCAAACAAAATTGAAATCATTTATTCTGTAAGTAGGATAATTATATCACTTTTACATGTCTTAAATATGTTTACACGAAAAGATTACATCCGCTGCAGCTGGCAGCAAATGCTTGCTTCGCAAGAGCGCAAGACAGCCTCGCGGAAGATCCTCGTGGCACGTTTAGTGACGATGGTTGAGAGTGAGAGGTTGGCGGTGACGGCGACGGTGCGGTACGCGCACGCCGCCTTATTCGCCGCGTCACTCCCACATTATGTTCCGCGATTTTTTTAAATTAATTAAGATGACCTCTCACACCGGTCCATGCATGGAACCGGCAGCGATAAGGTTTAGGTTTTAGCCTGCATTTACTACGAATCCTGATTATTTGATTGTACAGGAATCGCATAATTATGTCATTATAAATGCATGTAAAACTGCGTTCTCTTAGTATTACAATGGTGCAGCAAAAGCATTCTCATGGCTATGGTAGTGTTACCTCGGCAAAGGTGGTGTCCATATTCATATAGACAAAGGTACGGCACTCGATAGTCTTGTTGGAGTGGTAGGCGTCGCGGCGGCAGGGGTCCTCGGGCGAGGGCAGCGGCGCGTACCGGACGCACGTCGCCGCCGGCAGCAGCGCGGTCGCCACGGGGTTGTGGTACTTAGCGTTCCAGCCCTCGCACTCAGGCACCGCGCACCTGTTATTCACAATGTCTTATTATATAACGTCGCTAGTAATAAACTCCACTTACACTTTTCATTTTGGAAAATTCTCCAGGACTTCGAATGCTGCGGCGGCCCGGTTAGACGAAAAGTTACCTAGCTCTACATTCATATCCGCCGAAACCACCGGCCGTGGCGTGGTTCTTTACCAGAATGAAACAGGCAGAAACATTTTGCAAGAATGAACACTACTGGAATCAGACATCTTCGGGAATATCTATTGTATAGACTGCCTGCCTGCAAAAATAATGCAGGCAATAAGTACTTCTAAGCTCGGACAAACCTCAGGTACTGGTTTTTCCAACTTTAATTATCTAGCTGATATGATAATACAGGTTTATTTTTTAGTGTTTGGAGCGGTTGCTGTTGAAGTCGGTTTTCATTTTTTATGTTAAAATTATTATTTTCTTTCTTTTTAGTGAAAAGAAACCTAAAAATCAGGTCAACCTAACCGTTGAAGAGTTCTCTTAGCTGCCCTTCGTCTTCTCCACCAGACCCCTAATGATAATTTAAACCCATCTAGTTGTGAAAGTTTTATCAATACAAATTATTCAAGCTTAAACACAAGGTAGCTGCGGTGAACCGTTGAGGAGTTCTCTCGACTGTCTTTAGGCTCCATCATCAAACCTATTTCAGATTCTTGTTATATTGACGTTTTTTAGTAGTCCTACTAAAATATCTTACTAACTCATTAGTGCTCCTTACAAATTTTGAAGTTCCCCTCGATTTCCCTGGTCTTTCATCATCAGACCCTGACTTCCTTATCATGGGACCCTTTGAAATTGTCTACTTTCCAACAAAAAAAGATCAAAATCGGTTCATAAACGACGAAGTTATTCGCGGACAAATATAAAAAAGCATATATTGGGTCGAATTGAGAAACCCCCTCCTTTTTGAAGTCAGTTAAAAATTAAAACGTTGATATAATGGCGAAACATCTGCAGCATACGCATTGAGACGATTTAGTAGAAGGGACAAAATGGCGTCGGACCACCGCGGCGGGCACAGCCAGCGCGAAAGAAGAGGCACGAGACGTACGTATGCGAGATGGTGCGGGAAACCTGACCACGGAGCTGGGACAACGGCGACCACAGGCAGCGCCAGCGCGCGCGAGCCGCGGCGACGTCGGCGGCGCAGTAGGGCGCGCGCAAATAACACTAAATCTAGCATGCGGCTGATCGCATACTATTATGGTGTCTACTTGTAGATTCGCACGTTACGTATGACACACAGACTGACACGTCAAATTTATAACGCTCTTTTTGTGTCGGTGATTAAAAATGAGTTTCAGTTCTTAGTATGGAGAACCACATCAATTTATTGAATTTTCCTATTTTATAAAAAGACAAGGTTCTTATACCTAGTTTCTTACTTGAAATACGGACGGACAGACAGAGATGACGCATTTGTCAAGGTTCCGTTTTGGAATTTTTCTACGGAACCCTAACAATGAATACGCAAGAGTCTAAGATGGATGGACATTGGATATTGTGTCCTTATCACTGCTAATCACAAGACTTTACTACAGCCTGACCAGCTCCTCCACTAGGCGAGGTGTCGTGCTTGCGCGAATAATAGGATATGTGTTCGCTTCACCGTGTGAGTAGTACAGCCAGGTATCACAGCGAGTAGCGTGCTCTGCGCGAACTCCGCTTGATTACCGTGAAGGCTTGAATATCGTTTTACATTGTTTCTTTTATTGTAAGCGAGGCTAAAAATACGAGTACTGCACAGTGATTGTTATCAAACAATATCTCGATAAGATAGAGTCGGTTTGGCGAAGCTGCGAACTTCTTAGTAAAGGAAGCCGCACACATACTTTGAGCAATGTAGAGTATATCAGTGTTAGTCTGATAAGTCAAAGGCAGAGTAGACAAATCACGTGCCTTATTGTATGTGGTTTGTAGAATGTATGAGTATATTGTGGATATTGTATTTAAAAGAAACAAAAATATAAAAACATTAATAAGCTTTTGGAACAAAAAATAATACTATGAATGATATTATAAAAACAAAATTTAATTGGTACAACAATTATTCATAACAACACGTGCAATTCTAAGACACGAAAGATTCGAAAAGATATGAAGAAACAGACTTATTACTGCTCATCTTCATCTTTTTATTCCAGCATACTTTAACTTTTGTATCATATTTTAATTTCAAATATTCCTTAGCATGTGTGTTTGGAATAATTCCTTTGTCAAATAGCATTTAAAAATATTATATTTTTATAACGTAACAGGTAACTTTGCTGACTGCGCGGGGGAGGACGTACCGCGATGCAGCTATCATAGCGACGGCATAGGTTGCGCAAGTGGTCCAAAGGACCACTTCCGGCTGCTGGGCCTGGAGGTGGCCCTCAACAAGTCCGAGGCGTGTGTTTTCACGGAGCTCCGCGGGGCCCACCTGCAGGCTCACACATTGTTGTAGGAGGCGTTCGTATTGCCGTCGGGGTGACGAAGAGGTATCTTGGCCAATTCCGGCCACTGGCCCCCTGACTAAGAAAGGCGACGGCTGCTTTATCGCGGCTGCTGCCTAATCGGGGGGGGGGGGGACACGACTCATCATGCCGGCAGTTGTATGTGGGAGTCGTGCAGTAAATGGTCCTATATGGGGCGCCAGTACGGGCGGATCACCTGACAGGTCGCAGATTCGCGGTCCTTCATGGGTCGCAGAGAGCGATGGCCGTCAGGGTGATAAGAGGATACCGCACGGTCTCCTGCGAGGCGGCCTTACAAGTGGCGTGGAGAGGCCCGAGAGCGAGGTGAAGGACCGCTGCCGCCGAGAGTGGTCGAGGCTAAGCGGTCTGAGCTTCACCAGGTCCTAGTGGCTGAAAGGACGACGCGACTTGGGTAACCCAGCGTGGGGCACGCTACTATAGCGGCGGTAAGTCTCTACATGGAGAAGTGGATCGGCCGAAGGCACGGGGTACTCACCTTTCGTGCGACGCAGGTGCTAACCGGGCATGGATGGTAGGTACCTGTGTCGCATCGGTCGGGAGCCGACACCAGCGTGCCACCACTGTGGTGGCGGAGTGGAAGAAACAGCGCGCCACACCCTCGAGGATTGTCCCAAATGCGTTAACCGCAGCAATCGGCGGGAACGACCTTTTGTTATCAGCCGTGATCAAAGCCATGGTCGATAGCGAGGAGTCCTGGGACGGAGTCATCTCCTTCTGCGAGGAAGTAATCTTTGCAAAGGAGACGGCCGAACCGAAGAGGGAGTCACGGAACCTTCTCCCGATCCGCCGACGGCGCGCTGGCCGCAGGAGGAGGGAAGCCGAGACCGATCCGCTACCTCCGTAGCCAGATGCCGATGAACTAAGGACTGGGGGAGGCCGACGTCCGTCACTACGGCCGAAGTGAGCGAGTAGTGGCAGTTAGAACACGCTTACCGGGAGGAGAGACCCGCCGATCTCGCACGGTGGGTCAAGTCCTGCCGGGGGCGCGGTGAATGCGAAAACGAAGCCTGTACCCCCGAACATAAGCATATGAGGACGCTCCAGTGGTTTTAGCCGGTAAAAGTCCGGCACAAATTCTCGCCAACTCCCTGACGAGGGTAGTCCATGAGGATTTCCACTAGGTCACAAAAAAAGGTCACATTGCTGGGTATAGGCATGTCTTAGGTTCTGCAGCGTTCATACTGCTCAAAGATATCTCTGTGGTATAGAATCAAAACTAATAATGTACTAAAAACGTAATCGCATTCCCATTTTGAAGGTCGAGCGCTGACTGTCAAATAAACCGCACACGCTGCATTGCGAGCAGTCGCACGGGGCGGGGAAACGAATGTCGTGTATGTTCCAGTAGCTAGAATATTAAATCCTTTAAAATGGGATAAGTGTAATTATTTTACAAAAAGCCGCACAATAAAATGGTGAATGAATCACAGAATGGTAACTTGGTAATTTCAAGATTTCTAATGCAAAGTCGTCAATAAACATTTTTTTTCGCACTTACTTTGCAAACGCAATCTGATCCCTAAGAGATTCATCAAAATAATGTACTAGATATTTGTCCACATTGCAAAGGTCTACAGAAAAGTCCGCGATGGTATATGTCTATCTCTTATGGATATCCCACAATATCAGTTTTTCGTCATTTACTTTTTACGATAAATAATGACTAATTTTAGAAACGATTTTAACCAATACAGCATTAATCCTTATCCAATTAAATACCTTAAATACGTTGTTCAATTAATTTAGATTTATATGGCTCTTTACAGCATGTCATTTAAATGAATATTTTCAAAGATATTACAGATTTAAAAATTGCGGGACGTATAGTCCAACAAATCTAAGAAGTACCGTTTGACGTTTCATCATTTTCAAACCGAAACAACTTTGTTCATGCGTACAATACTCAGTTTCGACAACCTTTGTCATAAAACCATGAATTTAGAAAGATTTTATTATTGTATCTAAAAATTTACAATTTTTAATATCCTAATTTAATTGAAAACTTTCAAACAAAGTAAAATAACACATATTTACATAGTAAATAATTTCTAATAGTTCTATTTTTGACCTCATTGCAAAGTCACGTAGTTAGGTCACTGCTTGTAGTGTTGTGACTCTTCAGATACACTTGTATGCGAAAAAATCGATTACATATATGAAAAATCGAATGTATTACTTTCAAATTATCAATTGACGACACGTTACTGCGCGACCGCATTATGCACTTAACACATAGGTACCCTAAAATAAATTACGACTTCGACAGAGACGTACACTTTGATAATTTCATAGATAATCAACTAGTCATTAATTTAAATGACGATGATGACGAAGACGATGACGATTCTAGTACTAGTAGTGTATAAATAAAATATCCTAAACATAACTTTTATTTCATTATGACAATTGATCTCTTAAAATTCGGATATTATAGTAATCGATCTCATCAAAATCGGATATTATAGTAATCGATTTTTTTACTCCCAACCCTATTATCCTATTTGTCATAACTGTCAAACGGTACTTCTTAGATTTGTTGGACTATAGTACGAAGTAGTGTTGGCGGTCAAGCTGGAGCGGGCCGCTATGTTTTTATATACAACGTCCACAGCACAGTTTTTCTATAGTATATCAACTATTTAGTATCAGCATAGCACCCGTGCGGAGCCGGGGCGGGTCGCTAGTTATACATATAAACCTTCCCTTTGAATCACTCTATGTATTAAAAAAAAATCGCATCCAAATCCGTTGTGTAGTTTTAAAGATCTAAGCAAACATACATACAGACAGACGCGGGAAGCGACTTTGCTTTATTAAATACTACGTAGTGATATGTACGGAACCCTCATTGCTGCGAGTCAGACTCTTTAAAATTGACCGTTTTTTTTTATAACAAACAATAATGTTTCGTATACAAATTGTTATGTAATAGAAATCTTTAACTAAGTTTACACAATAGGTTAAGTTTAAGGTTTAAATAATGCATTGGACGCTCACCTGAAAGTCACATGGTCTGCAGCGAAGACGAAGTTAAGCGAGTACATCGGGGCAAGAAAGTTTGGGACGAACAGCAAGATCAGAAAGTATATCTGGTAGAAGCCCACGGGGCCGAGCTTGACCAGCGCCTCCTCGAACGCGTCACCGGCATCGCCGGGCGGGGGCGCGGGGGGCGCGGTCGTGCCGGGCGTGGTCGTGCCGGGCGCGGGCGGGCCGGGCGCGGGCGGGCCGGGCGCGCCTGGCGCGGCGGAGCTGGCGGCGCCGGCGGTGTCTCTGCTCTGGGGCTGCATGGCGGACTGCCGAGGCCTGCGCCGCCGCCACCGCCGCCGGTCGCGGCGTGCGCTGTGTCGTCACCGCGCAGATAACACGAGATACTCGTATCCTCTGTCTTAATCTAAAGCAGCAAGCCGAACGCTACACAAGCTGTTCAAACAGTGCCTGCTTAATTGCTGGTTTTTTAGGCGTAGCTACATATATTATAGAAGATTGCTAGGTACCTAGGATATGGGAAATTTAAAAATAACTCCCAGAGTATTGATGCAAATTTGGCTACCAAGTAGCACTTCGTGAACGTCAAAATTATACTGCACAGCACCCTAATGCTCCCGCCTTTCAGCGCTTCCTAAATATTATGTTAAAAAGAATCATCTTTTGAGCGAGGCAGCAGGCTCTCCACACTACAAGCCAGAGTATTACACAACGCATGCAGCGCGATCTAGGTCAGCATTTCAGCAAGAAATCATTAGTTATGTGTTACTGTATCTAACCATCGGTCTGCAACTTAATAATGTGCAACATACACACAATAATATAAAAATCCTCAAAATATTCGTAGTTCGTAAAACATAACCAGTTATCTATTAAACTGACCATTTAAATCAGACACCTTTCTTGAACCCATATTTTTCTCATGACAATAATTTCTCCATAACAAAAGAAATGTAAGTCAACAACAATGATGCTGATGTTTTAGGATTGCACTTAATTAAGGTGGTGTTGTAAGATGATGCCTGCCTCATTATTGTAGTGGCCACAAGCGCGACAGCTGAGCACGAAGGCTACTAACCCGGCTTGGGGTTTCCTTTTCATAAATAATGTTGCTCAGGGTGAGGAAGGCTTCGACACCTATTACAAAGCTGTTCCCTACAGGGTTCGAAACTCAAACTCTAACTGATTATGTTTACCACCTTAAACACTGAATATTACTCAACTCACTGAATTACCTTATAGCATATAAGGTAATTGAGTGAGTTGAGTAAGATTATGTTGGAGAAGCGTCATACGCCTTACAGTGGCTAACACTATCAGCTGGCAGAAAAGGAGGCCAAGTGACAGAGAAGATTAGGAGTTGGCATACTCAGTATCGACAGACGGCAGACATGTAGCACGCAGTGCAGGAAACTTATCCGCAATGGCGTTGCGGCGCGGCGACGCTCGCAGCCCGCTGCATACTCGTATATACACATATGCAATACCATACATACCTTTCGCCTTATGATAATGAAGATAGCCACTATCTGGTATCTGGTATCAGCACTATCAATCTAATTGGTCAGTTAGATAAGGACAATAGTTGTTGCTGGATCTTTATTTGAGCCAAACTAACTTTCACACGACCCATGGTATTTATTGCTGAAAGGATTTTGAATGGAGCACACCACTATTGTTTTCAAGAAGCCTCGTTGAATCACGGCAGCCTAACGATCCATTTAAGATCTCGTCTCTGTGTGTACTGTATTGTAGCACTGTAGCAGAATCACTCCGACATCTGCACATTAAATCGAACCTATCTGTTACAAAAAAAAACGGGAAGTTTCTAAACCCGTTTTTATTATTATTCATTACAATAAACAGACGCTATCTTTTGACATTCTGTCATGTCTTCACATGATAGACGCAGATTGTCAATTTCTTAGATTGTCAACACGACACAACCCCTACAATAGTTTGTTAAGAACCAGTTATTTAACACTTGGAAAATAGAATGAAAGTACTGTTCGTTACTTACAAAAATATACTTGGGCACGTATATGTAGCTCTAGCATAAATGATCGTCCGTCCGTTTTATTTTATGTATTTCAGAGCAGTATGTCAAATCCTTGCTAATTGTTTGTCAAATCTGTATTCCCGGCTATACCTGCTACCGAACTGATTTGAATATAATTTGGTAGAGAGCAGAAGAGTTGGAATTGAATCCTATGCTCAGCAGATAACCCTATCCTCCCCAGATATGAAGGCCCTTACACATCTGCGGAGCGCGAGGCGAGGCGGGGCGTCGCGGACTCGCGGTGTCTTTGTATTCTTGTGACGCCTAGCTAATGTGCACACTAAATCAATGTTAATGTGAATTCAAAAAATCAAAAATGTTTATTATAGCAATTTGTTACAACAGTGGGTGGTTGGGTTTGGAGACTCCTTTTAAGCAGAAAGTGCCTGTTTTAGGAAACCCCGCTCTTCCATAGCTTACAAAACAAACGTAACAAATACATTATAATAAAAACAAAGTAAAATAAAGATAAATTCTTAACTAAAGCAAGTAAAAACAATGCATGTGTGTGTGTGTGTGTTTTGTGTATGTGTGTGTTGTGTGTGTATGTTGTGTGTGTGGGTTGTGTTGTGTGTGTGTGTGTGTGTGTGTATCTTGCTATTTAACGTACTGTAGAAGAGCCTCGGTTTCTTCATACGAGAGAATTTAATCCAATTTATTACAGTTTTCTTACAGTCGTGTGTGGTTTTCGTGTATATGGATGTTTCTTTATTTATCTTATTATACAGCTGGGCTGAGCGTTTATTGAACTGTCTACTTGCAAACACAGTTTTAGTCTGGGGAACTGGAGCTGCCAAGTCTTTCCTTCTTTTTGTTAATTTTTCAGGAACAAATGGTAGGCTTTTATGTTTTTTTAGGACAGTTTGGATTATGTACAACTTCCTTATCGACAGTAAATTGCTGATATTATAAAGGTTATTTGTAGGGTATAACATCCGTTTGAAGTACATAATCTTAATAAGTGCACGCTGGGCTCGCTCGACTTCTATAAATTTGGTTTTAGTTGCACCTCCCCAAATTGTGATACAGTAGAGTAAAACCGATTGTACCAAAGCTAGATATACCTTATTTAGGATGTTTCTCGTATTTTTACTGCCTAAATCCCTCGGAGCAATATTACGCAATGATCTAAATATCAAGCTCATTCTTCTGACTCTGCTTGTGACCTGTTCTAGATGAAAGTGCCAGGAAAGACGTTGGTCAATAACTACTCCTAGATATTTAGTCTGCGATATTTTTGAAATTGATAAACAGGCACAGCATTTATTTATTGAATCTCCGCAAACATGAATTTTTATTTGCAAGTCGTTACTTGGTTGTGTACTATTTGTTTTGGATGCGTTTAATGTTAGTAGGTTATTATTCAACCAATTTACAACTTGAGCCATGCCCCTTTCTGTTTTTAAATGCACATCATGCTATGAGGTCCCGGTAAAAACTACGGAGGTGTCATCGGCGTAGGAGAAGACTTTTGCGTTATCGATATTCATATTGCGTAGGTCATTAATGTATAAGAGAAAAATAGTAGGACCAAGTATGCTCCCCTGCGGGACACCATATGTCACCTCCACGTCTTCACTCACAAATCCTTCTATTTTAACCCTTTGCTTTCTTTTGGAGAGGTAGTCTTTGAATAATTTCAGAGAAATATCTCTCACTTTCTGGTGATCTGTACTACAGGTTCTACCTAAAACAGACACCAGTCTCTATGTAGTGCTATATTTTACTTTGTACTGTGTTTTGTGATGATGAGAAAATAAATACATTATTATCACTCCAGCGTTTTCTAGTCTGTTTACAAGGTTAGGGACAGAAACGGTGTCAAATGCCTTTTTAAGGTCTAAGAATACCGCTAAGCATTTGTTTCCGGCGTCGAGTTGTTGAGCCACTAGGGAGCTTAGGGCTGCAATCGCATCTTCCGTGGATAATCCTTGTCTGAAACCAAACTGTCGATTTGATAGCAAACTGAATTTATTTAGGTAGTTAGTTAATCTGATATTCAAAAGTTTTTCGATTATTTTGGATATTGACGGCAGAATTGAGATAGGCCTGTAGTTATTTAGATCTTCTCTATCCTCCCTCCCTTGTGGACTGGTGTAATAATTGATTGCTTGAGTAAATCAGGGAAAACACCTTTGATACGAATTGATGGTTATCACATGATCAGGCGCCAACTGTCTTCGAGTAATAGACGTCGTGTGAACCGTCTCTTTCTTTTTTGGTATGGCAGCGCAATCCTCATGGACACCCACCTTCTCGGGGAGGAATCGGGTAGTGTCGGACTCTTACTGACTAAACCTGAACCGTCATGCAAAGTCTCCCGCGTTTGGTCGGTGTACAGCAATGCAATTTATCACGCACCGTGTTGATCGTCCCCTAGGCCTACAATAACACTATACGATAGCATATGGCACTCTAACAATAAAACTCGCTCTCGTTTGATTGGTCATCCATACGGTTCGTATTGAAGATCGCGCAATACTCCCTAGTACTCCTACTGACGTAGTCGTTTTATCTTCAAAAGAATACATACATACATACATAAACGTCACGCCTCTTTCCCTTGGGGGTAGGCAGAGATCACATCTTTCCATTTGCTACGATCCTGGCATACCACTTTAGCTTCATCCACACTCATCAGTCGCTTCATACACGCCCGTCGGTTTAGGGTACTCCTGACCTGACTCTTTTTTAGGACTTTCCCTATTTGGTCCTTCAAAAGAATTATCGGTCATATGCGAGTCTGGCTAAGGAAAAACAAATCTCCCAAATGTTAGGTTTATAGCTCAATACTCAATGTCGTAAAAGGCGACTAGTGGACCTTACGACCCAGTGCACTGTACCAAGCACCTTGGGTCACCCGAATGGTGGCGGGTAAACAACCAGCAATCGCATTCCCAAAGAGGGTTAGTGTCAGGCAGGCGGCCGACTATAAAACCATAGCCAAAACTTTAAGCAACATGTCTAGAAGACGTGTTGCGCCGACCCCAAGTGAAATGGGATTCCACAATTTAGTTTAGGTCTTATATTACAAAATAAAATATTACATATTACAATACAAAATAAAAAATAATTTGGACGGAAAATGATTTATTATACATATTTTATTAACTAGCTATTGACTGTAATTTTGTTGTGCTACGCGTGGTTTTGAAGATTTGAAAGTACTTACACTACCACAAATGTTCATCAAATGCGATGGCATAGGGTAGTTACATAAGTAAAAGTGTGTTGATAGGCTGTTATTAATATCTATTTAATCTCGCGTACGAGTATGCCCCGCACGCGTACTCCCGCAAATGTTTTGTTATGTGTGCGTAACATTAACCTTCTTCAGGCTCAGTTGGCTCAGCTCAAACTACCAGAATAATTAGAAACTTGATACATTGACAACCATATAAATAAGCACTAAGAAGGGATTTTTGGAAATTCGTCCGTCAAGGGGTAGAAAGAAAATGAAATAGAAGATCGGTGCCCGAATAATCTGCTGCGCCAGCATGCATCCACCAAACGGGGGGTGGCACCTGATGTTCTCCGCACAAACAGAGCACAGCGCTCAACGAAACGTCGAATAATATCTGGTTATTTAAAAACAAACCTGCTCAATAAGTTCTCCCTCTGGTTGGCATTGTTCTACCTGACGTTAGAAGAGAAGTCGCATGCGCGCTTGAAAAACATGTCAAGGAATCAGACACACGATATACCAAAGCCTACACCCGGGTAGACTTAAGAGCCAAAAGAGCTTCCTCCGATGTACACTGGATACTATTCAAACTCCAACTCAAACTCGGTGCAAGATCTGGGCAGATCAGCATGTACCACCTACTACTACTTATATCCTACCTCAGGAACATCTGCCGCCCGGAGGTACCTTGCCTGTTTGGAAAGCATTCAACCGTCAGAGAACCCATGTAGGTCGCTGCAAACAAAATTTGGCAAATTTGTATATACAGACCCCTCTAACATCCAGTGAGAATGCCGCATCTCCGTACAGACGATGTCACACCGCTAATATTCACCAATGATGTTGCAATTGGTGTTACCAATTACTACACAACTACTGTTACTAATTCAATATATTATTATTTTTAGTGATTCCGCAAGATATTTTAATATAATTGTTTAATAAAAATCGATAAAATTTTTGCGATATTGTGGGATATCCATAAGAGATAGACATATACCATCGCGGACTTTTCTGTAGACCTGTGCAATGTGTATAAATTATTAGTACATTATTACCCGACTGCCAAGGAAGGGTTATGTTTTTCGCGCGTATCTTGTATGTATGTATGTATGTATGTATGAGCATAATATTCTTTATTACCTCATATCTTCGAAACGGCTTGATGGATTTCGACAATCAGGGCATCGTTGGATTCGTCTTAATTACCCAAGTGTTCTTAGATATGTGACGTCAAACAAAAACCAACATGGCGGCCGTGAGGCGCCGTAGATAGAAGTAAAAAAAAAAAAAAAAATATTTGCTACAATATGGGTATCAAATTAAAGAGCTCATCATGAGGATTCCAAAATGGTATATCACTCATATATAGAAAAAACATACTATGTGCAATTGTTTCTTTATTATCCAAACTAAATACTCGTATATTATGCGACGCGGTTGACTAGCGGTTTCTGAACTTAAAAGTGAAAAGTGATAATAAAAGTACGTCTAAACTAAATTATTTACAATGAATTTATTTTTCTAATTCCTTTACTCTCTTTGTGTTACGCAATCAATCTAAAATAACTGGATCGACGTGTGTTACTTTTTTATTATCTTGGTATTGGAAGTAGTTCTCTCGTGTCGCGGGTGAAATCTTGAGAAACACATAGCCGTATTATAACTAACTAAAAAGTGTTAAATAAAAATAAATAAATTAAAAAAATAAAAAACCCGACTGCATAAAAAACACTTTAAATAAAAACTGAAAAGTAAAAACCAAGCTTAGTCTAAAAGTGTAGATAGCAATGCTATTACCACAAAATTAAATAATAAACATAATTGAGTGTAACAGTCGGGACCCATTAAATAAACTAGACTAAAATCATTCAATATGGGTCCCGACTGTTATAATACTCAATTAAGTTTCGCATAAGATTATTATTTTTTGTGTATTGATTATGAAATTATTTAATTTTGTGGTAATAGCATTGCTATCTACACTTTTAGACTAAGCTTGTTTTTTACTTTTCAGTTTTTATTTAAAGTGTTTTTTATGCAGTCGGGTTTTTTATTTTTTTAATTTATTTATTTTTATTTTGATAAATCTCTTAGGGTTTAGCCAGCGTTTGCAATGTAAGCGCGAAAAAATGTGTTTATTTACGACTTTGCATTAGAAATCATGAAATGATCAATGGTTCTCTAATTTTTGAAGCATGTTATTATACATATGAACCTTCCTCTTGAATCACTCTATGTATTTAAAAAAACCGCATCTAAATCCGTTCTGTAGTTTTAAAGATCTAAGCAAACATACATACAGACAGACGCGAGAAGCGACTTTACTTTATACTATGTAGTGATACTGTCTAGCTATTAAATATAATATCTACTCAATTTGGATAAAGTAATAATTGACACAAAATTAATCACATTAACTAGCTATTTTATAAAATATCTTCGAAGAATTAGATAAAGTAATAAAACAAGTAGATATTCGTTTCAGAATAAATTTGTATTTCAATTTGCCTTAAGCGTACATATCATAAATTTTCACCTCAATGAACATAGATTTTGAAAAATAAAAATAAAAAAACCTAACCTCACCTAATTTCGGTTAGGTTAGGTTTTTTTTTTAGGCTAGCGCGGGGCTGCGGAAGAATCCGGATTCCCGCCGCCCCGCGCGCAGGTGCGAGATGACACCCGGGGATTTTAGCCGGTAGGGTCCGGCACGCACCTCCGCCTCTCCCCAGGCGGAGGAAGTCCATGAGGATTTCCCCCCAAAAAAAAAGGTTTTTTTTAGGCAGGAGTGTGGATATCAAATGAACATTATACCTTTCGATCATTAGCGCAAATGTTGTTATAGCAAATAAATACTCGACGAACTCTGAAAATAATGACAAAAGATATTCAACAAAGTGATGATTTTTATAAACGCTTGATTGAGTAATATTATATCAAACGTTGTTCGATTAAACGAGGGCGAACCTAATATAAAGACCGTATTATTACTTTGGCTAACTTTGACACGCTATTATGAAAAATAACCAGATAAAGTGATTAATTTATTACATTTTCTAGTGAATTTGGCTGTTATCTATAATGACTTGTCATTATGTATAATAGCTCTTTAATCACTATGACTGTAACATATATATTTGATCCTAGACTCCTAGATAACGGAACAGGTCGAACAGGAAGGTTGCTCTCAACAGATTGTCGCTCCTCCGGTAATCGCTTCTGTAATACCACAAAAGATGATCCCTACACGAAGTCCCGTGCGGCGGCAACAGAAGTCGGTGAGCAACAGTTTTCACCGACTTCTGTTGCCACCAAGACGGTTTTGGGATGTACACTTTTGTAATTCAAATTATGCATGTCATAATTCTATTCTATCTCTAGTAGCTCGATGGACAGAATGTTGAAAGTGGACGGCAGGGCGTCGTCTGGTTTTCACAACTGCAACTGTGTTGTGCTTGTTCGTATTGCTTGTATTTCAGGTAGGTTTTAGTTGCGGCTACGAGATGAACCTTAGCGAGAAGATAAGACGCGGGCGTCACTTGTCGCTGCGGCGCGGCGGCGGCGGCGCGGGCTCGGTGGGGTTCTGGCTGCGCAGCACCTCGGCGTCGCGCACGCCGTGCGGCAGCCGCGCAGTTTTCGTCTCCGGCGTCAGCTTCACCATCAGCGCCGCCGACAGGCTGCACACCCCGTACAGCGTCACTTGCGTCTTCATGCTCTGCGACACACGTTACGTTACCCGTGGGCCCACCGACACACTACCGACTGTTTTGGTGACTAGTCGATGGAGAGTGAACCATGAACAAGACATAATATATAATAGTTGTACGCACCAAGAGCGGCGATTGCGTCGCCAGCGCGGAGCCGAGGCGGCCGACCAGCGAGCAGGCGGACAGCGCCGAGCTGCGCGTCTCCGTGGGCCACAGCTCCACCGTGAACACGTACAGCGAGTTGTACGCGAACGAGATCGCCAACTTGCCGATCAAGAACAGTCCCAGCAAGGCGCCCGCGTTAGCTATAAACACAATATCATCATGTGCTTAGCCTGTCTTAAATTATTAGTGTCTTCTTCTTCGGATTCACATTCATACTGAATTTTGCATGAAGCCTATCTCAACATAAACTATTACACTGGACTGACTGGGTATCAGAATAGTGAGATAAGGGACTAAAGGCTTTACGCACTTTGCAGGACACGGACGGTACTAGCTTTATAAGTATTTGGCCAGATATTTCCGTTGCTTCTTGTAGATGTAACTTTTTTATTACCAGTCACTATGGATGTAGCCAGAGTACTTGAGTATTCGGACCCGCCGGTACCACTACACTATTTATTACCTACTTGATTGACTTTGAAGGTTAAAAAAAATAAAGCAGGTTTTCAATAAATATGATGCACAATTACGCATTGAAGTAATGTACCTACTCACCAACAAGAAACGATGAGACGCAAGCGACGCCGCTGAGTATAAACGAAATGAGAATACTCAGCCTGCGGCCAAGGCGGTCGACCACCAGCATGATGAGTACACAGCCGCAGAACTCCATGAACATGTTGAGACAAAAGTTGAGGTTTTTGTTGCCGGACAGGGACACGGAGTTGAGGGTGAGGCCGTAGTATACGAAGGTGGTGCAGGCCCAGCACCATGCCACCACTAAGAAGCGTAACATCAGCACGCGCGAGCGCACCAGCTGGTGCCACGCGCTCCTTGTGCGGTTCTGCGCGCTGGCTACATTCGCGCTCCTCGTGTGGAGATTCCGAAACAACTCTTCGCTTATCACAACCTGCAAGCATTACGAATGATGAGAGGCTGGATTAGACTGCAAAGTGCAGCTGCTCACTGCGGAGAACGCATATCATTATTTATGTGAATCGACCGCGTGGGTGTTGGTTATAGCTGCAAAACAAACATGTATAGATCTGGTGATCCAAACATAGCCTATAATAAGTTCATAGAGATATTTTCAATGTTTTACTTTTTATGTTTTCCTAAAGAAACTATCACAATGCAAACAGCAAAATGGGTATCACGTATTAGAACATGCAGTATTGCAGTATTTGTTGTGGCAATTTCGACATAACCGTAATCGATTAAATAAGGAAAACCTCATAAACTATTCTAAAATTCTTAAGAAAATAATTCAGCTTACACAACTATCACAAAACAACTATAAAATTAAAACATCACAAAACAAATGCAAAACTACTTGGGATATAATAAAAACATCAAAATATAACGTACCTAGGAACCCAATAACAAAAATTCAAGTAAATAACGAAACTATTAGTGATCCTCAACAAATTGCCAATACCTTTAACAAATACTTCATTGAAAAGGTTACTCCAATCATAGGGTCTGAAAACAACGTCACTTCGCATATTTTAAACAGAAAAGACTCATTTTTCATGCCACCTTGTGTACCATATGACATAATTAAAATAATAAATTCATTAAAAAACACAAGTAGTGTTGGATATGATCAAATTTCAACAAAAGTATTAAAATTTGTGGCAGTTGAAATAAGTCTACATTTAAGTCACATATTAAACTTAAGTATTAGTGCAGGCACTTTCCCTGAATCCCTAAAAACTTCTATTGTTAAGCCTATATTTAAAAAAGAAAATAAGGAATGCATGGAATTTTACAGACCAATTTCTCTTATTAACATAATATCAAAAATATTCAAAAAACATATTTACACAGAATTACTTAGAAAAAAATAACATACTTGCTAATGAACAAAAAGGATTCAGGAAAAACTGTACAATATATGACTTCTTGCATAAAGTAATGATTAACGTGGATAAGCCGAACCCTGTTTGTACCGTATTCTGTGAAATGACCCAGGCCTTCGACTACGTACGGCATGATATTTTACTGCAAAAGCTAGAGTCTTATGGCATCAGGAGGAACATTTTAAAATTAATTCAATCGTATCTAAGCGATCGTAAACAAATTACAGAAATTAACTCGATCAATAAAAGGACAAAATTTGAAGAAACTTATCAATCAGATGTGCGTTTAGTTAAATATGGAGTGCCCCAGGGAAGCGTGCTGGACCCTCTTTTATTCAATTTATATACAACGTGTCCCAAAATTCAACGATAACCTGAGACCGGGTGAAAGGCCAAGTTATACCAGTCCTGGGAAAAATAATAAAAAAATTCTATATCACTCAGTTGAGCATATCATAGACATTTTTCAAAAAAGTTGAAATTCGACACCCTTGGTCGCATTTTTAAGTCCTGTGATCACCAATGTCACAATTTCACTGTGATTTTTTTAATTTCCTAATCTTCAATAACGATGCTATTAATCGCAACTACAAATGAAAGTAAAAAACATTGTTAATATAATAAAATAAGGTAAGTTTTAGTGAGTCATGGTTCACAAAAATATTGTTAGTTAACTTTGACACTTCATATTGAAAAAAAAAATGTACTACACTACCTTTGGCAAGTTATATTATATCAAAAGTTGGCGCAACTAATCAAGATTTCAAAATGGTGCAACACTTGCCACTTTTCTAACCATTATAAATTTTACTAGCTGTGCCCGCGACTTCGTCCGCGTGGAATAATTATTTTGGGCATCATTTATTTTTGCGGACAACCTCCTCAGCTTTATAAATTATAGCTGTTACCCACGACTTTGTCCTCGTCATTTTCTGCTATTATTTTAGACAATTTAGTTAAGTAAGAAACTAAATTATTTCAAAGTACTTCTGCGTAAATTATGTTTTTAGTTTTAGTTTCTTGTGGCAGAAGTACATATTGATTTTCTCCACAACCTGATCTTGACCACGCTACATACAGTTGGACGTGTGAAAAGCAGTCTAGACGTAAATCTATTTCTACGTGCTTAAATGTTTGCCCCTGTGATTTATTAATTGTAACGGTGAAAGACAGCTTAACGGGAAATTGAATTCTTTTAATATTAAAAGGTAAATCATTTGGAATCATTGGGATGCGAGGTATAAGCACTGTTTGACCAACTGCTGGACCAGTCAAAATAATTGCAACGATCACGTTATTGCGAAGAAATTTGATTTGAAGTCGGGTCCCGTTACATAAATTTGGTGGTTTAAGATTTCTAAGTAAAATTATTGGGGCACCTAGTTTTAATTCGAGGGAATATGGGGGAAGGCCACTTGGGTTCAAAGAACTAAGAAACATTGTCAATAGATGTGTAGGTAGCTGTCTCCTGGAAGTTTACTTAAAATTATTTCATTGATTTCATCCACACTACTGTTTCTCGCTGCTAATATTGTCCTTTGACACATCCATTGATGATCTTTATTTTCTATTTCGCTGATCAATGTATTTGATAAAGATTAATATTATTACGTTGATACAACTCTTAACAAATTCATTAAGTTCGACCGAATTTGATTACCATAAAAACGGTTCTAGTGAGTTAATCTTAAATGATAGACATATACTGTCCTGGACATTTTTTTAGATAATTTCAATAGAAATAATTCTTTCATACACATGTTTGTGGTATCTTAAACCGTTTTCGCAGCGCACGCAACGGAAGCCTTCAAGGATAAATATTTTTCCCGGTTTTTTTTTTACATTTTCTATTATTTCTTCGCTCCCAATAGTTGCAACGTGATGTTATATAGCCTAAAGCCTTCCTCGATAAATGGTCTATTCAACACAAAAAGAATTTTTCGATTCGACCCAGTAGTTCCTGAGATTAGCGCGTTCAAACAAACAAATAAACAAACAAACTCTTCAGCTTTATAATATTAGTATAGATTTCTTATTTTTACAAGTGTTGAGCTCATTTTGAACGACTTAACATTAGGAATTTTTGTAAAAAAAAATTGTTATTTTTGGTTTCAGGTCTAAAATAAAATTATTATTTTTAGCTATGAGGTAATCCGTGTGGTGTCCGGATATAAAGAATAGCGCCACCCCATATCCTCCACTGGGTGTCGTAAAAGGCGACTAATGGACCTTAAGACCTAGTGCACTGTACCAAGCACCTTGGGTCACCCGAATGGTGGCGGGTAAACCACCAACAATCGCATTCCCGAAGAGGGTTAGTGTCAGGCCGGCGGCCGACTATAAAACCATAGCCAAATCCATTAGCAACATGTTTATAAAAAAACATGTTGCGCCGACCCCAAGTAAAATGGGATAAGGGCAGGAAGATGATGAGTTATGAGGTAATGGAGTCAGTTATTAACCAATTTTTTTTTGGACAGCGTACATCAGAAATATCTGACATAAAAATACAATTCAATGACAAAATAATTGACGAGGTTACCTCTACTAAATATCTTGGACTCATAATTGACAAAAAGATTAATTGGAAAGAGTGATCGTTTGAATTGAATTTTTAGCTAAGAAAATTAACACCGCTTCATATGCATTATTAAAACTATCAACGGCACTAAGAGTAGATGGACTGCTCACTGCATATCATGGGTTAGTTTCAAGTTGTTTAAGATATGGAATCAAATTCTGGGGCAATTCAACTGACAAAGAACTAGTTTTCAAGGCTCAAAAAAGGAGTATTAGAGCAATGTTTAAATTATGTCCGACCGATAGCTGCAAACCCTACTTCCAAAACAATACAATTTTGACACTTCCTTCTCTTTGCATTCTCGAAATTGTTATGTTTGTAAAATTAAATCCACAGCTATTTCCTCGTCTTTCTGACCTAAATCAGCGTAACAGACGAGACAATTCCGTTCTATGCTTGCACAGAGCAATAACAGCGCTAATGCAAAGAAGTGTGTTCTGCATGGCACCAAAAATATTTAATAAGCTCCCAAAACTATGGAGGAAACAAAATTTGCAAACACTTAAAAATACATTAAAAGAGTTTTTGGTTGAGAAGGCATACTATACCATACCTGAATTTTTAAATGACAAAATTTGACTATGACGTATTTTACAGATTATTTAAATATTGTATTGAAATTAATGATTATACTACATGACTACAACTGTAAAAACTATAACATGTATAATATGAATAATAGAATTGTGATAAATAAATTAATTGAATTTATTGATGTAATTACAAATGTAATTTAAACTTATGGAGTTTCTTGCCGGTTCTCATGGAGTTTCTTGCCGGTTCTTCTCCATAAGAATGACATTTTGGAACCGCGCAACTAGAGTCAGTAACGTTTAGAAAATGCCTGAGAAGGCCTACTCAAAATAAAAACCTTTTGATTTTGATTTTGACTTATTTTTATATATGTACGCCGAAAGGCCAAACATGACTGTGCTTCACCACATTACTCTGTACCATCTGCATGTTGTATTTTCATGTAACTCATGTTATGACAAATAAATGATCCATCTATCTAAATAGAACGTAGAAGTAGTGCGGACTCATTGCAGACCTGCTGTGGCTGTGATTAGAGAAAATAACTGTGAAAGGACGTCTTAGTCATTTTTGAATGAAATTTGAAATTCAGGAACGCGGACATTGAGCTTATTTAGGGTTCCGTACCCAAAGGGTAAAATGGAATCCTATTACTAAGCCTGTATGTCTGTCTGTCTCCAGGCTGTATCTCATAAACCGTGGTAGCTAGAAAGCTGAAACTTTCACAAATGATGTATTATCGTTGCTGTTATAACAACAAATAAAAAAAGCAGTTAACAGGGGTCTAAAAACAATAAACGTGTGTTTAAAAACGGTAACAGGTAGAAGTTTCAAATTTTCGCTGTGTATGTACGGAACCCTTTGTGCGCGAGTCCAACTCGCACTTGGCCGGTTTTTATGGCATGGCGCCTCACATTCTCGCGGACCGCGTCTTCTTTGTTTGTTTACCACGTTATAAGATAGTATATAAGATAGTAATGTCACACCATCAACTCTCCGTTTCTATATGTATGTACGCTTTTGTTTAAAAAGCAAACATCACAAAACTACAAAAAGTTGGTTTACCTTGTTCCAACGGGCGGCTTTACGTATGACGGCTTCAGCTCTTTCGGTGTGGCCTTTGGCGTGCAGCCAGCGCGGGCTCTCGTCCAGCAGCCAGTAATACGACGGCATGAGCAGTGCCAGCGCGTACACCGTCCGCAGCAGGCTGCGCCAGTACGGTATCAAGTACGCGATGCCGCCGAACAGCACGCCGCCTACGCCGTACGCCGCGCCCGTCGCCACCGCGAATATTCCGCGCAGCGTCGGGTGCGCTAGCTCCACCACTATGCAGTACAAACGCATATCAAACTTGCCCTCTGGCCTACAAATGCCTGCATCCAAACAAAATGAGGTAAAGTGTTTAGACGCAGTAAGATGAGGTTAATAAAAGGCTTACTCAGAACGTAGGAGGAGGCGTGTAAGCCGTAGCCGAGCACCGCCTCCGTGAACTCCATCACCAGGTACATGGGGTAGTTGACGGAGAACGACTTCACTATGCCCATCGTGCCTATGCACCCCGTGCACATGCAGAACGCCGTGAGCCGCCCATACCTGCGTAGTGCACAAGCCTGTTTACCAAAAGTTGTGTTTTGTTATGTTGTGTGTTAAGCCGATGTCCCATAACCAGAGAAATCCCTGACGAGTCCGCTTGCTAAACGTACTGCGTCGGTCTCCAGCCCGTTGCCCTCCACAACAGCGTTGATGGCGCTGACGTGGGCGGCGGTAAACATCAAAACTGCGGCGCGTTGCGAGGTGTTAGGGGGTAGCACTGTGGCAGGTCAGTGCGGGCTCGCCCGTGATGTTCTGATCGTGGCACACCAGCTTTAGCTTGTGACGTACGAGTCGGAGACGAATCCTGTGAGTATCAGGGCGAAGGGGAGCGCAGTGTTCCGCACCGTGCCCACCATCGTGCGCATCCACTCGTGGCACCCCAGGTTGAACTGTACCGGCAAAGTGGAAGTTGTTATAATAGTATGTACAGGTGTTCGAGGAAAGGTGAACGATCGGGTGTCCGGTGATAGTGGACACTTAAGAGTTAGCCGAATCACTCCCACATTTTTTTGGAGTGTGGAGCATGGGCTGAGTTCCAACGTACCCACTAAACCCCCCGGGTTTTCGGCGTGCCCAACTGTGGACACGGGAAACAAAATTGAAATCATTTATTCTGTAAGTAGGATAATTATATCACTTTTACATGTCTTAAATATGTTTACACGAAAAGATTACATCCGCTGCAGCTGGCAGCAAATGCTTGCTTCGCAAGAGCGCAAGACAGCCTCGCGGAAGATCCTCGTGGCACGTTTAGTGACGATGGTTGAGAGTGAGAGGTTGGCGGTGACGGCGACGGTGCGGTACGCGCACGCCGCCTTATTCGCCGCGTCACTCCCACATTATGTTCCGCGATTTTTTTAAATTAATTAAGATGACCTCTCACACCGGTCCATGCATGGAACCGGCAGCGATAAGGTTTAGGTTTTAGCCTGCATTTACTACGAATCCTGATTATTTGATTGTACAGGAATCGCATAATTATGTCATTATAAATGCATGTAAAACTGCGTTCTCTTAGTATTACAATGGTGCAGCAAAAGCATTCTCATGGCTATGGTAGTGTTACCTCGGCAAAGGTGGTGTCCATATTCATATAGACAAAGGTACGGCACTCGATAGTCTTGTTGGAGTGGTAGGCGTCGCGGCGGCAGGGGTCCTCGGGCGAGGGCAGCGGCGCGTACCGGACGCACGTCGCCGCCGGCAGCAGCGCGGTCGCCACGGGGTTGTGGTACTTAGCGTTCCAGCCCTCGCACTCAGGCACCGCGCACCTGTTATTCACAATGTCTTATTATATAACGTCGCTAGTAATAAACTCCACTTGCACTTTTCATTTTGGAAAATTCTCCAGGACATCGAATGCTGCGGCGGCCCGGTTAGACGAAAAGTTACCTAGGTCTACATTCATATCCGCCGAAACCACCGGCCGTGGCGTGGTTCTTTACCAGAATGAAACAGGCAGAAACATTTTGCAAGAATGAACACTACTGGAATCAGACATCTTCGGGAATATCTATTGTATAGACTGCCTGCCTGCAAAAATAATGCAGGCAATAAGTACTTCTAAGCGCGGACAAACCTCAGGTACTGGTTTTTCCAACTTTAATTATCTAGCTGATATGATAATATAGGTTCCTGTGGTGACACCAATTCCGTGTGGTGTCCGGATATAAAGAATAGCACCACCCCATATCCTCCACTGGTTGTCGTAAAAGGCGACTAATGGACCTTAAGACCCAGTGCACTGTACCAAGCACCTTGGGTCACCCGAATGGTGGCGGGTAAACAACCAACAATCGCATTCCCAAAGAGGGTTAGTGTCAGGCAGGCGGCCGACTATAAAACCATAGCCAAAACTTAAAGCAACATGTCTAAAAGACGTGTTGCGCCGACCCCAAGTAAAAATTGGGATAAGGGCAGGGGAATGATGATATAATAATATAGATTTATTTTTTTGTGTTTGGAGCGGTTGTTGTTGAAGTGGGTTTTCATTTTTTATGTTAAAATTAATTATTTTCTTTCTTTTTAGTGAAAAGAAACCTAAAAATCAGGTCAACCTAACCGTTGAGGAGTTCTCTCGACTGTCTTTAGGCTGCATCATCAGACAGACATCAGACATTTTTATAACAAACAATAATGTTTCGTATACAAATTGTTATGTAATAGGAATCTTTAACTAAGTTTACACAACAGGTTAAGTTTAAGGTTTAAATAATTGGACGCTCACCTGAAAGTGACATGGTCTGCAACGAAGACGAAGTTAAGCGAGTACATCGGGGCAATAAAGTTTGGGACGAACAGCAAGATCAGAAAGTATATCTGGTAGATGCCCAAGGGGCCGAGCTTGACCAGCGCCTCCTCGAACGCGTCGCTGGCATCGCTGGGTGGGGGCGCGGGGGGCGCGGTCGTGCCGGGCGCCGGCGGGTCGGGCGCTGGCGGGCCGGGCGCAGGCGGGCCGGGCGCGGGCGGGCCGGTCGCAGGTGGGCCGGGCGCGCCTGGTGCGGCGGAGCTGGCGGCGCCGGCGGTGTCTCTGCTCTGGGGCTGCATGGCGGACTGCCGAGGCCTGCGCCGCCGCCACCGCCGCCGGTCGCGGCGTGCGCTGTGTCGTCACCGCGCAGATAACACGAGATACTCGTATCCTCTGTCTTAATCTAAAGCAGCAAGTCGAACGCTACACAAGCTGTTCAAACAGTGCCTGCTTAATTGCTGGTTTTTTAGGCGTAGCTACATATATTATAGAAGATTGCTAGGTACCTAGGATATGGGAAATTTAAAAATAACTCCAAGAGTATTGATGCAAATTTGGCTACCAAGTAGCACTTCGTGAACGTCAAAATTATACTACACAGCACCCTAATGCTCCCGCCTTTCAGCGCTTCCTAAATATTATGTTAAAAAAAATCATCTTTTGAGCGAGGCAGCAGGCTCTCCACACTACAAGCCAGAGTATTACACAACGCATGCAGCGCGATCTAGGTCAGCATTTCAGCAAGTAATCATTAGTTATGTGTTAATAATGTGCAACATACACACAATAATATAAAAATCCTCAAAATATTCGTAGTTCGTAAAACATAAACAGTTATCTATTAAACTGACCATTTAAATCAGACACCTTTCTTGAACCCATATTTTTCTCATGACAATAATTTCTCCATAACAAAAGAAATGTAAGTCAACAACAATGATGCTGATGTTTTAGGATTGCACTTAATTAAGGTGGTGTTGTAAGATGATGCCTGCCTCATTATTGTAGTGGCCACAAGCGCGACAGCTGAGCACGAAGGCTACTAACCCGGCTTGGGGTTTCCTTTTCATAAATAATGTTGCTCAGGGTGAGGAAGGCTTCGACACCTATTACAAAGCTGTTCCCTACAGGGTTCGAAACTCAAACTCTAACTGATTATGTTTACCACCTTAAACACTGAATATTACTCAACTCACTGAAATGAAATGAAATGAAATATTTTTTTCTGTGAGTAGGACAATTTTATCACTTTTACATGTCAAATATGTTTCGAGCTCGCTGGATTCGACATTTCCTAACTGACTACCCTGAGAAGAAATGTCGAAACAAACTCAGGGGTCTCTGTCTCTTTTAAAGTCCAGACAATTGTTACATAAAGAAATGTAATTATAAGTACACCAAATAGTTCAAAATAATACATATTGTCTAAATATAAATGATTATATGCAAATGTACAAAACATGTCTAAATTGTATATGAATATATGCAAAAGCACAAAACATGTCAAGTCATAGAGATAAACGATAGCTGTATAAGCGAGCAGCTCAATCCCAAGCGTTTTTATCACTTAAATAATCTAAAATTGTGTAATATCCTTTTTTGGATAGTTTAGATTTAATACAACTTTTAAATTTCCTAATTGGTAAGTTACGATAACTAATGGGTAACTTGTTGTAAAAGCGTATACATTGACCCATGAACGAGTTGCTTACTCTATGGAGACGAGTAGCATGAACGGCTAAATTGTGTTTGTTTCTTGTATTAACTGAATGTATATCAGACATTTTTACAAAGTTTGATTCGTTTTTATGAACATACATTAGGTTCTCATATATACAGGGTGACTTTGAAGTCGTGGGCAATATTTTAAACTAAGACACTATTAATGATACTAATAGCGTTAGGGCTTGAGGCGGCCCGTACCCACTAAAACCCCCGGGTTTTCGGCGTGCGCCCCCATGGTCACGGGAAAAAAAGACGATTACTTCCGCGACCCGTCCTGCGCCTTTCCGGGCGTCGGATGCCCGGCCCCGCCGGGGGGAACTAGGTAACTACCTGCATTATTATTTTTTTTTTAAGTAAAAATAGCCCTAACGCAATTAGTATCATTAATAGTGTCTTAGTTTAAAATATTGCCCACGACTTCAAAGTCACCCTGTATATTGTGAAACTACAGTCAGAATATCTATCTCTTTGAATTTCTCTCGGAGAGAAATTCTTGGGCCCAAATTGTAAATAGCGCGTACAGCCCTTTTTTGTAACACAAAAATTGAATTAATATCGGCACAGCTTCCCCACAGGAGAATGCCGTACGTCATAACACTATGAAAGTAACTAAAATAGACTATTCTGGCTGTATCTACATCAGTTATCTGTCTGATTTTTTTTACAGCATAGGCAGCTGAACTAAGCTTGCCGGATAGTTTATTAATGTGAGGGCCCCACTGCAGTTTGGCATCAACAGTTATACCAAGAAATACAGTTGACTCAACAGGGTCCAATTTTAGTCCATTCAGTTGTACATTGGTATCTAAGTGCCTCACATTAGGCGTAGAAAATCTAATTAACTTTGTTTTACTCGGATTTAAAAGAAGGTTATTGATATTGAACCAATGAACAACCTTAGCCAGTGCAGTATTAATGTCGTCAAAGTTTCTGAGTTGGCGCTTAATTTTAAAGACAAGAGAAGTGTCGTCTGCAAAAAGTAGAATCTTATGATTATCCCTTATATGAAAGGGTAAATCATTGATGTAAATAAGAAATAAAAAAGGTCCTAATATTGAACCCTGCGGAACACCCATTGTAACCACAGATCCTTCAGATTGTTTGCCGTTTACATCTACTCTTTGAACTCGATTGCCCAAATAAGAGCTCAAAAGTTGTAGCGACTTATTTCTAATTCCATAGTGGTGCAGCTTCCTGATGAGTGTATCGTGACATACGCAATCAAAAGCTTTGGACAAGTCGCAGAATATACCCAAAGCGTCCTGCGAATTCTCCCAAGCTTCATACACATTTCTGAGTAACTCCACACCCGCACCTGCAGTAGACCGACCCTTGATAAATCCAAATTGCTTTGAGTGAAACAGATGGTGTCTATTAAAATGTGTCAGTATTTGGTTTAAAATTAATTTCTCAAAAATTTTGCTCAAAGTGGGCAAAATTGAGATTGGTCGAAAATTAGTCGGATCGGTTGTACTGCCTGATTTGAATAGTGGAATTACTTTACTTAACTTCATAAGGTCTGGAAACACACCAGATGCGACACAAGAGTTGAACACAATTGCCAGGAATGGTGAGATAGATTTTATGATCGAGGATACAATAAATACTGACAGCCCCCAAAGATCAGCGGTTCTCTTAACTTCAATATCCTTAAATGAATCTAAGATGTCTTTGGGGCTAACAACGGTAAATTCAAAAGGTGTGCCACACTCCTCGACACTTTCTTGAAGTATAGAGTATGCGGAGCTGGAAGACGACAACAGAGTTCTAGTTGTTAAGATAGGAATATTTGTGAAAAAAATTTCAAACTCAGTTGCTACCTCCATATCCGCGCACACATCTACATCATTAATTTTAAGGGCCCCTTATTCGAAATTTACGTTTCTAGATCGAGTTTTTTTCAGAGAAATCACCATATTTAAATTCTTAAAAAAATATATAGTACAGATACATGCTTTATCTAGTGACTTTTTTGGATAGAAACGAATTATTTAACATTTTGCTCGATAAAAAAAAATTCAGAAGTAAGGTCGATTTTAAAAGTATTTTTAGTTTTATAAGACTTGGACTGAACGTAATTTTATATAAATTTAACATTTCATTTACTAATCGGATTTGCCAGGGATATTATTGGATACAATTTTAGTATGGCGCTTATTTTTTTTTTAAATAAAATAAATACGTGAAAAGTGCTCGCGCGCACCGCGCGCTCGGTGCCAGTGTCCGGCCGGACGCCATCGAGGTAGGACCTATGCAACTTTTGCTCGCGACCACAAATTTACGTAAGTGATTGAAATGGTAAATAAAAAAAACAAAATTAAGAAAAGAAGGGTGTCTGAAGTGAAGATAATCCGAAAGTGTATTGCGTAAGTACTTATTCTATAAATACGTCACAATATGATTACTTCTATACACAGAGCAATGAGAAGTCAGTATGTATAGAATTTAAAATCTATAATGAGAATATTCATAAGGCTTTATAAGGTGCAGATTTCCATCCTGGTCAAATTCAAGGAGATGTACTTACTAATATTGTGTTTTGATTTTATTATTACGTATAAGATTTGAAAGAAATTGAACATGGCTATCGATCACAACTCACCGATACCACTCTCAGGTAGGTACAATATCACGGTTTATGGTCGCGATGTGTTTAGTAGGTAGAAATAAGCCGGCCGCGCGGCGCGGCGGCGCGTCGCACAGACCGTCGTCGACACTAAAGCAGCGCGCCCCCGCGCGCCCCGCGCGCCGTGCCGCGTGTGCCACGCCTGGGTTAGCTATCGGTTTCATACATTTAGTTTCGACACTCGGCGCGGGGTATGTCGAAACTAAATGTATTTATTTTTATTAAATGAAAAAAATGTATGAAACCGATAGCTTATAATTATCGGCACGGATCTCAATTTGAGATAGATGTTTATTATTTAGTTTGTTTGAAAAAAAAAGTCTTTCAGTTTACGTAATATCAAAACGTATCATGATTCAAATGATTCATGGTTACTAGTCCTAACCGTGTAAAATTAATGTCGGGGTGGTAGCGCCACGCTGTATAGTACTCACCAAATCTTCTACAACCATTCTTTAAATTCTATAGAATGATCATCGCTTTCCTTAGTCACACATTCATAACATATTAGTGTTGACAATCAATAGTTTAGTGGATAGCACATCAAGCTAAGTATATTATTATGTTTTTGTTGCAAACTACTACTTATTACTAGCAAAATATATATATGAACTACTGATTTATTTATTTATACTGTGGCGTGCCCGCCCGCCGCCATAGGTCACCGGAGTTCAAATCGCGACGGCTCCTGGGCAGCGCGGGCGCAAGCCGTTTCGGTGCGTTAAATGCCTAAACTTTCGGAATAAGGGGCCCTTAAGGTGAAAATCCTTATTCCTAAAAGTAGTTTTTCCAATTTCCGAGTTAATAATGTTCCACGTAGTCTTTATTTACCTTATAGCATATAAGGTAATTGAGTGAGTTGAGTAAGATTATGTTGAAGAAGCGTCATACGCCTTACAGTGGCTAACACTATCAGCTGGCAGAAAGGGAGGCCAAGTGACAGAGAAGATTAGGAGCTGGCATACTCAGTATCGACAGACGGCAGACATGTAGCACGCAGTGCAGGAAACTTATCCGCAATGGCGTTGCGGCGCGGCGACGCTCGCAGCCCGCTGCATATATGCTGCGTATATACATATATGTATCTATACAATACCATACATACCTTTCGCCTTATGATAATGAAGATAGCCACTATCTGGTATCTGGTATCAGCACTATCAATCTAATTGGTCAGTTAGATGAGGACAATAGTTGTTGCTGGATCTTTATTTGAGCCAAACTAACTAACTTTCACACGACCCATGGTATTTATTGCTGAAAGGATTTTGAATGGAGCACACCACTATTGTTTTCAAGAAGCCTCGTTGAATCACGGCAGCCTAACGATCCATTTAAGATCTCGTCTCTGTGTGTACTGTATTGTAGCACTGTAGCAGAATCACTCCGACATCTGCACATTAAATCGAACCTATCTGTTACAAAAAAAAACGGGAAGTTTCTAAACCCGTTTTTATTATTATTCATTACAATAAACAGACGCTATCTTTTGACATTCTGTCATGTCTTCACATGATAGACGCAGATTGTCTATTTCTTAGATTGTCAACACGACACAACCCCTACATTAGTTTGTTAAGAACCAGTTATTATTATTTTTTTTCCTAGCCTATAGTGTCCCACTGCTGGGCAAAGGCCTCCCCCAAGTCCTTCCACGAATCTCTGTCTTGCGCCGCTTCGAACCAGTTATTTGACACTTGGAAAATAGAATGAAAGTACTGTTCGTTACTTACAAAAATATACATGGGCACGTAGGTATATGTAGCTCTAGCATAAATGATCGTCCGTCCGTTTTATTTTATGTATTTCAGAGCAGTATGTCAAATCCTTACTAATTGTTTGTCAAATCTGTATTCCCGGCTATACCTGCTACCGAACTGATTTGAATATAATTTGGTAGAGAGCAGAAGAGTTGGAATTGAATCCTATGCTCAGCAGATAACCCTATCCTCCCCAGATATGAAGGCCCTTACACATCTGCGGAGCGCGAGGCGAGGCGGGGCGTCGCGGACTCGCGGTGTCTTTGTATTCTTGTAACGCCTAGCTAATGTGCACACTAAATCAATGTTAATGTGAATTGATGGTTATCACATGATCAGGCGCCAACTGTCTTCGAGTAATAGACGTCGTGTGAACCGTGTCCTTCTTTTTTGGTATGGCAGCGAAATCCTCATGGACACCCACCTTCTCGGGGAGGAATCGGGTAGTGTCGGACTCTTACTGACTAAACCTGAACCGTCATGCAAAGTCTCCCGCGTTTGGTCGGTGTACAGCAATGCAATTTATCACGCACCGTGTTGATCGTCCCCTAGGCCTACAATAACACTATACGATAGCATATGGCACTCTAACAATAAAACTCGCTCTCGTTTGATTGGTCATCCATACGGTTCGTATTGAAGATCGCGCAATACTCCCTAGTACTCCTACTGACGTAGTCGTTTTATCTTCAAAAGAATTATCGGTCATATGCGAGTCTGGCTACGGAAAAACAAATCTCCTAAGTGTTAGATTTATAGCTCAATACTCAATTATTTATTGCATTCCACATGTTAGTTTAGGTTTTATATTACAAAATGTAGTTACAATGTCGACCCATCTGGCTTTTTCTTAACATAAAATTGTTCTTCAAAATAATTTTATATGGTATCTACTTACTCTTTTAGCTACGACAGTCTCATCCGATTTAGATGGAGCTGTGGATACTCAATTGACAGAAAACTAACTACAAAAACAAAAACAAAATAGTTTGGACGGTAAATGATTTACTATATTCTATTAACTAGCTGTTGACTGCAATTTTGTTGTGTTACGCGTGGTTTTGAAGATTTGATAGTACTTATACACTAGCACTTATAGTATTTACTCACAATTTTGCAACAATTGCGATGGCATAGGGTAGTTACATAAGTAAAAGTATGTTGATAGGCTGTTATTAATATCTATTTAATCTCGCGTACGAGTATGCCCCGCACGCGTACTCCCGCAAATGTTTTGTTATGTGTGCGTAACATTAACCTTCTTCAGGCTCAGTTGGCTCAGCTCAAACTACCAGAATAATTAGAAACTTGATACATTGACAACCATATAAATAAGCACTAAGAAGGGATTTTTGGAAATTCGTCCGTCAAGGGGTAGAAAGAAAATGAAATAGAAGATCGGTGCCCGGAATAATCTGCTGCGCCAGCATGCATCCACCAAACGGGGGGTGACACCTGATGTTCTCCGCACCACAGCGCACAGCGCTCAACGAAACGTCGAATAATATCTGGTTATTTAAAAACAAACCCGCTCAATAAGTTCTCCCTCTGGTTGGCATTGCTCTACCTGATGTTAGAAGAGAAGTCGCATGCGCGCTCGAAAAACATGTCAAGGAATCAGACATACGACATCCTAAATACCATATGGATTTTATTGACCACGAGTTGCGTGTGTCGCAGTTTGTACTTCGGCTGTTTTATAATTAAGTATGTAAGTATCTAATTTATATTCCACTAGAATCCACGACCTTTGCTACCAGAGGAATTATATCCAACGAGGCATGTACATTGTATAAGTATTAATTCCAAGTATACATAATAATATTCCAAAGTGCAATATAATTATATATCCCACCTAGCAATGGCACTGGTTACAAATGGTGCCTACCAAATTGATATCTAGCTGGATATAAGCGGTGACTCAGAGTTGAGTTTGTGGCCACAATTAACACAGCGGTTAATAGTAGCCATTGCGTAGCGTATGCGGGTTTTAATATTCAAGCTCAGTCTGTGTGGCTAGACGTGAGCGCCATCTGTTGCGCCGCACAATAACTAGTGCATCAGGGCGCGCAGCAAAGCGCGGGGCCCGCCGCCGCACGCCAGTGCGCGCGGGCTACGAGATTCATGATCGATAATCAACAATATTTAATGTAATTGTTGTTAAAAACAGTAATGATAAAAACACGATAAAATTTTTCGTCGCTCTAGTTGGCGCCAAGCCAAATGTAAAAAATGTCTGGTAAGAGAGCATCACCTCCTAATCATGTTCAACTAAATGTGGATAACCTCCTCGTACATATTTATTTTAGTGTTTACGTTACGCAGAGCACGTGGCGCCGGCCTGGCTTCCGTTATCGCGGGCATGCTATATCGACCTTATTACTCGTCACTTAAGGTTAATTTTCGCTAACGCGATAGTATCGCAGAAGGGGTCAACTGTCATGCCGACTGCCTATCTCCTTTTAGCTATCAACAATAGTCTGAAACAGGTGATCCTGAAGCCGGCGCGGCTCGGCGTGGGCGCGCTCGCGGCGGCTCTTGCGCTGGCGGCTGCTCACAAGCTCGCCGACCTTCCGGCTGGAGACACGCTCCTGACGCAGCAGCCGCGAAGGGCATGCCGCATTCCTAAGTGATCTTATTCGCGAAGCACATTAGCGAGTCTGTCGCGTCGCGGGTCGCCGGTCGCAGCGGTAGTCGAGTGTTGAGTCGCGAGTCCTGACGGAGATGGCGAGCGCGGCCGGCGAGGAGTGGTGCTCGGGCTGGGGCCGCTGGCAGGCGCGCCTGGCGCTGCTGCTGGCGCTGCCGGTGCTGCTCACGGGGGCTTACGGCACTAACTACGTGTTCCTCGCCGCACCCACGCCGCACAGGTATACTGTCATATGTAAATACTATGATCGCGCATCGCAATAATCTCGATAATACACTTCTTAAAAGTAAACAAACTATTTGTTGAATTTTTTTTTTTCAAATTACTTGTAGCTGTGCTATTTATTTTTTACTTAATATAATGGACCTTAGCGTTCAGTACTACTATTTTAATTATGTTTAAGCACCTAGATATTAAAACGAGCTATTATCTTAACATCTCCATGGAGATTCGAAACAAATCTTTTTTTGTGTTATTTATACCTATAGTGTATTTTTAAACTGGCGTTATAATTTTAGCCTGAGGTGACTCTGAAGGTATAGGTAAACTATTATAATGAGGAATCGACCCTCTTAAGTTTTGGCATGAATTGCCTCAGCTATATCCCAGCTGTCACAAGAGCAGCCGCTAGCCGGGGCGCTGCGAGCGCGCGCGGGTCGTCGCGGCGGCGCTCAGGCCGCCTGTTCCCTCACAGAGGACCATTCAACATCTAAGAGGGTTTCTGATAATGTTTTCGTCTTACTTTTGTTCTTCATAACAACACCTAGGGTTTATTAGCTCCGCGTTATCTAAGTTATTTATATGGACTGTTGTGTGTAGTGAACGCGCGTACCCCGGGGAGGGCTGCCTACCCGCGTTTTTAGTACTTACTGACATTCTCGCAGCAACCGGTACACAAGACTATTTTAGTGAAAATCGGACATTCCACGTAACAACCGGTATCGCAGCCTGTTTTAGCGATATACCAACATGGAGCCCGGCTAGCTTACAAACATATACCTGATGTAACTACAAGCATTTGCTATTGGACCGATGTCCCGCCTACTCTCTCTCTGTCACAATCGGCGCCGGTTGGCGACTACCAAAACAGGAGGGCCAAAAAATATTATGTTGTGCTTTATAACATAGACTCTACATCGCCTGCGACATTATAAAAACATTTCCTCCCTCTGACGGAGTTGGTTAAAAAAGTATGTGTAATGTAATGTATATTCAGCGTGAAAGAGTACCAAACATCCACCCATCCATATACATTTTCGCGTTTATTTAATTAATAGGATAGGACAATTTGGTAGGTAATAAGAAAGGACTTGGTAATGTTAAATATTTGGTACTCTTTTCTTTTTGACAAAATTCAATCATTTTGGACGTTCACATAACTAAATAGTTTTGTAAAAGTAGGAAAGAAAGTTTTCGTTTGTCAAATTCTCATTGGCAGCTGAAAAGGTGGTCACCGTAACACTTACAGCAAGCGCGGGGCGTGCTGTACCCAGCTCGGAGCGCGCGAGTAGGAACGCTGGCGACTCACTTACTGAGGACAAATTACGTGAAGAAAACGCTTTGTTGGGATATTTAACTGTTTATTTACCTGTTAAACAAGAGTCTCTGCTCAGTTCAGTAAAACTAAATTTCATGATAATAATTCATTTTTATTACATTTTTTACATACATGATATATACTTAAGTTACCTTTCCTTCTCGGTGTAGGTACTTTAGAAAAAAATCCGTAACCACAATTTTTGATTTGGATTAGTGAGTAATAATAACACTTACTCCAAACAGTCTTTAAATAGTAACTTGTTTACAAAAACATTGAATTAATGAATATTAACAAGGCTGTGGCGCATGCGCAGTACGCGCAGGCGCCGGCGCGCCGCTCCCGCTCCACGTGCCGGCGCGGGCGCGGGGCGCGTAGGGCGAGGCTGCCCGCGCCGTGCTCACATGCTAATCATGACTATGACATAATAGTCATATTAATATTTACCAACACATCCGCGCCGTGCGTGTGTCCGCTAACCCTCGCGGCATAATCGCCATCGCTTATTTATTGATCTCGATAAGTTCGGTATTATGTTTACTTAACCTTGCGGCGGCAGAGTGTACCGGGAGGAGTGTTGTTATCGGGGCGCGTTCACACGGATAACATTATTATTATTACTTGTATTAACTTGCTGTAGCTAGAGGTACCTACTGTACGGTCGCTTGGTGACAACAAGCACTCAGGTTACATGCTAAACCGCACACGGGTCCTAAGTCAAGTTAAAGAGATGGGACTCGCATCTCAGAATATTTATCGACACAATTTTCTAAATAATAAGTCGCTATGATTAATAAATGTATCAATATTTTTGTAACAAAAAAACACAAACAAGGATTTCCTCATAAACTACTTTATTGTTGATAAGCGGTGGCCGACTTATAAAAATGTAGTTTCGTAATCGGCATCAATCGGGAGGTTATTTAGTCTGCGGCGAGTGACAGCGCGATGGTATCGCAAGCGGCGTGTGATGCGCCTTATCGGCTGGCGCGGGCACACTGCCACACACGCAGCACGCGCCGGGAGCCACGCACCACGCCGCGCTGCACCACTGCTCACCACCTATACACGACACAGCGCGCAGCAAGCCCCTCGTGGTGCCCACCTTAGTCTAGGCGTGTATCTATTAAATCCCTCACTTTGTTTCTTTCGTAAACATGTCATTAATAATAATAAATCTTTAATTCAGACCAAGTCCATATTGTTACATAAGTTATAAAATTTGAGCAATAATACCTATAAGTCTTAAGGATGTTGAGTCCTGCTTATCCGCAATGACCTGTAGGATGCTGTTAGAGCTACTCCGCACTCTGTTTAGCAGTGATGTCAGCCGTTTGCGTATAATGGCGTGAAAGCCGTCTACCCTAGCCTCGGCAAACATACCTGAGGCACTACAGAAACGGGGCAGCCCCAACATCATCCTAAATCCATTATTGTATTGGACGCGTAGGGCATTGATCCGTCGCTGCGTATACTTGAACCACAGGCTTCAGGTGTAGAAAGTCTGACAGTAAGCTTTAAACAGAGTGACTTGATCACTGCACCGTGCACCGGAGTATTGCACACATACTGGGGCACTTATTTATTTCATTTACGGTATCGTTTTCGAGCTCCCCGCGCCTGAATTCGCCGCCGCCCCGTCCGCACTGCCAAACGTCTGAGGGAACATCGCGTAGCGGCGGAAACAATTCGCGTTGCTTCAAGTTTCAATAAAAACGACCTAACTTCTAAAATATTTGTACGATTGTAATACAACACAAGACAATTCTATTCTTTACGAAATGCCAATTAATATTTTGACATTTATTTAAATAAGGATTAATAATGAATAAGCAAAAGAGGCCTCGCAAATAGAAGATGATATTTTTTTTATGAATGATTTGGTTATTGTTCGTTAACCATAAATGATAGACATATTACTGTCGCAAACTTTTAAACATAATACAAACACAAATACTATAAATAAGTAGAACATTATTTTTATATATTTATAATCAATAGTTTGTGCAGCGCACGCGAAATAATGTATAGAGTACCTAGGCACAAATTTTGCCCGTTCGTGCAACATTTTTAATAGTTGTATCGCTCCTTGGTTGCAGTGTGATGATACATAGCTTTCTTTTCAATTCGAACCAGTAGTTCCTAAGATTAGCACTTTCAAACATTCGATTCACATGAAATGTAGAGCAACAAATGCCCGAGTCTAGAGCGACAAGATTACGAGCACAATCTCATGAAAATATTCGGGACGCGTCTTTATACGGCGTGACGAATGCTAATAGAATGTGCTAATCAGTTAGTTATCACGTGATTCTGTAATCTCTCGAGGCTCCTAAGATGTATGCTAACGACCTCACAAGAGTATCGATATCGCTACAACCGGCTGCGTAAGTACTTGCCGAAACACAATCTTGTTTAATAAATTCGTCACGAGATACTTTTATAAATAAATCTTTACAAAAAATTGTTTGATTACTGACTGGTCGTGAATAATCATTGAATATTTAATATCAATTGTAATGATGTGTTGGTGTCCACAACACGGCGGCCTGCACGTGTGCGCCGGCCGGCACGCCGCGCGCCGCACATGCTGCACACGTGGCGCAGGGCCACTCGCCAGACTCCTCCCGATGCATCGCAAACAAATATTACAAAAAACTCGAGCACAAGAAACAACCTAATTTCAAACACTTTTAATTATTTTGGTACTGTCAATAAAATTACGCACTATGTTTTTTACTGTTGCTGTAAAAACTTTACTGATTGCCTATTATCTGACTACAATAATAGAATTTACGAATTATCTGTCAATTACTTTTTTATTTGTTTGTTCAGCTTGTAAAAGTTTGACCGTGAACGTGAACTCCGCTCTACCTTCTCGTTTCAATGGTAACGTGAGCAGGCTCCGCGCCTGTGACCGTGCCGTGGAATATTCTGAGGCGCGCCATTCCCTTGGCCGTGACCTGCCATTGTTTACATACAATATCATCGTATCGTGAAAATATTGTAGAGTGCTGCAGCGCGGCTCACGGGCGGCGCGCGGCGTTTTCTCGCGCGCGCGCCGTGCGTGGGAGTGTGGCCCGCGAGTGGCGCGATGTACGAACTCATTCTATTCTATTTGGGTGCTCTGCCAAATGTCTGCGGTGGTTTTAAGCACGATAACAGTTCCTGGTACCATTGTACGGAAGTAAAATATTACAAATAGTCCGGTCGGCCGCGGCAGTCGGGCTCCATATTGATTGTCTTAATAAGTAGAGCGTGTGACTGACCGTCTAATGATGTGACGCGGACGACAGAGGAGCTCTAATCTACGTACTGAAATTATTAATTATGTACTAATTAAGAGCACGAACATCAACGCTGAAGCCCGGGAGGCGGAAGCAATTAAGAACAATTAGCATCCGACAGACGTGACCCGGCGGCAACAGCCTCGCTATATAAGATTCTTGCGTCCGATCCCATAATAAGAGTATAGTCCTAGAATAACAGTAATTGTCTATATATTTCTTTAAGCTATTTACTACTTTCATGACATTTTGTCTATGTAGTCACTACCTACATATGATAAAGCTTGAGTGTGCCAAAAGTAGAATATCTAATAACGACGATAGCGAAAATAAAACGGCTCCTGCAAATGCCAGAAGTAATATTTTGAAGTCAAGGTGGAGCTCTCTCCGCGGTCCACGCGCGGCCGGAGTGATTCACAAGGCAAAACCGTTCCCGTCCGCTCCCGATAATGTTATTCGCACATGCATTAGAGACCTTGAGATTTTATTTGCGAAACAACGCAATTTATTTGCAATATTAATACATATTATGTAGGTTACCAACAAGTGTGTTTGATGTGTGATCCCGAAGTGGTTAGTGATTATCCTTACTTTAGTCATAAACTTCTCGCGTCCTTGTGACAAACACGTTGTTAAGTTGTAAACAAGTACGTGGAGCGACTGCCTTCTGTATCCCAGTTTCGGGCCCCACACCGCTCATTATCCTGTGTGTGTAAAGATGTCTTGTGCGTCCGAACAATGGAAGGTTCATCAGAGAGGTCGATTTTGACGCTTTATTTAACTTTGTAAATGTGTTTGGATAAACTTTTGAATATTGACAACTTAGTCTAAAAGCTCACCGTCAAAGCGTAGTTTTCTATAAACTTATTTCTTTGTAATATTAATGGGTTTGCATTTGTTTAGATATCATAACGCTGACTCCATTTAGTCAGCATGTCCAAATCGGTCCAAATCACGCTGAAACCAAAGAAAACAATTAATTTTCGTTTTTGGCTTTAAGTTTCTCCGCAAATCCTAAGAATAAAATTGATGTAGAATCCGATAGGTTTATCTCATCCGCCTCCACCATATTCGCCCTAAAGTATATGACACATACTAACTCACCCCGCGTCCGACATCCATTGTACTACTTACCGTACACACGACCGTGACCATAGCTTCTTTGCTAGTGTGTTGTACGAGGAAGTATCTGATCGGCGGTGCCAAACGACTTGCTTGAGATAGTGAAGACTATATCAACCGGGGACGCTCCGGTATATGCCATAAATAAAGGCAATCCCTAATGCCGGTACGTTTGTGTTTTAGATATAAACAAAAACCAGCAAGAGGATAAAAAAAAATGTTTTCAACTGCTTTGTGATCTGTTGTAACGCGGAAGTCACGCAGTCCTCATCTTTCAAAACCGTTTAAACAGCATATTCTAGTGAACATTCACAGCTTTATAGTTTAGGACACCACGATACCGGCTAGAAGTTCCTAAAGCCATGTCCGCAACTCTCGTTTCTTTTGTAATAAAAACCATTTGACGAAATTAATGAGTAGTTAAAACGATATTTGTTTGTCAGGAACGAGCTGCGTGTTCGCACACACTAGTTTATGCGCATGTTGTTTTAGTAAACAAGAAACCAGTTCTCAAGTATTTTATAAATACTTGTTTAAGGCTGATTGCCGGGCACCATCGCTGAGAACTTTATATTTTCAATAATATAATCAATGTTGCGTTATGGATTTGAGGTACACCGACCTTGAACGAAAATTATTAATTAAAACAGAGCAAAGTTCCTTAAATTTTTGGTGAGTGCTTTGAAGCTGTGGCAGAAGCCGAGAAAACCGATTACAGTAAAATCTTTGAAATCTGTTTAAAGGAAGTCACTGTGATGCCTCGCCCGAAGGCCCCGCGTGTTGTGACATTGTTTTGAACTATCCGCGAGGCTCGGCGTAAATATCAAGTAATAACGATCTTGTTTACCACGCCCGTAGTCGCCAAGACTTTTCACACGATGTCCGTATAGTATTAGCGACCACGACATAGTTCAGATAAATCGCTGCTAAGATAGATCGTACCTGATTTCTCAAAAATTGAATCAAGTTATCCATATGCTATTATCAAAATCTACAGCTGTACACACTTGCCTTAGGTCTCCGTTTTCAAAATATTTGTACAACTGTGTTGACATTGGTGTAGTTCTAATGCATTCATCAAAAATGTGCAAGATCAGTGTGGGTAAGAAAGATGGAACTTACTTACTTAGCAAAAATACATTTTTCATAAAAGTAATGTTTGTTATATTGCGGTGAGGTTACCGTCACCGCACACAGGCCTAGCGCCCGCGTTATACGAGTACAATGTGCATGTGTGTGTGTGTCGGTCACTCCTCGGCGCCAAGCCGCGCCCCGGCGATGGCAGCCAGGTATCGACGAGAAATCGTGGCTTCATCAATCTTAGGTCAGATATAAAGTACAAGCTGTACAACGCAAAGTCGAAAGCATGCTTATGACAGATTTCTTTTCTAAATATTGTGGCAAAACACCATTTTTAGCGTTCCGTTAGCCTCCGCTGTCTGTCTCCAGGCTGTATCTCATAAACTGTAATAGCTAGAAAGCTGAAATTTTCACAAATTATGTATTTCCGTTGCCGCTATGACAACAAATACTAAAATTTTAAAAAGAAATGAAAAGCAATAAACGTGTTTTTCCATATTTTTTTAACTCGCACTTGGCTGGTTTTTTATTTTTTTAATGAATAAATATTTGTAAGTTACAGTGTTACTTGACTATTTACTGATAGCTTTGTATGTCGTGATCGTATTATGATGGTGTTTGGTGCAGATGTCACGTGCCGGAGTGCGAGGGCAACAACACGTGGGGCGTGGCGGAGGCGGAGGGCTGGCAGCCGAGCTGGGCGCGCTGGGCGCTGCCCGAGGGCGCGCGCTGCGAGCGCTGGCCGGCGGCGCGCGGCGGCTGCGAGCGCGGCGCCTTCGACAACACCAGCGCCGTGCCCTGCGACCGCTACGTCTACCAGCACGGCAGCAGCATCGTGGCCGAGGTGACTCACATATCTACACAACTCCACATGTTGACATCTTAATCAGATAGACCTTGTTTTGGTCCATTTCCAAATCAAATTCAAATTGCTTTGAATGCAGGTTTACTGCAGATGTTTACATAAAGGTAGGACTTCTTAACGTAAACAACATAATTTTCTAGGAATAATATAGGACTTTTCATACAATATTAGAATTAATGAGAAGCCTATTAGGTGTAAAGTAATCCTTATACCTATTAGGTTTTTCTCAAGACTTGTCTAATATTCATCTGTATCCATTAGGGTAGATAGAAAAAAAGAAAAAGATATTTTAGGAATGTAGTTACAATAGGAGATTTATTATAGTAAGAAATTCTTTAGTAGGTACTATAATAGCATTTACCTATCAAAAACTTAAATAATTTTCTTTTAAAAGACGTGTTGTATTTTTAGGTCGTTCTAAGCTTAAGATAAAACTTAGGTACAGATAATTTGTTAGGGAATCTGATCTCTTTATTAAGCATTGTATCCTTTCATTGCTCTGTCTGTCTATTGACAGACAGGGCAATGAAAGGATACAATGCTTTTTAAATAAGGGTAAGTAGATGGGAACATAAGGCAAATCTTGCCCGTGTTTTCATAAATTAAGTTCATTTTTATGTCTGTTTATCAAGTGTCAGTGTTTCAGTGTGCAAAAATGTATGCCATTGGTTTTGATTTATTTTAGACTACTTGGGTTCACTGGAGTTCGAAGGTCTCATAAAATTGTGTTTTTTTTTGCGCTCATTTGTGTCGCTTGTGAAAGAAACAGGTTTCCACAAGTGGCACAGAGCACGTGACGATGAATCAGAACACCTACTCATGACTTATGTGTTACACGAACTCATTGACCCCTCGCCAGTCCGGCCACACGCCGCCGCGGTGTGTGCGTGACACACGCTCGGCTAGTTGGCAACAGCTGGACTCCGTGCTGCTTGCAGGTTGTGGACATGCGTCATTCGCTCTTGTTGTTCGCAGTTCGACCTGGCGTGCCAGGAGTGGAAGCGCTCGCTGGTGGGCACGGTGCACAACATCGGCATGCTCATATCGCTCCCCATCATGGGCTTCGTCTCTGACAGGTAGCGTATTACTGAGCCACTTTCAATTATTCTAAAGGGATGTGCTTGGAACAGTCATTCTCCTCGGGCCTCCTCAGTGCAGTCCTGAGAATGAAGCCGTTTGACACAACAGGTCGGAGTACGGTCTATACCTTTGAGTTTCAACATAATTATTTGTTTAATCAATTAGAGCGGCGATTTATTGGTTTATCCCGGAAATCAATATAAGTACTTATGCTTGCTTAGTTTGTGAATGTCATTCTGTAATGGATAATCTTAAAATAGGATTTAATAAGTTTTTGGCATTGACTAGATACAATTTGATACGAGTTAATGATCCAGTACTGACTGCTAACCATGCGAGACCTGTCTCGTTCGGGTTATTTTTATACTGATGCCTACATTTTTAACCGTTGATAGTATCGATGATCGATCGAAAATAGCTCATGTCCACTAGAACTTAAGGTGTGATTTTGAATCCATTCTTGGTAGTTCGGTTGTGGTACATCAGCTGGGTATTAACATCCGTAAGCGTGTAACGCCGGTTTTAGATCGCAATGTAATATTAGTATCTTGCTTACGCTATTTTAAATTGCAAATGATGCGACTAGATAATCATGCATATTAAATGTTTTTCTCTACCAAAAATAGATTAGAAAAGTTTAACACGTATGTACCTAGTCTGTTGTCCTAAATTCCATGAAAGGCGAGGTATCATCACTGATAGCAATATCAGATTTGGACGTGTTTCTTTGTTCCCCAAAGCAGTTCAGTAGAAACGGAGTCCGCAACGAACTCCGAATAGCCAAATTGTTGTACATAAGTAACGAGTAGGTACATAAGTACTGGTGCGTCCACGTGTTTACCTGATTATTATTTTATTGTAATGTACTCTACGCTTTTATGCTATGTAGTTTGCATACAGTTAAATTATATTTGCTATAAAATTAAACTTAAATGCTGTCATGTGCATGATCATGATTATTACTGCTATACCCCTTTTTTGCGGGGGAGACCTTCAAAAGTTCCCCGGTCTTTAAGAACGGAGAGTTTAGGATTCTACTCTTTCTAAATCACCCTGTTGGTCATCATCAACACAAAAATGGTAGTTTCTGTTATTTCTTATTAGAACAACCCAGAAACCACCTATGCAAAGCTTAAAAAACTATGGAAGACCGCGTAGATCTTCCAAGTCTTTCGATACACGCAGCAAACGACCAGAGCTGCTGTCTTCTTTGAGGCTATTAATTGGATTGCAGGGTCCCTTCCCTGACAGCCTTTAATCTCACAGGCCCACTTAGCTTTACAAGTGAGTTTTCTGCATATTACGATTACCACCTCGACGTCTTCTTTTTCGTGAGGGATAAGACCTTTTGGAATTCTGTTCAGCAGCCTCTTTTTGAAATATAACAGATTCACAAAAAGGATCGACAAACAAAGACCTTAACCAATTTTTCAGATCAGGTCCCGTCTTTCGGGGGCCCGCTACAAGTATACACCGTGACTTTTAGGTCGTTTTAAAAAAGCAGTCCAGTTCATGTATCCAATGACTAGTAAACGATTATAATAAAAAAAATATGTTTTTTTAAGATTTGAATGAATAAAAATATTATTCATTATTATGACACAAGGCAGTTTTACGAACACTCTGTAGTGAGCGCGGTCCGAGCCTTGTGTCAAACGAGCGGCGCGGGCGGCGTCTTATCACAGGTCATTCACCTTAGCGTAAAACAGCTGTCTTACTATTGCAATCATAATGTTCGCAGTAAGTATGTAGCAGTTAGTTAAAATCCATGCATATTATTTTAATTAATGATAAAAAAATTATATTCGCGCCTAGAGGTATTTTATGACGGATACATTGTGTGGACGACTTTTTTAAAACGACCTAAAAATCACGGTGTATACCCTTTAATGGGTATTTACTTACTTTAAACCGTAATACGTAATACCTATTCTGTGCAACTTGGGCACGTCTTTACTAGTTCTATCTTAAAGCGTAGATTTCAGATATCGTTAGGTTTAGTCCGTGTCGTATGTATGTGGCTTAACAAGTGTGGTGTGGTGCTTTGCAGGTGGGGGCGGCGCACGGCGCTGGTGGTGTGCGGTAGCGGCGCCGGCGTGCTGGGGCTGGCCAAGTCCTTCGCCACGTCGTACAACACGTACCTGCTGGGCGAGCTGCTGGAGACCGTACTCGGTGCCAGCGTCTACCCCTCCGCCTTCGTGCTCAGTGAGTAGCTAGCAAGCTATGTGCCTTTGACAGCTAAGTGGCCACTTTACTATTACAAACGAAAAATAATCATCTATTACCTACTTGTATATTTTAAAATGATAATACGCCGGACGCGGGGCGTCCATGGAATGATAAAATTGGATCCGATTCATGATACATAAACAAACAAGCTCGCTGCTGTGCTCAACTGTTAGGACCTACATTATAGCTGGATAGGAACCAGCATACCAAAAATCTAGTATTATATATATGTCGGAGAGGTCGTATACCTATCGTACCTGCGTGGTGTAACGCCGATGATAGCGAAAATATGACGATTGTTTGTGGAACGTCAAGTATGACAGTCGTGGAACTGGATTGCTTGGGTGAGGTCTGTACTGCGCCGTGCAGAGGATTCTTGGAAGGTGAACCCTGATGGCGAACGGATGGAAGTACAGAACTCGCCGCGTTTCACAAAGGAACCTGTTATCATCTTCCACGTGTTATTACATTTTGTTAAACTAGTCATGTAATCGTAATTGTCCGTGTGGTGTCCGGATATAAAGAATAGCACCACCCCATATCATCCCCTGGGTGTCGTAAAAGGCGACTAATGGACCTTAAGACCTAGTGCACTGTACCAAGCACCTTGGGTCACCCGAATGGTGGCGGGTAAGCCATCAACAAACGCATTCCCAAAGAGGGTTAGTGTCAGGCAGGCGGCCGACTATAAAACCATAGCCAAATCTTTAAGCAACATGTCTAGAAGACGTGTTGCGCCGACCCCAAGTGAAATGGGATAAGGGCAGGAAGATGATGAGTCATGTAATCGTAATAAACAATCAAGCGATGTAACGAAGACTTTATTTCAACAAGACATTCAATATGGCTGATGAAGACTATCTAAACGCTCCGCCAACACCTATCCTGTCCGTCTCATCCTACATATATATATACATACATAATTATGTATACGCATAATATGCTTGGCAATATGTGATGATGTGAGGTATAAACTGCGTGTGATGTTGTGCTCAGTGATCGAGTGGCTGGGCGTAGAGCACCGCATCCTGGCCAGCCTGGTGCTGGGCGTGCCGCTGTCGCTGGGCGCCGCGCTGCTGGCGCTGGCGGACCTGCTGGCGGGCTACTGGCGCACGTGGGCGCGGCTGGCGTACCCGCCGTCCTTCCTGCTGCTGCTGTACCCGTGGCTGCTGCCCGAGAGCGTGCGCTGGCTGGTGTCGCGCGGCCGGCTGGACGACGCCGCGCGCATCATCCGCCGCGCCGCGCGCGTCAACCGCGCGCGCCCGCCCGGCGAGGCGCTCGAGAAGATGCTGCTCGAGAAGGACCAGCTCGCCGGCGCCAACGCCGATATCGACGAGGGACTTTTTACCGCGCTGCTCAAGTGAGTCACCACGATTACGTTGTACCACTATACCTTCGATGTAATACAATGTTAGTAGGTATACTTACAACGCAATCAATACGCAATAAATTAACTATGGTGGCGGAATCTTCTCATTAATCACTTCCTGTGATCGTTCTTCATGTTGCTCATAGATCGGTTTTGTCGTTTTATTTAATGCATAGGCACGCGTTTATGTTTATAGAACTGATGTTCGTTATAAAGAAATGATACTATATGTATAGGTAAAGTAACATATTCAGTTAAGAAACAATAATATATTATGTTCGTTTGTGTACATCGATAAAAAAAAAACATTAAAATAAAAATAAATAAATTAAAAAAATTTAAAAACCCGACTGCATAAAAAACACTTTAAATAAAAACTGAAAAGTAAAAAACAAGCTTAGTCTAAAAGTGTAGATAGCAATGCTATTACCACAAAAACAGTCGGGACCCATTAAATAAACTAGACTAAAATCATTCAATATGGGTCCCGACTGTTACACTCAATTATGTTTCGCATAAGATTATTATTTTTTGTGTATTGATTATGAAATTATTTAATTTTGTGGTAATAGCATTGCTATCTACACTTTTAGACTAAGCTTGTTTTTTACTTTTCAGTTTTTATTTAAAGTGATCCGATCCGTGTGGTGTTCGGATATAAAGAATAGCGCCACCCCATATCCTCCACTGGGTGTCGTAAAAGGCGACTAATGGACCTTAAGACCTAGTGCACTGTACCAAGCACCTTGGGTCACCCGAATGGTGGCGGGTAAACAACCAACAATCGCATTCCCAAAGAGGGTTAGTGTAAGGCAGGCGGCCGACTATAAAACCATAGCCAAATCCATTAGCAACATGTTTAGAAAAAAAAACATGTTGCGCCGACCCCAAGTAAAATGGGATAAGGGCAGGAAGATGATGATGATGATGAGTTTTTATTTAAAGTGTTTTTTATGCAGTCGGGTTTTTTAATTTTTTTAATTTATTTATTTTTATTTAACACTTTTTAGTTAGTTATAATACGGCTATGTGTTTCTCAAGATTTCACCCGCGACACGAGAGAACTACTTCCAATACCAAGATAATAAAAAAGTAACACACGTCGATCCAGTTATTTTAGATTGATTGCGTAACACAAAGAGAGTAAAGGAATTAGAAAAAGAAGAAGGATTAAGGGCAGTAAAATTTACTATTTACAAATTTCGTAAACGGTCTACGGTGTGCGAAACCGCTAGTCAACCGCGTCGCATAATATACGAGTATTTAGTTTGGATAATAAAGAAACAATTGCACATAGTATTTTTTTTCTATATGTCAGTGATATACCATTTTGGAATCCTCATGATGAGCTCTTTAATTTGATACCCATATTGTAGCAAATATTTCTTTTTTTTTTTTTTTACTTCTATCTACGGCGCCTCACGGCCGCCATGTTGGTTTTTGTTTGACGTCACATATCTAAGAACACTTGGGTAATTAAGACAAATCCAACGATGCCCTGATTGTCGAAATCCATCAAGCCGTTTCGAAGAAATGAGGTAATAAAGAATATTATGCTCATACATACATACATACATACAATACATACAAGATACGCGCGAAAAACATAACCCTTCCTTGGCAGTCGGGTAAAAAGACCATTTGTAAGGGATTTTTACTGGGACTTGGACCTAGTCCAGGTCCCAGTAAAATCCATGTTTTGCGACGAAAATCGTGATTGATATGTGTGTTGCGGTCGCAGGTACGGCGCGCTGCGGCGGCGACTGTGCGTGTGCTTCGTGTGGTGGATGTCGGCGGTGTTCGTGTTCTACGGGCTGGCAGTGTCGGCGCACGCGCTGGCGGGTTCGCCACACGCCAACTACGCGCTGGTAGCGGCGGCCGAGCTGCCGGCGCTGCTGCTCAACACGCTGCTGCTGGACCGCGTGGGGCGGCGGCCGCTGCTCACCGCCGCGCTGCTCATCACGGCCGCCGCGCTCATCGCGCTGTCCGCGCTGCCGCAGGCCAGCGGCGTGTGGGGCACGGCGCTGTACCTGTGCGGCAAGATGGGCGCCACCATGACGCTCAACGCCCTGTACGTGTACACGGCCGAGCTGTTCCCCACGCGCGCGCGCCAGCGCCTGCTGGCCGCCTGCTCCACGCTCGGCCGCCTCGGCGCCATCCTCGCACCGCTCACACCGCTACTGGTAAGTGCTCACAGTATTTAACTACATTGTACTCTATAACAACTGTGGCTCAGCTTTAGTTGACTGGGTCTCAGGACCCGAGAAGCATCACTTAGCAGCAGTGAAAAGTAATGCTCTGATGCACCACTTAGAACTATTGTGTTTCTGATCTTACTTGATTCTGATATGGAATCGTGGTTAGCAGAAGCATTCATCAGAGGATATTGACGGGGAAAAAATGTACCTAAGCAAAGTTAGGAACTTTGGTGAAGGAAAATAATTTATTTATACAATTTATAAAACAAGAAACTAATGGAGTATTCGTGTTGCAGGCGGTGTACAAGTGGTGGCTGCCGACGCTGCTGTTCGGCTCGCTGCCGTTGCTGAGCGCGGCGCTGACGCGGCTGGTGCCGGACACGCTGCACCGCCGCCTGCCGGACTCCTTCGCCGACCTGGACGCCGCCGCGCAGGAGCCCGCGCGCGCGCCGCAAGCCGAGCGCGACGCTGTCTGACCCGCCACCCTCTCCGCGCTACAATGCTACACCCACTTTGAACATTTTGATTGCATTTACTCGCAATTCTCTTACGAGACTAACGTTTGTGCTGGTGGTATCAACCTTTCGTTACATTATAGTATTATTACTAGTACTCCCCAAAAAGGTAGCACCTCAAAAAAAAAACAAAAATATCTCCACGATCTCGTTGTAGAGATATGTAGTTATTGCATCTTGATATCAATATGAAAACGAGTAACTGTAAGTTCAGTCAGTAACCGACACTTTGTAATATATCGTCTCTTGCATTTTTCTGCATTCGAAGTTTACAGTTTCATAGAAATATAACGATAAAGATTTAGCTAGTAACGAAGAGTTTTATGACTTAACAACTTCAAGATCTTAGTATTTATTTCCTCTGTTATCTAGACTTTTTGATTAAGTACTGTTTAATGCTCCAGTAAAGACATCGTAAAAAATACGTGAAATTTTATAAATTGAGAATATGATTTAGATAGTAAGTGAAAGAAGTTGCCAGTTATAATGTACGTATCAAATATTAGTTATGATGGTGATGACTGATGATGTACTTGAGCATTGACATGAATTGTAACAGGACAACGAGCGTTTTGGTGGGACATTTCGGTGAGCTCTGATATTTCGAGAAATGCAATGAAATTTTACAGATTTCGTCGAGCATTCGCACAAAGTTACATTATAAGGAAATGTTTTCTAGTAATAATATTTAGTAGTTTTTAGATATAATGTACCATTCACACATGTTTTATGATTCGCACGAATGTACAAGAAAATGCTGTAGGTAGTGCAGTGTTCCGCAAAATTTTTGTATTCAACATCTAGGAAAGCAGATTTTTCGTCGATAAATATCAAATATTTCAACTTTTGATTGAAGGTATTTCATGCGAAACATGATCTTGTTCAATTAAGAATTGACGGTTTAAATTTGGAGCCGAAAAAAATTCGTTTTCTTCCGAGACACAGGTATTAATGAGCGCGGTACACCCGTGTGTCGCGCTCACCCTCTGCGGAACTCTGCCCTAGCATGTCATCACCATTTAATTGATTCTATGAATTAGTATGTATGATATTAATTAGTGTCCGTATGTGTTATGTATTATTGTTATTGTGTAAAGCGTAGTGACTGCAGGAGGTGATATCGGAAGCCCTCGCGATCGTTCCCGATTCGCGAAAGTTATCCGCTGTATAACATTAGGTCCTTACGTATGAAATTAAAACGATTATTGTTTTTTTAAATTGAATTCAAATTAAATCGAAGTATAAATCGTTTCTATAATAATAAGCTAAAAAAAAAACTGGGTGCTAGAGTCCATAAAAGCCTTGAGAGCCTTTTTAATCGTTTCGTCTGTATTATTTTTTTTATTAATAAAACAATGTTTAAGTTAAAAAAAAATGATATTCTGTTAGAACTAGGTCCAGGGAGTAAGATTGGTGCCGTGAAATATTGCAGCGACGTGCTAAAGAGATTTACCTAATGATAATATAAAACATGGGTACAGAGAAGTTCTTACATAATATAATTAGTGATTTGAATAAAAACCCTACACTTATTTTTTTACGGTAGTTTTCCTGTATACGGTAAATATCTTTTTAATTTTTTTTTGCAGTGCACAAGCAATGAATCAGTATTTTAAACAGAAATATACACACCTTTCTTAAGTATATATATACATGTCAAAGTGCCTGCTTCCACAAAACATCAATTTCATATGTAAGGGCCTAATACTAAGTTTTAGTTAGTCTAGATTACGTAGTAAGTTACGAGCTCAAAGCTGTTTACGTGACGTTAATTAATAAATTAATCGAGCTGTTTAATGTAAGGCAGTGTGTAAGCGATGTCGTGAGGCTCGAGAGTGTTTATTTGACGCGTGTTCCCGCGACTCGCCGCGCGCGCGCCGCCCGCGCGGTGTATACAGGACACCCGGCGAGTGGCGTCACATACAATAAAATAATGATCTCAAGGAGCTGCTGTGTGACACAGCTTCAAGTTTCACGTAAAGTACAAATCTCTATAATATTCTCTCTCGACGTGTATCTATAAGATTGTCATATTAACCATGGGTAATGGGTTGTTTTATACGGTAGCCAGACCAGACCAGCCAGTGTGTGTAGTTGTAATGCTCGACCACTGTTCAGACTTTAAATGCACGACAATATTGTATTGTAGATGTCATGAGAGTGGAACGAGGTGGCCGATGATAGCTCTACAAATTTTGTAAATAGGCTACTTGTAATTAACAATTAACAATAAAGCGACATTCTTATTTTATGTATATTTTTGTTGTTTTTACTTACCCTTAACCTCTTGTATCTTCTCTCTCTTCCTCCCCGTTTAAACTTGCACCGGTCGATCACAAGACGCGTATCAAGCAGGTGAGGTAGGGCGAGGACCTGTCGCAGACGCAATATCCTAAATAATTACTAAAATTTCGTTTCTCCTGTCCTTATTGTATTTGTTGTGTCGTGGTACGCCTTTGTAATTTGCTTTGTATCGGAAGTTCACAAACATTTTTTCCCGTATGTACCTATTCCTCTTTCAAGATTTATGTGATTCTGGTGGATCCCATTTTTTCGGATTGAAAAGCGAAATAAATAAGGAGGCGGCGCGGCGTGGAGATGTTTTTGACGTTCGCCAACTATACTTACCCACGGCCATCCTTGTCTCTGCCGGAGTCTCACATCATCACATGCTTGGGGCGGCTCCGGAGGGTCTCAGCCCTCTGAAGACAAGGTCACCGGACTACGCAGTGTGTAGCTGTGACACGAGCTGAACAATGTATACCCAGAGCAGCTTTGGTCAATTAATTAAATAGTATTATAATTATTGATTTTACTGCGAGAAGATACCGAAACAGAAATGTAATCTAATTAAAAAGAGATTCTTTCTATCTTTGCTTTTTTGTAATTTACTCATAGTGCAAGGAGTCGATCAATTCTCACTTATTTAAATAACATCTCATTCCGCGTGGTAACAAGATACACTGAATATGGATGTTGATTCTTAAAATATTATTTATCAATATTGAAGAGTGAAATCAAGCCATTTTTTTTTAGCTTTTCACTTTTAAAGGGGATCACGGCTTATGTATAGTGGACGCCAAATTTATTATCATGACTAAGTAGACCCCTGACGAGTCCTCCATGGACCACATTAGGAAATTCTGCTTTATAATATGAAAATGCTGTTAAGAAGAGCCGCTCGCTACTTCTCTATTTGACCCGCCCCTAAGTATGCCCTTAAACATTTAATTTTTGAGGCTACAATCTGGCACTGTAGTTTACGCACTTGTATACCTGCCTGCAAAGCTGTCAGTTGCCGCTTTAGGCGCTGTTACCGCAGCACTCAGCCTCGCACAGTGCTCGGCGCGCCCTTGACCCAGCCTCTCTCCGGAGCATCTCCGAGTGTCAGCGCGTTCACTGAGACCTTCTCCTCCATGTTCCCGAAGCTTTACAATTACCTCTATTACATAAAATAAAAAGATTTTTGCGCAAAATTTGCATTCTTGATTGCATCTATAAAAAAAAATATTTTCAAATATTATCGACAGTAAATCAAGGCTGACAATTAAACTTAGTGTTTGCAAAATGGAATGTTAATTTCAGCTATAAAATGTAATTGTTTTTATTGCGTGAAACTATAATTATCAATTTGGTATCTATTTGAATAAGTATATAACAATCAAATTGTGTCATAATACATTGAGTGGTCCGCGTGCTGCATGAATACCATACCTCATACCTTGTTCACTGTGTCGGTAGCAGTGTTGGAGTTACTTACACTTGCTTCCATGTGCCTTATACCTGTGCTCATACTATCTTATTCGTTACTTTATATGTGTTCTATTGGTTTAATAACATATTGTAGGTAGTGAGTAGTTTCAATATTATTCCGTGCCAATATTATGCCATGTTTTCGACCTCCCGATTCACACGACTTCTAGCCCCTAGGTATATAAACAAATAAATTATTTGATAAATACGTGTCCTTATTATCAGTGATCAATCTGAGAGTTAGTCTGTGTGTCACTCCCACATAGTCGAAGTTTAATTAAGATTAGGACAGCGTTATTGGCGCGAAGCATTTTATTTGCTCACGCTCTGTTATTGTTACAGTTAACAAGTAATTATGTTATGTGCCGATAGAAGGTCTGCAGAGTGCGGCGGCCGCGGGGCCAGGGTCGGCGGCGGCAGTGGCCCCAATGCACTGCCTTGGAGGACCTCGCACAAACACACTTACCGATACTTTGATTTTGGTGGGTAAATTAATTCGAAATATCATTGAAAGTATAGGAACAAAGCTGTATTCTTGATTTTCGTCTTCGTTTTCATATTGTTGGATTAGTTGTGTCAATGTTCAATCTTTGCAGCAATCCCCTGCCAGGGCATTAGCAAATAAATAGTTGTCTAAACCTAATTAATTAGTAGCAGTTACGTTTAAGGAAAATATAGCGGTAATGTACCCGTATAACGTGCAGCAGCCTGAATACTTACCTGTTGTAGGTCGCTGACACTGCTGGACTGGTATGTTGCCTGCATTCCATCCACACTCCGCGATGGTAACGTTATCAAATGTATTACATAGTCTGCAACACTGATGAGACAACAATGTGGTCGCTAACATGTGCATCCTCCGCTCGCGTCCAACGAGCGGCGTCCGGCGTGATGGACTGCAGGTCTTGTTAAGGCCGAATAGAGGTCTCAAGTCTCCACACAGACTGTGTCTGCTTAACCAGATTATGACCGGATAAATGTCAATAACTTATTCATAAAGATTTTTTGTAAAAGAGCGATCGGTTTTAAGACCCCAGAAATCGCCTTTACTTATTCGTTAATAAATGTATTACCTAGTCAGAGTTGTAAGTAGTTAAGATGTTATGTCAGTATCGACTATCGAATAGGTAGATATTTGTAACATATACGAGTATATGTTCAGAACTGTTGACAAAATATGCTTTTAGAACTCGAAGTGGGTCTCAGGATGTCAATATTCATACGCAGCCAGTGTAATGTGAGCTTTATTATCAACTAACTGTGCACACAACTTCGGTAGACTAGAGACTTTGGGAACATTTTGTTACACGAAGTTTTTAGTTCTGCCGTCTTTTCTTAAAACATAAAGGTTTAAACATAATATGGAAAATTCATCATTTTGCTAACACCTGCAATTTTAAGCGTCCGTTTTTGAGCTTTATTATGATTCTGTAATCCGTTGTTTCTTCTAATTTTTTTTTTATGGTCCGCATTTTTTGCAGGCAAAAGAATCCCTTTCGATTTAAAATTGTTCAAGTGTTGAATGTAGTATTAATTTTTATTTGAAACAGATAAATACACAAAATTTCAAGCTTCTAGCTTCAAAATAATGTAATTTCCTTGTAAACTTTCATCTAATTATTGGATTGCTATTAAATGCTTTAAAATGTAATTTGTTTAGTTTCTGAGGCTCTAGACTATACACATCATTAATCAATCTGCACCACATTTGTCCGCCACGAGCATCTGGGTAATTAACTTATCAGTGAACTAAGTATAATTTAAGTGGTGTCATAACAATCGAAATTGATTGCATAAAACGAGCCACGACTTACAGCACATAAAGGTCTATGTAGATCTACTCGTATGCTCGAAGAGCAGAACGGTGCCAGTAAAGCTTACAACCGCTGAAACGGAGGTGTGCCAACTTTCAACTAGTATTGGAGAGATTAACCTTCTTTATCTAATGAATTCGAAATTATCGTTTTACAGATTCAGAGTAAGGAAAAAATACATACCAGCAAGTATGTACTTTTTTTCACAAAGCAACTTTCCATTGAGTATGTGTCACGATATTTGATTTAAATGTTGGTGCGGTGAAATTGAAGCTGTGAGTAGATTATCCTGTTGCATGTACTCGTACTACATGCATGCACCACTACACCTCTCCACTGCAGTATGCATACGTCGTACGATGTTTAGTAAAATTGTGATAGGGGATTTCCAGTGAAGTTGTTACATAATTGCGAAAACATAAATAAGGAATGCTCATTCGGGCAGTAGGAGTAGTGCGAGCAGTCTCGAGCAAAGCGCGCGGCGGCCGGCGCCACAACTCACGGTACCGATTGCATCTCGAGTGAGATTTGATTGACAGCGCTCGGCCTTGGCCCAGTATCGGCTTTCTAATTCATCAGCTGGCATTGTTGCGCGCCGCCCTCAGGGCAGCAGTGCGTGCGGCCGCTGCAGCGGTAGTCACTCGCGCGACATGAGTGCGGACAAGCAGCCGGACGCCGAGCCGGCCCAAAGCGAGGTGGACGCGGACAGCGTGGTGCGCCAGCTCGGCCAGGCGGGCCGCTTCCACCTGCGCGTGTACGTGCTGGTGGCGCTGGTGGCGGTGCAGGTGGGCCTGCTGCACACCACCTACATCTTCCTGGCGGCCAGGGTGCCCTACAGGTGAGCCTATTGCTCAACTATGTATTTATGTACAATGATTTTAAATGTAGGTATAACCATCATTAGGGCTTCTAAAAAATTATTTAAACACGTACATGTTTTGTTTATATGTGCAATGTGGAAAGTGCTTCCAAAATACATACATTCGTTTCGTTTTGTGGTTGTCGTATGGTCATTTAAACATTTACCTTCACGTTTTTTTAATAGATTTTTGTACTATATATATTTATAACTAAGTTGAGCTGCAGTCAAAACACTTTGTTTTGCATTTTCATTTGGTATGCGTGCTGTGCGTCACACAGCTATTCATGCTCGTCCTGCATGTCTGCATGTCCTGCATTCATGCTCGGGATGGTGATTACCCTGTACCTCTCACAACGAGCCTTAATTACTGACTTCCAATTCCGTCTCAATAATGGGACGTCGGACGTACTCGCTTATTACCTAGTACCAATAGTGAAAGAGTACCAATAGAGAGTAACTTATGGAGTTTCTTGCCGGTTCTTCTCCATAAAAATGACATTTTGGAATCGTGCAACTAGAGTCAGTATCGTTTTGAAAGTGCCTGAGAAGGCCTACTCGAAATAAAAACATTTTCATTTTTTTTTTATTTTGAAACGACAAACAATTGTAGAGCACCTACAAAAATATATTTTTCGTCTTTTTTTCGGAACACAATGGTATGCGTATACGGAATCTAAAATAGTTATGAATATTTGATTGGTCACGTTTATTATTTAAGCTGACCAGACACGATAACGAGCATATTAACTAAATGGCCAGGTAGCTAGGGATGTGGCGCACTCATGCGCATCATAACGCCATTACAGTGCTGTTGTGTGTCGCACATCGCTCGGGCATATCATTGTGTCCTAAAATAGCACAACAATATAACTTATTGACCCGTAGCCGCCCATCCCCGCGGCTCCGCGCAGCTCAGCGCTCTTCAAAATACCAAATATGATTTCTAAATACTACACACACGAAATCATCATCTTCCTGCCCTTATCCCATTTCACTTGGGGTCGGCGCAACACGTCTTCTAGACATGTTGCTTAAAGATTTGGCTATGGTTTTATAGTCGGCCGCCTGCCTGACACTAACCCTCTTTGGGAATGCGATTGTTGGTTGTTTACCCGCCACCATTCGGGTGACCCAAGGTGCTTGGTACAGTGCACTGGGTCTTAAGGTCCATTAGTCGCCTTTTACGACACCCAGTGGAGGATATGGGGTGGTGCTATTCTTTATATCTGGACACCACACGGATAAACTACACACACGAAAATGCAAATAAAATCCTAAAAACTCTACCAATATAAAACCATATTCAGGTAAAAGTGCAACTGAGAAAATATTTCCTGTCAATTATAATCTGAAAATAAAGCTGTTCTCGCGGTGTTTATTTGCGGATGTGTTTTGTGCGTTGCCTGATACAGTGTTTATAATTACGCATGCCAAGGCTTCTGCTCTGTTATATATATCAGGCGTATTTCTTTTGTATTTAAGAGATGGCGTTGTTGTTTTGGATAGGTAGTCGCGATAGCCATTGATAATCTGAAATAATCAAACTACAGCCAAATCGTTGCTGCGGGAGACATAGTTGAGGCGCAAGTTAGTTGAATACGTCGGTACCTCTACATAACGTAGCCTAGCCTAGCTACTGTTATCAGAATACATTCGACACATCAATTAAAATACCTGAACATAACGAGGTGTAATTAGTGGAAGCACATTAAGGAGTTGTCCTTAATTAATGGGTACTTTTAAGAGAAGCCGTAATTAAGTAAATGAGAAGTCAATATGTTGTTCAATTTTCACTAGGTTTCTTGTTCGAAACTAAATTCATTACAAATAAATTGCTTCACATCTACAAGTGCGTCGCTAAGCGTGGTTTCAAACAGAAGACAAAAATCACTCGTTTTAGCCTTCTTAAAATTTGAGAACCACTTGTAAACTCTTTTAAAGACGAATTTGGATTTTGAAACTATGGGTTTAACTTTATAAAAATTGATTTTATTACGATTATAATGGCCTTAAACAGTTCTTTTATTACAATTAAGGCGATTTTATACCACCTTGTAGATTGAGCTAGAGCAAATAAAACAATTCTAATTTATTTTTGTTGTGACTGCTAATTGTTAACTATAAATATCTCTTCTAAGGTCACTGCAGTCATTCTTGTTTATTGCTATGTTTGACGTTAAGGCGTTGACCAAGAGCACCGTGAGTGTAACGTTGATAAAGTGGTTCTTTTTAGAATGATATGACCCGCCGCATCTTTTCCGCGGCTTCACTCGTGTGAATTTTATAGCTGTAAAATCATTACCCCCCTCTGTCGCAGTCGGTTAAAAAGTGGTACCCCATAGGTTAATCCATCCTATGTATTAGCTAGCTCTTTACCAAATTTTATCAAAACTGATCTAGCCGTTTGAGCATGAAAGAGTAAGAAACGTCCTACTTATAAACTTTCGTGTTGATACTATTGTTAGGATATGAGTGCTATCATGAACCGTCAATCTTTGCACTGAATAAACAGTGCTTAGACTTTATCAACACCGGCCCCACCATAACTTGACCTCTACTTGATGTCATCATCGGATGAAAATTTTAAGGAGCAACATCTATTTCCTAGACTGGTACTTTCTTGGAGAAATTTATTTTATTGCACAGATTCGGAAGGTATTTTAAGTCATTACCAGGTTCTGATATAGATGGTTCGGCCATTTATAACAGAACCTTTGTATGTGAACAATATTAAAATTGTATCGCTGTGTTTATGCAGCTTCACAACCACGAATGGAATTATATGACCATTAATACAGATAATATGACCAATAAGACATTCCCTGACTGTAATGTAATTGTTGCAAGCAATTAATGAATAGTTAGTGGTGTCTATGGTCTGTCGCAACAACCGCGAGATGCCGACACGTCGACACGGGCGGCGCCGGGCGCCACGCTAATATATAGCGAGAAATCGATTACAGCTCTTGAATATAGTAATTATGAAGCGAATGGTCCTTTACACTAGAGGTAAATGTGGAATGCAGTTGTGTTGAAATGACGGTCAGATACTTGTGTTATTGTATCTATTACCTATATGATAAATATTCTATAGGCTTATATCCTTTGAATTGTCCTCCACAAAATATGTATGACTGGACACGTTACTTTCTGGCCGCAACAAAATGTAGAGGGATGTAATGTTAAGAACCCACTCCTTAACTTTACTTCAAAAGTATTTAACTCTAATAAGTACTGATATATCTTTTATTATCTAAGTAGTACTAACTACGGAGAGTATTCGTGTGGAAGTTAAATTATTGCTTTACTATTACGCACGCAGCAAAAATCCATTTCAAATATCGCTTCACGCTGGAATTAATTTTGAAACATCGTTGTATGTCAAGCTATCATTGTAGGTAGACAGCGTTGTGATTGCCGACAGATGGCGCTGACTACATCAGTAGCTTCTTATGTGTTCAAGGGAAGCTGAGTTTGTAAAGGCAACTTATTCGTAGTTATTACAAATTCTCGAGATATCTATTTAAACAGTGTCAAGGTCCTTCTACCTTCCTTCTACCTAAGGGTCCTTCGAGGACCGCGGCCCTCTGGACCTAGGTACAGCGTTAGGCGAGATTTGAAGTCATAAGCTTTTTATTCTGTGCGAAAAGAAAAAAATAAAGCTCTAAAAACCGAGATGTGAAAAGGCAACTTCTATACCTATCTCAGTTAGTTTCTATGTGGGTTCTAGTTGCATCGAGGTGTCACATAAATAAGTCGGATTGCTAAGGTCCCGTACTTTGTGGGTAACAGTGGGTCGCGCTAACTATCACACCAAAAGATTTATGGTAAAGAAACCAATTTGGGAGTTCATACAACAGTGAAACGGTGCTGTACTGTGCGTTTGATTAAGAGAGTTTTACGACAGAATCTCCTTCAAGTCTCGTACAGTACCTAGATAAATATAATATTCACATTTATCTCAATACCTGTGGCCCAACCAGCTCACTAAGTGACGGGGTGACGATATGCGTCCCGCGCATTGTGTTCTGCCAGTAAGCGTGAAGTTTGTTATTATGTGAGAGGTGTTAGTAAATTGTCGTGGACATTGGTTGCATCTTCATCGGCAACAGTCGACAGTTTTATAGCCTTCGACAAGTTATCTGTAAAATATTTTCCCGTAGAAAATAAATCAACAGCTGATGTGAGCCCGGAACCGGCACGTGCCGTGATCTGGACGCTGCGGAAGGCCTCTGCTGTATGTCAATACAATGCGGAGTTGGAGGGCGGCGCCCGCGCCGGCGCAGGTTATATGCCGGCGCCGCATCTCCCTTGTCAGTAAGCTGCCGCACGCCCGCACCGCGCCACTGCACTGCCGCTCCGACGGCGCGCGCGTATCGAACTCATTCGTCACATGCCATATTAAAGTACATTTGCGTTATAATTAAAAAATAAAATTAAGTTTGTGTTTTTGATAATTCAATTAATCGTCGGGTGAGTGTCGGGTAGTCGGGAGCTAGTGTCGGGTCGTGGTCGCGATGTCGAAGCCGGAGGGCTTGCACGCGGGCAGCGCGGGCGTGGACACGGAGCGGCTGATGCGCGAGCTGGGCCAGGCGCGCCGCTTCCACCTCACCAACTACGTGCTGTGCGCGCTCACCGTGTTCGTGGCCGCCGTCTACGCCACCAACTACGTCTTCCTCGCCGCTGACGTGCCCTACAGGTGATACTGCACGCACACAACAACTCTTATTCCTTCTCCCAGGGAAACACTGCGATATGATACATTATATTCGGACAGATGTAATGAAATAACATTTCAGTTTGACAAGTGTCGTGACTTTGTCTTCTCAATTCGATATATATATTTAAATGATGAAATTCAGTCTGGAGAAATGTAATTTTTCTACAAGCCCAATAATTTGTATTTTTTCTCTATCACTTATGCGTCACTGCGAGTTACACTGGGTGTATTGTACCTAGAGTAAAGCAGTGATACCATTTTTGGGAAGACACAGTAAATGTGTGGTTAAATGAACATGCGTGTGCCGCTGATACCAACAACAATAAATCGATGCATTAGTTCAATCACAGTACGTATTCTTTCCTCGCTCATAGGTAGAGTTCATAATGTGCTACAATTTATGTATTATGATTATCAATAACAATTTAAGTTCTGAAGATCTTAGTGAACATATGTCCACACATGGCGTTATACCAGAAGAGGGTTGTGTTGGTGCACATAGCTGCTTAACATAGCATTGTTTTCGTTTCTTTTTTTTACTAATAAAAGTTATTGTAAATGCCATCAGGCCGATAGCCAGACGAGTTGACCTCGGGCCATGCCATATAAGGGATAGAATAGGTTACTCCATACATAATATAATCAATAAAATTATCTATTAAAAATTCAATTCATAAAATAAATTAGCAATTTGGTGATTCGAGTTGAAGGCTCGCAGAATTAGAACAAATCTATTTTCAAGGTACTTTTGATACAGACACTATTTAACTGTCAAATTAGCTTTTCAATGTGTTGTGAAATCCCAGAACCGAACTGGGTGCGGCGGAACCTTAGCTCTTGTCACGTACGGTGCGCGGCCGGTCAGAGCCAAGCTTTACTAGACACAGCTTTCCACGAAACCGCATAAAACCAAATACGATGAACTAATCTAATTTTATCAAGCAGCATCCCGGCCCTGCACATCCTTAAATGTCGGCCTTCTAATCATCCGGACACTTTCGGTTGTGACACACTTGACCAAAGAATAATAATTCACAATCCTAAAGTAAAGAAAACATGTGAAAGTAATTGTGAGCTATGGAGAGAACATCATATTAACATAATTAGTTATGCAATTGTTTGTACAGACATGCCTTAGTATGAGAGGCAGGACCGGAGAGATGTATTGACCTATACGTGTTCCATTTTCCAAGTATGGGTAGTGTTACATGTTAATTTTTGTTGGGTTTGGCTCGTATATCAATACCATTGCATAATTACGGCGAGTCCAGATTTACATAAATGATAATATTTAAAAACTTATTCAACTGCTGTGAATGTCATAAACTTTATTGTCAATGTTAATTCTGACCGATAACTCTGAGATGTTATTTTCGACAACTTCATTTTTGTGGTAGGTAGTTTAAAGTTGTACGAACTACCGATCTATAACTTGGCCCAGTTGGGCGGCAATTACGATGTCGCATGCCAATCTGGGTTGACACGAAGTAGTACTTATTAATACAATCATTAGGAGATTATGAATATCTAATGTACTGTCAGACGGAACTAGTTAATGACAAGCCTCGCATCTTTAGGAAAGACCTTCGGTTGTACGCGTGGCGTGCGCGGACCTCCTAAATTCTAGTCAGATTGGGACAATGCCGGAGCGAATTACAATGCGATCGTCGCCCGCTTTAAATATAACCCGAAGCGCCTCGGAGACGCGCTTCCTTCCTGTCGCTACTTTTTGCGGAAGTATTAAACAATACGATTGTTTATTATGCGACGCGTAACCATCTATCAATGATGTTTATTTATAATCAAGTGAAGCTGATAGTAAATACTCAGTTCGGTCTCATAATTCTACTCATTCATCTATAAATAAATTATTTAACACAAATATAAAAATTACGATATTTTATTAAAAATAGTTTTTATAAAAATAAAATACAACCGATAATCTGTTACTGTGACGTTTAATACTAAGGGTAAATACTACTAAAATCTTTTATTTTGATAAAGATCTCACTCTTAATATTTACATAGTTAATGTTGTATGTACTTATAATTAATTACGTACAAAACGTTATATTGTGTTATTATCACAAATCCCATTATTGTAGAGATACAATCAGGTAACATTTACGTAAACGTAGTGGCGCACGTGTCTGATACACACAACTGATGTTGTCTCGCGATGTCTGGCTGGATCAGTGTTTGTATGCAGCTATGGACATACCTGTTCAAACTTCAGGTGTAACGAAGTTTGTCAGGCGGCAAGAATTGTACGGATCAATTGATTGTTTGCTACTGATAAGCGTCACACCGTGTGGTGTCCGGATATAAAGAATAGCACCACCCCATATCCTCCACTGGGTGTCGTAAAAGGCGACTAATGGACCTTAAGACCCACTGCACTGTACCAAGCACCTTGGGTCACCCGAATGGTGGCGGGTAAACAACCAACAATCGCATTCCCAAAGAGGGTTAGTGTCAGGCAGGCGGCCGACTATAAAACCATAGCCAAAACTTTAAGCAACATGTCTAAAAGACGTGTTGCGCCGACCCCAAGTAAAAATTGGGATAAGGGCAGGGGAATGATGATATGATAAGCGTCACTTTGATTTACGTGCGAATGTTGCGTTTCCGAGTTTCCTTACATATTGCGGATGAATCACAAAACAATCAACCTTCGTGACGTCTCCCATTAGCCTAGCCTTATTCCAAGCTATTCTGGGGTTAGCTTTTTCCGGATTTAGATGAATACCTAATTAGTTAATTATACATGGTGCTTTTTAAGATCTGGCCTCCATCACCCCATCAATAGTAACAAATACTCAGCTCCATTCTCCATAATCAGCCAGGTTGGTAGTTTTACTAGCTTTAGTAATTCATTTTTGACGTCACTCCTTGTGCATTTACCTTAACAACACTTATTTTCCTAAGTGCGTCAAATGTAGTTGGTATAATGGTGGTGTTTACGATGTGCTTAGTAAGCAGATATAATTCCCCGCGTTAACAAGGAGTAGAGCGCGCGCACGTGCCGACGCTGTGCACCCGCGAGCCGCGGCGCCGGCCACGTCGTTGTTGCGGTTTTACTGCAATTAGTAACATCCGCCGAGAAAGAATGCTTCAGATGCAGGTAAACCGACGGATCTTGAGGAGATCCGGCAGCACGCGAAATGTTTGTTAAGACAATGTGCATCTTGTTTTGCATTTATGGTATTTATGTATTTACTTTACAAAGTACAGAGTTAACCCTGATGTTAACCAATATTGCCTAAATAGATACCAAAAACGTGTGTCCTTACAAACTTGTTGATCTACTGCACGACTTCATATTTAACATGACATGCGAATAATTTAATATTTGCAAGTAACGTTAAGTGTGAAGTGTGTGGTTGGACCATCTAAATATAACACGTTTTCGTGTACTCAAAGATATTTGTTTCGTATGGGGATGCACCGGTTGGAAATTCCGTCGTTACAAAAAGTTACATTGAATAGTCAATTAGTTCTAGACCTGTTTAAGCATCTCACGAATCACTGTCAAGGCCTAGAGCTGTAGCTATGTACATACTTCTAAGAAGTCAATCCAAAATCGATCATGTTTTAATCTGAGAATTGGTGTCTTGGCTCACTAAACATGGAAAAGATGGTTTTGGTCTTTTGAATTTTCTTAACTGGTGTACTTTGTGACTTTACGGAAGCATCTCATTGCCGGTGGTCTGGTGACCTGGTTCCCTGTTATTAGGCGCTCCTGATTAACGCTGCCCACGTTGGTCCGCTGTCTTCCTCATTATCGGTCTTTCTGGTAAACGGAAAAATGCGGTCAAGGGTAGGCCAGGTGCTTGACTGGTGACATAATTAATGGCAAACAAAATGCCTCTAGCAATGTCTCTTCGTCTAAAACAGGGGGTTGTAGTTACCAACCTACCAGTAACATATGTTTTTAGCAATTATGCTGTGCAATAAGAAAGATACTCTGTCTTATGTAGCATAAGATGGTATCAGTTGGCCGCGCCTGCCATCCGCCCGACTCGCGGTGTTTTTGCCCGCGGCGTAACTTACTGCGACCAACTCCACAAAAACGTGAAGCTCTCACGCTATTGTCAACAGTTTTTTCAAGTATTCCTCATCGTCTAAGCATGTTAATGACAGTCGTAATACTGCATGAACCCATGATGATGTACTCACATTGTGAACTTGCTTTTTGTGGCAGCAAAAACAGCGTTCTTTACAACCTTAATGATAAACAGATTTAGCACAGGTTGTTAAATACGAATTAATGAAATAGTACCTAATACTAAAGTTAACATTTTCATTGTTGACATAATTAATTTTATTTGAAAACATAAAGACGCGTATTTTTGTGTAGTCTAAATTCAAATTTAGCTTTAAATTAATTTTGTATTCAAGTATAGTCGCAGAAGTAAAACAATCGGATAAAGGTCACGCCGGGCGACGTTTTTGTAGACATCAAGATCATCACTGCCATAAAAAAATATTGCCTGTTTCAAGAATGTTTTTATAGTAAATATAAGTGCTTAAGTAGTTTTTGCGCGAGTCTTCTGTTTTTGCCGCGTCGCCGCCGAGGGCTACTGGCTGTCGCAACTGATTTGCTTGTCAATACAACACAATATCTCAAGTACCGCTGACCCTGACTTACTTGAACTAGCTGCAGCTTACAAGTAAATTAAGAAATGTGAGTTAGGGTCCTTTGTCCTCTCTCTTCAGCAGTACAAGCACGCGTGGTATTTGAAGCCGTGTGACGAAATGTTTGAGTTGTTGCTCTTTAAGTATTTTCTCCTGTCCCTTCAAGGTCGTGCTTAGTATTTGTGTTTTCACGTGAGTGCTACGCACGTGAACACGTGTCCGCTATGCGTGCTTGTTACAGCAACAGGCAGTATGTATAGTGTGCATATTGCCTGTACGATATACAGTAAGTCAGATAACTATTAAACCGCATTGACGACCGGAATTCAATTAAATAACTTACAGACGCTATAAAAAATGTTTAATTATGTCAAATCGAGGTATTTTACGATTGTAAAACTCTTTAATTAGAAATGCAAAACGTTTAGGACCTACCTACCAAACTTAACTAAATCTAGTAACGAGTTTGAATCAACGTCAATCACACGAATAAGAGCAGTAACTGTGTGTAATGTGGAGATTAATTGTTTTAACGATGTGATTGTAATGGTGTAACAATAGGTCGTAGTGGCCCAGCTTGGGCTGGACCCGGCAACAAGGCGCGTACATCCGTACAGACTAATCCGCTCATTGAGTGCCTGATCGCTGTTTGTTTATTTATTACTAGCTGTCCCTGCAAACTTCGTTTCGCTGACAAAAATAATATGAAAACTATCATTTTATTTATGACGAAAACTCCAAATAACTTACGGAACCCTATTTTTTTTCCAAAATAAAATATAGTCTATGTTACTCGTGGATAATGTAGCTTTCGAATGGTGAAAGAATTTTTAAAATTGGTCCAGTAGTTTTTAGCCTATTCATTACAACCAAACAAACAAACAAAGTTTTCCTCTTTATAATATTAAGTGTAGACTAGGCACTTGTTGATTTTCTTTGTAACCAAGGCTTGTTGACTTGCGCTTTCTACTGGTATCAGCAGACATGATGCAGTCTGGGCACGTGCCTCTGGCCACCGCGAGCACTTCACGTGTCCAGCATCGCTGCCACACTCCGCGCTGACGCTCGCGCCTCACGGTCAACATTTTGTGGTTTACAATATTAGCTTAGTTTCAAGCATTTATATTAGCAGTTAATCCTTTTTAGGATAAAGGTGACAAGGCCACATTATGTTTGCTCGGATGATATTTTTATTTTAAAATGTATTTTTATTTTAAACAGGTTGTATATTCGTTTTAAAATGTTATGAAAGAAAATGCGTATTTGCAGAATTAAGCACTGGTTATTTTTTAGTCTGACCTTAGGTAATTTAAATAATTTGTGATGTAATTGTCGGAGCAGAGTAATGACCTGTCAGTATGATTAGCCACCACTGAAAGAACATTAAATGTTTAAGAAATATGTGGTTATTGTATAAAAGGCTTACATTGTAGACAGTAGGTACTTAGACAGCTATGAGACTAGTTTTATATTATAAACGTACAAAAAAGTAATGCATGAAGTATATAATTATCTCGGGGCTTATATTTACTTGGCTTTTATGTAATTATTTAGTATTTCCTTGCGACTGTACCTAGTATAAGTTGAATGAACGGCTGATGACTCCGTAATTAGATAGGAAGCATTAACTAATAACTATCTATCTAAGACATCCTAGTCTTGAAATAATAATAATTCCAATTATTTAAGGTCGTCGTCTCGTCAATCATAACGACACGTTGTTATCAGGGTCACAAATAGCCGGGGTGAACAGTACCTCAGAGTTTGACGTCAAACCATAGAGATTCCTGATGTATTCTAGGAATTTGATACCTTATATGTAGACGTACTTTATGCACTAGTAAAGTGAATATTTAATGTTTAAATCGATAAATATTAATTGTCATTTCGTATATTATAATTATCTAACAATATTGATGGGATTCACAGTGTGTGAGTTAATTATTTATCTAGATAAGACGAATGGAAATTTTAGAAAAAATAATGATACACGACGCATCGAATGTGGAAGGAATATTTCTATAAAGGATAAGCAGAGAACCTATGTAGGTACGTGTATGTTACACGGCACAGATATAAATCAAAACTAGATCTGTGATACTAGCTTTAACATAAAGTTTTTGACAAAACAAGGACGACCATAAACAATAAACATATGAGGAAAGGTTGATATATCTTAAACGAGGAAAATATAACATCACTATAATAAATAGTATTAGGATGTTAAGATCTTTATGATAATGCTAACAGCAGTTCATATTAACTTCCTTCAGTATAAACGTGTATGAGTCTAAATAAGTGTTCATAATATTTGTATTTGTATGTGTTTTAAGTTTTGCAAACTTTGTCTTGTCCTAGGTATTAATATTATGAGTGTGGTTTCGGGAGATCCTAGAACTGCAAACACTGTGAATAAACAAATAATATTTGATCTTTTTTCTGCTTTAAACTTAGCTTCAAGTAATCTAAAAATACACAACATTCCAACGTTGAGTACGAGATTGAGATATTTTATATACACCGTGTAACATAATTAACGCACATCCTGAAACTACTTTGTTCAGAATCGATAACAGAATCCATTTCATTAATAAAAATAAATATTTTTTTTTACCATAAAATTATTTAGAAATAATTAAATTGTAGACACTATTTTCATAAAGCACTCGAAGTAAACGAAAATGAGCCTTAAGTCGATGCAATAAGGCTTTAGCAATTCACAGCGGTTCACACTTTCAAACACACGTGTTTTGCCAATTATTTGTACAAATTATTCTGACAATATGTAATAAAAACAAATATCTAAGAAAATGATAAAAATGTTTCAATACATTAATTGTGGATAAAAAAGGATATTCTTTTTGGGGTGTCTGTGGATGTGCGTTATTTCCGTTACACGTTGTATATCTAGTTTCATACATAAGTACATATTTGAAATTACTCCAAGTACGCGTGGTTTATATTTTCGCGATAGAAACTGTGGGTGATGCGACTTATGCATTAATTACACATGCCTTTGGAGACCTACGATCCAAGTCAAGTAAAATCATAATAATAATCCGTCACTATAGTTTCTCGTAATGCCGGACTAAAAGGAAAGCTTATAAAGGTAAAAATAAATTCATACAAATTGTACTGACAGGACTATTGTTCTGGAAAACTGCTTTCAAATATCCTACTCATAATTTAAACGCGAAAGTTTGTAAATATGGATGGAATGGATGGATGGAAGGTTGGACCTTCGTAACCGACTGTGGCAGAGCGAAGTAACGCAGCTAAAACCGACTTTTACTCAGGCGATGTCGCGGGCAACAGCTAGTGTGTATATTATTATAACGGCCTCTAATAAAAGGGTTCTAAATGTATTAACAGAATTTAGCATAGAACAGAATGTATAAGGACCATGTTGTTAAAGTGGATGAGGTCTCCGCGCTCGCGCCAGGACCCACCACGAGTTATCTCCGCACAGCTGGTGAGACGTTATTGTTCTCCATTAGGCACGGTCGTCGCCCACTTAACGTACTCCGTTACACTAACTAATGTTACTGTTAATCACTTTGTTGTAATAAATACTGCCACGGTTAATTGTCCTGCATTACCCTACATAATACAGCTTTAGCTTCGGTTTTCGAGACGGTCATACAAATTGTAGCGATAGGCTGTATTGTCAAGTGTTACTCGTATTATTGCAATATTGTGAAATATTCTCTATGTATTGTTAGTGCGGCGGCGCGGCGGGGGGAGGAGGGGGGCAGAGGGGACGCACTCACCTGTGACGGCAGATACGATCTGCTTATTACAATAATTGGCTGAAACATTCAGATGTTTTTGTGATGAGGTATTTGCTGCGCGGGCCGCGATATCTCTGCCTTTGCCCTTGCATTCAGAGTCGCTACTCGCCAGTCGATCTTCGAATAGCTTTTTTTTAAGTAATTTAATTAGATTCAGAATCACCACTAAGTCATTAGCGCTTTATGGACAGGGCGACCACGAATTGTTAAAATCAAAGTCTATGCACATGAAACATGTGTTTTCCCATAACGTACTCAGTACAATATTTTTCAATATGATCGAAAGACGTAAAGTTCATTACGCTGTCTGTACTAACTCATCCAGGTGTAGGTGTTAAAGCACGTACATACTGCAACTATGTGCTATATCTAGAACCAGTTGTGATTAACTTACTGAGCATCTTGTGTAGGTACAGAAAACATTATACTTCAATAAAATCATGAAATATACCTCATCAGCGCAGCGGTAGTCTTCACTATTTACTTAATTTAATAATGAACTACTTAAACCAATCTAAGAGTTACTTATTAAAGACGACGGGACGTTGACATTACCATTCATTCGTAACATAAATCCATATTAATATCATCATCGTCTAGTTGATTTCCATGGTTTGTTACTTAGGTAGTATGTTTATAGATCGTGACGCGTGCCGCACCACAGATGCGCACGACGACTGCGCTCCTACATCGACTGCCATTTGTTTTGTAACAATACGCCTCATAGTAATCAAATGTTTATGCACGACAACAAAGTATCACTTATTGTATTTATATTGTCTCTCCATAGTAATCAGAAGGTAGTTAGATACTGTGGAGAATCCATTCATTGATATAAACAATGTTTGCAGTAAGCTTAGTAATGATACTGGTGTTGTTTTTGCCTATTATTGTCAAAGTGATTACTTGTGTATTTTAATAACGTAAATACATATTAGCGTGTTACCAAGTAGCTATATTTTTGCTAAAACAGTTAAAGTTATGAACTCAAAAAGCTGAGGGTATTTCCGATTTCAACCCGCAAGTTGTCCCACGAACGTATATTTACGTGATTAGTTTTTGATTAGAAAACAGAAACACGTAGAGCAGAGGCTGCTTTTTGATTGCAAAGTTTAACAAGAATGTTTTGTATTGTGGTAGATGCGTGGTCCCGGAGTGCGAGTCTGCGAACAGCTCTGTGTACCGTCCGGCGTGGCTGGCGGGCGCGCTGGGCGGCGCGGGCGAGGCCGGCGTGCACGCGCGCTGCGAGCGCCGCGCACCGCTCGACCCGCAGCTGCCGTGCGGGGAGGGCACCGCCTTCACGCAGGACCCGCTGCCCTGCGACAGCTGGCTCTACGAGGCCAACAACACCATCGTCGCTGAGGTAACGCACTACATTATCAGCATTATCAATTGTGGCAGCTACAAACATTGGAAATTGTAGACAGAAGCGTAAGAGTTTAGACATGCAAAACTTTGTAAAAGGAATAGAGATAAAGAAAGTCAGGAAGTTATACAGTTAACAATAACAAAGAATGTGTAATGTGCATGTAAATTCCACGTGTTTGATAAGGCCACGTGTAACGAGATGAGTTAACATCTGCTAACATAACAGGCCGCAAGGAAACCCAGTTGCATTGGTATTGAACTGCAGTAAGGCTACGGCGGCTGACCGACCTTACATAAGGTGCGACGCAACAGCGACGATACAGAAGGATAAATGGGAAAAATGTTTCAAAATTGAATTGCATGATTTTAGAACAGCATAGGTGATACAATTTTGATGTCAAAATTGGTAGAATAATGTGGTACTTCTGCACGAGCCTGTATTGTGTGGTGCTAGCGGGCGCGTGCACAGGTGCGCCGTGGCTCGCGGTGTTACGCGTCGCGCTGTTGCTGACTGTCGAACAATGGCCCCGATTTACATAATATTACATATTATCAATTCTATGAAATACAAGTGATAACACCTGTGTTATTTCCTTACTTTTGGATTGTAGATAGATCTTAGAGATTTATCGCTTCTGTCCATCATCGAATATACTTGAAATGGAGCTATAAATTGTAGCTAATTAATACTAATTTTATTTTTATTACTTATTAATTAAATGAAAAACCTTGGACCAACAAAATATCTATTATTGTTACCGACACTAACAACTCCTCTGTGTTGAAACAAAGGTTTGCTAGTTAGTAACCACACTACCTACCTGATGGGTTGCGATTTATAATCATTGAGGTGTTCATAGCATCGATTAGTAATATTGTAGACTTATAAAATACCTTTGAAGTTATGTTTAGTGCTGTTATTCACCCATAACTGACTTTTTGCTTATTATTCCTCTCCTAGCCATTAAAAGACAAAGTTGTATTTATGTAATGTTCGAGTCTCCGACGATTGTTCAAGGATGTATTCCCACAGATTACAGCCGTTAAAATTATATGAAGCTGACACTGAAACTTAGAAGTCTTTTATTTAATTTTACGAGATTTTATAACAAGCCTAAATGAAAAGCATGATCGGAAAGCTCATTTAGAATAATTTGTGAGTTTAAAAAGAGTTTAGTCATTCATGGAGACTGGAGTTAGTATTTGAGTTCTAAAACACGGGTCACATACAGGCCGGAAGTTTAGTCAGCAGTGTCAACATTCAATCATAAATGCTTAGAATATTAGATACGTATATTGTATTTCGCTCTAGCTGTGTGATCACGCGGCGCACAGCGCAGGCGTCACGGCTCACTGCACGCGCTGCCCGCCGCGAACCTCCGCCACGCAGTGGATGACCTGATGTTACTGACTTCGAATATTATCTTCATTGAATTTCTGGGATGGAACACTTGACAAAAGCGTGTCAGTGATAATGAAGATTCCTTAATTGATCGTTAGCCTAAAACATATTTTAATTAAAGGTTAAAACAATCCCAGAGAGCCATACCAGTATCTCTCCGTTTATTTCTAATTGTTTAAAATAGTTTAATACCTAGATAAGTACCTAGCATTGTTCCTAGGAAGAGCGGAACGACCCAATACAAGCATTACCTACTACATCCTTCCTGGGTAGTCGCGGCAACTAAATCATATTGTAAAAACTTGTTGAAGAAATAAACTATTTTTATTTATTTTACTTATTAATCAATTTCTGTGAAACTTAAAGACATGACGTTCAAAATTCAAATAATTTACTTATTTTTATTGTTGTCTGCAGTTTAACCTGGCGTGCCAGGAGTGGAAGCGCACCCTGGTGGGCACGGTGCACAACATCGGCATGCTGGTGTCGCTGCCCATCCTCGGATACATCTCCGACCGGTATGCTAGTACAATACATCATTTAAACAATTGATTTTTTGCTCCTAAAACTATATCTAGCGTGGTGTGAGTTCTTATTTTTTTGGCCCTTCTGATTGCAGATGGGGCAGAAAACGGGCATTAATCTTAAGTTGTACTTTGGTGGGAGCTATCGGCACTCTGAAAGCTTTCTCCGTTTCCTACGAGATGTACATCGCGGTGGAGTTCCTGGAGACTATTGCCGGCGCCAGCGCCTTCCCCGCCGCCTACATCCTGAGTAAGGGACATATGCAACATTATTTAGCTTTGTCGATTATAATTTGTCGCGATTTATTGACCTTATTTTTCTTGTATTCCAGCCATTGAATTACTAGGACAAGACAAGAGAGTGCTTACAACAGCCTTCCTAGGCATAATGCTGGTGTTGGGAGGACTGAGCTTCGCTCTTCTAGCCAAAGCCTTCCAATACTGGAGAACTTTCATTCTCGTGGTATATCCACCGTCTCTGCTATTCTTGCTGTACATATACTTTCTGCCAGAGAGCATAAGGTGGCTATTATCTAAGGGACGAAAAGAGGAAGCCGTGGAGATCATAATGAGAGCTGCGAAGATGAACAAGGTGACGTTATCCGACGAGACGATGAAACAGTTGACGGAAGAGAAGATCAAGCCACTGGAGGAGAAGAAAGACGAGAAGGCGGCGGAGGGGCTGTGGGGGCAGGTGCTGCAGTCACCCATCATCATGACGCGGCTGGCCATCTGCTCGTGGTGGTGGATCACGTGCACGTTCGTGTTCTACGGGCTGGCCATCAACTCCGTGTCGCTGGCGGGCGACAAGTACACCAACTACATGCTGGTGGTGAGCGTGGAGGTCATCGCCGTCGTCACCAACGCGCTCGTGCTGGACCGCTTCGGCCGCAAGCGCACGCTCCTCTGCGCCTACACTGTGTGCGGCCTCGCCTGCGTCGCCATACCATTCGTACCCAAATGTAAGGCACACTAATTTATAACGACATAATAATATTCACATCTAGCTAGACCCTTCGATTTTTATATTCGCGATAATCTTCTCTGCTCAGTGCCATCAACGTAATAACTATAAAAATCAGAATACCTAATGAACTTATATTGAATTTATTTATGCAAAAAAATCTTGAATTAATGACCACTATTATCTATCATGTAATAAATTATGTATGATTTAAAGTTGTTAAATAATTGATTTAATGATTCCTTTACAATTGCATGCTATGATATTGAATGAAAATGATATTTTTGAATTTATTCTTGTTGTATAAGCACCGTTACATCATAGTCGTTGTGTGTTGTAGCGCTGCCGTGGCTGGCCACGCTGCTGTACCTGGTGGGCAAGATCGCGATCACGCAGGCGTTCAACGGTATCTACATGTACACGTCGGAGCTGTTCCCGACGCACGCGCGCCACAGCCTGCTCGGCTTCTGCTCCATGGTGGGCCGCATCGGCTCCATCGTCGCGCCGCAGATGCCGCTGCTGGTCAGTACTGGCCTCATCACAACAACATACATTACCCCTGATGTTGTTAATAACCGTGATAACATATTTATCTTTTGCATTTACAATTATGATGTATTTTTCAATCGAAGTTACAAATTGTATTGTTTTGGTATTGATAGAATTTTGTTTGCGTAACAATACACGCATTGAATTCTTTATTTTGGGTCTGATAGCCATGACATGTCGAATCTTTTATTTTCCAAAAATAAAACGTTTCTATATTGTATAATCAATTATATATACTTATGACAAACAAACTGATTCTAAAAATATTATGATATGGTATGTTGATTTGCAGGCGATCTACGTGGAGTGGTTGCCGTCTGTGCTGTTTGGGTCGACGGCGCTGGTGGCGGGCGCGCTGATGCTGACCACGCCGGAGACGCTGAACACGCGCCTGCCCGACACCATCCGCGAGGCCGAGCAGATCTCACGCCACCCCTCCACCCCCACCTCACCCCCCGCCGACCAGCTACAGATGACCACCAGGGCGTGACCACACACCACACACAAGGGGCAGTCACCATCACCGGCTCTAAGCAAATCTGTTACATTAATGCATTTCTGTATTCAGATCATCTGGTCTTACTGGCGTTAAGTGCAAATTTTTACTGTGGTAATAATAAGAATAAACATTACGAGTATGAGGAGCTCAGAACTAAATGCCACTTTCAGCCACATTTTACCATTGTTATCATTTTCAGACATACTGTTACTCCATCGATAGGTATACACTACAATGTAATGTAAAAAAATACAATATATTACGAGCTGATGGTGATCACCCTCCTACAGACAGTTACCACCAGCGGGTCGCTCTGCATTATAATTATAAGCTAAGTATAATAGTGACGCATGACAGGTAGATCAATGATATTTGTGAATAGGTTTAAGTGAGAATACTATCTATCTATCTATGTATATTTAAAGTTACACGATGCTGGTTATCGTGTTGAAAATATGTAACTGTTTTTTTATAGAACCGATGTACTACGTAACTGTCGACTACGATATCAATAATAATTATAATTGTTCAATACATTAATCGATAAAATATTAGTAACTGTTAAAAACTTTAATGTGCCCTATAACTTTGCCAATTTCTACAAGTTCTAGCTCAAATATGTCGCCGGATAGGAGCGACTCTACAATTACGATTATTATTTGTATTTTATTTATATTAGCTCACTGTTTAAAAAAAAACTTTTTTTAAAATATTCGTAACTCATAAATATACTTGATTGGCTACACAGGTGTAAAAAGTTGTGATATTAAATTATAATAAACATAAGCAAGACGATTTTATATATTTACTAGCAGTATTTTTTACAGTTACAATGACAGACTTGAGGCTCAACAAGGTAAATAGAATAATGTAGAACATGTTGTTATACATATATATCTGTGTCATTTCTGATTTATACCTACCCAAACATGTAAATACCATATTTATTGTATGTTCGAGGCAGCTGCACGAGCGCCGCACCACTTTGCGACTCTTTTGTAAATAAACGTAACTTATTATTTTACCTGTGGAGTATTTTTTATCCCGTCTTATCATGCTCAAATCATTTTCGCAAGTCGTTCGACGTCATCACGTTTGTCAAAGACGGAGAATCTCTTTCTTCATACTTACGGAGTTTCTCAATTGAATTTGGTTTCAATTTATTCCACAACGTGGCGCTAGCCTCGCCATCAATAACCGATCAACTCAACTCAAGACAACTTGTTAGCGATATGATTTAAACTGAACGAGAACTTTGCACTTTCTGTAAAACCGAGACAAGTTTTGACAGGAGCTTTTGGAAGGATTTTTTCACTACTTCTAATTCATTTTTTTCTGATTGCGCCCGCACAACCCAAATTCCTGGTAGACAAAGCTGTAAATAAATATAAGGTGCTCTATTAGGTTCGTTAAAATATACCAATTAACAGCTCCCAATTTATACAGCAGCACTAGCTGTAGACAGGCCCCCATTTGTTAGTGTCACACGGAAAATAATTAACATTTAACGTTCAGTGTCAGCCCCATATCATTATAATTGTCAGCACTTGTCACCGCAGAATGTTAGCTATTTGGCAATTGAACCACCACTTACTAGATTGGACAGTCATAAATCAATACCCTAATAAAATTGATCAGCCAGGCTTTGCGATTTAGCAGAACCGGTGATGTCTCGTCTACTACGGCGGCTATACTGAAAGACTTTGTTGTAAATTCATTGGTCTTGACACAAGTAGTGCTCTGATATTGATAACAATGACGTCGTCATCGATGGTTTGGGCGGAGAGCACCTCGCACGTGGGCAGACCATACCGCGCCGGCTTGTGGATGGTTTTATGCATTACGACCCAAATAACATCGGGTTTGATCGTAAAGTGTGCGTGCTCCCGCGGCCCGATATATCCCGCAGCACTCGAGCAGCGCGCGCACGGCGGCCGCCCGCGCCGCTCCAGCCGCCGCGCGGTACACAACACACACGTAAATATTTGCCGAGCACATCATAACGGCGGGAGAGATTTATTGCACAAATAATAAATTTAGCGCGATATTGGTATCCGCGGCGTTTGATCTGTTGTCCGCATTAGCGGTGTGTTGTGAGCCGAGTAAACACTTAGATTTATGTGGTGTTGCCGCTAAGCGAGTGGAAGTGCCGGCAGTGTGAACCGAAGAGCCTGTTCGTGGTTTGTGTTGTTAACCCTGTGGTGTGAAGTGTATAAGGTGTGGTCCTCATGCGGCAGTGTTGTGGAGTGGTGAGGTGTGGGGCACACCTCCAGGAGTGTTGTTGACAGGGCGGTGACCTGCGGGCAACATGTCGCGGCGGGAGGCTCGGGTGGAGCGCGGGGACTACCCCCTGCCGCCGCCCAGCAAGTGCGCTAAGGTAAGGCTTTACCTGACCTGGTCAAAAACAATACACGTTGAACACTAATACTGATAAATTAATAACTACAATTATCTTGTCTGAGACACTGAGACAATCATCTCAATCTTTTTGCCACTACATCTTCTATTAGTGTAGTTAGTTATAGTATCGGCATGCCGTACATAACGGCTGTCAACAGTCTTTATTGTAAAAATATAGTAGGTAGATATATTTCTTAACCCTGAGAGCCCAGCTGTAGGCCACTGGTAAGCGTGGTATGTAGGGAACTTCTCGTGTAATGTATTAGTCTGTTATCAATTCCATTCGTCCGTTAACGACGGACTCCTGACGATGTGTTTATAGCAATAGTGATTTAATGCGCGACCTGTTGCTCTTGTTCTGTCATCGCACGCACTCACTATACGTAGAGTCATATTGTAAGTGACGTAGTAAGATGTCTTATTCCTTATTTACGTATGAAGATGGAACTACGTAATATGAAATGTAGGAAGAAAACTGTAAAGTAAATCTTATGAAATAATTCTTTCGTTTTTGCTTGAAAGAGGAAAGTGAAAATGGTTTATGAAAACAGGAGTCATAAATATCGGATTCTGAGTTTTCAGTGCGAGTTGTAAAATGAATCGGTGCATTCAGAGGTCGAGCTCGTCTGGCCTCCCAGTGCACGGTATTTGTACTAACTAGGATTTTCCCTGAACCGGCGCGCGTTTACTGACATACATTCAGCAGTCACACGAAACAATTCCTAGGAATTGGTATGCTCTCTATAAATAATAGTTTACTGGTTATGTGGTTTAAAATAGTCTTTCAGAGGTTGACTTTAATGAAAACCTCTTTGTGTTAGACAACCTCACCTCATATAGATGCTTTGATTGGTTGTTAGTTAATAATCATTTAACGCTTAATATTTTCTTTAACGTTCCCTCAAAGGTTATATTGTTCAAGATTTATGAATGACTATTATATAGTCATTCAATGAATATGAGCACCTCTACGAGCATGTGAGAAATTTACTTCAACGCTAGGATTTTCGAGATGGACAGGAGCAGGTCATATACGAAACCCAAATTGTGTCTGTCAATCAAATACACACACCCACCAACACATACAGAATGGCGCCGGTTTTTACACTGAAATAACAAGTTCGGCAGATGCACGAACCGCGGTGATTGGCATAATCAGTAGATACTGATCTGGATGTAAACATAAATTGTGCAGAATTCATTAAAACGCCTCCGAGTTTCCAAAGTCGGACAGGCGGACAGACAGACAGGCTGCATCCCACAGTGCCGATGTGTGCCGAGTACGACCACACTCGTCGCCTGCTCGATGGATATTTCCATCTCGTGGGCAATGTGAGCCGAGATCAAGGCGCCCGATGACAGACCACTCTACATTACGCGAGTCGTATCTGGATTGATAAAGATCAATACAGTTTCATTTTATCATGTGTTTGTGGGGTAATAGGGTATCGGTAATTTATCAATGGACTATTTCGCAAAAATGAAATCATGTTAGCAAATAAAATAATACCAGCTTATATGTGTTATGATAAAACATGTTTTCCACATCACTATGCTTTTTGAAACATATTGTAAATTCCAGAAATAGGGATAATTTTCTTGGTGTAGGCAGTTTTAAGCGTAGAACTGAACTAGTTTTAGTAAATGTTTTCTAAAAGTTATTCAGGTTTTCCCAAAATCGCAATAAATCTTAATGACTGCATTATTTTAAGCAATAAAACGTGCCTAAAATAAGAGCTTTGTTAAATTTATACTTGTAACAAATGTTCGTTTTACTCCTCAATTCTGTACAATGTATGTAAATTATTTAAACTAATCTGTAGTAGGTACGCACTAATGATGTCTGTAAGTGAGCGGAAAATTGTGCGTGAAACGAGCTGTGGCGGTGCAGTGATTTCCCGCGAAATGATGAATGAATTTCAGCGGTAATGGTGGTCACTCCGCCAGTACATGAATGGCGTAAGATGTACAATTACAGAGGTTACTATGAAGGTCCTTAAAAATATTAGTAGACATTCTCGTAGCCCAATCAAATGGAAGTTGTTACACCGTGGAACTTGTTCAAAGCTTTCAAGGCAGGGGCCTGAAAGCCATGGAGACGACAAGAATAGACTGGTAGTAAAGTTATTCCTCACTTTAAACATTACCATTTCCTCAGAACTCACTGATTTTGATCCGTACCAACGTTTCCATAACTAAGACGTTTTTCGAACGAGTAGTTAGTCATTGCTTTTAGTATGGAAGTGTTCCTTACTCGTCTAGAGTAAGAGTAGTGTTGATTGTGTGTAACCCGGCAGGTGCTGTACTACACGTGGAAGCTGTGCTCGGTGGTGTTCTCGCACTTCGTGATGATCAGCCTGGTGGTGGCCTACTGCATCCTCGGCGCCGTCACCTTCGAGAAGCTGGAGGCGCAGCACGAGAGAGAGGTCACACACACATTACATCTATACATATTATAAAAACAAATGCTACTTACTTTTTCTTACTAAATACTGTGATTGTTTTGCACTGTTTACTTTTTCTTTAATATCGTTTCTTAACGTAAAATATTGCGTTTTTTACGCAAAAATAGGTCGAATGATTATTGACATATACGGGGAAACTACCGTAAAATTAACAAGTGTATGTTTTTGATTCTAAAGTTTCCATTCTGGAAATATATACCTTCGGAACAAATCCCCTGGACAAAGGGGAGACCTTAGATCAAAACAAATAATTAAAGGTGAACCTGTGAGTAGATTCTTCACAAAGTATGTCAGTAGAAGCAGGAGACTTTGGTCTTACTGATAAATCATTTTAATTTTCTTGTAACAAATAAAAAAAATAATTACTACATGAATTAAGTGAGGCACAGCAACAAATTTGCGTTGAGTGCTGCGTAGCCTTCCGTTTGTTCGAGGGCCTCTCTAGAAGTAGCAAACCTTCTAGATAAAACATATCTTTTTTATCTACCAAAAGTATGTTAAATTTCAAACTGCGTGATTTGGCAATTAAAATTGAACAAGAATCATAAAATTAATTTATATTAATCAGAACTATTTTGAATGGCTTGATCGTAAATTATGTGATATCAAAGAATGGCACGCTGCCACCGGGCGGCGCGCGGCGGCGCGAGGCGGGCGCTCATACATAGCTGATTAACGATCGCTTCAAGAACACCAGTCAACATCTCAAACACAATTGATATCGATATCGGCACGAAGAGGAACACTCGAAGCTTTCATTTATAGTCATCACAATTTTATACAAGGTTCAATAAAAGCTATAAAAAAGGTAACGCTTACGAAATGAAAATACACATTATATCCTTAACAATGATACACGAACCTATCACTCTAAGGATAGTTAGGTCACTCACATATATTGAATTTTAAGGGGTCCTCGAAGGTAGATACAGAACCTTTATTGATGTATTACTTAATGTAACTCTTACTCCCGGTTTCTAAAAAGCTGCTCAATTGGATCTTCTGTCAAATCAACTAATCACGACTGTGATAGGTTTACTATAAACCTTATAACTAATGACTAGAGCTTAACATGAGAGTTGACGGATATTTAAAATCTTTTTGTGTTGATCAGCGTTTGAAAGACCAGGGAATAGTTATGCATAAAACGTTCTTTTATTCTACTACATGACTGGCGTGAGATGTAATCAATCTAAGACAGTGATGTACAGACCAAATAAAAACAAGAAATAATGTGTGTTCATGACTATGTTCGAGATACGATATGTCTGGTTGTATAAACACAACAGCAATTAGCAACCAAATGTGTTTTTACACGTCAAAGATAGTTACAGTCTCAACTATTGTCTTGTGTTTTAATGGACCCTAATATACAACTCTCTTACAATTCTATCAGTAGGCCATAAACCGATGTCTTAATATAGTTTGATTCCATCTTCCATAGCTATTCATCTCGCTTCAAGATCGTAAACCAGCAAGCTTCTTGGAACGCGGTATGTAGGTCACCAGTCTGCAAATGCATCGTAGACTCTTCCGAAAGACTCGTTTATTTATTTACTTAACTTTACTAAAAGTCAATTAGCGGATCCTGAATTTGTTCGTGTATCCTTGTTAATATTCAGTACAATTCTGGCAAATCAGTCAGTTACGAAAAAATGTAGAATCATCTAATATATTTTTGTTGTTCTTCCTCAAATGATTTCAAATCAAATGCTATGGAGTCGTATCGTTCCGTTGATATCTGATTGGTGTGTGTGTGTGTGTGTGCAGGTGAAGGAGAACATATCTCAGATCCGCAGCAACACGACGCAGAGCATCTGGACGATGACGCGCACCGTGCCGCTCTTCAACCAGACCAACTGGACCTGCGAGGTCGTCGATATGCTCAAGGTAACCAGCACCCTCACCAGTTTACTCACCTGTAGCTATTCCATTCTCTTAATATGCAAGAGGAAAAAGGGAGAAAATCATAGCCTGGAGAATATCATGAATTACAAGCTGAAAATTAAGTCCATATTGAATTTGGATGTGTAGCTAATAAGGTAAACCATTTACCTTAAAGAATTAGGAGATCAACAGTAGCAGCTAGTAGTCCCGAGCGTAATGCTTGTAGTCTTTTGGCATAAAAACATATTTTAGTGTATCTCTGAGCAACAAATTTTCTTTTTGGCAAAAAGTACAAAATACATTTAATACGGCCAATTTCAAGGAAACCCGGAGACTGAGATTTCTGTCAATCAAGGCAGTACCGTGACAGACGTGTGTCGTGGAATTCCTTGGAATGTTGTGTGAACTAGTAGCGTGACAAATGTCTCGACACACGACGTAGATATCGTTTGTCACAATAACAGCTGCTCGATTCGAAGCTGCTTTGGCTTTCGTGTTAGAAATCGAGCGCGATTAATCCACGAAAATAATCAAATTTGTACTATGTTGTCTACAATATATGAAGTACTTTATAATATTATGTTGTATGTTCAGGACTTCGAGAACGCGATCCTCCTGGAGATGAAGGTGCGCGGCTGGGACGGCAACGAGAGCACCGACCACATCCAGTGGACCTTCACCGGCGCGCTGTTCTACTCCATCATCGTCATCACAACCATCGGTGAGTATGACAACGGGAGCACCGAACATATCTTACGAATGTTTAGATTGCACTACATTAATTGAGAGTAAGTTACATTTGAAACAAATCATCAATACTATTAACTACGTCTCATGGAAACCTACGTAAGCTTTAAGGCGAAAGTGAAATAATATGAGCGACAGGTTGCCAACACGTATCCGTGAGCTAGCTCACCTATAAAACGTATTTCTGAAATATCAGAATAGGGAATTGGTCACACAATGTGTATAAGTGGGATTTACGCATGGTGTGGTCGTGAGCAAATAGACTTAGAAGTCTTATTTCATTCAAAACAGTTATACGATATTTTAAATGTATGGAAAATAATTGTACTTTACATCATAATTTACCAGATTTAAGAGGTTCCTGTGCTACAATTTTTAACCGAGATTCTAAAAAACAAATAATATGTTTAAACCCACTAGAAAGACTGCGTTTAGGTGCGGATAAGATTCATTCTTCGAGCAGTCCTTCTGCGTCGTGTTGATGTGTATGCCGCGAGTGCGGCAAGGTGCGCCGGCGCCTGGCGCGGAGCCAACCCGCCATCCGTCACATTTTTTATACCCTCAGTATCGCGAGCACGCCCGTTTATTTTCGTTATAAATTCGACACATCCGACTTACGAAATGTCAGCTTCATAATTTCGCCATTCTATTGGCACATAATGCGTGGAGTTCAAACACCTTGCTCGAGCTTTCGGTTTTCATTTGAATCGTCGCGTTTGACGCTCGCCAGAGGATTATTACCCAGCGGCTGGGACGACGCTGCTTAGAAAATTGTGTATTTTTTACTTTTATATACCTAATGTGATTACTTATCTCTCAGCAGTTTAAAAAGAATGAAGAGATTTACCGAAGGATTATAAATGCAAAAAGAAACATAGTTTTCTTATGTTATTTATTACAATTACAAAATCCAGTGTCGTTGCGTTGATAGTCCCGCCTGTGTATGCGCGAGAGCACATTGCTTGGCAGCACGCGGCCGCTTTTCCTCCGCTTGGAGCGCTCGCAGCCTGCAAGAGGCCACACCGGTGACTCGCGACCCGAGAGCGACACACTGGCCGCGGCCAGGACACACAAAGCGGGACGGTTTAACGCGTTAGCACGACATGGATTCATATTATGTACGAATTATCCAAAATATTTACATACACTAACTACACTGCACTGCACAGTCTTAAACGTAAACAACAAGCACATGTAACATATTAGCTGCATTAGTGAGCACACGACACATGGCACAGTTATTTGTTAAAGTACCCCTGCGGCCCGATGCGTCCGGTGGGTCCTCCGGGGCCGACTAGGATCTGTCGTCTCGGCCCGATGCTGCCCGTGGGGCCTCCCGGACCAGTGAGCACGCCGAGATTTTGTTGCCTACCGTATCCGGGTCCGATGATGCCAGTGGGCCCGCCTGGCCCTACCAGCACGCCGGGGCCTCGCGCTCCTCGGCCCGGCCCGATAATCCCTGTGGGTCCGCCGGGTCCGACTAGTACTGGTCTCCGGCCATAGGGACCGATCACTCCTGTTGGGCCTCCAGGACCTATTAATACTCCTCTTTGAGCGGATTCACTTCGCCTCCCATCTTCTTCTTTGTGCGGTCCAGGTAAGGGTCCAATAATGCCGGTGGGTCCTGCGGGGCTGACGAGCACGTTGGGAACGCTAGGAACTACATTTGGTCGGTTAGGTTTTTGCTGTGGTCCAACAACCCCTGTGGGACCTCCTGGGCCCACGAGCACGCCCTGTGGTTTGTCGACCACTCCTATAAGTGAGGAGTCGTGGCCGTGGCCGGGCCCGAACGGCCCGAAGAAGCCATTGAGCTCGGAGCCGGGCGGCGGCGGGAAGGGCCGCGCCAGGTTCTCGTGGCCCGGCAGGAGCATGGGGCGCTCGTCTTCTACTTCATTAAAGAACTCTGAAAAAGTAATACATAATTTCAATTGAATGGGTTTCTTTCTAATCCTTATATAACAATTATAGATGCGAAAATTACTTTGTCTCTCTATTACGCAATTAAGCCTAAACTACTGAAAAGACAAATAAAATTTGGTGCAAATAATGGGCAACTTTATATGACATACTGGCGTCAAAGTTTTCTAAATAATAGGTCGGGGAAAAAGTATTTTCTCATTGTAGTATGTATGAACTTGTAATAAAATCTTTCTCTCTCTGTAATAAAATTAGAATTTGGAATTATGTTCTTTAAAATTTTAACTTTCAATTATACCAAAACCAGCCAGATACAAATACTATGGCCAAAAAGATTTCATTACAAGTTCATACATACTATAATGCAAAAAAACTTTTTTACCGACCTAATATTAGTCTAAAAAAAATTAAATGCTTCCAACGTCATAACTCCACGCGGACGAAGTCGCGGACTCACCTGTGTTCTTTTGAGTGACTTGGTTGGGTCGCTTATAACAGCAGAGGTACTTGCCGGCGCCACACGTGCGCTGAAAATATACATGACAAATGTAAAACATAAATAATGCGCAAAAAATCCAGTATATAACAAAATCAGATAATTTCTAAAACGGCAGTGATTCTACACTTTGCAGCCAATAAAACACAAACGTTGTGTGTTATAATGTCGTCTAATATCGATGTATGATTCATATAATATTGATACTCAAATACGCAATAACCGTAACGGTTCTTCGTATAGGGACGTTTTACATTCGTTGTCTTTTACTTTACTAATAGCAACAAGCGGTTTTTACTCACCGCTGACTCGGGTCGCGGGTTGCAGTCCGGGTTAGCCACACATTTGCAGAACTGCAACGAGTCGAGTGTCCCGTCTCTGTAGCGTCGTGCTTGACTGTAAAATGAGAAAAGATTTAAATTTGAAACAGAAATTTAATCTCTTTGACCTGATAATAAATACTGGTATAAGTAATACATACTCGTTAGTGCCGACGGGGTATATCCCGTTGGTGTCGAGCTGGTAGCGCTCGCGGGGCGTCTCGACGCGCACGGGGTACTGGCCGGCGCCGGGCGGCCGGTTGTAGAAGCCCTCCGTCTCCATCGGCGGCCGGAACGGCACCTCGTCCGCCTGCGCCTGCGCCAGGGTGCGCCGCCCGTCCTTCTCGAGAAATCTGGAAGTTTTAACAAGTTTATATGTTAGGCTGTAGCCAGCTGTATACTGTTTGTATGTCTACACAATAGACATCACAAGAAAATACAATTCTATCCTTGTTAAAAAGTAGACTCAAGCAAATCAACGTGTCTCAGTGACTGACTATGAGTAGAGAGTATTGCTGTTTCCGTAGAGGTGTTGAGCTTTTACTTATTAATTAAAATGTGTGTTTTAGTTTTTACAAATTGTTGTTTTCTTGCTAAATTTCAGTCTTGACGACCTCTTATATTTTTAGACTCCACTTCACTTTTAAGACTTCACGTGTTAAGGTTTTGTTAAAACCGTTAATTTTTAAACACTTCATCATAAAGTAAATGACGCTTTCTAGGAGTACTCTCTCTCTGATCTTTACTAGGCTTTCGTTGTTACACATCCCTTCATCTTTGGAGTTCATTGTAATGGAGTATATTTCTAATTTATGTACGCAGATTAAAGGCGTCATGAGATGATTTCGAAACCACTAACCGGCTACAATACGTTCAGCGCGCCGCCCCTTACAACACACTACATAATACATCATGTTGCTAAACGTTAGGCGAACATAATTACATCACTGCCATTGTACCCGGTGTTACAATCCATTTGTGTTTATTTTTTTTCCATTTCATAATTAATTGAGCAGGTGTCCAATCAATGTGACTAGAAGTCGATTTCGCGACTATAATTACAATATTTGATCCAGTTTAAATACCTAATTCCAATTACTATGAAATGTGACTTCCTTAAAAACCTAGATGACCACTCAATGATAACCACTTACACTAAAATCTTGCGATGAACGGTGATCAAATCTTTAGAGCGGCCTACGGCACGCAGAGAGCTGTCAGAGGTGTCTGGCTTTGGAGGTCAGATAAACAGTCTCTCCTCATAAATCTGATTAGACTAGAAGACGACTGCTTCCTAACCTGGGAGAGAGACCCTCAGATGAACGACGACCGATTTTAAATCTCCGAAACCCAACACTAACGAACGAATCACCTCTCCATTAATTTGAATGATTTTTATTTGGATTTTTGATCATTTTTTACTTTTGACACCTTCAGCTGTAATCATGTTTTGGGTTAATTAGTGTAGCGTGTCGGAGTCGATTGACTGCTAGTAATTGTTAGCGGCGTGATAAGTTGTGCTTATTAGGATAACATTGCGTGCGGTGAGGGAAACCCTAATTGTGATGAGTATCCTGTGTCTAAGTGCGCCCTACATTCTGCGGTAATTTTGCCACAAGTAAATATTAAGATCACGCATGATCTAGAATACGTAAAGGTGGTCCAATGGTGACTTTAAAACCGTTAACTCGTAAAATAAATTCGGAATTGGTGTCTGGTATTGTCTCGGTATCGGTGCACAGTATGCAGAACACACGCAGTGTACGTCACTCGCGCGGCGCAGGCGCAGCGCGCACGCGTTGCATTATCACCGCACGGCTCATGGCCATTGTACTCGTAAAAGTATTACTGTATTATAGCGAATTACTGCTAAATTAGTGGAATTAAACCTGGTGCGGTATGACGCAAGCTATTCTTACGAGTGACGGCGTCGTGGGACCCATTGTGTGGGGGACGCGGCCCAATGTCGGCCAAGGTGGCCCAACCGCCCGGAACCTGTACTCTGCATGTGTACCAAATTTAAAGCAATTTTTTTCCTTAAGCAAGCTCCGATACGAATCCAGTACTTCTCTTAGCTTTCAAGGCTAACGGCCCAAACCTTAAGACGTGTAAAAGTATGAGTAATGTCCACGTGAAACTTGTCTCCGCGACCTTCGCGCAGGCGGTGCACTGGAGCATATTTCAAAGGTAAATTAAGTTGCCGTGATAAATAAATATCTTTACAATATTTAATACCTAATTTAAATATCTGTATCGTCAAATTCAAATCCATCTTTCGTCGCACAGACACATCGCACATTTTGGAACTTCAAAAATTCGTTTAACATCGCTCATTATTTATTGCTACGGGAAATATCCTTGCATTTACTGTTTAATACAGTGTATAATTAAAACATTATGCAAAATACCGAACCAATATGGTTTAATCTGATACGTACAAGATGTTATCAAATCTTAAACTCGTAGGAGGCAAGGTAAGGCCAGGTGACCCTAACGGACATCTAGGCCAAATTAAATCAAAACACGACAGAAATTAATGTTACATTGTGTTTACAAAAGAAAACATGCAAATAATTAAAATATTAAAGGTTTGCAAAAATTGCGTTTGTCCCTTGATATTCATTAGATTTTAAACTATTCACAGAACGATTGAAACATAGTTGTATGTTTTATAACCTTATTATAACTCGCTCTTTTAGCATAACCCAGAAATTGATACCAGCTTCTATTTGTTCCTAGGGACGGCGGCGAGCAATAAATTGTTAACTAAACAAAACAACTCGTTTGTTTGTAATGGCGTTGACGCGTTAATAACAAACATTTTAATGATTATTTTAAGTACAAGTTACGCCCGTCGTTTAGGCAAGTAATAAACTAAGCACAATTTATGAGACAAACACGTTAGGTAACGACGGTGTGAGTGGTAGAGCCGTAGAGGCGAATATTCAAAATATGTGGTTCGAAGAAAAGTAGAGTGTCGGAACCTTCATTACTGGAAATATGTATACTCAGCATTTTTTGTTTATTCGTTTCTTGTCCTTAAGATAGAGTCTAAAATAACATTGAAGTGATTTACATAATATGGCATTTCTATTGAGATGAACCAGCAGACACAATACCACGTAGCACGTGCAGAAATGATAATAGTTGCATAATGCAGTTTTATATATCAATAAACTTTTTCTCCTTCGTAATAAGTGGTTACGTACCAACTTATATGAAAATGTAATTATAAATTTTAACTGCCACCATTCAATGATTAGAGGTGGTATTATTATGAATTACAGCATGTTACATCGGGCTTACATTTAAGATTTTTTCTACTAATAAGGAATTTCCCGAAGGATTTTTTAAATCATGACCATTACAAAATACAAGAGAGGTTCACGATCAACGCCTGTTACAAGAAGTTCTTAACTCTTACGTTTCTTAATCGGTTCAACTTGCAACTTTTGTTTGAACTGGCTCACATATAGGGCCGCGCAATATGTGAACATTAGTAGATGGTTTATGACGCAAGCCAATAACTACCGCAATGGACAAACCTCAGATACTTTACAAACGACTAATTGTTGCAACACAGAGCAAGTCAGGCGGTCACGGGGCTAGTCTTAGGAAACATGAAAGTCTAAGGAAACAGCGGCAAATATTTTACAGATAATGTAGAGACAGATGAGGTAATCAGAGGTGGTAAACTAATCTCTAAGCCTATGTTTAAGGTAGATTTAGATTGCATTTCCACCACAGAAATGCACCAAGCTGTGTGTTATTAATAACAAACAAAATCGTTTCATTAAAAGAAGTTTGTTTAAAGCTATGTTGGACATGCACAAACTGTAAAACATTCCATATGTTCAGGGAAGATTTTTGATGATTCGAAGCTTTCGTTGTCCTAGTTAGTGGTACTTACTTGAATGCCTCATCACTGTCGCTGTCGAGGAAGCGCACCTTGGTGTCGATGCGCACGGAGGCCGCGCCCTCCGGCCAGCGCCACGAGCTGTCCGCCGCCCGCGCCGCCGCCGCGCACGCCACCACCACACAACACACTCCTGGGGTACACGATCGTGACAATTATTAATATTAGGCGATAAACCAAACAAATAATTCATCAAAGCTAATGACATGTATTCCTTAACATCATTCAGACAAGAACGGAAACAGAAACGAAACGCAACTTAATCGGTACCCTTCTCAATCTTTGTCATTTACGTTTTGGCTTTAGTTTTACAGATTATTGATTTTTGATCTACATAGCTTTTATTTGGGTTGAATGTTAATGCTATTTAGCCATTGGTGCTCTTCTTCGTACGTATCAATCTTCCTTTATCTATTATTGTTATCATCAACAGTTTAGATATCGTAAACGGTTTATCCTTTAGTGTAGACTTCCCTGAGGTTCTAAAGCTCTCTACATAAGCTAAGGCGTCATTCAGGGACTCATTTTGTGGTATAGACTGTGCTAAAGTCCTCCAATTTAATAATACGCAATATGTAAGAATCTCTTACAATGATTAACTAACAAAAAATAAGGCAATATAATTGGAACGTAGTTTTTGCAATAGTTAAATTATAAATAATTGTTAGCAAATGGTGCGAGGAAACCGACGGGTTTTTTAGTTTGCTAATCGTTTTTTATTGAAGCGTGAGTCACAAAAGGTTTCGTATCTTATTCGCGCGATCATAATCTTGAAAGTAAATGCAAACAATTTGAATAATTATTGAGTAGTTTTTAATTACTGTGACAAAGCTGAATGAAGTCTTATGAATGAATCACAAATGACTCAAGAAGATGTCATTGTTCTTGTATTTATAGGACAATTACATCACAATAGACCTCTAGGCTGCAGGCTGATTACCGCAGATTATACAAATGAGATGGTGTTTTAATAGGCGCAGTGTTTATGGCGCTTATAATGCCTGAATCAACTGAACGATCGTGAACGAAATATATAAGGATAGGATTTTCATGACGACAGGTATCGAATTTATTTTACGAATCCATACGCGTTCCATTGGCCTTTAGCAAAAATCATTAAATAAGATATAGATATGACCGTCTAAATACTAGAGAGAATATCATCTTAAGTTTTCGCAAGGAGTAAACATGTTTAAATACAAAAACAAACTGTAACAGCGAATTATAATGATTATGGTTATGTATATGTAAACTGACGCAAGCAAACACTAGTAATTAGATAATGAATCCGTTGGTTAGTGTGTGATGAGTCACTGGTGCGGAGGTTTGCAAACATCGCGCATGCGCACGCGAGGTAGCGACGAGCGTTGGTTTACAAATATCCGCCTCTTACACTATTATTATAATTACAAACGCCTGCAAAACTCTACGACTGCAGTTTACCCCACGGTGAGATGATTTGCAGGAGATACTAAGACGAACAATGTTTTTTAAAACATAAGGACGTTCCTACACATCTATTAGGCATATTTTTGTCTTTCCATGTATTTATTAGGTATCACTTGTTATAAAACAGGAAGAGTGCTATTATTTTGATACGCAAAGTTTAGAAAACGAGCATGTTACCCGTTGTGTTAATGTTAATTTTGGTAATCAAGTTCAATTAGAGTTATTGAAGGGCTTTCTATTATCTGAGAACTATCCAAACAAAATGTTGAATAATACGGTATAGTACACTCGTGTAAACAACAACTGCGACTGCGACGTCGTCAACGGTAATGAGTTGATGTCATCTGAGGAGTAACGACTTCCGCTGAGACACGGCAGGGCGGGAAACCTTCATGTAAAGGCTTCAGACGTATTATTTGCATTAAAGATGACTTAGTAAGAAGGAAGAAGACTTTATTTAATTCAGTATTGATTAAAACTGCGTTTATTAATATATGAACGTATAAAAAAAAGGAAATTGTTATTTGAACAAATCATTATGCCTGTGCTTTGTGCTTGAAACAAGCAATGGAGTCTTTTGTTTTATGAAGCAGCAAAATATATTTTTTGACATGACGTCACTTGGATATTGAAAGTTAGGTAATAGCCCTGCTCATTGTTTTGATAGAGGGTCTAGAAAGAAAGGGAAGATGGCATCGCGGCGTTTACGCGAACGTGCGAGAAACAGGCGATTGTTTTATAGTGCGTAAACAATAACTACAACAGCTTTCAGCGCGCGTAATTGATACTCGTAAAAATGATGCGTGAATGTGATGTAATGTGATCAAAGACAATATTACTTTATTGAACAGAAACAATACTAAATAAGAAATATCTGCATTTATAACTAAACTTATGTAACTAAAAAATAACATATTTACAAAGCGCCGAAAAATATATCCTCATTTCCGTCAATGGCGGGAAACGTGCCCAGGAGATCGAATGTTATGTTTAATACACTAATTACATAGTTATAATATTGAAGTGAATACTTTTTGCACGGATCAACGAATAATAAGCTTAAAATTTTTCCCTATCGCAGTATCTTTGTGTGCATACAAAAGTTATGCAATATTTTAAATATTATATTTACTTACTAGTTGTTCTCGCGACTTCGCCCGCGTGGATTTAATTGAAAGGTTAATTAGTTCATTTTCTAAATTAGGGGATTTTTTTCGAAAATTAAAGTAGTTTAAGTTACTGCTTATTAGAACGGTTATTTTAATATTAAAAACGGCACACCTAATTTTTATTTACATATGTATAAGTTATAGATTATGGATAAGTATTGAAAGAACATCAGTCTGGTTAAGACAGATTAAGACAGACATATTACTTTGGTCTATCCAAATCTTACGACTGTAACATAATGGTAGGGCCGAAATATATTTACAAGTCTACGAAATAATTAAAGCAATATTACTAAATAGAGCCTAATATGAATCATGTTGCAATTTTCTTTAGGCTTCGCACGTTAACTTATGCTGTTTTGTTTTGAAATAACTTTGATAACCATTGCCTGTTTCATACGAATCACGCAATACACCTGTGTATATGAGCGGCAATGTAGCTCAATACCCATATAGTCAACGAATGGGAACGTTATATGGAAAACCCGTGGGCGGGCAATAAAAGGGTTGCGCAAACAGCCAAGGATATTCTCATCAACTAGATAACCTTTACAAATAAATTTGTGACCAAAATGATATACGTATTAAGTTCATATTACGTTAGATGTGATTTAAAATCGATTTATTTTATTACAGTCAGGCTATCTCGATAAAGACGTGTGAGTGAACCGATTAATATAATTATCGATTAGTCTTATTTGTCACTTCGTCACGGAAAGGTATAGTTAACTTAAAGGCTAGTCATAAACTTCTCAAATTGTGCAGTATATAGGGATGAAGACATCCCTTTGCGTATACACTAATCGTATTGTAAACACATACGGTCAATATGAACCCTTCTAAGCACCTTTCAACAAGAAATGTTTTAGTAAACTCATAAAATCAATCAAAGTCAATTTAGTGTAAGTTTTAAAAATTGTTTTCGATATTTTATTAAATTTGGTTGTTTATAAATAGTTATTAATAATAATTAATTAGGCTGTTGATTTAATAATATTAAAATAAAAATAATAATATACTTATAAGAACGGCAATATTAAAAAATAATTAAATTGCAATAATAAATTTTAGTTTTTGACAAAGCGAAATAAAAAATAAATAAACAAATACGAACCAAAATTCATACTTCGAGAGAAACTGCACCAGATAATATTAATTATTAATTTGTACTTGTAGAATATTGTTCGTAATATTTGGTCAGTACATGACACCGGTGTACCGCGACTGTGTGCTGGGGCGACTGCTCTGCCGGCGCTGCGTTATGTAACTGCGCGCTCTGCAGCAGCCGCCGCGGGTTTCAGCTGCACTTGCGCACGCGCCGCGCCACTAACATGCTGCTGCGAGACCGACCGCGACCACTGAAACACTTGCAACATGCTCAGCCGCGGCCTGGTAAAGCTGATTGTAAACATGAACCGTTCCAAATATTTTAAGGGAAGGGTATTTTTTTGTTATATGAGAGATGTAGAGTGGATCAATTGTATTTTGTAACATAAAACACGTACTTAATTAAGCTATGAAAAAAGATTCAAATTAAGTAGAAATGCCTGTTATTAACGCAGATTCTATCAATATGGTAGGACAGACAACTTGGCTTACCCAGCCGACTAATAAGTGTCAGAAGTGTCAAATGTCAAGAACAGGATCTACACATTCAGATTTTTTTAGCTTTTGAAGCGACTTACAAGTCAAAGGTCTCGAGTTCAATCCTCAGCTCACACCGACGTTTAGTTTAGTACGTTTTTGTTTTAAACAAATATAACATCTTCCGTGTTTCGGAGGCATGTCAAATATGGGTCCTGTGCCTGATCTGTAGCCGATCGTGTCGGATTGTCGTTTCACCGTGCTATGAGAGTAAGGGGACAGATAATGTACCAATATTTGCGCATACGCTTGTGCACTGTTACGACCCGCGTAACTAGCTGGTGTCATAGCAACAGTAGCTGCTGCTGTCGTGGCCGAAATCGATCAGGGCTTTATTACTTTCGTTAATGTGATGAGTAAATAAAAAATAAACAGTTAATATCTGAACAGCATTTTAGCGGCGCGACACTGAAGGGTGACGCTGCGTGTCGTAAGTTGAAGGTCGCTGGGAGCACCACACATCTCGCGGAGCTGAGACAGCGATCCTCTCGATCAAAGCTGAGATATGAACACCATCCTTACTTCATAAGAATTAAAAGAAATATGTAGTTAACTGAATAGAGACTTACTTATGCATAACTGGACCATTTATTCTTCGACTTAAAACGGGACATTGGTTTATTAGGCCAAATAACAGATATTCCATAACAAAAAAGTTTTTAACCAACTTCAAAAAAGGAGAAGGTTTCTCAATTCGACCGTGTAAGCTTCTTTTTCGTGGATAATTCAGGGTTTTGATGATGGTAGACTAGGGAAATCGAGGAGAAATCTTGGTCTAATATTCGCGTGGTTTCTAAAAGCGGGACAATATCTTGTTTCATTGTTCATATCGGGGACACCGGTACTCGTAAATGTAAAAAGGGACAGTTCCGTTCAAAGCAGGATGTCTGGTCACGTTAGTTATGCACCATACTATATTGACTATTATAATCTATAAACAATTTTTGGACAGGATAGGCACACATTTTTATAATCAGGTCTCCTGTACTATATCTTTAAGAATCGTCTGATTTTCTTTTGGTTTCTGTAGCATTGAAAACCTTAAACACCAAAACAGGTGAAAGGGAAAGTGTCCTGCATGTCCGGGTCCGTGTGGTCACATTACGCAGCATCTCGCCGTCCGGCGCGGCGCTGGGGAAGCACGGAGGTCGCGCTAACGACGCCCAATCCCTATTGTTCTGCTATCGACGACCCAATTACACTAATAGGAGGCTGCGATCTCTGCTATTATACTGCAATACTGGCATTATCTCCTAATATTTGTGTGTACAGGGCTGAGCTATACTGGCTGCGACAGCGGAAACCCGGTTGGTGTTTACCTTCATAAGTATTGTTTAAATTTGCAATCGAATGTGATATTTAAAGATGAATGCCTGCCTATGCTATCGGGTGGGTCTATTCAAAATTAGTACCAGCTCTTTTCTTCGCGTTCCCTACAATTAATGTGTAGGAAATGCATAAAGAAAAATATACGTTACTCTTAGTATTTCATGATACATATTCACCACATTTGGTTTTAGGCAAATTTTATGACGTATTCGTGATATAGGTGACGAGTCACAATAAACCTTGTCCTTTACTTTGGCTCATAAATACCATAATTGGGAGATACAAGGTCGGTTATTAACAAAACTAATATAATTTTAATACAAAGTTTTAGCTGGTCACTAAACATTTATTTCAATTTATTGCGCTTCGTTACTTGGGTTTTTTATAAGAACATTGAGTGGTTACGTTTTCATTTATGGCTCAAGTACCCAAGTAATATGATGTGAGATAATTTTCCGTAGTAATCGTCCCTAACTCTTGATTAAAAACTGTTGTTGCGTTCAATGTTGAACATAGAGTCGTTCGGTTTTGAAAGGAAAAAGTAGAGCGGAACTTGATCTGAGGTATTAACCAAGTAATTATAGAAAATTGTAGTCAAGTCAAGCAATTTAACCTAGCTTGTATTTCGGAATAAATCGGAATTATTATAATCGCTCGGAAAGCCCCACATCAATACCAAATGTATCGCCAGCTTCGCGGCCGGCGTCACCGTGCTCCATACATGTTGAGAGGAGAGGTCGCAAGAAGCCGACCTCGGCGGTATCCGTTTCAAATAACACAGGAAACAGTTCGATTTCACAAAAAACCTACATTACGTATTAACCAGGCTTATTGATTGCAGATAATGTAATAATTACGATTTATTCTCGTTTTGTCGGTCACGATGGATCAAACACCAGTAGTAGCAACGAAACGCGAAAACCAACCTAACGGTGTTGAAATAAAGCTGTTGTTTCTACCATTTCATAATTGGTGCGGAGTTTGAGTGTAGTTTGAAAGGATGTGAACGCTTACAGACACGCGGAAGGGACACACGTTTATCGTATGGTAGCATATTAATCAATCGAGCGTAAACTATATCACCGAAATATTGTACTTTGGACACGTGTTACTAAAGTACCAACCGCGTTACATAAAGCGGCCATAAAACACTTCGATTGTGTTATGTCATTCGTTTTCTATTAGTTCACAATATATTATTTATACACGCGTTATACAAGAGAGGCAGGTGCGATTTTGTATATAAAATGTCTATGACCTAACTGAGCCTTATCGACAATAATATAGCGTTTTATTATTAGTTTCTGAGATTTACGCGAATGTTACATGTAAATCCTGTCGCTTGAGTAGAACAAATTACATCAAATAAAAAAATGATTTATCTTTTATTATTTGCAACGATATTATTTTGGAATGATTACCTAGAGGTCTTAGAACAGTTTCAATGAACTGTGTATAGTGAGATAAAAGAAAAACATGCTCTTTCTGCATTGAGGATGCTGAGGCAAATAGAAATGAGATCATTCAATCCCATATGAATGAAAATAAGCCATGTTTATGATTAGTTTATACAGTACCAATATACCTATTTTTCGAAATAATAGAAGTCGTATGCAATATTCTCATTCGAGTAAATAGGTGCGTCACTGACTTGGGTCTTTAAAAACTAATTAATCCGTCAGATCATCATCATCAATCATTTAGAAAATAATGATTTCCAAAAAAATATTCGACACGCGTATTTTCTTTAAAAAAAATGGAGCGTAAAAAAAATAAGACCATGCAATGGGTTGAAATCTCGTGTCTCGTCACGTCAATACAATTTTTTTAAGACAAGTGACGTTACTATCCTTCACATTCCTACGATTCACCAACTTTTTTTATATCTTCACACTATTTTATCTTGCTAACTTAATTTTGCATATACATCAATTACGTAAGAGAAAAGGCAGCACTACTTCTAAGGGTCTGTAATGTCATCCTTTACCGAGAGTTCTAGGCTGTATCTTTGATAAATATACGATAAACCTTTTAATGATATATAATATAACTATGTAGGGATACATATCATAATAGAAAATTTTTACACATTTCGTATAAAACTTTTCTGGCGCCATAGTGACATGCTTCAAGAATGAGAGTGATAGTATGATGCCATAATTTAATTTTGTACCCTTTTAAAGTGTTTTAAAGTAACTAACCTATGTAGGACAATTAGGCATTCGAATAACAAAATAACGAGTTGTTTAGCCCGAGCAGCGGAATTCCCAAGTCATTGCGTTACCGCTATGCATAGTGTAGCAGTTAGTAAAATACGTTGCTAAACCAGCCAAACCACTAACCTACAAACTATTATACTTTCATTCAATAAATGTTGAAATAATTCATTTTTCTGTGGCGTGTGACGGTTAGTTAACAAACATTGTTATTATAAGTACTAGTACACATAAAAAAGAATTATCAAGATGCAAAAAGATATCTTGCATCGGCCGGGAATCGAACCCGGGCCGCCCGCGTGGCAGGCGAGCATTCTACCACTGAACCACCGATGCTCATGTCTCTCGTGGCGAAAGATTTGTTTCAAATCGGCTTATCTGCAATTATAATAATGACGTCACGACCGACTAGAACTGATAATGTAATCGTCAAATCGCATTTGATCATGTTCTATTCAGATCTCCTATTATTTACATGTTATGTAGAGTTCCTTAGAAACCATACTTTGGTTGTTACTAATTTAACTATGGATATAAAATATTTTTTTTTACTATTTTAACATATTAACTTTTGTCCAGGTTACGGGCATATAGCGCCTAAGACACAAACCGGGAAGGTGGTGACGATATTCTACGCGATCCTGGGCATCCCACTGATGCTGCTGTGTCTCTCCAACATCGGTGACGTAATGGCTTCCTCTTTCAGGTACATAGTGGCTATTAAAATGTTTTATCACAATAGTTTCGCATTAATAAAACTATTGAGCAAGAAGATGAGTATTCAATGTTTGCTAAGATATTTCTGTAAGGCAACTTTTGTATAAAATGTAGCGATCATCCGATTTTACTAAATATTTCAGGCAATATTGTTTTTGGACGAAGAATGTTAGGTGCATCTGTAAAAAAATAATCAAAATAGCTAGCGCATATGATCTGGTTTTGCAAATTACTTAAAATCTTTTATTTCTATATTTGTTAAATGAGGAGGAATATTCTTGTTGAAATTATTATTTCATAAATTATCATGTCGATTTCTAGCAATGGACAACACAAGGTATTGCTAAGCTCAAAACTGCTGGCGTTTCCTCATATCATTATTTTCTGGCCCTTTTGTACGACTTGCTCTACATTTCCTTACCTAAATGTATGTGTGAAACCTTCCAGATTTCTATATTGGCGTGTATGCTGCTACGTGTGTACTCGCCCTCCCAAACGACGGCACCGGCACCATCCGTCTACGAGGTCAGTTCAGCAATAATAGGTAACCTTAATGTTTAGTGCTAAATTCTGACGAACCTTATGGGCCAGTGTAACCTTTGAGCAGTAAACATACCTATTCCAAATAGATCGTAACATCATATTTCGAGATGTGAGCGCGGTCTTAATACTTTGGTTGTTTACACAGACGTTCAGTGCGCGGCGGCAGTGTGCGCGGTTCGACGCGACGGCGCGGCAGGCCTGTCGAGCGAGCCCATTCTGATACAGATTGCAGGTAAACGATGCTGGCTTATTCATGAGAATTGCAGGTATGAGAAAGACAGTGATGGTGCAAGTTATTGTAGTTATCTGCACGCATAAGAAATTGAGAACGTTTTCGTATTTTGATAAAAATGGGTGTAGAGTTTACAAAATGCCATTGCTCAGGTACCGAGACAGCGGGTACAGCAGCGGGCGGGTGCGCCGCTCCCGGCAGGCGCTGCCACCGCCACCCATACCGGTGCACAGCACGTCGCTGCCGCGCACTCGCTCGCACACACAGCCTCCCGTGTACGCCAGGCCACATGGTAACTTACTATGCAATTATGCTATCAGAACTCTGGATTTTTATTCTTGGTTTTGCAGTATGTTTCATTGATTTTAGGAATCAGAGACTACGATCCTGAAGACCATTCACCTGTGCGCTATGAGAAGTATAGCCGAGAAGGTCGAGATAACTATGATGATGAGGAAGAAGGTACGAAAGGCGAAAATCCATATCGACTCTACACAATGTTTTGAAAGTAATACATTAACCACAGAGTTCTTTATTTCAGAAGAATTTCCCAAAATTTCTTTACCACTGCAAGACTTGGAGGCAGCTTTAAAAGACTTGGAGTCACATCACGTAAAGAAAGCATCCAAGTCGGAGTTACGAAGCAAGTCGTTACCACGCCCGGCCAAAGCAAAGCCGGAGTATGGACCGCGGCGGGACTTTGACGAACAGAGGCACTTCGAGGACGAGCCGAAGGACATGTTCGAGATGCACGACCTGCACGACGTGGATTACGAGAACTTCAAAGAGCGGCAGGCGCTAGAGCGCGAGCGCCGGCGCGAGCGCGAGGAGCACGCGCACCGCGACCGCGGGTACGACCCCGAGGATGACGACTATGAGTTCGACTACCAGAGGGGACGCCGACCGAGGCGGGATTGGAGGTACGGAAAAAGACCTATAACACCTGTTTCAAATTTGTCCAATTTTCGCTCTGCTCTTTCTTGTTTTGGTACATGTGTAACAAGTAGTGATTTGGGTCAGGTCAGAGCGCGGTAGGTCGGAATACTTCGAGCGCGACGAGGTGTGCGAGCGACCGGGCCGGCGCCAGCGCCGCGCGCGCTCCGCCATGTACGAGCACGAGCCGCGCTGGGAGGACGAGCGCCCGCCGGAGCCGCGCCGCCCGCTGCGCCGGCTCTACACCGTGGACGACACCAGGCACCGCACAAGGGTATGTAGGTGTAGTACGTAACCATATAAATTCTACAATGTACATTACCACATTATGATATGTAGAAAAGAAACCCCAGTTTATTGATGTTTTGCTTGATATATTATTTAAAATCATAAATACTTTGTCTAGTCACCGTCTATGGAAAGAGATGACTGGAGCGACGAGATAGCTGTAATGCCGCGACGGAGACCACCAGCAGGTAAATGATAAAATAATTTTGTCGATATAATTTAAACGTATAGTTTTGAGTTACATTTACTCAATTCTGTTTTATTTTAGCGTGGGGTTCCCGACAATCTGAGATATACCATATTCAGCCTGATGTGGTTAAAGAAGAGGTGAGTGATCATTATTTTACCAGCAGATAATAAGTAAGTCAAAAAACTAAGGATATTTTCTGCAGATTTTTGTTATGCCTGTAAATGGTTTCTTCCCAAAAGCCTTCCTTTGTTTAGTGATGTTAAATGTTTACGCTTGCGTGTGGTTTGGTGCAGATCAAGCCGGTGCCGATCTGGCTGTGCGTGTTCCTGGTGGCGTCGTACATCGTGGCGGGCACGTTCCTGTTCAAGAGCTGGGAAGGCTGGGCTTACCTGGACGCTGCCTACTTCTGCTTCATCACGCTCACCACCATCGGCTTCGGGGACTTTGTGCCCGCACAAGTAAATACTAAATTATTAAATAAGCAATCACATTGACATGTGTTCGACTCGCCTTGTAGGTTTGAAAGAAGAAAGCCTAGTTTATTTATTACTAGTTATTACATCTGCTTTGGCGTTTAGTCATCGTTTTCCCCGATTCCCTTGACTGTTGACCTTAATGCCTTCGCCTTTTTTATCTATGCAGCTAACTAGCTAGCATAAGCTTTAACTTCATCGTCAAAATATACCTTTTAGTGCTATGGTACGTATAATTATAATCATTATCCTTGTTTGTCCGCAGGGTCAGAGCGTGGACGACGCGGCAGCGGCAGTGCACTCGATAGCTCTGTGCTCGCTGTACCTGCTGTTCGGCATCGCGCTGCTGGCGATGTCCTTCAACCTGGTGCAGGAGGAGGTGCGCGCCAACGTGGCCGCGCTCGCCACCAAGCTCGGCATCATCAAGCCAAGAGACACGCACCAAGACTCCGACACTGACTATTAAAGTTTTGAACGCCGTGGGGGTCGCCGGTGACCGATAAACAATACACATTTTATTGTTCGGCAGTCAATGTGTTAAATAATAAATATTCCACGATTTTCACACAACGCCATTTAGTCTCTAACTAAGCAGAGCTTGTATTTTGAGTACTAGACAACTGATTAATTTACTTATATATTTCTAAATACATACACATTATAGATTAATAAATACACCCAGACACATAACAAATGATCGTGCTCGTCACACAAACATTTTGTCCTGGGTGGGGATCGAACCCACGACCAATGGTATAGCAGTCAAGGTCACTTACCACTGGACCAACAGGCCTGTCAAATTTATTGACAAGTCATGTTTGTTACGGACCACCGAAACGATCCAATATATTTGTCTCAAATATAAAAGCCAAAACAAAAGGTCTCTACATTGTACACTATAAATATTATGATAACATAACTTATAAAGAAACGTGCTTTCTACACAAGTAAATTTGACAAACCTTTTAAACCAGCTGCGTAAACATGTTCGAGTAAATACATTGGATCGTCGTGCAGGACCTTTACTTTGATACAAACAACCGCATTTCTTAGGTTAATATAAGTGCCTATTTTTTTAATTTATTATTATGTACAGGACATGAAAATAAGTATGATGGTGCTGTGAAAAGAGCCGTGACATCAAGTGTCACGTTTCTTTGCTCTCATTTTGCTTTACGTACCTAGTGTACCTACATCCATCATTATTTAGAGCTATTTGATAATGGCTGCTACCGTGTAAGCAGATTTTACTAAATGAAGAAATAAATATGTTGACTAGGTATGAAAAGCCTATTTAGTGCTTTGCCTAGTAAAAATACGTGAACTAAAAATGATCTTGTTTTAAGGACAACATGAAAAAGATGGATTAGTGACTACATTATTTATTTTTGTTTCGACTTCTATCATCAACTTTAGAGATGTCTTTTTACTATTAATAAAGTTTGATTATAAAAATATACGTCTCTTTTTTTTGTTTAAATTGTAATGTAATATATGCCCTGTAAAGTCGCTGAGTCTTGCGCTTAAAAACGCCTATGCTGGGTTCACAAGGTTTCATCTATGATCATGAATAACCAATGTTGAAGAAACTATGTGGTTTAACAATAAATACCTTTTTGCCCTCAACGTAAATAAAAAAGCAGGCCAAAAACATTACCAGTTACTACGGAAAAAATACAAAGACGGTGTCAAACCGACATTATACAAACAATAAGTAGCTCTCCATAGTAGAGCGCGCTACGTTGCGACACTTCCAAATCCCGTACGCGGCGTTGCCGTTCTTCGGACCGGATAGCGGCCGTCCGGCGCGCGGCTGCCGCTCCGCTTCGCCGCCGACAGTATTGTGTAAACTCGCTAGGGGAATATACGCATTTTTGCACAACGTTTACTACAAAATACACATTTATAATAATAATACACTGAAAATTTCACGTACAAAATGTGGTTAGAGTAGTAAGGAATAATTTTTGTGAAAATTTCAAGAGAAACGGCCATTTTGAAACCGGATAAGAGCAGTTTGAAGATATCGATAATGTCGGACTCGGACACAAGGTAGGTCGGCGCTACTCACACGTCGTGCCGGACAGAAACACTTTCACTGACTTTTATGATTTTGTTTTATTTTCTAATATTATTTACAAACAAAGATTGCTACTAATCTCTATCAAAACGGTTCATAACATGCAAGTCGTGACATTGCGCGCGCTTACAAGTGCGGTCATTCTATTTTGGTCTCTATGTAAGTAGTTGTTAGGTCGATTGACGTCTTTATTTCGTTTCTTGGTTCAATATTCTACAAAGTAGTTCAAGGTCAGCGGTGTTTACCTATATTTGCATACTGGTTGTCAATAATCTTTTATAGTGTTTTAGTGATTCGTAACAATGAACCAATTTCTTAAACATGGTAACAAAGACTGCAATTATTTTCAATTTATGTTGATGACTAAGAACCAAGTCACATTCATAAGTTAAGAACTCTACATTTTTAGACTTGTAATTAATTATAATTATTAAAGTTGGTACGATGCGGAATGACATCTAATGCTTCTTAGATTAAAACGAATGGGTGCAAGACTTAAAGTTTGTACTTATTAAATAAAAAAAATTGAAAATAAGAAAAAATAGGGAATTTTTCTCGATAGGTACCTAACTTTAAATTTGAAGCCAACTTACATAAAGCGATCAATTACAATCAGTTCAGGTGACTATAATTATTTTACATTAAATTTTACCTTAATGCTACTGAACTATAGACAATAGACCGATTCGATATAAAGTTTAGAGCTGTATCAAAATATGCAACATCTAGGAAAATGTTCAACGATTTCGATAACCACCTTTGTTCCATCATTTTAAAATGATTGTACCTCATGCGACATGCAGTACCAGCATGCAGCGCTTCTCTAAGAAGATGATAGCGACGCGCGAGCTGATCGAGCTGGTGCGCAAGAAGCGCTGCCTGTGGGACCGCTGCCACCCCTCGTACCGCGACCGCGCCGAGAAGGACAAGTGCTGGCACGACATCTACCTCGAGTTCGAGCCCGCCTACGACACGCTCGACGACAGCAAGAAGAACCTTATAGGTCAGCAATACCTTTGTGTGTCTAACTAGAATGTTTGTGTATTCAGATGTACACTTTGCTTTCATTGTTTATGGAATATTGTAAGCACATATTATCCTAAATTACCATGGTATAGTCTTGGTGACCTTGCAGCTCTATGGACGGATTAATATGCGTGAGGTTGCAGGTTCGAACCCGGCCAAACCGCATTGACCAAGTCGCTGGAATGTACAGTATTGACACATGGTGTTATTATTATTTACAATTTAATAATTACATAATATTTTTTTAATATTGTTAAACAGGTACAATAATCACAAGAAAGTGGTATAACGTAAGGGACTCATATGTAAAATCGCGCAAGCCCGGAGTGCGGCGGCCGTACTTGTACTCGGAGGAGATGCAATTCCTTGACCCTATCTACCTGGTGGACAAGAAGGGGCACGGAGACAAGAGCTTCATGGAGGAGCGCGCGTCCAACGACGAGGGCGACAACGACAACACGCACAACTGGCTCAACGAGGTGTTCGTGGACATCGACGAGGGCGTGGAGAACGACGCAACCGCCGGCGCCGCCAAGCGCCCCAAGCTCGACTACAGCGGCAAGGACGACTGCGACGAGAACATCGTCACCGTCCTCGCCAACCTCATACAGAAGGAGGAGGACGAGGACCGAGCCTTCTTCAAGTCCATCACACCGTCCGTCAAGAAACTCTCCGAGACCGCCAAGTTCGAGTTCCGGATACAAGTCATGAAGCTCATCAACAGTTTAAAAATGAGAGACAGACAAGTAGTGAAACTAAAACGAGAAAGGACTTCTAATGTGGACTCCGATAGCGAGTGATGTTAATTGTTATGGTGCATTAAATAGTTCTAAGATAGTGTGGCCGTTTAATTACAATCAGAAACACTTATGAAGTTTACATGTACTTAGTACTGTCTATTAATCGGTTATCCATTAGATGATTATCTAGAAGTTACGTTTCATCAGTGATACTGATTACTTAAGCACAACAACAATATCATTGAATGATGACGGGATCAAGTACATTCGCTATCACTAATTATAATCAGTAAATAAATTAAGTAGATACTGGGCGGTGTCTTACCTATCTGGCTCACGTGTGCCCGTAGGACAAAGCCTTATCAAATTTTAATAATATTTTCATCATTTCCTGGCACGCGACTTTTAGCCTTACCTTGATGTAATAATTTGCAGAATGGCTTGAAATTTTTCTGATATAACGCACATTATTTTATTGTTTTTCTTATCCCAAATAATATTACCGATAAATACTATCATTAGTATTCAGATATATGCTAATAGCGTTAACCTTGTGCTGACGTACACTGATTAATTAAGGTAAACTCAGGTGTAGATTCCGCCAATTGCGGCATTATTCTCGGAGTGGTCGCGCTGCACCGCGTACCGCTCTCCACTTAGGACCAAACACAGAGGGACGAAAGGACCAGAAACATGACTGCGGACGAGAAGGCTGAGGCCGGCCAGCCTAACAAGCCTATAGACTTGGACAACATCCTGGTGGACGAAGTGGGCCAGTTCGGGAAGTACCAGATCGTGACGCTGCTGCTGGCCGCCTTCCCTGTCATCTTCTCAGCCTTTGCTTCCGGAGAATATATTTTTACAACTGCTAGGATAAATACAAGGTAAGAATATCTTGGTTTAGATAAAATATTTTGTAGGGAACTGCACGTACATACACAACATTCGATTCTTTCTAATAAATATTTACATATGGCTAGACAGAGTTGGTAAAATTAATCAAATACCGTCTATATGCAGATTTCGAGGGTTTAATACGTAGCAGCAAATATTAAGTTGGTTTGCGAGCACAATGCCTGCTTCATATACTCCGGCAACTTATGAGCCTATTGCCAGACGAGTGTTTCCGGTTTCCGGCGCGGACCCGGCTCCGGGTTAACTATATAAGCAAAGGTGTCAGGGAGTACTTACAAAAAAGCGGTACCTTTGTAAACAAAATGCACTTTTTTTCGGTTTACAATTTATGAATAAAATAAAATGTCTTTTAAGATAAGAAACTACTCTACTTTGATGTTTCATCATTCACCTGACAATTAAGAGGGCTTTTGCACAAGTTCTAACTGTTCTGTTTAAGAAAATAATGCCCATTCCAGATGCCTGGTCCCGGAGTGCGACGGCGAAAACCCTGTATTCGCTCCGTCATGGGTTCTGAACGCGATCCCGGGCACTACACCCACCAGCTTCGAGGGCTGTGAGCGCTACGTCAACCTCACGTCCGCGGCCGCCGCGCCCGGCACCTGCCCCGCGGAACTCTTCAACCGCGAGCAGACGCAGGACTGCGACGCCTATGTGTATGAGAACCAGCTCAGCGTTGTCTATGATGTAAGATATTGCGATCGATATAGGGGTTATGAACACGATTCAGCTGATACACTAAGAGGTGAAGAGAAATGAAAGAGAGTCGCAATTTTAAGTTCAAAAATCAAAATCAAGAGATTTTTATTTTGAGTAGGCTTTTTCAGACACTTTCAAAATGTCCGAAAGGTTCCAAAATGTTACTCTTATGGCGAAGAACCGGCAAGAAACTCTATCTGTTGTAATTTCTTTATCAAAACTAAACCGAACTGCCGTGGACTTTCATGGCAATATTTATCGATGCAATGATTCAGTTGGTTCCTTTTATAAGACTGTAGTGTTATCTTTATAGCAACAAGCTAATTTTAGGTTGTGTAGATATGCCATAACTCCATGGGTGGGCTGCAAATCAAATAGTATTATGAATGATAGATAATATTTATAATTGTAGCCGTCACAGTAGGTATATCTATTAATTTAAAAACAATTTTGTCTTCGCATTGTACACGGCAGCTGATAATATTTTGAATTTTAAATTACAGATATTCAAAGTAAACGTGCGTTTCGGCACTTTATACAACCTATTTATCTAATCTTTATTACCGTAATCTTTATTAAAGGGATTATTTAGTGATAAATATAATTACTTAATGTCGATAGGCTCTCGATAAATCATTAAAATATCAGCATATTCTGCAATTAACAAAATCCTAAGTAGGGTTCCTCAAGGTTTAAGTAATTTGAATGAGGACAAAACTGAGAAAAAGTGGTAACTTAATGTAAGCGCAATTTTACTCTAGGTAGAATTTAAAGCTTGGTGCATTCAGCGATCAATAACATTAAAATGAATATGTTTCAGTAATAGTAAAAACAAAATCCATTTGAGTGGTCGACCGCGAGGGCCTAGGGGAGATACGCACATGTAGCACGCGTAAGCTTTGGAACTCGTGCCAATATTATCATAGCGAATTCGTTCTTGGAAATTTATCATACCAATAAATACCTTGAGTATATAAATTTTATTATGGTAAAAACCCTTTTCATTGATGTATCTAATGAGGAATGAATAGATACGGTAATCCGATTGTAAACTTTATCGTAATCAGTTATTATTTTGAATGTTACACCAGATACATGTAAATGTTTAGTATTATAGAGATAGCAGGAACAGAAAATGAAATTTGAAACATGAACACAATGAAGCATTTTGGTTTTTACTCTTCTTTTAAACTTAAACTTCTGTACTAGAGTACAATAAGATGATCGTTCTAATTCTCTCGTACTTCTATCACAATGAAATCCAACCATTTGGACTGTAAGTAGGATATGTCATTACTTTTTGATCTGGAAATGTTATGGCATGCGATTTATGGCACCTACATCCTTAGACAAAGTTATGTTAACCAAATCATCAAGATTTGTTTAACCACAAGCAAAGCACTACATAAGCAAATGCTTGTATGTATTCCAGTTCGACATGGCTTGCGACGAGTGGCGGCGCTCGCAGATCGGTTCCATCCGTACGATCGGCACGCTGCTGGTGCTGCCCATCACGGGCTACATCTCCGACCGCTGGGGCCGGCGCGTGGCGCTCACCATCAACGCCTTCAACACCGGCTGGATCGGCCTCGTGCGCTCCTTCGTCAACTCCTACGAGTGGTTCCTTGCGCTTGAGGTCATTGAGTCCTCAGTGGGTGCCGGCGCTTACTCCTCATGCTATATTTTGGGTAAGTTCAAGTTTGGTATATCTTTTACTTAAAAGGAGGTCTCTACGTAAAATAAACGGTAACAGTTGTACAAGTACTGCAATAAACCTTTTCATTTTTTAGTTGAAGCAAAACAGATTTTAACAAACGATTTTTAGTTTTTTTTTTTATGTTGAGGCGGCTTATGATTAAAATCGACGAAATCTTTTACGAGATATAAATCAACAAGTAAGAGGGAAGGATGTTATTTATAACTAAACTAACTAATTTCTTACAGTAACTGAATTGGTGGGTCCTAAGTACCGTGTGATCGCTGGAGCGACGATCTCTACACTGTTCGCCCTCGGGCAGGTGATCCTCGGGTTCATCGCGTGGGGTGTACCGTCGTGGCGTCCTCTGACCCAAGTCCTGTACGCACCACAGATTCTCGTCGTCAGCTACTTCTGGATCCTCTCAGAATCCGTGCGTTGGCTTATGACTAAGGGCCGTTACGAAGAGTCCGAACAGATTTTGAAGAAAGTCGCTAAAGCTAACAAGAAAGAGCTTTCCGAAAAGAGTTTAGAAGCATTGCGTGCCACAGCCGAGGCTGAGAAGAACAAAGAAAAGGTGAAAGAGCCATGGCTGCCTATTCTGGTGCTGAGGTCCCGCGTGATCCTGTCGCGGTGCTTGGTGTCGCCCATCTGGTGGATCACGAACACGCTGGTGTACTACGGCATGAACATCAACTCCGTGAACATGACGGGCAACGGGTACCTTAACTACGTGGCGGTGGCGGCCATCGAGATCCCCGGCTACTGGACCGCCATCCTGCTGCTGGACCGCGTAGGCCGCAAGCCCGTGCTCATCTGCGCGTACTGGCTCTGCGCCGGATGCCAGTTCGCTTTTGCTTTTATGCCCGAAGGTAAATATTTTTATTTGAGCAATTTAATTTCATGTTACTAATGAACTACAAAAAAAATCGGAGGCCATCATAAAATGATGTTTCGGTTTTGTTTTTAAGTTATAAAATTGAACAGCTAAAGGTATTGCAATGTAGCCTTGCTAAATATCTGTGTGTTTGTCAGGTAACGAGGGCGTCCAACTGGCGCTGTACCTGTTCGGCAAGTACTGCATCGCCATCGTGATGACGTCAGTGTACGTGTACACGGCCGAGCTGTACCCCACCAAGTACCGGCACAACCTGTTCGCCTTCTCCTCCATGGTGGGCCGCCTCGGCTCCATCACCGCGCCGCTCACTCCTGCACTCGTGAGTACTCCTTATACTATACGAGACTTGACTTTTTGGTAATGAGGGGTGAAAAATAAATGACTTTTAATATGTTGGGCTCGCATTGACTAAAAATGGCCAAACAACTCAATTTACTGGTCGCCAGCTTAGTGTAGTACAAATAAAACAAAAATGTATAATACAAAATAATAATAACAATAATTGATCGATACAAAAAGATTTTTTACAGATTTTTGTAAAAAGGCTTTTTGTAATCTGACCGTTAAGTACCTACTTAACGATAAGATTGCAGTAAAAGTAGTAGGTTGTAAAAGGTGGCTTAAATAACGAAAACCCTGCCTCAAAAAAAACTAGGAACCTGTCACTTGGGAGTCAATGTTCTACTGTTACTTCGTGTCCTAATAGTCCTTTTATTTGTTTGTTGTTCAGAATAAACCTAATTACAATACTAAAGTTTTAAGAAAATTAACAAAAACAATACATGTTTGAGAATATATTAGTAATTCTTGTATTTCGTGTTCACTAAGCATGTGTTTGTTCTAGGCTTTGGAAGTGTGGGAGCCGTTCCCGTCGGTGCTGTTCGGCAGCTTCGCGCTGCTGTCGGGGCTGCTGATCTTCACGACGCCGGAGACGCTCGGCACCAAGCTGCCCGACACCTTCGAGGACGCCGAGAACCTCGGCAAGAAGAAACAAACCAGCTGAACACGTGATCTCCTATACGCCTAATACTAGTTATTAATACTCGAAAATAAATTATTTTTATATTTTATACTGTTTTTACTCTCATTTTAAGCTATAAAATAGGAAATCTCTCAGAAGAAGCCTTACAAAAAATAGAAAGACGACAACCAAAAACGAAAAGTAAAATGCGGAAAATACTTTACATAGTTTCAGGAGAAAATTTTCAAAACCACGTAAAAAATTGATATGACCGAAAGTGCATTGCGAAGAAACTAAAACATGTAGTCAACTAACTGTATTACCATCAACGTGTTTATTATAGTGGTTTTAGTTTAATCACTGAAGTTAAACAACATCGGGCGCGGTTAGTACTTGGATGGGTAACGCCTGCTGCTTACAGCGTAGTGCGTGCCGTTGGGGCTTTGCTACCTTTTCAAATAAAATCGTCGTCCCTACTTTCGAAAATTAAATAACTTTGTTCCAGTATTGAATATAGACTTACATCAAATGAATCCCTTACTTCATTCTATGGCATATTATGCATTAAAGCGTAGACTGAGAATGCTATTCTTTATTTTTTAAATAAAATAAATAAATATTCCTCAACATTCCCACAACACCATCTAGTCTCAAATTAACTTTGTGTTTTGAGTACTACACAACTGATAAACTTATACTAATATTTTCCTAATTACATACATATTATAGAAAAATTACACCCAGACACTGAACAAAATATGAACGTGCACATAACACAAACATTTGTCCTGGTGGGAATCGAACCCACGACCTCTAGTATAGCAGTCAGGGCCATTAACCACTAGACCAACAGGCCGGTAATTTGTTAAATCAATTACTTTTACAAAAATATATAGATGTACTAATTTACTTTTGTATCTCACATGTAGAATGAGACCCATCAATATAAACAAACAACACCATAGCTACTTGTATAGATAACTTAATTAGTATAATCAGTGATAATGCTAATTAATTACAATAGTACCGGAAGATTAGTTATCTTATTATGTTAATCCAATGAAACAATACACAAAGCTCACGGGAATATGTGTCAAGGCTCTCTTCTCAAAATATTATCTATAATTTGGACCTTGGAGTCATTCCTTTGTACCTACATACTTAATATTGATTATTATAATAGGATTAGTGGTAGGATTATTCGAAGATATCCGATTTAGTTCCGGTTACTTATATTTTGTTATTCGTACAACTATAAATGTGTAAGACAACTCTATAAAATGTGATCATCATCATCAGCCTATCACAGTCCACTGCTGGACAAAAAGGGTCTCCAAGTGCACGCGATTGAGATCTGAAAATGAGATATTTTGAATATTTAAAAAAAAAATCAATCACATTGCTTTTTATCCAACGTATCTCTGACACACGCACCATATAAGCTTAAGCACCTCATCATCATCATTCCCCTGCCCTTATCCCAATTTTTACTTGGGGTCGGCGCCAAGCCAAGCACCTGTCATACAAAAATATACATATCATGAATCTTTAAAATAGCAGGACGTTCGAAGTAAGTTCAACGCCCGTCCTACGTAGGTTCACATTAGTCTAATATATGCTCAACAATCTTTGGGGGAAAAATAGTTTTTTTTTTTTAATTTGGGATGAGATTAGGGCTGTAGGAATTTGGATTATGACGAAACCGGATTTACAAGTCTTTATACTTGATTTGCTTTAAAATTTACAACAAATTTACTACGAATGTCAGTTTTGCTACTAGTATCTTTACTACTATTCGTGCTATGTAGGTATGTCCAGATTTGCTACGAAAGTCCTACTTGCTACGAATATTTAATTTCCTATGATTTTTTTATTTGCTACGACTTTTAGTTTTGCTATAATATTCTGTTTAATACTGATTTGCTAAGTGTCCCATTTACAACAAATATTTTATTTGATACGAATATCCAATTGTTCAAAAATGTCCAGTTTGCAAAAAAAACACATACCTATGTTAAAAAAATACATAAAACCTGTAGAAAATATGTGAATTAGTAATCCTTTATTTTAAAGTACTGTCTGATTTATATCGCGACGATTACTGATTTCCATAATTTAAGTAATCATTAACTGCGTAATTAGCTTTTTTATAAATTTAATTGAAGGTACAAAAAAAGAGCTAAATCTTATCTAGGCCGAATAAATACGCTATCAGTCTGGATCTACGACAGTCGTGTATTTCATGTAAAAGCGAAGGTCTAAAAATAAAGGGAAAACCTCCCTAATCTTAGAACTCAATCTGATTATGTACGATTAGTACAAAAAACTGCAACTAATAAATAGGTTTCAGTTTTTTTTTTGTATCAATAAGTACTAATAAGTGGAACAGTATTTCTGAGTATTAAATAATTTGCTCTAGGTTGCAGTTGGTGCCGCGACGGTTGTGATCAGCTGCATCTTTGTAATTAACGCTTACAAAGATGCAGCTGCATTAACGCACGCTTATGATTAACATAATAATAATAATACTAGCGGTCCGGACCGATTTCGGCCACGGCGGCCAGTGTTACTATGACACCAGACAGCTACGCGGGACATATTATAGTGCACAAGCGTGTGCGCAAACCCAGCTGCACTCTCTATCCCTTTTACTCTCATAGCGCGATGGGACGGTAATCCGACACGACCGGAGAGAGATCAGGCGCAGGACCCACATTTTTACGTGCCTTCCGAAACACGGAAGCTGTGATATTTATTTTATAAACGCACACAACATTCGAAAAGTCGGTGCGCGCCGTGGGGATCGAACTCAAAGCCTCTGACTTAGCGGTCCTACGGTCTTGCCACTAAGCTATCACAGATTAACGTACCTACTTAGTTTACTCACAGGTACATTAGTTTATGGACACATTGTTTCACAGCTTAATTTCATTACAGTATTACCCTCACTCAACAAAAGGGCCAGTTGGTTTTTCATATTTGCCAATCATAGTTTAAATATTAGGTAAAATAAAAATAAGCTAATCTAGTTCAGCAAGTTAATCTAGTTCAATTTAAGTACCTACACTATCAGTCTGAATCTACGTCAGGCAGTCTGTTTTACATTAAGTCCGTAAGTCGGTGTAAAGGCGAGCGCCCGATAAAATCTGAAAACTGTCTTGTTACTTCGGTTAATCATTGTTTGCGCTAGTCTGAAAGGCCTTTTTTGTAAATGGGACTGGAAAAGTGTCGATACCTTTCGAGGATTACAGTCCTGCATACTCTGTCTTGCTCAAAGTGCAGGCAGTCCATGAGGATTTCCAATGATTACTGATTCATTTGCATTACTAAAATATATTTAAGTCAACAAACGGGTCTTATTTGCGGTGTAAATCGATATTTATTTTCTCCCTCGTGAGAAAAGAAATGTCGAATAAAATAAGTGTACAAGTCGCGAAAGTTTAAAATCATTTATTACAAAAATAATTAAATAAACAAAAGAGAGTGGTAGGTTCTTGCCAAATAAAGTTTTATTGGACTAAGAGCCATTTTTTTCCGGACTTACGACCCTAATCCGGTTGCCGTCAGATTGCAACCAAAAAAACGTTTTTGTCCCAGATAAGATTATTTTTTATTGATTTATTAAATAATTCTCCAAGTATAATAAACTAGTCTACGCGTAATTGTATAGCTATGTCAAGGGTAAACCATAAAAGGTACTTAAAAGAAAAACGTATCGTAGAAAGAAAAATGAATTCCATTGCGTGGACAGAAGCATCAACAAGACGGGTCGGCGGTTCAAGAATATCTTGTTCTTGAAAACCACAGCGTAATTAGTAATTGATTTTTCTGATACATTACGAAGGCATGCACGCCGCCAATCAATCACAAACACAAATTGCATCCATAATAACCATGTGTGGAGAATGCGCTATTAGAAATGTTGCGCAATGGCGCTGCTTGGTAATTCAAATATTTATCACTTATTGCAGGCTTCTCTTACAGACTGTAAGTGTTTTATTTTGATAACAATATTCATAATACTTTGCTTTTTCATTATATTTTGTTGTGTAAATGATTAGGCAGTGACTAAATACTGGCAAAATAACGTAAATGTATATAACAGTCATCGAAGGAAATCTTCGTTTAATAAAATAAGGTTTATTAGGTCAAGAACATCCGTACAAGGACCGAAACGAAAGATTTATACGTATTTATATATTTCACCATGTTATGCCATTCAATAATATTACAGTAAAGGGCTGTAAATTATAGCGAGAATTTGATAAATTATTATGTCATAAATACATTAATACGTCTAATAGCAAAAACAATACTTGATGTCTGGACAAACCGATTCATATCAATCCGTGCGACTTTGTTCTGATACGGTTTGCTACCCTAGCGGGGTATACTATTACCAGACAGATTTACATAAATCTGTCTGTTATACTTCTACAGCTACATACTACACTTAAATGATGTAAGATTTTGCATGAGGAGAACCTAAAATCGCAGGTCAGCGCACATATATTCAGAAGTAGGCTCTGCGAGTGATTACTGGTATATTTATCTCTGGGATCTTCTCTTTCACGTTTTTTGTTACCTATTACTCAATCACTTTTAATAGAACTTGGTGAAGCTCCCTTAAATCTTAAACCGTGATGACCGATATTCTCGCGCACGTAGTCACGGGCAAAAGCTAGTTAACAACGTGTGGTGTTCAAATTGTTTTCGCTAATTGAAAACTACGATGTGTTAAAAACACTTTCATAAAAAATTACAGTTTTCTTGGGCATTATTCATTCCATCTAATGTTACCCATACCTATTTCCGGCTTCTATGAAGATTGCTGGCATTACCATTAATTAAAAGATGTTTGTGCATATTCTGAATGTCCTGTAGTTCGGTGACCAAGTGGTAGTGGTAGTTAGTTAACGTCTATTCCAGCTTTGTAACGCTGGCATTACGTGTTTTGTAGGTATCGGATTAATATGTGCATGACCGAGTGTCTAGGTACAATAAAACATAATATGTTAAAAATTGAAATCAATATAGATTATTAATTTATTCATACTTCGATTTAGATATAAATAGTGTAATGCGACTTATCTAGAAAGCTGTGGTTTGTGAGATACATGATGATTCTACAGAAAATCTAATCAAGTTCCCATATAATAACTACAATAAATACGTAAATACTAAGCCGTAGACGGCGGAGGTTAATAGGTATATTTTATCAGCCGTTTGTTATAAAACTAGATAAAGCTTGAGAAATACGTTATTCTGCAGGCTACCCGAACTGCACGCGCAGGCCGCCGGCTCCGACATGGCGTACTCGCGAGACGACAAGAAGAGCGACGTGGACTTCGAGGTCCTCACTCCCGACGTCGAGCCCAAGATGGACCTCGACAGGATCCTCGTCGAAGAGATCGGCCAGTTCGGCAGGTACCAGCTGCGCACCTGCCTGCTGTCCGTGCTGCTGGTCATCTTCGCGGCTTGGGGCGCCGTGGAGTATGTCTTCACCACCTCTCGCATAACAACCAGGTAAACTAAATTCAGTTTTTGACCAAATTTTTTTTTTTTTTTTCCTAGCCTATTGTGTCCCACTGCTGAGCAAAGGCCTCCCCCAAGTCTTTCCACGTTTTTCTGTCCTGCGCCACCTCGAACCAGACTATTTGACCAAATTATTCAACAATTTTTCTATTGTTTGTAAACATCGGACGCGCAATAAATAACCCGACAAGCGACGTGCTTGCCAGATTATTTATGCGCCAAAAGAAATAAAAAGTAATGGACCGTACAGAATGGAATGATGAAATCAACGTAGAGAAAATGGATTGGATTTAAGGGGAGCTTTTGCCCTCCAGTTGGACATCCAAGGCAAAAATTATTAATGACAAAAATTGTTGCATTCTAGGTGCTTGATCCCAGAATGTGAAGTGGAGCCAGCAGAGTTCTCTCCGTACTGGTTGCCGAACGCGGTGCCCGGCAACGACAACTGCCAGCGCTTCGGCAACGCCTCGTCCGCCCTGCGGCAGGTGGCCAGCGACACGTGCCCCGCCGCACTGTTCGACCGCGACACCGTGCTGCCCTGCGAGCAGTACGTGTTCGAGAACACGCACTCCGTGGTGTACGATGTAAGTGCTCCCGGCGTATAGCTGGCAGGCTCGGTGTGTGTCGGGCGCGGGCTGACGAGTGTGTTGTGCCGCAGTACGGGCTGGCGTGCGACGAGTGGCGGCGCTCGCTGATCGGCACGGTGCGCACGTTCGGCACGCTGACGGCGCTGCCCATCACCGGCTTCGTGTCGGACCGCTGGGGCCGCCGCGTGGCGCTCACCATCAACGCCTTCAACACGGCCTGGCTCGGCGTCACGCGCTACTGGGCCGACACCTACCTCGGCTTCATGTTCTCAGAGTTCTTCGAAGCCACTTTTGGTTCCGGCGGGTTTTCTAGTGTTTACATTTTGCGTAAGTTCAGAAATGTTTTCATTCAGATTTACATTATTGATAATAGTATAAGTGATTTTGAATTTTAAGCAGATTTATAATAGGCCGCAATTGGCATACTTTTGCACTTAAATCAATGCGATTTCCTGAGGATCCCTCGAATAGTTTTGGTACCTACCTATAAACGAATGTTTTCTATTTAAACATAAATGATACGTCTATAGCTAAGTTTACATTTTTATAAAATTCGGAAGGGTCTAGGAAAGAAACATTTACCTATTCAAACCATTTATAGTGCCAACAATATTTTTGCACACAATAACACTGCAGGGCAAACACTTATATACGTAGTTACTATAATTAGTAGTAAGTGTGGTCATTTCGTGATCACGTGTAGTACCACTGACAATATGTTAAAATAGCAAATATCAAGGGTCACTGGGAATTTATGATAATGGCGCGTGCTAATAAATAAACTTTATTGTCTATGATTACCAGACAATGTTTTTGTTAAGATAACTTGCTACGTATTCATTTTTATCTTGATTATTCATAACGAATGATTGTCAACTTTCGTACAATTATTAAAATCATATTTTCTTTTCGTAAATGGGTTAACGTAAAGATTTTTCAAATGCCCTTATTATCTTATGTTATTAATTCATAAGTTGTTAAAAGTTTTTAACTAAAATATTTAATGCACACGTCTTACTACTGGAGAGTGTGATGTTTTCGTAAACAGCTATTTTACATTATTTTTCTGGATAGTAGTTAATATGACCTCCGTATTAATATATGTCATTATTGCCATTTTCAGTAATGGAATTAGTTGGCCCCAAGTTCCGTGTGGCAGTGGGAGCGGCCACGAACACCTGCTTCTCGCTGGGACAGGTGACGATGGGTCTGATTGCGTGGGGCGTCCCCAACTGGCGGAACCTCACGCTCGCGCTCTACATCCCGCAGTTCATCACTATCTTCTACTTCTGGCTCATCAGCGAGTCAGTCAGGTGGTACATGAGTAAAGGACGCTTCGATGAATCGGAGGCTTTACTCAGAAAAGTTGCTCAATATAATGGCAAACAAGTGTCAGAAAAGTCTCTGCAAGCATTACGACGCACCGCGGAGGAGGAACAGAGGATCAGCAAGCTGGAGGCGCAGCGCCGCGGCAACGAGCCGTGGCTGATCGTGCAGGTGTTCCGGCACAAGCGCGTGCTGGTGCGCGTGCTGGTGTCGCCCGTGTGGTGGATCACCACCACCTTCATCTACTACGGACTGTCCATCAACGCCGTCAACATGTCCGGCAACCGCTACCTCAACTACGTGGCCGTAGCCGCCGTCGAGATCCCCGGATACTGGACAGCATTCTTCCTTATAAGCAAAGTTGGGAGGAAACCAGTTCTAGCTGGTGCCTTTTGGGTGTGTGCTGCGTGCCAGATTGGTTACATATTCATGCCTGACGGTTAGTTCATTGAATGCACTATGATAACTATTAAGTATTCATCTTCTTTTATGTTTTACTTATGTGATCTACCTTGATGATTGTAGATTTGTACGCGCTATCGCTGACGGTATACCTGATAGCGAAGTACGCCATAGCGGTGGTGATGACGTCGGTGTACGTGTACACGGCGGAGCTGTACCCCACCAAGCATCGGCACAGTCTGTTCGCCTACTCTTCCATGATGGGTCGGATCGGATCTATGCTTGCACCACTCACACCTGCTTTTGTAAGTTATTTTTCCACTATCAAGCTGTGACCGTTTACCGTCCCGGTTTTAACTTTCAAAGAAGCTATGGGTACTTTTATAAAACCTTAGACTTTAGCGGTAGCTACTGGTTCTGTTTCTTAAATTGAAAACAAATGCTCCAATTGGATATGTTGTTGCTTTATAGTTCTTTCCTTTTGATTAACGTGATCTGTTTGCAGGGCGCCCAATGGTTCGAGGAGCTGCCGTTCGTGCTGTTCGGCACGTTCGCCTTCCTGTCCGGCATCCTGATCTTCCTCACGCCGGAGACGCTCGGCACGGCCATGCCCGACACCTTCGAGCAGGCGGAGCAGCTCGGCCTCAAGAACAACACGCCCGCCGATAAATAACCAAAGCATTTTATAATCTCGTACTTATTATGATAAGATATTTTAGTTCCTAAGATAAATAGTAAATAATACATAAATAAGTTTTCCACGACTTTCACGCAACGTCATCTAGTCCCAAACTAAGCAGAGCTTGTATTATGAGTACTAGATAACTGATAAACATACTTAAATAATTCTATATACATACCTACATATAACAGATGAATTACACCCAGACAGAGATGATCGTAACCAATGATCGTGTTCATCACACAAACATTTGCCCTGGGTGGTAATCAAACCCACGACTTCTGGTATAGCAGTCAGAATCACTAACCACTGCACCAACAGTCTCGTCAAGATGAATGATGGCAGTGATAGGTGCATGTTTACATAAAATATATGACACTTTAATCACTGTTAATACGAGTGAACGAGGTTGTATAAACAGCTGAAAAGGTCGTGTGACCTTAAAATGTAGTTTCTAATGATTTGCCTATATTATTTTAGGTTTTAGGACTTAGATATTTTTTAAGAAAGAGCATTGTTGTAATGTGATAAGTGTATTCCCAATGCAATTATTTTATAAAACCTATGTAAGTCACTTTAAGTATTTAATAAAAGTAAGAAATGATTAGAAAGAGCCTGTGTTATTGTACCCGAATTAACTTATCATTATAAATGTAATAAAAGTAATACTTAATAAGAAATTAAGTTATCGCACGTGCTACATGGGACGCGCTGTTATCAGCTTAACTGATCCCAATAAGACCAATGTTGATATGATAAAGATAGTAAACACATAATATATTTAGTCTTATTGATAGGTAGTCATAACGCTTCTTTCCCTTACTAAATAAAATCAACAAACTGTATAAAATATTTTAGGAGTAAATTGTCCTTACGACGTTTCTGAACGGATTAGTGATAATTATTATACCTCATGTGTTCTTAAAGAAATGAAAGAACATTGCCACGACACAAAATTGTTAACAACATTGCTGTTCATTTTCTTGAACATACTTAGGTACAATAAGAAAACCTAAACTAAAAGCTTGTTTAAATCTATTTAATTAGAAAGTGCCATGGCGCTATTCTGCATATTCCACTTGTTTTAAAGTAAACTGCAGCCTATTTCCTAATGGCATCGAAAACAACAACAATCCTTAATCTTCTGATAGTTAGTGACTTCTGGTATCTAACACAATTCACACTTATCAAGTGCTGTAAATTTAGATAAATGTGGATTCGCAAAGTGTTTGCGAAAATTATTTCACTTATCGTTTTACTGCTAACCGCTAGCCTTTGTGGTTAAATGCATTGTATTTAAAATGGCCGATTTACAAAAAGATAAGGATGTGGGTTCAGAAGTTCCTAAGAGAAAACTAGACCTCGATACTGTGCTGATAGAAGAAATCGGACAGTTTGGGAGATTCCAGTGCCGGACACTTGTGCTAGCGATGGTGATGGTGATCTTCGGTGCGTGGGCAGCTGTGGAGTACATGTTCACTACGGCTCGTATTAGCACCAGGTAAATCAAGTTACATTCATGGAATACATTCATCTGCCCTTTTCATACTGTATGATACCATATTCTACAGGAGACGATTGCCCCTAAGATCTCTATAAACCATTCTTAAAGAGCAAAACAAGTATCTCATAGTAAGGTTGGTTATTTGTAGATTGTAAAGTCTTGGTTATTGTCAAAGATCAATGTATGACAGTCGGGACCAATGGTTTATGCACGGAGATGTAAACACTGCCACATTATTAAAATACAAGCGTAGATTTAGGTAGAGATCTTATACATGCATAAGATATCTAGCCGTACAAATCAATCACATCTAATTTTAAATGTCTTTGGATGCTGTCCTAGGTGCTTGATCCCAGAATGCGAAGTGGAGCCAGCAGAGTTCTCTCCGTACTGGTTGCCGAACGCGGTGCCCGGCAACGACAACTGCCAACGCTTCGGCAACGCCTCGTCCGCCCTGCGGCAGGTGGCCAGCGACACGTGCCCCGCCGCACTGTTCGACCGCGACACCGTGCTGCCCTGCGAGCAGTACGTGTTCGAGAACACGCACTCCGTGGTGTACGATGTAAGTGGTCCCGGCGTATAGCTGGCAGGCTCGGTGTGTGTGTCGGGCGCGGGCTGACGAGTGTGTTGTGCCGCAGTACGGGCTGGCGTGCGACGAGTGGCGGCGCTCGCTGATCGGCACGGTGCGCACGTTCGGCACGCTGACGGCGCTGCCCATCACCGGCTTCGTGTCGGACCGCTGGGGCCGCCGCGTGGCGCTCACCATCAACGCCTTCAACACGGCCTGGCTCGGCGTCACGCGCTACTGGGCCGACACCTACCTCGGCTTCATGTTCTCAGAGTTCTTTGAAGCCACTTTCGGCTCTGGTGGATATACTAGTATCTATATTTTAAGTAAGTTTCTAAATAAGTTACGAGGATCTATTCATAAGAATAGTTATTTTGTAGATTTATACATAAAGTACCAGTAGTAAAATAACATTAAATTACTTTTACTGTTTTTACATAGTGATGGAACTGGTTGGCCCTAAGTACCGTGTAGCTGTTGGAGCAGCTTTAAACACTGGCTTTGCGCTGGGTCAGGTGACGATGGGACTCATCGCCTGGTGCGTACCCAACTGGCGGAACCTGACACTCGCGTTGTACATTCCTCAGTTCATTACGGTCGCATACTATTGGCTCATCAGTGAATCTGTCAGGTGGTATTTGAGTAAAGGACGCTACGATGAATCAGAAGCTCTACTGAAGAAAGTAGCCCAAGTGAACGGGAAGGAAATGTCTGATAAGACATTGGCAGCGTTACGTAATATGGCAGCAGAAAAGTCGCAGAGTGAAAAGATACAGCCTAACAGCAACGAGCCGTGGCTGATCGTGCAGGTGTTCCGGCACAAGCGCGTGCTGGTGCGCGTGCTGGTGTCGCCCGTGTGGTGGATCACCACCACCTTCATCTACTACGGACTGTCCATCAACGCCGTCAACATGTCCGGCAACCGCTACCTCAACTACGTGGCCGTGGCCGCCGTCGAGATCCCCGGCTTCTGGATTGCATTTATATTGATGAGTAGGATTGGCAGGCGGCCGGTATTGGCGAGTGCTTTTCTGATCTGTGCCGCATGTCAGATCGCATACATTTTCATCCCTTCAGGTACGTAAAAAATGTAATCCTGAACTTCTTATACAACGTTGATAAAAGCGAGAGGCATTAAATGAAACCACATATTCTGTATATCATTATAAGGCTACACAAGAAAAATCAAATCAATGTAAGCAATGTTTTTATAATAACTTTCGTGAGGATGATTCATACTTAAAACGTTATAACGGTTTACTCACGCGTATTTATCGGGATAGTCCGACTAGTTTCGGACCCAACCGGAGCCAACTAGATAACTATGCCTATAAAACTTAGTCACCTAATCAGGAAGATACAGCATGTTCAAACTAAAAAAAAACTAAAAAAATATCCTGTGACTAAACTATTGCTTACATTGATTTGATTTTTGTTGTGTAGCCTTATAATGATATACAGAATATGTGGTTTCATTTAATGCCTCTCGCTTTTATCAACGTTGTATATGACATGCAGATTTGTGAAAAATGGTGAAAAAAACTAATGTGAGTTATACCTTTCAGACATGTATGGAGTATCGTTGACAGTTTACCTGATAGCCAAGTGCGCTATAGCGATGGTGGCGACGTCGGTGTACGTGTACACGTCTGAGCTGTACCCCACGAAGCACCGCCACTCTCTGTTCGCTTTCTCGTCAATGATGGGGAGAATCGGATCCATGCTGGCGCCACTCACACCTGCTTTTGTAAGACCTTTTTATTAACAAAACAAAAATAAACATAGATGAGCATAAATCTAATAACAAGTTGATAAAGGGAAGATTTAAAAATGTTCGCAGATATGTGAGATATGATATCAGTTACTAGCCAGATTACATTTTCTTGTATTTCTAGGGTGCGCAGTGGTTCGAGGAGCTCCCGTTCGTACTATTTGGATCGTTTGCCTTCCTGTCCGGCGTCCTGATCTTCGTGACGCCGGAGACGCTCGGCACCACCATGCCTGATACGATGGAGCAGGCTGAGAAGCTCGGCGCCGGCGACAGACGACGATGAAAATACAAAACACTTATAGAAATCTCATGTATGTTAGTGGACCGTATCGGTAACGATTAAACAACATTTTTTTTTTTATAATTTCTTATTACTTTTATTACTTATTACCTAACTTAAAATTTACTCAAATTAAATATTTTTTTTTAGTTACCTTTATTTTTTATATTAAGTTTATCGAAAAAGGCCGGCCAAGTGCGAGTCGGAATCGCCCATGAAGGAATCCGTAGCACCGTGCGGTTTAACAATTACGACGCACGACGAAAAAAAAAAATACCAACTAGATCTCGTTCAAACCAATTTTTGGTAAAATCTTGAGTTTTAGGGTGACTTTTCGAAGTATGAGGATCCCAATGCTTTTTTAATTATTGTTTAAGGAAATAATTTCAATAATTAAATCCAATTTAATCGAATAATCCTCCTTTTGCATTGGTTAAAATTTACAACCAACTCCCAAATAAAAAGACTGATTCCACAGTAAAACAGGTACCTAACTTAAAATGTTACCTACACTCTTAGCAACAATATATGCTCGTAACCCATTGCTATTTATTTCAAATATTTTTTTATGAGTACATAATACTATGAGTTCGTAACAATAACTTACGCACTTTAACCTATTACGTATTATGTAATATTTTCAGGATTCATCTTTTTATCTATACAAGGCATTAAGTAACAATAGTACATGTCGTGGTGAATGACGTGCATTCTTAACAAATGCTGTGTTAGAATTCAAGCATTATTGTGATATAGGTTTTGACCTACGTGGAAAATCTGGAGAACACGTGACACCAAAAAAGGTCAATGAGTGTGACTAGTAAAAGGAGCAAAAATGATCTTAGAATATTAAAACCTTTTTCGTCCGATCTCGACTGGCGACCTTATGACTCTCGAGTTAAGCTCACTTCAATTATTTTATTCAGTTGAGATAACTCATCTTGTTTAGTATGCTTGCTAGTAGATTCTTGGGTTTCACTGAGTAAGTATAAGTTTTCATCAAATAAAATAAATGCTGACTGATTTACTTGTCAACCCAGATATCAACTACGATACAATAAAAATAAACACATAACTATATCTTGTACACTTGTATTATAACCTAACATTGTGGACCAGGTTTTTAAAACCGAGAGTTATACTTGTACCTACAATTTATGTGTTGCAATAAATTCACCGGCTGAATTGCAAATACTTGTATCGCAACTACGATGTTATCTTCAGGCGCTATGCGAATAAGTTCGTAATATTTCCCAGGTACCAATATCTAACTGGGTACCAGTTTAAAGTGCATGTTAGATTGTATTATGTGTATAGTCTAGGAAAATCGTTGGAAAACTGTTCTTTCTTAAGTTGTTACTTAGAGGAAGCAAGTAGCTTGATAATAATAAACAAGACTATGTTGATTGCAAAGAATCGTAAGGATGTACGAGTCTGTTTAGTCGTCGAATCATAATAATATGTTTATAATTTAAATAACTTGAAAATCAGTACATATTGCGGCATGTCTGCTGTACACACACGCCGGTGTGTCGCCGCAGACGCGTTTCACTGCGGAGCGAGGCGCGCGCGCCGCCCGCACATGCGCACACGCACGCACACAACCACACATGTAGCCTGTTATTGTTATAAATAATAAAATACAGTGTAGTGATCATGAACAAATATTTCTTTTAACATATTTTGGTAAGTTTTGTTCCGTTTTAATATGTTCTTATTTACTTTGGGATACCTAAGTTGGGAATCGTTTTATATCTCACATATTCACTTAATATTAACAAGACGTTACCGTTTACTTTCGTAACTTACATTAATATATTATTATTCAATAATTTCTACCAGATTATGTCAGGACCTGATTGTTATAGTAGTTATAGTTCTTCACTGTAATGATTATGTATTTTTTTTGGAGTTTAAAATTCGTCCATCCAATAAAAAGAACAAAGATATTTACAATGTTACATTACAACACACATATTGATATTTACAACACACCGTAGCATAGATCCCTTTGTATAATTTAAATGAGTTATTCCGAAAATTAAGTTATTTGCGAAATTGTGAAGCATGGCTTCCGCGACAATATTTTTTGTGAAGCCATCAATCTTATTATGGAAGTAAATCATTAAGTTAACCACTTAACTATTATTATCGGGATGATAATATAATGAGGATAATTATGCGTAACAATAAGTAATGTTTTATAGGGACACTAAAAAAATGCAAAACTTTTTTATATTTGTTATTACTTATAACATTTCTTGAAAAATAATTAAATCGATTCTATACCGTTCCGTATCTCACTTGTCCAATACTTGTATTTACTTATTAGTTGTTAATTATTTTTATCTGTGATTGTGGTTTATTGTGTACTATTCCTGCTTACCCTGTGCCTTTTCAATAGGAGAGTAAAAAATTACGTTCAGAATGTATTTTTTCGAAAACCATATAAATATTTAATTCTTATACCAAGTATTGCACGACTTTAATGTATAGCGTTACTTGTAATCGTAATAAATGTTATTCGCATGGAAACATATCGTATATACGCTTGCTAGTATCATAATATGAGCTACTACCAGATAAGTTAGACATACAACGCCAGGTCAGGTTAATCGGGATCAAGGTTCTGCAGGTCAGCCATACTCAGCTATTAACACCAACTAATAAGGATATTACACTTTTGTAAGCCGATGTTCTTTTATTTATATCGGCGATTATTGATCTCACAGGGCAGTTGGGACTGGTTGATGTTCCTTTGTTTCTAATAGGTCGGGGAAAAAATCTTTTCGCATTATAGTATGTATGAACTTGTAATAAAATCTTTTTGGCTATAGTATTTGTATCTGGCTGGTTTTGGTATAATTGAAAGTTAAAATTTTAAAGAACATAATTACAAATTCTAATTTTATTAGAGACAGAAAGATTTTATTACAAGTTCATACATACTATAATGCAAAAAGATTTTTTCCTCGACCTATTATGTCCTAACTATTGTACTCATGGTATATTACGCTTCAGTAAGAGTTAAAGGCGGGTTTAGGCTAAACCAACAAAGAACTTCAGTCAGGGCTAAAATAAAACCGTCCTCTCTTGAACTTTTATTTGAGATTTCCATTGGAAGAACGAAGAAGAAATATTCAGTTTATGTTTACACAAATAGAATATCATATACGGACAAACAAAATGAGCATTTGCTCGACTTTTAAGATAAATGTTTTCCCGGCACCCCCAAGATTTCGAGCTTCAGGTTTCTTTGCGGTTTGAAAGGTGAGTGCAGAAATACTAAGGTTTGCATTAATTTCCTTTTTTTCTGTTATATATACCTACATATTATGCTCAAAGTCATGTTTACATAATTATACTGAAGTTATTTGTTACACGTACTGCTATCAATCTTCATTAGAATTCTTCTTTTTTAAATTTGTATGTCTACCTGTGGACAGCGTTGTGGGTTACATTATGACCACTAAATTGCATTGTTTTATTAGTTGTTAGATTGTATAAATTAACTGTTTGCCTTGTTGTTCTTTTGTAATAAAAATAAAATAAAATAAAGTTCACAGCACTTATTTACAGAAAAATGGAACGTTCATTTATAGTTCTCACGTCAATGAATCAAACATCAACCTCCGTTTTATATGGTTATAAAACAAACATTACACGTCCGGGACAATATTTGTGTTTTACTGAAATTACTACTGAGTACCAAGTACCAGGTAGACTACAGCTAAAGCGTCCTTACTATTATTGTAACAAGATTAAGAGGCGTGAGTTTACAAAGGTTCATTAGATTAGGTGGTATACAATTTTCCCTGAACAGGCAGCGTAGGTACCAACTTAAGATATAACGTAACTTTCGCGTCAAAAGTTGGAGAATCATTAAAGATTGCAGTTATTTATAAACCATAATTAAATAATTTTCTTAATAAGCCATTAGATTAAATATTCTATTTTAGAAACCTTTTCAATAGTAGTTAGTATTGGAACAAATGCCTGTTAACTAATAGGCCTTTAATATTATTAGTTATTAACTTGAGCACGTATTATTTGTTTTGGTAATGATGTCTCGATTATGGCAATTACTAATGATTAAATTATTTTTAAAGGTTCTTAGACTCGAGGGTTAGAGGTTAACCTGTATGTGTAAGTGTTTAAACATAAACAACGAATACCTAAAGTTTAATATTACGGGCATGCGGTCTATATCTCTTTACGTATATTCCTCCGACTACAATAATAGTAGCTATTTCATTCTGTTCGAACAGAACGAGATTGATTGAAATAACATTGAAAGGTTCGATAGTATGGTAAATTAGCACTGGTTTAACAAATTATTTTGAAAGACCTTCTTACGAACTTCAATCGGCTCTAACAAAATCGTAACGTTACAGACATGTTTGTTCGTCTGGGTAGCCCTTTAGATGAGACCATCAAAATAAACAAGGCTAGTCATAGTAGTTAACTCTCATGCAATTGGAACTAAATATAATAAAAAAGTACTTAATTGTTTACATTTTTCTTTGCGAACGCCCTGTGCGTGATTGTCGCATCCTTCACGATTATAGAATAAATGTAGTAGGCAGTTATAATGTGAAGACTTCTTTTGATAAGACTATAATTTCCAAGTTACCTATCATATACAGTACGCAGCGTCAGCGCACTGCACGGGCCACGCGATGTTTACCGACGCGCGTAATATGTCATTATCCAATATGTTGATAGAGTCGCGTGCGCGTGCATGCTGCAGCTAAATTATACCAGCTATTAGATATGTTACTCTGGCTCTGTTTCCGAATAAAACTAATGCATTCCTGTCGCAAACACAACACATGTCTGATATTAAGTACCTATCTTTAATATTAAAAACCATTATGAGTAATTAATTAATGCTTGGCGGCAGCGCCAACCATCAAACAGAAAAATAACTGTGGTTTGTAGATAGCGACTCAATTAGGTTAGATTGATTTGGTAATTTAATTATAAAACGATGTGTACAAATCACGGATCGTTAATTGTAAAACCGTGCACTAATCACGTGTCTTTTTGAAAAGGAATGTCATCCTCATACATTAAAGCGATGTGGTCCGCGCTAATGCTTATATAAATATGAGTTGTCTAAGGGTCTAGACCACTCTACATTTCGTATGAGTCCATTATTTGATAATCCGTTTTATAAAGTTGGGCAGATCGACGACAGCAAAGGTTTAGGTTACTTTCAAACATCCATTCCATCTTAAATCAACCTTTAAATTCACCTGTTGGTTTGTGTGATTGGCTGTATTGCGGTGGCTATTTATTGTACATCATTCGATAATTTTTGTGTGTTTTATTCATTAGTGTTACAGGGGTGCGTTGTTTATCGTTACCCACTGAAATAAATAAATTTGTAAAGAATACCGTTTTCTAAATATGATATATTTCGCATAATATGAAATGTTTGGGGCGGATGTTTAGCAAGTAGAGTATGCTCTATTGTCTATTTGCTGCGGAGCCTTGTCAGCGCCTTAGCCTCGATAGCTGCGACAGTTCACAATGAAAACACTTTTCCCTTCGGCTATCGCATATTCATGTCCTCACTACAATACTCGCATTAGCATGTACATGACATTGCATATTACCGCGCATACGCACTATCTATGCATATGGAGAGCGTCAACTAGAAATTGCAGAAGTATGAAACAAGAGGTTCATTTTGGAACGATTTGTGAGTAGGTGAAAACATCAAAAGACTGTAGAATATTTTTGTGTTATAAACAGAAACCACGTTAACTGTTATTGAAATCCGTGAGCTACGTGTGATTTCTTGAGAAATAAAATATGATTTGCGAGTGTTTTTAAAACCGTAGTAGGTATTTACGGGAATTCCTAAATCTAAAATAAGATAACTACAAACGCTATCTACTCGAGATACTTTTAATATGGATTTTGGAAGGAATACATCCTAGATTACCTAGTTATTTTTCTTTCCTTATTATAACATAGTTGTCGCTTCCTGCGTCTGTCCATTCTTATGACCTTTAAAACTACACAATGGATTTTGGTGTTGGAGGTTTAGAAGAAAGTTATTAAATATTTCAGATCTAAATTACATCACAATAGCATCCGTGCGAAGTCTTATAAAAACTAAGTCTTGATATTTTGTGAGAAGTATGCAAAGAAATGGTTACCTCTATGTTTATACACAATGTGTCGCTCGTTCCAAACAGCGAGTGTTATCACTAGCGGTGCCCCGGGGTCGCGGCGCAGACTCCGCACCGATACCGGCACTCGCCGGCCCGCGCCACGCTCAGCTCCAACCCCAACTACAGCAAAAATGGGGGCAACGACTGCTCCATATACTTATCACTGACGTACTTAATCTTTGGGATTGTCACGCTAAATGTTTGTGGGTGACGTAGTTTGTGACAACAATAGAAGAGACTGATACCCGGTTTCTAGAATGCCGGAATAAATTATTTTAATTATTTTCTTCTTCTTCAAATTCTAAATTCCGAGAACGGTTTAATATTCTCCGCTTTATCGCGTGGCTTGTGTGTTCAAGTGTGGTGTTATCAGTAGCACAACAGTCGTAGATCCCCGCACAGGTGTTAGGGCACGAGACAATGAAACGAATTCAAAGGAACTCACTCGGTTACATGACGCGCGTGACGTCACACATTATACCTGCCAAGCGTTGGAACTATAGCTGGACAAACAATTATATACCTGCCTGCCTATTGATATATTTAAAATTATTAAAGATTTTGTATATTGACATGAAAAATATATTTTTGTTGATTCTTATTCCTATGAATAATACAGTAGTGTTTAGGGAAAAAGGAATTATGTTCAATTAATATTAATGACATATATTTATTGACAGGAAACCGATATGAATCAGAATATGATTTGTAAAGATTGAGGAAACAGATGGATGACGAAATAGACTTTAAGAATAAGTGCGTATAACTGTATGGAAAATGGAAAAGGTTCTATGATCTGCAGTTAATTTCACTATCGATCAGCTGAGCACGTGAGCGCGAGCTCGTACAACTATAAATAGCATTCCGGCGAGGTTTTACGACTTACGAGCGCAAATCTTCATAATTTCCAATCACCCAATCGCTGTAATTACTAAAAACGCATAATAATGTGCTGTAAGTGTAATTGTACTTCTGCGGCTTAAAAAAGGCTTTTTAAGGCGTTCATTTATTAGTGGTTGATTTTCATAACGAATTATTATCTGGGTATGTTTTAAGACCAGGAATGCTGCTTCAGTTCGCCTTTTTGGTGGCACCGGTAAATAATGAAAAAATGTGACACACTATTACTAGATACCCTGTGCATTAAAGCGTACCAGCTGCCCTGTTGTTCCTATTTTTTTTTGCAACGTAACGAATGAACACAGATTTTTTGTCACAAAATGAAGATCAAGGAAACGTATCTGTAAAAGTGTCATCAAATAAAAGTAGCATCCGCTTTATAAAGCAGTAGGTTAGAAAGGTCAGCTTAGAAATGCACATGTTTAGTTTTTACAATAACAAGCTATTATTCAATTGCGTTGCCGCAAATCATGGCGGCTGGTGATATATCAGAGGTCGCATCTTGTTTGCGCACGACTTTAGGAGTCGTGTCGCTCATGCACATGCATGGTGCCGGGTTAATACGACCCGGTATTTTTATGATATCATACACACAAACATGTTATTCCATTAAGGATTCCAAATCGATTCAAGTTTGTGAGGATTAGTAGGTATGAGTCTCTACCTAAAGGATTTTGTCACTGTTTTGAATCTTGACTTTCATAATTTAATAAAAAAATTGTAGGAAAAATATTAAATCTGAGACAGAACTCAAACTGGCGACTCCGGTTTTAAGGTACAAGTCGCTTTAGAAAGTAAGCTACAAGAAGATCACTTGATGCACATCTTGCAGCGATGCCAGATTTTTCAAAGTAAAGCTTTTTCAGCCGACCTCTACCTAGTTGTGAAATGAAATAAAAAAACATTCAGTAGTGCGCTAAGTGTGCTACGTCAGTATTTTACAGACAAACCCTTGAGTCAATCATATATCACGTAGTTCTGGAGTCGTGACCTACACTGATGTGCGTAATGTGGACTTTAATCGATTGTGATTCACAAAAGAAGGTGAATGCATAAAAAAATACAAAATGCCTTTGTGCACGTAATTATTCAAATCACATGTAATTGATACAATTATAAAAAATCTTAGAGTTAGCGAAATTTTCTTTAAAAAAAACATAATGTGCTAATCTATTGTAACTTTTCATCTTTCATTGCCTTAGGATGCTTGTGCTACCTTTAGAGAAATTGGTCCATAATACATCTATCAATCTAAAACTGACCTTCAGATACGATAAGCAACATACATTTTAACAGATTTGTACAAAAAGATAGCACAATACTAACTTTTTTTCAAATTAAAAAAAAAACAAAGTCTCTTACCGCTATCTGTCTGTCTGTTTTGATATAAATGGATTTTGATGTGGATTTTTTAACGTACTTATAGAATGTTTCAAGAGGAACATTTACATGAATACATGCGTAATTTGAGTATTGCACCCAAAAAAACCTGGGACGAATCGCTAGTATATCATAATTTGGTAGGTACAATAAGTTCTTAATAATTAGAATACGTCCGTGTAGTAACAATTTGATAATGTGTCAGCAAGTTGTCCTGCATAATATGTTTATATTGGATTAAGTGTGTCGTTCGCGGACATCCTTTGTTCTTGATAAATGTATTCGAATTAGTACGCATGCATCTAGCGCGCGTGTAAAGTGTATTTGTTGTAAACATTAGATTATGTAAGCAGTGATAGCCTACCACCCCTCTCCCCGACAGATAGCCGTAATACTTGTTATTACGAGAAATCTATTATGTCTTATAAGGTTCACTGCAAACAATTGTTTAGTCTTATTTGAGCTCCGTTTGTTTTACATAGGAAGTAACTATTACAGAACTCAGAATATACATGCTGGCTCTGGCGATTTACAAAATGTACCTACTTGTGTAAAGTTTGATAATGATTAGAGTAGAATGTTTTAAACACTTATTAGTAATAGTGATTATTTTCCGAAAACTTTCCTTGGAAAACCCGAAAATAGAGAAAACCACATTCAGTGGTTACTGCGCGTGCAAATCGTAAAATTATAATTACTCAGCTACTTTATGTAGTATATTTGTTTTCCTCCAAAGACATGTGATTGTTAGTATTAACCGTGTTCCTGTGACGTCACTGCCACACTAACCTTGACCTGCGCTGTGACGTAGAACACTCGTGAGTCTCGTGACGTCACCACACTGTCACCATGGATGTGTAGGTATAGCGTCATGCGGTGTGAGAGCTCTTTCTGCATGGTCATTGTGGTTTTGTGGGTAAAAAGTCTGAATACCTATTTTTTTTTACTTTACCTCTTCCTTGCTGGAAAGTATCTGACGTCGCTAATAAATCCCCAAAGCGTATTGAAGAGAACAGACAAAAAGTTTGGGTTGTCTATTTTGTATTTTATAATTTCTGTTATTATTTTTACGCTTGGGCCATGGGGACCGGGTGCACGAGCTCTGTATAAGGAACTCGCTAAGCGTTTGGTCGACTCCACCCGTGATCAGGGGGCTGGACTGTATTTCGCGCAAAGAATTGGTATTGCCGTTCAGCGTGGTAATGCGGCCAGTCTCCTGGGCACGTTTCCCGCCATTGACGGAGATGAGGATATTTTTTTCGACGCTTTGCAAATATGTAATTTTTTTAGTTACATAAGTTTAGTCATAAATATAATCCCTTTTATTTGCTTTCCATATAATCGTGTTCTACATAAACTATTTCTGTTATTTGAAAAAGATTCAGATGTTTTTACATATTTTGAAACGGAGATAGCTTAAAAGTAGAAATGAAAAGCCATTTTTTTACCGTACCTTACCTATGCAGTTAACCCGCGTGCAGTGTTAGTCTGCATCAAACTATGTAAAAAGGTGACGAAGGTGGAAAGAAAACCAAGTAAAATTATAGTCATACTTACGCATGTAGTGAAAACAACCTTGAAATAGTACTACAGTACTAGTTAGGAAGTGTGTGCACTATCATGTGTAACTAGGTACGTAGATATGCTAAAACATGCGTCGCCTGACCCCACACAAAGGTCTCTGATTAACAAACGACTAACTTGAAGACCTAGCATCAAATTAAGATTATCGTAAGCCTTATCATAAGCCAAAAACTTCCATAGTGGTTAAAACGATTAAATATGAAAGTCAATGATATTTGATAATAGTAGCGAATACTTTATTTCAAAGTACCTACATTAAATTGAATAGATCAGGATGATCGGCCAAAAGTCCATTATGAGGTGTTCCTGAAATTTTGGTTGGAGGGCGTCTATTTTTTTTATTTTTGCAGTGATAAAATGGACGCCCTGGCACGGGTAGAAGATAGAGCCTCTACACTACAGTCAACAATAAAGCACATTTTTGCACAGACTCCCGTTTTAGTTTTTGTGTTGCGGGGGGTTAATAATATAACACATCTTACAATTATTCTAAATTCACGAACAATTTTACTCGTCATAACACTTAAAAAAATATTTGGTTTATCATAAGCAACAATGAAACGACACACATGAACCTTTTCGATAGCACGCAGCTTGCGTACGGCCGGAGCGGTGTGAAAGCAGTACGCTAACCCATACGTGACAACTGATAACACACGCTTATCTTACACTTTCGGGCTGATTCTGTTAAAAGAACACTTCTTACTCCAATTGTATTGTTCACTCCACTTTTTGTATGTTACGAAATCATAGTGTAACGAGCGGTGAGTGTTGTTTATGAACCGGACATCAAACCGGTTTTATGCGTTTTAGGTTATTCAAAAATTAGTATTTATTAACAAGTTCGTGTAAAGAAGGATTATTTGTGTAAATTATTTGTAATGGAAATAAATTATTTTTAATTTATGCTGTGTCATTAATTTAAATACTAATACTTAAAAATCAGGTTTATTCTTCTAAAATAACTATCCAAAAATTAACATATAGATTTTATAATTTGAAATGAATAGATAAAACTCGCCCAATTTGTAGCAGTGCCTAAATTTCGTAGGCCATTCACTGGTCTACAGCTACGCAAGCGCTACGCTTTGCACTAATCGTAGATGCTGCGTAGGCACGCAGGTATGATTGGAATGGTATGTTGAATTTGTATTTTATGTTCTGGTAGTTTTGGTAACTTGTATTACATTATTGATTTAATGAAAAGTTACCTTCTTTGTTATGGTGTATCGTTTACGGTAATTCGATTAAACTATCTAAAACTGATCTGAACTGATCATAAAACAAAAGGTCAAATCAGTCAGTGTGGACAAGACAATCCCGATATAAATACGTGATCTTATGTGACAAACACTGGCTCTATGAACCAATGATAGAGTTATAAAATACAAGAGTAGCTTACATATATGTATGTTCATTTCATAGTTATCAATACGAATTGATGTCACTGAGTATGAAATAAATAGTAATTAAAAAGGTGTACCGTATAAATACCGTTCCCAACTTGTATGGGATCTTATTGTATTTTGGCGTAATAGAAAGTAATGGACTTATGTTTAACTGAAGAATGTAGAGTTGTAACAATCACTGTTGGAACATAATGGTAGAGCTAGGTTTATGAATGAGGCTTCGTTTTATTTGCCGAGACATTGTAACGTTACGCAAAGCTCCGCATTGTCACCGCGAAGTCTATTGTACGCTCTTATCGGAATTACTGAACGAACTGATAAAGATCCTTTTGTCTTAAACAGTTTGATAGCATTCACGGAGCTTTGCAAATTACAGTTGTTCATCTATGTTTTGACTAGTATCACAGCAGCGCGTAACTGCAACCTTTTCTAAGAAAAGGTGGTTGTGTCGTAATTGAGTACTTACTGTATTTTTTGTTCAAGAGGTAAACTTCCGTGTATTTGTGAGAATGTGTTAAAACTAAATGTTTGTTAATTATTTCTGAGATTAAATGAACGGGACATGAGATTTTGATGTAACTTTTTTACACAGACAGGTAGGAGCAGCGAATAAGTTAAATTGATAATGTGTAGAAAAGGTATATCCCACGCAATGCCGTGATAAGTAAAGCTAGAATTAATACCTCATGCTTCCGACTGGGATCCGGATTGAGCCGGCAGTAGACTGCATATAATGGTGTATTTTGAAAACATTGATATTTGCGGAGGGGCCCACGACGTCGACGGCGACAATACAATACCGGCGTGGGACAGAAGTATAAAAATACAGCAAACAACGTGTGGGTGTTGTGCTGCAGGTGAATAGATGTTTGTTGCGGAGCGTGTGTTCGTGCGTCCGCATTGTTTGCGCCGAGTCGTGAGTGAGCATCTTGTAAACACGCCGCGTACAACATGCTGTTGTTTTGATCACACCTGTGGAGCTTTAGACTGTAGTAGCGTTACGTTTAGTGCATTATATGAGTTGTGTAATAAGTTTTTGTTACAAAAAGTAATTTCCAAGAAGTTCGTAATGTTCAAGAAAACTGTAACTTAACACACTAAATTATTAAACGTGTAAGAACACTAAATTATTAAACGTAGATTAGCAATTTGTATATCTTGACGTGCCTCATTTAATATTGAGATGCCAAATTGTACTGTTTATTTTTCACAAACTATAGGAGTGGTAATTATTTGTAAAACCGTAAAATAAGTTAGAACGTTAATATTAACGCGCTGAGTGCGCAGGAGATAAGCGACACCTCAAATGTTTTACTTGGATCGGAAGTGCGGCGTGACCGAGTGTACGTTACATTCGATACGCACTCACATTGCGCATAACACCACTTACTTTAGCACAGTCTGCATCCAGGGTTTCACCGTACTTTTTGTTGAACAAAAATAATTACTCCTTCTTTCTCTCCTACTTTCTTTTGCCGACATATTTTGGGGGCAATGAGAATCAGGACAATCAGGCTCACATCAGAATTTTTCATATCGGTCTATACCTTTACAAAAAAATCTTGAACTATGGGCAAAGCCATGGGGGCAACGCTCATAGTTCAAGAGTTTTTTTCATCTCGCCTTTCTGGCCTAAATTCGCCGAAAAACAGAATTCTGTAAAAAAACCACACATTTACAGGACATAATTAATGAGTAATCCTCAGGAAATTCTTAATGAATATGTAAAAGTAATTTCTCCATTGACGTACAAGGAAATAGGGCATGTTCATCACAGCAGACTCATCACTCCGCTCAACGTGGTGCAAAGTAGAGTGATGCTATCAATATTAAGGATAAATTCACCAATTGTTGGAAAATTTTATCATAACGCATTTTGCGCAAACTTATATTCAATAAGTACCTACTTATGTTTGGAGTTATTTCTCCCACTTGACACCTATTTTGAACACCTGTCCTTATTAGTCGATATGCTGGGAATCACGCCGTAGTGTATGAGTGATATTGGTATGACGGCGTCGGCGCGTCCAGCCAGACAATAGTGGTGTCCCGGCGTGTTGTGGTCTGCCGCGTCACACGTGGAACTTCCTTGTATTATGTGGCCTGCAGTCAAACTTCAACAATAGCCTGCAATTATGCGTAACACAACTTAAGGAAATTCGCACATGACTCACAAACTACGGGTATTACAAACCACTGAAAGAGAAAGAGATGTCTATCTTTATTTTTCAAATGTTTATTGTGAATAGATTCGTTGTTGATAATCCATTAAAAGTGCACTGATTAAAATTTTGTAATTAGGAACATAACTTTTTAAGTTTTCAAAAACAGTTGGACAAAATGACACATTTGCTAGATATAGTGATAAATTATAAGTGTAACAATTGTTTTAATAACAGCCAGCAGTACTCGTGTGTGCATAACTCATAGCTCAGTCCACCGCCGCCTGCGAGCCGCCGCGACCCGCGCCGGGACCCTGTGCGCACCGCGTGGTGACGATGTCTAGCCGCACCACCACACAATAGCTTCCACAAGTACCTAATTACGTGTAAGACGTGTTATGTACCGATTGTATCACGTATATATACGCCGGGAAACGCTCGGAGGCTTTCAGTAGTTCAGTGCTTGTGTAACGGATTTGCGTAACTGTGACTTGGAGCTTACAGTGTGCTGTAAACACCGCCGTAACCAAGTTGTGTAAGTAACACGAACGTGCGTATGCGCAAACTTTTTGGATGCTCATTTGTTTTTTACCATTTTTAAGTCACAATTTTCTTGTATCACAGTTCTGTAAAACTTTGTATCACACTTTAGGTATTGTTTGAATAAATGGTTAAGTTAAATGGAACAATGAGTGAACTTGAACTGAATATATAACACATGGAGGTCGGCGGGTCAGCGACCACGTGCAGCGCGCATATGACTTGCTTTAGCTTAGGGCCTTGACACAAAGTAGAATTTGCATCGGCAGAATTTGTTGCATTAGTTCTATCCAAGCACTAAAGCTTTGAGACTGAATATTGGGAAGAAGAGTTGTAAACTGAAATAGCTTGTTTATCGTCGGCCAGATACAAAGATATAGACACTTTATAGACCTAAGAACATCCTTTGAATAAGTTAGTTACACTAAATTGCGCCCATTTATATGAAGATTAAATACATAATCAAATATAAGCTGATACTGTGGATGTGGAATATTTCACTCCATGTACCTAACATGGTCGGTGGGTGTAACTAATTAATTTCTACAATAACATTATGTTACTTTCGTTGCCAATGCCAAACGGTAAATGTTTATATATTAACACGTCATTATTTTAATTTATAACATAAGTTTATTTAAATAAACTGCTACTTTTCTTTTCTTAAAAAAAAACCAACCCGGTTTTGTATTATTAGAGTCAGAATCAATATTTTCGCTTTATATTATGGGTAAAGAATACTGGACATTAAAAATTACTTCAATAAAACTTACAGTTCTAAGAGCTTTTCTTATCAGCAATGCGATTAGTCACTGATCCCTCTTCATAAAAACATTTTTCACACAACGAACGAACATGAATCATCACCTAAGCAAACCTTTATTGTCTAGAAATTATACTAGGTAGACTAGGTTTAAGAGATTTCTTCCAAATCTTTGAGGAAATACAGTTACCAAATCCACAAGTAACTCTATTTCAAAATTCCGTCGGTATTACGCCGGCCTCCGTCGCGTGCGCCGCCTCCCGCAGTCTTATCGTGGGCCATTCATACACTGTAGTGTTTAGGAGTTGCTCTTGCTCTTGTTGCCCAAACACAATGAGAACTGGGTTACTGAGTCACAAGCCCAATGCCCACTCCAATACACACTTGTAACTGGCTGATATACCACGCGTTAACAAACTTCGATATTAAAACCTCGTTTAAAAAACTCTTTTCTTAAAAAAAAGTATAAACGTCAACTGTCATGGTGAAGTGTCAAGTGGAGAGTTTATCTGTATCAAATATATTACTGAGCTTTATTAATAAGACAGTAAGGTGCAAATTCCAAGTGATTTTTAACAGGTAGATTCAGTTTTAGTTACTTCGGCTATAGGTACGTATTTAATGTTGTTATTTCATGTTAATAAGCATTGTTTTATTGTGCCTCATTTAAAAAGTTGTATGTGAATGCTTGTGTTTCTATAATTTAGTATAAATGATTCCATTCATCGGTAAGTCCCAACCATCAAACTTTACTAAGAGACTTTTTATTATTGTGCTTCTATACGTTGAATTAAAAAACTTTTTAGATGAAAGAAATAGAAAGAAAAAGAAGTTCGTATTTACGTACAATTTATGATCAATTAAATACAGATGACAATTTTATACGCTAAGGCCATTGTTTATTTAACTACCTAATAATGTATTGAAAATATCATAACGATCTTAGGGTCTAGGTTTGAACCAACGACTTTTAGTAAACCACCAAACTGCAAAATTAAATCATTCGAAATTGACTGAGATTGAAGAAATAGTATTTCGTGGATGGCCTTTCTTTACATCAACAACACATTCAAATATATTCTCGTCAGAATTATTTTGGTCACACATTTCCTCGAAGTGACAAATATTCACAATGTTTGCGAACTCTTTGTCTCTCGCTCCTTTGTGCGATATTTCGGGGGCATTAGTCAGCCGCAGCGAGGAGACAGTCACTTGTCACTAGTCACTAGTACAGTAACTGGTGTGTTTAAGTATAACGGTAGAATGTTTACATGCTAGCCGTGGCCGCTGATGCCCCTGTGTGGAAACTGTTTACATTTGCAAAAGCTTACGTCTATTACATCGGTGTGTATCGTAACAATTTAGATAATAGTCAGTTATTAACATGGTTATCGTGCTTTATAAATATTGTTCAAGCTCATAACAGTCACTAAAGAAATGATAAAAATATAATTTGGGTGAGACCTTTACTGTTTCAGCCCTCTTCCTCTCTCCTATTTTTTTTTTGCGTGCCCGAGAGGGTCCATATTGATCTTAACTTACTTAATTTTTTTTGTTACATAAGTTTAGTTATTAATGTAGATATTTCTTGTTTTAGTATTGTTTCTGTTAAATAAAGTTTGTACCTATTTTTTTATCATCTCTGTAACATATGGAATGCAATAAATAATAGAGTATAGAGTACAGTGGACAAAAAAACGCGCCACGCTCGCCCGAAAAAAAAATAACTTACAAATTGAATAGCATAGAATTTTGGAACAAGAGTCATAAAACAAATGCCTAACAACAGCTGCGCCAATCTTCGAGACAGTTAATTACTAGTTAGTATTCCTAGAACGGTCACTAGAAAACAATTACAACAATACGAGTACGACATGTGCATGACATGTTGACTTCTTTCGCATAGCCTGAACAAGCTTTTGTCACACACTATTCTAGTTTCGGGGATTTTATTCCGGATAAAAGATTTGAGATTTTAACTCTATTGGACGAACAAAAGTAACTAACAATAGTTACATGATTAGTTGACATTTGTTAAACTTGTTTACGAGTAAATCCTCTTTATTACCTATTCATAAATATAAAGCAGTGTCCTAACGGCGTGTGATGTAAGATACAATAACTATAATGACTGCTCTTAGTACTTATTTATATTAAATGTCTGATCGGGAAGTATTTCCTCGTATCCCTATGTTCACATTCTCGTGTGTATTGACTGATTCCCGTCATGTTTAAAACAATGCTTCTAGGCATGGAAATAAATGGCTTTCTCCAAAAAGTAAGGGCCTATTCCGAATAAATATTTTTTTGCGTACCTTTGACCAGCTTAGATGCAATTTTGATCTGTTTTAACAACGAGGTCTGTTTGCTGCACAGCCTTTGAAAACGATGTGATGAGTGTTTGTAGAGGCTAAATATTCTGAAGCTGTTCGATGTTGCATTGTTATATTTATTTACCCAATGTTGCCACGTGTAATAAAACTGTAATAAAAAGTATGAATGATAGACTTTCTGGTCTTATATCCTTCGTAATTTATAGTTGTTTTGTTGTTAGCACTCTATGATTATTTAATATTTATACTGTTTTCTATTGGTACATAAAAGTGATTTAATGTGTGTTTTTTCAATTTTGTTTGTCATTTGTGGACCTTGCGTTTACATAAACAATATTGATGTACGTTTCTTACCTTTCACGAAGTAACCTCGTGAGAAGACACCTGGTCCTTTATGGAAGCGAATGCGGGGACACAGTTGAACATAATGCACCACATCGGCGGAGGCCTTGTTGAGAAATTTAGTCTAAAATGTAGTGTGCAGTGCCATCTCCTAGGAAATATCCACTCTGTTCTATTGGAGAACATACACAATGAACATGATTTACCTTTTTTTATAATAACTTTCTTGAGGATGATTCATACTTAAATGATATAACGGTTTACTTATGCGTATTTATAAGGATAACCCGACTAGTTTCGGACCCAACCGGAGGCCTTAAACGCGAGTCGAGTTCGACTTGCGACCCCGCCGCTGCGTCAGCTCATGATTAAGGACTCTGTTTGGGTCCGAAATTAGCTGGGTACCCCTATAAATACGCGTGAGTAAACCGTTATATCATTTAAGTATGATTTACCTTCTGGTAAATAGTGAATCCGGTAGACTATCGACCTGAAAAAAAAAAATACTCCTGACTGAGGTCAGGCCTATGGCATATTATGGGCCGCGATTTGAGTTCAGGTTAACACAGTACTGGACACACACCCACACAAGCCCATGGCAACATACCAGCTGTCATCATTACAAAACTCCACCACTACAAAACTCATTACATATTAATTTAATAGTTTATCGATAGCAGCCAATAAAATTAACATTAAATAGGTAATAATTAAGTTTGTAATAGTCGTGAACATGAACTTGTCCAGTTAGTTCGGTCGTTAGTGCGACGCGACGCGCTTTTACTTTCATACTTTATGTGACCATTTAATTGTATTGTTTGGGAAGAACATTCGTCGAGAATGGCTCATTATTCGCACAGTTTTCTGTTTTTCCGTAGTGGATTTATTGCTTAGCTGTCAGGTAATTAATCCTCTTTATTAATAGGTACTTTATTGTGACGAGAGAAGTTTATGGTTAAGTAACAACCGCACGAGTTGGTTTATCTCAGGTTAAGCAACGCTTGGCGCGGTCAGCCCATTGATGGGTGTCCATCAATGCCAAAAAGAGTTCTTCTGTGTTTCGAAAAGTGTGTTCAAATTACCGTTACTAGTAGTCGGGGTTAGGAGGACGTCGCTCCATGTTAAACACTGGGATTTAATTGCATCCGGTAATGCTGAAAACGACCCCAACTAAGCGAAAAGGCTAGGCAGATAACTATAACTGTGGATCGATATTATTAAGTATAATATAGTAGTTCCAATTTGTGGGATTTCAAATTATTTGTAATTTAAATAAAATCGCGTATAATCTCATAAAAATGAGGTAAACATTTATCTTCCTTATCCATTCATAACTTAAACATGTTTTGAAGTGTTCATAAAGCATGGGACGTGTCAAGTGATGACGCTAGTGTAATATCCATTACTCAGTACGTAGGTAGTAGGTACCTACTTACACACGCAGAGGAAAGTACTTTAAATATGCATGATTGTTCTGTCGCAGCTTATTGTCACAACCCTCCGCGAGAACGGCAGTGCACTCTCCGGATACTTTCATACTTTCTTTATAGTTTGGTACATAGTTACTTTAAATTTTATTATTTTTTCTTGCATAAATTCAAATTAAATTAAATTATAAAAAAATATATAAAAAATGCTACAAAGATTTAGGATAATTAAATAAAGACAATTTGTTTTTAGATTAGTAAGATAAGATTTAAATTCTATACATCAAAAACAAATTGAACTGTCATTCTTAAATCGAAATATTTGTTTGTATAGCTGTCATATCTTTCGTTTCGGTAACAGTAACTTTCTGTATTAACTTTTGCCGTATAATTTTGCAAACAATAATTTTATTCAGTAAGATGTCATAAGTGTCGAAATGCAAATAATCAGATCTGATACAAGTGTTGGCCTGTCAAAGTGTGTTAGTGAGTTGTGTGAGGCAGTTAGTGAGTGGAACTGTTGTTGCAGATGAGGCGCAGTGGCGACTCCGAGAACCTTTGATCCACCGCCGCCAGCCGTCGCCATGGTTACCAAAGAAACAACTGTCAAAGTAAGTCACATATACAACCTCCTTTTTAAAAAGATTAAGCTATCAGTGGGCTACTCGTATGGCGCGCTTTAGTAATAAATGAAATGCTCGTAGATCTAAATTGAGTTAGGAGTTCAATTAAATTCGGTTTAACGCTACGCAGCTTTCACTTATACCACTGTGTAGATAGTTGGTTGAATATTTAATAAAACACAGACATTTAATAGCCTTAAAATATCAAAATTTCTTTATAAATACAATTTCGATATTAATTAGTAATTATAATCAACTCAAAGACAATTGAGTCATTGTGCCAAATAGGGTAATTAAATAATATGCGACCGATTTCATAATCATGTTCGACACATTAATTTTATAAAAATTGATTTGTAGTCGAAATTGTTTATGTTTAGCCAATGAATCGATTGAAATTCATAATTATATTACGTACTTCTGCTACGCTACGACAGAGGACTAAGAGGACAAAATGTCCAAACTGCCTCGTGCGCTAATTCGTACAATTACTCTTTTTTAATTACCCAAACAGTCATAACAATTACATAAAGCAGGCGATTAATTCGGACGCTTTAGCCAAATAGGTACTATTTTTTTATTTTGCAAAAAGGTTTCTAAGCGCAGTAGGTACTGTGGTCTGCACTGTCTCTTATCCACCACATCCAGAGCTTGAAGAATTCATGGTGCAAGTCCAATTATTAACCGTGATAACATATAAAGGATCGTCAGCCTGGCACGTAGAGATATGTGTGTTGGATATTGCACCTGTGTTTGAGCACACGCTTGTGCACTATAATATGTCCTGCATAGCTGGCTGGTGTCAAAGTAACACTAGCCGCCGTGGCCGAAAACGGTCAGGAGACATTATATTGTTATTATATTAATGTATGTGTTTGTATCAGGTGTCGGAGGACAGCGGCAAGGAGGGCCAGTTTAACCTGGACGGCATCCTGAGCGAGCTCGGCAGCTTCGGCAAGTACCAGCTGCTGCTGCTCCTGCTGCTCGCCTTCCGCGACTCCTTTCTCAACATGTGCAACTTCAACTATGTCTTCACCGCCGCTGAAGTGGACTTCAGGTCAGTGCTTATACCGAAATTGTCAAGAGCTTGTTTTAAGTAATTATCGACAGAATCTATATGGGTCGCTAGTGTAAAGTCATCATCATCTTCCTGCCCTTATCTCATTTTACTTGGAGACGGTGTAACACGTTTTTTTCTTCCATTTTCCCCTATTAGACGTCACACTATCATTTACTCCTCTTTCATTTACATCATTCCTTATACAATCCATCCGTCTTTTCTTTAGCCTTCCTTCAAAAAATAAGTATAAATACATAATTATAGGCAAAAGTTTTATCTGGTTAGAGTCCGGTGCCTGTGTAGTGACGCAATGACGACAGTTTTCCAAACGAACTGTGATGCCCTTATCGTGTCATCCTTGTTTCCCGCAGGTGTGTCTGTGACGATCTGACGAGACCTGACCAGTGACACTTGCGGTTATACTCCTCATTTACCTTCCTTCTGTCTTCCTACATTATGTCGTCATCTGACACGTGGTTCTATCCCGTAAACCATTCTATTCGGTTACATCTATAAAGAAACGTCATCAATGACGTCACTGATGTTTTACTTGCGTCATATTTTGGGTTTCCTATTGTCCTTACTCTTACAAACACAATCGCAGAAAGTATTCACATAAAAATCTTAATTAATCTTCTGTATAGTACGTATTAGGTAATACCTATTCTTAGATAAACGTATCTCTAGTAACAACTATTGTATGGTTATCTAATTTATGATTCAGATGTTATGGGTAATGGAGTCGTGTGTAGATGTGTATTGTCAGGCTAGGTAGAGATTAAGATGCGCGGGAAGGAAGGAAAACATGTCGTGCGTCATGATTTCCCTCCGCGTCGGTAGAGCTTACCTAACATTATGAAACTATACGAGTGCAGTGTTACAGCCTATTGGCCTGAGGATTATGTAAACGGTGCACAATCGCTTACGTCAGCTGCTTCAGAGTAATCCGGCCTGGAAGTTACAGCTGTGAAGCGAAAACCTAAAGCTGGCTAGAAACTCGCAAAGATAATTGTTATTTATGTGGATCAATGATTGTTTTTTTAACTAATGTTTGAATTAAGTAGAAGGTCATAAAGAGATAAGATTTTCCCTTGTAATAAATAGGTGTTTTGACAAAATAATGATTCATGATAAATCAAAGTATTAAAAAAAATAGTTTTTTTTATTTTTTTTTTATGTTGGTTACATATTTTTGCTACACTAATCTGATTGTTGCATTAAACTGGTTTATAAATCATGGATGTATGATTTAGTTGTTTATTCAAGTGTTTTCTTATGTATTTGGTTATTACTCATTAACCAATACTAGAATATTTTTAAATAGCAAATTTATGTACAGTTGAGTTTGGTATTATTTTGAATTGTAACGCAACAGGTTATTGTGTTGGTGTATTTTTAATTATTTAAATGAAATGTAATATTTGAGCATACATCGAAGTGACCAGATTACATCTTTCACATTTAGTCCAGATTTTTATAAGTGTTTTTTTTTGTGAATGTTTTAATACTATATTTACCGATTTACCGATACCGATTTACCAGGACTTCGCCCGCGCGAATGTCGATTTTTGCTGTAAAAATATTACCCCCTCTGACGTAGTCGATTAAAACGTAGCCTATGTGTTAATCAAGAGTTTCAGCTAACTCTGTATCAAATTTTATCAATTTTTTTTTCAGCCGCTTGAGCGTGTAAGAAACATCCATTGTAACAAACTTTCTTATTTATAATGTTAGTTAAATTATGATAAAAGCTTTATATACGAGTATGTGTGAAAACAAAAAGCAACAGTTAACTGATTCATACTTTGTTAAATAATCATATAATTCGTAAAAAAATGAGTCATTCTTTCAATTCAAGTAATATTCATTCAGAATTTCGTACGAAATAGGAACAGGTGTCAAAGCAGTCGTTAAAATAAAACAATAAATAAAGTGTATTATACAACACACATCTGGTGCGACCTTCAAATACGCAGGTACATAATAACAACTGAACTGCAGAAGGTTCACTTGCATAAGATAGATGATTAAATACAGACTTTATGACAAAAGGCTATAAACTAAAATACCTACTTAGATAAAGTTGAATGATTTTTAGGGTTCCGTACCCAAAGAATAAAACGGAACCCTATTACTAAGCCTCCTCTGTCTGTCTGTCTGTCTCCAGGCTGTATATCATAAACCGTGATAGCTAGAAAGCTGAAGTTTTCACAAATGATGTATTTCCGCTACAACAACAAATACTAAAAATTATAAAAAAAGTATATTAAACGGTAACAGGTAGACGCTTCAAATATTTGCTGTGTATAGATGATAGTACGGAACGCTTCGTGCGTGAGTCCGACTCGCACATAGCCGTTTTTTTTAATGTGATTTAGAGTGCACCTTTTGAGTCCTTTTGTATATTAACTTCATATGTGAGCAAGTTCGGAGTGCCTGCCGTATCTCGCACATAAAATCTTTTATAGTCGAAAATTATATAACTTTTCACATGTGCCTGCAGTTTGGGAATTGTATGCCCATCTGGTTTCATGAGAGAAAACATCACACACTCTTTTTACCAAAGTATCTAATATTTATTTGCTTCAAAATTAGACGTGAGTAATCAAACGTTATAATTAACGTTAGTTCTTTCAGTCGAAGATTAAGTGTTAGTAGCTAAGTAGTGGGTCTAGTAAAGGCTGATCGTACTGTAGCCGAATAAGGTCTCTTTAAGTTCTTATCTAGTTTTGGTATATTTTCGTAGATGCGTAGTCAGTGGTTCCCAGTATTCCAATTACCATGACAATAACATAGCGATGTTATTTATAAACACAGGCGGAAACGTTGACCGACACTCGTTCAGCATGTTCACAGTGACTCAACGCAAGTAACTATTAACATTAGCGAAATAATTAGCGCAGGCTCAAGTGTATTGTGCTCCAGTCGTGGTGACACTCAGCCATTCATCATCACTCACACAGCCTTTGTCACCCCATTTATTTAAACGTAAAATTAAATATGATTAAATGTTCAAATAATGACTCGTGTTAAACATTTAAATGGTCCGAAATTGGATCACAGATTAGTATAAATCATTATAATTACTGGGAACCTTTGTGCATTTGTATTTGTTGTTTGTCGTAAGTAAATTAATATTAATTAACATGTAAACAAAATTTATATTACAAAACGAGAACTTTGCATATTAATAAAGTTGCGGTGTTTTAGTTTTAAGATAAGCATATTATACCATCGGATTAGTTAATCCCAATTGTTTTGTACTTTTTGCGTACCTACGTAGGATTTAGATAATTAAGTAAATATCTGAATAATGATTTCTTTGTCTATATTATTGTTATTCAAGTGACTATATGTCATATATTCCAGATGTGAGGTCCCGGAGTGCGAGGCTCTGGACTCGCGGTTTAACGCGTCGTGGATGCCGTACGCGCTGACGAACGAGACCAACACGTGCTATAGGATGACGCCTCACGAGGAGGCCGCGCTCAACAGCTCCGAGCTGAGCCAGCAATACACGTGCGCGCCGGAGAACTTCGCCTGGAACAAAACCAAGCGCTGCGAGAAGGTCGTGTACGAAGACTACAACAGTATCGTTGCTGAAGTGAGTATACCCTTACGATAATGTCTTCTGACCGACTCCGGCCACGGCGCGCGGCGGCTAGTGTTACTATGACACCGGCCAGCTACGCAGGACATAATATTATAGTGCACAAGCGTGTGCGCAAACACAGATGCACTCTCTGTTCCTTTACTCTCATATCCCGATGAGACGGCAATCCGACACGACCGGAGAGAGATCAGGCGTAGGACCCACGTTTTTACATGCCTACCGAAACACGGAAGCTGTGATATTTTATTTATACCGCACACAACATTCGAAAAGTCGGTGCGGGCCGTGGGGGTCGAACTCGAGACCCTTTAATTCGATTACAATAAACTATGTCTAAAGGAGGAACGTGTACCATGGCGTGAAAAAGTTAGAATCTTTACTTAAAGGCATGCAGAGCTATTACTTATTTACCGCAAGCTACATAGGTACCTAATACAAATGCCACGACCATATGTCTGACCATCGGTATCTATTCGCGTTGTCACATACAACAGCTTAGACACAGATATCAGATCAAATCAAATAAGGATTAGATAGAATCACTCAAACGATGTCGTGAGTGAAAACCGTTTAGCTGATAAACTACGTGATAGATAGATAGATTAATGTTAGATAATGACGCCGATTATAGCAGCTTTTATTTTTCGTAATACGATGTTTTATTCCTGCAGTAGGTACGGTACGTGATCAAAAATCTATATAGTCATTATTCGTCTTTTCGTTTTAGCCCGGTTATCTAAAATCCTTTTCTTCTGTTTAGGTCCACTGGTTGAGTATCCAAACATTAGTAGCAGTTGAAATCAGGGGCATAACACTCTTTTCTTACAGAGATAAAAACTAGTTTATATTTTCTCTATTGGTTTCCAACCTGAGATTAAACTTCAGTATCCAACAAAATATAAACAATTATAATAACCCTTATTGAAAGTCAAAATTCTAGGCTATTAAGGATCAATTATCGAACATTAACTGATTTGCCCACGCTTCCCAGCTTTCTATTTGAGTGCTGAAGCCGATGTGAAGAAACGAAGCATTTAACTCAACAGTTTACCTCAATGTACAAGTTTGACTGATGTTTCGATGGCACGTTGTTTATTTACGTTGATAATGATAACGTGATGATTATGGTGTGCGGTGAAATGACGGTTATTGTGCAAGTTCAGGGCCGCGTCACGCACGGGGGCGCGCGGGTGCCGCCGTGAGCCTACGGAGCTGCGGAGCGTGCTCACCCGTAATGACATGGATAGTGCGCCGTCTCCACACACGTGGCTATCATTTATCGGGAAAGCGGTCAACTTTCCCAAAAAATCTGTTGTCCCTAAAGAGACCTACTGCTGTCCGAAGGTTTCCTCCGGATCCTTTTACAATTTTCTATCCCGCGCCATCTCATATCGATTCTTATGGGACGTGTTCAGGTCGTTCCACTAGATTTGACATTATTAAATCATATTTGTGTTTAAGGAAAACAGAAATATTACGAGCTAAAGTCAAGACGTACAGTAATTTAGGTTAAAATCAGAAATATTAAAATTAAACGATGACAACTCCAAATATCAAACCTCGGAGTGTACCACGACTTTCATGGCTTCTCTACTTTCATTAATGTATATTTTATGTTTATTAAAGGTACTTATTTAATGAGACAGTACATAATGAAAATGATGATAGCTGATATTTTAAATTATACACAAATTAAAATAGTTCATTTGCAATCTAATAGTTACCTCGCATAAGCAAGTCGGCATGACATAGCCCTACAAAATAATTACAGTTTAGGTCCGTACCAGATCTCTTGTTTTTATGAAATTAACAAAAAAGAAGGAGATTTCTTTTTTGTTAGTAAGATAATAACATCTAGCTAATAGGTAGTGTGGAGTGGTCATTCACAATAGGCACCGGTCATGCGCGTACAGATCACGGTGACTTGTTGTTCGCCGCGTCACTCGGACAAAACACTACTTAATGTAATTGTGTATGTGTCGGCACGATGTGTGTACAATCATTTATTTGTTACCACACATTTTACTCGCTCATTATTGTATTTCTCTATCATTTATGACTTCCTCTTTTATCTCGAATAAAATAATGTTGTCGTAAAAAGTGATGCATCTGGACGAAACACTTTTAAATCTAATACATTTTTACCTTTGAAAGTGTTTAGTTTTAACAATCAAGTTAATTTGATACACTTGATCGGCCGCGATACTTGGCAACCATAACAAGTCGTTGCGTCAGCTAGTACGCCTAGTACTTAGCCGAATTATATTAAATATACACTATAACGATTAGATTAGGGGCAATATTTGATATTATGGAAAAACTAAAAAAAACTTATCTACTTATACAGCTGATAATCTCCAGACAGCTTAGGTCATAGCTATTCCTAAAATCTTATCAAAACTGGACAATGGTATCTTAAACTTTTTTTTTGTATTTCCATTTTTTTTTTTTATATTTTATAAGCTCCGCGGCAAGTTAATTTCGTGATGTTGACTCTCCTCCCGTACCTCTTCAAAGCATAGCTAGCCTAGCGGAGTTTTTTCTATTATTATAACTCGTGAAATTATTATCTTTATATACCCTTTTTTTAATGAAACTACTTATGTCACTCGGAAATAATGTAGCTTGCCAACAGTGAAAGAGTTTTTTAAAGCCTAATCATTTCAAACAAACAATAAAAAAATCAAACATTTCTTCTTTATAATAAAAGTATAGAAGTATAGATGAAGCATTACATTAACTGCTTCTCCCTAGACACTACTATAAAGCAGATAATACACTAATCTATTAGTACTTTTACTAAGTATCCTCTTGGCATTGTTGTGACGTATGATGTCCTCGCTCGCAGTTCGACCTGGGCTGCCAGCCGTGGAAGCGGACCCTCATCGGCACCGTCCACAACCTGGGGCTCGTGTTCTCCTTCGTCATCTCCGGACTTATATCGGACAAGTAAGTACTAACATATAACGAGATCTATCGCTATCGCTACTAGCCCCTTCAATCGTCTCGGTGGCAGACGGGGGTGGGGGTGGACGGGGGTGGCAGACGGGGCTCTTAAAACCTTTTTTCATTTGTTTTCCGTGATGAAACACTAATGACTTCAACCCACTCTGAGGGCTCGATGGGGATATGTGGGACTCCCACCGACTAAAATCACCCCGGGCCCTTTCTACTACCTAAGCCAGCGTCACGTGATCGCTTGTGCATGCTTTTCGTGACCCTAGCTGAGTGCTCTTAAAAACCTGAATCTCTGATAGACTCTTTTTATCGATATTTGGACTAATTTCTAGAGTTATTGGAAATACAACGATCTCTACAATTCGCAAGAATCTGTCATTGAAATAAATTTTCATAATAATGCTTATGTGATGCAAGGCCAAGGTCTACAGGAAGCGAAAGAAACAAAATACACATTCGTTTCGGTAATCCACGTTATGTAAGTACTTAGATAAACATATTGTCGGAAAATAAATTGTTCGGAAACTTATTTATGGTTCCGTACCCAAAGGCTGTAACGAAACCCTGTATACCTAGTACCAGGGCTTCGCTGTCTGTTTGTCCCTCTGTCACCAAGAACAGAAATACAAATAATGAAGAATAAGTTTATTTTTTTAGCAGTGATGTATTTATTAATAAAGAATAAAAATAAGTGATGACAATTATGTAAGGGAATTGTCATCACTTATTTTTATTCTTTATTAATAAATACATCCGTATGGTCCGGTCCGTGTGGTGTCCAGATATAAAGAATAGCACCACCCCATATCCTCCACTGGGTGTCGTATAAGGCGACTAATGGACCTTAAGACCCAGTGCACTGTACCAAGCACCTTGGGTCACCCGAATGGTGGCGGGTAAACAACCAACAATCGCATTCCCAAAGAGGGTTAGTGTCAGGCAGGCGGCAGACTATAAAACTATAGCCAAAACTTTAAGCAACATGTCTAAAAGACGTGTTGCGCCGACCCCAAGTAAAAATTGGGATAAGGGCATGGGAATGATGATGAAAAAAATGAATTATGTAAGGGAATTCCATATAGCAAAATTGTAAATGCCGTTTTTATAAATAACAGTACGGAACCATTCGTGAGCAGGTGTCATCGCACTTTGCGGGTATTTTCACATTTATACCAGCAAAGTATTTGGAAGATGACAACTGAATGTATTTGTTTGGTGAATATTTTCTTTGTAAATAAATGGTTTGTTAGCTTTTTGTTCGATCTATTAAGTAATTTGTCTCTCATTTTCCTCGACATTAAAAACGCCATATTTTTATGATTACTGTCATCCGTGATAGTACCTACCGCTATTATTCGCACAAGTAACTATAACGACGAGGTTTTACTCATACTTTTGTTGGTTTATGAGTAAAACACATTTTGAGTAAAATGGTAGATACATGTTGTAATCTCCAACAACTGACACCATCCACCAACACCCTTTGAACCATTAATATTTCGTGCTTAAACTTTGTCGGAGACCTAAACATATAATTTGTTGTCCAGATACGGGCGCAAGGTGATAATAGTGGGCACGCCGCTGGTGGTGGGCGTGGCCGGGCTCATCAAGTCCTTCTCCGTCAACTACTGGATGCTGCTGGTGTTAGAGTTCCTCGAGACCGCGCTCGGCTACGGCAACGCCTCCATGGTTCTATGTGAGTACACTAACAACAACATTTAGTCCCCGATTTTATAGCATACAAGAAAAATACTCCTTTTCTAACAAGTCTGTTTGACTCTAAAGTCTCAGCCACTTCACACTAATCTCGATGATTCGTGTCGAGATCGATGTCACATCCCTGCCTCGTTCGAGAGATACCATAGTCGAAAAAAAAAGAAAAGCTAAACATTTTTTTAAATCTTCCAGCTTTAGAGACAGTAAGTCAAAAGCGGCGCGTGGTGTTCTCGTGCATATCGGACATCCTGGCCAGCATCGGCAGCGCTTTCTTCGGGCTGATCGCGTGGAAGATCCCGTACTGGCGCCACATGATGCGCGCCATCTACGCGCCGCTGCTCGTCGTCGTCTTCTACATCTTCCTGGTGGACGAGGGCGTCAGGTGGCTGCTGGCGCACAACAAGAACGATGAAGCCGTCCGAGTGCTCAACAAAGTCGCCAAGATTAATAAAATACAGCTGTCGAACAAAGCCAAGCAAATGTTGAAAACTATAGCTGGAGAAAGCAACAAAAATGATGAGGTGAGGCTATTCACATCCCATTTTACAAAAGACTAATCCATTAAATTGATGAACTTATTTTGGAAATAACAAGATTTTAGCGTCCTTAATATTGATTGTCCTATTTATAAACGTTCATCGGCACAAAAGCAATTCATGCAGAATTGCTTTTAATGTCGATGAACATCCGTTCCGGATCCTTAACCGATAACGTTACTGTATTAATGATGTAATGAAACCCCATTCAACTAACGGTTTTGTGTCAGCCTCCACTGTGAAGGTTCAGCAAACTCCATACAAAGTGGCCGGTTTGAATAGGACACATGGCTGCATGTTGATTGGAGATTGCTAATAATACGGATCTGTAAGCAATAAAAAATTACCAGCAGATAAACCAAGCATAACAGACTTGAATACGCAATACTTATAATAATACATACGTAATGTCGGGAAGAACAATCAGTCTTATCGATTTACATAATTTTACTAATGTACACGTCCTTCTTAGTATGTACTATTACCGTAATAAATATTTCAGACTTAACGCTATGGTTTACAGGATGGTGAGAAGAAGTCCCAGTCAGAGCAGCCGCACCTGCTGTCGGTGCTGCGCTCGCGCAAGATCCTGCTGCGCGTGCTGCTGATCGCGGCGTGCTTCATCTGCTGCACGTTCGTGTACAACGGCACCATCATCAACTCCACCAGCGTGTCCGGCAACAAGTACCTGAACTTCTCCGCGCTGCTGCTGGTGTCGGTGCCCACGCGCATCATCACCGCGCTCACGCTCACGAGGTTCGGCAGGAAGACCCCCATCTGCGTCGCCTACACCTTGTGCTGCATATTCTTCATCTCCTCCGCCTTTGTGCCTAAGTGTAAGTACTTCTATCGCTTTATAATTACAAAAAGTCTCGAGATTAAGGTTCATCAATTTATTCTGTGACATAGTATAAGTTTACACTATGTCACAGAATAAATTGATGAATTTGATTTTTATTTTTCTAGTAATGACACAAATAAGAAGAAATTTCTGTTGGCTGATGCGATAATAAATTCGATTGCAATTATCATAATTTACTTCTAATAATAGAAATATGTAAATTAAACACGAAATAAATGATCCTTATTAATTCCCCCTTCATGCAGCGATCTGGTGGGCGTCGGTGCTGTTCTACCTGGTGGGCAAGATGTGCAGCAGCTACGGCGTGTTCTCGATGTACGTGGTGGCCATGGAGGTGTTCCCCACCACGTCGCGCAACTCGCTCACCAACATCGCCAACACCGTCGGCAGGCTCGGCTCCGTGCTGGCTCCGCAAGCGCCGCTGCTGGTAACCAAACTCTCTTGCACTTTCAAAAATGTCTAGCTTAACTAAGCGAGAAATACTTTACCCGACTGTGATAACCTATTGTATAGTAAAAATATAGTACAAGTATTAAGAAAGATTTGCGAAAGAATACAAACAAAACGAGTAACCGGTATGACGCAATGACATTTTAAGCTGCATATCTGTAATTTTGTAACACACTGTAAATATTTTACAGTCTAGTTTCCGTTTCTATGCTGTAATCGATGTTATCTGATAATCTTTAATGATTAATTCTGAAATAATTCTGCATCCTTTCATCATATTCTCATTAATCTTGTCCACGTGCTTTATTTACTTTGATATCGCTGTAATTAGGAAAATGCGGGTTTTTACTATAGTGTTTTAGATTTTTTGAACGAAAAAGATTTTGGTCTTCCTATTGTTTAAGTATATACATATATAAAAATAAGTAGTGTTTGCTTTACTTAACTTTGCTTTACTTGTTTTTTTTTTATCTCTATTTTTTAAATTATTCTTTAGACGTAAGCGTATGACGCTAATGTGTTTGTTTTTTTGCATGCCGATTTGGTAAAAAAATGGTTGAACTCTGTAATACATTTATGACAACATTTTGCACCCATGCCTGCAGAAGAAATGATCTCTTATCTTTTATGTTTTCCAGGAAAAGTACATGTCTGGTCTGCCGAGCATAGTGTTCGGTATCGTGGCGCTGGGGCCGGCGGTGCTGGCGCTGCTGCTGCCGGACACGAGCCGCGCCGCGCTGCCCGACGACGTGCTCGACGCCGAGAACCTCGACACCGCGCCCGACGACGAGCGCCCCGGTGACGTCACCAACGAACCACCCAGGATCACCGTCAGCGTCACCAAAGACAAAGAAGCTCAGTGATGTGTTACAACAAGAACGACGAGTGATACTAATGTGACGGGTGACGCGCGAAGCAACTGTTGCGGACATGTTGTGACGTCACGCGTCAGTCGGTGGTACAACCAGAATCTCAAACGATCTTTCATAGGTCTTGCCGTTCGTCTTGTGTTAATGTCGGACTCATACCTATTACCTTTTAATGGACTCTATTTAATAAAGGTTTTAAGCTTAGTGTGATATCATGTAGGTCTTAAGGTTTTTGTGATATTTGGTTATTGGACATCGTTAGGATAACATTACCTATAGATCAACGGTGACAGAAAATACGTGCAAATCTTTAAAGAATATAGTTTAAATTAAGAAAAGCTTTGACTCTACAAACAAATATGTCTTGTTTATTTTTATACGAACAATGAAACTACACTGATTTGTATAAATTTTCTGAAGCCAAGTGGTATGTGGCAACTGACCGCCTCAGTATAATATATCATCCTAACGTAATAAGTTATAATTATAATATTTATACTGTACCTGTAATTAATTGTTAGAGTTAATTCCTTTTCGACTGGACGATACGATAAGATCTCAATTTTATACGATGCCAATGAGAAACATATGCAGCCGACGTTGTGCTTTCCTCATCAACTAACATTTAGATATTTTTAATGTTTTGTTAGATTCAACATTCAGATTATTCTTTTTTACGTAATTTACTAACTTGACTCGTTTGACATCTGTAACTACCAACTACAAACTTTTAAAAAGAAAAGTGAAATGCCTCGGCTATCTGAAGTACATACATTTTTGTTAAGAATCTCATCATCTCTTTTAAAACCTTATCGCATTCGATTTTTGTAATATTATGTCATTGGTAATCCTCAGAATCTCATGTCTTTTATTTATTTAATAATTTTGATTTAATCTCATCATTTTCTCATTTCACGAATCCTAAGTAATCAAAATTAATGTGAGTGTGGAACCAAACAATACTGCTTTGTTATTGTATAAGAACAGTCAGATTAAACTTAATAATATGTACTACATTTTGTATAAACTCAGCATTTTTAATTTGATAGATCATGATTTATGCAAAATATTTTTCTTATTTTATTTTACCCTCATAATCTTATCACGAAATTTATATTGGTTTAAGTTTTGCAGCTCTATGTTGATATATTTATGAGTTTGGTCTCAGGGTCCTATCAATTGAGTAACCCTAATCATATCACAATATGTTGAGACAGTACAATGCTCTTACCAATTGTTTGACATCAAGCAGGTCTCAACAAGACACGGGGCCTTTGCCGCGAAGCCAAATATAGTAATAGTAAAAACGGGCCTGTTGGTCTAGTGGTTAGTGACCCTGACTGCTAAACCGGAGGTCGTGGGTTCGATTCCCACCCAGGACAAATGTTTGAGTGATGAGCACGATCATTTGTTCTATGTCTGGGTGTGATTTGTCTATAATATGTACATATTTAGAAATATATAAGTATGTTTATCAGCTGTCTGATAACCATAACACAAGCTCTGCTTAGCTTGGGATCAGATGGCCGTGTGTGGATATTTTCCCAAGATATTTATTTAATATTATTAAGTAGATAAAAGAGAGAGACGCCGCTTCGTGCCACGAAGTGCACTATCATACTTCCATAACTGAAACGATAGTCCTTTAGACCTTGGTAGTAAGCCCGCAGTCCAGTATCCTGTGAGATATGCAAGGGGCCCAGTGGCGACCTCTTCCTTAAAAGATATTTAGTTTGGATATAACAATGGTATATCATGTAACATAACCTGAATGTATGCGAGTTGGTAGTAGTTCGAGCGCTGATAAGCACAACATACGAATCAGATATATCTCGATTTATTTGTTTTATTGTATAAACATTCTCAGCTGACAATAATAAAACACTGAAGGTACAATCATACTACTACACATTACTAGAATATATTTATTTATATAATTTACGTCTGATGATGACGAATGAGGCGGAGTATTTTGATAGTTTTATTTAGACTGGCTGCGGACTCCTTTTGTTAAGCCTTAGATCTGATAACATTTAGACATTTTTTAATCCACTGTAATTGTATCTGTACTACTACTGTAATAAAGTCACGTGTTTGTAAGAGTTGTCAGCGGCGAACGACGGCTCTGTTACATTTACAGCAGGCGCAAAATAACTCCAAGAATTTGACGTTAGCTGCAACTCAAGTACGTAGTTTTTATCTTGCCTTAACTTATCAATAATCTGTTAATCATTTCGTAAATTCATGTTTTTATAATAATGTATTTTGTGTGAAACATGGCACGAAAAGTCAAAAGCATTGATTAAATTTTTTCTAACTGTGATAAGATGACGAGAATTCCACATTGTATAGATATGTATACAATGCATACTACCAATATTTATCATCAACAAAATATTATAATTTCGTTGTTGACAAAATGTCAAGATAAAACAAGTTTAGATGCACGTGGTAAATATTATCAGCAATAAGGATTTCCTAAATATCACATGTCATGTCAGACACTACAATAGCATCTGTGACGGCTCAGATACTGACACAACCGCAGACATTCAGACACCAGATAAATAAGAAACCAGACATTCAATAAAGTCTTTTATTATAAACAAACAATCGTAAGCGACGAGTGCCGACGACGCGCGCCGCGGACGATCCTACCACTAGATATTGTTGAGTATGTTACGTAACTAAGAGAGCAGTAATAATAACACAGCACATACATGCACAGATAATACCTAAACCCGCTGATGTATTTTTAAACATTAGCGTATCGTAATCGTATTTATTCAATCTTACGATAGTAATATTTATCATAATTTTCACAAAATCAGTAGAATCCGCTTTAAAACTAGCTTATTATTACTTTTATCATAGATCTTACAGAAGCTATTAAGACATCCCTGCTTTTTATCAATTACCTTTGATTAGTAAGTAATTCTCTCTCTTTTATCTATTTATATACACACGAGTGAGAAATACTACGAAATATCTCTAGCGTGAGATCACTAGTACCTACGTTTAAAGCAGATAAAAAAAATAAGACGATTTTATGAAAATTAAGTTAGATACTATTTGATTACATAACTATTTGTAATTTGTACATTATTTTTCAATAAATATGCCACTTTAAAAATAATTTTGTTTCCGTTTTCCTGTAGCAATCCTAAATTAACATTTTTAAGGTCCCACGTGAGCCTAAAATAGTCGTTATTTTAAAGAGGATAAGGTTCATTTAATGAATTTGGATTCTGGTTTGCCGATGGCCTCGGCCTCCTCGAGGGTGTCGGGCATCTTGCAGCCGAGCGTCTCGGGCTGCGTAAGCACCAGCAGGCCGGACAGGATGCCCATCGCGCCGAACATCACGGACGGGATGCCCTGCCAGTACTCCGCCTGGAAACACATTCACACTCTAATTATACACATCAAATAATAACTTAACAAAGCTAGTTCAATTGAGAAAAGTAATGAAGTAAAAAGAACGTTTAGCACATATTATTAAAAGAAGAAACTCAAAACACACCATCACTCTATGGTAAGGCAAACGGATTGTCTAAATTATGTCGTTCATTACGGTACCTAGCGATACTTACAAGTACTGGCGTGAGGGGAGCGGTGATGGACCCGATGCGCCCGATCATGGAGGAGAAGGCGAGCAGGCTGTGGCGGTACTGCGTGGGGTACAGCTCCGACGTGAACAGGTACAGCGACGTGAACACCACCGAGATGCCGAACTTGCCCAGCAGGTACACCACCAGCCGCAGCGTGGCGTAGTCTGAGAAACCAATGCACATGTGACTACAATGGAAGCCTAAACATATGTCGAGGGTGTCCCAATATTTCTAAATAAAATGTGAATAATAAATAGAGTGCTGTTCCTGGTTAGCAACCATACAACAGTCACGTATTTGACACGTGTTGCCTCTAGATGATTTACTCGACGTCGCATTAAATGCTAAAGTTGATTAAATCAATCGCTTGCATATCTTATCTACTACGAGTATTTTAAAAGTAGTTAATTAATCAAATTATTTGATAGATGAGGTCCGATACACTTTAATTAGGGTCGTTCAAGTTAGACGCTGCTATAAAATTCCACCGTATAATATTTAGTACTTCTTCACCTACGGTCAATCTCATGATTGTGAACTTCATCATTTAGCACGTATTTATGTATTAAGTGATGTAACGGCTTACAGAATTGATCACTGCGAATGAAGTGTTGCCGTTCAACGAACGATATACTAATGTTACGACTTAGTTTTATAAACAAAACATCATGACATTTTATGTAATTCATAGATACAGGTTCACATTATTGCAGCCCGGCGTGTGGACATGAAATTTAAATTTTAAGAAAATGTTCCGCAAAAGCTTAAAAAATTGCATCGAAAAATTCGTCCGCATCATTGCCGACCGGGAGTGCGGCTGTTAAATGATTTTGTTTGATGACAGCTGCTCAATAAAATCTTCCACTAAATTCGAAACTGTCGCAGTCACTGATTTTATACAGTTAAATATTGACTATATCAGTTAGTTAGTAATTTTTGCCGATCTTTAGATGACTTAATATACCCGCATCGCAATAAAAATGACAATTTATATCAATCAACAGATTACGATTAAGTTACGATAGAAGCCCGATATCGCTTTATACTTAGCAAGTACGTCAATTGTGTGTTTGTATACTTAAGTAGGTACCTAAGTATTTACGTAGATACGGGTGGTAAGGAAACATTTGGCGCCGATTAGCATTATCCAAAATCGTATTTTTGATAAAAATGCTTGAAAAGTGATGAAGACTTTTGATATAAGATTAAGAAAAATGTAGACTTACTAAACACTGTATGTAACATCGTATAAGTATAATAAGGTGGTGAGCTTACCGTCAGGAATGAATGCGAAGGCAATGTTACAGGCGGCACTGAACAGGAACCCGCCGGAGAGCGTGGCCTTCCTGCCGATCCTGTCGAGGATGAGCACGGCCGTGTAGAAGCCGGGGATCTCAATGAGGCAGGTCAGGATGTAGTTCAAGTACATGGTGTCTGACAGGCTGGTGGCGTTGATGGACAGCCCATAGTACACGAAGGTGGTGGTGATCCACCAGATGGGCGTGGTGCAGATACGGCGCAAGAGAACTGGAGATTTGAAGATAGCGGCGAACACACCAGGTGGCTCGGGTGCACCTTCCTCCTAAAATGCAAAAAAATAAATTTTACTTATCCTCAACAAAAATACAACCATTAAGCTAGAACAATTCATAACAAAATTTGTACCAACCCTTTCAACCTTCGGCGGAGGGGTCAACAAAGCATTCATCGACTTTTCACTGATCGTAGTACCGTTACGTTGGGCCACCTTCTCCAATACGATTTTAGCCTCATCATATTTTTGCTGGGACAATAGCCACCTCACACTCTCATTTAAAATCCAATAGTATGCAATGATGAGGAAACAAGGGATGTGTAGAGTCAAGATCATGTATCTCCAGGGCTGAACCCCCCAAGCCACACCACCGAGGATCACTTGGCCCACGGCAAACATAGAAGAGCAGGTAGCACTGGTTAGCACTCGGTACTTTGGTCCCACGAACTCAGTAGCTGTAAGAATAACCATACTCATAATTATAGAAAATAAACTTGGGCGTAACTAATAAAATTAGTTGAAAAAGAAATATCTTTAAATTGATTACGGACGTACCAAAAATGTAGGAAGAACTGAAAGTTCCGGCGCCAAAAGTGGTCTGCAGCAACTGCAGAGCTAGGTACATGGGGTAGTTGACGGAGAAGGCTCGGATGATACCAAAGATGGCAAGGTTCACGACACTGATGACCAGCGCCACTCGTCTTCCGTATTTGTCCGACACAAAACCTGCTATGGGCAGCACAAGCAGAGTACCCACGCTGCTCAGCGTACCAGCCAGGGCTCGGAGCCAGTCTTGACACCCGAGATCAAACTAAGGTAAGATAATAATATGTAAGTTTATAATAAAGGATAAGTTATGTATCTAAGAAAGTAATTATAATAAAATTAAAATACTAACATCATATACGACAGAGTTGTCCCTTGAATATACGAAACCGTCACAGTCCTGCAGCTGAGGTGTGAATATATTGGCCGGACATGACAGCAGCGAGCCGTTAACGCCGGTGTTCGTGAACCGCGAGCAGCTGTCGAAGCCATTCGCGTTGTCGGCCGCCGGCACCGCGTTCAAAAGCCAATCTGGTCTAAACTCGTGATCTTTTGTCTCTTCCCCACACTCCGGGATCTGGCACCTGGCAAAACAGGTACAATTTATTTATTTCCCTCATTAATTCTTTTATAATTTTAGTTAACTGTAGAAACATTTAAAGTCTAAGGTTGTTAACATATCGCAAAAATACTAAACCAATTATTACTTTGGTCTTTAAGTTTATGTTGAAAGCAATTTTATACGACAGAACGTAAAATGTGACATGATTAAGATGTCACAAAAACATTGACACATCTTCATATTTTATTCAAGGTTAGGAAAAGGAGTGATAAATAAATCCTAATAATTTAAGTAATGTTGTATTACCTGTGCGGTATAGCGGCGGCGGAGAAGATGTACTCGCTCATGAAGGCGGACATGATGATCGGGATGGCCACGAGCAGCAGGTTCACCATCTGGTACTTGCCGAACTGGCCGATCTCGTTGACCAGCACGTAGTCCAGGTCGATGGTCTTCTCGAACACGCTGCCCTTGCGGTCCTGCACGCCATTCCTGCCGGCGGAGCTGGAGCGCGGCTCCCCCGCACTACTGGTCCTTTTTTCCTCCATTCGGGTAATGTCAACGTCCCCTTGTGTCCGCAACAGGCTGGCGTGCTGACTTGAGCTCCGCGCCCCGATGAAGTGAACTATAAAGCATTGCTACGAAACAAGAGGAAATCTTATCAATTATAATCGTTAGAGGATTATAATAATATATTAATTTATAGATAAGCTTATCGTGGGCAGTAGCGGTCGTCATACGTTGAGAAAAACTAGTTCGTATCACTATAGATCGCTGTCGGCTGTATTTTGCGGTCTTTTGTTATATTTTCGTTAAACTGTATTTTATTCAAAAAGATGTAAGAAAGTTTTTTTTAAACAAAAAAAAGTAAAATGCACGTGCACTTCTTTTCTCGCCAAATTTAACTGTTCTTATTGTTTCCACATTCCTGTAAATCTCCAACAAGTGTTTTCCCATAGAGACGGCGATGATTGGACTGGTACTCCTCGTATCTTAGCTATGTACCTAATATTTTTATATCAACCAATTTATTTTCAGTCAAAATAAGTTTTTTTTTAACCGAATTTTTATTTGTGTCGATTTTTGAACTGTATTTCTTCAGTATAGTCTCTTAATTATTGTTAAAAAATAACATAAAATCACCGCAAAATATAAAAACAAAGCCACGCTTTCCTTTTAATCTGCATCAAAATTTTGCTTCGTTTATCTCAAGATAAAATCTGTCTCCTTGTAAAGCATGCAATGTTATTTACGAACAGCTGTTACTCTTCATAAGTATGTATATTATCTATAATTGTTGAAGTAACGTACAATAATATTATAAATTCATACAAAGGAATGGAAGTGTGTAACTATTAGATAATGTCTGATGGCCTATAGCGGATAGCCGGCGGACAGTGTTTTGTTATTACGATTGACCTACGACTTACGCCTGTTCACGACTACACGCGGCTAATAGAGACGTTCTCACATACTCGTACGTGTGTTTAAATGTATATAGCAATAGATAGAATTACTTTGAATGATGTGGCTATTATTTTACTTACAATGTTGTTTTTGGTCTACTGGTGTATACTGAGCTAGCCTTCTTCTAGTGTCCGCATTGCTTAGCCCGCCTCTCCCCAGCCGCCCGATGTGTCCAGTTCATCAAAACAGGTGTTTCTAGAAAGCCTGGTAGGTAATGTATCACAAAATACATGACAAAAATAAATAAACAAGTTAACCTTCTACCACAGAACGCGTACTTGCAAGTAAACATATTATATGAATTGTTTAATATCTATGAATCACATTTTATCATATGTTATAAAGATATTATAAAATATTAATTTATATAGAGCTACAAGGATCTTTTGGCACGTGGATAACATGACATGAAGGCGTTGGTGTGCTTATACACAACAAGAATCAACTCGGCTGTCTATCAAAAGTGATATTTTTTAATAATCTTCTGACTTTTCGGTTATCCAGTGGTAAGTGTCTCACACCGCTATACCGTGGTTTCGATTCCCACCCAGCACAATTTTTTGTGAGATGAGCATGATCATGTGTTCTGTATCTGGGTGTAATTTATCTATAGTATGTATGTATTTAGAAATATGTAAGTATGTTCATCAGTTCTCTAGTAGGTACTCATAACACAAGCTACTTTAGTATGCTTTATTTGAGACTGTATGGCGTTGTGTGAATGTTAAGGATTTTTTTGAGTATACATGACTGAATTACTTCCGATCCCGGCCACGTGCCAAAAGATCCATAAAGCACTATAATGCAATATTCAATTTTGTTTAAAAAGGAGTGGAGTATTCTCAGACAAAATAATAATGGCCGTATTGAGTTCTTGTATTCATAATTAAAGCTTAGTAAACCTCCTTGTTACTATTTACTTACTTGCACTGAAACTGAAACGAGTTGTACCTCCAAGTGGAAACATTTTATGTTATTCAGTATATCGGTCAAGATGCGAACGGATGTTGATGCACTAGTTATTTATCAGATTCCATTGTTAACAAAGTAAAGGGCGTTTGCCTCTTCAATGAACAGGGAATGCGGAAACCGCAGATAGTAGGATTAACAATAAAAAGTAATGTATTGGTTTTTTGTCCTAAAATTAACAAATCTGATTGCATTACACATTCGATGTTTGCTTCTACACCACTGCAGCATATGACCGCGCTCTCCCGCCATAATTAGAGCGCTAGGTGAGGGGCACGGGACTGTTTGTGTCAGGTAATACGACCTTTGACTAACGGCCACATTTCGTGCAGTGGATGTGGTCTCGGGATGAGGTTGGCGTATATTACAAGTCCTTCTCTAAAACGAAAGAAGATCCCTTTATTTTGTAAAGCGGGGGCATTCTCTTAGACAGGATCCCTCTCGAGGGGGAGTAGGTAGGGTTAGACTCTTACCGACCAAACCTAAACTACTTATACTATGATATCCGCCATTTGTGTCGGGGGATGGCAATGCGTTTAGCATTGAAATTCTTCGTTTGCTTTCGCCAGCTAGTAGGAAACCGGCTGTTCTTTGACGTGTTTTTGGAGGCTGACATGTAAAGGGCGCCGTCTTATACCTTTGCCTTTACTTTACCAAAAAAAGAGCTGTTTGAACCTAAAAAAAGAGCTGTTAGAAGACTATAATACATTTTTGAATCATGATTGATGCCATATAAAACCGAGTGTATAGTACAAATCAAAGACATGACGTAATAAAATAAGGAAAAATTATATGTTAATAGAAGATATTTAAACAAGACAATGACTGCAGACAGGCTATTAATTTCATCATTTTATCCACACACACTTTTTAATCGAATGCTTGATCTTATATAAAACTGTTATCAGAGCTTTGGAAATATAAATACTTAATATTGGACATTGGATGACCTATTCAGACATGCGTGGCGCACGTGACTTTCTTTTGCACATCATCATCATCATCATCTTCTTGTCCTTAACGCATTTTACTTGGGGTCCGCGCAACACGTTTTTTTCTTCCATTCTTTCATTACATTACAGATACTTTAGCAAAAACCAATTCGTTTGCCCAATTAAATCAAAATTTTGACAACGATCTAATTGAGATTTTAGAAATTTTATATTTGTAAAATAAATTATTTTCCCTTGGCACGTTTATACATTAATAACACACTATCGATACCTATCCTTGACAATGAGACTAGATTAAACATTTTTAAAAGTCACTGTGGCTATCAAAAAAAGATTTTAAAAGTCACAACTACGTTTTAAATTTTTTTTTCATTTTCCTTGACATATTTTTATGCGACCGCTCCGTTGGACTTTAGGATGCAAAGGCTAGTACCTGTTACTGGACTTCACTGTAAAGAAATATTCACTAGAATTCGGAATCATCGGCGTCGTGATATTTAAATCCCCCTTGGGCTCTTCTTTAAGTAATTAATATTCCGACAAACAGTTTTACAATGTTCTACCTTAGGTGACACAAGGTAGTCGCTCTATAGCGGATAATACTCATGAAGTTCGGTGGGATGACGCTTTGGAAAAGGCTAGGCTGTAGGTTGTTAGTAGACGAATTTTACGCCATTGATGGAAATATTATCTAATATTACCTATTAAAAAGAACATAATTATTTATACTTCAATGACATAACGGTTTACTCGCGCGTCTGACGCGTTAGCTCATGATTACGGACTCCGGTTGAGTCCGAAACTAGTCGGGCTATTCCGATAAATACTCGTGAGTAAACCATTATATCATTTAAGTATGATTCATCCTTATGAAAGTTACTATAAGAAACATAATCCTTTGTTATGAATTGGTTACGTTCGTGATGGTCAAGTTTTCAGGCGACTGTATTTCTACTGACAGGATGTAATTTATTACTTAGATATTAATATCACATATTTTATGAGTCGCGTGTCTGTAATATTGCGATAAAAATAGATAAGAGTTAATTTACCTATATTAGATAGGCACATTACATCTTTCTCACGTACACATTGCGTACCTACGTAGGAACCAAATAAATGAATACTCTAGATAGCACCACTAGCGCCATCTATTGACAATTGGGAAGTACAATAATGTATCCTAACCGATTTCGGCCACGGCGGCTAGTATTACTACGACACCAGCCCACTAAGCAGGACATATTATAGCGCACAAATATGTGCGAAAACACAGGTGCAATCTCAGTTCCTTTACTCTCATAGCCCGATAAGAGGGCAATCCGACACGCACGAGGGAGTACAACGACAACATAATAAAAACAAATTAATGATAGGCTTCAGAATGAAAGGAATTTCTTCAGAGGATATTACGACCACCACGCTTAAATAGATAACACTAATCACATACCTATCTTTGTATCTTTATATTAATAACAATCAAGATAGATGGAATTTCAAGAATTAATTCGTTGATTATAAATAATAAGGCTGATAGATAAACACATATTTTATTGATAATATACTTTTCAAGGTAATGGGAAATTTCTTTTTTAGCAACAATTTATGACGAAGGCACTCCACAAACTGCCTGCTATTCCCCAAAAAATGTAGAGAATGAACCTCACGTTAATGTAAGGTAATCTCTGTCCTACGTAGCATATGTATAAATTTCCAGAAATACCCGAATACCAATTTGTCCATTCGAGCTTACATGGGTACAGTTATTTTTCCAGCAGGTGTAAATAGTATGGCAGAGTTACAGCAGGGGCCATGAAAGCCTGTGTCAAGGATAAGCAGTTATCAACAGATATCGTTACAGGCAATCAGGATTATAACGCCAGTGATTACGCCCGCTGAACTGGTTTTGTTGATAGGATACCACTACCGGATACCACCACGAAGGACACATGCCTTTCTAAGGTTGAACAATAGATATAACAATTATCACTTTTGTGTTTACTTGATAAGTTGGTATTTATCATCATATCAGGTAAACACGCTTCTTATCTTGATTGGACATGGAAAATAAATTAGTGAATCCATGAGAAATCAGGAAGATAGATAGGCTAATACCATTATCTACTCCTGCAGGCAGATAATTTACGATGGCCGAGGTCGTGAGACGAAAAGTCTTAGACGACGAGACGACCAGGAGTCAAGCTTCCGCAACAGCAGGAAGTGACCAGGAATAGTGACTACACGAGGAGTCTAACACCTGTAGTAGTGGAGAACAGAAAAAGTACTCTACACCACGTAGTGCGCCGTCTCGGTTTCACAACAGGTCCTCATTAAGACATTGTCACGCAGAGCATGCGCGAGCTTTCCTGCGACTCTCGTTTAGGCAACGGAAGGGGCCCGGGGTATTCTTGGTAGGTGGCAGGCCAATATATCGCCCCACGACGTGGCGACGGGCTGATTCACACCGAATGTGGTTAGATGGCCACATTCGATGCTATGGGTGTGGTCCCAGTATGAGGCGACAAGGCCGAAGCCTTTACACGTCGGCCTTCAAGAAATGCGGTAGAGCAACCCGCTGGCCCAAAACCAAATCCAAGGCCAACGGAAACCCGCGGTCGGGGCATGAAGTAATGCTATACGCTGCTATGCACCGACACCAAAACGCGGATGACGTAGCACAGCGGTTTAGGTTTAGTCAGTAATTTTAAGTCTGACACTACTCGCGGCTCCCCCCGGGGTCGCGGGTGTCCATGAGGATTCCCCCGCATACCAAAAAAGAATGGCCGATATATTCCAACGCCGTGCCCCAGTGTGGGGTTTTTTTATTATCTTTGATTATTTAGGGTCTTTTGGTCAAACAGCTTGTCATCATAACCTGATCATTTTTCACTAACCTTACATTTACTTATATATCCTATTGTATCTTATTAACTACTTTGTACATCAAAATGACTGCTTTAGCATAAGGGCTGGGACAAAATACTTTGAGCAAAACCAACATCTAAGACATTATTTTTAAACATAATCATTAAGGCATCTCTCCCAGCCCTTGGCCGGACACACTCCACCAACAAGTGGTGGACATCCTCTACAGTGCCATATTCTGTATAATGAGGACTGATACTTTTACCCATAAAAGGTGATACTCTTACCCATAAAAGTTTAAACTTGTTAATCACCTCAACCAGCGAGGGTTGAGGGGATTAACTTTTCAGCCCGAAAAAAAAACAAGAAAAATGACTCACATTAAGACACCCCTTGTACTTCTTCGGCTTCGTAACGGTAAGCGCAAAACACCAAACTGCAAAATGGTCGCATATGATCGAACAAAATGTTGACTGCTCGACCATGCAGGCGGCATGCTCGCCCCTCCGTGAGCAAGCTCCGTTGAAATTACTTTGGTTTGCCTGGTGGCGTGCATGATCAGTTTAATGCCAAAATCAGACGTTGGCAATATGGTTGATTGGGACTTATTAAAATTTCGCACCTTTTGGCAGAGAAAAATCTCGCTGTAGCAATACTGGGCACACAAGCGGCGCGGTGGCACGGCGGCGGGCGGCTCTCGAGCTCGCGCTCGCACACGTTCAACGCCTACTCGAACACGCATCTTGCAAGCTCGAGCATGGTCGAGCATCAAGTTTGGACGTGTATTTAATTTTGCAATGTATGAAATTGTCATAAGATTGATTTTTCAATGGTAGACCATTATGACCCTAAAACGTAGTTTTTACTTCCATTATTGGAATAGAACTAATAATCAGTTAACACAAAGCATCAGATGTGGATCAAGTGGATCCAGCGGCCATATAATAATCCTAGTAAAGTATTGTTAATAACACAGCCGTACTTCAGTGACCTTAGTAAATAACTGAACAAATAAGATAGCAGGTTTCTGAGCGACAGAACTGATATAACACTTATGTTACATTAACATCGCGCTGCTGGATGCTGATTGATAAGTGCAGTAAAAAGAGAGACTATAGGTATACACATTAGTATATAGTCTCTACTGTTACTCCAAAACATAGAGAAGGAAAATAAAAAATTACAACAGTACCTATATATTTATTTAACAATTATATTTCACAGAACGTCTTGGATCAGTACACACTAAAGCTTAACACTAAAGAATGTTCACATTATATTTGACATTACAAATAAATATTACGCCAATGTTTTTAATCTCTTGATTTTCAAATAAAATAATAAATAAAAAATAAAATTTGAATATTTACATATAATGAACGGTAGAAAATGGCTTTGACAACGGACTACTAATACCTACTACCAATGTTTGTGTGAAACATGAAATTATATTATTTTTCAGGATGACACAAACGACAAAGTTCCCTTGTTCTTTTCATCATTGAGATCTACGGTCTCGTCGCCGTCTTTATGGACTAGGTATGTGAGCTGACTGACATTGCCTACCTATGTCAAACAAAGTGAATGCTGTATATAATCTTATAAAATAATTTCCCGTGTCACAATGTTAGTTACCGAACTCATCCGAAACGGCTGGACCGATTGTTACTAAATTTTATATGCGGATTCAGTGGGTCTGAGAATCGGCACCTGTCTATTTTTCAGCCCTATTTCTTTTTTCACAAAAGAAGTCGCGGACATCAGCTAATCTTGATATAAAATATTTTTTTCATGCAACATTATTATGTAGAATACAATTTGTGTAGAAATATAGTCAGTTTTTCTCCAAACAACATTTTTATTTGTTCCCAAGAGTTATGTTTTCTTAATGGTGACAACATCAACAAAACATAGCAATAGCATCATACAAAAGAGCACGTTTTAAAAAAGACGACTCTTCAATCACGTGTCTTTAAATGCATGGATAAGGTCATAAAACGTTTTATTTCAATGAAATCATCATAAATACTTATATCGGCTATCGACTAGTATCTAAAGTCAACGGAAAAACTAAGCCAAGCTTTGTGAAATGATCTGAGTTATCGAAAGCCGGCAATATAACTTAATCCATAAAGATACATAGGATTCATTCAAATTTTGTTCGTTTGTTATTATGTTTAAAAGTTATCGTCACAACATTTTGGTCAAAATGTGAGGCAGATTTTACTGTCTTAAAAATACTTAACTGTGTACATTATTATAATATATATTTACGTAAATACGGAACTAATTTATTATTTCGATCACAGTATATTTAACTAACTAAATACGATATAATCTAAATACTACGTTTACCACCAACGATCCACTATTTTACTAAACACCTGAACTTTTTATTTTTAATATATAAGTCGTTTTATTCTTAGATTTAGGATCTGCTGACAAGTCAGGGTTAGACGTTATAAAAAATCTAATAATTGACTACATCACAATAAGTTTTAATGGTTCACTTTAACTGGTCCTATATACATGTCACAAACTCACAGCGCTGATTTTATTTATTTTGGGCTACTTTGTTTTACTTTGCCCCAACTCCTTCACTTTGCAATAATTCCTTATTTATTGTACCTATATTTAATTTAAACCTATACTTTATAATAAAGTCACAACAGTCTCAACAGATTTGAGAACATCATTTGTTTCATTAGTCACACAGCCTGTTGGTGTTATTTCTTCATGTGCTCGGCCTGCTCGACGGTGTCGGGCAGCTGTGCCTGCAGCGTCTCCGGCGTGAGCAGCATCAGCAGGCCCGACGTGCCCGACATGATGCCGAACACCAGGTACGGGAGCGATTCCATCACCGCCATCTGTTGGCGAGACGGGTCAGTTATAAAGTCAAATACACAGTTTAGCCACACAAATGGAACGATACGTTTTGTATTGCTTGCTGCCCATGGTAATCGAACACATCTTTTTAGCAACATTTCTTAAAGTTTCAACCATTAGTCATTCTGCACTTGGCAACTGTGTTAGACCTGTTTAAAGAATGTAATTATAATTTGATGGCGAATGGCATTTTATTTTTCGTGGGAGGTTTCACAGATATTCAATTCACATGCACAGCGACACCCAGACTCAGAACAAGCATTTGTGGAAAGCTCAAATTCTTGTGCTACGCGGGGATCGAACCCGCGATACTTCGCGCTCGGTGGTAATTGACGTGGTGAACTATACCACTCGGCTATCCATAAAGTCAAGTAAATATAAGTGGCACATACCAGCAGTGGCGTTTGCGGCGCGACCAGTGCCCCGATCCTGCCGACCATGGAGCAGAAGGCGAGCAGGCTGTGCCGCGCCTGCGTGGGGAACAGCTCCGACGTGTAGATGTAGATGCTGCTGAAGGCCATGCTGATGCACAGCTTGCCTATCAGGTTCATCGTCGTCTGTAGCCACGGCAACGCTGCAATGTTCAAATGTCTACATGAATATCGTCATTAAGTAGAGTGGATTCATTTAAAATAAATAAATCAGTCTACTTACATTCTGGTACAAACGGCAGCCCTATTAACGAAACCGCGCAAATGATGAAGGCTGTCATGATAGAACTCTTCCTGCCGAAGCGGTCGAGTGTGACCACGCTGAGGCAGTACCCGGGGATCTCCACCAGCGACGTCAGGATGTAGTTCACGTAGCTGTTGCCTGACAGCGACACCGAGTTGATGGACAGCCCATAGTACACGAAGGTTAAGGTGATCCACCAGAACGAGCACACCGACAGGCGGAATATCATCGTCTTAGATCTGAGAACTTGCATGAACAAGGACTTCTTAGGCTCTGTTTTCTCAGGAATCTGTGTGCTTATTTGAGGTTTCGTTGGTGCGGGTTCCTCAACCAACATTTTCATGGTTTCAGGAGAGAGTTTCTTTTTGTTCATGGCTGCAACTTTGAATATAATCCTAGCAGCTTCTTTCTTGTTGCCTACGCTGAGCAGCCACCGTACGCTCTCCTCAATGAGCCAGTAGTAGGAGATGAAGAGGATGGAGGGCGCGTAGATGACGATAAGGTAGGTCTTCCAGTAGGGGATGAGCCAGGACACGCCGGCGGTCAGCACCTGCCCGAGCGCGAACGTGCTGGAGATCAGGTTGCCGCCCAGCACGCGCTTGTCGAGCCCCACCATCTCCAAAGCTGGAATTGATTTATAACATAATAATATATCAAATATAAGTTACACTTTATTAATGTGCATGATAGTCTTTAACATAAAAAATAGAGGGTTCAAGATTGATGCCGATGTTAATTAAAATTTAGTTACCTATTTTTACGAAAAAAATATGCCAGAGCGCCTGAAATATAACTTATAGCAACTCAAAACAAAGTTCGTGTGAAATGAAAGTGTTTTTTTCCTCACTGGTTATACCTTAAGGTTTATGTAGCCAAAATGTTTTCCAAAGGATAACCTCATTTTTTCTGGCTAACTTCTTCACTAAAATAGGAACTTCCCAAACTTTCTGTCACCCTATCACCCAGTACCCGTATAACAGCATACCAAGAATGAAGGCAGTGCTGTACACTCCCGCTCCGACGACGGCCTCCAGGAACTCGAAGCACAGGTACATGATGTAGGTGGAGGAGAAGGCGCGGACCACGCCCACCAGCGCAGGCGCCACTGACGTCAGCACCAGCGCCGTGCGGCGACCAAACCTGGGGGATGACAACCACTTACTCAAAAACTATTCACTCACTTGATGTAGATAGGTACGGACTCAAGTTACGCAGTTTAAAAGTGCTATTCACTCACTGTGTCTATGTAGATAGTGACTCTAGTTGCGCTGTTCCATAATGTCATTCTTATGGAGAAGAATTGGCAAGATATATGCCATGATGTCCAGGGTCAACAGACTAAAAATGTAACCTTCAAAATGTTAGCTTTCAGCAACTTTTAGAAAAAATATGGCATCGAAATTGTTGTTTATATCTCGTTGTGTTTTGTTTTAGTTTTTTAATGTCCAGGATACTTGTTGTTTACTCCACTAAATTCAAATAATGATTTCCAGTGATCCTTTTTTGGTCTTAAAAACAGTTCAATACTCAAAGCACCTAGAACTGAAAACAAGGCGTGATGCATATGACAGGCAAGTAGCTGCAAAATTACTGTTACAAAACCGCAACAGATTGATGTCATTACCCATAATAATGATAGTAACAAAAACATGATCTATTGATAGCACAACAATTACACATCTCGTCAAGCGAGACGGACAATCAACGTTTATTGAAATTAAAACATTCAGGCGGTGCGATTGTTGTCTCGACACAATACCACATTTATGTTTTACAACTACTTACAATTACTAGATAAACATTGCTTGGTTTACTCAATTTGTAGTTTTATTGTAATTGAGGTTACTCTACTTTTTTATTGATAGTACAGATCTACAAAGAAAACGACTACGGCTTAATAGACATTTTATGTGTATAAACAATTTTACGGTATTTCTTTCTCTACTTTTGCTATCTCCAGACTACAAAGCATCGTCAGTAAATAGCATTACCACTTTAGTCTTAAGGAAGATTATATTTTTATGACAATGTTTCTAAAGATAATAACTATTTACCATTTATTTACCTACAGTAATTAATGTAAACAAAGTAACCATTGTGACAAGAGCAAGGCCAATTCGTAACAGGTTTAGTGAAGCAAATATTTTATTTTGACTACTAAGTATTTACACTTTCCAGTTTCATTGTTTATTTACGGTCTATGTAGATTTACCTACATTTTGGTAAAGAACTCATTTTAAGCGTTACTACTGATAAACGTTTGTTGACTCTTTCACAATATGACATTGTTTTACAGCCTGATCTTGCTTTCGGCCCATTCATGTACATTCTCTTTGTATTTTGACCTACTTAAATGTGATTCAGATAACTCAGAGACCTTACTAGCACTTAATAATATATTCCACAACTTTCACACAAAGCTATCTAGTCTCAAACTAAGCAGAGCTTGTATTATGAGTACTAGACAAACGATAAACATACTTATTTACTTCTAAATATGTACATATAGATATATCACACCCAGACAGAAGACACAGAACAAATGACCATCATCTAAAAAACGTTTGTCCTGGGTGGGAATTAAAACCCACGACCACCGATACAGCAGTTAGAGCCATTAACCACAAAACCAACAGGCCAGTCAAAAGTTTAAAGTTATACTGTTGCAGGTGTGGAAACGAGACGTCGCTCTCTGCCGTGCAGAGTGCCGTCTCGCTTTGACCACTGCAACAGTGTCACATTAAGAGGTGATAACAGGACGCCAGACAGTGTGTTACTTACGAGTCAGAGATGAAGCCGGTGATGGGCAGCGCGGCGAACACTCCGGCCACGTGGATGGTGCCCACCAGCGTGCGCTTCCACTCGTGACATGCCAGGTCGAACTGAGGATACAAACAACAGAGATCATAGCACCATCATTATTTCAACATGGCCAACATTCAAGGCTGGTATATTGAAGTTGTAGCAAACAGCGTGATTGAGAAGTACTCGTGAGTAAACGTACCATCTTTCGTAAATATGTAACTAACAAACAGAAAGTTTATACTCGCTGCCTACTGATAGCTGAGTCAGTAAAGCAATTAAAGTATAAAAGCCGCAAATCCTTTATTTTCACTGCATTTGACTGTTATTAGTTTTTATCACTGAATTCTAAAATGAATACATCATTCTGGCAAACAATACCTCGAAAGATATTTTAATCTTATAAGCTACAGAAGCTAGATAATACGTACTCACAGAATTGTTATCATTATTAGACATGAGGGCCTAGACTATTTAAGTTTAAATGTATGTATGAAGCGGAAAGGGAAGGCCGAGGTATAGTTATAATACACAAATAAAAGAAAAAGTCGATGTTGGGACGTACGAGGGAGTCCAAGAACTGGCACGAATTAGAGGGAAGGAGGGAGCTGCACCGACAAGAGTTAAACTCTTAAATTAATGATGATGAAATATATTTCTTTATACTGTGATGTAAGTTGTCTTCGCTCTTGGGAGTATGTACCATGTGAGTGCACGTAAAAACAACGTGACTTTAAACCTAGCTCCTCCCAAATCCACTTCACAGTGTTGTTCAGCGATATATCCTTATTGAGCATCGTGTAAGCTAAATTACAGATAATAGCCGAATGAGGAACATCACACGATATTCGCATATTAAAATAATTTATCGCGTGTTGATATTAACATGATACGATATGTAATATACTGATAACAACATAATTTGAATCTATCACAAGTTTTTGCATAGGTACACTCACTGACAGAAGAGAATCATAATATCATCTGAAACCCGTATTAGCGTCACAAACGATAAACCATTAAATGAAATCTAATACCTTGGATAAATACATCAATACAAATTGTTTCATGACTTCGAGGAACGATAACATAATAATAATGGTGTGTTAAGAAAACAAATACGTTGTCTCCTTGTCCACTCTTTTGGCCGACTTCGTTCTGTCGACCACAATAATCGTCGCCAGATCGAACTAAGTCGGTCGGTCCTAGTGTAGCTTCCAAAAGAATATCCAAATGCGTACCTATCAAGTCTATCTTTACAATGTATAGTAATCATAGAGTCATTAATAGTTCAATAGAAGCAGATGCAAAGTCTTAAGAGAATCCAGCCCATACATTTCAGCATTCTTAGATTGTTGCATAACTAAGTCAAATTATTGCGTGTGAATGTATCAGGGGTAAGGAACCTTGAATGCGCACATAGAACTGATAAAAAGTCGTTATCTTATAATAATTAGTGCGATCGCGAGATCTAAGTAATGAAGCCTAATATTAGTGGGTGACACGGGCGTGATCGAGCTATGGCCACTGCGATACTGCAGGTGTCAGAGATAGCGGCCTTTACGTTCATGTACTATAACGAAGAAGAATTCAAAAAAGAAAATGTACCAAATAATATCATGCCTATAGGTGTCCCACTGCTGAACAATGGACAGCCACATATAGCTCCAGACTGTCGGCGGGGGAATCCTCATGGACACCCACCTCCTCGGGGGAGGAAGTGGGTAGTGTCAGACTCTTACCGACTAAACCTGAACCACCATGCAACGTCTCCCGCGTTTGGTCGGTGCGCGGCAATGCGTTGCCAGTGAGTAGGTGCGTGGTGAACTACCACGCACCTACTGACTGTCCTGTCCTGCGCGACTTCTCAACCACCAAACCCTATTATCCATATAATCTTCATAGACACCCCTTCCCTGGGGGGAGAGGGTTAGTGTCTTAATGACTAAACTCTACATTAACCATAATGTCCAGATGATGATAAAGCACTCACCGCAGCCACAATAGTGTTCTGGTTCTCGTAGACCCAGGCGTCGCAGGCCTGCGTCTCGTTGACGTGGAAGCTGCTGGGGGAGCACTCGTCGTCCAGCGGCACGAGCCGGTGGCAGCGCCCCCCGGAGTCGGGCAGGGCCCACGCGCCCCACCCGCCCACCGGGAATTCTGGGGGCGAGCTGTCGCATTCTGGCACTACGCATCTGGAAATGAGAGGGGCACTTGTAAGTCCTGTAATTTTAACTATACAAAACTGGAATGGGATATTTAATTATTTTACGTTTATTTAGTTAGTTCTCTGTAGCTGGTCCCTTCTTGTTTACAGGACGAACGGGACTTGGTAACCTTGTTTGATGCTCCTTCAATCGATTCTTTTTTCCATTGTATCATATTGTTTAATACCATAAAAAAATGTTTGATTATTTTAATCACATTCGTGACTTATAAGATTATCTTGACGCGTGGCAGTAACGGTTATTTCAAGTGTATCGTTCGTGATATTAATTGATTACGAAATACCCAAAACCTGGGTGGGCCGCTAATATCTGCCACTCATCTTGAGTGACAAGATAACAGCCGGTATCTTTAAAGATTACAGACTCTGAAAACCGGTTACTTATCCCATGATTACTGCATATTTGTTGTAAAACGTTTGTTTAGGAAAATTTACGCTTCTGTTTGATAAGATATGTGAAGGCCGCAGCAGTAAGCGAGCGTGCACCATCATGTAAGGTCAATGACTGCACCGAAACAAACGTCATGATAATTATGAATATACATAAGCTTTCACACAACACAATACATGTTATTAGTGTGCTAAATACATCTAAAACAAAATGCAATTAATGAAATCACTATAACAAAATGCCGTATAATCTAAACGATGCGATCAATAGTAAATATAGTGATAACTTTATCAAATTCTTGTAAAAACGAGATGCGTGCGATCCGTGCGTCCATAAGTGCGATTCACAAATGTGTAGTTAAATACAAAAAAAAATCATTAGTCCTTCATAAACAAAAAAATATACGAATGTACGAACCACTCTGGACACTGTCAACACTTGTATTTGCTTATTTCTTACTTCCTAATAAGATGTGGCTCTGTGACTATCAGCCGTCGCATTAGCGAACAATAGAATATTAGTTGCGAATTCGGCAATGTTGATTACAGCGTTATAATACGAGGATAGTTATTATAGTAGTAGTTTATTGCAGTACTTTGATCCGCCTTTATGTTAGGTTTTTTTAGCGCAGGATTTTCAACTAAGTCACTCGACTGTTATATTCAATAAGATATATGTCTACTGTGCAGTTTATTGCATAAATGATAGTGTACCACAGTACAAATACATGTGCCTAATCCCTTCAGAATAAACAAGTCATGTACCGAAACACCTACGAGTATATGTGTCACACTCAATGTCATAAGTGGTAAACATATCCTGGTACATTACAACTCTTGCGCAGTGCATAATACATCCATTGTTATATCCATTGTGCGGTGATACTTCTTGCGACTTCTGACAGGACGCGCTCGTTAACCAGCGTCTGCGCAACCCACGTAACTATTAATGCCCAGAGTATGCTAAATTGTTGCTGTTAAAAGTAACGTTAATAATGTAGAGCATTCGCTCCTGTGATTAACTTTATCTAATAGTTATCTCAACAGACTAAACTTTATAGACAACATTTCTCAAAGGCACGAGTTAGAAAGACTAATTGTCAGTCAGGATAATTGAGATGTCGCTTCTGTAGAAAATACCTCACACGCTTTATAGGAGAGAGAGTAAACTAATTCAGTCGTGGATCGATAATAATCAAAAATAACGAACAGAGTCAGAAAAAAATATTTTTAGTTTAATCCTTATTGCTGATGATTGTGGCTCGATAACTGTCAGCAAGCCTAAGCACAAAGTAGTTGGGGAATTAGAAAAGCTCATCAAAATATAATAGCATATCTAGTATCTACTTTAATACTAGTATCATAACAGTAACATTAGCGCGTGGGCGGGCAGTGTTGCGTGTACGCACGGATCACGCGCGCGCGGCGCCTGCTCCACCATACAAACACGATGATACAGTTGTTATCCTTCACTACCTCGATATTACCTACAATAGGTCACTGGGTCACGACAGTTTCACGGTAGAAATATACCTAATAGTTAATGGACTTCCTCCTTCACATTTCTTTCCTCAAACATTTACATGCGCGAGGTTTTTCAAAGTATGGCAATTACACACAGGTATATGATAAAAAAAAACAATATGTATCATTAGCCAGCAGTCAACAGTGAACTACGATAAAATTCAGTATGTCATTCAATTCATTGTTTACGTTGCGACGTCTGGTTCAGGTAAATTAATTTCGATTATTGTCGATTGGTTTTGGTTATTATTAAGTAATACCTACTTATTTATTTCACATTATAGAAAGTATAATTACCTAAGACATTAGTGCAGCATTCTTAACTCATTGCATAAGCTTTAGAAATGTTCAGCAAAAAACAGTAAGTACCTAATCATTATTATCGTTTGCAGAATAATCGACCACGTGCCGCATCATCCGTTCAAACGCGCAATATCGCTGCTTAGCTTCTAATAGGTGATAGTGAGCAAGATACCGGCTTATTGTGGGCTGGGAGCTATAGCATCAGACACGCCTCGTAACCATGACTAGGGAACTTGCTATCGGGTCTACTGCTCTCTCTCTGCTAACTCTTAAAGTAATGCACTTGTAAAAGCAAGAGCGCGCTCTACACGACGTATAGCGGCGTCTCTCTTTTGCAACTGCAACAGTCTCACTTCAAAAGCTGGTGAAAGGCTCTCACTGCGACGCATCGAACACTTGGAGAGTGAAGAGCGGAGATATGGTCATATGGGTATCACCATCGCTACCTAAAATGATCAACTACGTCGTATTCCAAGATATATATTTGCAAATAGTTGATAAGACTACTGGGCTATCTATTCCGGTAGGGCTGATAGCTAATTGGCATTATATTGTCTAAGATCAGGGGAGATATTGTACCGGTTCGTTCTAGCTTAGTGTCAAGATAAGATCCCTAATTCTTTGAACAACAAAGTACTTCACCATTATAAACAAAATACAGCGTTTAGGTTTCATGTCGTTGTGTTCTATTTGTTTACATTGTGTTTTATCTTTTTTTTTACTATTCGTACATTACAACGTAACTTGTAAAAACATTATCTGCACCTGTTTTGCACTAAATTCCATAGTTCATTCTAACGTTCAAAATTAAAATAAGGAAGCGGTTGCTTCCTCATTTTAATTGTGAGATTAATTATGTAGGTATGTAGATTTATGGTGATCCATCTGCGGCATCCTTAGGTCACTGCAAGGCTTACGGCATGTGATCAAGGCAGGCAACAGCGCACGTCAGACCTACATTACTATGTTCGGTGCAAGTTTTAAAGCCCACAACACAAAATTATATTCGTACTATAATTCTTTCGCAAAACATTTTCGCTCTTGTGAATTTCACCACAACGAAACCATTGAGAATTTAATCCGCGCAAGGAGCACGCCTAGTTTTGAATAATAAGCGTTTGGGGGTCACACAAATGTTTGTGCCGTGCGGTTTGAACTGAAACCACGTCGCGCGCAGGTGAGTCGTGATATGTAGCACTCGGCACTCCTTGTGAATTGTGTGGGTAATGGGTATATTACGACAGATATTACTTTCATGCTCATAAAATATGAGTAAACTACAAAACATTGTTGCAATTCGGTTAAGGAAAAGGAGGAAGTAATCGTGTACAGTAAGTAGGTACCTTTCGTGAGGTGTTTTCATATGTTTTGTCTTGTGATGACAATGTTTAATTATTATGTTAAAAAATATGACCCTGTTTCGGCATCGGCAAAAATATCGGTGTATATATAAAAAAACCTTTTGAACGAGTATAATACAACCTGTATTGGATACTGGTTCTAAAAGGCCTGTACGAGGAAAATTACAACAAAAATGATTAAAATGCGAAAACATTTCACACGAGACTTAAAAATATCATAAACATTGTTTATTCTTATTCACAATTTCAAGGTCTAACAGTAATAAAACTTAAGAGACGCGTTTTGTACGGCTAAGTAATGTTATCTATTGTTTGATATGCAGTACAGAGTACATAATAGTCGTACTTTCCTTTATATGTAAACAACAAAAAAGGTTCTATAAGGGTCCAAAATTCAAATTCCAAATTCGTTCAATGAACCGCAAACATCACGACGATTGCGGTTCAATGAACGTATTTGGGTGCACAAATCCGAGGCTGCAGGTTCAAACTCAAAGCCGGCAAATACACTTCTACAAAGAGAAGAGTCTTTCTCCGACAGCAAAATATTTTAACCTACTATATCCATCGATTCTACATCTGTAGTCCACAAAAAATTATCCAATGAATTAAAAAGCTTCACAAATTGCTAACCATGACAAAAACGGTTCCGGAGTATTAGGAAGCGGTGTAAGTAATATCTACGGCTAGTGACGCGCAGCACGGCCTCGGAAGTGGACTGTGATGATAAAGGTTCAAATCTCCTGCGACCCGCGAACACAACCTCCTTCCGGACTTAAAATAAAGCTATTTAACCAAACATGTTTATTCTACTGTTTTTGATTAGCAGAAAGTGATATCTTGTCTTGAGGTTTTGCTTCCACAACCGGTTTGCAAATGTATAAAAACTGTTTATAGGGAAGTTTGTAACTTAAAGATATTCCGGTAAAACTGGCTGTCCCTTATTTAACAAGTTGTGTGAATGTATTCAAATGCCTTTCGTCGTCTGATTTTTAAATCTACTTACTTAGTGCACTATGTTAAATGCAACATTATAGAGTTCTTAAATGTATAAGATTAGAAAAAAAAAATTTAATAATTAGTCCTAAGTACACGTACGTTATCAGACAAAAATCACCTATCTATCTAATAGTATTATTTGATAGCGAATTAGCGGATTTAGCAGTCCGATTAAAGTGTTCAACAATGCCACGGGCTTGTGGCAATCTGATTTAATTATTCCATGAGTCAGCGAGATGGGCATCTACTTACTGCACTAGAGTTAAGCGGAGACCTTTCCTCAACAATCCGGCCACACAAACACAAGTACTCGTGCCAATGAAGCCACTCATGTCTAGTCCTGCCATTATCCTTGTTCCTGATTCCTAAGACCTTCCTACTACCTTCCTTCTAAATACTACCTACTAGCTTAAACAGAGTCATCATTCCCCTGCCCTTATCCCAATTATTATTATTTGGGGTCGGCGCAACACGTCTTCTCGACGTGTTGCTTAAAGTTTTGGCTATGGTTTTATAGTCGGCCGCCTGCCTGACACTAACCCTCTTTGGGAATGCGATTGTTGGTTGTTTACCCGCCACCATTCGGGTGACCCAAGGTGCTTGGTACAGTGCACTGGGTCTTAAGGGCCATTAGTCGCCTTTTACGACACCCAGTGGAGGATATGGGGTGGTGCTATTCTTTATATCCGGACACCACACGGATACTAGCTTAAACAGAGTGGAGGAACAATTTAATATACAAATGATACTTATGTGTGTGGTAAAAGTGTTATTTTTCCGGAAAACCGCCGCGAGTTCCTATTACTTAATCCGGAAGACGTAAGCTAGACCGGACAATTACCACCTAAACTAGTACGGTAGAAGTAGGCGAGATTTCTGTTTTCCGGAAACCGGATGGTAAAGCAATAAATTAGCTATATAAAAGTGTTCCTGTTATAGTTACGATAAGTCAGTCTCGATTCAAAACAACGATGTTTGCCAATCGAGACACTAACTCGTCCAATCTAAGTGCCCGCACACTGGAAAGTAAATCACGCACGCAACGACATAACGCGTACCCACATGGAAGTCACGCCGCAACTAGTTTGACGCAGCACGCACTTTCTACCTGACCTCTCCTTATAATAAAAACCTTAAGCAAAATTTGAAACGTGCATACTTTAATCAATTTAAGTTATAGTCATATGTTTAAAACCATATGCAATATTTTTAAGATAAAAATCGTTCTCAACGTTTACGATATTTTTATGTTCACCGGTGTAGGCAGACAAGTTGATCATTTTTGGCGCAGGTAATATTGTAAAATTGAACCAGGAAATATTCATTAACGGAAAGAAAATAATTTTTATTACAACGAACATGAATGAACACAATAATAGTTTGCACCCAAAAGTCTGCCTTACATTCTACGATAAAAAAAGTGTTACCTGTAAGGAATCTCTCCAGCGGCGAAAATGTACTGACTGTTATAGACAGCACTAAACAGTATAGTGATAAGGATCCAGCAGTAGTTGCGGATCTGGTAGCGGCCGAACTGGCCGAGCTCCTGGAGGATGGCGTCCAGGTCCACGTGCGACGTCATGGCGCGGCTGGTGCAGGCGAGGGGCGGACGACGCTCGAGCGCCGCGGACTGCGCGCGTGTGGCGGCCGGCAGCGCAGGCAGAGAGACACGCCGCCACTTATCGCGGCTACTGACGCCGCAGACCACAGGTGTACTCAATGTCACGGCACTCCACACTCTGAGGCTATCACCAGACTTACACCTTATCGGAACTTAATCTTTAATTGAAGCACGTAAGTAATGTACTATCGAATACGCGGTAATCCTGGCTACATCATGACATATAAATGGCACTGGATAATAAATGTGAAATACTGTGTTTAACAATTAGGCTTCAAGTTGAAATAAAGATGTGTTCGTTCAGCTGTGTTAACTTTTTACGCGACACGTCGAACGCCAAAGCCCGGAGAGTAAGCAAACAGCGTGCAGTGCGTGTGCGCATGTAAGACTAGTAAACACAGTATATTTGTTCTGCATCTGTCTTTATTTAATTCTACAAGGAAGGCCATTATATAATTAAAAATATATTAAAATAAATAAACTGCTAGAGAGATACCAAACTCTTTATCACAAACTTTAAAATCGCTTAATTTTCACCATGTCATCACGGAAATATTTAGATAGGTGGGAAGGTACTTATTAAGGAAATAAATATACTTGGGTGCTTAGTCGTTTTTTTTATTTTAGTCAACTCTTCAACATCTTGTATCTTTAATAATAACATTATGTAAGCTCAAATGACGAGGTAGTGGTTATATTATTTTTGTTAAGCATTAGCTATACTTCTGTATAAAACATTTGGATACAACTTAAAATAGATCTATTCGTCAATCAGATGCGGTAGGTCATGTAATGCATTACGAATGAGTCAATAAGTGTAATTGTAAAAAAAAAATGTTGATCCCTAAATTAATATGCAATGATAATAAGACGATAGCTGTCACCTCGTGAACCTTGATGGGTAATATCGATAGTATTATCTACCTAATTTATGTATTATTAAATTAAAAATCATAATTATACGTAACAGCAAGTGGCTTGTGTTAAACTGTTGCGTTGCTCGCTTCACTGGTGTACCCGGTGCGGGGGAGGGGGGGGGGGGTAGATGAGGTGTTGAAGCCCTGGCAGCTTTTGGGGGTGGGGAGAGTGTCGTCAGCGGAGATCAGACTTAACAGTTATAGTTATTCTTTGTGCGAAGGTCATCAGTGTGAGAAAGCAAACGGCCTTAACTAATGCTTTTTATCAGTCATGACGTTCAATGTGTCTCTTGGTTAATCTCGCAAAACCACAGCGAATTTCCCCGTAGCTAAGTACTTCTAAGAACATCAAAATACCCACGCTTGATTACGTTCCATTAACGTAAATGCGCATCTAATTACTTTATAATAATCTACAGGTCACTCCTTATTTTTTTCCAAACTAAAGAAAACAAAAAAGAATTGTGAATCGTTTTTAATATTTACTATTAGGTAAGTTAAATTTATCAGAGATAAAATCATATAAAATTGTCAGTGCACGTGCACCTAATTCAACCTCAATATCAGGGTTTGATCTACAACTTTAAAGTCATTTCCAAAATAGGCACTACTTATTTTGAGAAGAGTATCAATTATTTTATATTCTGCCTAGTTTTAGCAGAGCTTAAACCACTACCTCCTGGCAGTAGGTCATTCAAGCATAATGTGTATATACAAGGTCAGGGCAAGGTGTCCGCGTCTTTGGCTATGTCAGTTTTCTTGGAGGTGTGCTCGGCGGACAAGTTCTCAGCCTGCTGCACCGTGTCTGGCAGCCGCAGGTTAAGCGTCTCCGGCGTGAGCAGCATGAGCATCCCCGCCACTCCCGCCATGATGCCGAACACTATGTACGGCAGCGCCTTTGACCACCGCATCTGTGTACACACACACACACACACACACACATTCATTACAATGGAATAGACGACAAAAACCACTCTTTTTGTACAGTGCTGTTAGATCGTCTGAGAAAGCTTATTTTTAACCGACTTCAAAAAAGGAGGAGGTTTTTAACCGACTTAAAAAAATTGTAGGTAGTACTAGTGCGTTAGTACAAAAGTCTAGAGTAGATCTGATGATGGAGCCGAGAGGCAGTCAAGGGAACTCCTCAACGATTCACAGCAACTACCTTGTGTTTGAGCTTGATTAATTTGTATTGATAAGACCTTTACACCTAGATTAGGTTTGGATTGTCATTAGGAGTCTGGTGCAGAAGGCGAAAGCAGCTGAAAGAAATCTTAAAGCTTAGGAGTTACAAAGAATCTGAAAAAAGTTATATCTTGCCACTGAAAAGAAAGAAAATAATTAGTTTGAACAGAAAAAAAATCGACTTCAACAACAACGACTCTAAACACTAAGAAATAAACCGATATGATCATATCAGCTGGACACTGAATTAAGTCGGTGTCAAACCCTTAGAGAATAAACATAGTAAAAGTTTTTAGAGCCGTTGTTTTTAAACTCGGTTTTCATTAATATTAACAATCAAGATTTCACTTTACGATTTTGTTCATGTAATCTTCTATATATATAAAAATCAATTGCTGTTCGTGTTAGTCTCGCTAAAACTCGAGAACGGCTGAACGGATTTATCTCATCTTGGTCTTGAATTGTTCGTGAAGGTCTAGGGAAGGTTTAAAAGGTGAGAAAAAATCAAATGATTGAAATCTTTTTTTTTTCCTAAAAGTTTATCTTTTATTTATCGATTGGGGCAGTACGAAGTCTGCCAGGTCAGCTAGTGATAAATAAATATACCGATGTGAAATTACGTAATTAGCTGTAGAAGTACACACCAAGAGCGGTGTCTGCGGGGCGAGCATGGAGCCGATGCGGCCCGTCATGGAGCAGATGCCCATGAGCCTGTGGCGCGCCTGCGTCGGGAACAGCTCGATCGTGTAGATGTAGATCGAGCAGTAGATCATGCTAATCATCGTCTTAGCGCCCAGAGCCAGCGCTATTATTGACTTTGCTGAAATATTCATATTTATTTAACCAATCACCAACAACAGTCAACTAAATAAATATTTTGTAAGTATGGAGAATTATATAAGGGAAGGGGAAGGCTAAAGAAAAGATGGATGGATTGTATAAGAAATGATATGAATGAAAAAGGAGTAAAGGATAGTGTGACATCTGACATAGAATGGAAGAAAAAGACGTGTTGCGTCGACTCCAAATGAAATGGGATAAGGGCAGGGAGATGATGATGATGATGGAGAATTATATAAAAGTACAATATCTTACTGTTGGTGACTACCATCTGAGCAAGAAGTGCTAAACCGCACATAAAATAGGCAACCATGATAGAACTCTTCCTGCCGAATCTATCAAGCGTCAAGTAGCTGAGCATGAAGCCGGGGACCTCCGCGATGGACATGAACACAAAGTTCAAGTACTTGTTGCCGGCTAGCGACACCGAGTTGATAGAGAGCCCGTAGTAGATCATGGTGACAGAGATCCACCAGAACGAGCACACGCACACCCGGTACAGGATGGTCTTCGAGTGGATCACCTGGCTGCAGAGCGACTCCGGCGGCTTCTCCAGGCGCTGTGCGATGGTGACCTCCACCGCAGGGCCCGGCTTGTGAACGTGGTCGCTCTTGACAGCGTCTTCCAACATGCGGAGAGCTTTTGGTGATAGTTGAACTTTATTCATCCTTGCAATTTTGATAATAATATTAACTGCTTCTTGGCTTTTTCCTTTGCTCAACAACCATCGCATACTTTCGTCTACAAATAAATAATAGAAAACAAACAAAAAAGAAGGATAAAAAATGATTAGTGTGTAGGTTCTCCAATAAGGCCAAATCCAAGCGCATGCGGCGGCTAACATCTGGCCGAAAGAATACACGATGGACAATGAGTTTCCAACGAACACCCGCATCTTAAGGCCGACTATCTCCAGAGCTGGAACAATCACATTGTAATCAAGAAAAAAAAGACACGTGAATTCTAGATGGTAAAAATATTAATATCAACTTCGTAAACTAATGTTTTCCTTTCTCGATAACAGTAAATATTATTTATTATTATAATAACTTTCGTGAGGCTGATTCATAATTGATGAATTATAGGGTTTACTCACGCGTATTAGTTGGAAATGCCCGAATAATTTTGTACCCAACTGGAGTCTTTAATCATGTGCTGACGCGGCGGCGGAGTCGCGAGTCGAACTTGTTTGACTCGCCGCGTAAGTAAACCGTATAATTCAACAATTTATTTTATATATCAGTAATAGAACTTACCTATACCTTGTAAAATATAGTTTGATACCTGTGACGTTTGTCAGAATGACATTACATGGGGGGGGGGGGGATTGGGATGGGAGCGTCTTTTGTATTTTATCGATATCTATGTCGTAATGAAATTTAAAAAAAAATACGTCGTTACGACATTGAAATTAAGAATTAACAAAGAATTAAACACGGAAGTTTAAGTCATAATAAGGTGAAAATAAATGTTTTCTTTAGAAAACTCCCCACTATTGACTTATTTTGCAATTTTTATTATTATATGTCGGAGAATGAATAATTATTTATTTTTCGAGTGGCAAGGAGGCTGAATATCGTTAGCTTCCTGACCTTCATGTTGATGTTTTGACGGTGACAGTTTAAAAAGAAGTTTATTTGTATGTCAGTTCAATCTGTCAGTAGTGTGAATGTCGATGGAGCTGGCTCTCTTGCTCCGGAGACTTCACCGGCGCCGGGTGTGCGCACTGACTGAGAAATATTTAGATGGCGGACGGAAATTATCAACACGTGGATTCTAATCCGTTTGAATCTGCGACAGCAGCGGTGGGATTACCCCAAGGGGCATCCTACGAGCCTACTGCGATGCCAGCTACAGAAGGATATTTTACGTCCTAATCTTCAGCGTAAAAAAATGTGGCGGATTTAGCTTGGGTAACCGAAGAAAGTCAACCATGTGCCTCCACACCGGAAGCATGGGCGACATTCTTACAAAATATGTTAGCGGGTTTTCAGAATTTTGACCTACAACCTTCCACGAGTACTGGTTTACGTAGAATACTGAAAGCGAGTGAAATATTCCTACCACCATTTGATCCAGACGAGTGTCAGTTTACCTACTGCGGTGCGTACGTATCCTTTATGTAAAAGTGGCAAAGAATTACAGGAGCGGCTTTCACGGCAGTTTATAGCAACAAAAAGGTTTCACGACCTTTCTGTGACATGGCGGAGTACAAGAGCGATCTAGCAGCAACGTACCTACGTCGAGTATTTTACGAACAAGTTGGCGCTGGTAGATCGACAGGAAACTGGCTGGAACGAGCCCAACCAGATTTAAGTTGTCATTTCTGGTATTACGGATACTCAGGTATGGTCAGAGTTGCTTAAAATACCCAAGATGACGTTTGTAAATTTTTGAAAATGCCTTTTGGTCTCTCAAATGCGCCTTCTGTTAACTAAAGAGCAATAAATAATGCTCTCAAAGGGCTAAAAGACAAAATTGCTGATGATGTTTCGGTTATTTCAAAATAAACCTTTCAGAATTTGGAGCGCGTGTTATCGGCTCTGTCAATGGCATGTTTTACATTTTATTAGAAAAAGTGCACTTTCCTTAAATCTTCAGTAGAATATATGGGCTATGTCATTAGTGTCAATTCTATAAAACCAAATCCTAACAAAATAAAAGCTTTGGCTAACTCTCCTTTGCCTACATGCGTAAAAGAACTACGGCAATTTAATGGTCTTGCTGGGTATTTCAGAAAATTTGTACCTAACTTCTCATCTATCATGGCACCCTTGTACGCACTTACTAAAAATGATGATAATGGGTATGGACCGCCGAGCATACATTGGCTCATTCTGCTGTGGTTGGATATGTGACTTCTGCACCCGTGTTGACTATCTTTGACTTTAGTAAACCAATCGAACTCCACACCGACGTGAGTTCGATTGGATATAGTGCGGTGTTATTTCAAAAGGATGATGTACAACTGAAAATTAAATTATTTCAGTCAGCGACCAACCGATGCGGAAAACCGATATCACAGTTACGAGCTATAGACACTAGCCGCTTTTTAAGCCCTGAAGTATTATCGTCATTTTAAAGTCATCACAGACTGTGATGCCTTGAAGGCATCGCGTCATAAACGTGAATTGTTACCCTGCGTTCACCGATGGTGGGCGTATATGCAATCTTTTGATTTCGAAATAAAATATCGAAAGGGTGAATGGATTCCACACTAGATTATTTTAGAAAGAACCTAGTCAATAGTATACTGGTAAATGTTTCTCATTTAAACAATTATTGGTTGCAGGCCGAGCAGAGGTTATATCTCGAAATAAAGCGCATTACTGACCATTGAAAGCGAATTGATTGATGCTGGAGTTGGAGCGCCGTATACTTGTAAAGATAATTCACTTTTTTAAAAACTTACAGATGAATGGTGGGGCTTTTAGTGGAACATTAGTTCCCGGTAATTACAGATAATTCAAGGATTTCATGTCGAACTGAAACGCTTGGGCTGGGATAAGACCTTGTCAAAAGTAGGGGGACCATTTCTGGTTTCCTGATATGAGCTCATCTGTTAAAGCCTGCGTAGACCATTGTTTACCATGCAAAGTAAATAAAAGCCTTTCTGGTAAAACACTATTCATGTTGACACTGGTGGTAAGATGACCGGCGCGGCGGGAGGATGACAAAGAAGTGTATCATGTTTATTATGGGCGCTTTTGCGAAATTTTGTCATTTGGGTGCAGTTGACTTCAGCCTATGAGGCCTTTGGAGGTTTCTTTCACATTTTTGGTGCAGCCAAACGAATTGAATCTGAACAAGGTGCCTCTTTTACCGGACGGGAGTTTTAGAGCTTGTGTAGTGAATGGTCAATGGATTTCATGAGGTTGCCAGTGGTGTATTGCGGGCCAATGGCCAGGTAGAGCGAATGATATCAGTGCTGATCAATTGTTTTACCATTGCTGAAAATCACGAGAACAAATCTTGGAAGTCAATTATTATTGGTGAGGTTAAAGAGGATCGGTAAAACGCCACTTTAGTTGTTGATCGGCTGCAATAAAAGTTCCCCAAGATTTAATTTCCTAACTTTTGATCTTGACGCGAATTTTAGTCGTAAGGGACTTCGTAAATATCCAGTTGGATGTTTACGAAGTCTTTCATGACAGATGATAGACTAGATAGTTTGCTACGCCTGTCTGAATGTTTAGATGGTACAAAGAATAATGCTTGAGTTTAATATTGTAATGTAGTCGAAGTTGTTTTTATTGGTGCGTGCAAATTAGCATCGATTGAAGTGTTATAAGAATTACGAATTATTTTACTATTGTAGGTAATAGGAAGATCATTTTTGTTTTTAAAATGATTGTGTATACAACCGAAACCAACAAATGGATTGTAATGTATGGAAACTTGATATTACACTGTGACTGAAAGCTCCTACGCTTTGACTGAGAATTTGACTGAAAGCTCCTACGCTTTGTCTGAGAATTTGACTGAAAGCTCCTACGCTTTGTCTGAAAGCTCTTACGCTTTGGCTGAAGGTATGCCTGAAAGCTTTTACGCTTTGTTCGATAATTTGGAAAAAAGCTGATATGCTTTGTCCGAAACAAGATGAAAGCTTTTACGCTTTGGTTTGAAGTTGCTATGCTTAGCCTGAAAATTAGTACGCTTTGTCTACGACATAGATTGAAAGCTTGTTACTTGATCCAGGGTGACTGCTGGAAGCTTCTACGCTTCGTAAGTTTGCTAAGCTAAGGTGTTATTAAGGTCCTAATGTTGAAAGCTTCCTCGCTTTGCGGGGTAATCAGAATAACTTGAGTATCCGAGACAGACCTGTTGTATCTATGATATCAACGGGCAACGCGAGAGCGCGTTGATTCGCAGAATGGCCGTGTCGGAGAATGAATAATTATTTATTTTTCGAGTGGCAAGGAGGCTGAATATCGTTAGCTTCCTGACCTTCATGTTGATGTTTTGACGGTGACAGTTTAAAAAGAAGTTTATTTGTATGTCAGTTCAATCTGTCAGTAGTGTGAATGTCGATGGAGCTGGCTCTCTTGCTCCGGAGACTTCACCGGCGCCGGGTGTGCGCACTGACTGAGAAATATTTAGATGGCGGACGGAAATTATCAACACGTGGATTCTAATCCGTTTGAATCTGCGACATATATTATCATTTTCATGCTATAATTTTATCGATATTCTACTGTCTGTCAGTTACACGTTCCTATAGCTCTTCAAAATGCGTTTATAGAGTAAACTAACAAACAAAAAATATTTAAGAAAAAATAGAAATTATTTAAATTACTCTTGTTTTTAGTCGTATCTTTATAATAACATGATTGTTTTAAAAAAATGCGTTCTATTTTTATACACAAACGTCGTATTCATGTTTAAAAATTTGAACTTTTGAAAAAATCTTATATAGCAAAGCTATCTTTAAAACGGACTCGCTAACGTCACAGGTATCAAGTTATATTTTACAAGGTATAGGTTCCTTTATTGATGTGAATTTCCTATTATCGAGAAACTTGAGCTCAAAATTAGCTTCACACTTGTGTTAACAAATTATAATAGTTAAATTTGAAGGCAATCCGCACCGACCTAAAATAAAAGCGGTGGCGTAGGTGCCGGCGCCGACTAAAGCCTCGAGGAACTCGTACACCAGGTACAAGATGTAGTTGTTGCAGTAGCCGCGCAGCACTCCGAAGATGGCCGGCGCTATCGACGTGCCCACCAGCGCGTGCTTGCGCCCCAATCTGGCAACACACATGTTACACAGAACGTGTTCCCTTGCTATCTAAACAGATTGTCGGGTGGAAAAACCAAGGATATAAAATCACTTCCAATAAATCTGGCAAGTAAGGCTTTTTTATTCTGTGACAAAGCATTATCGATTACTTTTTTGTGAGGATGGTGACAAAGTTTATTTCGATACGATCTGGTGTGATCACCTAGTTTCATTATGATGTCATTGTTTAGTTTGAAACAAACCAGAGAGGTGGTGCCTATCTTACTCACATGTCGGAGACGAAGGCGGTGGCGGGCATGGCGGCAAACACGCCCGCGCCGTGCATCGTGCCCACCAGCGTGCGCCGCCAGTCCTCACACGCCATGTTAAACTAAACGCAATACATTCACTATCATCTATTGCTAAGAAAAGTCAATGGGAATATACTTAGATAATAATATCTTAAAGAATCTTTTATTTCGAAATGCATAGACATAATTATCATCAATAAAAAAAAACGTATCACAGGATTGGTTTAAATCTGCAATTCTTTAGCCTACAATTGCAGTAGCCTATAATTTGACGAAAACCGCTGTACCGCGCCGTAGGAATGCGCGGTGTGGTGGGGGCCGGGAAGAAAAGTGCATGCGTTCACATGAGATCAATATTGTCGGATAGATCTTACGATATCAAGTTACAGTTTTGCACGACAAAATTAAATTATTTAGTTGAGGCTATTCAGTTAGTTTGAGATTAATTAAAAAAGAATACTTACCTAAATATTTTGTTTCATTTAACTATATTATAATGTATTTAACTTAGTTAGTTAAATATAAATGGAATATAGTCATACTTTACTAAGCTTATTTCAAATCAGGAATGGTTTATTAAAAGTTTGAATTTCTTGAATTCCGAAAACAATTTATTCAATAAGTCTTAACCTCACGAGATATCGCATAACCCATCTTTGAATTTTAATCTCATGTGCTTCTGACATTGGCAGTTCGGTCCGCATTTGAATTTGACACTAGAAACCGCCATCAGTGTTGACGTCGTACAGACAAAACGCATCGGTAGATGTTACCCCCGTCTCACCGCGCCCTTACCTAAGGCACGGTAAGCAATAATGGTCAAACTATGAAACGAAATCTTTATAAATAATAACTCGCCTCAGCAACAATCGTTTCGTGGTTCCTGTAGACCCAGGAGTAGCAAGCTTCGGTAGTGTTGGCGAAGCTAGCGGGCTCACACGTCTTGCCGATCACGCGGTATCGGAAGCAGTCGGCCCCTAAAGGCCCAGGCGCTGGTAGAGCAAACTTTCCCCAACCTGTCGTTTCGAATTTCTCTGGAGTTGACTCACACATCGGCACTCGGCATCTGAAAATGTGACGTACAATTCTAAGTCGTACCTAATGGTTGACGTCTGAATTGGACTTGAGTTAGTCCTGCGTCCTCTAACCAGCTCTTGCAGGAATTCTATTTTGCCTCTACCGCGAAGCAAAATGTATGGATCAAATATTTATTCTACATTGTTGCTTAAACCACTTTTCCCAAACAACAATAAAATCAAATAGCGTAGAGTGCGTATCTGACCTGTAGTCGATCGGTCCGGCCGCGAACACGTACTGGCAGTTGTAGATGGCGCTGACGATGATGGTGACGGCGAGGTACACGAACACGAATAGCTGGTACTGTTTCACTTCCCCGAGCTCGTTCAGGACAAACTCCAGGTCCATCTTGTCGTCCGTCTTGTCCGCCATCGCGGCCACTTAACTCCAGCCCGCACTCGTCAAACAGTCACTCTGTATTTCCCGAACTTAAAAGTGTTCCGGACAACTTTAGATCCGCGAGGCATAAACATAGAAACTATTAATAACTACGGTATAAAATATTCAAGCTTCGGGTTAAACTACAACGACGAAAAAATTTTATGAACGTAACTGTAACGTTTTTGTGCCTGAATATGGATTAAGCATGAAACTGTAAGTAAACAAGGAATCGATAAATTAAGGTGATTTGTCAAGCGTGAGAGACAGTGACTGCCGTCATTACAGAGTAAAGACAATACTGACATACGATGGACATATTATAAGGTCCTACTCGAAGTAGTTTCCTACTTGAACAACTTGCTCAAACAGGCAATATTACTGCTTTTGTGTATGGAAACTATAAAAATCTGTTGGAAAAAATCCGGTCAGGTACGAATCTGACTTGTGACACCGAGAATTCCGTACAAATAAGCTAAACAAAAACAAATCCGCATATTATGATAATATTCTTCCTTATCGGTGCTACATGGCGTTGCTTCGTACCAACCTTTTCTATTCTTTGTTCACGGAGAGTACCTACTCTGTAGGTACCCTCTCGGTTTGAATTACCTTGCTAGTGTCAAAACTCGCAAGGTAACCGCAATAGGTTAATTACCTAGCGAGTTTACACTATTCAGAGGTCTACCGTACAGAGTACTGATTATTTACCTAACAGTTCTAAAGGACAGTAGACCTGAGTATTTGACCTTTACCTGACCCAAGGCGGGAGCCCTCGCTTTCGCACGGAGCCCACAGGCGTGTCGCGCGCGCAAAAACGCGACGGTAGTCCTTTGCGGGCGCCCGCTTAACACAGGGTCAGACCTAAGGGTTCCACTGTTCTTTTCGAGGTTCGGAACCTTAAAAATAGGAATCAAATATCTGATAGATCTGTCATAGAGATAAGATCAAGTTTTTTACAGGTATTTTACAGGTTCTATGAAATTAAAGTTACAAACAAGTGTGGTGACGTTTCGTGAATGTAAATACAATCACACACGTGGAAACCACAACACATGGCATTATTACAATTTAAATAAAACACATAATTATGTAACATAATAATTATTATTTTTTAATATCCTTAAACGTTTTATATACAGTCAACATCGAATGCCAAGAACAACATCTACAACGTAGTAAAGTACACAAGAGCACAACAGGTTTAAAAACGTATTTATATATTATATGTATACATCGAGTTATATACACGTAGTATGTCCGCGCGGGGTACCACTACGTCACGCGGCTTGCGGGCGCGTCACGGCTAGCTAGGGACCGATACACTCACGATAGAAAAACATCTGAAATACAATACAATAATATCGTTTTATTTGAACTAGAACGACCGACAATAAATATTACATTGGTCTTTAGATTACAGGATTATACTATACAATACTCATATATTATGATCAGAGCGCGGCGGGCCTCGAACACGCGCCGCCGCCGGCTCTTGCCTTTATAACGATTAGTGAACACTAGGAAGGGGTAGATTTAGACAACACTGACACATACCTATCACTTTTATAGATGGCGCTATTTGGAAGTGTTCTCGCCACGGATTCCTACAGACCTGCGTCGCTAAGCGTCGGGTCATATAAACTCTCGGAACCCGCGCACGAGAAAGTAATGATATAAAGAAACAACCGCACACACTGACACAGCATGCGGCCGGGACAGCGGGCCGCACGTAACAGGTGCTCAGTTACTGCATCGTGTGCTCAAATATACATTTATATATGTTTTACTTACATAATAACAGAGTGCTACATTTCAACAAATTGCATAAAATAGATCCTTTGAGGTACAGGCAGTTACAGAAGTGGTTTATTACATAACAAGGTTACTTCACTGTTTTATAAACATTACAATAAGTAAGTAATTATAACAAAGCTAGAGGCAAGAGAGTACAGTAATAGGTATATTGGCTAAAGTAACATGAAGTTGAGAATAAAACTGTGGATAGTATTAACATCAGTGTACTTCTGTAGCCGCCTGCACGTGTCTGATCACAACCGAGGCGATTCGAAGCACCACAACACATTGTTTATGAATATCGATATGTTGACGAACAAGCAAAAATATTCGCGCAGAGCCCTGGCCCTGGCGGCTGGAAAACATTGTCTTTTACATCTATTGTCTTAACAAATTCATTGTAATCTTGGTTTGTCTATATAATTCCCTGGTGTAGGCAAGTTCAATTATTTCACTATCTAAAATTGTTCCGGATAACGTTAATTCAAATTCTTAACATTCCTGTTACAAAATTAGGCTCAACCTGCGCAATTATTTTAATGACATTATTATATTACACTTGTTTATTTATTACTGTTATTTACACAAGAACATAATCAAACACAGCAATAAATAATAAGACAATATATAAATTAAAAAGTTGTAAATGTCGACAGATTGAACACTTTATAATACAAACATTACAATACTACAGTTACGTCGGTATTTACACACACATCGGCACTCCAATGTCTACGTTACACTGGAGTGCACTACACACTACTACAATAATGACGCGACACAAATTATTGCCAGGATTCAATCACAAGACCACGACCAAAGATTTATAAATATTTTGGTAAAATCGATACACATGTTTATCGATTACTCAATTTCAAGACGAATATTTGGAAGGATCAAAAATATTCGATTCTAATGCCTTAACGATTATCTCAGGTCATAATCGCTGGTGTAAGTTGCTATCTTACTATCATACAATCGATGCGAAAGGTTGTCTCGTAAAGTAATTATACGGATACTTAGTTATTAGTGACGTAGCTCACTAATTATGTGACGGTTACGAGCGGTTAATAACAGCAACATGTTATTTTCAGGGTTTACCTCGTTACACGGCGCAAAAACTACACGGTTTAAACCATAAAAGTTTACGTTAAAATGCTAATTAACTTCTGTAATACAAAGTAGAATAGGATTACATAAACAATTTTCCTCTTTCTAAAAAAATTGTGCCGTGAGATACATATTTCTTTTATCAATTTAGAAATAATGGAAGGGTATTGTTTATCTATTATTTCAAACCCTTTTTTAATTCTGGTACTTGTTTTTATTCACAGACAGCATTTCGCACCGCTTACCCCCACTCATGCGACACTCAGCACACCGGTACTACCACCGCGCTAACACCACTCTGACACCGTCCTCCACCGCTACACCACTCCACTTACAACCTAGTACCTTTATATTAACATAGTGTAAACGATACACACTCCCACACCAAACTGAACTACCAAATTAGCAAATGAATTAACCCTTTACCTAAAGAAAAACAAAGTATGTGTTGTTTGTTATGTATTATATAACATTAGAATACTTAACGTCAGATTTGTTGTTGACATAACTTTTCTATTTTTAATTGAAAGCGATGTTTATTTTCTATAACAAATCATAAGAATCAAAATAAACACAAAAGCATTTAGACTTAGTTTTAAATAACACATACGGACCTATTGTTCCGAGCCTTAGATCCGGCTGGCCAAACATTGGCCGAAAACCACCAAACACTACCGATATTACCAATTCTCTCTCTCTCTGACACCAAAATAGTGCCCGATGTCTATTTAATATGCAGTCTATGTCATTTACACTATGTAGTGACAAAACTAGAGCGCAAAATGTGACTAAGACTAGCAACAATTAAATCTAACCATGCGTTCTAAAGTAAAATAGTTTATACTGATATGCGCAATACTTATTCATATATGGCGATGCACCAAAACTCTTAGCTAACGAAGTGGAAATGAGCGATGAAACTTGAAAAGCCGCATTCATTGGCGACAAATGTTGGCAGTGTTGGTGAATAACAGCGATATTGAAACTTGTTGTTTCCGATACCCAACTTAGTATATTGTAAACGTGTGGGCCAACATTTGTCGACTATTGAATAGTTGATATTTATAAGTAATTTACCTAATACAATTTATACACCGTGCATTTATTGACATGAAATCGAAATATTATATACGGTGCATAAACTTTTATCAAATTGGTCTAATCGTTATAATAAATAATTTAATCGCCTAAATCATAATTAAATTAGCAATATTAATAAAATATTTTAAAAGTATTAACAATATTTAAGCTAAAAATCACTTCACGATATATTTCGATTAAAATGATAAAGACAATATAGCTAAATATGAAGGTAACTCCCGCAAATATTTGTATGGCTAACATACATATCATACATGCAAGACACAATCAAATGTATGACACCACTGGACGGGACTCGAGAACTTTAGAACATTTAAACATTAGTATTTTTATTTTGTTGGATTTTGACTTAGGAACGTTATTTGATCGTAGGAACATACACGCAATAGACCTCTGTTACCTTTAATAATAATAATATTTCTGTATATTACAGTAAGCTATGTTTAAATGCTCTAAACGAAAATGCATAGTAACACGAATCATCACTAACAAACGCATTGATATTAAATCATAATACACACACACTCACACACACACAGGGGTCACGTGACCACGCCGGGGAACCTACCACACTCGCACACCTTCACCGTAACGATCTTTTAGGAAATCATTCATTTATGTCATTGTCAGTACTCGTAACTGTATTTTTATTATTACTGAGGCCTGCAAACTTTGTAGTCTCATTTTACCAAGAATAATGTTAAAAGACTCATGTTTATATGATTACAAAATAAAATGTCTGCTTTAAATCTGCCAAACAAACCACGACCGTCCTACCTATACGGTAACCTATCAAACACGCACGACAACGATTTATTAAAATCAACTTTACTCCATTGTCATAAAGGTCAATTTGCAGTCAACAGCCATATTATTATGAATGTGACATGAGCCCAAGTAAGTTAACACCTACAAAATGAGATGTACTGTCTAGTAGTTTGTTATATATTATTAGTTCACTGTTTAATTATAACGCTAACGCAAGGTCTCAAATTAAAGCGAACGTACCCCCTCCCCACCCCCACCAGTTGTCATAATACTTTAGAAGAGAGAAACTTTTGGTATATTGTACATCGTGACTTCAAGTGGCATGAAAATATAGATATATTTTATACAGTAAAGAAAAATACAATAATATACAAACTTTATACAGATAAACTCAAAACATTATACGAACAGAGATTCTCCTTGTATTTTGGAATGAGATAGATATGCAATATACATAATTATATACAAACAAAATAACAGAATGTATCATATTTTTCCCCAGAATAAAGATACTGATGATCAACAAATAAATGAGTTAATTACGAGAATCAAATCTCTCATCAAGGTCTGGTCTGGTCGATTAAGCAACATTACAAAAAAGGTCAGAAGATATGATAACAGATTAATTAGCTTTTTGAGAAACCAACAGATTAGTACGAATTAATTTTTCTTTTTATTCGGTAAAAATTTACACGTTTCCAAAGAGAAAAAGAAAGACAGGTAATGATCGACTTTAACACTAAGTATTAACGAGCCTTCATGAATATGTAAGAGTTTGTAATGATGAGCACAGTTCGGAATCACGATGAATAACAGACCTGCATCCATCAATTCCGAGGCTAGCTAAACAGTAGTCAGTCGCAGGGTAGTAGGTACTACGTGAATATAGATAGCTACGTATATATAGTTACACTGGCAACACCGCCTACACAGCACACTACGTTATGCCTACATTAGTCTCTACGATTATTGTTTTATTTCCTACCTTGTTCCAATTTAGTGCGTTACACTTTTTTTTGTATTTTGTCGTAATTTTGGAATGATTTATCGATGTCCTATATTTTTTAATGTTAATGATTTTTTTTTCGTATATTATTATTAGTTTATATTGCGTGGAATTTCGCAATACAGTTTTATTTTAGTCTATCAACATAATAGAATAGATTTGGAAACACAATTACCTACTATTGCTTTAGAACTAATTGTTAGTATAGACAAGAAATATATCCGAAAAAAAATTACAAAAAAAAATAAGGTGAAATAATTTGAATGTTCTATTAACACATCAAAGAATACGAATTAATAATGTCATTTCTGGACACATAATCATTACAAGTAGATACCGATTCGTTGTAGTAATCGAAGATAATACAATGTACTTGAACACGAAGTAGTATATTATAATAATATAAGTACCATGTCGGCAGTTTTGTTTATATGACAGACTATCCACTATTATTTATTATTTCTACATTTGATTATAATTGAGAGGATTAGGACAGCGTTCAGGAAACTGGTTTTTTGAAGATAATACTCTGATATAACATTTTTGAATTATTTTATAAATATAACGGCTTTATGACGCAATAACTTTGATCGATAAATATATTTTTTATTTAGGTTTTTTGTGTCTACTGTTTTATATAAATAAAATTTGATTCTTTTTTATATATTATACTGAGTTGTAGCGTATAGATTTGACGTTAAATATATTTTAGTGGTAGTACTACATATATTTCGAGTTCTTATTAAAACTTATGAAACTAAAACTGAACATGGTTTATGTTTAGTTTTAGCTAGTTTTAACATGATTATTATCGTTTTACACAGTTTTTTCAACATTGAGTAGCAAGCTAATGGAGTGTCTGTTGTCAACTATTAAAATTTAATTTCTCATGACATATTTAAATAGTGCAATATGGTTTTGTGGCAATAATTAAACATGAGGTAGATGGACTACTAAATTTCTAGTTTGAAATCTCAGCAGGGGGAAATAAAACAGAGATCTTGATTAGATAAACTCGTAACAGTCGGTTACGCGCAGATCTCGCAGGGCTCGGTGTTTGCTGTGTTGTATCAGAGCGGCGGCGGCAGCGCGGGCTCGTGCGGCTGCAGCTGCAGCGCGGCGGCGGCGGCGTCGGCGGCGGCCAGCGGCTCGGCGGCGGCGCGCAGCACCAGCGCCAGGCGCCGCCACGTGTCCGCGCGCCGCGGGCCCAGCGCCGCCGCGCCGCGCAGCCAGTGCTCCGCCAGCCCCAGCCAGCCCAGCTGGTAGTACGCCGCGCCTGCACACACACAACACCATGACATTTCCCCATCCCATCTCAAGTGGCTAACTCTGCTGCGGGATGTTCGTGAGAGTTACCGCGACCCCAGCACCCAAAGGGCTCCAGAAGGAACTTAGTGGGTTTGTTTTCCCACGAAAAAAAAAATGTGTCTAACACTACAAAACTCTGCTCTACAAGATTGTCTCCAAACACACAACTCCCACGTGCTTATACAAGTCTACAAATATATTTACTAGCTGTAGCCCGCAACTTCATTCGTGAAAAAAAATTGGGATGAAAAATAGATAGTAGCCAATTCTCAGACATACTGAATTTCACCGTTTCGGTAGAGTACGATAACTAACATTGTGATAAAGGAATTTTATTTATAACAAATAACTGTCAATAAGTCAAATAAAAAATAATTCTAACACACAACAAATAAACAAAACATACCTAATTGCACCATACTGTCTAAATGTGTGGGATGTATAGCTAGAGCGTTCTGAAAGCATTGTCGCGCCTCGTCCCACTCTAGACTCGCCGCGTGTACCAAACCGCGCTGGAAACATTACAACATTCCAGCTATAGTTTCAACATTCGTATTGAAGAAAACAAGGCAATTATTTAATATAGTACTTACAGTATGTAATACGAGATGGCTAAAAGGCGTTAGGGCTGTCGCTTCTGAGACACAACCCGCCGCCGCACTTACTCGCCCTAACCTGTTGAATAAGACATGTATTTTTTGACACTTAAACTGATAAAGACTAATGAATTTTTATAGAAACTTCTTTACCCCTTTTTTATTCAAAGGTTAAATCTTCAAAAATCCTTTCTTAGTGCTTCCCTACATGTCTCAAGGAACCTACATGCCAAATTTCAGTTTTCTACGAGCAGTAGTTTCGGCTGTGCGTTGTATGTCGGTCAGTCACTCAGTAACAGAAGAGTTTTATATAGGTAGATAAAAAAAATAGTGATAGGCAGTAGTGTGTACCTGAGGCAGAGCTGCGCGAGCAGCAGCCAGGCGTGCGCGCGCGTGTCGGCGTGCGGCACGCGAGCGCGCTGCGCCGACAGCGACGACGCGCCCTCCGACAGCGCGCGCTCGATGCGGTACGCGCCCGCTGACTCCGCGCGGATCGACGCTGATGAATATACATACATGCTACCTTTATACAATATATTTTTAGATCGAATAAATTAAACAGAATTAGACTCAGCGATTGACCTCTTTCTTGAAGTTGGATTGTTTGGCATAGGTGCAAATATGAATCAATAATTTCAAAAATCGAGCCTGTAACCGAAATGTGCGGGAGCAAAATGTACGCTAGGTGTATGTAGTCAATAATATCGATGCCATGTTCTTGCCATTAAATCTCGAAAACAACTGGAACACGTGGCGTAAATAGCCTGTAACTCTTTAGTTAAGTGTTGTCCTCTTCTTGAAAGGCAGTGTCAACCTTAGTCTACATCTCAGCCTAAGTTAACCTTTGTATCTTTACGTATTTCATAGTTTTGAGTTAACGTTTTAGACAGGTCTTACAATAGGACCTTGTAGAACCCCTACTATTGAGTTAGTATTTTATACGATTTTTTTAAGTTCAGCCTAATGCAAGTTAATTTCACAAATATAAAACTTAACTAATCTCCTCTGCACATAATCTACCTAGAAATTGCAGTTATTAAATTTTCAATATTAGTCATGAACAAAGTCACAAGCTTTCACAGAATCCTTACACATAAATGAGTGACTTTATTCTTTCGATTCACATTATTATGAGTATAAGTTGGTGAGATGCTCACCCCCGTCCCGAATGCTGGTGGTGTCGTCATGCTGAGAGTCGGACAGCGCGTCGAGCTCCACGTAGCCATTCGTCTCTATCTCGCCGTCGGTGTCAGTACTGTTAACTAGCGATAACAACTCTTTGCCCGTCGCTAACGCTTCCTGCAGACATTCAAAATTAATTAATCAGATACCTGATGTACCTATGTTATAGAGGCAATTGAACGGACATGTAAGGACTACATGGAATACAGGTGTTGCGGAATAAGTAGGCAGTGCCTTAGAGAGCCCCCACACTAGCTATTAGTAGTTTACGTAATTTTTGGATCAGTAATATCAGCAGCAGTGTTTCTTCGTCGGAATCCATTTTGACACTGCTTCTACGCGACATGAGCCGCGATGGCTTTTACCATCTAAAAGAGACCCCCCACACTAGCCCCCGACGCCGCAGCCACGCGACGCCAGCGCTGGCCGCCTGCCGAATGCCGAGTGTGCGCGGCGCTGACTTCGCGTAGCCGCGGCGTCGACGTCAAGTGGACGTTGCGCGGACGCTGGCACGACGTTGACTCTCGAAAGACGCTAGTGTGGGGGGTCTCTTTTAAATGGTCAAAGGTGAGTGGCGGCGGGTTGCCTAGTAACCACAAAGATAAATATGTCGCTGTGGTGAATAATTGCAGTGCTCTCTCCGTTCCTCCCGGCGCGGGACCCGGCGCACGCGCATGTAGCTGTGCGTGGTGTATGTGTGCGGTTACCTCGGGCGTCTCCCAGGTGAGCTGCAGCGCGGCGAGCGCGGCGAGCGGCCAGTCGGCGGCGGGGTAGTGGTGTCGCGCCAGGCGGGCGGCGGCCAGCGCGGGACCCGGCGCACGCGCATGTAGCTGTGCGTGGTGTATGTGTGCGGTTACCTCGGGCGTCTCCCAGGTGAGCTGCAGCGCGGCGAGCGCGGCGAGCGGCCAGTCGGCGGCGGGGTAGTGGTGTCGCGCCAGGCGGGCGGCGGCCAGCGCGGGACCCGGCGCACGCGCATGTAGCTGTGCGTGGTGTATGTGTGCGGTTACCTCGGGCGTCTCCCAGGTGAGCTGCAGCGCGGCGAGCGCGGCGAGCGGCCAGTCGGCGGCGGGGTAGTGGTGTCGCGCCAGGCGGGCGGCGGCCAGCGCGGGACCCGGCGCACGCGCATGTAGCTGTGCGTGGTGTATGTGTGCGGTTACCTCGGGCGTCTCCCAGGTGAGCTGCAGCGCGGCGAGCGCGGCGAGCGGCCAGTCGGCGGCGGGGTAGTGGTGTCGCGCCAGGCGGGCGGCGGCCAGCGCGGGACCCGGCGCACGCGCATGTAGCTGTGCGTGGTGTATGTGTGCGGTTACCTCGGGCGTCTCCCAGGTGAGCTGCAGCGCGGCGAGCGCGGCGAGCGGCCAGTCGGCGGCGGGGTAGTGGTGTCGCGCCAGGCGGGCGGCGGCCAGCGCGGGACCCGGCGCACGCGCATGTAGCTGTGCGTGGTGTATGTGTGCGGTTACCTCGGGCGTCTCCCAGGTGAGCTGCAGCGCGGCGAGCGCGGCGAGCGGCCAGTCGGCGGCGGGGTAGTGGTGTCGCGCCAGGCGGGCGGCGGCCAGCGCGGGACCCGGCGCACGCGCATGTAGCTGTGCGTGGTGTATGTGTGCGGTTACCTCGGGCGTCTCCCAGGTGAGCTGCAGCGCGGCGAGCGCGGCGAGCGGCCAGTCGGCGGCGGGGTAGTGGTGTCGCGCCAGGCGGGCGGCGGCCAGCGCGGGACCCGGCGCACGCGCATGTAGCTGTGCGTGGTGTATGTGTGCGGTTACCTCGGGCGTCTCCCAGGTGAGCTGCAGCGCGGCGAGCGCGGCGAGCGGCCAGTCGGCGGCGGGGTAGTGGTGTCGCGCCAGGCGGGCGGCGGCCAGCGCGGGACCCGGCGCACGCGCATGTAGCTGTGCGTGGTGTATGTGTGCGGTTACCTCGGGCGTCTCCCAGGTGAGCTGCAGCGCGGCGAGCGCGGCGAGCGGCCAGTCGGCGGCGGGGTAGTGGTGTCGCGCCAGGCGGGCGGCGGCCAGCGCGGGACCCGGCGCACGCGCATGTAGCTGTGCGTGGTGTATGTGTGCGGTTACCTCGGGCGTCTCCCAGGTGAGCTGCAGCGCGGCGAGCGCGGCGAGCGGCCAGTCGGCGGCGGGGTAGTGGTGTCGCGCCAGGCGGGCGGCGGCCAGCGCGGGACCCGGCGCACGCGCATGTAGCTGTGCGTGGTGTATGTGTGCGGTTACCTCGGGCGTCTCCCAGGTGAGCTGCAGCGCGGCGAGCGCGGCGAGCGGCCAGTCGGCGGCGGGGTAGTGGTGTCGCGCCAGGCGGGCGGCGGCCAGCGCGCGCGCGCCGCGGGACCCGGCGCATGCGCAGGACCACAGCGCCGCAGCCAGCCGCAGTCCGCCGCCGCACTCGCCTCGCGCCTGCAGGCACGACCGCGTCGCGTCCTGCGCACACACTCGTATCACCAACTTATCTCAACTGCCATCGCAGAACAAAATCATTTTTTCCAAGTGCAGCGCTTGGAAATACACATATGATTATCTATCAAATCGCTCAAAACTAAGAAAGTGATTAAATATGAGTGGTATTATCTGTGAAAAGAACTACCTATATCAGTCAATCTGGACATCATAAAAGGAGGGTCATTAATGTACGCTAAGAAGAGAAACGAGCCTAAAATCGAACCCTGAGGCACGCCCATTCTTACCAAGAACCCGGATGAAGTTTCGCCGTTAATACCTACTTTTTGGTGTCTGGATGATTAATATGACAATACTAGTTGTAAGGATGGTCCTCGTAATCAGTAGTAATGCAGTTTAAGGATTAGAGTATTATGGTCAACGCAATCAAAAGCCTTGGAGAGATTACAAAATATTTGAGAAATCAATCTGGCCGCGATCGTGTCCAGACTGCATCACATCACGAAGGTTGACAAGGTCACGGAATACATGCGAAGTCCAACTGGACTTTCGAGGGTCGGGCTGTTGGCGCCGCGTTATAAAATGAACTTCAACTCGTTTGTGGTGCGCGTTCCGACACATTACCTCGAGAAGTTCCTCGAAGAAGAGTTTTGGCCGAAAGGTGTCATTTATCGCCGGTTTCGTGACACAGTCAGCGAAATATGACGCCGACACTCCGTTTACTTTAGGTTTAGATAATTATCATTTTTTTTTCGAGTCTCGAATTAAGCCACACGTTCACAACGCCATCAGCCACAGAACAAATGATCGTGCTCATCATACAAACATTTGTCCTGGGTGGGAATCGAACCCACGACCTCTGGTATAGCAGTCAGGGCCACTAACCACTAGACCAACAGGCCCGTCAATGATGCGGAACACCCGTTTCCCTAAAGCATGGGCAACGGGACAAGACTATTAGGCCGAGAATCCACCAAAGCGAAAACGAGACGAACGGAAAGAAGATGTTTTTTGAACTAATTTTGTTATCGACATATCTCTTCTGCGCTAAAACTTCACTACAGATCGTTGTGCGGAGATGAGTAATATTACATGTGTACGGTGCGATGGAAGCGGAGATGTGAGCTGTGCGCGGACGACGCGCCGCCAGCCGGCCATCGCTATCACTCATCGCTTCATCGCAAAACGATCTTATGAATGAGTTATTATGTGTGGTATAATGCGCTAAAAATAATAACAATAATAGACTTAACACGTTGACTGCCGAACAATAAAATGTGTATTGATTATCGGTCGCTGGTGACCCCCACGGCGTTCAAAATTTTAATAACCATAATATTTATAGCAGACTTCGAAACGAAGTTTGCGGGGTCAGCTAGTGAGTATATATTTTTTCAACAGTGGCACACAAAACCAGTTACAGATTGTATGTATAACAGTAAAGCTCACCATGGCCTCGTTGAGCATGCCGAGGTGCATGTACTGCAGCGCGAGGTAGTAGAAGGCGAGGTGGTCGTTGTCGTCCAGCTGCACCGACCGCAGTAACAGCTTCAACGACTTATCGTTCGCCGCGTCCTTGTCGATGCGAGCATTCGTTTTCTGTACAAATATTTAAGTGGTATTATAGTTCGGCCAATACCGCTGTACCGCGCCTTAGGTGTGTGCGGTGAGGTGGGGGCCGGAAAAAAAAGTGAACGAGTTCACATGAGATCGATATTGTCGGATAGATCTTACGATATCAGTTTACTGTTCTACAGGCACGGCAATATTTAATTAAGGTTAATTAGTTAATTTGAAATCAATTAAATAAGAATACCTAAATATTTCACTTCGTTTAACTACATATTATGTATGTTACTTATTTAATTAAATATTAATGAAATATAGTCAGATTTAACTATATTTATTTCAAATTAATACTTGGTTTACAAAAAAATTGAATTTATTGAATGCCGTAAATAAATTATTCAATATGTCTTAACATCACGAGATATCGCATGAACCATCTTTGAATATTAATTTCATGCATTTCTGACATCACATCACATTCGATCTGAATTTGAATTTGAATTCGAATTTGACAATAGCGAAAGGACAAATCGCATCGGCCGATGCTTCTCCCGTCTCGCCCCATGCTTTCCTAAGGCGCGGTACAGCGGTAATGGTCAAACTATAGCTATTACACAAAACTGAAGGTAGAGGTAAAGTTAGTAAGCCTTTATACACTCCATGAGATGGATTTGTAAGTATGAAATTTCGTGTGTGATCCTGAGTATTGTTATGTAGGGGTAAGAACATTAGGATCGTGTAGTACAGACCTGCGCCTTCATCTGGTACCCGATGCCGGTGTACAGACAGCAGCGCGCCAGCATGCGCCCCTCCTGCTCCTCCTCTATCGCTAGCGCCTGCTCCGCCATCTCGATACCCTCCTCTATCTGTACAAAGGTTAGCATGAGACATTTTGCTAATTTACGTTATTCTTGTATTAACTGTATTTTATGTTTTTAAAAGAGTAACTTTTTGAGTTTCTTGCCGGTTCTTCTCTATAAGAATGACATTTTGGAACCGTGCAACGAGTCAGTAACATTTTTAAAGTGCCTAAAAAGGCCTACTCGAAATAAAAACCTTTTGATTTTGATTTTGAGACATTCATCAGGCAGAACAACTACGCCGGGATTGCTGTAGCGATCCGGTACGCGACACTGATGAGTAATAAACTCATATTGATCAACCATAAGCTAAAAAAGATACAGTCGATCCTGAAAGTGGTTAGACAGTTCCGATATACTAGTTCCGGTAGTTTACTATGTGAGTGTTTAGTAGTGAGTGTGTTAGTGTGTGTGTGTACGCACCCAGCCCATCTTGTAGCAGGTGTTGGCGGCCACGAGGCGCAGCGGCGCGTCGCGCGGGGACAGGGGCGCCGCGCGCCGCGCCACGCTACACGCGCGCACGCCCGCGCTCCACGCGCTGCTGCCTGTCCACAACACACACATGCTCGTACATTTATATGTCGGAGAGCTCGTATCCTACCTATCGCACCTGCGTGGTGTTATGCCGAGGACAGCGACAGTACGAGATTGTTTGTGGAACGTCAAGTATGACAGTTGGAGTCAGGCGACTTGATTGCTTGGGTGTGGTCTGTACTGCGCCGTGCAGAGGATTCCTGGAAGATGAACCCTGATGGCGAACGGATGGAAGTACAGAACTCGCCGCGTTTCACAAAGAAACCTGTTATCATCTTCCACGTGTTATTACATTTTGTTAAACTAGTCATGTAATCATAATAAACAATCAAGCGATGTAACGAAGACTTTATTTCAACAAAACATTCAATATGGCTGATGAAGACTATCTAAACGCTCCGCCAATACCTATCCTGTCCGTCTCATCCTACATCAGAAGTGGGGTAGGCCCGCTCCCCACAGAGAAATAATGAGACTCGCCCGCCCTAGACAGAAGCAACGATGATATGTAACGAAATTTGTTGGAGCTGCAAAATCGAAACATTTTGACAAGCTATTGAAGCCATGAAAACAAAAGATGAGAAAACTGAGCGTCACAATGTAAGACGAGCACATCAAACAAGTCAACCTACAAGGAGGCCAGCCGTCGCCTGCTTCAGTCGCCGCGCGACAGTGCCGCGCCGCAGCGCCGCGCCGGGGAGCACTACTCGAGGAGCTACTTCGGGAATGGAGAATTCGACCAGTGTTGCAGTCACAGCGGCTGCCGAGAGCAGGGTCAACGTGTGTTACGTTACCAACACCTGCGTACATTGATGCATCCAGTGAGCAGTTTTCATGTCGTTGTGATTCGGGTGCTGAGTGCTCACTTAATGAGAGAGACACTATGACCGGTATAGGTCTGGCTAACGTTTTTAGTGCTGTGTAGATCCATACTAGATGGAGACCGTTACTTGTTGAAGGCATCAAATTCTGCCCATGACAGACTGAGAAGGACGCCTGAAGCTCGAAATGTTGTAAACGTATTGGTTGATCAAGATACTGATCAGGTATCCGACACATCGCACAATCGAGTTTGGTGGCTAAAGGCGAGGTGGTTTGAGGCGAGGTGGTTTGAGGTGAGGAGGCCGGAGGCAAGTTGGCCGAAGGCAAGGTGGCCGGAGGCGTGGTGGCCTAAAGCGAGGTGAATGAGGTCGCGATATGTGTTGAGATGTTGATGTGTGATAATGATGAGTTAAAAAAATTGAGAGAGAGCTTCAGAAACCCTTCTAGTTAATTTATTACAAGTTAGTAAGAGAAAATTGTTACTGATTTAAGTTGGAATAACCGATTGTCTTGAAGCGGTGTTTTGTTGGTCAGAGATGACCGAGCGGTAGTAAATACTACTTGTGGTGTTTTCCTTTACAGATTCACACGAGGACGTGTGATGCGTCAGGAAGGCCGTGTCGGAGAGGTCTTATACCTATCGCACCTGCGTGGTGTTATGCCGAGGATAGCGACAATACGAGATTGTGGAACGTCAAGTATAACAATTGGAGTCAGGCGACTGGCGCAGTACAGACCACACCCAAGCAGGGTGTGGTCTGTACTGCGCCGTGCAGAGGATTCCTGGAAGATGAACCCTGATAGCGAACGGATGGAAGTACAGAACTCGCCGCGTTTCACAAAGGAATCTGTTATCATCTTCCACGTGTTATTACATTAGCAACAACAACGGCTAAACGGATTTATCTCATCTTGGTCTTGAATTGTTCGTGGAGGTCTAGGTAAGGTTTAAGAGGTGAGAAAAAATCGAATAACTGAAGGGCAAACCTTAAAAACAGCCCTTTTCTTTTTCCCATAAAAACGACTTTTTGTTGGTTTTAAAATTAATTTAAACAAAAGTTTAGATTTTTTATTTATCGATTGGGGCAGTACGAAGTCTGTCGGGTCAGTAAATAAATAAATAAATATTCCACGACTTTCACACAATGCCAACTAGTCTCAAACTAAGCAGAGCTTGTATTTTGAGCACTAGACAACTGATAAACATACTTACATACTTTTAAATACATACATATTATAGACAAATCACACCCAGACACAGAACAAATGATCGTGCTCATCACAGAAACTTTTACTCTGGGTGGGAATCAAACCCACGACCTCTGGTATAACAGTCAGGGCCACTAACCATCAGACCAACAGGCCTGTCGTATGATTTCACGTTGAGTCTTTAATGAGCCAAGATTCAAGTTTGCTCGCAATGGGCGAGGGTTATTAAAGGGTATAAGTGTAGGTGTTATACTCGTGAACGGGTGCTGCTTGCGGTGGCTGGTCGGTCTGCTGACCTTGTTTTGCGTAATCATTAAATGGTTGCAAAGTCATAACAATTTGTTGGTATCCTCAAATATTTATTTATCTGGCACGATACCTATTTAATTTTTATATTTTAAAATAAATGTTATTTGAAAGACAGCGTGCTGCTGGGGAGTTTGTTGTTGTTTCTTCTCCCGCAGCAATAGCACAGGAAGCGGTGAAGGGTGGACGATGGGGTGCTATCTATAATTAATAAATTTTGACGTTCGAAAAGTGCTACATTGTAGCCTAATTTGAAAAAATTGATTTTGATTTCGTGTAAGTGTGTGTGTTGCTTACCGGGCGCGACGTGCTCGGAGGGCATGTTTGCGGGCGCGTGCGGCGCGTGCGGCGCGTGCGGCGCGTGCGGCGCGGGGCAGCGCGCGGGCGCGGCCGCCGCCGTGGCCAGCGCGCGCTGCCGCCACATGTGCGCGCAACCGAACGAGAACTTCATGGCGCGCTCCAGGGACTGGCGGAAAACAACATGTACTTAGTGAATATTTAAATCCTGGTATGCAGGTTTGTGACCAAAGTAAAAAAATAATAATACAAAAAAGGTGCCCATTCTCTTTTTTACTCTTCACGGCCCCGGCGAGAAGAGAAGAAAAGATTTTATTTTTCACTGAAAGCCCACAGACGATTTCGTCAAACTATTTACAAAGTTGTAGTGGACGAGCAAACCTCTGTCATCATTAGACTTTGGAACATTTGATCGACGATTATGATATTTCTAACATAGACAGCTAACATATCGCTGATGGTCGTTAAAATATGTCAAGCCATTCACAAAAAAAAAATCTTTTACATTGAAATGTACAAAAAAACAGCTGATGTTCCGACGAGCAAAGTTGGTAAAATTACGTATATTCATAATCGTTGTTTCGTAAGTGAATGCATAACCAGCGATGCGTTCTAAAAGCTGCTGCAAATTATTGGATAAAGAAACGCTGCCTTTTGCGTAGCAAAAAGAGAACGCGACGGTAACTCAGCGGCGGTAGTTGTGATACCTCGAGCAGCAGACAGAGCTGTCCCCAGCGCGTGGCGGCGAGCGCGAGCAGGTCTATAACAGCGACGGCGTTCCGCAGCGCGTGCGCGCGCGCCGCCTCGAACTCCGCGCTCTGCGACAGCACAGCGTCGCGCACGGCCATGGCCTCGCCCACCAGCAGCAGCAGCACCACCTCCTCGTACTCGTTGCGCGGCACGAACTGGTTCATGGCGGCGTACTTCTTCGGCTTCCACGGGCCCTCCGACACGTGCTCGTCCCGCCGCCGCGTCAGCGTGCCTCGCGGCGGCTCCACTGCCAGCTTCTCTGGCGCTTTGTATACCTGCACACAGTATCACAGGCTCAATGTAGTGACTTCATAAAAAATACTTAACTAATAAGATAATTTATTATGATAAGGCTTTATTGAACAGAAACTATACTAAACAAAAAATATCTAAAACTAAACTTATAGGTATATTTACAAGGCGTCGAAAAATCATGATACTCAATTATTCCATATCTAAGAATTCTTGTTTTAACTATATCCTCAACAAACATTTTAGGTAAGGACCATAGAAACCATAGACGATATTATTACGATGAAGTATGTTACCTGTCCGGTGACGCCCCTCATGAGCACCTCGGCCAGCTGCCTCGTGAGCGTCAGCCGCAACGCTTGCGTCGACACCGACTCCACCGCGTTCAACATTTCTCTGTACCTATAATATAAAGAACAGTTCGAAATAAAGATTATTTTATTTTAGTTATTTTTTTATAATAAACAACAAGACGTTCTCAGATATCATTTAAACTGATACGATGACATTCTTTACTATGGTCTGACATTTTTTTTGTACCATGAGATAGTGAAATTCAAATACTTTTATTTAGTCCTTAATCAAAAAAAGGTTTGTGGTTTCTGCCAGTATTTTTTCCCCTTTCTCATGGCGAAAAGTTAATAAAGTAATTCACAGTAAATGTATTTAAGTTCATATAACTAGACCAAAAATTACTACAGCAAGGTTCATTATACTGCAATTAATTGAAATGACAGTCTGATGTATTACATCAGACTAACATCATTGACATTCAATACAGTTCATAATTCGTAAGACTATTTCTAACACGTTATTCAAAAGTACAAAGTACTCATAAAAATTGTTGTAATTCATACAAAAAACATGTACATAACGCGTATCGGCAGTTGTAGGTAACATGAGTAACATGAGTACCGTAGTAACAATTAATGTCACAAGGCTAATAGGATTTGGTACAAATCTGAGCGAGTGCTCAAATCCGCGAAGCCAGGCAACGTCACCGCGGTACATTAGGACTGGGACACACTGGCACGACGGGAAATACGGCAAGTTACCACATGTAGACATGTTCTATATTAATTAGACAGGTAGAGCAGAACATTTAAATAAGACTAGTTTTGCCCGCGACTTCGTTCACGTGGGAATCCAACAAAAAGTCAATTGTTTTTTTTTTTAATAAAAGTAGCCTAAGTTAATAATGATTACTAACAAACTGCCAATAAAAGCCCCCTCAAAACCGGTTCAGACATTTTAGAGATAAGAGGGAACAGACAAATAAACATTGAAAAAGTAATGATATTTTGGAGTACATATATTCTTATGCATGGAGTAAAAACGGTCATTTCAATATTCCAAACATAAGCAATTAGCTAAATAAAACCTTATTGCTTTACGATATGGGCGCTTCTAATTCCGAACATATTCATTCAACATCTACCCTTTTCTCGTCAACACTTGACACCTTTAAAACAAACACAACATTATCAGCTGTCCTTAAGTAACTTAAATGAGACTGATCAATAGTATTTTAATCGTAGAAGTACGCATTTTTTTTTATGTTAAGAGGGCAGACATGAAATTAACCCTAATAAAGAATCAATAACGCCTCTCGATACAATTGGCACGGTCGCTAATATTATCCACTTCAGCTGTTGCCGAGGTCAGTCACCTCGCCAAGGATCGCGGAAGTCTGCATTTCGTTCCGTATAAGAGAAAGAACCAGCATTGAAATGGATTTATTAACCATTAAGAGTTTTACTGGGGTCTAGTATTTTGCTTCTTTGATTTCGGGCTGAGGTGACTTTTCCCCCTACGAGAGGTGGAAAGATTTCCTTTTTATCGCTATCGCCTCCAACATAATTGGAGTCTTTCCTAACTATCCACTGTCATACTGTCATACAAGTCCTCACTTTTATGCCTCTCGTACTTTTGTTCTTCATACTTAATCTTTCTTGCATTCATCATCATTATTTCTTATGGGTGGGACTTCCATTTTAAAACTGCCTAATCCTTCATCATTATTTCTTATGGGTGGGACTTCCATTTTAAAACTGCCTAATCCTTATTTGTAATAAGTGAGAAGAGGTGGAAAGGTTATTATACCCCTTACTGGAAATATCTGCAGTTAAATATGGCACCAGTCCAGATTATGCCTTCATCTTACCTATTGTTGGGAAATGGGTCAAATCAAAATCAAAAGGTTTTATTTCGAGTAGGCCTTTTCAGGCACTTTCAAAACGTAACTGACTCTAGTTGTGCGGTTCCAAAATGTCACTCTTATGGAGAATAACCGGCAAGAAACTCCATAAGTTACTCTTTTAAACAACAACAACATAAATTAGCAAAATTACGGCAATAATTTCGTGGTAGGTGATGTACCTGTCTATAGCGTTCTGCAGCCTGCCGGCGCGTATGTGCAGGATGGGCACCCTCTGCAGCGCGGTCTCCAGCGTGGGCCCGGCGCGCGCGCTGGAGCCCGTGCGCTGCAGGTACAGCAGCGTCAGGTCCGACGACAGCTCGAAGCTGCGGATCTGGGTACACAGGAATACTAATGTAATAATTCATTTTTTTTAAACGACCCCCGCGCTATTTAATCTTTGTATCGCGGGTGGTTTCACAGACATTGAATTCACATGCACAAAGACACCCAGACTCAGAACAAGCATTTGTGGATCGCACAAATTCTTGTCCTACGCGGGGATGGAACCCGCGACACGTCGCGTACAGGGGTAATCGGCGTGGTGACCTATACCACTTGACTATCTGTGCAGTCAATTCTGTACACGCCGTCCCTCAAAAAAACCATGAAGGTCTTCTATGGCGCTCGGAATTCGGGCATTAGTTACAGCACTGTATACCTATATACAGTGTTCATTTCAAAGCTACAGGCTAACTTTCCGTATCCAGTATCAAAGAGATTCGTACATTGGGTAGATATCGGTATTAAAAAAATGATTTTATTGTTTCTCAAACATTGTCATTCATCACAAAATTGAGACGTCCCCAGTAAGTAATAAAAATAATAGGTATTCAGATCAAAATTCACAGTTACTTTGACACAACAGTCTTCTTCTGTTCTACCATTTGAAATAGTAACATATTAGGGTCCTCTACTCACCATTTCGGCCTCTCTCTCGGCCTGCCGGTACTTGCTGGTGGAGCCGGGGATGGTGTTCTGTTCCAGGCACAGACCCTTGATGGCGTACGACTCCGCCACGATGCGGAGACTTCGTCTGTACAGATATAATGGATACGTTAAACATTTATATATAAATAGTTTACTAAAATAGAGTCAGTATTAATAATAAGTAGATTATAATACCTACACATTGAAGGTAGAAAACAATAAATTCGGTTGTTGCTTGCTGTCTTGTTGATTCTGTACAACACCAACAACAACAGCTTAATCCGGCGATTGCGCTACATATTTTCAACTAAAACTAGTAGTATTTGACTACATCATTAACCGATTCCGTGCGGAAGTCTTTTTAGCAATCATTAGTGCCTGGCGTCAAACAAAAATTCTGTGATGCCTCTGAGGCACCAAGCGCCAGAAAGTTTGATGATTCCCCTGGGGAATCATCCGCCATGAATTGTCACTTTTAGCTTGTTTTCGTGTTTCTACTTGCTAAAATAAACATTTGACATTGTGTATCTAACGTAGGCAGTCAGTAAATTCGTTCAGTGCGTTTAAAAGTGACGATCTGTGTGTTTTTATGGAAATGGAAGGTAAGTGACTAATTTATATTAGGGGTCGTAAACCTTTTTGCATTATTTCATGGATTTATTTATTCAAGTGTTGTAAAGAATTTATACACGTACCACATGAGTTTGTCGCGAGGTGATATTTATTTATTATTATTTATAATACAGTGTTTTGTAGGGAAACAATTTTAACTTCACTCTAAACAATAATCAACCGTATACGCAAGGAAATACGGTACTTCGTAGGCGAAGGGCCGGCGAACAGCGCACTCTTTGTACGTTTTTAGGCAACAATGAACCTTATGACAAAAGCATTTGATTTTTGAGAAACATTCCAGAAAGTGGGCTGTTAGAATTATAATCAATAATAAAATGTGTCGGCAACTTGGTTTACAACCCCTGATGTCAGCTAATTTGCGAAATTACTTAAAACGAACACTGTGGGCATGATAAGGGTGACAAATAAAGACACTTTTATTTAGGGGGCTCTTTTGACGAATGTCGTTTAAGCCGAGTTTTGTATGATTTAGTTTTGTATCCTCTCGGGCACCATACGCCATACGCAATAGATTTACATGGTGCCTGTGCGGCATCATCCGCACGGAAACGGTTTACTGGTAATCACCGCTAATAGCGGACGCATAAACTAATTTTAAACTTAAATTTTTTTGAACTTAAATTCATCTCAGTAACATGTTTCAGAAATGTAAACCCAGCATGATTCATGTAACACATATCTAACATCCAACAATGCACGTGTAAAACGACTATTATGATAACATTTATCACCAATTTAATACCAAGAGATAAGAGGAAATAATAATGTGTCAAACATAATAAAAGCCATTACTGTGCTACTGTATACGCGGCTCTTAACCGACACGTACTATGTTTGTGCTCTGTAAATATACACGAGTAATAAAGTAATCTTTGACATCTAAAATTGTTAGGTGATCAAATTATAGCAGACAATGCAGCACCGTGAATCATGCGCTATGTTTGTTTGTCTACGTACCACTAGATAATTGAACGAAGAAGGCTAATAATAACATCTATTAGAGCTCCCTTGAATATATCCTATCAATAGGCAATATTTGTTTCGGCTCCATTATTTAAAATAGTTTTAGGTATACTTTATACCTTGGGCCGTCTAGGTCTGTTATTTTATAGAGCAGGGGTGGATGACCCTTAGTAGGTGCCCTATCACATTTTAGATTAAAGTTCTCAAAAACGCCTCTGCATGTTAGACCTGTGTCCCCGTGTAAGCCTTTAAAAAGGACCAGGTGTCTTCCCTTGAAGATAGCCCGTGAATTGAAAGGGACACCTATTATAACGACAGATTTTTAAATGCTTTAATTACTAATCTTCAACAGAAATGTCTTTGAATAAGTCCAATTCACATTTACTTAAACATATTCCATTCATTATAGTCATAAAACAGCGAACAATTTCTGTAATGTATCACCTACAGCTATTAGGATGATGTATGTTTATGCGCTGTCATCACCTTGTGCGAAGTGGGCCTTCTGCGAGCTGTCACGGTCACGCGCAGAACACCTGATTGTTTCGCGTGTCATACTGTTTGATATTCATCATCGTATGACGTCACACAGCACATGCCGTACTCTCAAGACGCATACGTAAACATATATCAAACACCTCCAAAAATACTTCGTGCATGCCATGAATATAAGATGTGATATAATCAAATTACTATGAAAAAGTAGCGAATTATACAGTTATAAGGCAGTGTCATATTACTAGCGACCCGCCCCAGCTTTGCACAGGTGCAATACTGCAGTATTATACATATAAACCTTTCTCTTGAAACATTCCATTTATTAACAGTCCACATCGAAATCGATTGCGTAGTTTGATAGATCTAAGCATACATAGGGACAAACAGACAGCGAGAAGCGAATTCGTGCAATACCTAGTTGATAAGAAATTGGAACTTTATTTAACAGTAAATTAAGAATACAGAAAATTATGAGTACTCTGAATAAAATTCTAAACTGAGTATTGTAAACGTTTTCATGATTATAGAATTACCAGTTTAAGTGCAAATAATGGTTTGTAGATATGACAATGCATAATTATATTATAGTACTTCATTACACGCAGTTAATATCCTGAGCTAGATGAGATCATTCACGCAACAGACAAAAACTATGAATCATTAGTGTGTTAAAGTCACGTATTGCATTAAAATATTATGTTCTTAAACTAAAGATTCTTCATGTCGCTTTTACTTTCTTAGTAATATGACATAATACCTACCTAAAACTACTTCCATTATTCAGCATTCGATATTAATAACCACAATCTTACTCTATCACACTTTTGCAATGTACTTTAATTAAAACATTCAACTTTTAATTAGTAACATACCATTAAAAGTTTACGCCTTTCACAGTTAAAATGGCGCTATTGATGAATAACAATAAACAATTTTCCAAGAATTACGGCGAATCTTATTGTTCCTTTATCGGCACGCCATTAAACTTAATGAAGAAAATATTTCACGATTATAATTGAATGGTCGTGAGAATTACTTAGATTATTTCTGCGGCTTCGTTCGCGTCCTTTCTTATAGTGCAGTGTATCACTATTCTCATATCAAAATGAAATCCAGATCGGTAGAGTAGTTGACACTCAAAAGTATAACAGACAGACAGAGTTACGTTCATATTTAAAATATAAAAGTCGGGAATTTGGAATTTCGCGCGCTTCACTGTTACTTTTTTCGTGGTACCACATACTGCTTGTATTTGCAACAACATAATTTATAAAGATATTAGGTAATAGCGACAGTATTCAGAAATTACACCATGAGCCAATGTATCCATTCATCCGTAAACACTTTGTGAAGCAATAATCAGCATTCTAATTAGCTGATAATATTGCATGAACTGCGATCACGTTCTGCAGCAATCAGCGCAAAAAGTTAATTAGTGATGTTAGGAGTAATACCACTTAAACAGAATGACTCAATATAATCTAAAAATAGAAAACATCGTACTCGTAAATAAGATTCTCTTTTATCTTGTCTCGTTTTAAATTAGCATAAACAAATACCGGTTTTGATGTCCCTATTTGTATCTTCATAAATGTATGCCCCTCTGTTCATACTAGTATTACTGAAGTTTACGACATAAATAAGTTCATTTATTTTCTTCTCACAATAGGTGGTCTTATAGCTAAATCAATGTTTTGGATACTGCATGATATTTTAATTATGCGACATGTAATTGGCAAGGAATACCTATATCTATAAAGTGTTCATTGAATATTAGCCCGTTCAAATAAACCATTTACCAGTATCAGCCTGTCCTACTAGCGTCCTACTTATCTTTTGTATGCTTTGAGTCCGTTTACCTTCTAAATAAACAGGAGTGTCGTTAACAAATAAATACTTACACAGGCAACTCCTTCTCTGTCAATGTATTAAGCTCGGCCAGTTTATAGTTTTTGAGAGCGTCATCGTACGCTCCGCAGGCGTAGTTGAGCTTGCCGAGGAGTAGGTGCGCGTCGAGGGCGACGCCGGCGCGCTTGCCGGCCTCGTCGGTCGCCAGCGTGAGGTAGCCGCGCGCGTCCGACAGCTCGCGCTGCGCTCGCTCTATGTTCTCCTTGGTAGGCGGCCATTCCTCCAAGTGTGCTTCTAGCTTACCCTCTCCGATTAGGAAGTGAGCGAGACTTTCTGTTGGCAAGAAAAATGTTTTATTATGGGCACCTGATTTCATTTTATTTATGTTAAAACGGTTTACAGACCAATTACATCAACGTAGAGAATGGTATAGAATATGGATGTGCCCATGGAAACATGGGCACATAAAATAGGTAGAAACAAAATGTAAAAACATATAAACTTAAAAAAAAAAAAAGAAGACAGAGGGTATCTAGGGAGGCAGGGCTGTTATATTAGAGCAGCAAAAACATTTAATCTGAAAGTGATAATAAAAATAACTCAGCGCTGCGTTTTTTAAGATGTCAAGATGAAGATGATGCGGTAAATGTCAAGAACATCAGGCAACCTATTAATCGCAACAATGAAAACCAGTTTTTACATAAAATAATTAAAATGCTGTAACAACAACATTATCCAACAAAAATAATGTTAGCTAACATGAAACAACAATTAGTTGTACGGCAGCAATTAGAACTGCACTTCTCGTGATTACAGTTAATTAGGAGTTAAAAGAGCATGACAAGACCAGCAGAGATATATCCAACACCTAGTAATATAATAATATGTACCAGCCAGCAATTCTCAATAGCTTAGTTAAAACCTATTCTTACAAAAAATTATTGTAGAAAATTAATACGAGAATTGTATTACCGAGATTCCAATTTCATAGTTTGGCCTGATACATAATTTATGCTACCAATGTGAGTGATTTTCCAAATATTTGTAAATCCAAAGTTTTGTTAATAAAATAAGTTGGGAAGTAACATTAGTGTAGCTTGGTTTTAACTACTTTGAACGTGCCACTTCGACACAGTCACTGCAAATCTTATTGAAAATTGTACTGCATCAAACATAATAATATAATACTTTTTATAAAACTACATGATAGTAAAATACTTCTTCCAACTATTTCTATTTTCATAGACCATTAATCTTGTATTTGAAGGACAATATTATTAAGAAAGATGTATAATATGTTATTGCTATTGAAACTACTTTACATATTGAGATTTAATGACATGTAATACATTTAGATTCCTTTGGGAGTTTTGATAGGATAGTAGATTGTATTTTATATCTATTTTGGAACTTAAATAAATTACAGAAATAGTTTTATGACTTGATACATAAACAACCATTGATATACTGATAGGGTAATCAATCTGCAAAAAACACTCCTAAACCAAACTCTTCATTAATTTCCTGTGTTAATTAAATATTGAGAATGCTTTTTAGCGAGATATAGTTAGGGACTAGAAGTCATAACTTAAGTGGATAATTTCTAAATTGTATGTTATTCAAGTACAGGACAGAATTCTTGTTTGTAATAATAGTTGACAATTATTTTAATTGTTATTTCAGTCTATTGTGATTTCTTAATATTTTATATTAATTGTCTATGATTAACAATGGAAAGTCCAAAGCACATAAATACCAAATATACTTTTGTTTTGGTTTGGGAAAATCATTATAATTTTACACTGAAAATAACAGTAATAATTATTATTGATGACAGATATTTTATGATAATAACAATAATAATAAGGTAATGTAATTAATGACGAAAAGCATTCGGCCTTAGTTACAATTTCAAGTACAAACCCATTAAAACTAAATGATTTTGTAGCTGGCATTCAAGGAAACATGAATAAATAATTATCATAATAAACCTACAGTGACACCATGCTGGCATACTGATACTTATCATGAGTATATACAAACGGAAATAACTAAACATGTATCATGTTTTAAAGTTTAACTGATAAGACAGTAATGATACAATATTAAAGGCTCTCATGATAACAATTGTATTGCAATGACCTCAGTAGAAAGGCCTTAAGCCTGTGTAACGTCACAGATAGCGCGTGTCGCGTGTCACTGACCGTGCTGCGGAGACCTGGCCTTCAGCTGCTGCGCCAGCTCCACCGCCTTCTTCCAGTTAGACTCCTCTCTGCTCTTCTCTATCTCTGTCTCGTAGCCTCGCACTGCATTCTTACTCCGCGATGTCATTTTAACACGGGAATACTTTAAATTGTATGTCACACCATTGAATTAATTGAACACTTCACTCATACATTGCAAAACCTTTTCGAAATTGCATTAAGGTTCCCAGGATCACCAGCAAATTGAAGGCCAAATTTGACAGATGACAACATAGTTCGCGAAGTCAATTCTGCAACGCAAGTTACATTCTGAAACTGCAGACCAGCAACGCCCACGTCTTTTTACTGTGCACGTGATGATTGTAACAAAAAAAATTGCAAAAACTTGGCAAAGTTAAACTGACAATGTATTATTAGATATTTTTTTAAGGAAACTCTTTACAAGACAGTAAAATATGATAGTAAGAAGTGTGTATTTATAAAGAACGTTTCAAAATTTAAGTCATGCGATGCTTTATACTTTTTGAGGATTAATTATAACAAATTAGTTTCTTTTTTAAATCACTAACATAATTTTACGTAAATTATAATAGCAGATTGCTTTAAATTGTTATTAACTCTGTAAACGCGTAATATTTCTCCGTGCATAGAAAGGAAGGTAGTTATGGTTCTTACCAACAGATGGCGGTAAGAGTCGCGTAAGCTGATAAAATTCTTAAACAATGAAGTCTTACTCCCTGTGATCGCATGGGGTATCAACTAGTATCAAGGGGCAATTATAAAATAAATAATTTACGGGCGATGTTCGTGTCAGTCACATATTAAAATAATTAAATAATGGGCATGACCTCTCCCCAATAAGCCACTTTAAGTGGCCCATATATTTGACTTCATTTTAATAATGTTTAAGTTATTGAAAATGATGATGATTTGATGTAAAAATAATATGAATTATGTTCGAACGCATATGCTAAATATGGGATGTCAGCAATTTATACCTACTTATATATATCTCATTAACAGATTTTGCAAGTTTGTGACCAAAATAAAGACAGCTTATTTTTAGTCCACAGGGTGCATACTAGGAAGTTACAAAGTAGAGTAGGTACTATTTATTAGGTACCTTTACCACATTACACATTTACCTATTATCAGCCACAAGTATTATTTTGTATAGGTCCAGGAAAAAATGGTGGATAATATTTACCTAGTTTCAGAGAATTTAAGGTAAAAATATAAATTTACTAGACTACAGACCACCCTTTAAAAGGCTAGTTATAATGATATAGATACAAGCACGTTTAATAATCCCATAATTTGCATATTTCCAGTCACATGACACGTGTCGTGTTCACCGAACGTTAACGTAAAGCCTAAGTGACACTTACACGTGTGCTCACCTAACTTGATTATTACACTGTTGTATTTATTTATACCCCATACTTTCTTTTACTCACGTTAACTTAACTTGTATTTAAACGTTTTTTAGTTGATAGTATTTTTAAACATCTTTAAAATGTCCAGTCTGTGTTGACGCATTAGATTGAATCTTGAATAGTCAAGTAGGTACATTATTATACCTTTCTATTCAAGGATTAAATGTGGTCTAAGAAATCGCTGACAAAAATGACATTTCGTTTCTGTGCAAAAGCAACTTTTGACAGCGATATCACGACCGCGTTTCTTGTGTAAGTTTTATATACCTCCCTAATAATGCAAAGCATCACCGCAGAAAACCGCCTACTCTGGTGCTTTTCTACCTCGAAATATCTTCGGTAAGCATAATACCAAATGCCTAAGTAATTGGATTCTAAAGTTCGAAATACTAAAGTCGTAATATTCAGTGCGCTACTATAGCAAGTAGGCATGGATACAATTACCCATGTGGTAACATTCCCAAACCAACCCTTCAGTTAACAAAACAAAAACATAACATGACAATGAGCCTAATTTAGTTCTTTCTGCGAAGCGTAGGAGCTATTAAAACAATTTGGCGTAGGTAATGGCAAATAAGGAAGTACGGGGAACGCGGGCCCAGTTAAGGGCATATAAAAACGTTATGGCCGTTTGATTGACATTTACAGCATAACTGCTTCCGAGGGGCGCGCCGTCTGCTGGGACTGTCACCACGCGGCGCCGCCGTCGCAGGACGGGCCTATTGTGTCACCGTTGTAAGAGAAAGTGTGGGTAAACAGGTACAGGACAAACTGACATCAAGCGATAAAATAGCGAATAAAATACGTGCCTATAATGCTTAATACACACATAGAGTGACATCTTGAAAACGATTAGATACAATTAAAGAAACAAGGACGAAGTAAAACCCCTCTCAAGCAAGTTCCTAAAAAAAAATCGTAACCACATTATTTCTATACGAGATACATATAAGCGAAGTTAGGCCACGTAGATAGTTCTAAGTTCGTGTCCAACAGTTCAGACGTTGTAAGTGACGTGTACATATATTATGTAGAGTTTGACTCCAGTCTCCCTATAAGTCACGTGTCTAGAGAGAGAGAGTCAGAGTTTGTCTCCCACCACCTACAATCTAGTGCAAGTAACTAGTGGTCGTAGTTACTATGTTAACAGTACTAAGAGCAGAGCTGTGGTATCAACCACAAGCACCAAAGCAGGAAGTACTCCGTGTTTAATTACCTCAGGGGATAAATATTTGTCTGATCTACGAAATTGAACTTTAGTTCCAGCTCCAGGTGAACTGTACCTATTACGGAAACGAAACTCGCATTTCAGGGTTTTTAGTGACTCTCTTCCACGTCGTCCACCGTAGCTAGACGTATGAATATTTTTGTACAAAACGCATATGTCATATTATGGAACAAGGTGGCTGCTTACTTTTTTTTTATTAACATATAAGTGAAATTCTGCGTTTGAAAGTCGTATCCTAAGGTATGTGTAGGTGTGGTCACCGCTTGGGAGGGCGCGGTGTGGGCGGCGCGGCGGCGGCGACGTCGCGGTCGCCGGATTATCGCCGGGTGACACTGCGCCGTCAGCAAGGACACAGCCTTACCTCCACACCTGCTCAGCACTCGCCACGACCTCTCAAAGCAGAACTAATACCATACTGAAAGATAAAAAGGGCTACGTGCAGTGTATTGGGCTGTCTCGTTTTCACAACGATGAAGTCGTGCTTTAAAAGCTTATACCTATTACAGGTGTTGGAATGATGGTCGCACATCACATACACCACCTACGCAACTGTTTCTAACTGTAATTTGTTGCCGTAAAATATTTCATAACCCTGTCATAAAATGTTTATAAAGGCCAAATTTAGCAATAAAGTGAAATACTTTTTTTATGAATGAGATCGTTAAAACAGGCCTTTAAAGTCAATATTGGCTTGTCGTTACCGGCCTAGTTCACATTTTGATGGACTTATTCCCGAAAACCTAAACGCTAATAAATTTTGAGTCTAGTAAGTTTAATAATGTCTCAGGCAAAAATAAGTACTTGGATAGACATATGGCAGCAGATAGAGTTTTCAGGCTAAGAAAGACTGAACATTAAAAAAAAAATTGACTACTTTTTTGACTGAACATTAGCGAATTAGTTATATGATTTAAAATAATAATCGAATTTAAATCAATGCAAATAAGGTCATATCAGAACACCGCAAACGAAATACTCCCGAAAACGAAATATATTCTGTAAAACATTAAGGCATAGTTTCCATTAATTATTAAAACTACAACCGTCCTAGAATTTATAGTAGTCATTATGTACAATGATAACGGCGTGCCAATTGGTTCTAGGCAATATTCCATAATGCCAGTGTTGCCAGTGTCGAGTGGATCCAACACGAAGCGCCTTGACATTCGAGTGGCGTGCTCGCGATCAAATATCATTAATTTGCCTCTGGCGGTTAACGCGGGGATAGAATTTACTAAAGGACTGCCTAATAGAGCTCTGAATTGGCGGGTTAATGTTACCAAAATCGGTGTTTAGTTCATGTTTATGAATCCCTTGTTGATATCCAATATTTAAGGTCCTTCATCAAATTCTAGAGAACACGCGATTTCGTGAAGGCGCAATGGTACAATAGTTTATTCCTTCCCTTAACGGCTTTAAAACTGGATCACGTGCGTGTATGTAACAGTCTGCTGACCAGATTTTTCCCGTTATATCGTATATATTCCCGCAATACTTTGAAGGACGAAAATCTGTATCTTCCTGTTCATGGGTACCTGCGGAGCATCCTCCATTTTCTCGGAGATAAGAGCGCTACCGTACCTGCCCCGGCCGCCGGCTCCGGCCAGGGGTCTCCCAGGGACCATTGACTCCGTAATATCTAAGCCAGCATTACTTTCCGCCAAAAGGGGCTAAATAACTGAGTTTCCTAGCGTAAGAAAGTTTCAGTACCAGTATTAAGTACGGTATAAAAGCTGTGTTTGCATTAAGTAGATAGCTTTTAACTCAGGCAACGCTATGGATTTAGGATACTTTAAAAAGACATAAAATTAAGGACAATGTCGTGTATTTTTTAAGCTTATTTATTCATAGCAACCTTTAGCACACAAAGCTGTAAGCTTAAAGCATCATATTTGCACATAAATATCAATTTTCCCGACCATAGAACGTTGGGCGGTGCAATTTCCCACAAACTAGTTTGATCCGGTAACAAGGCATTGCAACATGTACCCGCTATGCAGGCTGGGGGCGCGGGGGCGCGGGGGCGCGGGGGCGCGGGGGCGCAGGGCGCGGGCAAGCAGAGAGGTAGGGTACATGAATGACGCACCTGTGCAGGCACCGCGGCGCAGTGCGGGTCAATGTCGGGCCGCCTCCCCCCCGGCCCGGGCCCCGGCCGGGTGCGGCTCGGATGAAAAGGACAGCGTTATCACTCTCGCGGCCCGCACTACCAAATTGGTTTACCTTTATGGCCATCAGCGAATGCAATGGGATCTAAATGTTCCGTTTTCAATTTAGTCCAGCGCTGTTGTGGAGACGAGGGTCAGCCGGCAGCCGGCAGCCGGTGATACGTCACGTCTTTGTTCCGATTAATTTGTGAATACATAACGAGTTCATCAAGTTAATTACGAACAGTTTGCCCGAACAATTAACATCACAATTATGATAAAGGGAGCTATTTTACCATGCAACGAGCGGCAGCAATCAGGATAGCAAATACCCCGAATGAACTTGGATAACTTAAGTTAATTTTGAGCCAATTTATATTTTTCTTACTTTGGTACAGCGAGTTTATGTAAATTTGCGTTATTTCGAGTTCATTTACCAGCAGCCACTCGCACATATTACGCTCCGTACATCGTAATGACCCGAAGAGAGAAGTTATCGTTAGACTAAAACATTTTCCAAACGAGAGAATGCTAGAAAAATGGGCAATAGCTGTAGAATAAGACGTCAGCGAAAGAAGACATTGTAGTAATGGAACGCAGGAATAGTTATTGTGGCCATTATTTAGTCAGTTATCGAGTGTATGCTATCAGGATTTACGAGGCCGTACCTGACGCGGGCGGGACCTCGCCGGGACTGTTTGCTCAGCTCGTCTCGTAAATTCCTATTAGACTCGTGTAGTTTACGTTATGGCTGAGATGCAGATACGAATAACATTGTCTACCCATTCGGTTTGATATTTCTGAAATGAAATTTGGCTATAACATAACAATATAGATTGCGGATGATGGCATAAAAATATCTATAAGAAATATCAAAATAACAGACTGTAAATAGGCAAGGGTCGCTCAGAATAAATAGTTGAAAATTAACCAGCCAGTTAATATGTGACCACAATTTGTATGTGATAGCTAAAGTTCTTTCCAGTTTCCTATTCATCTTTCTACGATCCTGCTTTCACTTAAAATATGGCCCTGTGCAACACCATCTTCTGCCTAAAATAACATTGTAATCTATTTACCCCTTTCTAAAGCTCATAAAACAAGTCTTCGATCTTCCTAAATAATATACATCCATAACGTCTCGACACATTCATCTCAATTTACTTGAGATCTGATCTAATGATAAAATCTTCTTCAAAGAGGATATAAATATCAATGTAAAAAGTTCCAAACGAAAACCTTTTCCGTTCGCGAGTAAGTTAATAAGAAAATGAATATAAGTAACAGGATATTGGAGCGCTGCGTAATGTTATACGAGAGATTAAATTATTGTTCTTTATCTTATTGTCGGTTCTGCTTGATTTTGGTATTTTCTTATTCTAGACTAATTAATCCATGGTAAAACGAGGAATGTTTATACCTAAATTAACTAATCACCTTTTTCTTTTTAATTGTTTCCTCATTGCTATCACTGTTGAGCCTTGTGTCTCCCTCCACCAATGATTTTTCTCCCTTACGGTCGTTTGCTTAAACACTTTCATTATCTACGTATTAATTAGAATTTGTAACGTATACCAACAATGCATCACCTAACGGACAAAATCTATCAGAGTGAAATGTTCATGTTAGGTGTTGCGCGACGGATTGCGTAGTTGGACCGGTGACGTATCGATCGCGAGGTCCTGTCCTTGACGGCCTGCAGATGCATCTGTGCGAGATGTACGCAGCGCAGAACGTACCGGAAACTAGCCATTTTAACACTCGTTATGTGTTACTTGTGGAATTGCTAAAGGTACTTATTAGTATCTAAGTATTGAGGAGAGATTGTTTTTGAGGATAAATGTAGAGTGCTGATTAATTCAATTAAGAGTGTTATGAATTACAATATAATAGATATCTTTGAAAACAAAAAGAACACCAAAATGTTTAACTTTATTCAAATAGATATTAAAGACAGCCTTCTAAATTAATTTCCGTACTTTCGTGACCACAGAAAGAAATATGTCCCGTTTTGAGCTTCAACTTTTCCTATATATTTTTACACCAAGAAAGACTTGAATGGACTTTCATATTAATTTGAGTTTCCAAACAATTTGGTTGAAGCTGGTTGTAATTCTATTAGGGCTATGTAGGGGAGGCTGTGTAACTAAGATATATAGTGTGAGTGAGGCGAAAGGGTCCCGTAATGGAGACTTACACTTACAAGTGTGACTTTCGGCTTGAGTAACGTCGACTCGTAAAATATGCTATGTTAGGAGATGATATTAGGTAATCACATTAAATATTATATTTTGTGTAAAACTTACAGTTAACTAGGAGTGTAAGTAAATCAATTAGTTTGGAAACAAACTGCAGTTCTGTTATGCAAACTTATGCCAAAAAAATCTGCTCTTGTCCTTTTTCTATAATAAAAAAATTGTCAATTGACTTGTACCAAGTGGATGCAAGATTTAGTCGTATTTACAAGATCGTAATAAACTCGCTAAACAATAAAAACACATAACATGCTCAAAGATTTTAAATACAATATCAAAGACCACGCAATATTTCTATACATAATAATAATGTATTTCGCATTAATATTCATAGATGTTTGTCGTCGTACGTAATCCGCTTCCAACTACACAGCCTTGTTACACAGTTACAGCGTATCATACATGCGCCGCTATAAGCCCCTTTGATCTCCAAGTAACTTTGTACGAGCACACACATACACACATGTAGACAGGCATTATTATAACGATGTACAAAGTCAGACAAGAGAGCTACTCCCACGCCTAATCGATCATGGAATTAGGTTTCTTGTAAAATCTGTAATACCGACTTAAATAGGTTTTTGTGTCAGATGAAGCATAATATTACTTTCAATTAAACTTAACAAAATGGCCCACGTACATCTATTGTTATAGTTTCAGTAATATCGTTGACTACTAAAGGATCTTAAAACCATTAAAAGCCAGAATTGTAGTTAAGTGAACACATTACTCTTACCATGCCCTGCGCTTATCCAAAATGTAAAACATTCTTCTAAAAACAATTTGCAAAGAAATATTCAATGTCTTAACATTGAAAATTGAAACGGAATCATACGCAAATAGTAGTTTAATATTAAAGAGAAACGAATTAATATAGAGCGAGCCCGGCGGGCCGGAGGCGGGTCGGCGCGGGTCGGCGCGGGCCGGAGAGGGCCGGAGAGGGCCGGAGCGGCGCGGAGCTGCCCGGGACGCCGCATTCCGTGTCCTTGGCGGCTTGCGCCTGCAGCAATACTTACGTCAAGGTGAACTTACACTACCCTATCTCTATAGATAGGCCTACTTGGTAATATTCATTTCCTTTTCAATACAATTTGATAATAGTTCATGGTCACCTTCGAGAGCGTATTTGAAAAGCTAATTTAAAATTCGAAAATAAATTAAAATATCATATTTGCGTGTGTTTGCTAAAAAAATGCCAATATTTTTTGGGAATTAGATTCACTATTTAAATAAACTATCATATTATGATATTAGAAAATAATAATAACCTATACACAGTTCGAGTTCGTCTGAATGAAGGTCTTAGTAAGAACCGCACTGTTTTTAGAAGCAAAGTGGGTGCTTATTTGTTAATTTGTCATCGGCCTGCCTCCCGACATTAGCGGGCGGCGGCGGCGGAACGTTCAACCCTCGACCTGTTGCGAGGAGTTGACATGACTTGACGGAGGCGAGGCGACCCACCACAGAACACTTACTTGGAATTTAAATTATCTTCAGCCTTAAGGATTTTTTAGATTTTTGGAATCGGCATATAAGAGTCTTTGTTTTTTTTGGACATTTAACGGTTATAGTATAGTAATGTGTAATTTATAATCTTTGTCTGCCCTTAAAGGTACCTTACCTTTTTTAATTTGTTCGTTGCAAAAAAAAATTGATGACGCTTGTGATTGCTACGAGCTGGTTTCCTTAAAAGATCAAGAGGAAACAAGCACAGTGAAAATTTTTTTAACAGGGAAAGTTAATTTTCTCTTGTGACAACAAGTCAAAACTACACGAAAGTCGTAAAGAATTAAACAAGTATAAATAGTCAAATTTGGTCAATGAAAGAGTTAAGTTTAAAAACCACTGAATCCAATGATTACATGTAATGTATGTATGAATGGAGTGTATTGAAGTAACGCTGTAATATCGAGCGGCGGTGCGGCTGGAGCCGGGAGCGGGCGAGCGCGGGGGGCGCGCGGGGCGGGCGGGGGGAGGGGGGGGGAGCGCGCGGGGAGCGGGGGCCGCGGCTCCCGGGAGGGGGGGGATGCGGGAGTGCCGCCCTTGACCTATAATTGCAGCGATACCGTAATTTATATTTAACGAAATACCTCATACAAAGCCGGAAACAAAATTAAGTAGAATCTTCAGTATTTTATTAAGAATCCAAAAAGAACGACCTTTTCTCCCTTGAAATTGAAATTTGAGTAATAATAAAGTGGATATTTAGAAATTGGATATTTGGTTTCATAAAAAAAAGAAAATATTGAATTCTTTGCCTTCCAAGTGCTTCCGGAGTTACCTTGATTTGAGAAATCTCATGGATTATTTTCTTTAAAAAAAATATAGGTAGTCCAGGATAATAAAGTTACCATTCTACTTATCTCAGAAAAACTGGGTTCGATTGTGAGTGTGGAGCTTCTTGGCGTTACATTCATTGACAAAACTGGTATTTGCGTTGATTCAATGAATTAAATTTTTGTCCCTTGTCGTAAGAATGTACTTCTACATGTACTACTTTATTTATCTAATCCAACTTTTTGAACCCATCAAGTGAAAGATGGCTAAAATGACACTTGAAGACAAAATATTAAGTACCTATAATTTAAGATGTTTAAAAACTGTTGCTTCTCATAAAATAGCACCTTCTTACAGATTCCTTAAATCCCAAAATAAAATGATAACCCAACAAACTTATTAAGAACTTTCTCCTCTTCAATTTACATGCATATTTTTTTCGTTGTATGATTAAAATTTATATTATCGTCATAAGCTCAATATCAAGAAGTACCAATTTTTTTCCTAATGTACCGGGAACATTGTAAATTCAGAGTGTTGTAGCGCGAGTGGTGCGCAGCCTGCGTCAGGCGGGCGCTGCGGGCGACCCGGCCTTGACCGGGCGCTGCTGCACCGCTGACGAGTGGCGTCACTACAGGACCCACCAGCTCCTAACTGCTGGATATATTTGGGCGTGTCACTACTTACCACTTACCGAGAGTCCATAGTTGGTTTGAAAATTATGGAGAATATTCAAAGGATTTTAGTTACGAACTTAATTCATAGGTACATCAATTTCAAAGTTGGGTATTAATTTACTTCATATCCTCATTTAGAGGATCACGTGGTAAGGACAGGATAGGGTAAGAGGACGACTATAGAAACGATGGATGGATTGTGTGAAAGATGATATGGCTGCAAAGAGTGATGCTTGCGAGATAAAGTCAGATAAGAACGTGTGGAAGAAGAAGACCTGCTGCGCCGACCCCAAATAATAATTGGGATAAGGGCAGGGGAACGATGATGATGATTCTTTGATAGTCTAGTAGATTGTTTCCATTAGTATTGCTCGGGTTAATAGCGGCTTTCTTTGTGTATGAACTTGATCGTTAATCATATATGATATTATCCCCTTAACTGAAAGTGGTTAAATAAACAATTTAGGCAAAGCGAAACAAGCTTCTTAATAAAAGAACAAGCAATTGCATCCATGACAAGATGGTGTTATTCACTACAACATATCATTGACCATACACCAACCCATACCTACCTAAGCAAGCTGCCTCAATCAAAAAAATCTTATTATTTTATTAAATAAATAAGAAAAAGAAAACAATTTTCATCCAAATGATGTTCTAAAAGAACATTGTAGGAGCAAGTTATAATATAATCAGAGTTTGTTATTACGTTTGAGGCAGCTATCTGGCCGCGCTCGGGGCGCTCCGGGCGCTCCGGGCCGCGCTGCCCTACCTTTGTTCACCTTATTTACATTAACTTTACTTACAAACAACCTTCTTTATGAAACCTTCGCAACTCAGATCATTTCATAATGTGATTAATTACGATTCATTGAAATTCCGCGGACATTTTGTAATTATATTCTGTGGATGGTAATGTAATTAATCCACATCGCTTTTGCGCTTAATATACTGATTTAATATTCTTCAATAAATTATTTCATAGTTACTTATTTATTAATGAAAATATCCACGTTATAAAATACTGTAACAACATGGATTTGCCAATAAGAAGCTTTACCTACATACATATACCTACGTATAAGTATAGATATACAGAGATGCGTAGGTAGGTACGTGACAAAAAAGTATGTAGTGTAAAAAGATTACAGTATTTGAGCACAAATGCCAACAAAGTGGTGATTTGCAAGTAAATGGGGCCTCCGACATTGTGATGTAGAAAGAGTTCGCTACCAAAGAGATTAAGATAAAAAATGTTTTAGCCTTATCCGGCAGAGATGGGAACACGCTTGTAGTTCTCAACAGTAAATGGAACCTTTTTCAGGCCGTTTACATAATAATAGCCTGTACAGTACCTACATGTTAGGTGCCGAGTATAACATATAATATTTGTACGTGATATTCCATAAAGAAATAAGTACGGATTATAATGTATTTTTAACTACACATTACCGACCCATTTTTAGGAACTACTTAAGTTGAAAATACTTAGGTGCCTGGGTACTAGATTTTATCTGAAAGGGACAATAAGGTCACAATGAATTTACGGAAAAAACCTTATTCATGAAGAGATCAAAGTGTTTTTATATAGGTACTTATAGGTAATTTTTGTACCAAACACAAAAAAATCGTGTGTAACCCGGCATACGAAACATAACATATAAAAAATTAGATATCTATCAATTACTAAAGAAGCCTACGTGACGCTATCCGAATAGCACCACATCTACAAAGCTATAGCCTAAACAATGGAACAACAATAACAAAAACCATCCAATCAAGCGAACACGATCATAAAACATTTGTCAGAAAACAATCGCCAGAGCCGCATAAATACCGGGGACGGCTCTAAACAACAATTTGCTCTCCATAAAGCGTGAATACGGCGTGCTCATTACCGCTAATTAATTTATATCGACTGCGAGCGAGGGCCCGCCGCGTGCTACAGCGCATGCGCGGACGACGCCATTGCTGTACGAGCTCAGGGGGCCTACCACCACCTCGTCAGGTTAGACTGTTGCAGTTGCTAGAGCGAGACAGCGCTCTACATGGCATAGAGCAGCGTCTCTCTCCCACAACTGCGATAATATTATTGTACGAGATGGTGGTAGCCTCGGGTTATGGGATGCTCCTCAATGAGCTATAGAGTTTCATAGCTGTTTGTTGTGACGGCGCAGCGAGACGCCTCGAATCAATCGCTATAAGGAAATGACCATTGATTAGTTTTATTATTGTTTGTAATCAATGCTAATATAAACTAATGAGTCAATAACATTAATGAAGACTCGTTTCTTTATTTTGTCTATCAGTATCATATCAGTATTTTGGCACTCGAAGATATTACAACAATTATGGAGCATAAAACTTATCATAAAAGTTGTTAATATCATTTTACCTAATAATGTTTAAGATAACTGATAATATTGCCACCCAACGTGGGACTATATTTTTACGGCTTTGGAACATAAGATAATGTATCTTGTAATTAAATCTACCCTTTTAAATGTTATGCTTATAAAAGATTGAATAACACCTGAAATACGTGAGATTTATGTAAACTTTCTTTGAATTACACCTTCCACCGAAGTTTTAACTTTGAAGTAATCCGCTTTACCTCACACGAATTTCAATTCATTTATGTAAAATACTGTAACACGACACGTACTACCCACTATGATAATAATACTGTTCAAAGACTTAAATAAACCAAATATTTCACAGTCATACATAATTCATGCATTTTCAAGAGTCTGCTAACCATGAATACTGCAGTTCACAATAAGTCTAGGATTTAAAATGCCATAAATAGTGAGCGGGGTGTCATGGCCGCCAGTCGGGAAATACCTCAACATTTCTGTCTGTCCTCACCAGCGATCGTTAGTTCGCCTTTAAAAATGCAAATAATAATAAAACTCCGTGGATTTATATTCTAGTATCGTTGTACAACTAGTGATAAAAATGTCTGCATTGAATAAAAATACTGCATCCATCAATATAATAGTTGTGAACATCTTGATTATATAAAAAGAGGTTTTATTTAATTTGATATTAAACTACAGCGAATGTTTTACGGCGGTTTGTTGTAACTTTCACTAGTTAGTAAGCTATTTGCTATTTTTTCTATATCTTGGTGGATATTTGTTTCGGAGATTTATTTACTTGATTTGATTATTCACTTTCAACGCAGTTTATGAACAAAACATAAGTGAAAACCCTTGTTTTGTAACCTCTATTACATAAATTAAGAAATACTGTATGAAGTAGTTAGGCCTTTATCCCTGGAATACGTAAAAGTTCGATACCTTTTGCATTTTTATTTAATGTCCTTTTGGCAAAACGTAAATATTAAACATAATTATGGATGTTCCATATATTCTGGATGTTATATACAGGGTGATGTATTTTATGTGTCCAACATAGTGGTGCGTATAGAGCCCCGCAGGTCAGTTTACTGGACGAGTTATGACGTCATAACTAACACGAGTTATGGACCGCAGCCGCCGCCAATAGAAACGTTATAGACGTGGCATTTACATAAAAATATACGAGCATCGCTCTATAAAGATACCAATAACGTTCATGAATTACAAATTATGGTGAGGCTGGGTATAAAACCATAGACAGCGGAAAAAAACATTATACCTAGACTTCTGATGACGGGAGTAAATACCAAAAGCTTTTACCTACCCTGTTCTTTTTCTTAAACATTTTTGATATAATTTTATGTTTAAATTAAAAAACAAATGTTAGGTAAGTTGGAGATTAATAATGATGTTATAAAGAAGTCTCTGTGAAAAATTAAAATATTCAGCTAGTGGCATGCAGCCACAGAAGACGCTGCTACATATATTTATTAGATTTTGTATTTATACGAAATGCTCTTGAACGTGGTCTCTTACAAAGACTTAAAAAAAGGAATTCTATGGAACCATTTCATAACACAATGCCATTCAAACAGTATCTATCTGTTAGGTAAAAAACCTTTATCAAAAAATTATTAACTTTCGCAATATAAAGTCATAACACTTTAACTCCGTGTAACTTGTACTTGCGCTGTAACTATTAACGTTCACTTTTATTATTATTTGAAGGCACGCTCGCTGAACTTTTTCACTATTTCAGAGTTAGTGTGGATGTCATAAAAATAGCAATTTAACGTTACATGGCGGCACATCAACCGTTATTGGCTACCGTTCCGTTGTTACATGTTAGCGGTACCTACGGACAACCTAACACGGGGGAAAAGGTTGTAGGAATTACAAAAACCAACCTTAGGGCTTTGTTATAAAGGTGTGATATAAGGCAAGAGGTCGACTGTACCTCCGTCACGTTGCTCTATGAACTTGTGTCTGTAAACCTAATAAATGTTTTATAGTTTTTACTTGTTCTACTGTTTCAGAAATATCTAGAGTTGATCATACCACATGGATTTATTTCATACTTCCATAAGTTAGTCGTATTTCTTACTTATCAGCCACCGAAGTTTCATGAAAATGTAAGTGAAAGTAACGGCATAGTAAATCTCATAATGTTCGCGGGTAATGTTGAAACCCTTTTACTTCCTTTTAAAGTTATTATAAAAGACACGAAGCCGTTCACAATAATTACGTCTTGCGTTTTTAATAATGCTTAGAGAGGCTTTTATCTTAGCGGAAAGCCCCTTTTACGACGACAAGACTCCGCCATTTTTCTGAAGGGTAGAAGGAAGACTTATTTAAAAGATAGGATTTCGTAGAATACATTTGTAAACCATTTGTCGTCATTATCGTAGCGAAGAATGCTTGATTTCAATGTACGAGATATCTAATACAAGCATATAATTATGAATAATAACAAAGGCTATGTAATTTTTAGATCTTACAGACAAGATAGACTTACCATAGCATTTGTTTAAGAAAATGAGTTATAAATCTCTGATATACCTAATTTTGAATTTTTACTTTTTTTGTACATGAAATATTGCTATTATCTAGGATGTCAAATCTATCAAATATAATTCTGAATTAACTTACAAAATATCAAGAACATCTATAACCTTACCGGCTACGTGAGCGGGGCGGTCACGCGGACGGCGCGCGGGCGGCACGCGGGCGGCACGCGGGCGGCACGCGGGCGGCACGCGGGCGGCACGCGGGCGGCACGCGGGCGCGGCGCGCGGCGGCGTCTCCGCAAGAATTTATGACTTCCCCATTATTACCTTTGCTTTGTCGAGTTTTTAAAATTCATCAACTTTGAATAATGAAAGGAAAGGAAAAGTAAAATGAGCTGGCGTTTCGTTCGCAAGAAATGTGCCCGCCATTTGTGTTCAGGTAACATTGTTATGCTAATTATATGACTAGGTTTACGGGGCTCCTTTATTGGCACTAGTCTTCTACGAACATTAAATAACTTAGACGGTAACTGTAGTTTGTTGGGTTATGTACGACAATGGTTCAATTATCATTTATAACAGTTCTTTCTAACGGCTTCTATCACGTTTTATTTTTATTATGATTTAGAACGATATTTGATCAGGGACGATATAATAGTCAGATTTAGTTTAGATTATAACATTTTAATCTAATCGTATCTAACCGTTACATAAGACTAATAATCCTTACAATAGACGAATAATAGTTTCAAAGAGTAATTTCGTAAGCTTAATAACATTTTGCAAAACTTATACAATCATAAATGTTCGACAGTGACCAACTAATAGTAACCATCCATTAAGGGTCTAACCGACTCATGATTAACAGTAACTCGACCATAATCAGCTCGTTATAAATTATTCCGGGCACTTAGCCGAGGATGGCTCTAATTATTAACCCTAATCTCAAGCTTATAATACTAACTAGTACGCACTAGTTTGTTTATTAATCGCTCTGAAGCCATCACCAATGTATTACGGTCTGAACTTTACTGAGTGAAAAGCAGTAAAAAATTTAAGTAAAAAAACTTTTTAAGAAAAAGCTTTTATTTAAACGCTCTAAAAATATGAAAATAAAATATTCCTATTGGATTATACTAACAACTCCTCATTATACACAATTTATATATAATAATAAAAGCTTGTCGCGAGGTTTACATACCTATCAACATTCCTTTATATCATAATAATTTGTGGTAAATCGAGCGACAAGCTTTTATTATTATATATAAATTGTGTATAATGAGGAGTTGTTAGTATAATCCAAAAGGAATATTTTATTTTCTTATTTTTAGAGCGTTTAAATAAAAGCTTTTTCTTAAAAAGTTTTTTTACTTATTTTTTTTTATTTTTTACTTTTTAGTTATCGCTGGCTAGGTTCCTCAGTCTGGTCATCTCATTTAATGCATCATTGTTGCAAGGACGTTTGCCGGTTAATTTCGAACAGTCCAGCTCTTCAATCAGTAGAAAAGTTTATCAATCGACCGTCTTGCATATTCCACCATATTGGATTTAAAATAACGACACATTCTTTTTTCAAGTTATTATTACTCTCAAAATGCCCTCTCATTTGATACCCATATTGTAGAAGTAGACTAAAGATAACTATTCCGCCATCCTGCATGGTCCGCCATATTGGATTCAGAATGACGTCATATTCTTTTTCTAGTCACTCTTAACAAGCCCTTTCATTTGATACCCATATTGTAGAAGTAGACTAAAGGTGACTATTCCGCCATCCTGCATGGTCCGCCATATTGGATTCAGAATGACGTCATATTCTTTTTCTAGTCACTTTTAATAAGCCATTTTATTTGATACCCATATTGTATAAGTGGATTAAATATAACTGTTCTGACATCTTGTACGATCCGCCATATTGAATTTAGAATGACGTCTCATATCTTATCATATATTGTCATCCAAACAAAATGCGTCCACAAAATTTCAGCCCAAACGGTTGAATATATCTACTTCAAAATTGAGTTCAAAGATTTCACCCGAACACACAAATATCCATACATTGCAAGTTAAATAAAAGCTTTTAATAAATACTATATTTTTTTTATAAACAGCTCCCGCACTAAGGAGTTTAAGGGGTTCTACACAAACACAAACACACCCAGACTCAGAACAAGCATTTGTAGAACTCAAAGATTCTTGTCATACGCGGGGATCGAGCCCGCGACACGTTACGCACAGTGGTTATTGGCGTGGTGACCTATACCACGCGGCTATCGGCAGAATTTGTAAAGTATTGTAACAGTAAATATTTCTGGCTCTTTGTTTCTACTCGTAGGCGTAAGACTATCAGTAACAGTACCTGCAGATAATTACTAGTCGTCACTAACATTACGCCTGTCGAGAGCATGTACAGAAGTAATTGACTTCGGTAATTAATATTACTAACATCTGAATGTTCCTCACAGAGTCTTTGATGGTAGACAATTTAACGTGTAATTTGACGCTGTTTGCTAACTTCAACTCTAGTGGGAGCTATTGATGTTATGAGATATGTATTGACATCTAACAGTATGATCTATATTATAACATTATACAGCTAGAGAGTATGTTAATTTGAAGGCGTTAATATCTAAAACTAAAATTGAAATTTGAAAGGTTAGCATTTGTTGCCAACAATACTTGAAGAAAACTATAACTATAAGCTATTTCGATACTTTTCTTGGGATGTATAAAAAGCGAGTAAATCCGCGTTTCGGCACTAGTTTACCATTATACTCAATCATAACAATAACCTTCCTTACCTTTCTATCCGTGACTACACTCATTTTAATAAATCACTGACTGTTGCTGTACTCCTCCAAAACGGTTTTACAGATTTTTACCAAATTTTATAAGCGTATTCAGTAGGTCTGAGAATCGTCCAACATCTATTTTTCATCCCTATTTTTATTCTTTGCGAACGATGTCGCGGGTTGCAGCTAGTAACTTATATAATTACCACCTTCTAAAAGTAACCGACCTTTTAAAATATAGTTCGTTTTTGTTAAAAGCTCTCAATGTAAGATCCTTTCAAAATACACACTGGAAGAAACAGCGTGCAAACGAAATGTTTGTAATAATACGAACAGGTTTTGTGTACCTGGATTATATTTCGGTTAGAGCTTTCTGCTTAAGATTTTCGCGAAAATACCAATTCTCAGTATTTACTCAGAAGTAGATCTTAGATGTTTTGTTCTATTATACAAAAGGCTAGTCTACAGTTACAGTAATCTTCTATCATACTTTTCGCTAAAGTAGGAATAGCTATATCAATAAACTTTTCCTAAATTGCCTTTAAAAACTAACTCAATTAACTAAAAAGCAAACAGCGTACGTCGCACAAACACAGTCGCAATAGAATCCAGCGAAAGCTGTGAAACAAACATTTCCTCAAGTATTAATTACTTTTGTTTCGCGAATTTACTGCTTCTATATCGAACAATATAATTGAACACATACGAACAGTTTCACAAATACCTTTGTTAAAAGCCGTGTTGTTCGCGACTGTACGTAGCGTACGTGCTGAGTGCGGAGGTACAGTCAGGTGGACGAGTGCAATGGCTGTAGGACGCCATTTGTGTAACATTAGTGCGCGCGTGTTTCATCATTATAGCCATCGTTAGCCGGCGTTTAGCTGTGTGGTGTCACTTACAGCGGTGTTTTAATGGCAGGGTTTTATCATTAGTCAACTAACTTTTACTACAAATGCAACATTAGACTAAGTCTAATGTTAATTTTCAAATAAAACGTCACTGTACCGAGTTCGTCATTTATAGTAATCTAAAAAAGAAGAAATAGATAAATAATTAATTTCTGAAGCAATATGTCAATACAATCTTTTGCAGCTAAATATGTAATGTAAGCGTTATCATATGTTTTGGCACCTTACAAGCCACCGCCCGCCAGCAGCGCGCCCCCGCACTGCGCTTGACCCACATCACAACACATTTAGCAGAAGCTCTATTATTTAGCCGCAGCCTTTTGTCGCACGTTTATACCCCGTCCAACTCCCTTTATTGTTGTTTCAAACTTTCGGTTGAATCGAATTATAAAGGAAACACTACGCTAACCTAGAAAAATATATTCATAGCTCTCGTACAATAAGTTTGAACGAAACTGGGTAGTGTTTTGGGCGTGGCACTATAGATTTCTATAATATACTCGTATGTTACTAATGGAATTCATAACATCATCATAAAGAATGGCTAAATAAAGTTAAAAGACTGTTAAGGATAGGGTTTTCATATATTGAAATCCCTATACTAAATAAGATAAAAATATTGAAAAAAATAAATACGACGTTTCGACAAGTGACTTGCCTCCACCTTTATAAAATTCACCATTTTTAAAGCATCATAATAATATGATGCTTTAAAAATGGTGAATTTATACCAACATAATATATTATATTATGTTGGTTCGTTTTCTTATTGATTTCATTAGAGAAAAATATTATTATGTATCCAATGTTTTTGACGGACAAACTAGATTTTCTTAGTCAATTATTCCATTTTGCCATTTTACATAAAGGACTTAATATGTATAATAGGACTTCTACCCAATCAACGACCGAGCATGTCGAGCATAAAATCTCGACCTAACCCTACTTAAAACTTCAAACAAATCCATTGAACCTTCACTGAGTCATTCAATTCCCGGCGCATGTAAACAGTGCGCCTTCGCCCTTGTAATGAACAAAGCAGTAGCGACAAAGAGGTCTAATAACACGACATGGCCGGGCCCCGCACTAATTAGTTGACACAGTGGCCCAGCGCCGTTTGCACAGCGACTTGTACACTTGTACCCTAAGTGATATGACGACTGCTTGCGGTTCACGGGATTGAGGTTACTCAATCCGATAATGGAGTTGCTCCTTGTTTATTTGACGGCTTAACACCGCACTGGCTTGAGGGAATCACTAATTTAGCTTAAGATGACGTCATTCTTGAGAATATTATTTATAACCTCTGTTTATACATTCTAAAAATATTCGTTACAGGAATTCCTCTAAAACTGTTTATAAAAGAGTTTGAATCCACGAACAAATCCAGATAAAGCATGGTAAATGAAGAGCGACAGCGATTTAATTGTACCTAAAGAAAAAGAAGAAAATGCCCTGAACGAGGAAATCAATACCACAATCCACAGTCCCAAGGGCGGTGTTACGGAATCCTTGCCGCATCGTAGGATCGGTTATTGCAAAAATCCCAATTCTCTTTTTCTGGCTAGATAGACGATTTTCAAACCTATTCTACACAGTTTGCCTGAGCGCAGAAGTTGACTAAAGTCCTCGAGCCGAGTTTTCCATAGTAAATGTGACATCTAGCTTTTTGTATATCCCCTGTATAATTATGTGATATAGAAATCATGAGCTCTGTCGCTGATTGCATAGCAAGTGATCGCGACTCGGCAATTACATCGGTCGATCATTATTAATGCCTGGCGTATCACAGAGCACTGAAGGGATGGAGACGTAACTTGTACCAGGTCTTTTGCAATATTTTCGTTCGTATTTTTTAAGAAGAATTTAGATGCTCGTTTGACGAACATACTGGGTTATATTGAAGAATTATTTTTACGAGTACGGACCTCCAATTTCACATGAATCGACCAAATGTTATCAAATTTTGCAGTAACAGACCATAGATGCTTAGAATTTATTACAGAAACAATTTGATGCTTGCATCGTTCATCAAAATCTACGGTTTTTGATAATCTCTTCTCGTCTTCTCATCGCCCCAAGTTACGTACTCCCGGAGGCTCATGAATTATGCCGTCAGTTATCGGAGCCTCCGCCGCCTGGCAATTACACCGCCATCGCTACAGTGCGCTGCATGGCTAAGCAGTCATTATAAATGATTACACATGTATACTTGATACCCCACAGATAATTACACAAAATCGATGCGTATCATATGTCTTGGTTATTACCAACTAAATTGAATTTCTATTCACTATATGTGACACAGAGTATTTCATTAAGGTTGTTAAAAGAAAACAACATCAATATTTATACTTGTCTAATTTTTCACTAAAAATGATCAAGCTTCCCAAATGAAGTCATAAAAACCATGCAAGAAAGACATAGATGCTCATTGACCAGTCCCTCTTTAGTGTCCTGCTCTGGAGTCTGTCTCTAACATTGTAAAGTGAAGTGAAATGTAGAGACAAATACACATTTACGAACGTCACTTAGGTAAACGTCGTTCGTGAATACTACTGTGAGTGGACTAAGGTATGTCTCAGAGTAGTCTTCAAATAACAGAACAAAAGAATACCTAAAACTAAGCCAAGATCTTTGCCATCAAGAGGCTAATATGGAACCCAAGAACCACCTCTATTACTACGCAATAAGACACATTATCCCTTATCACATAAGAAAATGGTTGCTCTCCTCAGAGTATGTAGGTGCGTGTCGCCCCTACATAACGTCGTGTACCTTATAGCTGCACGTACCACGTTGATGTCATATTTAAATTCCGCAATTTATTGCAATACACTGCGCTTTAGAGCTTCGGCGCTGACGTCAATGTTCACATCTAATGTGTATTGAGCACGGAAACGTGAGTCGGTTCGTGTGGAATTAGAGTTAAGGGGAATGTATTCGTAGATAGCGCACATTAATTTGATGAGGACGTTTGACGCAGGCTGTTAATGTTCGCTGTTATGTTCCTTATTTAGTTTAAGGTCGCGATTTGGGGCTTAATGCGTAATTCCGGTTTGAATTTGAAATGAGTTTCGTTTGTAATATTTTAGGATGACAGAAGTACTACTTGAAAACAATAGGCCTATTAACAGTCGTAGATTTGTTACTAGTATTAATATTTTCAGTAGTTATATTATGATTTCTGCCTTAACACCCCAACTACCAAGCCAGCAGGCTTCCGCATGACGTGTACAGCTGCGATATATCACGGCCGCCATTTATCAGGTCATTATCCCTTCAGAGTATCCCCGCTGAGACGCACTGCGATACCGCCTACCAGCGCGCGGTATATTGTGACCCCCACTGCTACGCAATCTCTGTAGCGGACTTATAAACACCTCGTAGAGCTACGGTGTGGAACAAAATATTTATTTACTTGCTTAGTACATTTGTTACACTAAAGAACTCGATTTACGCTATGCTATAATTACCATTTGATTGAGAAAGAATCCCAGAGAAAATTAAAATAAAAACATATAACCAATTATTAGGATAACCAATTAGCTCCTAGCCTAGACACCTGTACTTTGTCACGAGCCCATACATAATAAATGCTGAATAATAATTAAAATTAATATTTTATTATTTATTGCGACATAATACAAATTAAAAATACAGCTAATTAACTTGATAGCATTATTAAATTTAGACAAACAAAACAATATTTATAGCAAGTACCGAAAACATGGACTTAATTAAAATGAGTACTCGCCGCTTCTTTCTCATGGGAGCCATGTGTTCTAATAATTGTGTAGGGCGTGCTACGAACTACGCCGCCGCGCCGCTACGGCGTAGGCGCCGCGTCTGGACTACCATCTGCAGAATCTTACTATTTCTATTGAATTACGGGAACAGGTGCAAATTATTTTGTGTTCTATTATGTAGATGTTCAGGTGAGTGTAATAAAGAATTCGTAACCAATAATTGTTTTTATATAATATCCTTAGCGCTTGCTTTTTTTTGGTAAAATGCCAATATTCTGCTCAAGCTTCTGGGTACGTTGAATTTCACAAATATCTGAAACTGCTTGATGATAAAAAAGATACCAATATCTAACGAAACAGAACTTGTACATTTTTCGTACGTCTTTGACACAACAGCTTAATACCAATACATGGGATAACTCCAATATAAAACGTCACACTTTTCCCCGTCCAAAACATCTCACAAAAGGCATCTCCGACAATACATACCTACACTACGACATGATAGTCGTATCCCCCCTCCCCCATGGCCAGCGGTCAGTGACCCCATCGCCATCAGGTGGAAGGTCGCAGCCCTTGTTATGGTAATCGTATGGTAAGCGACCACCATTGTTGTACCGCCGTCCACGGTTACAACTACAAACGCCATGTTTATGCTAAATAGGTTTTTCTAGGAAAAAGCTTTTCTTGTAGTTCTTTACGTCGCATGGCCATGGTTTGCATATGGTCAATAGCTCAACGTTCTCTTCTTCTTCTTATTGTAGATATACCTAAAACTCTTGCATGAGAATATGAACATTCACAAATGAAAGGAGATTGAATGTTCATCAGAAAGAGACATGTGGTATTCATTATAAACAGTTTAAATGCTAATCCTCTATTCAGAGAATGAGTTCTCAATAATATAAAACCAAATTTACTTAGACTGTCTGACTTCAAAGCTAAGCAAGACTCTTCGAAACTAACCAATTAATTAATCCAAGATCTAAGAGCTACCTTGTAACAATAAAAGAAAAAATAGTAAGGTACGTAAAATGCATGTAGCCGCCACATTTTCCTTAACAGCAGTCCTCCACAAGCCCGCTCTGTAAGCCTCACGTTAGCGCCGCGCTCCGCCCGCACTCGACGCGAGTGGCGCCGGGAGAGCGCGCGAGGCGCACTCGCCGCCACACTCAATACTGATTGGACATTTGTGACGCACGACTCAATGGACCTCTTTAAATAAAACACATTTTTATAGTTCGCAAAGCACATCTATAGTTACAGTTTACTATTACTGTTTTTCGTCTGTTGAGGGTAAATTATTTATATTTATAAAATAAATAAAAACTTTGTATGTCCCTGTAGATATTTCATGAAAGGCTATTTTTCATTGATATTGATTTTAGAGCAATTTTATTATCTACGTTTGAAAGTATTGTAAGCTAGAAATTTCAACGATATTTTAATTAGTAGACTGGTAAATGTCAATGGATCTGATCTAGTCTGTACTCTACACACATGTTTATGGCATACAACTTATTCACGATACTCAATATCTTCTACGTGACACTAATTACTATCTTCCAAGCCTCAAAGCAATTGAGAATACCTGACCACATAAGACATAACAGGAATCAGCAATCTGCATGCAAATACCGCCTTTGTACCGTCAGCACTGTTAGACTCTATATGCAAATGAAGAGGTTCTAATATGACAGTACGTGAGTTTCTCTCAGCGTTGAACCGTGATAGAGTTAGTGTGGAGTAATCCGCGATCAAAGTGTCGCTGTCCTGTGTCCAGTGTCCGGTGTCCGGTGTCCGGTGTCAAGTGTCGTGTGTCGTGTGTCGCCTGCGCTCACCGCATACTGATGTTGGCTTTGTGCTCACAGCGGCTGCGTGTCATGTCGGCGCGGTTGGTAAAGTGAGTGATGTTTCATTTGGGAAGTGGTTGCCTGGCCTGGCTGTACCAAGATTTGTGGAAAATGCATTGGACCTAAATTATGTATATGGAATACACATACACAATACACCACATACACAATATAAGCTTATAGCTTCAACTTTAGAACATTACAATTTCGCAGATAGAAAAGGAAGAATACAAGGAGTAAGATGCCTAACTACTATTGTTACTACTATCATGACTTTTTGATAACTTAACTTATATCATAATCGTAATGTTTTCATATAATAACTTCCGCAGGTACTTCATATTCAGGTGGCGCGCGTCACGGTATGCGTCCCAATAACAGCTTAATCAAGAACCTAATCATGGATTCCGCGCGAGTGCTGTTCCTGGTCAGAACCTTTCATAATAAAGTGGATATCTAACGACCACTCTCACAGTTCCTCACGACCCTCAGCTATTTACAGTTACGGAATATGAAAGTAAAACTAAATATATTTCTGAAAGTATGCTCTACTTTTAGAAACTGCTCTATTTAAAGTTTTATCGTAAGAGTGATTTGTTAGCGCAATGTCCCACCAAAAACGCTCGGCACATACATAGTGCACTTAGCTAGCGCCGTAACGTAGTGTGACTCGAGCCATTAAAACCTAATGCAGTGAAAATATAAATATAGCGGAGTGAGAATGTCGTCACCGCACTGCAGAGCTGAAAGCTGCGGCAAAAACATAAATCAGACGGCGACCGCTGCCTCAAGCCAACATATATTGTAATGCTAGTCGATACACTCGATACTGGCGAGACTGTTCCAATACTACATTCTATTTATATTTTAAATTTATAAGAGCTACGAAGGCTTTTTCTTCTACTTCTTCCTTTTTCCCTTACTTATTTACCTACTTGAATTCAGGGGCGGCATATTTGAATTAGAAACTACTACTACAACTTACAAACAAATTGCATACACATACTACATAATGGTATCTTCAGGGTTGTTTGTACAATTAAACAGTAGTGGAGTTGTGTTAAAGTTTATATTTCGGTTTACGATCTAGCTTTGCTATCTGTTCTTAAATTTGAACATTTTGAGTACCGGGTTTATTAACTGAGATATTAACTCAGCAGGATATAATGAGTTTGAAGGCCATACGGATCCTAAAATATATCTCGACAGTAAATCTGTTTGCACAATAAAGCTATCTCTAAACAATTCGAAGCCACTCAAAGCCTTTTGAGGAGAAAACAAGATCTCGAGGAATTCCTCAAAAGGCTGCGTATTATCAAATTTTGAGCGCGCCCTTTATGAAGGCGTGCCTCGTAAATAAAGTTGTAGTGTGGCATTGAAAGCCGGCGATATAGCCCGCGCCGCGCCGCTCGCTCGTATCTCCGGCTTATTCCGCGCGTATCAAGGGGATCGCGCCCCCGCCCCGCGCCCCGCGCCCCATAGCCCCGCGCCCCCGCCTCGGCCTAAAAGGTTTATGACTTAAAGTATGAATAATGTAAGGTAAAGCGCTTGAAAAGAACATTCGCAGAAGTTATTTTTATACCTCTCGTATATTGCTCGTATGTGTGTAGAATAATAAAGACTTTCTTGTATTACTACAAATAAGATTTTCTGAAATTAATAACAATGTACGATTAGTTTTTTCAGGTTATGATATGGCACTTCTGGGATTATTTTAACTCTAATTACCATAATCTACTTATAACCGTTTCGAGCAGTTATTTGACGGCCCAGGTACATTACTCAATCGAGAGCAACATGGTGACGTGCATTATCGCGCGGTAGAATAAACGATAATCGCTTCTCACTTTCATCTTGGACTGACCGATATTGTGCGGCCATATGAATTTAGCTTTAGAAGAAGGTAGGTAATCAAAATGAATTAATTGACAATTACTCACAAAATCTGTTTCTGTGACCGTAGTTGTACAGTACAAGCCAAGCTCACGTGTTCGTCTCATTAATACCCTGCGGCGAGATGTGAAGCCCTTTGTCTGCGGATGGCGGCGCATATTACCCGAAACGTTTGTGTTTGCCTCCGCCAGAGGTTTACACGCGTTGAGCTGTGACCTTTCTAAGGGTACCTTTATTTAATATTGAAGACACTCCTGGTCCTCATTGCCACTTCGCTATGCTCTGCAAAGGATAGATTAAGATTACACAACGAAAAAGACTATGGTTCCTAAAGTCGTTCTTGGACTTACCTTAACCGTATACTTGCATTTCGTTCAAACTATAGAATACAACAATACTTCATATTATGTTATAAAATAGATAAAAAGTGTTTGATTAATTTTGATCAAAGCTCATTCATACGTCGATTTTGGTTCTCATTTATTCTACAATATTCGAAAAATATGAATACGTATGTTGATAAAGTGGTATGGTTTTCTGGCACCGATTCACGTCATTAAGTCTGCCTTATATACGAACATGAATAACTAAATATGTACGAGTAGTAAACCTAGTACTAAAAATAAGTTATATTTGAGCTGAATCTGTAATGCTTAGCGTTAGTATGTAAATGAGATGGATTTATTAACGTCAGAAGGTTTATGAGGCAGACTGTAAATCTGCACAAATGCTTCGTCGTCAACAACTGTGGTATTATAATGCTGCAGGTGGCGCCTGTCACTACCAGCCTGCCTTTTACAGTCGCTATGTAACAGACCGATATCACAGTGGCGTATCTGCAAGATTAAATAAAACAAAGTGTACAAAAACTAGTGAAAACACAAAACTAACAATACATGTGTCCTGATTCTTGGCATATGTAACTATCCAAAACCTATTTAGCTAGGCGCCTTTATTACTTGGTATTAGTAACTTGGGTGAATAGTAACATTGCCATTATTAATATTTATAGTTAACATATAGTTTAGGTAAAAGTTGAATATTAAAAAAAACAGTTGATACTGCTGCAATCAAGCTTAGAAAATACAAATTATTCTTGAACAAGAGAATTTTATGAAACGAATTTACTTTCATTTCATCCGTATTCATAAGAAAAATCTGTGTAATAAAAACAAAAAAGTTTGCATGTAAAAGACATCTCTTTATAAAGTGAGTTTATAGGATTACAAAGTAAGCTACACGAAATGAATTGGCTTTATTATGTTACTTTGTTTTTGTTGTCCAATTTGTTCGGATGTCTTTACAGAATACTATATTCTTATGCCTATATACACATATAAAAATCTTAGGTTCTTTTCATAACTGTATTATACTATATTAGGTAGTATTGTAAAATTAAACTCCCGCTTTCTAAAAAACCTGATCTTATTAATCTATAGTTAAATTATCATACCACAACTATGATTTTATACCGCAGTATAGTGCATGATATTTGAACGATGATTCTCTATTTATAATCTATCTTTGTTCAAGTTCAACATTCTAAAAATCAATAAAAATAAAAAATATCATAACGTCTATAAGAATGCAGTCACAAGTATTTCATAACAGCGCCACGTTGCGATAACTAAGTGAGAACAATAGACGATCGCGACACACTACATTTGAAGCTGGACGCGAACAAATCACGTGTCTTTTGTTTTTGTGACGCATCATAGAACACAATTTGCAATATAACTTTTAGATCGAGATAACAAAATAAATAAATTATAGTAAAATGCGTATTTGATATCTTTTTTGCATTGTAAAGTTAGTCTAGAGTGGCCCTTCCTGTAAGCATTTATCGAAATACCATTCTTTGAATACAACGAATTTGAATACAAGTATACAACTTAATACGACCCTTTATTGTAAAATAGTATGATACCTAGGTTCTTTTTAATTCAAATTCAAATGAGAACCCCGCGTTGTGAGAGAAGCCGCGTGCTTCACCGAGTATCGTATAAAAACAAAGTAATTGTGTTTGTTTGCGACATCGGTCAGATATTTTGCGGCCGCCGCTGTCCCCCGCCGTTTTATTGCCAAACTTTATATTCATCGATCGCAAGCCCCGACCACCCTATCTACCGACCCCTGCCGCAGGAATTTTAGGATTTTATTAAAATCCCTCCTCTGATAGAAAGGCTTTTTTTTCAAGAAAATACTATAAAAGTTGAATTACATTCTTCTGACAGAAATGTTATTGTCTGCAGCTGTTTATTATGACGTTAGGGCGTTTGCGTCCAAATATTTTCTTTATTATAAAGGAGACATTCTTTTGGAATGGAGCAGATTAAGTGTGTTGTCGTGTCGCCGTGACAACGGAGAGATTGAGACGTGAATCATGACAAAAGCTAATAATAAGACTACTTACTTTTAAGTTAATGATTGGTAATTTACCACCGATACTTAGAGCTCCTAAAAAGCTACTGATAATGTTGACTGCTCACTTTTGGAAGCGTTTATAAGAAGATTTATTACGTTAGAAGCGGAGTGATGGCTCATATGTAGTTAAGTGACAAGCCGACGAACGCAATATGAGAGTGTATTTGAATAAGTAGGACTGGAGTGACGAAGCGTTTCCGCGATTGATGTGTCGCATTATTTATTACACGATACACGTGCCAGTCAAACACCGAATGTGCTTACTAAGCAATAAATTGGGCCTCGAAGAACGAACTTATTAGGTAGTTTGTTATTGGACTGTTTATTATTATGCGTATTTTATCACCCAACCTCAATGCTGAAAGAAACTGATGATGGTCACGATCCCCAATCTATGGGGAAACGACTTTGATGATGATGATTTTATCATCACTTCACGATTATCGATTAGAAACGTGTTATCTTATCGATATGACCCAGACCCAGACTCAACAAATCTCTGCTTCATAATCTTGAAAATGCATTGTTTTCCTATTCAACTAAAGTTTTCTGGGATCAACTTTAGATGACCGTGAAGTTTAAAAGGTAAGAAGTGGTGCTGTATTCAAAGAGTCCTCCTAACAATAGAGCGCACTAGTGTGTTCTGAAAGGCGCTAACTACACAAAACCGTGCTTCACCTTAGATCGATGGCTCTCGTCTCCGATCAGCCACTTGACCCGGTTGTCTAAAGCTTGTGACGTCACCGGCCTGTATCTGACACTCACGTGATCACTCGAGAAACTCACCTTCAGATCGAGAGGAACGTAAGACGAGGCTAAGAATAGGGCACGTGATCATTTTATTGCCGAGATAGACGCAAACCGTTGAACATTATCCTTACCGGTAAACGTAATAAACGATCACTTAAAGCTCTGTGAAGTACAAGTGGCGTCTGAAACAGATTTATTCTCGTCGCGTACTACAAAGGAGAACGGGTTAAATAAGCCTTCAATGGCCCAAAATCAAAAGTCCATAAATCTGTGTTAACAACTCACAGTCGCATATAAACAGTCACCACTCGAGCTGTCCTTCCCTAAATGTCACTGTAACAAAGAAGAATGGGCAAGAAACTCCAAATATGTGTTCTCAAATACCAACACAGAGAAAAAGCATACCGGGACCCTTCTCGGAAGGTCCGCGGCGGACGGCGCGGCGGGTGCCATCTTGTCCCCTCATCAAACATACAAACACACATTTATCAGGCGTATCCTTGCCACCGGAGAAAATGAAACCCTTTTTTCAGACCTTTGCGTGAATATTTTTCCGTGTAGCATCATAAATCCGCTTATGAATACTTTCCGAGGCTCCCCCGTAACAACGTTTGCCGATGCAGCCCTCACATATTTTGCTTGCGTTTTTCACTCGTGCCGGCGTTGTGTATTTATTTGAATGTATTTTTCACGGTTCATGTTATATTCGTGAAGCATGTTGCCTGTTCTCTTTTAACGTTTCAACGTGCTGGTATTTTGTCAGTAACATTTTATTACCGTTTCTTTCAAGTGCCACTCAACAGAGGCAGTAGCTTTCGTCTTCTTTTTAAATTTGCCGCTGTTCGTTTTAGACGAATTATTAATTATTTTGGTTTTGCTGTCTGTACTGAAAAACTGAAATTTTCATGGGTTCCAAAGTCTTTGACAGTTTTTTAGTTAACACATCACGACATCGGCTTGCCTTTAGCAACTTTTTCGGTGACCTCTTTGGCCAGCCATGGTATAAAGCGTCCCTCACCCGCGCACTTCATCATGTCCCGAATGTGCCAACGATTGTCCCGCACTGACCCCATCCGTGTTAATGTTTATTTTTCCTCCTTTGTTGCGATGCCATCGAGTTTATTTTTTTGTATTGTCGAAAATTGGCTCGCTGGCTGACGATGTTTTTACGAATATTGCTATGTGATTTTTTGATGTTATAAATGACTTTCAAGAGGGGTGATTCTTAGTATAATTGTTAATATTTTCTTTTTATAGCTGGATTTTTATTTGTTCGGTTATCTACATTTAATGACGATTTCTTCATATTTGAGAAAAAATATCAAAATGGTATTTTCCACCCACCCGCCTAATTAAACCCCAACAATGTCTGTTGATACTCATCTAAGTTTGTTGCTAATACTTAAAGTAAAGTTATCCCTTTAAGATATATTTACTTTTAAAGAACATCGACAAAATAACGATCTAATCAAAACTTCCACCCGTTGAGTTAAAAAGTTGTAGCCGAAACAAAACAAGTATTCAAGTAAGTATTGACAAAGTTTGTAAACTCTTTAAAATCCCAGGCCTTAGAGATTTATGCCTCTTTGGGCGTCGGACAAAGCGATCGAAGCACCGACTTGTAAGTACAAAAACATGTACGAGAATCACGAAAATCATAAAAAGAAATTACTTTTCTTTTGGTTTAATATCAAAAAAAAGTCCTAGTACCTACCCTTTTTTAAATAAGGGGTAAAAATATGTTGCTGGTCCTTTGAGTCTTAAGCTAAGAATCAGTTCCACGACATCCCCCTACTTTCAAACTAGGTTGAAAATTATTTATTTAAAAAGGAATGTATCGCGCGTCTCAAGGGTAAGTATATATTTAATGAGATTATTCCGGTAAGTTAGCTTGCTCTAGGTAATCCAATATTTACGCCCAGTAGTTATATGCAGAGTAATTCGAATACGTTAAAATATATCTGTCTACTGGAATATGTTGACTGGTATGTTTGTAAATGTGTTACTCAAATCAGCGCCTAGATAAAAAAAAAATTGTTAGTTTTTCACCAGTTCTATGTGCCAATTAGTGATCATTAATATTGAGGATAATCCTGCTAACTTTTATGCTTATTTTTTGTTTTACTTATGTCAATTCAGCGTGTCATCTATCTTCATACCCATTTTGGTCAAAATTGATCAATCCGTTAAAACTTGAAGGGGTGACACACATACATACGCACAAGCTTTAGCCCCTACAATATTAGTGTGATGTAATTATAAATCTCCTTATCCACAATGGAGGTTTATCGCCGTCTCGTCAGCAATAGGTCATCAGAATCAGCGCCGCAGTAATTGGATTGCGAGGGTTTGATAACGCTCGCTTTGTCTGAAGTAATTATATTGCGCCGCGTCTTGCCCGCGCCGCAAGCTCGGCGCCGGAGCAAACGAGAGCCCACAATAGCGGACCTTGTAGTTTGGAGGAAGCAGCGGTTCTTTGGTAATAATTTAAGAAAATTTGTTTGAGTTGTTTATACGGACTTCTAATCAGTCGTAATGTCGAATTTGCAAGCGTGTGTGCGATGAAATGTAAAAAAGAAACAGACGACAATTCATAAATAAGTGCAAAAAATAGTTTGAATATTTCAACACCACACAACCTCACGCTTTCTAAAACCATCTTCATATGCAGACTAAAAGAAATGCTTCATAATTTGATTTTAGTTTACATACTAATGCTAGACACAAAGTTAGCCAAACACAAAAGCTACCAGCACAGCGAAGTAATGCCTGAATGTAGTTGTTAGTGCTTATCTCTGCATTCTTTGAGAGCCTTTTCACTGTAACTGAGGCATATTAGCATATTACGTAGTTTTCAGTCCGTGATATCGTACACTGCTTACTTCATTTCAGCACGAAGGAATGGCTTAAAGTTCAACAACCTTATGCACTGGACATATCGTCTTTTTTATATCACCCCATTATTCTGTTGGCTATGTAATATTTTAGATATTTCTGGTAAGTAATATTAAGTCTTAAGAGTACATCATAGAAACTATAATCATTGGTCAATTAATTTATGACAACTTGATACTGCTCAAAAAGTAGTATTGTGGGTCACTAACAGTAAAATAAAGTATGCCACCTCACTAAAAGGCTACGGCGGCGAGTGTGATATTATATTGTCAATACATAATTTTACAGTTACGTGTTTGCAGAACCACATTTTATGAGTTCCTCCCGCCTCGTGCTACAAACAGTATAATAATAAACAGCAACTCAATCTCACTTCGACCTATACGAGGAATATTTACATTTCGACGCTGTCCTATTACGCTATAAAACTCACATAACTGTAGAACATATGCTTGATACATAACTAGGGGCATACTACCACCTTTAAAGAAAAAAATAGTACAGTTGTAGAAAAGAGATGACGATTTACGATGAGTAGTGCGCTATCTCGCTTCCACAACTGAAAAAATCTTCTTAACAAGGTGGTAGTAGGCCTCCTGAAAGGCTGGAGCTGGGTACGGCCGTAGTGATAAATGTAAAGGTTGCCGGCGTTGCCAGCTACCTAATGTTTATGTTTTAAGGACACTTTTATGCGCCACAAAAGTCACGATAATGCCGCCGCAGTCCTCGTAAACATAGTACGGCGGTCCTTCGGTACGATTGTAGTTATTTTGATGGCTGCGACTTTATTTGCATGGTTTTAAAATTTAAGCGAATTTGGTTGTTTGTTTTGTTATTTCATTTTATTATGTTACTTCATTTTAGCACCAACGACTAAAAGGTAAAGGTGTATCAGTTTGAAGTAATAGTCTGTTTGTTTGTTACATAACTAATCAGGTAAAGTATTTTAAAACTACTGTTTAAAAACTCTCTATAACACAACTAGAAACCACTTTAAGTAAAATTAAAAGCAACGTTCGGGGACTCTTCCGACCTACTGCAGAAATATAGGCAATAAACAAAAAAAAAATATTTTTCCACAGAGCCTGATGAAAGCCGTACACCGTAACAAGATGAAGTGTATATTTCAGTATTTAAAGGTTCACGTTCGAAGTGGATTGCCCTCCGTGCCCGACGAACCGTCAGCACCCGTGTAACTGTAAGAGACGTTTTTATAATGTGCGCGAACGTTTCACGAGCGTTGTGTTCGCGGCGCCACAAGGCTTGCGCTGGGAACCAACCGACTTTAATTAATGCACTTAACAGTTCAAAGAGAATTGTTTTATTAGAATGTTTCATATTTAAAACGGTTACTAAAGTAAATATAATTGGTTGTTAGCTTGTTGTAATAAAAATATTTTTGATACAGTAATTTAAAATGATCAAAGGAATAGTCTCAGATAATGTTGAAATGGTAAAACGAGGCGAGACTGCTAACATAATGTTAGAATTATTATCCAACAACTGAATTTTGAGAAAAATATTGCGAAGATGACAAAAGAACAAGACACATTTGTTGAAAATATCTCTATTTTTCTTTCTTTCGTTCATACTGCAGCAGAACTATTCAATTACATTACTCTTTGTGTTTACTGGTTGAAAACTTTATTGAACTGCGAACACCGCTGTTAAAATGTAACAAATATCCGAAGTTTAGCGATACAACGGCGACGAGCAGCGAATCTTAATTCCCGGCGTCAACGTATTTATTTAAAGCTTGTTCCCAAGTCGAGTTTAATCAAGGATTTATCTGTAGTAATAAGAGCAAGACTAATCCCGTTAGTAAGCTGACTGTTGTAATATAGCAGGAAGAAAGATAACTGGAATTAACGCGAGTTACCGCGGCGGCGTTTGATGTCGGCCAGGTTGCCCCGTCACGAGCCACCTACTACTTCAGAGATGAAATTACTACAAAAGGAGAATATTAATCCATAATTGTGTTACGACTGTTTCTGCTCACACTTACTCCTTTGCGTACTAAATACAATAATCAGGTTTTCATATCGTATATTTGAAAGTAACGCTCCATAACACACAGTTACGTAACTGCACGGCTTTTGAGTTTAAATGACGACCGGTGGCAAAGTCTAGTGAATTGTGAAATAAATTCAACGTGAAAGTTCCGAAGTTGGCTGAATAAGCGCCGCAGAAACGACGAACCGCGCTCTGTAATCTTTGTATGGAATAAATTGCGGTAAAATATATAACTTTTTGTTTTATATTAACTGCGCATTTGAATTTTACCTTGCTCGTTCAATTTTCAACGTTGCATATGATTTTACATGATCACTCATATGTATACTCTCATAGCTATCCGTAAAGTATCGTAATTCATACCAAGGAGACGATAAACTCATTACGTAAATTGGTCATACGACGCACTCCAGTAAAACACATAAGATGATCTCCAAACTTCCTTAATGCCTCAAAATACTTTCGGCAAGTCAAACAAGACGGAAGCTGAATCCCTCGTAGTGTACTACCTATGAGGGCACCTCCACTATCTCCCCCGACTATCCCCCCCTCGCGTCGCCCCCCTCCCCCGGTCAGATCTGGGGGATAAGTGCGGCTAATGCGCGCTCGCCGAGCACGGATGCTGCGGGACTAATCCCCGCGGAGCTCACTCGCTTATCGACAAATCGACGCCGAACCTTCTTTGCTCAAGGAGATTGAAAAATTTGAATCAGATTTATTTTCGTATCGCTGGATGTTCGATTTATTTGTATGCTGTAACGCTATTTGTGTGTAGGTACTTAATAGACTTCGAGATCGTACACAAAAACGTGTTTATGGTTTGAAATCGGATTATCATTTTACTGCCTTAGGTACTTATTAATTAAGATTGCAATTAAACATTTGTTTAAAAGGGTCAATATTATAATCGGTCCTTTGTAAGCGCCATTAGAGTTCGTTAGTCTGGCATGCGGGGTGTCTGCGGGCGGCGCCGGCGGGGGTGGGGGGGGGGGGGTGCTGCCCCCTCCTCGGCTGCGGATCAAAGCCATCATCTGCATGCGGATGAGGCCGAGAGCCGCCGGCTAATGAGATCAGCTCAGTTCGACGATCTCGTCTGAGTAACGTCCAAGTATGGCGCAGAATACATCGTGTAAAGCTAAACTGTTGCGGGATAAGTATATTGCTGCGCTATAGTTTGTATGCTAATGTGCTCATCGCGGTCCAAGACTGAAAACTGTTATAGTTTATATTCACATGATACGTTGTTTCATATTCGTTTCAGTCCGACTACATTTCAAAAAAATGAAAATAGTCTACCTATTTCGATGGTAAACCTCAGAGAAGTTGCAACACTACAGCTGAGCAAACCTTCGGTACCACACACCAAACTTCTGCGACAACATTTACATTCAAATCGGATTTCAAACTACTAAGGTTATATTTCACAAACAACTGCGTGTTACATAACATTTATTAATATAAATCCTATTTGTATCCTAAGTAAAGCAGTGAAACGCCACAACCACAGCGGGCACGCACACTAGTTCATGTTGTACAACACAAACACACACACAGGCAATAGTAAGTAGTAATAATAGAGTTCCTGAGTGTCGCATGCTCAAGGTCGGTCAATATATGGCGCGACGCGAAGGACCAAAGTCACATAGGAACTTTTTGCATTATGTTTCTTAAAGTGTTATAGAGCAACACTATGTCACAATACGTAAATGATCCTTTAAAAACCGTAGGCAGGATGCGTAAGAACTTTGGTGAGCTGCCTTCAGTAGCCTTGTTTAATAAGATTTTTTCTATAAAATATCTAAAATTTAACTATTTTTGTAAATATTGTAATATATTGAACACAACTGTTGTTGTATTGCTAATAGTTTCAATACTTTATACTTTCATGTATTTAATAAAATCGATGTAATTAAAGTGAGCATCAAAGCATACTCTTTATTTGTAATAACATCGCTCGCCTGCTGACAAAGTTCCTGTGAAAGACGGCCATCTGTAAACCACACGCTTCTTTGAAATTATACACTTCGTCCTGTACGTAGAAGTGAACATTCAATTTACCTTTTCTATTCAGAAACCCGCAGTTTTATAAAGAAACGTGACAGTGCATGTGATGTCCCTTCCTTCAGGTCGCGTGCTGCGATCAATACCGGGGACGGGTTCATTTCAACACAATTCCATCATATTTCATATCAAACCATAAATTGTACGGTTTTTTTTTACACCTGCTTTTTTCCATAATCAACAGACATACTGTAATTGTTGCTTTTCATTATTAATAAAATATTAGAGAAATCTTTTTCATAGGCTTAATGCCTATGGATGTATTAAAAGACGTAGTTTATCTCCTCTCTTAAATACTACGTAACAAAAATACAGAATCTTTATAAACATTCAACCCTAGTTACATTCTAATTACATCCGCCCTACATGCCATAAATGTACGCAAATAGAGTAACACAGTTAATAATATCAATAACATTGTATCGAGTTATGAGTCAAGGTTAGCACGTACTCGTTTCAGAAGCTGGTCCTCCTGGTCCTTCGAGACTGATCTGTTGAACAATATGATGCCTGATATAATTATACTAGTATTACCTACATTATGTAGGAGTTACTACGCTAATAAAGTTTGGCGGAACTGTAATATAATGAAGTGAACTGAGTATTCTTTTGGTACTAATTAGTATATAAAAGGTTTTGATGTTGAATGCGGAAATAATATTAGACTAATCTGTATAATGAGATGTGACAACTACTCCTCTAATCTCAAATAGTTAAATAAATATGAAGCAAAATCTTACTTCATCCCTATTTGTAAACCTCTTTCGTAGCAACATCCTAACTAAATAAATATGGTTCTGACGGCAGTTGTAATAGATTTCAGAGATAAATATATCATGAAAATACTAATGTAAGAAATAATGACTCAACCAACAATACCTAATTCTGTATTCGAAGGCCGTTTTATATTCGCCGCTACGATATTGTAGACGTGCTACGTTCTGCTACGAGGCCGCTACGAATTTATGCTACGTCAATATGGTTTATTATTGCTTCTAGATAAATTCGATGCAGACGACGGCTGTGTATCTTTATATATATTTCTGCGCTATGGAGTGCTGAATAAACATTTCATATTGCAGATATTTTGATAACTTTTAAAACCATATTATATCCATGGAGTAGGCTAATAAAATTGACGAAGACTGACGTATTTTATAGTAATGAACAAACTTGTAATCTTCAAAGCCTCGAGGCGCCAATAACTTCAATAGTTTGATAGCCCCAGCAAACTTATTCTGACTGTACTTGACATTAAACTTGATTTCGGCTTAACTGTCAATAAATTAATGCAAAGTTCGCGACTGTTACGGGAAACTTGAAACCTCCGTCAAAGCAATTCCTAATAGATGTGGCCGATGTAGGTTACATCGTTTAACTCTGCCCACCTTTCTCGGAATTAAAGCGTGATGGGTACCATTATAAGGCGAGTCTTAATATACATTTAGTAAGATAGCATCAACTTTGCCGAGACATGCCATTAAAGTAATGAGTAGAATGTGGTATATCACTTTAATGTTCACGTAATTTCGTAATGTAATGGTAATTGTCAAATACAATCGTAATATCAGACATAATGAAACGTGTGAAAGAAATAACCATGCTATTAAATGTTGAACAAAACACTAACCTTAATTTCTTTTGTTTGTAAAAGCTATTTTACCGCAAGTTCAACTTGGAGAAGTGTTTAACCATAAAACACAGATTTCACACGTAACTATTTATATTTGCTGAGTCACGTCGTGCCCGGCGTGTCGTGTCACCGCACGTCATCACTCACGCACGCCGCGCGCACGCCGCACGCATGCCGCGCGCACGCCGCCCGCACGACGCACGGCGTCCGCAAGCCGAACAGACGTTTCCCCATGTTTCGTCGGCACCGTGACATCGCAATACGTCTTGACGCGTCGCTTAAAAAGTGTTGCCCTATACATTATACTTTATATGATAAATTGCCAGAACGTGATGAGAGCAAAGAAAAATCTTATAAAAATGCTTTTTACATTCATGAGGCCTCACAATTTGTACACGGTACAAAGGAATTTAACTACATGATTTATAAAGGAGCAACGCTCGATGATTTACAAAGATACAACAAATAAATCTGTGCCATTTCTTTTTACCCCCGATGAATATACATATTTATAGACCACCGAAGGAGTCTTCATTGATTCGTTGAAATAACAATACAAACATGTAAAGTGACTTAATGCACGCTACATACTTCATAGATATCATGAGCGTGTCAACTGAATACACTGTTGTCTGTTGGTTTAAAATCTGTTGTTTATGAATTTATAATCATATGAAATCCTCGCGTGTTATGTAGTTGGTACCGAGCACCGCAGCAATGTTATTTATATTGAATATTGTCATATTTGTTATGGAACAATATGTTCAAAATATATTGCTTTTACTTTATCCCTTTATCTAGGCTATAAATTGAAAACAGGTTTGGAAAATTCGTTTTGAATGTGGTTTCCACACACCCTTCTGGGTAAATAGTTTACATAACTCTACGATATTACGTAGAAACACAATATCAACTAATAACAAAAATACACCAATAAATGGACAAAGTTCCCCAAATTATAATGTGCTGGATAAATAAATAATGCGAGCACATTTCCCGGAGGACGCCGACAATTGCGGGCCATCGTGCAAATCCCGGATACCGGGATCAAGGAACATCCCTTTCAGGGTTCGCAAACTTGTGGCTGTGTGCGTGTGTGTGTGTGTGAATGTGACGCGTCCCCGAGGCCTGCTGGCCTCCACCGATGGAGCGCTGTCACTTTGTGCTATTATAATTTAGTTTGGGAAATATTAGCTAGTTCCAAAAGTATTTAACTTAACCGGACGAAATGTGGACGCGCGAAAATTGGATAGAAGAACCCCCCTGTGGTATACCTACACTTCTTATGAAAATATCTTCCTCAAAAGAAAAAGACGTTGAGACGATGATGTCCGGAAAGAATGAGATGTATTGCTAAGAATAAAAATACCTGAAAAAAGTTATTATGCCAAAAAGTATAAATCAATATAATTTTGTTACAGAGAAAATAATCTTGTAAATACAGCACATAAATGTTCAGTAGTATATTTATGTGCGCGTGTTTACTCGCTATAAGGTTGTTGCTTACTCGGGGAGGCTGATAAAAAATACATTAATATTTCAGCTCGTTATTTAAAGTCAAGTTAAAGTAACGTACCACTTAATTCCTTAACAGTTAAAAAACAAATTCCATCTAGGTTTATAGCGTGATAAATATCAAGCCGCACTCGCTTTCTGGTTTAAACAATATTAGAACGTTTGTCTTGATAGATAAACGGCGAGATAAGGTAAAACTTTGTCAACTTTTACCGTTTTTCTATTCTTAAAATTATTTTTTGTTGGAGTGTTGCCGTGTCGGGGGGGCATAACCATCCGGGCCGTAAACACGCAAGCACCGCTCCGCACCGCACCGCACCGCACCGCATCGCTCCGCACCGCTCCGCGCCGCACCGCACAACCCGCGCTCTTCGTGAAAACATCGCAAAGTTATAGGTACACTTAGATTTTATGATCGTCGATTCTCCCTTTATTTAAGACCCGAGAAATAAATCCTTTTTGACGGTAAACAACAGAGCGTTTGCTGATACCTACTGTAATATTAAGCGGAGAACGCAAATACAGCGGTTGTTCATACAGAAAACATGCGAACAATCGTGTTTATTACGTAAACAGACTTACAAACAAGGCTATTACTGGCTTCCTTTTTAAAACCCTGTAAACAGGAAATACCTTGCTTGCGAGGCAAAAGGTTCTTTACAGTCTCTTTATAAAAATAAATTGTAAATTAGTTTCATGTGAACTGACCGTTTATTACTTCCTTATTGTTGGTTATACTTGATTCTATATCAAGTGCGCTTATTTCTTCGCGAATTACGTAAAACCCTATTGTATAATACCTTACGTTTGTGTGTTGATATACAAGAAGGTAAATAGAACATTATCCAACAGTAGTTTGTAGTCGGAGCGGAGAATCAGTGGAGGTGAGTCTTAATTGGCCGTCCGTGTAATATCACTAATGAGCTGCCCTGTTACCAAGTTTGCGAGGCAAACAGATCCGCTGCGGAGCAAATTATATAACTACACGCAGGTTATGTCTCTCCTTAGTATTGTCATTATGTAGAGCAGAAACATTTACTTTAACAAACATGTTACTGATACAGTATAACTCTTTGACCATGTACACTCAATATTTGACTATAAATACATCATTTGTCTCGTAAAACGAAAGTAGTTAGCTACTTCGTTGTACACATGACTATAAAACACCAAAAAAGGCTAATAACATCTAAGAAATATTTTATAAAATATCCACGTAATATACCTCGTAAAAAAGCTATAAAAGATACGAGAAACATTAATAAAACAAGAAATAACGATAAGCCATTACACGCAAAAATGAAACACGTAAAAGAAGTAGATAGAGACATTTGTCACTTAATAAATCGATTGGCATTCAAACGTAAAGCGCCTGAATAAAATATAAGTATGCAGGCACACCTGGCCGTGTCGCTAATTGGAAATCAATTGTGTTGCCGGCGTGTCGCGGCGTGCAGCGGGCGCACCGCTCGCGTGACTGCCGTGCTAATTCTCTCCAACATGCGACACAGCTTAACACAGTGTACAAAGCCGGATTATGTTAATGAGCGAGCAATGATTTAACTATTTATGTTGTGTTCACAACACTCCTTGATTCGAGTTCGGAATCCCAAAGTTTGTTCTTCAAAATTGTAAAGTATGATGACGTAGTAGAGTAGTATAATGACGTAGTGCATTGAAAAGTATTCAATAGCTCAAAATGTTACTTTGGTATATATTCTATGACTTTCCTACTTTATTCCTATAAAGGAATTTTGTTTCTATTAGAAAACAAGCACATATTGTTATAGTTTTCGAATGCAAAATTTGTGCTACGCAAGTAAACTTATAGGGTGTATTGTGTAACTATAAAACATTTAGGTACCTAAGTTCGCGTTCAGCATTCCAATAGCAGCTATTCGCAAACGATGACAAGACTGTTCGCATGAAAATACAATTTACTGTAACAGAATAGTGACTACATTAAATAAAATACAAATAGATGACAACGAACGTTCAGAATGGAATGCTGATTGTAGTTGTTAGTAGACACTAGACTGGCCGTAAATAACTGCGGTTTCAAATATAAATACACAATAAACTAATATTATAACAATGACATACCTCCTTTTAGGTATGCAGCTACTCATTGTACACAAATAATAACAAAAAATGAAACCTTCAATTCATTCACGTTTTGTTGAAAACCAACGTGAGATGTTTCTTTAAGCCATTCTGTATGCTTATGATACATTATTATATTATGTTTGAATGTGAATATTTTATAGCTTCTTTTATTCCATCTTTATAGTACCTTTTTCAGAACTTAGGAATAATTCAAATTTGTGAAGTAATGCATGTAATATACAAAGTACTTTTGAAGTTCATTCGTTCGAAGAAAATTAGCTGAGGGATTCTATTATCATATAGCTACAAGACTCAGGATCAAAGGAGAACTTTACAGCTTTTAATGAATATATTTACATATTCTTTTATCATGAAATACTAAAATATTATACTCTGATAAAATAAATTGAAGTTCGTCATATCAAAGCAAAACGAAGCATCAGGTACAGCCATGAGATATTGATGGTTTGCAATACAGTTACGCAACATCGCAATGTGACAACAGTTTATGAGGTACCTGCTTACAACTGTAATAAATGTATTGCGTCTCTGAGGAAACACAGTCTCACTCCATTTTGTTTTATTTTACGAGCGAACATCAGGAAAGAAATGAAGCAATTATTATTACAACGCATCATTCGTAGCTAACGACGTACAACGCTTGTTCGCGACAAATAAATCAATAGTAACCAAGGGAAAGACAGCTATGGACGACGCTCAAAAGGAAAAATTGCAATGAAAATTGTAGTGAGTGGTAGGAGAGGCGGGCACCGCACGTGGCCCGAACACGATCGATACTACGTGCGACAACTGTTGCGCTAATCCCGCGTCCCGCTCGCACCCGCAGGGAAATCCATAGTCAAACGAAAAGGAGCGAAGGACTCCAGAACAAGCTCATAGCGCAAAACTCACGCACCACATCGCCCGTTTCACGTGTTTAACGCGTTACTCCACATGTGTGAGGGAGAGGGAAGATGCGGCATCGCATGCTCCTAAAACGTCACAAAGGAGGTCGCCCGATGAATAACAATGCGGACTGCGGAATGATGTCCTTACAGAGGAGCGGCCGCACAACACTACACCTTACGTTACAGATAATACTCGCCTTATTAATAACACTTCATTTTATCGTTTCTGTCACTGTACCGGCTAATAGATGTAAGCCTAGTTATTATTTTTAGCAATTGTTATACAAGCTGTTTTATGAACCGTTATGATTTGTCTGTGACTTTGTGCTAATTAATGCAGGAAGTTAATTATAAATAGCAAGCAGAGTTTGTTATTGCAGTATAAAATGTATTTTTTATTTGAAATAGTAATTATTTAGTAACTGTGGCTGAAAAGGTTTGTAATAGTCAACCTCTTTGTTAAGATGTTTGGATTTAAGAAAAATATATGAACAGTTGTCAACGGCAAGAGTCATTCGCATACGAATTACGACGACGAACGATTATAATAAAAATGTTATTTTATGATATTTAAGTGGTAAGTTGAAATATATGCATTGTTTATTAAATTTAATCGATTTTTCATTATACAGAATACACAGATTATATAGATATATTGTCGTGTTATAGCCCGAGAATTGAATTTTATTAATAACGCTGCACGAAAAGGAATGTTAGCCTGTGTAAGTATTGATTTCTGACAGTAAACTTTTAACTAGGTTAATAAGTTATAAAGGGTGCCGGTAATCAGGAAGTTAAACCAAGACGTTGAGCGTGGACTGCGTACTTTAAATGTGGACTAAATATTATTAAATAATGAATTAATTAATCTCTCTGTAAATAGAGTAGTCTGCTATAAATTCAATTACTTTGAAATGTAATTTGAATCTCATGTTGGTAATTTCTTTGTTTAGCCTACAGGTATATTTAAGTTGTAGCATGTTCAAACAGCAGCATACCGCAACATAACCTACAAACTGGAACGTCTCTATAAACGAGACCTGAGAGGGGTCTATTCTGAACGCCATCGCCGGGAGAGGTGTATTCCGCACGCCTCGGGTAGCGCGCGCGAGACATCGCCGTATTGGGCAACACTGGGACTCCGTTAATTACCGCTCTCTGTCCTCAGCAAGACGTTTAATGACTGTTTTACGCTCTTATCGAGCAATTACTGCCTTTGCCCCCGGCTCCGCCTGTCTAACTAACGCGGACCGTTAAGGTAAGGTACGGGGTCGCACGTGAAAGGGAATTGGTCTTGCGGTGTTTCTAATTACAAGATTTTCTTAGTCTCTTTAATTAAAGCCGAGTCGGTAATGTTGAGGTTTGCTCTGTAATGCCTGTGCTATGCTGAACTGACTTTATATCGGTAGACTTTGTAAGGTAATTTAATTAAAAAGAATGTTTATAGTTGAAACTACTTTTTGTACTACAGTTCCCGAATAAAATTGTATTACAATATTCGAATGCCTTATAATAACGAACAGCACGACGTTTCGGTTAACTAATTAAAAAATCGGGTCGACAACGCTGACATTTAATATTTTTGTAAAAGAAATCCTTTTTCTACGCAGCACTATAAAAGCGTTAGCAAAATGGCTGCGGAAACCTAACAAAGGGGTGTTTGTGCATAAATTAAAAGTCATTGAAAGCAATTGTATAATGACAGGCGCGGCGTTGCTGCCATGAATATATTACTCGCTGAATATAAATGTGTGTAGAGTTTAATATTGTAAGTACTTCTGTGGAAATGCAGTGCAAAGCTCGCTCATATTACTGTGAAGCAACGTTTAAATGGAAAACTTTAAACGTTACCATCTATTATTATGTTTTGCAGCACTAAGTTTAAATCGAAACGAAAGATAGACACAACAATTTGATTGTGGATTCTTGTAGAATAAAAGTCGAAAAATTACCGTAGAAGGCAATAAGCCCACAAGAAAATGACACACACCATCTTTTCCTCAACACAGACAAGACTATACGTTATCTACAGAACATATAACACATACAAATGGATGCCAATAAACAAGTTCCGCGTCACCGCCGAATGTGAGAAGTAAATCTACGTTAACGCAGTCCTTTGTTTTAACTTACTGCCGGCCGCCCGTCGCCCGCCGCCGCGCCGGCCGCGCGCTCGCCGTGTTTTAAGATAGTTATACCGTAGTATTTTCTATTATAGGTACTATTAATTACATTCTTTTTCAGTTATTTAACTAGCAAGTTCGTTATCCTAAAGTATTAGTTTAAGTAAGGATAAAAAAAAAATCTGCCTGTTACTGTTTTTATTTTCTCCCTCTGCAATGAGAGGTTTATCCATCCACCTCATTTTATAATGTGTATAGTATAAAGGCTTGTAAAGTACCTTTCGCTTTCGTTTTACAACATTGTCATTTACAAAGTTCCACCGCCACCGGCACGGTAGCGACAAGCATTTATTATTAAACACACTCCGGCGCACACTAACTGATTTACTGAATATTTAAATTAAAACGACTCGCTTAGTTTGCGCAATATAAGTTCGAGCAAAAGTTAAATTGCTCGCTCTAAATAAATTGTCGCGTGTTTGTTGGTGTGCGGCCGAACTAATGTGGTACAAACCTCAGCGACCAGACTAGAATGCAGGTAATTTAAATGTAGAGGAAATAAATCCGACTGGGAAAGCTCAATCTGTCGAGGAATACGGACAGAGAAACAAATAGACATTTAAATTAGGTTTTTATATGGCAATTAATTTAAAACCAAACTATTGCTTTTTATTGGAAACACTAAATAGTAAAGTTTAACAGTAAATATTAATGTTTTAGCATTAATTACAGGTAGTAGGTACTTCAGTATAAAGGCCTCAGTTTTGAGTTCGGCCGTGTGCCAATCTGGACCAAGTTCGGCTCAGTCAAGGTTACAGCTTAATTAAACTGTACTTTAGATTCGAGTTACGATGTTTAGGCTTCGCACACACGTCTATCAACCCTTCCACTGCAGCGCTATGTCCGCATTACACCCGCGCGTCGTACACAAGGTTATAGATCAGGGGATTCGTCGCAACATCGCCATTTTCGCGAATACAGCGCGACACGCAACTCGGTAGTTACGCAAATTCTCGACGAAGGCATTATCAAAATTCCGCGGCATACCGGCGAAGGACGAATTACTCGCTACAAACTAATTTAATATAACCCCACGTCTGCTGAATACGCGAATGGTATTTCGAGGAAGAAATACGGGTATCGTGAATTGATTTACACGACGCTTGTGTATTTAAACTGTCTTTAATTAAGGTCTCTGTGGAATTGATATCGAAAGGCATTCTTTGTTAATAACCTTCTATCAAACCGGTAAAATAGATGTATTGTTAATACAAAAAAAAACAGTAAGGAACATACTCTTTCAGCGTAGAAAGTTCCCAGTTCTACTAATAATTTTAACGAATAAATTTCCCGCTTTAGGTCAAGGGCTTTTAGTTTTGAAAAAGGTTCGATTACCAACTTTCTATTTATTTCCTTGTATCGACACACCCGCCTTTCCCCACTCGATACAAGCACGTTCCGAGGCCGCCTCCGAGACAGCCGCAACTCATTGAGCGCAATCCGGAATTAATTACATCGATTGGCGGCAGGTGAGGTCCTGAGGGTCACGCGGCAGTCCCTCGTCACACAGGAAACATTACTTCATTAGCTAATAAACAGGTGATCTATTAATACTGCTCTTTCTCACCGATTAGGGAACATTAAGTTCTTCGTAACTAAATTTCAGTTACTGACGAAAATATTGTAGTCTGCCTGAACTAAGAGATTTTCTTTTGTTTCTAAAAAACATTTAATATACATTATTTTTTAGTATTCATGAATGCTTGAACTCATTAAAAGCTAATGATGTGAAGACTGGTAAACGCATGACTTTTCTGCATAATAAACTTCCTCATTTAATGTTCAGGGGAAGCTTGAAAGGAAGACGAAACGACACGACTTAACATAACAATTATTTTTAGAACCTTTGTAATACAAGAAAATATAAAGTAAAGAGCAAGAAAGTATGAATTTCCACTTACACGGAACTTCCTTTTTTAGAACATTTTGACAAAATTGAATATATACACTCGATATTGAGCGGATTCTGAAAATCGCGACATTTTCAGAAGTGGGGTATTCAATTGAAAATTAGCATTTTATCTGTACCAAATATCTTCCAACAAATGTGTACCGTCCTAAAACGAAATAGGCTACTTCCCCCTAACGTGTAAGCCGTCCTCAACGCTGGCGTGTCCCAACAAAAAGCAGAGTGCACACGACGCGGTGCCAACAACATCTACATCTAGACAAAGGCTTGGCAATTAAGAAAAAAACTCTTTGGCAAATGTGCGCGGAGAGCCTGCCAGGGGCGCCAGCCAACCGGCCTATTGTGCCAGCAAGTTGCCACGCAGATTCTGGCATTATTTTAGAGACGAGTTACTGCTTCATGTTCGGATTATGTTAAACATTACGGTATTGAGATAAGCCCCTCATATTTATATGGTAATTTGTGAGGACGAGAAGAAAGTTGCCATCGTTATGTAAAGAATGTGTATTTTTAAATTGTATTTGCAAAAAACCCACTATATTTGATATTTTATAACTAGATCTCCATGATTAGTCCGACCAACCGAATTTGATTTTCTATGCTTATCAAGAGTATTTAACGATAATAAAACGTCACAGAAAAAAAGTAATTCACCCATATATACCATAATCACAACCCTTAATAATAAAACACAAAGATTTCGCATTCCTAGACACATTGTACAACGCTAAGCGCGGTACAAGCATGGAACACGAGGTGTGTGTGTGTGCGTGCGTGTGAGGCCGGGAAGCCTGTAGACCGCCGCTATGTGCCGGCTAAGTTTAGAGCCCGCTTTATTTAGAATAATGTGTTAAACGAGATTACACACTCAAATACCGAAGGCATCGTTTTAAGATCGGGTTACTTTGGCCTTACAACACCAGCCAAGGCAATCTCTACTTAAAAATAACCTTGAAAAGTAAGGAAGTTGTGGAAATTGAAGCCAGTCTTTAATACATTTTACCTTGCGAGTTTTAAGGTTGATCACTTAGTTGTATCAAGCCCCCCAATCAGATGTAGATTACTTTGATTGACTGGTTTTGTTTTAATAAACTTATTTGACGACTGTAATAATGTAATTGTAACCAAACGACGTAATAACATCTTTCTAGCTATTAAAAGAGACTGATTCCCTCTGGTAATTGAAAAGCAAAAAGATCATATATCAAGGTCGGATAAATTTAGAATCCTTGAAAAGACAGGCTTCAGAAGAAATAGGAGACGAGTTAATAAAAAAATAAACTTAAATATTGCTTATAATTTCTTAGTAAAAGTAGAGTTTATGAACATTATACCGCAGAGCAATACCGGCAAGTATGAGTATTATAAGCATCCGCATACTATGCACACTACTCACATAATTGTGACGTAATCACGACGCCATCTTGAATCACGAACAGCGTTTAACTGCAGGCTTTAGACTATATCTAACGAGTAACAAGACTTCTTGCAACAGACCATTACCTTATTATGTTCCAAATAAATGGAATTGATGGATACTGCTATTAAAATATTTAAATTTCTCATTACCAATACATACTGCTATAAATATATTGTGATATTGTTTAATCATAGAATTTGATAACAAAACCTTTACAGTTTAAAAAAACAGCAAGGAAAATCTAACACTTGATAATGTCTATGTTTCAAGGGCAGTAGGATTTTTCCTCATAACTACCCCAAAGACTTTCTAAAAAGAGTTGAACTAATTGTAATGTATTGTTTATAATCTAAACCATTATTTAATACATATAGAAAACTTTGATTATTGTAGACGATAGTCATCGTCCTATACCTACCCATTTATTTACTTAACCATTTAGGTACCCGACTTATAATGAGACACAGCACTCAGAGATAGGTGAACACCCAGCTAACCAAGAACCAAGTTCACAACAGAATCAAGCATGAGAGTAGCTCAATACAATTCGGTCGTAGTTCTAAAAACTTACATATTATAGATATTACAGCAATATTAGTGCTACACCTGTCCTTTCCGTCCGCCGTGACCGATAACAGGCGAGAAAGAGATGGAGGATAGCGCTGTACTGCTCTGGCTTTAGTGTTATCTACATGGCGATGGTAAAGGTCAGACGGTCTCGGCATAAAATGAAACATTAAAACACACTAGCGAAAATGTCTCTTTCACAGAAAAGGTACGTGTAGGTCGTACAAGAGTCGTTTGAATGTTCTTTTGTAGCATTAAACTAATGCTTTCATGCAGAGAGTGTCTTTTTTCTACTATTGTTTTATAGATTAGCTTTCAGCATTGATCAACGTGTTATCTTTACTAAAAGATTATTTTGCGAAGGTTCTTCCGATGTCTATATTCTCGAGCACTCTATCATTCACTCTTCAAACCAGTTGCAGTGCATGGCAACTGATAAATCGTAGCAATCGAGTTACAGTGAAACACGAGCTGGTACGTGAAGGCAATATGTTTGGTAACCAAACACCAGTCCCCGAGCGCGGCCGCGGGGGGCTCGCCCTAATCGAGTTATCCTAACTCTCTCCCCGACTCACATCCCGCATGCCCTACACATGTACATCGACGTCATATCGATAATAATGTGTGATAGCCTGACCAGTGACTACATTATAATACTATGAATAATTAATAATCCTGAACATGAGTCAGAAAAACGTAGATAGAGTATTTACTGTAATGCCTGCTTACAGTTGCCGGGCGGGGGCTCCGCGCATGCGCACCGCGGCCCTCCCCGCGGCGCGCGGCGGAGGGTAGGAAGGAAGGCGATAATAAAATAAGGAGCACCGTCGCCGCCGCGCCCCCGCCTAGCGCGCCCCCGCGCCCTCCGCGCCCCCGCCGCGCCCCCGCGCCCGCCACACCCGTGCCGCTGAATCAGATACTACACGACTTACTAATCATGGATCTTGTAATTTTAACATTTAGGACCGATAGTAACTCCGGCAGCCATCGACCCGAGTTTTACGTGGAGTTTCGGAGTCTTTTGTTTGATCGTTACATTGTCTCTAGGGCGGGTTGAGGGTAAAACCAGGGCTGTACGACCACGCGGCTTCAACGTCAAAGTAGAAACAAGGAAAATAAAACAAGATGACTTGGTCTTCTTTTTTCGGGCCGAATCAGACAAGTCGCAGTTCTATAAATCTCTTCATTCGACAATTCCTAACTTCACCCGTAAAAAATCCAACTTCAGTGAAAAACGTAATCAAAATTACTTTGACGTATATATAAATCGTTTAAATCCCGTTTAACTTTGTGTCATTTCAATTTATTTAACATTGTAACATGTCCGCTTCAAAAGGAAACATTAATTACGAGTTTTCGCAGCTCCGGCGGCGCTTCGAAGCTCTTTTATCCGTCGTCAACTTACACCGGAAACTTTTGGGATAATAATTTCGCTTCATTGTTAGAGTTTTCACTGTTTTATGTGATCACGTACTGCGAGAATGCTGTGTGGAGAATACTGACTGTATAAGTATATATTTGGCTAATGGCCGGAAAGTCACTGCGTCAAGACAAATTATGATACTAAATAAGTGCAAATTACTGCACGAAATTTTCAAATTCCAGGTTAATAAACCAAGTGATCTCTGGTTAATTAAACTCAATATGCTTGTATAACAAACTACGACTGAAACGTTCGTCTATCGTTCCAATTACGAGCAAGTTTTCATTCAGTTAAAACACAAGGCACAAAATCTTATAAACATGTCACGATACGACACTTCTTTTACAAAATAAAATAGCAAGAAAATAACATCAAAGTTACAAATTCCCAGGCTCACAGCACCGAAAAACAAATAAGAATACATAACACAATACACACACAGACATGCAGCGGCTGAGGCTCTCGCGCCGCCGGTATTAGGCCTCAAGGACTTCGCCAATTCGTCCCTCTGAATATTAAAATAGTCATTCATAACAAAATAAGTGCCTTCAATTTTCAGCTATACATAAAAAGGTAGATGCGATTTAAGAAGACGCTTTTTGATTTACTTATATTACATTTTTGCTCGGAATCTTCGTATTGATCGCTAAGCAGAAATTGTTATGAGTTCCATTCCCTGGTTATGCAAAGTGAGTTAACATCTTTCTTATATTTTCTGCTTAGAAATTTCAACGCAGAGCAGAATTTTAAAATTCAATTAGAATAAATCCCACGCCTTATTTTATAGGACTTGAGAAACGTTAACTTGAGTTTTCTATTAAAGCAGCTATCTGGTATAAAATCCTCTTTTTAAAAGGTAAAGTATTAAAAGTTGATGAAGTAACAAGATTATAGATGCATCAGCGGGCCCATCTGGCTGGCTTAGCGGGCAGGAAACACGCTAAACTAATTTTATGTTGCCGGAGCGAGGAAGTCGAGAAATAGAGTGGAAAGCCCCGGACTATTTGCACGCGGAAACTGCCTGAAGGCTGTAATCGACGTATAAGTAGGTTGTGTAAAGGTCGCACCACTAACACTATTATAAGAACTTTCAATGTTTAGTATTTTAATGAATTGGATTCGGACGCGAAACTTTAGTTAGTTTGTAACGTGTTTAAGTTTATGTGTAGAGTTTGTAGTAACAACCATGGCCTTTAATGGTGCGCTGGATGTATTCGCTTAGAAATTAAGTTTGATCAAATTCAGCACTTTCGTAGCATTTTGCTACGAAAGAAAATGCTCGTAGCACGTAGAGCTTGGAATAAATTGGTTACACTTTGTTTGAAATAGAATATTGAGAAGGAACAGCTAGCCTTTTTCGTTTTAACTAAAGCTTGAACGTACTTCAGATATCTTCGTGCTTTACTTTTACAGACAGACTTTTTTCAATCATATTTTTAACTAATCAGTTTTTCATGAAAAATTTAGCAGTAAAATGTTTGTTCGAAATGCCGTTTGTAACAAGAAGCAACAGTTACCTCCTAAACATCCCGGCATCACAGCCGTTCAGTATTGTGTGACAATCGGCCTCCGGGGAGTCAGACTACAATATAATTTTACAAGAATATCAGAAACCGCTTCGACACTGTAATGGGTACTTCGCGAGACTTGCTCTACTCCGAGTGAGGTTGGCGCGAGCTTCATGACACACTAAATTGTATCATTCCTTTCCTATTATATTCAAAGATTTTTTAGAAAAGTTTCTTGGCACAAATGAAGAGCTTCAGATGGATATTTGTACAGAGCTGGTAAAGATAATATTATACTGCATAAATTAATAAAAAAGCAAATTGTCGACCGATGTCTGTCGATTTCGTCATAATTTTGATGACTAACTTAATTAAATGAATATATTATTTTTATTTTTTCAGATATTAAAATCGTCTCCTCACCTCATGACATAAAAAGCAATAGCTTCCATCGATCCGTCATTTGACTTCCTACTACACTGCCTTCACCGCCATTTACCAAATACACTCTCCTTTTAATGTCCTCAATGGATGCTGTATTCAGATGTAAATTCGTTAAAAGCTGGCAGAAGTATGGCAGTGTTGGCGGCCGCGGACGGCGAGATGACTGCGGAATCTGTGCACTTAATGCTTTTACTTCGGGATCGGATGAGAATCTTAAGTAGTACTCCGCGGTTGATAACGACAGGCAGCCGCTATGAAAATGTCTTATTGCCCAAACCACTAGGATGGGTTCAAAGACCTTTTTATATTTTAGGAGGTACGTAAGTAGAAAGGCTTTTCACAGCCTGTTACTTGTTTTCTTATCTGCCGTTCGTGCGTTATACCATGCTTAGTTAACATCTAAAAAACCCCTTATAGACATATAAAATAAATGATTTATCGCAAATAGTACTTAGGTAGAGAATTTCCACAAAAATGACCAAATAACTTGCAGGATACAATAAGCAAAAAACCTTTCTAGGTATTATTTTAAATCGGTAGTATCAGTATGAGTAAGCCATTTTCACAATTCGTGAAGATATTTGTAACAAAGACATGTATAGAGCGTTATTCAATCTTCAAACTAAATATTTTTTGTGATATTTATTATAAGTGTAGCGAGTGAGTAAGGAGCGCGGCGATGAGGTGGGGCCGGTCCCGAGTGGCATTATAAAACAAAACGCCCTCACCGTGTTCCCAGAAAATTAGAGCCCAGACATAAAGGGCCCCAGCCTTCTACGAACTGTTTACTGCTCTCAGAATGTGGAATAAGCTTTTGACACCATTATATTATGTTCGCCGAAACATTGCCGGCTTACAAAGGATCTAGAGAGGCCTTTATTATTCATTTGTCATTTACATGGGTGCTCTGTTACAGCGAGATATCGATGTCACCGGGCCTCAACTACAGGCCCGGATAAATGTACCTACCGGAGTGTCCTAAAATGTCTGACTCGTATTGATTTTGTGTCACTACATGTAAGTTAGTAATAACATTAAATTATCATTCGTGTCTATTGACTTTGAGTAGGTCCAAGCCCTAGTTATAATTTATTATGTTTATTATTCAAATACACCAAACGTTAAAAATCCTGGGATACACACAAACATTTTAAAATTAAAATATGTTCCACTTCATCACACAAGAAGCTCGCAACCCAAATTTATCACCGCCATATTCTAAACGTAATTCACTTTAATGAAAAACGCACCGCCATGCCCGAAAACTCATTACTACCATCTAGTTAAATGAAATTTTAATATGAAAGTAATTAATATTCAGGGCGCGGCCGGTGCAATTACAGCGAACGCTTATTTGCATACGTTTCGTATCAGCGGGCATTACGCGACGCGGACGTACTCACTTATGTTATTAGTGGGCGAATGGGACCTCCCTGCTTGATGCGTCATTTGTTAGCGAGGTAATGGCGCTGAGCACTTGATGGCCCTTTATCAATCTGTTTGGAACAATTATCGCCGAATAAGCCCTTGTTAATTACTGTTTGGACATTAATGTCTACAGATATTCTGCGACAGTGCCTATCTGTGTTATCCCTGGGTGTACTTATTATATCTTCACCTAAACAAGGACACTAAACATCCAACACTAACTTAAATAATGTTGTTTGTATGCTTCAGCACTAATTAAGCAATCACTGTTTTGCTTGAAAGCAAAAAGATTTTATAGTATGGAGAACATAACTTAGTCGAAACTACTGCAAAAATATGTAATAACTCATACACATAAAGTACACCGTAATCTCTGTTTAATGAACGGTTACTGTTTATTTATAGTTTTTAATTACAGAGGCAGACAAGGCCGGGCGGTGCATCTGTTTAGCGCTGCGCCTTCGGTACCAGCAGCTTTGTACTAACTACAGTTTGTAACGCAAACTGCTAATTAGAATATAATTATAGCTGCCTTAGAACATTTAAAATTATAATTCGTGCATAAATTAGTTTGGCTGCAGTGCGCTGCGGGTGTATTTATTAAAAGTGGCATAAACTTGTAGAAATAGAGTACTACTAGAGTGTTAGATTTGTACTCAGCCTAAGCGTCATAGTATAGTCAATTGATTTATCATTGAGGCAGAATAACAAATGGAAGTCCTAAATTACATCAATTTACTTATGTAATTAGGTTCCTACATTAACCAACACCAACAACCACTAAAAGATTAAAGTTTAAATGCTCTAACAAACTATTTTTCCGCATAATCCGATCACGTGTGTTTTCATTCTCCATTTTACGTGATCCTGTTCAGTAGCTTTAACAATTCATTAGCAATAAAATGGGATTGGCCATTACAGCGCGCGGTCACACTAATGCCTCTCCTGCGGGAATAAGATTGGTAACCCGAATCTATCGCCGTCGAACGGAACGCGAAGTTCCACGGAGATGGGATGTGTAGACCTTTATGTAGGTTATCAATGCTAAGGAAAGATAGATTTGAATCGTAAGTACCTAATATTTTTTTTGGTTACTACTCGAATACTTTTCTTGCTGCATTTATATGAACTTAGTGTGCTTCTAAGAATCTATGACTATTCCTAAATCACATGATGATTTCATATACTATTATGGTTGTCATTGTTGTCTAACCTTGCTATGAGAAATTTTTATTATGTAATTAACACGAATAAAACCAATTCTAAAACAACTTGTCGTTAGATTCAGGAAATCAACCGCTACTAACGCATAAATACTCAGCAAAATAAATCAGTAGTTCATATTAATTAATTGGCGTCGCCTCGGAGTGGCCTGCCGAGCGCCCGAGCATTCGCGCCGGTGTAATTACTGAACCACCTCGTGTATACTATCGCGCTTTGTATGCAAATGCGTCTGCATTGCGTCTCAGCCAGCCCCATTCACCAGCTAGGGCTGCTGCTACTGAACGTCAATCATGCTGAGTACGTCGGATATTTTATTTTAGAGACTGAGAAGGTCTTTAAAATAGATGACATGATTCATGATTTTATGACATCGGGACTCACAGCTCACAGGAACGTGGATAATTAGTGTACCGAAGGCCTTAAATAGTACCCTTGATTCTCTTCTGGGGCTTAAAACCTAGTTAGTTGCTTCCCTTCAGATGTCCGGAAAGTGTGAAAAAAAGGAAAATCTTGAAGATATTACAAAAATGACATGAAATGCAATTCGCAGATGTAACTAGAATTTTCCCGTCCCTATTATTCTGCAGTAATATCAGTATCTAACCAACGGCAAAGACCAGGGACCAATTTTCGATAACCGTGTAGCGGTGAAGCTCAAACACAAAGGGAACCGGTACTCCAAATAATAATTGCCTTTTGGATATAATACAATGCAGTCAGAGCGATATCACTAGGTTGGACAAAGTCATAATGACGACATTTTGAAACAAAACGCGTCCACGTATTAACCCCATTGGTTCGAGGGCGGCCGATTAGATTTCAGCGCCGAGGGGATTGGACTTTCGAGTTGAAATTTAATATTGTTTGCCCCAAAGATAATTGTTGCCCAAAGTGTTTGTTCGTTTTAATGCCCATTAATTACCTATTTATAAGGGAAAAATAGGTTATACTGTAACTTTTTGGCTATTGATAAATATAGGATTATATTGTATAAGCTACGAGTCCGTTGTACAATCAACGAACGACCCTTTAATATATTCATAATCAAGAAAATCGATTTGATGTAATTGCTCTGAATAAATTGAACAATTTTAGTCTACCGTACAAATAAAAAAGTGTAACTGGAAAGCATTCTATTAACTTTGCTTGTTAGCAGTATTTTGTCCTGTCGAGTCTGTTTGTATATTGTAAGTGTGTTTGTAGTTTTATTTTCCGAGAACACAAACAAGAATACATCTCAAACGTTTCTCGTTCCGACTTTATTTGTCTCGCTCCGCTAACAACCCTACCGTGCGGAGGGGAGCGTACGCCAAAGCATTTTCCTCATATTTTTCTTTCGCACTGCTCAAAATGAATTCCGTTTTAATAAGTCATTTATTATGGAAATAACCCGGGCTTTCCGTGTCGACGTCGACGAACTAACTCTATACTCCATACTCCGCCGGTTTTACCTCTTCATGCAATTTATATGAGCTTGGCGTTTGGAGATTTTATAATAGGTAAACGAAAGTGAAATTGTAAGTTTGGAAGCGGCTCCGGGGCGTGTGTGCCGCCTCCTGCCGCCTGTCGCGCCGCACTCGACCTCACGCGAATTGGGGCACGTTATGTTGCACTAGCCCACTCTCTGTGTACCGTATTGACTGTTTACATGGCGCTCGGGAATGTCTTATATTGGTTCCTTGTTACTATCCTGATCTACTTTGGTTACAAAGCTGGCAAGTTTCGATTTGTAAGTTTTTATGTTTTAATGAAACAAAGGAGTGAAATTTAGACCAACATTCTAAACAAAAAAGCGTATAAAGATGTTATATGCGTGTCTTTAACCTTCCTAAATTAGGAAATTGCCGACAGAGTCTCAGGCAACTGTTTCATATTACAAGCACGAGCGCCACTTTATAGCGGGAATCGAGCGTTATTGCGATACAGCAATACAAGTAAATTGATCTTTACGCCGTCATTAGGTGTCGCGCCGTGACAAACATTTTGGTACAAATGTCATGTCGAAAGGCTGCTTTGTATTACGAGTGAAAGCAAAAGTGTTACAAGTCGTTCTTTTAAAATATTAGTCTGAGATTTTTTCAACAACAAACAGTTTATTTCGCTCATGTTATAGATCCTTTTTGCTTCCATTTGCGGCATAAGAGCGCAGAGTCATAAAATTAAGATATAACTCAAGGGCTTTATTACACCTAATTACAAAACCGAGCCACCGAGAGAACGTTCATTAATGAGTAATGAAAATTAATTACGTATTAACAGCGCACACATTTAAGGAGTGCGGCCTCTACTTATCCCGGGATAATAAGCGAGACTTTATGCATGTTATGTATGTCCTAATTTGGCAAGTGAGGCGGCGCCGACGTCGCCGGTGCCAAATGGCAGCCGCTGGCACCCGCCGGCGCGCCGCCCGCGTCACGCCCGCGCCGCGCCCGCCGCGCGCGCCAGACGCATCAAATATTCTATCGGGATACTGTCGTATGTCAATTTTTAACGATACACGGAGAACTCGTGAATTGATTGCGTTTTGTATGCATGGCGGGCGGTGCTTTATGCAAAACCTCTCTACTAGGGCTGGTTTTTTTTAAATACAGTTACAAAGGATGGCTTAGAATAAATATTATATTACAAAAAAAAAGATTTTATTAAAACGGTTTTGAATAACATGTGTAACAATTTCTCTTGATTGCAAATACATTTAAAATAACAGAATAAGGAAAATCAAGTATTTATCAATAATGTTTATTATTGCAGTACTTTAGTATGCTATATTGTTTAAATGAAACAAGTCTTACATTTTCAAACGCGTGCACAAGGTCAGCGCATGCGGATGTGACGCGTAATTTCCGTCCATCGGCTATTTGCGTAATTGCCTACGGCGTAGCAGCTACGCTGTAGCGCTGTAGCTACTCCATGTGGAATACGAATGGGATGTATCTTTCTATGGAGCGGGGGTTGTTAACTATGTAGCATCAAGTAGCTTACAATAATAAGGTGGAGCAATATAATTTTAGAACTTTAAAGTATGTTATTGTTTGGCAGAATCGAGTTAAAATTCGACATAACAAAATAACAGACGAACTACGTTCATAAACTCACATGGTTAGTTTTTCTTTCTAATTATTAACAAAGGTGCTTTACATAATACTTAGATTATAACACATTAAAATATTCGAAGCGAATACTCGTGAGTGTAATCATTTTATTATTTGTTATGGTTGCAAATATTACATCTAATTATACACTTCTTCTGTTCTGTTCGTCGGTTAAGTGAACTTAAAAGTTTTGCAGTATTTTTTGCTTTCTGCTAAAACCAGCAGAAGTGAAATTGTATATACTCACAATATTATTATCCTAGTTTTTCTAGCTTACCCGAAAACTAACGAGTTCAGTCGTAATAAGTACGATAGACCGCACAAGTTCTAAAAACCACACCTCACAACCAAAACTATACAAATATATACCTTAACATCTTGCAATAAAGGCTACCACGTTAGTACTTTGCGGAGGAGTGTACACTGTGTACAGTGAAGTCCACTTAGTGTCTGCAGCATGATTGATCCTCGGGGCGTGTCCACGTTTAATTAGCCGCTGTCTCCGACTGTCCTCATTTTTCACCGCCGCAGCGCACGAGTGTTTCATTACGTCCAGACTATTACCGAGGCATTGTCTGCCTGTACGCCTGTACGTACGACAAATGACAAATTGAATTATGACGATACGATACACTGCGGCCTTCTGATTACATAGACTTTACTCGATATTACAGTTACTGACGCGAGAATTTGTTTGTATGTCTGTCCAACTTTAGCGATTAATCTACTGCATGTTTTTAACGAAATTTATTATGAAAAAAGAGTAAGTCGTATGATAACATACATAGGCTAATGTTTAGTGTTCCTTGCAACATCCAAGTGATAACGAACTATAGCTAGTATTTGATAAAATAAGGATAATGACATAATCCAAAAAATGACTAGACATATTGGTAGTTTATCAAAATAAAATTAGATAATTGTCTTGAGTATGTTTTATCCACAACTGATAAAATAATTTGCATTCTTATTTACCTGTTGTTCTGTTTCTATATTACCTATACCTACAGCTAATCTTAGTCTTTTGGTTTTTCCTAATTTTCGAATTTAATTTCGTTCTACCAAGAAAATGTCTGGAGATAAGTAACCTATCTCTGAAAAGAGCCTTATAAGTCAGAAAAATATAGATTACTACATTAAAAGGTTTACAAAAAAAATATTACTTTCAGCGAGATACTTTAGGCTACGCTTTCACTGAAGCTCGAAAAAAATGGAACAAACCTTAAAATTCTGAAATCCCAAAAATGTTACAAAGAAAAATATTTAAGCAGGCTCTTTTGTAATACAACGGGAGCTTACAGTATAAAGGAATGTTTGCCGGGGAGGTGTCTCGAATACTATGTTAATAAAGGTGAGTACAATGTGCCGTCATCAATAACAGTGCGTACTGCGGGGCTCAGGAGGAAAACATATTGAAAGGCTCTTCACAGGTTCATTGAGTCGGTTCCTTCGGCCGGTCTTTATCTGCGACGTCTTTTGTTTTATTTTAGCACCGTGAGTGGAATTAGTTGCCATTGAAGAGGGCTTAACAATTCTTCTGTGAAGGGGTTTCGTATCTTCACCCTACTTCTTTTTCTTGTATTTTTATTTATTTATTTTATAGGTGTGTGTATAGATAGGAAATATATAGAAGTGTAGCAATTTTTTTAAGAAACAATCCAATTAATATGTTTTAAGTTTATACGGATTTAGACTTTAAACTAAACCTGATACTACAATACCCACTTCTCGCAAAACCTCATTATCACATCATAATAATACAGAACCAGTACAGAATATGATGTATCATCTACTCGTGACACGGCCTATTAGTCAACTGTACCACCAAGACAATATGACGGCTGACCTTTTCATTTCTAGGAAATACAATAAACTGTTACAGACAGAGTATTATTAGAAGCTTGTCATTTATATTATTCATATTACATTCTCTATTTTCCTTTACTGGACCTATAAAACACTACACAAGTTTTCAAAAAGAACATCGTAAAAGTTTATGAGAAATATTACACATATAGTTTTATCCATCATCTTAATTTATTGAAATATTAATAAAAGTCAACACAGAAAACGATAAAAGTAGAATATTTAGTAGAAAGATAAGAGGAAAGTGTGTAAGTATCGGCGGCACGCACGTGTTACGGGACGTGTTACAGGGTAATCGTATCCTCCAAGTTTTTACATCATTACTTTTATACAAAAACTTTTCTCAATAAACGTTTTATAAGGCGATGAGAAGCCCATCACAATCAATTCAAGCTCGGAGTTAACCATGTTATACTTAAAGGTTAACACATAATATTCTAACTTTTTCCATTTCGGGACCTGTTTGGAGAAAGAGAAATTGATAATTGAGAATTCATTTCCCGAACGATAAAATGCGTCCCGAGTTCAATCTTTTGGCGGTTTATTTATTCAAACCTTCGTTAAAGTTAAGATGGTTCATTTCCTATCAAGTAATCATAAAGGTCGGGATAATTGTTTTTTTTGGCTTTTTTTGAAGATTAGTATCGCCGTGACTCAGATCATTTCATAATCCATAAACACAGGCTGTAGATTAGTTAGATAGATAGATAGATATTTCAGTTCAAAACATCTGAAAATATCTTGAACAGAAATCAAAATTAATTTTCTATGTTCAATGTTTTCATTGTTCACCAGATTCCAGGAAAACTAGGGCAACATTGGCTTTACAATTCCACGCGTAAATTTTAAAACAAACATGTCAAGCTGATAATCGATCCGGAAATATAAAGTACTGTGTACCTAACTACCCACAGTGTAGGCTGTCAGCTTAATCAATGAGTGGCATGTATGGCAATTAGGCGATGAGTACACCGGCCAGTTGTAATTGTGACCCCGCCCGGCCGCGCCCGCGCCTAACTACTGGGAAAACTAATACATTTAGCACGTACATAGTGTACATACAAACTTTTTAGTGGAAATTGATAGCCTTCCTTGAAGTGTAATAGACTTATATCTAAACAGTTCGACGAAAATTCTGGATTTTTAAAAGCCTTTTTTTTACTACAGTCTTTTTTTAGCTTCGTCGCTTTTTATAATACGAGGATAGCTCGTTTCAAAGCGACCGTTAATTACTTTAGGTATATACCTACTTACATTATTGTTGACTTGTATTTAACCATAATTTATCCATTCGCTAATTGTTTTAGGCTATAGAAAGATACAATTCGTCTATACTGCTGGCGCTTCCTGTTTAAATTAATTGATCATTTTTAAGATAGCAGGATTATTATTTGATAAAATCTGCTATCAATATAAACTTGCAACCAATCTCTGCCAATACCAGCAATTTAATGCGAGATAAGATATCCTTAGCCCATATTAGACATTAATCTATGAACTTGGAGACGCAATATCATGCAAATATTGTTGTAATCGCGTAATAAGTAAAAGAATTGTCGGTTTCTACATCAGCAAATATTGGTCAAACGGAAAACGATTGCCAGCTCCTAATACAATAACATTGTGACAAAAACTTGTGATAAACCAAGTGACAAGATACTACAAATGTTTAATCCGATGAGGGCAAGATATGAAGCCTCTCAAAATATGGCGGCGTCCGGAACTTTCGCTAAGTAACATCATCTGGCAAACGCGACTTTATCTCCCCGAACTCGTCAAAGTAAAGTAACCCGGAGTGGAATCCTCTCGAACAAGTTACATTCATTCTCATGAAATACTAAATCAGAAGCATCGACTTAAAAAACTTAACGAAAACTCTTCTCAAATATTCATAAAGTTTATTTGGAGTTCTTTTGATTATATTTCATCGTTATCGCGTATGACTAGAGCTATGAGTATGGAGATACTGGCTTCGTTATTCTTTTGTAGATTATACATGTTCACATGTTTAATAAATAAAGACACTGACTTACTAGGTAGGGAGGGAGCGTCCTAACATTTTTTTTGTAACAACCCAGAAAATTTCATTTATTTTCTAACCACTATAATGCAGGCTCAATTAAAAGTTAGCTCAGTTGCATGGTTTCAGTGTAGTTAACAGGGCTGTTATTTTTCTCCACGTCAACAAACTAGGTAACTTCACGTTTCTAAATAAATATCCGTATATAAGGAAAATACGCATTGCGCTGAACAGAAAACAGGATAGCGAGAAATAAATTAATAAAACTATAAAATAAATTCCATCATAACATATGCATAAACATAAGCCGATGCTCTAATATGTATAATAACAACAGCGATATAATATGCTGCTAGGAATTTCAATATAGGCACGAAATGTCTCATACTCACTGAAGTATAGGCCTTTGAGGAAAGAAGAATATGTTACGTATGTTCACAGGAATACGGACTATAATCCAATAACACAATATTGCGTGCTCAGTATGTTTGTGACGAATCCAATATCTAATAATAATAGTGTGCGTGTATAGTGGTATTCGTTTGTATACAATTTAAGACAGTTTTGAAAGCCACATCCCTTTTTACATTCATATTATTCTTTACCAAATTCGATCAAAATTGCTTTGAAACTCGGTTAATGTAATGAAGTTCGACATTAATATCCATCCCTTACATTTCAGTACTCAGCTAAGTACTTACATATATGTATGTACCTAATCACATATGAACTATATGTATATAGGTACAAGAATATCAACACATCTGCCTCCGAGAACACACTTAATGGTATTAGGTTTCAAAGGTGGTGCCTATCAAAGGAGTTCCATCATATCATGAAGCCAGCCCAATCAAATTACATGGGCCTACCTATAATTACAGGCCTAACCACGTTGTCTATATTAAAAGGTTCAAACTTAAAAGGCAACACTAAAGTACCTTTTAATTACATACTAGGACTAATAAAGAACCGAAACATTTTAAAATTGCTAAATAATTACAAGTTGAAAATAGTAAAAACCGGCCAAGTGCGAGTTGGACTCGCGCACGAAGGGTTCCGTACAATTAGGTAAACTTACTAATTATTAGTATGTTAATCTACCTGTTTATTAAGATCGAGTAAAAATTGCTTAAAAATTACGTTTGTTGGACCCCTTAATATGTATTTTATTTTTAGTATTTGTTGTTATAGCGGCAACAGAAATACATTATTTGTGAAAATTTCAGATTTCTAGCTATTACAGTTTATAAGATACAGCCTGGAGACAAACAGACAGACAGTGGAGGCTTAGTAATAGAGTTCCCTTTTTCCCTTTGGGTACGGAACCCTAAAAAGGCCGTAGGCGTAGGCGAAGACGTAGACTTCCATGTTGGGTATCCTGGGAGATTGTAATGAATCCTGCCTAGTCCCGATCCAGAAGGAAAGCACGCCGATTATTTGATCGGGGAGAAATCCCGGCTAACCCTTCCGTCAAGTGCCTTTCCCAGGGCGAAGGAACTCCATGGGGATGTTCCAGGGATAAAAAAGGATTTTAAACATTACCACTGAAGTAGATGGATAATGTTTGTGGTGGTTCATACAAAGACATTGAGTAAATAGTAATGTAACTAATTAAAATTACGTCTTGAAAATATAAAAAAATATTTTAGATATTTCAGTTAACAAAGTTTTTATTGAACCTCTATTCTAAATGGATCGGTTGTTACAAAGATCACCAAAAAAAAATCAACTAACTATGAATTCGTTTATTTTTTCATTTATAGGTAAGTACCTAATTACATATTTATGCTTTGTATTTATGTAAACCTACGGGTGTTAATTTGCAACCTAACCTAACCTTATTCCAACATTTTAGTCGTTTGATTTTTTAATATTTTTTTTACTAATATTTATATACCTACCTACAAGTATTAAATTGTTGCATGATGTTTGGTATTTACTACTTTTAGGGTTAGTAATAATCATTGTCAAATAAATGTATTGTTTCTAATATAAATATTAGGAATAATAATGTTTTTTAACTACTTGATATGTAAGTCAACTTTTTATTAGGTCATCTCTTAATCTCGCATCGCTCGCTCGGTCAAGCATAATGCAAATAGTAAACAATAGCCAAACTCTTCTTTCATAAATCTCTACTTAAATACTTGTTACGTACTACCGCAAAAACAATTTATTGTGTGTTTATCTAGCACGTAACGTTAAGACAAATCGATAAAGAACATGACAGTTAACCGTTGAATTCGAATTGCCTAATGTGTCTACTGGACAACAGATGTCGCTGTAAGGCACAATCAGTAAACGTTAATTTAAGGGACAGTACCGATAATAAGAGTTTTCTGATTACTAATGCGACGAATTTCACTTTTAAATACGGTTTAATACTTTATTATCTGACTTTTATAACGCTACAAATGACAACATTAATTCAATGTAAATAAAAACTTTTGAGTATTTGTAAACAACTAGATACGTCACTAGTAAGTTGACAAACTTAGAGATGGGAAATGCCCTGTCAAAGAGAGTTACTAAATCTGTTTTTCCTTTTAATCTTTTGTATAGTAAAAAAAAGTACCATGTTTTTTTACTATACAAAAGCCATTACCTTTTTCTACTATATAAATTATTATCAGTTTATTTTATTCCCAGGTTCGGGAGAAACTAACAGTTATGGTATTTATTAAAATAGAACCAAAATCGTCAAGATTTCTGTATCAGGTGGGACAAAATGACAACAAGAGTTCGTTAGATTAGCATGAAGTGTTAGGGTTCGATTTTTCGATTTGAAATCTGGGAGGGTGTTTTGAGTTAGGTAAATTTAGTCATTTGTTGAATTAGGCAAACAGTCGTTGACTCCATCTCTGGCCATAAGGTAATAATTGCATAAGCATCCACATTGCGTCAGTAATGCGACGCAGCATTAAGTGTAATGTGTGCGTGTGGCACATATGATGGGCGGTGCGACGTGGCGGGAAGCCTGCGCCCGTGCGGCAGCCGTCACCCCGCGTTATCTCGTTAGCACGAGCGGCGTCTGCGGGTGGGCACTGCGGCGCGCCCTCGCCTCGACCGCGAAGTAGGGCATCGGGGTGATCGGGAGCAGCCGAGCTCTGAGCTGCCCGAAGCGCGAGATGCCGCCGCCGGCCGCTACTCGCCGCTCGCCACTCGCTCCGCGGCCGCCGCTAGCGCCCGCAGTGACGCATTGCAGGTGCGCGACGGCCAATCGGCGCGCGCCGAACGCTAGTCCACGCCGCCGCACCAGCCCGATATAAAACCGACTATCCTTTGCAGATCAAATTTAATCCTGTGTCGTGCGTCCCGAGACATGGACTTGGACATTCGAGTGAAACAAGTTTGAAACGAAACGATTGTAACGTAGTGTTAAAAACTATTCCGAGCTCCGGAAAACGGATATGAAAATACGGCGAATCGAATAGTCGATTCGGAACGATTCGCGACCGAGCACGAAGTGAATCGCGGTCGCGAGTTTCTCGGCGCGGCCGCTCGCGCGAGTGAGGGCGGCAGTATCGTTTCAACCGTCGATCTGTGCGGTCGCTTTTGCGGCGTAGTCTGTGATTTTTTTAGTGTAGCTCCTGATAATCCAAGTTAATCTACAATGGTGAGTGATATTTCTGCTGAAAGGTGTCGGGAGTGAATTCCGGGGATCGTCCTGAACCTATACCGGGGTATATTTCTGGGATGTGGTGCATCGGTGTTTATAGTGATGACGGGCCTCCATTATATTATTGTGATGGCCGTTTTTTACCGCATTGCGGATCGGCGCTCAAGTCAATGTCTCGTTCTGAATACAAGATCAACTATCAGGGATACATAGATAAGATCGCGAGTGGTACACTATTTCTAAAGTTTATATTTCAACCGTTAGAAAGTCTCGAGAAACGTCCGTCGCCATAGATTCGTAGGTGGTACCGGCTAAATGACGTTAGTTTGGGTAGAAGCCGGTCTTTGATGACGCTTTAAAATGGCGTTTGAGAGTTAGTACAAAGAAAACAAGTGGTTTAGTGCGTTTATTCGGTGTCTACGAGGCATAGTCGCGCCCTGTTGACGGTGGATCGATCGGCCGGGCGCAACTGTCAAACGCCCGTTGACTCATCGCTCCGCGCGTTCCTATTATTTTTCATACGCAATTTGTTTAACGAGTCGCGTTTCTGCGCCGGTCTGGGAGGCTGCGGACTTAAACAATGGTAATATTGTGTGACGCCTCGTAGTGCTGTGTGTCAGTCGAGTTAGGCATTCATACCGACCCTCTCGTCTCGGCGGACCATTGTGTTGCTATGGTATGTAAATATCGTTGCGCCTGGCACAGCTGACATGGATATTCTGTCGTGATCGACTTTCTCATTCCTAATCTTTGGTTTGGCTTTAATGGCATTCTTAATCAAGGCTAACAAGTTGTGCTAGTAAGAACTTGATTCTTATTAGGTATGAGAGATCTAGGAAGAATGTCTCTAGCTGATAAATTGCTTCTCTTATTACATGTTAAGGATCACTCGTACATTTTCAAAAATTTTACAATTTATTCAATTATCCAAGTTGTAATAATTAACCAGTAGAATTCAAATCTTGGGTCAAGCATTTTAACATTACTTCAATCTAAATATTTTTTATAAGTAATATGAATACATGTTCAAAACAGTTTGTGTCTGAAATTTGCATGTTCACTAGAAACATAGATTTGGAATTAACATATCCAAACCAGTTGTATATCATCATAGCACAACCTTGGTAAAATACCAATAGACACTAAACAGGTTTGTTTTAAATTACAACTTCTGGCCTTATAATCTGGCTACCATGTTTCATTGTGTGCGGCCTTTAAATTATAAGTATGGGCCAGCCGTGACATCCTATAAGTACCCATGTGTGTTGGATTGATCCAATTATAAACATTCTGACTGCTTGTAAAAACAAATGTAGTCTGTTGATTTGTTTTATCACTGGATATTTAAATAGCCTGCTGACTGATACTCTAATGGTTTATTTTTAACTGAAATAACTTGCTTATCAGCAGGATAACATAGTCATTATTTTAAATTTAATGATTATGGTATGGGAGGAAACAATGCATGATAATTCTTAGTATGTAGGTATTATTTACCTTAACTATTTATTTAAAACACAGATGGCAAAACCAGTGGTAATTTAAATTCACGTTAAAATTGTTTAAAATTATTAATGTGAACTTGGGCGGAGTCTTTGCAACATTGGAATACATATTCAAAACCTTCCTAATTGCTAAAGCGATTCCAATATCATTTGAGTGATAATGTATTCTTGATCCTGCCAGTCAAAGCAACTTGTCTTGATAAAAATGTGTCAGTCCAATCAGTCACTTGAATTATTTGGGATTATTGATTGTATTAGTCACATTGATCATAAATTCTGTTGGAACACAACACTTTGATACAGCTAGACACCAAACAAATGTTTGTAAAAACTGTTTTAATCAAGATGTAGGTAAGTAAAGGTTTTCCATGTGGTGGTATGTGTCAACATACACCTTTCAGAATTCAACAATCATATTTATAAAGTGGTTGTTATCTCAATAACATCTATTATTTGATAAAAATGGCAATGCAGTATTTTGTATCTGTGGCGTAAAAGACCGCAGTGTGACGCGACGAGGCCGGTCCGGTAATTACACATAATCTCCAGTGTAATCTTATCGCGCCCGATAACCGCCCGTGTTCCGTCTACCGTCTCTTTGTATCTGACACTCATTAACAATGGTCGTCAACACTGTACGTCCTTTTTTATTTAAATTGTAAATTGTTTATTTTTTTGTTGAGAATTTGTCAAGTTTTTTTTCTAATGGTGGTGTTTGGTCTTTGCAGGCGGATCAACTGACAGAAGAACAGATCGCCGAGTTCAAGGAGGCGTTCTCACTGTTCGACAAAGACGGCGATGGCACCATCACAACCAAAGAGTTGGGAACCGTGATGAGATCCTTAGGACAGAACCCCACAGAAGCCGAGCTTCAAGACATGATCAACGAAGTTGACGCCGACGGTGAGTACTCGCTCTTATCGTACACCTAGCTACATAGCGACAATTGTTCGCATTCCATGTAACCACCGTTACATGTCCTGTCCATAGCCGAGGAAATACCGGCAAATATTACCGACTAGATGCGGGGCAACGATTTAAAGGCATGATCTAAGAGGAAGACCAAATCACCTAACATTGTCATGTTACCTCAAAATTTAATGACTACGTGCGGCGATTAGATAAAAACGGAAAAATACATTACAAAAACGTTTTCCCGAAATGAATATTTTCTAGAGGTGATTAGTTATTATTCTTACATTACGTTATCAGAAATATATACATAATTGCTAATGACAAGCTTATTTTGATAACCCAATAGTAAACAGATTTTTAAAGCCAACTGATTAATTATTAGATAATTAAATTATAGATAGGCAATTCTGTCTGCCATTTGAAGGAAGTGACGTGTACATTGCTGGGTTTTTTTTTTTTTTCATAAAGACAGTAAATATGAATTAAATAATTATAATTGGCTCTAAAACAAGAAGAATCATAATTTATCGAGTATGATTTAACAGACTTACTTCACATGATAGTTTAGTCTGACATATTAATTTACTTACGTGGATATTGTACGAGTAAAAAACGTATTGAATTGCAACGAATGTACAAGAACTTACGCTAACGATGCCCTATCCTAAATATTATATATATTTTAACTTTTTAATGATATTAGTTCGTATTGCTAGCCGTTATTTTACCATGACTGCACATGAAATGAAAATTCCAAGACGTGTCACATAAAAGGAAACTACAACATGATATTAGCTGGTTATCGTCCATATCAGTTTGTTTATTGCCTTTTGTTAGATAAACACTGAGTGTGCCACGTTGTCACGTCGGCCAAGATTCATGAAAAATTAACTATAAATATTATTATACCTGCTTATATTCTCAACTTTATATCACATGTTATTACAAACGTGTTGTTTTCGCGAACACAAGCTTACAAACAGCTCGAATATGTTTAGATTCATTTTCCTGTTAGCGCATTTTATCCTCATATTATTAAAATTGTTAAATTTACGGTTCATTTTAGAACAATGATCATAGTTTCATTAGGATTATGAATATTAGTATTTAATGTAGTATTCAAGGTCTCTGGTCAACACAGTATGACGTATCGTATTAATATAATTTTACTGTCTTGAAATATTCATATTATATTATTAAAAAACATTATTATGACGGGTTAATCAGGCGCCTATTTTGTGCCAATACCTATTGCGGCTCATTACGAGTATAATAAATTTCATATCGCACTTGTAATCGATATTTTATCGTCTAAGGTATTATAGTGTCGATAAGGGCCACGCTCGAATATCTGTGATTAAGTCCTTTGGAATGCCCCTATGTCGCTAGATCTGGTTCTTTACCTTACATGGCGCTAGAAATGTTAATTGCTTGCGTCAGCACGCACTTCAAATATAGGACTCGCATCTTTTAGACACAAGCATTTTAGGTACAAGTTAGTGCTGGTCTATGTCTTTAGTAGGATGACTGAATCGTTTTATGGCTGCTTAAGAAAAGCTATTTGTTTCTATTTGAATAAATTAAAATAATATCTAGGTTTCGATAGAGCCAATCACGACAACTAGAAGCAACAACGTCTTATAACTGAATTTCAATGAACAATTATAAAGCAAGCAAACGTTTGTTCAGCGTTTATTCTATTCAGAGTATCTTCAAGGCAAATAGCGATAACTTCAAAAAACAAGCTTCCGTGCAAACCATGTGTTTACATTAGAGTACATTAGTTATAATAAGTTGGTCTTTAGATTCCATGCGTGCGCCGTAAAAACATTATCACAGCGTAGTTACGTCGGCCGACGTTTACACAGCACTTTATCAGTGTTGCCTGTGCATATGTGTGATGTTTTGCACACACGCTGAGTAAACACGTGATGTGTGTTTAATTGTGTGTCGCCAAAATGTTGTGTAATTATAGACGGGGAAATATACATTGAGTATCGGGAAGGCTCATCTTCCACAGTTATTCATTGGAACTGAATACTGTTGTTTTATTATTCCGAAATCATGACAATGGAGCAAAATCTTTATCTATGTTGAGTTTGGCCTGCAATCAAATCGCAAAGACGAAATATCTAGCTAACACTTCTGTAAGACGCAATTTTTTTCCAAAGAATTTCTATATTTTTATCATCATGACGAATATGCGTATATAATGTTCATCATTAGTCAAATAAGCAAGACTTATATCGATAGCAAACAAACTAATTACTGCGCATGTAACGTTACACCTAAACCTATTCCCATGACATTAGAAGTTACATGTCAGCTTTGAACAAATACCCAAACATTGTTTATTTAGGTATAGACACGATACACTATCATCCATCACGTGTGTTTACTCGAGCATTTAAATAAGAATTAAAATAAATGTTTTGATTGGTCTGAGATAGGCCGGCGACTTCCCAAGTTAGGAAAAGTGTACGTGGCATTAATACTAATGTTTGAAGACGGATTACGCAGACTCCTTAAATTTGATATATTCAAAGTTTACAGATCTAAAAGTCAACCGGTTTTTACAAAATTTGAGACATGTTTACCAAATGTTCGGGCATGTCTCTATATAAAAAATGTCGCGGAGTTAGAGGCCACAACTAACAAACTGGTAAAACGGGCTATCGGGTTGCTGCTGAATCGGAAAAAAAAACTAGCATCATTATTGTTGGCGATTATAGTTGCAAATATCAGCGAAGAAAAGAAATGTTCTGTGGGAAAGGAACGGATGTATCCTTTGTCTCCTTACTCCTTTATCCTTGACGTTAAGATTGGTCGTTGGAATTTCTCACGAGAAATATTTATGTCAATTGTTAGATCCGTGTGAAAAGGTATGACGGGTCCCCAACAATAGCATTATGTTCGGAAATCGCATGGAATAAACCTATTATTTTATAAAAATAGAAATACACAGAGAAAATAAACAAACGAGGGGTAAACGAACGATAACATACGGACACATTTGAAATAGAAATTGTTAACTTCGCTGGTTTGCCGTAGTGAGCTCAGCCTTTAGTGGTCGCCCTAATTTGGTTCGACGAGCACAATGCTCTGACGTCAGCACTTGGCTTCTCAAATAGGCTCCGTTATATTCAAGATATACCTATATGGACTAAAATCTTTTTACTGAGAACGTATAATTTATGAATATATCATAACGGTACAAATCTACAGTTGCAGCAACTTGAGTTGAAATGTTTGAGAGACGAAATAAAATATAGTTGGAGCAGTTCTTTGGAACTAGTTTTATCGGTAAGCAGACAATATACAGATACAGAATAGATCTAAAAATAGAAAGTAACTAGACAAACAATAGCACGAAATGTTTACGGATTTGGCTCACCGGCCTCGTAGGTTTCGCTCGAATGACCTGCAGTATTTAAAAAGTGGGCGGTCGCCTATTTCGAGCCAGCACGGCGCATGGTCACCGCTGGTGTTTACATGTAAGTTCGTTACACAGCACACACCGGCCGACCCTGACATTACCCGTTATCGAGCCGATGTCGGCAATATTAATGCTGACGCTAATGGACTGCCATCCGTGGCTGCACCCAGACGACGCATGCGCATACAAATTTTACGCATTAAAAATGATAACTAAACGTAATGCAATTTCATTTGGACAAATATGTAAAAATGTTGTCTTTTTGCACTTGCGCTCCCTGATATTAGAAAAAAGAGACGGTTCTTTCCCAAATCCAAATAAAATATATTTCTGACAAATTCAGCTTACCAATTCAGTCTTGATATACGATTTAGATAGGTTTTTAATGTTCGATTAGATTTAAATATTTATACTCGTAAAACAGTCGATGCCGCCGCCACGTAATGGTGATTCGGCGCGCTCCATAGGGAAGCAACAAACATCCTTCAATCAAGTTTTATTTAAACTAGTAAAGTTACATAATATGGGCTTAGGACTGACTTGTTTATAACCTGTTTACAACTACGCCGCAGGGTACGGTTTGCATGACAAAAGGGCGAGATGCAACCACTAATTAACACTAGAATTGTCATCTGTAGCGTTGTAACACAATACCTCGTTTGTGACAAAACGTGTTATTGTTCTGTGTCACAGGAGTGCGACGTTAGGGAATTATAGAACACACGGAGGTTCAAGTTGGTAAATCACTTCTAACATTCTATAAATATTCGTTTTCGGCATAGGTGGAAGATATGTCAATACCTAGCCGTAAACCAGTTGAATTTCTCTTTAATTTTATGTATTTAAAAGTCGCCTCATTCAAGCCAATGAACATTAAATCAATTTTATACATAGTCTTTCAAGTAAGCAATTTCTCGCGCGTGTTTGCCTTATCACCAAAGTTATGCGTTTCAGAGGCCATTAGTCAGACAACTTAAAAATGTAAATAGTTTCCTGCTCTACAGTATCTTGTTTTGTCGTTACTACTTACTGTTGCCAAAGAACCCGAATTCTTTGTAATCGATAGCTTATCGCGGTTGATTACAGCATCAAAGATTTTTACAAATAATGGATGTATTAATATTGCTCATGCATTATCGAAGATTGTATTTTCCAAGGTCGCTGATAGCCTTGATAAACTTATCGACTATCTTGGGACGAATAAATTAATTCGGGTAATTGATTGTGATGTCATTTTCACGCGAAATAATTTTACCTAATTTGTAAGCTTTAGTAAAAACAAGTTATGATATCTCGTAAAGCCGTGGCACTTCAGCTTCCAGTGCAAATGTACTAAAAAATAAAATTACCATATTGCACGGCAAAATTTAAAGTTTTTCACTACAATCCTTATATTATTATAGTCATAAGTAGTATAGTTGATACTAGTATAGAACCTCCTTCTATCACAATATGATAGATTAGATTATGTGCAGCATACATACTGTCACGTACACCTACTATTCAAGGGTTAAAAATCGCGAAGATAATAACTTAACATTTTCCTATCTCGAAAATTAAAGCAAATCGAACGTATACCAATGTTGTGTATGCAAGCGGAAAATGCCTGACGTATAGCGGCCATATAAAGTTGACCAACCCAACAATACAATATGCAACATCCTGAGTTCATCAAATTAATTCGCCACTGACAAACGGAAGGCCTGTAAACGTGCCACGTGTGCCGATATAAACGTTATTCATCAAACGACCTATTGAAGTGAACTCGAGCCAACTGGACTAATCATTTATTTTCCGGCGTCCAGTAGCCCAAAAAGCCGGGTGTTTAACATCAGTCCAATTAAACTTAAACAATTCTTATTCTGAAACAAGGATTTCTAATATCTATTATTATTTGCACAAAACATAATGCTAATAACAGTGCTCTGTTCTAAATAAACCATACTTGATACGCAGCACCCCTATAAGTTCGATAACCGCGGCAAAATGAGCCTTGTTAAATAATCAACTCAAACAGTTTTACTACTTTATAAACGAATGCGTTCGAAGCAAAACACCCGTAAATGCCATAATTTGCACATAATAACAACAACAGTAGATTATAAAAATATAAAGTACTAACATTTGTATGTGTTACAAGTCAGAAAAAAATATTAGTATTACCGCCTCTATTATATTTGAGCTGTTTGATTATTCTCAGTTATGACTGCAAATATTATTTGTTAAGATAAAAGGAATACTAAAATCAATGACTCTTTAAACCGGTATTTGTAGATTAATAGTTAATTCAAAATGTAGCATTCACTTGCTTCTACTCTGAAAATATACTAGTGTCATAGCAACCCAAAAGTTCTTTAAAAAAACTCTATCGCTAAATTCCCCAAACAACCAATTCACTTTAACTCGCGCAATACCATAAACTAGGCTTGTTCCAACAACTCTGTAATTTAGCTAATATAAGGCGGGCCGGCGGTGATAAATTCGAGTTACCGAGCCAGCCAACTCACCGCCAGAACGATTCAGTTTCACCTCACTACAGCAGGGACAGCACCGGTTTTCATTCCTCTGCAGCTATATATTGCAGCCACGTTCTGCTAGTTAGGGCTTATGTGACGACGGAACGATTACCAGAAATATCAGCATTCCAGGAAGTTTTAGTTAAACGTGTTCCGTGAAATGTAGTCAAATACTTTGATGGACGAGAGAGGCGTAAACGACTTCAAATTAAATTTATATTAAGCGTTGGGAGTAGAATTTAAAATAAATTTGAAAGCATATATCCAAAATGTTACACTCGGTAATATTATTTTGATCACTTAGAAGTTCCTATTTAAGTATTCTCATTTGATTTAGATCAATAAATATTATTTTGGGCAATCTTCCATCAGCAATGAACGTCGTCTGCCCGTTCTGCAATAATTATTTTATGTCTCGCCGTAGTAGCGGTGATTGTTTACAACACCACCGCATTTGCTCTTGGCAAATCCATCGTTGTACTACCACATAATTGCGGACACGCGCCGTTGTGCAGACGGGGACACCTTACATATAGATCAAACTATCTGTATTTTTAGACCACTTGACCAGCACGGGATTAGTGGCTAGTAGCGTCCGCTTGTCACACGCTAACTCTTGTAATGAGTCCGAACAAAATTATCTCAGAACATATCTTCGTAAAATATCTTGTAGAATAGTGAAATTATCGTAAAGACCTTGCACTTGACCGCTTTTATTCGGTAATCAATAGATACCTACTATAACTATACAATGAATTATTTATGTATGATCAATGTATATGCTATGAAAACCAATGTCAAGTGGATGATTTGCATTGATTACGTGTGACGCGTACAACTCTATTTGTTATGATGTGCGGATATAGTGTCTTCCGGAAAACAAGAAACTGCGGCGGCGCGACTTGACAATCATACGTCACTCTATATTTATTTTCATCGTTACTAACAACAAGTGGCTAAAAAGCGGTTGAAATTCGCGTGTCACAGTTTTTAGTTGGAGATTATCACAGTATGGACACGTGGGCGCCGGCGTGAGTGTTCGCAATGATATCCACAAAGACGCCGCGCCGTCCAACGACCTCGGGCGCGTAAGATGCTGGAAGGTCGTTTTATAGGTTTTCAAGTGCACTCTGCCCGATTGAAAACAAAACATTGATCATGCAGATCCAAATTTTGTACAGAAGTGAAGCTGAATATAAATTATTAATTCCAAATTTCAATTATTCGATACTAACTAAGATTACTAGCGTGCTGGCCGTCGAATATTTATAGTAGGAGATATTTACATGAAAATATCGCAGTAACAGTTCTCTAGTTGGCATGATGTTTGCTGGTGATGTCACGGACGTCGCGATAAGGAGTCGTTCACTCGTCAGAGAGAGATAGCTGCCGCGGAGCGCTTCCGCGCCGCACACTCTATTTGTGGAACAATGCTAGCGAGCATCAAACTCGAATCTAACCGACGCTAGCAATTCATCGACAGTTGAACACGACTTGTGTTGCATACGTGTAGAATTGCCGCCTTTTACTAAAAAAAATAGAAACATTCCAGCATACCATTCCTCTCAGGAGGCTTTCCTTCAGTCAACAAATTAGTCAACAATACGTCACAATAACCTAGTTAATCTACTTAACCATGACCGGTAAATGCACTGCGAACGAGAAAAATGCTGCAGATCAAAATAAGACCTAGGTTCAGCCTACAAAATGCAAGTGTTGTCAGCGAGCGTCATGTTATCCGCTGCGGGAAGCGTCCCGCGCTGAGGTTCGGGCTGAGCGATCAATACCCATACGAATCGCAGTAATTGCTTGACGAGCTTCACGGGCCCTGCGCCGCTGAAGCGTTAGGAAATATCTCGTCGCCTGAAGCCAGTAATCCCCCGTATTTGCGTTCAATATTTGGATTATCGTCGTCCGTGTTTGCAGCTAGGATTGGTTCCATTACCTGTTTGTGACCTGCTTCTCGTACTAACGATGTGTTCAGCATAAGCTAATCTTGTTCACTCGTTAACTAAGAAAAATGCAAATGTGTCGTAGGTACACTATTCAGGGTGCGCTAGACAGAGTTCCCGTCAATAGCCTATTATATAGTGAAGGCGAACGACCAATTAGCTCGATTGTATTGTGACGATGCGGACCACGTCTCGCTTCGATTGACCTGATTCAACCTCTGCCAATGCAGGGACGCTTTACTTCTATTAAATATTTGTCACATTAATCGATCACAATAGTGGAAGTATTCAATGGATGTCTAGAAGGCCGTAGCATGTGAGCCGATTCATTATTTATAACCGTCAGCAGCTCGTTAGCGACCGGTTCGCTTTCAATCAAAGCGGCTTACGTGTCTGCCGTCTTGCAGTGCGCCATGTTTATTAACAACCTCTAGGTTTTTGCGAGTCCAACTTGACAATGACATCTGCATGAGACTAGCCTCGCCACGTTTGATGTATGCTCGTCAAAGATAAAAGAGTTCACAACGCATGCGCCTGTTTACCCATCTAATCTGAGATCACAATAAAAATAGGTTAGGGGCCGGTCAAGCAACTCTGCCATCGATCGCGCCGCGAACGATAGCTGTGATTTTTTTAAACCGTATCTCATCGCAGGGCACTTTCTCGAATTTCATACAAACAGAGTTTTTAAACACGTAATGTGATGTTGTGAAAACTTTACGTATACATAACAGCAGCGGAACGAAAGTTGATTGAGTTTCGAATAATAATGCCTTTCAATCTATGTTAGGTATGTGGCATTGCTTGCAAGCCTCTGGACGGATGTTGTTAAAAATGTTTTGACATTGAACATCAGGAGCCTACGTCAGACACGTTACGAATTACCTATTGTTTCTAGTTAGAATACCAGCTCTGACTATATCTGTCGCGCAGGTTCAATGCTATATTTTGATCAAAATTAATGACAGCAACATAATGGCATTATATTAGGTTGTAATGTAACAATGATGTCACTTCTAACGAACATATTTACTGAAGGCTACTTAAATAAAACTAAGTCCGCTGAACATTTGTGTGACTAAGTGTAATCTTTACAAATTGTGTTATCTTTTACACCGAGGAAACAAACGAAACCAAAAGTTTAGTTAGTTTAGAATAAGGCCAAAGCACCTACCTACTGATTAGCGTTCAAACATTAACGCAGTAGTAATGTACTATTTTGTTAATGATTTACAGTTCGGGAGAAAATAAAATAGCGGTATCTAGAGCAGAGCTTTCTAGGCAGAATGTATGCGACACATTCCAGTCTGCGCAGCTATTTATTGTCCTTCTAGGAAGTTGTTTCCACCCCGGGATCATTAGTTAGCCTCGTGATCTTGCGGTTAGTGTTATTTTCGACTTAACAATTAGCACCGTTATTATTCAGTTTGTTTCCTCATCTTATCTAAAGCCAGCGCAGTTTGCGAGGTACACTGCGACCGTTTTATTTTAACGGCGTGTGAATATGCTGTCCCACCAGGAATATTCGCCGGCTTCTGGTTTGTGTCGGGTAATTCCAACTGTGATATAAATCAGCTGAGATGGCGGATAACTAATGAACGCTCAAATTCTTAGCAACATGTTACGTTATGTTTGGACGATAAACTCGTGGACATTTTGTCTTGCGGCTGCTGAGATGTAACTGTTTTAAGTATAAACACTGGTTTGCAGTTAAGTGACTTGTTCTTGGTGTTTTTTATAATTATCTTACAACCTTGATGCAAACAATGGCTGTCTCACAGATAATTCAACCGTCAGCTATTTGAATGATATTTATGTAGTTAATTATTTCATGCATCATTGTCCATGCGCCGCATCCCGTGTCTAATCTCATTTTATGTACGGGAAGCTGTTTATCAACCCAGTTGTGTAATAGTCATAATGTTTGCATGTTATAAGCATATAGTATTACATGACAAACCACAACCAGTAGATATCAGATAGACTCGTACAAGTCGTTCGTCACCACAGAACTCTATAGCTTACACAAAACTGGCGTTGTTTATTGAGTACCGTTTGACACCGCAAGAATCGTCCAACTATTGACTAATCGTACGAAATTTAAAACCTTAGATTTAGTAACAGTCTAATATCATTTACATAAAGGAAGGCTTGTATTGGTGTCGTGACAAACTAGCGGCGTGAATCGTTGGTCGCGCGCCAAGCCGTGTATCGATCAAGACACCTCACTCATACACCAGGAATACATCCCCCGTACATTGTCGACATCACTGACCCACTGTCGTCCTAATTGCACGCTCGCTGCCCTTTCCGATTCTGAATCACGGCCCAAATTAACACTAGCACTAACTGGATGATTAAAGGCACAGAATCGCGGCCTATTTGTTGTAGTTTTTTTAAGGAGCTATTAATCAATTTGATTCAGATGCTGATCTAAATATATTTTATTTTTTCGAAACTAGTTATTGAGTTTAAAGGATTTAGTGTTGACATGCAACATAACCACTTGAGACTTGTCTGGAATCGCAGTGAAATCGCAAATGAATCTGCATATTGTACTGGCGGCGCGCCAGCGAGATTGTCGCTTTACTCGCGTGGCCGAGCGTGTGTGTCGACCCGGAGCATCGCCCTAACTTACCTCTCGTTTACCTTGTTTTTTATTATATAGAAAACATCTTTATACGTCACATCAGCTCGTTAACGTCAACCTCAGAATATAGGCCACTTGGAAACACTACAATATTTTGATAACGACCAGTATGAGTATAAACGAATGATGCAGCTTAGCTCGCTCAAACTGTGATGCAGTTCCTTTACAACTGCATTGGAGTGATAACCATCGGGTGAAAATGTTTCAACAACAAAACACCTGCCTGCCGTCTCCATAAATACCTTGTCATAACGCGATCGCTAACCCGAGCCTGACTACATTAACCATCTGCTATTAGCCGCACAGAGAATTGTAACCTCTTCCGCGTGTTTCTTTCGCTAAATCTATTATTACAGAAATAATCTATACTTTACATAAAATTTAGGGGCCCTACTAAATGAGAAGTAACGTCTCTTGACAATTCTTATTAATCGTTGTCATGTGTTGCGAACCAAGATTTCATAGCAACAAACGATTTTAATTTATTAAACGTTTTCGATGATTGAATTTTAAGTGATAACGTATCATGTAAGGAATGTCTGAGTTTCGCTAATCGAGTGCTCAGCGCTGACGCCATGTTGAGTCAGGCGTCCTTGCCGGCTCGTTTCTAAGGCTTCTCAACCGTCACTCACATCAGTTACGCCTAATTCTTTCGTTCGTTCCGGCTCGTTGGATTTATTGGTCTTCCTAATTGGTATTTGTTTCTACGCGTAAAACTAATACAAAAATTCCGCCAGGCTGGATTGTAAAAAGAACTTTCATTGATACAAGCTGCAAGGGAAACAGAAAGACAAGACTTCTAATTGCGATTTCACAGACATCGTCAGATCAGATTAAACAGATAACGTGCTACATCTGTTTGTATAATCAAATAAAGCTGAATTACTCACAGGCTTACTCATTGGAATTAATTGGAGCCTGCAGATTGTCACATTAATGTGGGGGCTATAAAGCAGTATTTATGTTGTACTAGTGACCAGTTGAAATAAGACAATAGGCCGGTTGAGTTCATCAGCGGATATAGACGCGATCATGTGTTGGTGGGGATGCGTGGGCATCGGGTGCGATGTGTTTATGGACTATGCGGCCAATCTCAAACAGCCTAATCGCACTTTCCCCGAAGCTGGCGATGTTTACACGATTGGTTTTAGATTATTAGTCCCACGGCAAAACCACGCTTGTTTCTTGGCGACCAATTCATTACGCCAAGTAAGCGATGACAACTTGACAACAAACTTGTTTGATGTTTACCGGAATAATTATGATCCTGCGGACAGTGACTGCTACGTTGATTAATGCGTGCAGATGGGACAGGCAGATATAATAAACACTTCATTAATTTCATACAAGCTCAGATTTATATATCTCCATGTTAATTGCAGTGTATGTAACTTTCAACACTTAATCGAATACACTTGAATTCCAATTTAACTTCTACGTTCTCATAAATAATTAGTTTTAAACGAATACTTTTTTGTTCTGATGTTAATCTTAATATATGTACTGAATCCTAAACATAATTTATGTTAAAGTAGCTGCTTAATATACTCCTAGTTCCCATTAAATCGCATTACACATGGTCATGTCTAAATATTTGTATTATGGGAGGCATATTACAATAATAAACATGGAACACGGCTGCTATGTAAATTCATTCGTAACATTTCTGGTTTTGGTCGAATGCAAATGTCTGGGGAAGCATGCCAACTGTGCGCGTTCCGGGGGTGGATATTGATCGTGTTTTGGTCGGTCGGCCCTCCGCGACCGCAGCCCCGGCTCACCGACTTCGCAGCGTAGCTTTATGTACAACCTAAACGACATGGTATGACTGGGTGACTTATTGAACTCTACAACTCCGGAAGTATTATTTTTGTCATGTAAATTCAAGATGTTACATTGTATAGTAAGATTTTTTGCTGCTTATAGAATAAAACTGGTGACAGAAAAAAAGCCTCAATCACAATTCAGTAGAAAACTCTATTCTCATCACATAAAATCAGCTCATGAATAAATCATTCCGCTACATAGTATAGGATGATGTGGTATCTGCCGTCGGTGGACGTGAGAAGACAAGGTTATTTGTCGAGATGATAAAGCACTGTATTTGGATATATGTACATAGAGTGGGTAGGCTCACTAGCTGACTCACGTGTGACTCGCTCCTCTTAATTGCTATGCGCGGAACAGAACACGGAACTGCGCAGTTAGGCGCGCTCGGATGCTGGTATAAAATTGTTATTCGTTTATGCATCAGTAGCCATGTCCGTTGGTTAGAGCAGTTATTGATTACAATTTTGACAAATTTTCTGGTCTTTGGAAACACAACAATTCTAATAAACGAAAGGTTTAGTCTCTAGTTCGATCTCAGCAAAATGTAACTAACTAGTGTAGGTACATTGATTAAAATTGGGTGTCTTAGTGTTCTAAACGCTGATTCTAGTACTAAAACCGCACTACAGATTTATTGCCAACAATTAACAGAAGCAGTCCAGGTGTGCGCCGGTGTGGCACACCAAGTAAACTCTCCAGAAAACCCATTATACCTCAAATCATGTCTTTACAATAGGAAATGTATTTAGCAACTCATAATTGCAAAGTAATAGACATTAAACGGCTGAAAGTACGCAGTTTTCCATTTCGTCTACTTCACATCTTCTGCAACATGACTAAATATCCCCATAACTTCAAATGAGTGGGGCATGCCATAAGTAGGCTTGCTGCGCTTTCTTTTGTGATCCGCGACTCGCATTCTCGAAAGCTCGCCGTTTCGCTCGCACACTTATTTATAGCCCGCGAACCACCTCGGAAAGGTTAAACCCAGAATTAGACCGGCCAAACTTAACTCGAACTTATTTTTGCAACGCCTCAGTCCGAGAGTGTACCTACGGCCGCGGAAGGAACTGAGTAACTAGCACAAATATAGTCGGGAGCTTGTATTGATGTTTTAAGTATCATTCAATCTGAATATGATACTTATATCGAACTATAAAATAATTTAGTATCTTTTAACTGTTATTGCCCATGTTACGATCAGTTTTAGACTAATTAAATTAAACTTAACATTATTAAACATGTACAATTATTAAATTTATTGAACGAGTATACCTATCTACGTGTTATTTAAAAGTATTTGTTCGTAAAGACCTTGTAGATACCACCTGTGCTCTCCAACAAGATCAATGAAGTGACTGTTTTATAAAACTAACACAAAATAAATACACAAATGTCTACGCAACAGCGTTACACGTAGTATTTTAACGATCGTGCAGCAAATCCTTGGTGTGGCTATAAATTATTCAACTTTACGTATTCCCGTCCGTTTGTCGATCAAACCCCGGTGTTTGTTTCGTCTCTCAATTATAAACCACCACGTGTGCATTCAATATACACTTTTTAGTATACATATAACATAGTATTTTTATTAGGTTTACTTACCATAGCAATAGCAGTGTTTTATAAATATAATTCGATTCACATGTTCGTGAGATACTGACGAAATACTTGCTAAACATAATTTTGATGAACAAACAATGTAGCGTTTATTGAATCCACAAAAGTGTTCTCAGAAAATGAAAAACTTACAATCATTTAATACTTACCTCGTTAGCAGCATTCACGTACACAGAGCCACATTTATGTTAAATTATCCTTAATAATAATGAGATGTTACACGTACAATGTTTTCATAAAGAACGTTTTGTTTTCAGTTATAGTAGCGTTTAGAAACTTTTAAAATCAACTTTGAAATAATTGCACACGTAGTGGCTCGCATGATAGCCCACAATATTTTTATGTATCCGGTTTGCTAAAGCGTGCAAGATTTATTGATAAAAGTATTACACAACACTGGAAAAATCCTTTTAATACCTTTCATTAAAAATAACAGGAAAAAATGGGTCTTGAATCAATAAATTAGTGAAACCATTGTAATTCTTATGAATCTAGAAACTTCGCTTTTCTAAACTCTATGTTTGAGAAGAATTATTGCTTCATAGCTAAAATTGTGAAAGGCCATAAGGGTAATAGTAGCACGAAAAATGTTCGGCGCGCGTGCCCGATTCTATTGATTCATGCGCTTCATAACGAACTATAGTCGAATATACCCTGCAGGCAGCGATCGTATTGACGAACCGAATATGTACGAACAGCAACGGTACTGTAAAGCGCTTGCCGTACGTTACCAAACTACGGTAGTTAAAATAATTATCTTTCAAGTCACTACACATACTTAGTAAAAGCATTCAAAATACATATTCAAGTAGGTCAACTATTGACAGTCCCATGGTGAGTAGATATGTCGGTCAGTAGTAAGCCTGATTTATACAAGATCTTATCTAACCCGGTTAAGTGACAAACCGGTTGAGTTACATACCAACAATAACTCGGAATATTATATTTTGAGTACTACTTGTAATACAGTTAAATTATTTGACGAAATACTGAATGTTTCGATATAGTTTCGTGCAAAATATTAAACATTAATTACAGTATATATTCAAGTTGAACATCACGCCGTGTTTGATTAGATAAGGTAAAGGTAATACCCATAATGTTAATTTGGCTATCAAAATCACGTCCACCACGCTACACTGGGCTTTAGCGTTGTTTATAATATCACCGACGACCTCGCTGAATGCCAATGTTGTCATCGCAAATATTTATGCCATGCTATATTATTATTTCTCAAACATAATGGCAATCAAATATACATATATGATGTATATATTTTCGTTGGTCGTTCGTTGGGATATCTAAAGTTTTAAATATTAAGATAAAGGTAACGACAAATTCAAGATGAACACGTGTACCATGTAATAACTATCACCTTATCTGAGCATTTAACGACTTTGAGAGACCATAATATTTTGCGAGTTGAAACATTGTTTACGTTGAGAACTAATAAACAACAAATGTTGTTAAGTTAAGAATCCATTGGTAATTTCTTCTACAACCAATAAACTCGAGGCGCGAACTATGTGAATACGATAAGAATTATATCAGTCATTATGTAATTTATGCTAGCATCGTAAATCTATCCATGGGCCCCTTGATCTTGATGCGCAGTGAAAATTTACAATTAATTTTATTTTATTTATCCATAGGGCGCACCTGCGCGTTTTAAGAATGATTCTCTGTTTATATTGAATACAAATTGTTTACATTCTACGTTTTTTTTTGTATATCTGGGTTAGTTATCTAGTCGCTTAATAGTTTTATTGTTTTAACGGTTTTATTTAGAACAAACTGAAATAGCTCGCCTACTATTAGCCGTTGTTTCCGTGGAGATTGAGCTATTAGACAACAGCCGCATCTCTTAACCTGGTTAATGTTCGTATGAAATCAAAAATCTATGTACTCATTATAAGGACAACGTGATTTAGATATGTTCCATGTATTATTGCCTGTAATTTACATGTGGTTCTTGAAAAACAAAAGTTAATGTTGGATCTTTTTTTTACATTTCAGGCAACGGCACGATAGATTTCCCTGAATTCCTGACGATGATGGCCCGTAAAATGAAGGACACCGACAGCGAGGAGGAGATCCGCGAGGCGTTCCGCGTGTTCGACAAGGACGGCAACGGGTTCATATCGGCCGCCGAGCTGCGCCACGTCATGACCAACCTCGGCGAGAAGCTCACCGACGAGGAGGTCGACGAGATGATCCGCGAAGCCGACATCGACGGCGACGGACAAGTCAATTACGAGGGTCAGTACACCAGCACACCAAACACACCACTCCTTACCATAATTCGGTCATCATTATTCGTATTTTTTGTGATATTCAAAACTTGTTTTCTAAATGTCAGTTGAAGTAGTATTTAATAACCAAATTGGCGTCCAAAAAATTAAGTAACGTATATAAACTTCTAGAATCAGAAGATTTTGTGACTCATGACAGATTCACTAAACTTGTTTTATGTATCGTTAACAGATCATGTTACACACTGGAAGTGATTATTACCACCCTCTCGAGTGACAGTACTCAGTATTTACGACTAACTCACACACCAGACTCCAGCATGTAGTCTAATAGTACCGTGTTCACACTAACAATTGGGTTTTGGTTCTTACAAAAGGCTCGGATTATTTATAAACTGACTCACGATGAAAGTATTTTCCCCACGAAATTAAAATTTATTTCGTTATCTATGTGTTTACGTCCGTCTTGATTTACGTACGTCAGGTTTTATGTTAAATGTTATACGTTAGATACGTTTACTAATTTATTGAATCCCTGCCATGTACTGTAGTCGAGTAGAGGGCGTTCAAGAAGATCGGCAGTCTCTGGACTGTGCACCCCTAACGCTCTGCTCTAGATTAGTTAGGATTTGTATCCGGTCAGACACCTCGACGATAACAATAGTTCGCTTGTTACGTTGACCGCTTGCTGCCCCGTATGCATGGCTAGGCGGGGACCGCCAGGCTGGGACCGCCGACCGCGGGCTCGGCCTCGGCCCGCCGTCGGCGTTCCGCTCCGCTCCAGTAGGCGCAGTGTTTGTTCCATCATCCGACCGAGCATTCTCTCTCTTGCAGACTTCCATGCACTCGCCCAAATCATTTTCGCTCGCGGCGACGGCAGCCGTTAGTGCTCGGCCCGCCGCCACCCTTGTGATATTAGTACAGTAACTAACCATAAGAAAAGACTCTACGATAACGCTGTGATCTCGAAACGATTTCCCCTAGTAGTGTGTACGCCTACGTCGAGTGCGGTACGACAATAGGTATATCCCAGTGTTAATCTGAATGGTTTGCTGCTCGTTTATTAACTGTTCCTTACCTTGGAGATGTTAGCTGATCCCACCACTCCCGAACTGTCCCACCCTGCCCGCCCCCTCTAGCCCCCCTTCGCCCCCTCACACTCTTGTTGGGTTCTCACCACTTGACTATCGATTGTGTCTATTTACTCACTATTGGCGTGGCGGATCGTCTGCAATTTTGTACCCATATTTTAAACGGAGGCTACAAAATTACACGCGTCCGCTTCACAGGGATGTTAAAAATTGTTTTCCTGTTGTTGGTGCATGTGTCTAATATCTGTATAGAACTTTTTCTTATAGAAATACCACCTGGTGATCCGCCCGTCCGATCCGTAGTCGCTCGTGGCTTGTCCCGCCGCTAGTGTCCGTGCCGTGCCGCACTCGCCCACACCCACTCACACCGCACTGCCTAACTAACGAGCAGCAAACGTTGAGGCGCGCTCCGCGATCGATACAGTACCGACTCCCTCGAACACTTGTATAGGCTTCGCTCTACACATTCGGATCATGTTCGCAGCGCTGGTATCTAATCGAGTGCTTCCGCTCGACACATGTGATTACTTTATCATTAATATATATTTTGTGGATATATCCTGAGGGTGGTATTTCACATAATCCCTTGTAGTGGCATGATGAGGTACAATATGTATCTTACGGTTTATTTATGTTGTCGGTCGCACCATCAAGTACATGCCTCGCTTTGTATATTATCGTTGTTGATCCGCGCAGGCATGTGTTTGGTGTGGACTCGATTTATTTGTTTTGGTAATACATCTAGTGGTTATCTGTCTAATAGCGGTTACATCTAATTAGTGCATCTCTATCTCTGTCGGTTACTTTCGTTGTGTTAATAATGTCTGTGTTAACATTGTGTCTTAGACAAGTTATGCAAGGGTTTATGTGAAACATTTCTTGTAAACTCTGCCCGCACGCCTCTGACGACGCCGACTAATGCCGTGTTTGTTTTGTTTTTCAGAATTCGTCACCATGATGACGTCGAAGTGAGCCGCCGGCTAGTGTGTGTGTAAAAAGCAGAGAATTTAAATATACATTTTGTTTCATGACACACAATATTACCATCGTATTGGACCTGCATTTCTCTAGTGTTTGCGATAAATTAAATATTGTCATCGTTTCAGTTTAATGATGTACTTGTAACGTATAGGGCGCAGGCGACGCGCGGCGGTTGGAGTGTCCGCCCGCCGCGCGTCGCCTCCGCCTTCTCTTTTTATTTAGATTTAAAGTATTCCGTTAATTTTACTATGTAAGAAAAATTTTAACTAGCGGTACAAAGGGAAAACGAATAGGTGTGCGTCGCAATGTGATGGTATAAGTCTCGGGTTCGTGTCGGCTCATAATTTATATTTGTGTATATTTCGGGCGCCCGCCGTCCTGTATGTGTGCGTGCGTGCCTCTGTTTGCGTCGCGCCCTAGTGTATGCGGTGCTAGCGTCCCGCACCTTTCCGATACATTTTAATGTAAATTTTTTTCAAGTATGAGATATTTATAAAGTACGTGAGGAATAAAAATTTAAAAAATCCCAAAAAAATATAGTGTACCCGGCGGACGGCCCGTCCGTCCGCTCCACTCCGTGTACATTATGATCGTAATAAATGTTTAAATTTAACTAACTCAGTAAACGAATAAATTAGATTTATTGGTACTGCATTAACTGTATCTGTAAATGACTTGATAAATATTATATTTCTATTGTTGGTGAAACTAATTCTATCGAAATGGAAAGTAATCCGCTCTGTTATTCTCTTACCACATTTGATTCATTCTGTTATTAAATTTTACAAAAGACATACTGAAAATAAATGTTTCTTCATTTTTAGGTCAATAAGCATCGGTGTTTCATTTAGCCCCCGTTGTGTTCATTACGTATTTCTGTTTGTTCACCCGAGTACCTTACCTCCACTCCCTAGTTTTATTCTCACTTTCAACGAAATACAATGTTAAGTATGCTATAAGACTTAAAAGAGTAATTCAATTACTCGAATGTGTTCTATTATGTTAACAGAAATCCAAAACGAATGTATCGGAAAAGCATACTATGTAAAGCTTCTCTTAACACTGGTCAAGTCATGGGGTGTGTCCCGGTCTGACGAATTCGCATGTGTGCTGTTCACGTTCTTGCAGTCCATACCAATTAGGTTTTTAAGACTATTCGACTATGAACTAATATAGATAAGCGTTCTTTACTATCGTGTGAGACCGCCGTGAAGCACTTGGAGCCTCAGACTCAAGAAAAAAACTCTACCTCCTGTTTATCTCATTTGCCTGCTCGTAACGTAGGTATATACTCGTGAGAGCATTTTATAAGTTACACTTAAAATGGTTCTAATGTTGTGTGGTCTCCCAACATTCTCAGTGGCAGCACGCAAGCGGCACATTCGTCAGATCTCTACATTCCCATAAGCTTTCTGCACTGTAAATGTGACTACAGTTCCAGTTCTATTTTGAGTCTGCGTGTTGTGAATGTGTGTCTGTGACACTCGTGATATAGGAGAAATCCTAAAGTAAACTAAATATTATGTCGTAAAGATGTTTTATTATTATCTAATTTTACGAAAAGTCATTGCACTCAGCCGAATATGACACTAACTCTGTGAAATGGTGGGAAATGATTCATCATTAATGAATCCAGTTCTGCCTGCAGGACTTTTTTTAACAGACACTACACTATTGTACCTACCCGGTAAACAGAAAAAGACAATGAATTTGGTCTTCGGGTTAGTCTAATACCAAAATATAGTCAATAGATAATACTCAAGACAGACAATCGCTGTTCTGATCTAGATGCTCGATGTGGGAATTTAAAATCACGACCACCTTGTGCTATCCAGCCTGTCACTTATAATTTTTGTAATGGTGTGCTCACCTGCCCGCATTGTGCGCGAACTTTTGGCAACATGGTTGGCTATGTTAGCCACGGAAAGTAGAAAGGGTCGCCATGACCGAAATCGGTCGAGGAGGAGGATACTCAAGATACCCACTAAGAGGCTTCTTTGATGTATTTTCAATATAGTAAATCTAACAGGTTTCAAAAAAAAACATTTAATTAATTATCTATCTTACCCAGGTAACAAGCTTACCATTTTCAAAATCCTGGGTTCCGACTAAGTAGAGTATGCAACGGTAATTTTCTTACAATGCCCAACATGAATCATATTAAAAATTTAACGAAGTCCTTCGGCGCGTCTGTCTGTTAAACCCTAAATTAATGATACCGATCGTACTATTTTCCCCAATGAATAGAGTAGTTCTTGCAGAAACTTTAAAATGTTATTTCTCAAGTTTGTTTTTTATACGTTGGCCAATAATATCCTGAAATATTTCAACGGAGTTTGCTTGAGTCAGCTTGTGTTGAGTAAAATGAGCACTACTTGACAAGCCCAGCACGCGCATGGTATTATTTAATTTTAGCTGATCATAATAGATTTTTTTTAACATTTCTGAATATTTTTCCCATAACAATTAGGTATAAGCCCTACTTGTTGTTATCTGTCTGGAATCTTTAACTTTTCATAACTTGTTCTTGTTAATCATACACTCCCGGCGGAGTGGTCGAGGTTATGGTTTGTTTTGGATAGCTTGCGAGTTGCGACTTATGCGAGGGGTCTCCTTTCTTTCTGTTTGTGGCACTGCGTGTAATACATTCAGTAAGAGAGCATTTCACGGATGATTAAATGAGGTCTGCCCATCTTGCTTAAACGTCCCAGTGGACCTTAGTGGCGGATGATTAGTTATTTTTAAGTAGGTACCTTATCAAATGGGTGCGCCTGACAATTAAATAGAACTAATTATGTCATATTTGACGGATACAGTTATCTACATGGAGTAGATAACTACCTGTATCCGCTGCGGTGTGGCTGTGGTGACTGTATTTCTGAACTACTAATTTTTTAAATGAAACTTAGATAATTAGTGGAATCTTTTATATTTTCTTTTTCACATTATTTGCCACATAAACACGTACACCAAATATTTACAAAATCATTTTTCACTTTAATTTTGACCTGAAATGGTGATAAATTAATGTTTTGATAGATGTATGTAGTGATCTCATTATTCTACTTAAACTCTAGGTAAAGGCACTCCAGAGGTTGTGTAATCGATGCTAGTGTACACGTAATCAATTACTAACGCTCTCTTAATAAAGTATGATGTAATTATGATTAATCTGTACTGTATTGAAGCAGTAAATGTAAAGCCGCATGCCTCGCGATGTCTGTACGCGGCTTAATGTGTCTGCATTTCCGTATCTCTTCACGTTAGTAAACGGTCAGACAAGAGTGTCGGTGTTATGAGGTAGTGCAGGGCGAGGCGGGCTGTGCGGGCGGTGGGCAGTCTTTATTGGCGAGCGCGCGCAGCAGCGCGGCCAGCGTGCGCGCGGGGCGGCCCGCCATGCGGCGCGGGTGCAGGTAGGGCGGCCCGAGGTGCGCCACCTTGCCCACGCCCGTTATGTCCATGTGCACCCACTCGCTGCACACGAAGTTCTGCAACACATAGAGCATGCGTTGGTCAGTGGCTCGTCTTTAAGGCGGATTTTCAAGAGTCGGAGTAAACGCTTAGGGGGGGGGGGCACTATGAAATGCATAGAAATGAAGAAAATTTAGAAGAAAAAAAGTTTTGACTAAAAAATTACAAAAATCGACGATAATTTCTGTCCTAAAAATATTTCTCCATAGCGCCCCTAAGGTTACACTCCAACCCATGCGTTTCGGTAGAAGGCTATAACCACTAATGCCAGCATTTAAGAATTTGAACGCTAAATTCAGTTCATATTGTCTAAAAGTCACTTCCATTCCGTTCCGCGACAATGTAGATTAAACTTTAGTTTCCTTTACAATTCTTTACTCATTTAACCTGCTTATTGATTTATTTATTATATGACATCTAACGCTTATTAAAATTTACTTGCGTCTGAATATTAATAGACCTTGGCCAAGATAATAGTTATTACTTTTAATTCGAAGATTTTAATAACTATACAAAATAATGATTGATTTGAAATAGGAAGTATATCGATAAAGAAATAGCGCGACGTAATGAAAAATCGTTCATTGAAAATAATGGGATTCATTTCACTTTAATTAGTTTACTCACCTGAAGTTGACAATTAGGTATATATGAAAGCCGATTGATATAGTACATACCCGAAAATTCGACCGCTGGTGATTTAAACGGGATAAATTTAAAAAATTAAGTGCCGCTTACTCTCAAAAACGCAGCTCCAAGACAGGGAGTTGCACGACCAGCGCCTTTGTTTCTCAAATCAACGGACGGGTCATCTGTAAAAAGCGTGATTGGGTCACTTCCTTGCAAAAATAAGAAATAAAGAATGCCCTAGTGGTTTTGGGAAATACTTTAGGCCACAAATACGAGAAAAAGTGACTATATATTTGTGAATAGATCTTGAAGGTGTGAATAAGTGCTCAAAAAAATCGGATTTGATTCCTAAACTATTTATGCTGGAATGTACGGAACCCTCCGTACGCGAGACCAACTCGCACAGGTCCGGTTTTTTATTACACATCTAGGGCAGGAGCATAGTGTCTGTAAGACCGGCATGATTGGCTCTGATAGGGAGACCTGCGTCCAGTAATGGACGGCGATATACTGATAAGATGTGTGCACTGACTGGTGATTTGGTGCTGGAAGTACTGCCACAGCGGGAAGCGCCAGGCGCGGTCCCCCGTGTAAGCGCCGGCGCCGCGCACGGCCTTCCACGCGCGCTCAGAGTTGCTGAACACGCCGAACGCGCCCCCGCCCGTCGCCATCAACACGCCCTCTGCAAGGGGGACAAGTTTATACAGTAGGTATCGTATGGTGGGGTGGTAATGGTGAGGTCGATTATCGTAATTTGTTGTCAGCTTTGCAAGTTATCGTAATACTCAAATTTCAGGTATCGTTCAAATTGAATCAAGATTAAAACGGGAGAATCCTAACGGCCACCAAACCTCGCAGAAAAAATACGTAACATCAAGTTCTTACTGGCTAACCCAAAACGCCGTGCAACGTCTCCCGCATTTTGGGGGTGCGTGGCAATACATGCATAGCAAATCATCAAGCGCAAAATACGAAGTTACGGCTTCTATATACTTTTGGAGCCTAACGCCCATTAGCAACGTAATAACCTCGGCACTAGGCATCACAAAGACGTGATATACGGCCAGAGTGTGCAGTGCGTGCACTGCACGCCTGCAGTCGTCGCCTCCTTCCGTGCGACTCAGGGGAGGTGACAACCGAGGGATCCTTTTCCATAACCCGAAAAATAGCGCACAAGAACGTGACGCTTGTCAACAAATCTAAAAAAAGCAATACATACGAGTGAAGGTAGCGACGTCGATCACAAGCGCGGGCTTGTACAGCGCCTGGCCGTACACGAGCGCGTCCGCCATCATCAACCTGCCCTCCATGTCCGTGTGTTCTATCTGCAAATAAATAAATAAATATTTCTCAACATTCACACAACGCCATCTAGTCTCAAGTTAAGCATACTTAGTAGCTTGTGTTATGAGTACTAGACAAACGATAAACATACTTATAAATTTCTAAATACATACATACTATAGGTTATCATCACATAAACATTTGTCCTGGGTGGGAACCGAACCCACGACCTCTCACTATCCACTAGACCAACAGGCCCGTCAAATGAAAATTAGGTAGCTATAAACATCACTTTCCTAAACTGTGTTAGGATTCTGTTCTCACCTCACATAAGGAACTGTTAATTCTGATCTATATGATCTATTCTAAAAATATTATAAACGCCAAAGTTTGTAAGTATCTATGAATGTAAGTTTGTTACTCTTTCATGCTTGAACGGCTTGATCAATTTAGATGAAATATGGTATGGAGTTAGCTGATACCCTAGATCAACGCCACAAATACCGATAAGTAAAAAAGACGGTATCGGTATGGCAATCGATGGTAACTGGGGAAGGGGCTTTTCCGTACGGTCCTTTTTTACAGTACTATGCGGGGTAGTCAATAAACCTAGTATGTTTCTATAAACGTTAATATATAAATCTCAATGACTAGGTGAGCAATTTATAACAGATTCATATAATAGGCTATAGTTTAAGGCTCACTTGAATGGACAGTCCATTGAGCGCCTTCACAACGTCGCCGACCTTCATACACTGGCCGCTGACCATGTTCTCACAAATAGGGACCACTGCTTGTACATTTATTGGCACCTATGGACATTCAGGAGTAGTGAAAGATCTTACAGATAAATTGAAGGTATGTCAAAATAAGACCAGTCTCTGAAAACAACCTAATCGGTCAGTTAATTTACGGGTCACACAAAATATCTATACTAAGGGGTAGTGCAGCAGAAGACTGCAACACTATTATCTTTATTTAGATTTTCCAGGATTTCGCAAGGTTTGAATTAGATTTTGCAGCAAAGCTATAAAGAAGTTTTATTTTTTAGCATAGAAGACTCCACCCAAATAGACAACGTTTATGCGTAACCCCGCTTACCAAGCATTAACTTTACGACACCATATGAGAATTCCACGCTACGTACTTTGTAATAAAAACGTTGCACAAGAAAAAGTCGGTTAAAAAGAGGTATATATCAATAAGATCCATTATGAGTAGTAGTGAAGAGTATACCTTGAGCTTGGCGATGATCTTGAGCGCGGCGAAGACGACGGCGGCGCCGGCCATGCTGCCGCGGTTCTCCGTCATCGTGTGGCATTCCTTCAGGCACAGGCCGCCGCTATACAATTAAGAAATGTTTTTAAAATATTTATTTTGGCATCGTCTCAGTTTCTAAGCATTTATAACCAATTTTAAAAAGAAGGATGTTCTAAACTTCTTTGTGTATGTTTACCGAATATTCAAAGACGCTTGGACAGATTTGCAATTTTTTTATTTTTTTATAGGGTTAACTTCGCAAGTGGATTCACTAGGTCAGAATCTGATGATTTACCATCATCAGATCCTGACCTTGAGAGGCTGCACGAAGTTGTTTTTTTATCGTTATTTTTCTAGTTTGGTTATCCATCTTACGTATGTTACGTATGGTAGTAGGGAAGGGTTGTAGAGGCGGAGCATCACGCTGAGCAGACACAATCACAACTTCAGTAACTTAAAAGATATGAGTGCCTGTGAGAAGGCGGTAAAGGTCTTTCATGGTAGTTACATCTATCACAAAAAGATTAAGTAGATGTAATTGAAGCGTTCAGATGATATGGCTGCAAAGAGTGTCACTCGCGAGATGACGTCAGATAGGATCGTGTGGAAGAAGAAGACATGCTGCGCCGACCCCACATAGAAGGGTAGGGGAACGATGATGATGATGAATTGATGCCTTCACATGAGTGATACAATACAGTAACTGACCTGTCGAAGGTGACGCCCTTAGCAGCGAGCAGCACAGGCGGCGCGCTGGGCTTGGCGCCGCGGTAGCTGCACTCCACGAACACGGGCGGGGCGCAGGAGCCGCGCGCCACCGCCAGGAACGCGCGCATGCGCTGTGCGGACATGAGTGATACAATACAGTAACTGACCTGTCGAAGGTGACGCCCTTAGCAGCGAGCAGCACAGGCGGCGCGCTGGGCTTGGCGCCGCGGTAGCTGCACTCCACGAACACGGGCGGGGCGCAGGAGCCGCGCGCCACCGCCAGGAACGCGCGCATGCGCTGTGCGGACATGAGTGATACAATACAGTAACTGACCTGTCGAAGGTGACGCCCTTAGCAGCGAGCAGCACAGGCGGCGCGCTGGGCTTGGCGCCGCGGTAGCTGCACTCCACGAACACGGGCGGGGCGCAGGAGCCGCGCGCCACCGCCAGGAACGCGCGCATGCGCTGTGCGGACATGAGTGATACAATACAGTAACTGACCTGTCGAAGGTGACGCCCTTAGCAGCGAGCAGCACAGGCGGCGCGCTGGGCTTGGCGCCGCGGTAGCTGCACTCCACGAACACGGGCGGGGCGCAGGAGCCGCGCGCCACCGCCAGGAACGCGCGCATGCGCTGTGCGGACATGAGTGATACAATACAGTAACTGACCTGTCGAAGGTGACGCCCTTAGCAGCGAGCAGCACAGGCGGCGCGCTGGGCTTGGCGCCGCGGTAGCTGCACTCCACGAACACGGGCGGGGCGCAGGAGCCGCGCGCCACCGCCAGGAACGCGCGCATGCGCTGTGCGGACATGAGTGATACAATACAGTAACTGACCTGTCGAAGGTGACGCCCTTAGCAGCGAGCAGCACAGGCGGCGCGCTGGGCTTGGCGCCGCGGTAGCTGCACTCCACGAACACGGGCGGGGCGCAGGAGCCGCGCGCCACCGCCAGGAACGCGCGCATGCGCTGTGCGGACATGAGTGATACAATACAGTAACTGACCTGTCGAAGGTGACGCCCTTAGCAGCGAGCAGCACAGGCGGCGCGCTGGGCTTGGCGCCGCGGTAGCTGCACTCCACGAACACGGGCGGGGCGCAGGAGCCGCGCGCCACCGCCAGGAACGCGCGCATGCGCTGTGCGGACATGAGTGATACAATACAGTAACTGACCTGTCGAAGGTGACGCCCTTAGCAGCGAGCAGCACAGGCGGCGCGCTGGGCTTGGCGCCGCGGTAGCTGCACTCCACGAACACGGGCGGGGCGCAGGAGCCGCGCGCCACCGCCAGGAACGCGCGCATGCGCTGTGCGGACATGAGTGATACAATACAGTAACTGACCTGTCGAAGGTGACGCCCTTAGCAGCGAGCAGCACAGGCGGCGCGCTGGGCTTGGCGCCGCGGTAGCTGCACTCCACGAACACGGGCGGGGCGCAGGAGCCGCGCGCCACCGCCAGGAACGCGCGCATGCGCTGTGCGGACATGAGTGATACAATACAGTAACTGACCTGTCGAAGGTGACGCCCTTAGCAGCGAGCAGCACAGGCGGCGCGCTGGGCTTGGCGCCGCGGTAGCTGCACTCCACGAACACGGGCGGGGCGCAGGAGCCGCGCGCCACCGCCAGGAACGCGCGCATGCGCTGTGCGGACATGAGTGATACAATACAGTAACTGACCTGTCGAAGGTGACGCCCTTAGCAGCGAGCAGCACAGGCGGCGCGCTGGGCTTGGCGCCGCGGTAGCTGCACTCCACGAACACGGGCGGGGCGCAGGAGCCGCGCGCCACCGCCAGGAACGCGCGCATGCGCTGTGCGGACATGAGTGATACAATACAGTAACTGACCTGTCGAAGGTGACGCCCTTAGCAGCGAGCAGCACAGGCGGCGCGCTGGGCTTGGCGCCGCGGTAGCTGCACTCCACGAACACGGGCGGGGCGCAGGAGCCGCGCGCCACCGCCAGGAACGCGCGCATGCGCTGTGCGGACATGAGTGATACAATACAGTAACTGACCTGTCGAAGGTGACGCCCTTAGCAGCGAGCAGCACAGGCGGCGCGCTGGGCTTGGCGCCGCGGTAGCTGCACTCCACGAACACGGGCGGGGCGCAGGAGCCGCGCGCCACCGCCAGGAACGCGCGCATGCGCTGTGCGGACATGAGTGATACAATACAGTAACTGACCTGTCGAAGGTGACGCCCTTAGCAGCGAGCAGCACAGGCGGCGCGCTGGGCTTGGCGCCGCGGTAGCTGCACTCCACGAACACGGGCGGGGCGCAGGAGCCGCGCGCCACCGCCAGGAACGCGCGCATGCGCTGTGCGGACATGAGTGATACAATACAGTAACTGACCTGTCGAAGGTGACGCCCTTAGCAGCGAGCAGCACAGGCGGCGCGCTGGGCTTGGCGCCGCGGTAGCTGCACTCCACGAACACGGGCGGGGCGCAGGAGCCGCGCGCCACCGCCAGGAACGCGCGCATGCGCTGTGCGGACATGAGTGATACAATACAGTAACTGACCTGTCGAAGGTGACGCCCTTAGCAGCGAGCAGCACAGGCGGCGCGCTGGGCTTGGCGCCGCGGTAGCTGCACTCCACGAACACGGGCGGGGCGCAGGAGCCGCGCGCCACCGCCAGGAACGCGCGCATGCGCTGTGCGGACATGAGTGATACAATACAGTAACTGACCTGTCGAAGGTGACGCCCTTAGCAGCGAGCAGCACAGGCGGCGCGCTGGGCTTGGCGCCGCGGTAGCTGCACTCCACGAACACGGGCGGGGCGCAGGAGCCGCGCGCCACCGCCAGGAACGCGCGCATGCGCTGTGCGGACATGAGTGATACAATACAGTAACTGACCTGTCGAAGGTGACGCCCTTAGCAGCGAGCAGCACAGGCGGCGCGCTGGGCTTGGCGCCGCGGTAGCTGCACTCCACGAACACGGGCGGGGCGCAGGAGCCGCGCGCCACCGCCAGGAACGCGCGCATGCGCTGTGCGGACATGAGTGATACAATACAGTAACTGACCTGTCGAAGGTGACGCCCTTAGCAGCGAGCAGCACAGGCGGCGCGCTGGGCTTGGCGCCGCGGTAGCTGCACTCCACGAACACGGGCGGGGCGCAGGAGCCGCGCGCCACCGCCAGGAACGCGCGCATGCGCTGTGCGGATATCCACTCCGCGTCGTGCGCGGACACCGACACGCCCAGCGGACATAACATGTCCAGCGCCGCCTGGCACACACAAGCCTGATACACCTTTTTTCCTAGGTCTAATCTATCAAATGACCCCACCCGCTGTGGCTGCAGCGGGAGGGAGTGTCAGACTTTTACTGACTAAAATCCACTATGTTCTTCCTGGAGCCCTTTTGGCCCTTTGGGCCTAAAGGAACCTTTTGGCACGTGAGGATGCTAGTGTGCATCGCAACAAGAATTAACTTAACTGTCTATCAAAAGTGGACTGTTGGTCTAGTGGTTAGTGACCCTGACTACTAAGCCGGAGGTCGTTCGATTCGGGTTCGATTCCCACCCAGGACAAATGTTTGTGTGATGATCATTTGTTCTGTGTCTGGGTGTGATTTATCTATACATATAACAAAATTCTAGAAAAGTGGTGTCTGTACAATGGAAATATACGAAAAAAAAGAAGCAGGGGTTGTTATAAAATCGATGCAGAACCCGAAATTGTAATTCGTTTTTTTTTGTCTGTTTGTCTGTGTGTTTGTGCACGCTAATCTCAGTAACGGCTTCTTCGATTGAAATGCGGTTTTTACTAATATGTTGTAGTAAACTTCCCTTAACATTTAGTGTTTATTTCATGTCAATCGGTTGACAAATAAAAAAGTTATGTCAATTTAAAGAATCGCCTCGAACATTTGTTAAGGTATTCTATCAGATAATGTATAGATTTGAATTAAATTTTCGGAATATATTGACTAGAGGTCGGGACAACATAAATTCTACATATTATTGCGCTATTTGATACAGAGGGTGAGAAATCACGAATTTTATGACAATTGCCGGCTAATTGAAAAGCTACTTATAATATACATATAGGTATCGTTCAAATTTTGCATGGAGATTAAGGACAGGTCTAGACAAAATATAGGCTACTAGCTTTTGCCCGCGGCTTCGCACGCGTTAAGAAGTATTATTGTTTAGCAAGTTAGTGTAAAAAATTAGGGCCTACAAAACTTCCTTGTACACAATATTCTTAACTAATTTGTCATTTAACGCTAAACCTATCAAGCTACTGGGAGAACTTACTCGTGAGCAAGCAACATAGAACTGCCCATGAGAGAAGCAATGTTCTCTCAAGTCAATACCCGCAAATTTGAGAGTTTGCCCCTGAGACTTGTTTATAGTCATGGCTAGTCAAAAATCTAAGAAGATTTCTACAAACATCCCCTATTTCATCCCCTTATGTGTGGAAGTTATCAAAATCTTTCTCAGCGGATGCCTACGTTATAGTACCTATGTGCATGTAAAGTCTCAGCCCGATCGGTTTAATTTTGACAAAGTTTCATAAAAAAAAATCATCCCCTATTTTATCCCCTGGGGGGTAGAATTTATCAAAATCCTTTCTTAGCGGATACTTGCGTCATAACATCTACCAGCATGCCAAATTTCAGCCCGATCCGTCTAGTAGTTTGGGCTGTGCGTTGATGCATTAATTTCGATCGAATTTGATTACCATAAAAACGGTTCTAGTGAGTTAATCTTAAAAGATAGACATATACTGTCGCGGACATTTGTTTAGATCATTTCAATAGGAATAATTCTTACATACATATATTGTGTGTATTTTGTACTATTTTCGCAGCGCACGCAACGGAAGCCCTCAAGGATGAACCATTTTCCCCGTTTTTTTCACATTTCACATTATTTCTTCGCTCCTAATAGTTGCAACGTGATATTATATAGCCTAAAGCCTTCCTCGATAAATGGTCTATTCAACACAAAAAGAATTTTTCGATTCGAACCAGTAGTTCCTGAGATTAGCGCGTTCAAACAAACAAACAAACAAACAAACTCTTCAGCTTTATAATATTAGTATAGATTTATTATCACTTTATTAATCATGGGATCTTAGGGGTCTTAGCAATAAACCTTTATTTTTTAAGAACACATAACTGGTTTTATTGAAAATGTCACCGTAGCGACCAAAATACTGTTGCTATGGTTTTATGTTTTGACGTTAATATTAACATGTTATTTGGCTTACAATATAGAAATAAAAATAGCCGGGTCAGGAAAGTACGAGCTTCGTATTTTTTGACTGAATTTGAAGTTCAAATTTCCTTTCGACACACTTTTTTTTATTTACTTTTTTTTTTGAGTACGAATCGAAATTTCAGTCAAGGATAACATTTTTTTCTTCTGACGTTTTTGGAAGTTATTATTTATTATAAAAGTGTTGTAAGAAGCGCTTGGATTTTTTTCACATAACATTGTTTTTTAAAATACTTTTATACTTTTTTTATATACTTACTGTTTAAGCTACGATAGTCTCATCCAATTTAGGTGGAGCTGTGGATATGAAATGAAAGAAAACCAACTAGTTACCAACCATATACTTTATTAATTTGCTTGACTGCAATTTTGTTGTGTGTAACAGTGGCTTTAAAGATTTGATTGTGCCTATACACTACCACAATTCAGCACCAGGTATAGGTATAGTGCATAGGCAAAAGTATTATAAAAATAGGCTGTTATCATTAATATCTATTTAATATTGCATACGAGTATGCGCTGTACGCGTACTCCCGCGAATGTTTTGTTATGTGTGCGTAGCATTAACTTTCTTCAGGCTCAGTTGGCTCAGCTCAAACTACTAGAATTAGAAACTTGGAACTTTGATAACCATGTAGAAGTAAGCACTAAGATGAGATTTTTGAAAATTCGTCCGTCAAGGGGTAGAAAGAAAACGAAATAGAAGATCGGTGCCCGGAATAATTTGCTGCACATCCACCAAATGGGGAGTGGCGCCTGCCGTTCTCCACACCACAGCGCACAGTGCTCAACGAAACGTGTCGAATAATATCTAGATTATGTAGGTGTTTAAAAACAACCCCGCTCAATAAGTTCTCCCCCTGGTTAGCATTGCTCTACCTGACGCTAGACGAGAACTTAATTTGGGTAGACTTAAGAGCCTAAAAGAGCTTCCTCCGATGTACACTGGCTACTATTGAAATTCCAACTCGAGCTCGGTACAAGATCTGGGCAGATCGACATCTACCACCTACTACTTATGTCCTTCCTCAGGAACATCTGTCGCCCGGAGGTACCTTGCAGTGGCCTTCTTGGAAAGCATTCAACCGTCTGAGAACCCAAATAGGTAGGCAAACAAAATTTGGCTATACAGACCCCTCTCACATCCAGTGAGAATGCGACATCTCCGTACAGACGATGTCACATCGCCTAGAGTGGGCAAAGTGTCCGCGGTTAGTTGGTGCACCGTCACCAAGTTCTACGAAGAAGTGATGACGCTCAAAGAAAAAGTGAAAAGAGCACGAGCAAGGGATAGAAGAAGGGTCTAATGGGCCTCCTCCAACCACACAGTAGTCTTGGGGCAGTCTCTGGATAAAGGCAAAGACGGCGTGCGCGGTGCTTCCACGCGCCTTTTAATAAGGACTGGAGAAAGCTGGCTCCACATTAATGAAGAAGCTTCCGTTGAAAAGAGCTCTCCTGTCGGAGTTCGCGGTAGTTTGCTAAAGCGTTCCCGTGGACCCGACAATAAGAAACGAAGCACTCCGGCGGTTTAGCCAGTAAGAGTTCGGCAACTTCTTTGCCGTCGTCCGCTTTCAAGCCCTTCAATCCAAATTGTCAAATCAGTGCAAGATAGCGGCCACAGCAAAAAACTAGCAGTGTTAACTAACAGTCAAACATGTTTGTGTAAGTAAAACTATGATGTGGAAGTTAAGAAATTAGTTTTGAACAGAACTGGATTAGGGAGCTGGCATTAAACATTATTTAGCTTTACTTTTTGTACAGCACTATTATCCGTGTGGTGTCCGGATACAAAGAATAGCACCACCCCATATCCTCCACTGGGTGTCGTAAAAGGCGACTAATGGACCTTAAGACCCAGTGCACTGTACCAAGCACCTTGGGTCACCCGAATGGTGGCGTGTAAACAACCAACAATCGCATTCCCAAAGAGGGTTAGTGTCAGGCAGGCGGCCGACTATAAAACCATAGCCAAATCTTTAAGCAACATGTCTAGAAGACGTGTTGCGCCGACCCCAAGTGAAATGGGATAAGGGCAGGAAGATGATGATGACTTTTTGTACAGCACTACACATCTTCAATACCACGCAGACGAAGTCGCGGGCAGCAGCTAGTTAGAAATATATAAGTATGTTTATCAGTTTTCTGATTACCATAACACAAGCTCTGCTTAGCTTGGGATCAGATGGCCGTGTGTGGATATTGTCCCGAGATATTTATTTATTTTATTTATTATTTAAAGTAACAGTTTTTCGTGTATGACGGCATTAGTTCCGATTTCAAACTATATCTATACTATCCTCGATGTCTAATGTTTACCACACCGAAAATAACATAATATCGGTAATCGATGCGTGATGTCAATAAAACATACAAGTCAATTGTACAGTTTATTCGCCAGGGGGCGTGCGCAAGAAATGGCGCACGAGTACTCGGTGCTATACACATACAGGCATTACTTATACAGATACCATGCACACTGCGCGAGTTGATCAATGTCTCGACATCAGTTGAGTCAAATAAAATACTACAAGAGGTGCTCATGCGCACCGCTTCGTTTTCTTCTTCTTTAGCATGAAGATATGACTTTTACATGTTGTACCACATTTTGCTCACCACGTCTTATCTTTGCAATTGCCGAGTCGTGGTCACCATCGCAACAAACTACTGCAAAATATGCTTCAACGCTATCGTAAACGCGCTTCTAATTCGTGCTGATTCATCAGTGGTGCAAATTTGCTAAATACCTATATGCCTTGGTAAAATCTAACCATAAGAAAGGAAATAAGCTCGTAAACAACCTTGAATTTTAGGTACGATACCTGTGCCAGATCGACGGGCGTCATCTTATTAGCGGGCATGTCGGAGAGGAAGCGCGCCCAGTTCTGTCCGCGCCCGAAGATAGAGCCCTCCTGCCACAGCTCCTTGCCCTCCTTGCCGTACATGGTCACGCGGACCTCGGTCTTGCGGTCAGTCACCGATTTGAATTTCTGGAACCTGTAAAAGGAAGAACAATTGACATGTCCGATTTAGAGTTCAAAGTCGAATCGCATTAACCTGTTGGTACGCTATCAGTATGTGAGTGTTCAGACAATTAGAGCATACAACTTGGAAGAAGTAATATTTTTTTCTTAGAAAAAGAATTGTTATTTTTTCTTAGTAAAATCGACCTCTATATTATTACTAGCTGTTGCCCGCGACTTCGTTTGCAAAAAAAAAACAAAATAGATAGTAACCGATTCTCAGACTCGGTCCAGCCGTTTCGGAGGAGTATGGTAACTAACATTGTGACACGGGAATTTTATAAGGGTGGGTGTTTCAGTATGTGAATGTTGTACCTCCAGGCCGCCAGTTCGGCCGCCTCGGCCGCGGCGTCGGGCGCGGAGCCGGGGTCCACCTCGATGATGCTGATGCCGCGCTTCTTCAGCAGCTGCACGCCCGCGCCTATGCCCCAGCGAAGGTTCTCCTTCAACACACGTATTCAAGAACGACAATAATATACTGTATGTTATTAAATCAAATAAATGAACACGGCTGCTGTTACAATCATCTGTCATAGATGCTAGAGGCCAATGATGATGATGATTAAATACTGACAGTGGCCTCTAACATCTATGACAGATGAAACAGCAGCCATGTTTGTTAATTTATTTGCCTTTGCGATGGTGGCTAACAAGGCCTATACGGGAGCTACGACGCCGGTCGCAATGTCTACAATGGAATTGTGTTTTCGGTTAAGTTAAATGGTCAAGACACCGATAAAATAGGGCTATTTTGTACCAGGAACATAAGTAGGTATTCTTATTACATTTATACAATTTTGAATGAGTAAATGTTTCCACATTACTAAGAGATACATGGCAGATAAGGAACTGAAAAAGTGAGTACCCTAGCTTCGTCGAGTGACTCCAGGGCATTGTAGCAGGCGTCCTTAGGGCCGATAGAAGCGATCACCACCGCGGCATACTCGGGCGCCAGATCCGTGAACGCAAACGCCTTCCCTAACTCCATCTCACAAATTAAACTGTAAAACATACTAACATTAAAGATATGAATTATATGCTTCTTGTTTTAATTTTTACCATTTATATTACAAGTTTCAAGTCTATGATTAATAATCTACCTTAATCTTAGTTAATTTATTGTATGGTTGTCCTATGTACATAAAAATAACTGAATAAATCTATGTTATCTAGGTTCAAAATTAAAACCACATTTTTATTGCGCCATATTTTCCTGGTGATCAGCTGAGCGCCCTTTTTTCTGATACCCGGTGGAAATCCACTTGGATTTCCATTGCCCTGGGCAAGGCGAAGGGGTGTGCTGAACTCTTCGGCTTAAATCACCGGAGTGCTTTTCCGTTCCCTATTTTTGGGGGCCACGGGAACGCTTTCGCAAACTACCGTAAAACAGCTAAGCGTCTACCGCAACGTCTTGAATTAATTCTATTCCAGTCGTGACAGCACACTCACGGTATAGAATAGTGACTCTCTTCCACAACTACAATAAGGAGATTATGCAAGTCCCTTTGTTCAGTCTTAAGACATAAGAAAAGATGAGGCTTACGTGTTTAAATGCTGCAACAGCTTGCCATCGCACTTCTGATTGAATTCTTCCGCAGTGCGCGTCAACTCGAACTTCTTGTTCGTCTGGTATACGCACAGGACCAGGCCTTTCTGAAATTGTATTTTTTTTTTAATTGTCTTTTTTTAGATTAGATAAATATTCTATTATGAACATGTGAAACCTTTCCATACTTCTAATATTATTACAGTCATCAGGACTATGAAAGAAATCATATCAGATCCCATATAGGGTCATATTGGTTAGTTAGTTTTGTTTAAGGCTTAGGAGTAATATTTCCAGCCACAATAAACCTACATTCTGCTCTTTACACATACTTTTAACATACATTTTCACAGCCAGAACTTAGTAAATATGCATTATATATTACCGCAGTGGTGCTACATGGATCACTAGGTGGTTTTTCCTCTTCCTTGGGTAAAGAAGGAATACAACATAGTCTTGTGTTCAATATGTTATAATTCACCCTATTTCGTAATAGTCTAGCACTCGTAAACAATTTAGAAAATATCATTTTAATAAAAATAAATTAAAAACTGTTTAATAAATCATTCTTTAATTTCAATTAAAAATAAACCATCTAGATGTACTAAGTATTCATTTTTAAATCTGGAACCTTAGTGTATGTATGTTAAAGTAAAAAAGTTTAAATAATAGTGATTAAACCTTTGTTCATTATAAATCATGCAATGTTAAGACAAGTACAGGTATAATTAATGAACCCCTGTTTAATATAGCCATTATTAATTACACTTTAAAAAAATATGCAATCAGGCCATGCTGAAGTATTTTTCATCATAAACTCACTCAACTTCCAGTGCATAACAACTGTAAATAAATGCATTCTAAATAAATCACAATCAAATTTGAATAACAAATTCATTTCAATGCCACATAAATATTATAAAAATAACTAGCGATAATTAACAATTAATACATTGGATACCTATGTACCTATTTTTTATTGCCAATATTTAATTTAAAAGATGTTGTCTTAGGCACATGTCTGATGGTCAATGATACTCTAGTATCTCTTGGCACAGTTGACATTCTAGTATAATTATTTGAACACATTTTTAAATTAATAATATTATCATTTAAGACATCCTCTGTAACTTCTTCAATACAATGCAAATAGTTATGGAACAGTGTGTCTTGTAGGACTAACAAACTCCTTGGTTCAAGTAACAGTGAGAATGCAGGTTCAGTGTTGATTGTGTTGTCATCTTTAGCCTCCATGAAGGTTAGGACACAATGAGATCCTACTGACAGTGTAGTGATGGTGGGATAGAACAGAGACCCATCTAAGTGTGGCATTATACCCTGTCCAGGTAAGTACTCATTTACTAGGACATGGTTGGGATGTTTCCCCCCCATTAAGTCAAGCCTGTCTATCTTATCAAGGTAAGTCTCAAGCCATGGAGGCATAGCCTCTGCTATCATGCCATTCCTATGGGGAATCCCACCCCAGTTCTGCAGTCTTCTATTTGTAAGTTGTGTCCATTTTGGTTTTGGTGCTGCATAAATATGGTTTAAAACTGACTTCTCTTCAGTTTGTGATAAAAACTCCGACACATAGAATGCAGTGTTAGGGGCCTGAAAAAGTTAAAGGACATATTATAAGTAATGCTTTAAAAGTTTATTAGACATTAAAGCTTTGGTTCTTTAAAATAAAGTAATAGTAACAATTTTTTTTAATAAATATCTTTGACAAAATAATTGTTATAATAAAAAACGGCGGCTATAGAATCATTACATTTATATCTTATCTTAATTGACATCAATGATTGTCATTACTCACAGATTCTACCCTGAAATCTTTTATGGAATGGCCTTTATTCGACATATTCGATTAAATGTACTTGTTGTTATATTATAATAATTCCAGAACTGGTGGTTTCGTTTTGTACTATTTTGCAACTTGTTCAAATTGACGTTTTCAGCAAATGTAAACAGATGAATGTCGGCTCGTCACTTTAGCATACTTAAAAATACGTGTTGTTACAACTCAGTTTCGTGATAAAAATTGATTTACAATATTAAACTGATATTATTAACTCAAACCCCATAAATTGTGTAAAAGAATGATCTTATTTTTACCGTAATTTATTTAATTAATTTGTTTAACAATACTAAGGAATTTTTAACGAAAACTTAATCAATAACTAAACGTTCCACTGTATGTATTGTTGCCACATTTAAAAACAGCTATTTGACACTTCAGTTGTAATACGTTTCGTTCATTAAAAAGCTAAGAATTTGTTTACTTATTTAACGATCAAATAAACTTACTTGGGCTTTTTTCCAACTATTTTTAAACTCCGGACAGCTGGAATCTATCAAAATTCATACATCATCATAGTTTATTCAAGAATTAATTTTAGAAGTGCACATTTAACACGCGACCTTTCCCTGCAGTAACAAAACATATACAGCTAATATTTTTTGACAGAAGCGTACAGAAGATAAAAATGTTATTTGTTAATAATTTTTTTGTAAATATTTGTTAAATGAGCAATTGTAGAATGTGATCACAATGGGCGGCTGCATAGGAATAACTAGAAGTGGTAGCGGACCCATAGAGGAGTCCTCGGCTACCGTGTCTCGGCCTAATTCAGGTAGGGTAAGCGATCATCTGTCTCTGCAGAGACGTCGAGTGCGTGTTCTTATAACTCTTTGTTTTAGGCGGCCTGAGGAAGAATCAGTCGCTATGCCACGAGACCATAAGATGGAAATCGGACGTGCCATTGACAGAAGGACAGCTACGTAGCAAAAGGGATGAGTTTTGGGATACAGCGCCGGCGTTCGAAGGACGCAAGGAGATCTGGGACGCATTGAGGGCAGCCGCCGTTGCCGCAGAGGCGATGGATTTTCAACTCGCGCAGGCGATACTTGACGGAGCCAGTGTATCTGTACCCAATGGCTACCTTACAGAGTGTTATGATGAATGGGGCACAAGATATCAGGTATGCTACGTTCACCTTCTTATTTAGGCTGCAAGTGCAGTTTAAACAGCCTCATTATGATTCTGTTATAGTTTGAGCTGACCTTCAGAGGTGTCCTTATTGTGGATACTCATTTATAAATTTAACTCACTTATTGTTGACTGTTATCATTACAGCAATGGACACTCAAAATATTATGGTTTGTTGACAATACTACTGTGGGAAACTAATAATCTTTTCCTTTTTAAGTCTTTGCTGTTAAGACTTATTATTTTAAGCACAGCCAACAGTTGTTTCTTATTGTTTTTATTTACTATTAGTTTATTGATGAGCATCCAAGGTTATGCTAACAATAATTACTTTTTGTTTTAGTTAAAAAGTGGAAAATGGTTTTATTCTTTAAATCAATAGAGTACAACAATAATATTGTGACATAAAAATATAATGATCAGATATAGCTTTTAGGTTTTATACTACATATGCTATAAAGTTTTGTTGCATAATGTTTTGGTTCAAACTAAATTATTTTATGCTTAACTTTACTATGCTCCAGAATAAGCAGTCAGATAATATTCTTGGGTCTTTAACCAATACTATCACTGCAATGTAGATTATATATTGTAAATATGAGAAGATCTGGTAGCTGTAGGTAATTGTTTGAGAGAATGGGATTCCACACCAGCCTTGTTGCCAGTATTTTTAAATTGTAGTACTGTAATAAAACAGAACTTTCACTTTTTTGACTTGGACTGCTAAGTGAAACAGTGATGGCTAAGTGGTATGATCGTTCAACTGTCAAATTTGTCCATTCATTTATTTGAATCTCTGCCAGCACCAATGTCCTTTCTAATTTATGGTGGTTCTAGTAATATGGTATACAAGAACTTCATGAGGTTAACAGTGCTTCTAAGAATTTTCCAAAGGTCCATTATGCCATGTCAGTGGCCTACATATAGTTTAAACTCTGACACTAGGGGGTATATCAACCATAGGAAATGAAGACGACCTTCCCCAAAACTAGAACAAGCAATTATGTTCCATTATAAATGTAACTAACTACATAATACTACATAATTTCTTTAGCAATAATGATATGGATTTCAGAGCATTGCATCAATTTGATAATATTGTAATTGAGTATTAATGGTTAAAGTAATCAATTGCCTTCTGATAGTGTGTCATGAATATTATAACACAAACATTTCAAGTCAAGATGATTAGGTAATATTATTATTAGTGTATTTGGCAATACAATAGTGCTAGCGATTACTTGAATTATATTGTGATGATCTGATCTGAGACCAAACTGAAGTTTTGTTGTATCCAAAATGCCTAAGAAAATGCAGGGAATATTATTGTTTTTTTTACTTGAATTTATATTAATTGAGAGCAGCTCAGATTTGATTTATAATAATTTTTGAAGCGCGATGCCAAAGCCAATCAAAATATGTCAGTTGTACTTGTAATATTTCACCCATTCATGTGGCCAACTTATATGATTAGGTCCCGATATACTGCCTATCGCCGCCAATAAACATGGTGAAGGAAGCCAGCGGGCGGGACTCGCCGGCGGAGTGGTCGGAGCCGGTGGAGGGCGGCACGGAGGTGTCGCTGCGGCTGCGCCTCTCCAACACCTGCAAGGACGTCGACCTGGCCGTCTACTCCCGCCACACAGTCGCACAGTGCAAGAATAAGTTACATGTGAGTACCACTACATCATCAAATTAATACTACAGGATATGTTTTTAATGTGTTTGAATTCTGAATTGCTTCTTCAATAATTATAAAAGTCAAACCTTGAGTGAATAAAAAGTTAAGTAGACAGTACCCTCCTTGAGTCACAATTAGGTAAAAGCTAGATCAAAACCATGTTAGTTTTTTTATTACTCTTATTAGTTTACAAAGATGATTTAAAAGACCAATATTCGGTTAGATCATAATTGTTATATGCTACATGTTTGTTTAATTTGTAATACACTAATGCCTGATTTTCTACTTTAATAGCTTAGTAACTGACCTAACCATGCGTTAAAAGTCCATTTCATACTATGTTGCGCAGAATAAATTTAGCTCACTAATTTACTTGGAGTGGGAAGACTAAATAGTAATAATCACCTCAAAACATTGATAGGTGCTAATTTTCTTCTATTAGCGTGTCATCGAGTGATCATATTCAACCTTCTTGATAAAATCCTTGATTATTATTTAATACATAGACTTCCTCGGAAGTAGCGCCGTTTATATGACGCTTGCAAATCATTGATTTGATTACATCAATGATATAAAGATTTTGTCACAGCCCATAAAATAGAAATATACGTGCCTTGACCTGTCAATTGTGGTTCAAAGTTCTCCTTATAGTATTAGAAATAATCCTAGTTGCATTGACAAATCAAAAGCTTGCAGAATTTTTTATAGTATGAAAAACGTACACATTTCTAGAGGGACTCATTCATATCAGAAATGTCTACGTTTCTTAAGTTAATTAAGTTCTTGTTTTCCAAAAAATAAAAAAAAAAACAATATTGTACCAAACAAATAAAAAAAGCTTAAATAAGTAACCATCGCTTTAAAGCCTTAAAAGCTAATTTATTATTAAAGACGGCTGGAAATTACTACTAACTGCAGCGAGTATAAAATTCTACGGCAGACATGCACCAGTTTCTACTCCAATCATAATATGAATAGCGGTATTCGCTTGCTTATTTAATATTCAATAACAAATTATATAATACTTGAGTGACTTGTTTGCAAGGATCCGCGTTGTTATTGTAAATTAATTTAACGTCGGCTGGCTTGGTTTACTTAAGTCGCTGGTATTTGTGATCAAATTAATTATGGACCCGTCTCGTTTGCGGCGGGTTGTCTGTCCAACTTTTGAATGCTGAATTTAAGGGTCAGTAAGAACGTCTTTTCGGTCTAAATAAAGGATGTGCTTAATAAACATAGTAGTAATTTAAAAGGAATAAATAAGCTTATTATATGTTTGAATGCTTACATTGAAGTGGCACATTACAATAATTATTTTTATCTGTAGATTATGTCATAAACCCAAAAGAATTCCGGAAAGCTATACAAAACAAAAACCCTCTAAAAACTTCTTATAAATGGGATTCCTTATGAAATAAGTGTATGTAAAATAACTAAAACGTAGGCTATTAAGAACGACGTCGACGTTAAAATTAGTAGCAGAGTAACAAAGTTGGCTCGCGATAAACTTATGTATTGTGTTGTATGTGAAACACGGTCACTCATGACTCATGACGTAAGCTGCCGATGCGAAATTTTGCAACACAACAGCAACGCCGCGCCTTGTACGGCGGGCCATTAGGCCATACGTCAAGTAAATGACTAATTAAACAAAATCAACCTTATTGCTTAGACATAAAAGCCATACGAAACACATCTAACTTAAAGTTGCTATGTATGCGCGGTTGACTGTACTGCTACCATTTTTATTTGAGACAGGGTTGTCATTTGTGACGCTATTGTTTGTCTGGGAATCACTCTCATACATTATATTCATAGTTTCAATAATAATCGATTTTTTATACACATTTAATGTTTACGCGCGCACACGATTTAGTACTGACTCATGTTAATCAGTCAGATTTGTTACCACAAGATTAAAAATTCAAGGTTCAAATAGAATATAATTGTTTCTTTTAAGGATATACTAATATATTTTTAGATACTCACAGTTTAAAACGCATATTTTAATTATATGATTTAAATGTGCATATGTAACAAAATTTGTTATACAACACACTAGTATATAACAATATACTGGTCATCAATATCTCCTTTTTCTTTTCGACAAGGAAATGCTTAATAAATTAAGACATTTTATAGAAGTGCTTCACTGCCCCAAAGGTCAGAGTCACCTGTTCAATGACTCTCAGTTTGGGACAATTACAGCTGACCTACAGAAACATTTACTCGACTGTTTTTCAATAAAATCAAGGACAAATACATAATAATTATATTTTTTTAAAGTTCACAAGCGATTTTAACGGATCTGATCTTTATCGCCACAAGGCAGAATTAAGTTGCCAAAGTAAATTGTGTTCCGACCGAGAACAAATTATGAACGCATGCAAATGAACGTGTTGCGGAAATGGTGGAGCAGAAGGCCTAGCTAACGCTGGCGTGAGAACTATTATGAAGAACCTTAGAATTTGTACATAACGTTAAACGTTAATCTAGTTAAGCCGAATTATAGTAAATTGCCTAGACTTAACGCATAAATTAATCAACAAATCTGTCGGGTCAATAGTATTATCTGTCTTTATAAACAAGCTCGAAACTTGACTACTAAACATCCATTTTTTTCTTTACGACTAAATAAGTAGCTGATTAAGTTCATTCCTCGTAACGTAATGTACGTTACGAGGTACAACAACGGGATGACAAGAGAATGGTCGCTTTAGAATCCGATGTAGAGTTCTGCTCACCCATTTTTAAAACACCTGCGTGATGCTAGACCCACTAAAGGTGGCCGTTTAGCTCGGCTACTAGTCAGTAGTTACTGCCGGCATTCAATTTGGAAGCCACAACAATAATTACTGTGGCGTTGACCTAGTAACCGTAGCTGTGCAAGGAGTATGTTCACTCGTAGGCTTTCTCTTTGTGTGGAATACAATGCCAAATGTCATTGTTGTTTATCTACGGTTCACATTAGGACTTGTTTGACGCCCGATCATTATCGGACAGTTTTCTTTTCTGGCTTTATTGTGTTAGACGAATGGAATGGGTAATGGACAAGGTTCATTTGAATGCGGAGAAAATGTGTTGTTCCATTACAGCTCTTTCTAATACATTTAAAGTTGAAAGGTTATCATTATAAAAAATAAATTAAAAATAATAAGGCTATCCAAATTTGTTCTTTCTTTGAGAAATGACCTTTGCCCTACTGTGAGACAGGGTCAGACAACTTTTATTATTTCGAACTTCCTAATTGACATCTTTAAATGTGGCACATTTTTATACGAATGCTCGCGTTTCGCACTCGCGGATTGAGGTCAGTCTGACATAAATGTCACGTGCGTAAACAAGATTATTTTGATAAAATTTAAGCTTGATTATCCGCCACACGCAACAATAAGCACGACTTTATATTGTGCTCATTAATTTTAAAAAGTAGTTCGTTTTATTTTGATTGTGTTAAAACAACTATAAACTTGAAATCTCAAGGCGCGCAATTGTTTGCTATTTAATTTAACAATACAGTTGCTTAAAGTTTGTGAATAAATTAATTATTTTGTATATTTTTTTGACCATTTAATGTCACTTTGATTATCTGTATCTGTTACCGACACCAACAAAGCAATTATGTAGACAATCTAAAATTTAACTTAACATATAATTTATATTTGCAGGCTCAAGAAAACATAGAGCCGTGGCGGCAACGCTGGTTCTACGGCGGCAAGCTGCTGGGCGACCGCCTCATGGTGGAGGAGGCCAAGATCACGCCCGGCTACGTCGTGCAGGTCATCGTCAGCACCGACCCGCAGCCGCCGAGCTAGTCGCGCACACACTACTGCGTCTTTGTGGTACTTTGCATTTATTTTTCCATATTATTTGTGTAAAGGCGACAGCTCAGCGCCAGTGCGAGTTTTAAACTGATGACGTCATTTGACAGGCACGGTTAGCGCCATCTGTTGATAGTCGATGGATGTTAACTTGACATTTATGTTTGAACGGACACAATTTAAAACTCACACTTGATGCGCGTTAGGGTCTTAGTATAAAGGCTCTTTCTTGTCTTAGATAGTACGGAGTAGGCTCAAACGTCTCTTGGCTCATGTGTACGACTACGTATAAGCTCTCTCACGCTGTCGTACTGTAGTTATATTTCTATATTTACTGATTATAATTATTTATGTTTTGTAGATTATAGTTTAGGTTTGGGCCATACATGCGCTTTGTGTCAATCGTAGGAAGCACAAGCGACCGTGGCGCCTTTTGTGCTCATTTTACTGTCAAGGAATGTACTATGGAGATTGAAATCTATATAAAAACTTGCATATACTCACAACTCCTCAATGTCGAAGTTTTTTGTATAAAGTGCAATAAAATAACGGGATAACCCGTAGTGATGATATAAATATTAAAATAAATATATTCATTCAACAACATTGTTTTTTCTGTATGTTAGAGTAAAATCGCCCAGTGAAATAAATATGCTCATAATAACTGCAAAATATCACGAAGACGCTACGGCGAAGGAAACGGAGCAACATAATCCACGTAATAAATTTATTTATTCTGAAGTAACAAAGTGGACGAGAAAATAATATTTGTAACCTATTATGTGAAGTGAGCCCTGGGATATACAATAATCAAATAAAAATATTTATTAAACTAGTTTGCAACAAATATTTTCATAATATTAATTACAAAATTGGTAAAAAGAAAGTTTTATTGATTAACTGGTCAGTAAACTAACCAAGCAGTGATGCTTCTTTGTTTAAATCAAAACGCATTTCACCTCTATGATGTAAATACCTACATATTGTATGTCCTTAGGGCTATCTTCGACATATAACTCTGTGCTCGATACTAAGGCTCGATGACCACGGCGAACAACGCTTGTTACGTGTCGCCTTGTATATTACATTCTTATCTGTATCGCGTCCATGAAATATGTAACATTTGTTCTATATCAAATCTCAGATACATTCATAGATAAAAATTAACATAAAATATATGCGTCGGTAAAACAGTGGAGGGGTAATATTGTGCCGACGCTTCTGATTGGCTGAATTAAATGCACGCATATGAAAACACTATCATGTAACTGTATTATAATTATTTACGAAGCCTGCTCCCAAAGTAAATTAGGGTTAACTTCAAAGTTTTACCGGATTTTTTTGATGTAAATGTAATGTTTCAATTATCTATTTAAAAGAAATATGATCACAGACAAACGTTACATATCTTATGGAGGTAATCTCACGCTAATAATTTGTATTAGAATCGTATAAATTGTCTATATTTATATATAAAATGCCCCAATTGTAGTGATTAATATGTTATATGTATATTGCAGTGATAACTGGATAGTTTAAGGCTATACGATGGGTACACGAGTAGGAGCGGAAATACATTTTTATATGAACAAAGGATTTTAACACAGAAATGTTTTTATTCAGTTTCATTGCTAAAGGTCTGTAAATGTACCGCTTAATATCATTGATACACCAGGGAAATGTTCATTTTGTAGTCAAGAAAACTGTCTTTATTACCAGAAATTGATTTTAAGGAAAAACCTACTTAGAATACACACAGACAATAACATGGCTCTACTGTAGCTACTCATTAAATTAGTTGTAACGTACTAACACTAGAGGGCGTTGTCGCACGTTTGCTGTCCGTCCGACGCTCACGCTAAACGGATATCATAAGAAAAATGGGAACTTACATATTTCATATCATCTATAATAGAATAATCGCTATTTTAAATGTTTTGCTCACTGTATATGCGAACGCAACTGCGATAACACTCGTTATATTTATCAAATTGTAACTATATATATATTTACACGACTCGAAGGATTTTTATTTATTAAATAGGTTTCACTTTAAGGAGCTTGTATACTTGTTTTTTTTTTCTATCGATTGTTTTTATTTTATGGCCGTCTGTGTGCCATTCATAAAGAACCAATTGTTAACTGGCCTCTTTATAAGATATTTATTTTGTGCTGCTTTTTATGTGGCATGCATATTCAGCCTCCTAATTTTGCCTGGTAACTTTTCTAAATAAAACTTTTTAGTCGAACAGTTGCTAAGCAAAGTAAACTTAACTTAAATAAAGGTTTAGTTTAATTAAAATAGCTTCATAATTAGTTGACACTCAAATAACGCCTACATCATTGTTTTTATATTCAATCTGTTAAATAATTTACACCGTTACCATAAAAAAGAAGACCACCATTTAATCTGAGTGAAAGAGGTCAATAAAGTTTCCCTTGCGGTATCTACAGGTTGTTTATAAATGCATGACTTATAAGCGAGAAATGTACACAAAACATTATTATGGTAACGTTTGAAGTATTAATCTGCCATAACGTACCGCGACTGCCATCTATTGTGATGTTGTGAGAGTTTTCTTTATATACTTACTGAATTATTATAATAATATATTGTTTATTTTTAATATTTTAATCGAACGCTAGATGTTAATTTTGCATTCTGTAAAGTCGTTGAACATTGGCCGCGTGTTGTTCAAACTTTTTGGTGTTATGCTCTATCGCTTACATTTTAATAAAATAAAGTTTTATAAGTCGTCAGCCAGTCTGATTCGACGTTGCCATGGTTACATAAATAACGCGCCAATGTTCATAAGAGCTGCTTTTCGGACTAACTTATCATTGATTTATACAAGCGTACAAATGTGTAACTTGTAATAATGTATTTAGTGTTAAATTTTGCACACGAGTTAATTAACGCAAAATTATAAAGTTGTTAGTGATTTGTGAAATGTATTCTTATTGAAGAAATTATTAAGATAAGTTTCGGTTACAATTGTATTTTGTTATGATTTTGTATATGATGGAAACGTATAGGAAATATCGATATTTATAACTAATCGATTTTATAACGATCACTCGCTATTATTTGATCTAACTTTAATGTTTCCGTTGAATCAAGCGATATGTATTGCGATCATCTTACGACTGTACGTTAGTTTCAAGTATATTTGTCGTGAAAAATAATCGCAGTACATATCGAAACAAAATATTATTTAGATGTAAAACATAATTAATTCTTCTTTTAATATTATGGCCTTATATGATACTCAGTGGGACTCCGACAAATATAAATAATGCGTACTTATAGATGTGGTCATTGTACAAAACTAAAGACTATACAATCAGTTTAAGCACAAATTATCAATTCGTCATTTAGTCGCTGTTCCTTATTGGTAAAACAATCATTATGTTAAAATAATTTTTAATCATTGCTGTTTTACGCACTGCCTAGTAGTAAACATCAGGCAATGTTATTTTAATCCACTAATTGTATGACGTATGAGTAAGGGACCCTCTGGCACTTTCATAAGTACCCACAAATCTCGCGAAAGCACTCCTACATACTAATCTAGGCCTAAAGCCTCTCAGACAATATTTACTTACATATCGACCCGATCCTTTCTTATGTACATGATAAATAGATTTATCGATATGTTGTTGATTCATAACTTTGTATAAATCCCATACCTAGTGATATGTAACAGTCTCAACAGCATTTATATATAAATCGGAATATTTCAATGATTATAGTTTTATTTTTTTGAAAATATGCATATGAAGATATAGAATATAGAGATACTAAAATGTTAACAGTTATAACTTGAATTAAATATTGTAAGGATAGACTCTGTAACAATATTAATTCAGTAATATTTTGTTTATGTTTTCACTGAGGGATTTTGATTATTCTTTTGTTTTTATACAATTTTCTTGTATGATATTTTACAGATGTGGGCGGGGCCAATTCATATTAAGAATTTCACAATTACCTACTATTTACTTTTTTGTTTTCTATGTACGATAGAGTTTAGTTCAGGTTGTAACTGCTAACAGTCTACGTTATATTTCTAAATTGTAATAAGAGGATTATAACATTTTAGTACTAACTTATTAGGTTAGTTTTAGTATTTATACATAATTATTTAATAGTTAAATTGGGAAGAGGCTTGAGATATTATTTAGTTTGACGATGGTGACTCTGTAAACATTACCTACATACTTTCATTTTTTTTTATAAACATTGTCTTAAGTCCTATTCATCTGTACCCTGGTATGTAAGGACTTAACTCAAAGGAAGCGATAGTAGCTACAACAACTAAGCTATTTGCAAATCCTTTAGTGATGGGTGAAACGATATGTTTTAAGAAAGCATTCGATTCTCTTTAATTAAGACTGTTTTGTAAAATAACTCAATCTGTTATAGATGATGAGGATAATATGTCACTACTAATGTTACAGAGTTACCATTTTCATGAACATTTACTATGTTTTCAAGTTAAACATTTTATCATAGAAAATTCTAACAATACGTACATGTACATGCACGCTACATACAACTTTATGTAAAGGATATATGTTCTATAATCGCGATCACGACTTGTGATTAGTGTGGCGCGAAGGCTTGAACTGCATCCACACACAACATTGATTCTCGCCAAGACACTCCGCCTAAACAATGTCTAAACCAAATGTAGTTCTCGCCTAACACACAATAGACTGAAATTGCCAGTGTAAAAAATAGTATTTGTTATCTGTGAACAATTCTCCTGTGTTACCATCAACAATAAATTTTAATGTCTCACTTTACACTAATTTCTTCAGTTATATTTAGGTTACATTGCAGTCGGCCATAGCTAGGTATACAATAGTCTTTACGGTCTAAAACATGTTTAATTTCGGACTAAGGAATTATGTATGGTGCTATCATTTGTTTTACTACAACTGAACCTGTTTCTATTAATGTTTGTTGCATTTTACTATGGGCGTACTTACATAAATTTGTACTAAAAATGTCTACAGGAAATTACTGCCATGCTAACGTCATCTAGTTTTTCACAAATATTAGGTTCTGATTTATGCTTTATGCATTTTTTTTATCAAATTGTTATCCCATATGAGTTCAATGTACGTTTCATAGTCATATCACATTCTATGAACGAAAGGTTCGCCATTAATAATTTCTTTCATAAAATGTAACTATAAACACATACGGGTAATGTCCAAAATTGTAAACTTTATTCAAATGTCATACTCACATCTTTACAAATATATGTCTTTGTTCCTTTTTCCTCTTACAATAAGCACTGTATAGTCGGCGCCACAATTGTTATTTATGTTGCTGACTGTACCTCCTTGGAATGTACCAAGCAATAAAATTTATTTACGTACGCAAGAATATTGATACAACATTATTTCCTTTATGTATTTCCTTATTTAGTTTAATGATGTGTGCATACCGCACTGTTACGCTCGAAAATATATATTTTTTATTTGTATATTTTAAATGACGTTCAAATGTCTATTTCTCAGTGTAGCAAATGTTAATAATTCTCTTGAAATCAAAATGCTGTGGTGTTTTGGTTAAACAGCTATTAAAAGATTGTCCGAGTGTATTGTAACTAGCACTTCAAGCCGAGTTTGGATCATGCCTGTATTGTTACAAGTGTGTAGATAGATAGATTTATATATTAACAAATTCACTGCGTGTAAAGGCCACCTGGGGGGGGGTTACCACCACCTCCTATAGTCCTACTTTTGAAGTTGTAGAAGAAAGAGACGCCACTCTACGCTATGTAACGCACTGTCTCGCTTCCGCAGCTCCAACAGTCTTATTATAGGAGGTGGTGGTAAGAACCCTGTACATTATGGAGCGCCGAACGACACATCACTATGTCTACACACAGTTTTGTAAATAAACAGATTTTCAGTGTGTAAGCAATATTAGCATTTTAAATTTTCAAATAAAACACTTTGTGAATAACATGCTTTGTGTATTTGGTTATTTATTGTGCCGTGTGGAGAGATAAACTTTTGACGTCCCCTTTTAACGATTGGTTTCCTTTTAATATTAGCGAAACTATCAGTCAAGGAAAGAAGTATTTGTTTTCCAAGCTGATTCTGTCCCACAGCAGAGCAAATGCCTCATTATTTTCTTTCTATCTCTCTCTTCTATTTAGTTCCTATCAGTAACGAGAGCAAAATACTAATACATGTAGTATCTTATTTTCAGCATATATATCAAAATATTCTCCCTCAAAAATAAAAGCCATAAATAAAAACTAAATAACTTTAATGGTGAATAAATGCGTGTCTACTTTGGTATATACTTGAGCAGCTTGATCTCGTGCATGAGCCAGATGGAGAGCGACAGCAGCACGAGCGAGCCGGACTGGTGCGACGCGGCCAGCGGCGTCGGCACGTAGTGCAGCAGGGTCAGGATGCCCAGGCTCACCTGACATAGGACGGAAATAATGCTGTAATGCTGGTATAGTTATATCGAAATAAATAGATCCGAGACCCGTCCCAGGAGGGAAAAATGTTAGGCTTAGCAGGGGGTAAAGGCTGCCGAAGATGGGACGAATTACGGACTTTTAAGTAGGTCGTAAATGGAATCATAGTATTGTTAGGGTTCCGTTATTTTTTGTTTTGAATACCCAGGTAGAAGTGGAAACTATGTAAGGGTGCGTCGACATCTGGCGAATGTGCCTACGAGCTGCCCGCGAACCGTTGTGACTGCACGTGGCCGCCAACACGCAAACGGCTCGCAAGCTGCACATTTTCCAGATATGGACGCACCCTAATATTGTGGGAGAGTGAGATCTTTCAAACATTTGACTGGGTCAGTTATCTACTAATTTGCCGTTGTATTACGGGCATCTGGTATCCTGTTGCAAGAATGTGGGTAATGGCTCGTTACCTGCAGCCAGGCCATGGCCCCGAGCGCGTGCGTGACCCTCCTCGCCGCCGGGGACAGCGGCGCGCGGCGCGCCAGCAGCCACAGCGCCGACGTCAGCAGCAGCGTGCTCGTGCCCAGCACGCGGTGGTCGAACTGCACCGTGGTCGGGTTCTCTGTCACGTTGCGTAAGGCAGGGGTGAACGCTAGGATGTCGTCCGGGATCCAGTCGTCGCCCATCTTTGGGAATGAGTTGTACACTAGACCCGCGTCCAGACCCGCCACGAAAGCGCCTGCAATTTTTCAAGCAGTCAGATTTTATCAACAATCATGTTACAGACGTTTCTTACGACATAAAAGTAAGTGTTGCATCGCACTTCTTACCTGACACGGCGGTAAGGAAAGCCATAGCTTTAACTGTATGCGTTAAAGCTGTCACTGTCTTTAGCTCCTTCAGAGTCTGAAGGGCGGTAGCAGTGGGGAAGGGGCGCAGCATCCTGAGAGCTCCCGAGAGGAGCCCCGTGTACAGGATGAATGCTAAACTTAAATGCGCTGCCAATCTGTACTGAGACACTCGGGGCACGTCTGAAGGTCCTTGGAAACGGTCTTCTAAACCAGATTTTACCATGTACCAGCCCATGAGACCCTGCAAAGCACAATGGCATTAGTAGGTGAAGTTATTTTTATTATAAAATGTTAGTCTTAAGCCTATTTTCTGTGTTCGTCGTTACCTGTGCCCCGACAAGTGCGCAGTATGCCGCCACTCGCATCTTCATGGACTTGTCGAGGTAGCCGCGCGCCCAGAAGAAGGCGGCGGGCAGGAACATGGCGGCGCCTATCGCGCGCCCCCACGTGCGGTGCGCGAACTCCATGTACCAGATCCATTTGAATTCTGATACTGTCATGGACTGGTTTTTGCTGGGGAGAGTAGAAAAAAATGAGATATGATTCTCACAGCGCAGATACTTATGTTAAAAAATATTAGTCTTCACAGTGATCAAAGTGTGTTTTATGTTCGTTCTTAATTAATCTAAGTATACTTAGTTTTAGTTATCGTTTAAAAGGCATTGTGCTATATTAAAAAACACTGAAATTAAAATGAGCATAAAAGTCAACTATTTTGGACTTTTTATAGTAGATCAGCGGGGGCATTCTCATCCAACATATAGCATTAAAGCGCACGTACTATATGAACTCGGGGTACTGCTGGTACTTCTCGAACTCCCTCTGCCACTCCTCATCAGTGCGCGGCATCTGCTCGCCCGTCAGCTTCCACGTCACCATCGACAGGCCAGACTCTGTCAGTCTTGTCACTCCACCTGGGTACCACAAATCGTCGACATTGCAAATGCATTGAAAGGAAAATAGTGGTAATTTTGGTGTTTTGTGACAGGCTCTAATCGTATTTGGGTTGTTGACGACGTTAGTTTGAATGTCTATACGTTAAACTACAGGAAAGCAAAATGCTTTATTACAAAAAGCATAACTGAAATCTGTTTTCTTTATTTGCCTGCTAACAGAATTGAAAGACAGTTAATGTTTACAAAAATATTTTGAGTTATCTGAATTCCTCAAAATTCTACATCGGAAACCAAATGGATATGTATGTTTACCTACTCACTTTCACAGATCCATCGAAGGAAGAGTGATTTTAAAAACACTCTTCCTCTTAAATATCAATATTATGGTATTTTCTGTAAACTGTACTTTTTACGCAAATGTAATGAGAAGAAATAAAACAAAAATATTTTCTTTACAACATATTTATTGTTGTAAAATATTTAAAGTAACATCTTAAAAAATATCGAATATTAAATGTAATTAAAAGACTATTGACCTTATAATTATGCTATAGGTACAACGGCAACATCAATTATTTCATAATTTCCCTATTTTTGATAATACTATTTTTCTAATACCAAGTCGATTCGAGCCCAATTCCAAACAACTACCATAACCTAACTAAATCTACCACATTATCTGAATAATAACTCACCAATCTAAATTAAGTAGGTATGTACTTATTTATACAAAAATATCTCTTTATCAAACCTACCAAACAGTAGTTTATTAGTGGAATCATCAATCGAAAGTCTAATTCGTTCGAACTTTCACGTTATTTTAAATGAGAATAACACTTCCTCTTCGAAACAATAAAAGGAATTTATCAGACCCGATTAAAATTTATAAATAAGGTAAAAATATCATATCAACGTCGAATTTAAAATCTAACCAATAATTTCATATCACCCACGCGTTTACATCACTGTATCAGAGGCCTACCATAACTTTTAAAAGTAATAATGTTGCGACTGTGGAATAGAGACATCGCTATACGTAGAGTAGTACGCTGTTTTGCTTCCACGAATGCGTCAGTATTAGTGCTTGTACACGTTGACTCGCGGGCGCGGTGGCGGGCGATGTCACGAAATATCAAACATATGAGGTGCTTCCGAGTGTTCACGTTCAAAACGCACGTGCGGTCCAACTAGCGGGCTAACTAGCGACTGGCGCGCGCGGCGAGCTCGCGACAATTTCAAACGCTTGAGACCTGTGTGTGTGTTCACGTCGAACTAGCGGCGGCGCGCGCGTTTCACTCGCGACGTCAGGTCAGTTCAACCAGTTTGAATTTGTCGCTAGATGCGATAGCGCGTTTTTATCATGTCATTCAGTACAGAAGAGAAATCTTGAAGGATGTTCCCTCAAAATACCATATAAAGTATGAAATTCACCATACCGTTCTCTTTCTTTATTAATTTCGTGCACACCAATTCTAATTTTTTGGCATCTCCCACTTTAGGTATGAATTTTCGGTTAAAAATAAAAGATCGTCGTCCATGTTTACAACCTCTGAAATACGTCACGATCGAGCGAACGCCTGGCGTTTAATGTGAACACGAGCCCGCCACGTCTCCCGCGCCCGCGCACGCGCCCGCGCCCGCGCGTTGCAACGTGTACAAGCACTTACTTTTAAAGGGTAGTAGTGGGTCCCCAGTCCTACTACAAGACTGCAGATCATCTGTCCTACTTTTTACCATTCGTAGTTTTGAGCATGACATCGATGATATAGTAAATGGTGTATAGCAGTAAGAGATAGCCGGCTACCATACCTAGCACGACGGCTGTGAACACCATGCCGGAGCACCCCAGCAGCCAGTAGCCGACGGCTTTGGACGACTTCGGGCTCGGCTTCGGCGCATTGCTGCAGAAGCGGACTATTATGTTCTGCGGCTTTAGCAGGTCTGATAGCTGGAGACAATAATGAGTAACAAAAATTATAACTAATCTGAATGAAAGTCATCAATCTAAAGAGAAATTGGTTGTTTGGATATTTCAGTCAATTAAATAAAAATTTAAGCCGTATGGGACTGGACTGGATGACGTCGATGAATGGGCCATTTTCAAACTTTAACTTATGCCTATTTATTAGAAAATAGAAAATTTGAAGTCGTACAAAAACGAATTATTTTTAATAACTTTTTTATGTACTGTTAATGATTAACTGTTTAGATACCAAACCATTCAAATAGGTGTCACGTTATTTGAATGTTATTGATTTATTTATCTCTGAACCAAAAAAAATACATCACTAAATGATTTCTGAGTACCTATTCATAATTTAGGTAATATTCCAACTGACTTCTTAGGTCAAAAATACGATAAGTGATAACTTAAATACTACACGCATCATTCAAATGCTAAACTACAGTTTATCGTACCGGGTTGCCGAAGTGCCGGAGGTTTGTAGGTAAAATATGATGAACTTGAAAAAAATATCCGCCAAGAGCGAGTCGGACTTGCCCATGAAGGGTTCCGTATTTTGCGGGTTACGATTTATGACGTACTAGCTTTTGCCCGCGGCTTCGCACGCGTTAAGAAGTATTATTGTTTAGCAAGTTAGTGTAAAAAATTAGGGCCTACAAAACTTCCTTGTGCACAATATTCTTAACTAATTTGTCATTTGGCGCTAAACCTATCAAGCTACTGGGAGAACTTACTCGTGAGCAAGCAACACAGAACTGCCCATGAGAGAAGCAATGTTCTCTCAAGTCAATACCCGCAAATTTGAGTCTGCCCCTGAGACTTGTTTATAGTCATGGCTAGTCAAAAATCTAAGAAGATTTCTACAAACATCCCCTATTTCATCCCCTTATGTGTGGAATTTATCAAAATTTTTCTTAGCGGATGCCTACGTTATAGTAGTTACCTATATGCATGTAAAGTCTCAGCCCGATCGGTTTAATTTTGACAAAGTTTCATACAAAATTTCATCCCCTATTTTATCCCCTTGGGGGTAGAATTTATCAAAATCCTTTCTTAGCGGATACCTACGTCATAACATCTACCTGCATGCCAAATTTCAGCCCGATCCGTCCAGTAGTTTGGGCTGTGTGTTGATGCATTAATTTCGATCGAATTTGATTACCATAAAAACGGTTCTAGTGAGGTAATCTTAAAAGATAGACATATACTGTCGAGGACATTTTTTTAGATCATTTCAATAGGAATAATTCTTACATACATATATTGTGTGTATCTTGAACCGTTTTCGCAGCGCACGCAACGGAAGCCCTCAAGGATGAACAATTTTCCCCGTTTTTTTATTACATTTTCCATTATTTCTTCGCTCCTAATAGTTGCAACGTGATATTATATAGCCTAAAGCCTTCCTCGATAAATGGTCTATTCAACACAAAAATAATTTTTCGATTCGAACCAGTAGTTCCTTAGATTAGCACGTTCAAACAAACAAACAAACAAACTCTTCAGCTTTATAATATTAGTATAGATTAAAAAAAACTAGATCTTGTTCATCGAATTTTCTTTGAAAGTTTACATTGTAATGCACATCATATGTACTTTTTAGGTTTTTCATTTTATTATTTCAGAAGTTACAGGCCCCCCTGCTTAGGGAAACACAAAAATACCCTCTTTTATTATTACTTTAAATCGGATTCTTGATCTAATTAGAGGGGCCGGGAAATTAAAGCGTACATACATATTTTTAGCTTAGATGTTTTCAAAGCTAAACCAACAGTTAAATTTTGTGTTTCTGCCGATGATACTTAAAATATTGCGCAACTATCACGGAATTTATTTTTCAAACTAAAAAGATAAGAGTAATCAAAAATTATAAGACTCCGGTGAAAGGTCATCAGAATTTTGAAGGAAATAAAGAGCTGTTTATATAATAACCGACCTTGGATGGCGTACATCCTATTAAATATAAACATATCTATCTTTCTACATTACGAATAGAAGTGAGAACTATTTTGAAACTTGTATTTATTCATCTAATTATCTTATGACTAAACCCACGCCGAGGGGACGACAAGTACACTGAAAGTGACTGGCACCGGCTAGGAACATGCCATTTTCGACTGTACGGAAAGCCGAGTGGTCACCACGGCAATTACCACTGTGCATGACGTGTCGCGGGTTCGATCCCTACGTAGGACACGTTCCACAAATACTTGTTCTGAGTCATGGTGTGTTTGTGCATGTAAATTGAGGATCTGTGAGTATTTCGAGTAGTTCTTCTCAGACAATTTCAAAACGTTACTGACACTAGTTGCGCAATTTCAAAATGTTATTCTTATGGAGAAGAACCGACAAGAAACTCCATAAGTTCCTCTTTTAAAAATAGAAAATTACAGTTTATACATAAGGATTCAATCCTTTGTGCGGAAGTCGTTTTTTTTTTAAAACTATGCCTGTATATTAATAGCTTTGGTATGTTTTGCGTGTCTCTACTGGGATAATTTTTACACCTGACCAAATAAATATACCTGATTATGTATAAAACATGATAAAGGGCTAATGGTTACCAGCTTCGGCGATTATATAAATTACGTATCAACAATCAGTGCCCCACTTATAGACACTTAAAGTTCCTTTGTTATCAGATTATTGCTTATGCCATACACATTAGGTAAGTACATAAAACAATGTACTTTTGTTCAAGTGTCTGATAGACCCTGTAATGCAATTGTTGATAAACAGCTCTCTGATACAGAGTGACATATATTAATAGCAACCGGTCCCAGCTTCGCATGACTGCTATTCTTATGTATTACATATATAAAAATTCCTCTGGGATCATTCTAACTACAAAAAAGGGTTACCTATCAAAATCCATAGCATAGTTTTAAAGATCTAATCATAAAAAGATATATTATTATAGCCACTTTCATTCATACTCTGAAGTGAAGAATATGAACCTCACGGTAGAAAATTACAGTTTCTATAGTGATCATGTTCTTAACTACATAGTACACAACAAGCTACATATATTTTTAATTCCTGATATGAAATACTATGAACTTGCATAAATATTTTATTAAAGATAAATGAGACTCTAATAGTCCCAGTAAATGTTATGGAACAATGAGTAATCAAGTAAATTATGAGTAAACTGCTCTATAATAAATATATGTACATAGATGAATTATTCAATGTTAAGAAGTTACTGTATGAGACAACAAAATGTCCTTGTTTTACGTTTGTATCTAACAACTTCTTCAGGACACATTCTGGTAGCATTGTTTTTTGTAAAAGTAAAAAAAAAATCAGTTTATGAAAAAAAAACTGCAACACAGGCTACTCTTGGAAAGTTAGTTAAAATTAATTGGCAGGCCACATTGTGGCCCGCAGGCAACAGATTGACAGCTGGGTGAAGATATTTTCAAAGTAATCTAAAAATCATGATTCATATTACTAACACCAGCAAGATATGCTAACTTCAATATACCTAATATGAAAATACTGCACTATGGAATGATTAAAATAGAGTTAAAAAACAACTCTAATTCAGAATGTTATGTTAGCCATGACCTAAAATGGGACCATAATTAATAATTCATTTGAACTTACTCTTAATCCTTTATAACTGTTTCCTTTATTGCTGTGTGTGATGAGCTGCCTGCTGATGACATTTGTTGTTCTGAAGCTGTTCCGGGTTCCGGAGGCCAGCAGCTTGCTCTGAGCAAACCTCACAGACTGACTGCACCGACATAGTTGTGATACACTTAACATTCCTGAAAAGTTACACATATATTATTAATATATACTCCTGATAATTTATTATTAATAATGAAAATTAACTCAGAATTATGATAATAATTAAAATCAACTAGGTTACGTGAATTCTATGGAATTATAAATAAAAGAATCAATAAGTTTACATAATATTTTGCAATGCATACTTAAGCACTTGATTGATGTAATTTATTTGAAAAGACGAAGCTTATTATACAAATAAATATCGCAAATATTCATAGTCGGCTTTTGTAGGTTGTAGATAATAATAGGATTATTTTAGATAATAACATTAAACGCAGGTAGCACTCACTTGTATTTACATATATTGTACAGGTCTCTCGAATAAGTTCTCTTATCTATATCCGCACTTCACTTTAATTAATACTATTAATAATAATTTGCAGCAATACTGTTATTTAATTAAAATAAATATGCGGTGCCTACAAAATTCAAGACATCAAACATGCGATTGACTTCACCGACCGACTGACATAATAATATTTGACTTTGACAGCACATAGTCAAGATTGTCAAAACCGATGGTTAAATAGTTATATAAATTTATGTTGCTGGCTACACCGATTTTAACTAATAACCGATGTCATGAACTGTGGTTATAATTACTATACGTTTTACTGAACGAAAGTCATTTTACTGCACAAGTATTGAAACAGTCATCTTATTTCAACATGTATATTTTAACGACAAAACAATTGTCTACAAAAAGTGTCATTACCAAAATGATTGAACAATAGTTTTTACAAAAAATATTTTATCTCTCTAACTTCGTTACCAAAATGATTGAACAATAGTTTTTACAAAAAATATCTTAATCTTCCATTTCTTTGTAATCTCTGCTTAATGCTTTGATATTAGAAAGAGCATTCTTAAATTCACCTTCTTCCAACCCTTCACCTACATAATGATGTACAAAAGCACGTTTTGAATACATCAACGAAAATTTTTTAACAAGTCGCTCCCAGGCTGTCCGTATGGCCGAACTGTTTGATACCATAACAACTGCTCTCATTAAAGCAGCTAAATCACCACCAGGAACTGTAGTCGGTGGCTGATAGTTCACACCTATCTGTTAAACGTTAAAGTATTTAGTATTGTATAGTTTTAATTTTAAGAATCATGTCCACATAGGTATATGTTTTTTACCTTAAATCCAGTTGGGGACCAGGAAACAAATTTAATACTTCTCATGCTTTTAATTTGATTAATAACCGCATTTATATCATTCGTGTTGACGTCTCCCCTAAATAATAAGCAACAAGACATATAACTTCCTAGTCTAGGATCACATTTAACCATCTGATTGGATGGTTCGAAGCATTGCGTCATCAACTGTTGGGTGTTGTTCGCCTCATGTAGAGCTTTTGTCGCAGGAACAAATGGAGCAAACGTAACCAGTGGAAAGTGTATTCTTGGATAGGGTATCAGATTTGTTCTAAACTCTACCAATTCCACATTTAAGGATCCTTCAAATCTCATTGATGCGGTCATACATGAGACAACCTGAAGGAAACAAAACAATATCTTAAGTATCACAAATTCGCTTTAGAATGATATAAGCACGTGCTTACCTGTGCAATAAGTCGATTTAGGTTAGTGTACGTTGGCCGGGGCACATCTAGCATTCGCGCTAAAATATCATATAACGCTTCATTATCAAAAATGAAGCAAACATCTTCCGTATCCATTGTTGCATGTGTTGTCAGCACAGCGTTGTATGGCTCGACAATTATAGGGGACATTTTCGGCGATGGATAAATGGCGAATTCGATCTTAGATAATTTTCCATAGTCTCTTATTAGTCCTTCAAGTAACAAAGCTGTAAATCCAGAACCGGTCCCTCCGCCGAAAGAACGAAAGATAATAAAGCCTTGCAAAGAATTACAATCTTCTGCAACTATTCTTATACGATTTAAGGCTAAATCAATCATTTCTCGGCCAACTCCAAAGTATCCTCGAGCGAAGTTACTAGCCGCATCTTCTTTGCCGGTAAGTAGAGAGTTGGGGTGAAACAACTGTCGATATGTTCCCGTTCTTATTTCATCTATAAAGGAGTTAAATATTTTATTCATAATTGATGTCACTTGTAAAAGTAAGTTTTACATATTGCATTATAAATATTTCAGTAAATTCTTACCTATTGGTGTTGGCTCCAAATCAACCATAACAACTCTGGGCACTACTTTTCCGGCCCCTGTCATGCTAAAAAACGCTCCACAGCCATTTTCAGGATCCGGGTATGCCAGAATACCATCTGGTCTAATGCCATGTTCAAGGCAATAAAGTTCCCAGCAAGCGTTTGCTATTTGTACTCCAGCCTGACCGATGTGTATATGGATAACTTCTTTCTATAATGGTAAAAGTTTATAAACTAGTTAGCCACACAATAGACATTGACTAAACATATAACTTTTTGAGTGGACTTATCATGTTTTCTTTTATTAAATGAAAGCTAGAACTCACTTTAGCCATTTAACTATAAAAGTTTACTTTTAATTTAGATTGAAAAATAAAAAATGTTTACAAAATATTTTTTACATGTTGATTACAAAATTTACTTACGTATAAAATGACATCTTCCAATCTCCTGACAATATTTTTTGTAAAAATGCAAAGGTCTATTTGGCTGGGAGTTATTGCAGCCTCTTTTGAAAACTAATAGGAAACACGATCAAATTAATCGATGGTTTTTCATTCAAATTTAAACTACGAATAGTATACAGCTACAGCACTAGTTATCAAACTTATCAAATCAAGGTCACCGACCTAAGAAAATTGTATTATTATCACGCTGTTGTTGTTTTATAAGCTGTTACTAAGGTCTGTCTGATTCGTTAATAAAATTGTGACTATTTTACCCGCCAATAGCGACCGGCGCTACTTATAAATTATTTTGGATCGTTTACATAATTTGAGGCGGTGCGAACACTGAGCAGATTAAAGCAGTATCATCGTAAACAAGTGTTGCTTGCATTATTTTGATAAAGTTTTGTTATATAATTAAGAAAAGATAAGAAACTTGAATTTGCTCATTTTGATACAGTTTGCTGGACAATCTGGAGGCATTACATCCAGAAACCAAGATGAACTTCGCCGGGAAAGTAGTGATTGTCACAGGCGCAAGTTCCGGTATCGGCGCAGCGACAGCGGTATATCTGTCTAAATTGGGAGCTAAACTATCACTCACAGGTAGAAACGTCGAGAACTTACAAAAAGTGACTAAAAACTGTGAATCTTCTGCGCCTACTTTCTGTGTACCGGCGGATTTGACGCAAGAATCGGATATTGAGAAAATTGTGAAGAGCACTGTCGACCACTACGGACAGATCGACGTTTTGGTGAACAACGCCGGTATCATTGAAACCGGCACTATCGAAAGTACGTCTCTAGCTCAGTATGACCGTCTTATGAACACCAATGTACGCTCTATTTATCAACTAACAATGCTAGCAGTCCCTCATTTGCTCAAAACTAAAGGCAATATTGTAAATGTATCCAGTGTGAATGGTATTCGGTCTTTCCCTGGTGTTCTTGCTTATAATGTGTCAAAAGCGGCAGTGGATCAGTTCACTAGATGTGTGTCATTAGAGTTAGCACCAAAGGGAGTGAGAGTGAACTGTGTGAACCCAGGAGTTACTCTGACAGAGTTACAGAAAAGGGGCGGTCTGAATGAAGAACAATACGCAGCATTCTTGCTTAGGTGTAAAGAGACCCATGCTCTGGGCCGCCCTGGCAAGCCCGAGGAGGTGGCAGCTACTATTGCTTTCTTAGCTAGTGACTTGGCAAGTAATATCACCGGAGCCAGTTTGCCGGTGGACGGAGGACGCCATGCAATGTGCCCACGATAAACACTACATAAAGTTAATGATAACTATTTCAGTGTGCCTTTATTGTTTGAAACTTAGTCTTTAAGAAGTATCTTTATATTTTTTGTTATCAATGTTTACATCTGCATTTATGGGTTTATATTTTGAATAAATTGGAGTTTTATACAAAAGGTCTATTGTTTTTCACAAAATGTTTCCACTTGAACTGTAATATCTGGTATCTTATTTAAATACACTATACAATATACTATCTTGTGTAAATATTAAACAACTATAACATTCTGAAATATTCATACTAGGTAACCTGAAATTTATTAATTTATGCATTGGTTTGATTAAAATTGAATTCTATTAAACAGACAGTCAAATACCTACATATGAGATATAAGACTTGAAACCTACCTTTTATTTAATTGAAGATAAAAATTTTGTTTAAATATCTCTCAAGAGATGGTGTTACAGGTATTCAGAGTAACAACAAGAAAAATATATTTATAGAAGAAAAACAAGATGCACATTTACACCAGTTTATTTTGAATAAATTAAAACTAATCCCAACTTAATTACCTTACGCTAATTATCACAATTACTTTCAAACCAACATACTTAGCTGCAACAAACAAACAATCAAACACATCCCAGTCTTTAGTTATTTTGTGCAGTCACTTGGGGGACATGCTGCCTAGTACAACACTAATTTATTTAGAAATAATGATTTATTCTAACAATAATAGTAACACCACGATATATTAAGTACCTAACTGGGTCTATTGTGTTGAAGACGTATGATGAAGCACTGCAGAATAATACTTTCTTAAAGTTTCCTTGTAACCAAAATAATTTGGAAATCGTCCATTTTTATCAAGAATGCTAGATAGGTTTAACTACATTAAAATTGTAAGACAATTGGACGCATTAAATTAACAACAATTTCTGAATTTCGCGGTATTTTTGACATAAGGGTAAGTTTCAAGGTAGCAGCAGTTCGTTCAAGGGCACGGCGGCGAACAGTTTTTTGGCTTCGTTAACACACGCTTGGATGATTTGTTGGAAAGCAACCGGCCCTATATCCCTCATCACAGGATCCCAGTTTGTGTTTATTACATTGTGGATGGTCTCACCTGAAAACGAACAGAGAGTTAGAGTTTGACTAGGGAAGATGGGGTTTCCTGCCGGTGGCGCGGTAAATGTGAAAGCCAACCCCGTACCCCCAGCTGTAGGCCGATGATGACGCTCCAGGAGTTTTAGCCAGTAAAAGTTCGGCACACCCCTCTTGTCAACCCCCTGACGAGAGACAATCTATGAGGAATATGAGGATACAAAAAAAGGGAACTTGTGGTTTAACTTCTCTTGGTACACGGGCAAATTTGTTGATACGGTCTCTTATCCAATGGAGCAAGTATTAGATTAAGTACCTTATAAATCAGGTCCTAAAAATAAATTATAAACTTCAAGCCTTAGATTCTAGCCACCAATGATATAGATTTTCTTAATTAAATTTGACAGATTTGTGTTAGTTTGATGATACTTAATGTTATGTTAAACTTAATAATATGCGATTATAGGATTGAATTACGATGATTGAATTGTATGGTGGGCAAGCTTTTTTGTAGGCGTTAGAAATTTGATGATGTTTGTAATGAGTTAAATAAATGTTGATGGTGATTGGGCGTTTGATTTTGTCAATGTTAGGTATGTTAAGAATACAAAAAAGAAAAGACGAATAGACAATCCACATTCCAAAAGCATATCTTTTTAGTTAGTCAGTAGAAATCGATGATAATTTCGTATGGCCGAACCGTTCAGGGCAGTAATTCAGAGGCAGGTACAGCACCGAAGAACAGTTTGACTTGATCGACGCACTTCTTGATAATCTGCTTGAACACAGGCGGGGCAATCTCCCCTATTATGATCTCCCAGTTCTCGTTCGCGAACTTTTCAGTTGTTTGAGCTGGAAGAAGGTGTATGTTAGGTGGTGTGAGTGTTTTGTTCCGTGTGAGCATTTGTATTGTTGGATCAGATTTTGTGTCTAGTTATACTTGCTTAGTTTATAATTGTATGTACTGTACTGGAGCAAAGTTAGTTTTTTTTGGTGGTAGAATGTCAAGTGAGCTTAGAGTATCAGTAAAATCTATAAAAAGGTCAACTTTAGACCAGCATGTAAAATGTTGCATCACGAGTTTATGTAACAATCGAAGTTTCCAGAAATCGTCAGATATCTGTGACATGAGATCACCTGCTTACATAAATTAACCGTCGTGTGTCACATGTTTAGACAAGGTCAAGGTCAACACATGGTTTTCTAGGAATACGATTAGATAACCGGTCTCACCGAGTTCCTTGTTGCCACCAAACAGGTTGGTAAACTTGAACTGTGCTCGATCCATCTTGTAGTGGTCCTTGTAGCTGGGGACGACCCAGTGCCCGTCCTGCTCCTCGAAGTCGTATTTGATGACGATGTTCAGGTTCGCTGGAAACACAATTCATTATGATAATGGAAGTCCAATTATTCACAATTGCAATTTCCTGCTACCTTCTATTTTCTAAATGCAATATTGGTTGATAGACAATACAATTTCTTATACACAAATGTGGCCTAAATATTTGTATCAAATTGAATATTTACGAAGGACAATGGATAGTAAATCCTGTAGTAAACTTGAGCAACCAAGGAGTCTACACATCATCCGCTGGTTGCCTCAAACCTACCAGCTACTTCGTTTCGCCATTAATTGTTTATTGCTGCTTCCTTTACCAGTCAAGCAAGGAGTTGTGTAATCAGGTACGTAGACGTTAGCGTCGGTCTGACGTACCAGTTGAGATTGTACTATAAGTTAACGAATACAGTATTCCTGACTTAAAACTGGTATGTGGTTACCCATTGATTGCGTTGTGTAATATCTGGTCTTCTTTAAATTCAGTTTCATGAACAGGTATGCTGTTCTCATTGCATATGAACAAGTGGTTATTGTTAAACAGTAAGCGACTGTTAAAGGCTTTGACTTTACTTGTAGTATAAGTAGACACTTACTGATTTTGATCTTTGATTGTCCGTTACCCCTGATGGGTAGGATCAGGATCTGTCCGTCCATGACGTAGTGCGCCTTCAGGGTCACATTGGCGGTGAAGTCTAGGGTAGCTTTGCCTTTCTCCGTGTTGATCCTAGAAACAAAACATACTAATTGTATTCTAAACATAGTCAACAGCTAAATATTATTTTTGAAAAGCTGCTATTTGAAAAAAGATGTAATTTAAAATTACATTATTTATGTTATTACTTTACGTGTTGCGCCGACCCCAAGTAAAATGGGATAAGGGCAAAAAGATGATGATGATGGTATATTTTATTACTTCGGTAACGCCAAATGGCGAATGTAAGCAGAAGTAATTTGTATTTCTTTACATTTCTGATAAATATGAAATAGGAATACTTTCAAGCCTTACTTATAAGAGTTGACCCTGAATCCCCTCAGCCCTGTGACAACAGTATCCGAGAAGGTCAGCTTCAGCGAGGGGTTGTCCACGAGCACAGTACCCAGCTGCACCGGGTCCAGGGGCGCGATGCCCAGCTCTGGAATACCCTCGGTGAACTTAGCGCCGGCGGCTGATATCACATTTTCTATACAGGTGTTGACTTGTGGGTCCGAACGCGAGCATGCTGTTATGAAGGATGCTGTAACAGAAAGTTTTTTATTTACCAATCATTAGGCACATTGGCACACGATAAAACCAAAAGAATTAACTTTCCAGTTTGTTTTGCGTTAAGTAGAAAAATATAAATTACAATATTATTTCTAGGTGTTTAAGTAAGTGGCTGGCAACGGATGAGGGCTGACTAAGACCTGCTGTTAAGAGAAGGTTTACGTTTAAAGAGTGACCAGCAATGGGCTGATATGATGATGACAAAATCAAAATTCGTTAATTCAGCTAAGTAGCACTTAACTCCAAACAAATAGACAGCACCCCGTATCGCTCACTCTACCGGTTCCTAAGTACTTTGACTTTGGAGAAAAATGTTACAACTGAATCCTTATTAGCACACTCCTTGGTATTCGTACGTGAGAAACCTACTGAAAGATGCGATTACGCAAACACTAAAAGATATTTGAAATGTGTGACAATAACTACCTAATAATAAGATGAAAATGAAATAATAATTAAAGAAATACTAGAAATGCCTATCTATGTATTGTTGTAAGACAATGTATGTACCTAATTACCCATTGTTTTTGTCATGCCATAGTTGAATTGTTATTATTGCTGATAATCTGCTAATTGACTAGATGTAAACCAACCGTGAAAAACCGACTAGAGAATGGATCGATAACGGAAGGATAAATAATAATTTAATTATGTTTGAGATGTTTAGTATATAATAATAACAAGACAGCGGAAAACTGGTATTCATTTATAGATTTAATAATGTCCTACTGAGTTATATATTTAACTTAATAAACCAGGTGGTTTTGCTCGCATAGGTTTTAATGATGTTTTTGCCAATGTATAGAGTGGTTCTTTAGGAAGGTTTTAGTAAATAATTTGTATTTTTTTTTGTATAAATTGACTAAAATATAAGGATAGTTGTTAGAAATGTCAATGGAAAGTATATTAATTTCATTCGATATACAAGTGAGTAATGTTTTTAGCTATAACCGACATTCGCGCGGGCGAAACCGCGGGCAACAGCTAGTCTCTGTAAGGATAACAATAAATAAGTTTCTTGTCTGTTTTTGATTGATTGACATTGACGTTTTATGGACTACGTGATGTAATTAATCATCATAACACTGGGATGAAATATTTACTATGCTATTCAATCAATATTTTCACATAAAATATTATTAAGAGCCCTTAAGCCCGTCTAAACAAACATCGAAGATTGTATATTTAAGCAATCCTTAGTATTTCAGTTATTTGTAGGAATGACTTGGCGAAATTATATTGACACTACAATTTTGTATACTTCTTGCTAAGCGTCGCGTGCGCAAGTTGCCGTACAAGGCATTTGATCTACTTAGATGTTATAATTAAGTAAGTATTATACTAGCGATGTAGAACACTGGGTAGGTTGAAACTAAAATGTATATAAAAAAAAAACATATTTATTAAGACACTAGCTTTTGCCCGCGGCTTCGCACGCGTTAAGAAGTATAATTGTTTAGCAAGTTAGTGTAAAAAATTAGGGCCTACAAAACTTCTTTGTACACAATATTCTTAACTAATTTGTCATTTGGCGCTAAAACTATCAAGCTACTGGGACAACTTACTCGTGAGCAAGCAACATAAAACTGCCCATGAGAGAAGCAATGTTCTCTCAAGTTTGAGACCCGCAAATTTGAGAGTTTGCCCCTGAGACTTGTCATGGCAAGTCAAAAATCTAAGAAGATTTATATAAACTATTTCATCCCCTTATGGGTGGAATTTATCAAAATCCTTTCTTAGCGGATGCATGCAAATTCTCAGGCCGATCCGTCCAGTAGTTTGGGCTGTGCGTTGATAGATCACTATGTCAGTCACCTTTGAGTTTAATATAATTATATAGTAGACAACAAAACAAAAAAACAACAACAAATACAATGAAAACAACGAAAATTTCCTTGTGCAACGAAAGTACAAAGTGAAAAATCAAGCTATTTTATTGCGGGGTATAAGGCTCAATTCACACCAAAAGCGCGGCGAAGCGCAGCGAAGCGAAGCGCGGTTTGAGTGCCATTTGAATTTTTACTTTATTCCCATTACTATAATGTATATTTTCGCATGAGAAAGTCGAACGAGACTCCGTTCATGGAATTCGCGGGAAGTCCCGCGGCGCCGCGGGCATCCGCGCGACTCCTTCGACTTTCTCATGCGAAAATATACATTATAGTAATGGGAATAAAGTAAAAATTCAAATGGCACTCAAACCGCGCTTCGCTTCGCTGCGCTTCGCCGCGCTTTTGGTGTGAATTGAGCCTTACACCTCGGTACGCGCGATCGCAAGTTCCGTCGTGGTACCTCGTCCCGCGCCCCTCACTGCAACTCGCCCCGAGAGCCGCGTGCCGTGTGTATAAAAAATATTCGTGCGTACTTTTTAATTTCACGATATATCAGAAACTATTCATCCGATTTATAAACTGTAAAAGACAAATATTATCTCCATGATATGACCTTTTTTTTGAAGTAAGTTTTAGACGTAAGAATTAATATAGTAGTACTAAAATCATGCTCAGAAAACATGTCTTATTTTTCTTTATCTGTTTAGCCTCATCATGGATTTCCCCTAAAAGATAGATATAGGGCATCGCGAACTTTTTTGTAGGTCTATTGGAGCCCTACATTTTCGTAGTACATAGTATTCATATATACTTGAGTATTTCGGCAGCGTATGCGATAAAAGTGATTTAGCGGTAATTTTTTTCCGACTTACTTGACTAATATCCTTATTTGAAGATAACCGAGAGAAGTAGGGTGATTTCATATAGCCCATGGCAATTCGGAATGATGTAGCTTTCTAACAGTGAAAGAATTTTTAAAATCGGTTCAGTAGTTTTGAAGATTAGCGCCGACAAACATACAAACTCACAAACGCTTACCTCTTTATAATATTAGTATAGATAGAGAAGTAGTACCTAACAAGTAGGTGCAGGTTTTACTGCGTGGTAAATGCTAAAGTAAGCCCCGTACCCCAGGTCATAGGCAGATGCGGACGCTCCAGTGGTTTTAGCCGGTAAAAGTCCGGCACACTCCCTCGTCAACCCTCTGACGAGGGACAGTATAGGAGGATTTCCACAGGATGGTGGGGTTGTACTAAATCAATCGTTTAAAATCATTAACTTTGGGATGGCTCGATTTAACTAATTCACACAAACGCTTTATAGATTTAATATTTATATCGAAAACATTTCAGTATGAACATCCGTGACCTTACACATTCGTTTACCTAATACATCAACAAAAATTTCAATGTCTTTTGTGTTTGCTAAATGCAGATTGAAGAGTACTTAAGTTATCTAAACGCTATTTGCACATAACTATTTGTACCTACAAAAGTTTAGTTAATGCTTCTTAATACATATACGAGTGGATAGCTTATCTAAACATTCGTCACAAATTGCTCCAAGTTATACCTATGTCCCCTTATTTTATTCGGGGTCGAGGACATTAACGCAACCAGCTGTTCTTGCACTCATTCGTTGCACTATCAACGGTTTAATTGCTGTGTCGGTGAAGTAAATAGTATAGGTACATAAGGTACTCACACTCCCTTCGTAATAGAGGTTTACGCCATAAAGGTTTTACTAATAAAAGTTACGGACATTTCAATTTGGAAAAGTTTTAAGAACTCGAAAAACTGGCTGGCTATAAATGAAACGCTAAACAATAATGATCGATTATTTTTTGTTTTTGATTTTCGAACATATTTTGCGTTGGCAGTTGGCAGTATTCGATTTGGCCAATTACTAAATTATACTGTGTAAGAACTTTATGAATTCCTCGGAATACGTGTAGTTTATGCGACAAAAACCAAAAAAGCTTTGTAAAAACATAATTTTATCCATAAGAAGCTTTTGAATAAATACATTATGTAGAGTCAATATTAGTTACCAAATGCGGCTAACAAACCAATAAAAAAAATATGTAATTGTTATTTAACAAATATGTCATTAGTAAAATTGATTTAAGTAAGAATAGAAAACAATAGTTAGATAAGCGGATTTGATTTATCCTTCGAAGATATAGACAATGGACAGGAAAGAAATGAATGTTCCCACACTGATAATTGTGCTTTAATGTGAGTTTATTAAGATTCATTATCTTATGTGGCTGTGCTCTGTATAGATTGACAGCCTCACAAGAGCTGGATTAATTGCTTTTTTTATAGATAACGATTTTCTGGTACCAATTAATATTTCTTGATACAAGGGATAACCATATTTTACAATTATTAAATTTCAAAAAATAATAAAATCTATGAACGATATAACTAATATTTTTTTCCGAAGATGAAAGCTGCATCAATCAATGTGATTTTTATTTTTGTTAGACATTACTTTAACTTTTTTAGCGCCGACCCCAAATAATAATTGGGCGAGAAGGGCAGGGGAATGATGATTACTTTAACTTTTTAAATAAATATTTTTACGTGTCATCTTGACGAAACACAAGCTAATTGATCAGTTGCTTGTTAGTATAAGACAAATACATTTAAACGTACTTATTAATTACTGCACGATTTTACGATTCATTACTGCAGCTCTATCACCGTGTAGTGTAGAGTTCAAGTCTCATACAAATACACGACATGCTAGAGGTTCGATTCTGTTCAAACATACATTTTAAATAACGCTACCTACATCTATTCGTCCTTACTTTGGGTTAAGCTTTTAATTAGATTTAAACGATCAAGTTATTAGCTTTTAGTTAAAAAGGTAATAACTTAACATTTCGTTTTTTTTTTAAGATAAGTATACGTTACATATTAGTTAATAAAAGTAAATTGAGGTAGAATATTTTTATTCTACCTCAATTTACTTTTATTAACTGAATGCAGACAATTATCTATTATGCTGTAGAATTACTTGTGTGTGTTATGATCTCTCTCCGGTCGTGTCGGATTGCCGTCCCACCGGACTGGGAGAGTAAGGAAATATAGAGTGCACCTGTGTTTGCGCACACGCTTGTGCACTATAATTATTGGTCCCGCTTAGCTGGCTGGTGTCATAGTAACACTAGCCGCCGTGGCCGAAATCGGTCAGGACTCATTATTATGAGTTAGTGTCGATATAAACCTGCTATGGGAATCTCTAAAAATACGAGTTAGGTAGTTATTATTGACAGGTTTAACTAGTTTGTCTAGGCCATAGCATTACGTTAAAAGTTAGTGTTTGTATAATTAAACAAGACAAGTTAGTTTATAATCAGTTTACGTGTGCAAAACATAAAAAAAAAACAAATATTTGAGAATTATTCCTCAATTAAAAATTTTTTTTTTTATTCGTGAGTTTAAAAAAACACGAATGGAAATTGCGTTCAAATTTTTGTATTATCCTGAATTTTAACTTTTTTTTTCGAAGATGAAAATATGACATCGCTAAAAGTAACAGTATAAATGTAAAAAGAGGTTTTAAATTAATTGGGATATCTTGCGTTAGTTATCTCAATAGAATTTAAAATTAAGAATGGGAAATTTTATAAGTAAAGGAAAACTTACGCAGTTTCCCGGCAAACGCACAAGCGGCAGAACAAAGAACTAATAAACACAACTGCACTTTCATCTTTCTAAAATAATTAATTAATTTAAATAAAAAATAAACTTTAAATAATATTATAGTATGTGTCCGTGTGGAGGTCTTGTTTCCGACTGTGCGCGTATTTCGGCACTATACGCTTATATACGTTGCGCAAGCGACGCACGTCCACTCGTCCAAGAATCAACTCTGATACACTAGCAACTTATTAACCATTATTCTGTGACCTATTGCAACGGTAGGCTTTTCCTGTCTTCAAGTAGTTGTTGTAACGGAAAGAGGGGCGGGGTAGCTCAAGTTATATTGGTTAGGTATGGATAATTGTTGATTAATATTTTTATTGCTAGAGACAATAAAAATATTTGCTTTAAATTGGTTCAGAGAAACCTTAGTCATTAATATATTTTAATAACACAATCTTAGTTTTCCAGATAGAAAAAGTAAACTTTTGTGACTCTAATAATTTGCAATAAGTGAAAATTGCATTGAAGACTCATTTTGATTGTAATCCAACACATTGAAGTGCCTTCGACCTTCTCTATACTGTAGCGATGTGATTGACTTTAGAAGGAGTAAGGAAAAGTCGCAAAAAACATAATAAGTCAATACTAAACGAAACACTAACGTTACACACAAAACAGAATCAACAAAAACAATAAAATGTCAATAAGTTTTTCTAAGTTAATTTAAAGGTGGCATGACACTGGTCAAAACTCTTTGTAAGATATAATTTCCTTTGTATTTATGTTTATACCTGGATAAGAGAAACGACACCTATTGAATATTTGCTTAAAATATCATATTGTATTTTTGCTTCAAGCGCATTTTCCAAACAAAATTAGATTGGTTTTGAACACGACACCTTACCTATTAATTATTTATTAGTAGTAAAGATAATATAATCGTCTAATTCTTCAGTCTTTAAATAATTTGATTTTAATTAAGCTAATTTTAAACAAGCAACCCGCCCAAGTATTCTACATATTTTAAACCTTCTTGAAATATTATACTTATTAAAAAAAAACGCATCATAAATAATCAAAATCCATTGCGTAGTTTTAAAGACCTAAGCATACGTAGTGGCAGACACATAGACAGGGGGAAGCAAATGAAGACTTTGTTTATACTACGTAATGATAATTAAAATGAAGCAGGTATGACACAGTAACATACCATCACTGCCTAAGATACTACAGCTCAAAGTTCTAAGAAAAACGCGATACATCCACAAAAAGCGTGTTGTTTTAGAAGTTATTTATGGTTCGCGAATTGTTTGTCACGTAGACAATGTAGGGGTACATCCGTTAAGTTCTGTAGTTTTTGTGAATTTACGCAAATCGCGAGACCACGTACTTTAAGGTTGTACATGCTGGGATCCCCCAAAAGGTATTTCTTTGTTGTTGTGATTCTACTTACATTATAACTAAACGCGAAAGTTTGTATGTATGAATGGATGTTTGCTACTCTTCCACACTTAAACGGCTAAACCGATGTAAATGGAATTAGGTATGGAGTAAGCTGATACCCGGGATTAGCACATGGTTACTTTTTAGACGTCTGCGTTAAAGGAAATTACAATGCGGGTGAAACCGCGAGAAAAAGCTAGTCGTAGATAAATTTGTAACACAGCGGAATAGTTTTATTCAAATCAAAATGTTACTTTTTTTCGGGCAATGTTTCTTGTCTTACATTTACAGACAACTTTATGTTTAATTTTATTGATCAGAATCAGTTCAACCGTTTTGTAAGCCGAACAATAAAGAATTTATGAATACATGAAGTAACACACAAGTTTGATGCTCAGCTTACAAGTAGTCAAGCCATCATATTTGCTATATTATAATCTCTTATTAGTCTCCTTACCGTCAGTTCCTATAACAGTACAATGTTCAGAGTTTATTGCAGCATTAAAGTGATGCTGACAAGATCTATTACAACCTATTTGCTCGGAAGACTGCCCCAGCAACAATAACAATAATAATGTTATGTATGCGTTTCCTACATCTGTATGCCGATACCAGAAATGTAAACGGTCAATACGAAGAAAAACTTAAGGACGTAAAACCTAATAATACAAGTTTATGTAGGTGTAAGTTTAGTGCCAAACGAAAATCATTTGGGTTATACTATGAAGTGAAAAAGCAATGAAGTTAGGTCGCTTGTTTGAAAGGTATTTTAGAGGAAATCTTAGGAAAATATGTAGATAAAACCTTAAGTTTATTTGTCTGTGTTAAATGAGAGAGAGAGGTTAAAAAGTAAGATACATTTCTTCAAATACTTTTTATTGACTGAACTCTTTTAAATCTGCAATGACAACTGTCTGTTCGTTCTAAAAAAGGCTTTCGTGTCATCCGCACAACACTGTCCATAACTCACGTTACATCATTTAAGTCCACAAATATATAAGTAGGTACATCATAGTAAGTAGGATTATAAAGAGAGCCTTCATACCAGTACATGTGAGTGTCCCTACACAAGGGCGCGTCTCTCCTCACACATAGATTGCACATTGAGATTTCGGCAGATTTCATTTTCCTCATGACATTTTCCGTTACTAGCTAACCAGTAGTGTTAGAATAACTAAGTAAGTGACGCAACGCACGCTTGATTATATCCAATTTAACATCATTAACTCAAAGAACTACTCTAATTTCAATAACATCAAAAACGGATTTTTTTGTCAAATCACCTAATTACTTTCGAAGACTGTCTGTTATAATTTTACTTTCTAAGTGTTTATTTTAATATTACAATTACCTAGGTAACTGAAAAATAAAAACGTTATAAACTTGTCTTTATCCAGATGTTTTTTTTTTATATCCGTGGAAATCCTCATAGACTTTCTTCGCCCTGGAGAAGTTAGAGAGGCCTGCCGGACTTTTACCGACTAAAGCCACCGGAGTACTTTATTCTTCCCTTGTACCAGGGACTTCGGGAATGCGACGCAAACTACCGCGATTTATCCAGAGGACCTAAGCTGTCTTCGCAAAATTGCATAGAAAAGCCCCCCAGCTCTACCCCATTTGAAGTGCGACTTTTTAAACATCAGCACAATAATAGTTTTCATTTAAGAGATAGTGATAAACCCCTTAAAAACCTTTCTCAAAGCTCTAAAGAAAGCACAAACATAAAAAAATAAAAACACTTAACTGACTAACTGTTATTTATAAGCGCGTTCGTCATCGCAAGCCCGATAGTAATCGTCACACATATCTATACGTGTAATCCGACCCTACACACGTATGTTAATTCTGTTGATGGTATCTATTAAACGTGGAAAACTTTTGTTTACATTCGACTCACTGTTCGTTGACCTTGTTTGTTAAAACAAGCAAAATAAACAAACATACACCTTGAACTTTATCTTTTAGTAGTAAGGACCACGATATATCTAAGACCTCAATCTAAGAAGTATCCTATAAATATTATAAACGCGAAAATTTGTAAGTATGAATGGATGTTTCTTACTCTTACACGCTCAAACGGCTGGATCAATTTGATATGGAGTTAGCTGATACTCTTACGCAGTCAGGTAATAAGTAGTGTAATTGTGTTAAATATTAGGCTACTTCTTACCTTACTTTATAAAAGGAGGCAAATGTTTTGCAGCTATAACCCGCATCCACGCGGGTAAAGTCACGAGAAAATGCTAGTGACTTTATAAACAGTGTCATATTGTCTTACTCCATACCAAATTTCATCTAAATTAGTTTAGCCGTTTAAGCACGAAAGAGTAACAAATATCCTTCTATCCATTCTCACAAACTATCGCATTTATAATATTAGAAGGATGATACTATTTTTTTCCTGCGTTTATCGGTATTAAATAAACATAGGTAAAAGTAATTTGAGCTAAAATCAACCTTCATTCACATTCTGGAAGAATGATGCGTGCATACAATGGAATGATATGCTTTTATTAGTGTTGTAGAGATTGAATTATGTCGTTGATACAATTGTGTTTTACTAATTAATTAATAACACTAATTGCTCAAATACGACGCAATTTTTCCTTTTAATTACGAGCCACAGTTGGGTTTTTTGAAATGAGATTATGTGTACAAATTTAATTTCAAGAAAAAATATTACCTACTTAGTATCTTTCAAATAAGGTTTATTATGTGCGAAAAATTACTTAATTACAAGAGAAATAACCACTCAGTATCTTTTTAAGTAAAGTTTAATACGAAATAGAATAACCTAAATATATCTTTATCATTTACTGTTTTAAATAGGCAGAGTCACGAGCAAAAGCATGCATACCTACTCGATTAAACAAGAAGTTTAATAAAATAGAAGTTGAAGAAAAAAGAAAGTGTTGTGTTTATTTATTAATGAATAATTAGTGTACTCCGTGCCACTGTGACACTATTCAACAGATAGGTTACTGGTGGTTTTTTTAAATTTAATAAACGCCTATAGCTTCTTTTACTTTTGATGTAAAATTGCTCTAAGTCTGAATAAGATAGTTTATTGCAAGATCTCATGTATATCGTAAGATGTTAATAACTGCAATTAATAATTACTAACAATTAATCGCGCTGCACTAGCGTGAGGTGGCGGAGATCAGATTGTTATCGGATCCTCCATATTATTTTTATAATGGTACGCATTTCATGTAAACAGAAAATAAATAAAAACAAAGTGAATAAACGTGTTGTTGCTTTTTTACGTAGTGTACAGACCCAAGTTGTACGTCACTGTTCTTTTATCTTTATAGAAATATCTTATTAGTTTTTAGAATTTAAGCGAATTTTTAAACGAGTTAAAGATGCGAGTGGCTGAAAACAGGTCTATGTCCAGCAGTGGACTGCGATAGGCTGATGATGATGACGATAAAGTTTTGTTGCTCTATACTTCCGTCCTACAGTTTAGAGAGTAAGAATGGCTGAAAATCAATGACGGAAGAGTGATGAACTGATGGCTCGTGCTAAGTGAATTAATCAAAGCCTGGATTCAGGCTTTTTTTTTGTACACCAATGAATTTCCTCATGGACTGTCCCTTGTCAGGGAGTTGACAAGGGGGCTATGCTGGACTTATACAGGTTAAAACCACTAAAGCGACCTCATCTGTCTATGGGTACGGGGTTCGCTTTCGCATTCACCGCACTTGATGACCAATACCTCCACAATTATTAACAATTATCAACATTATTATAAGGCATTGTGTGAAAACCACCACAAACTAAAAAGGTAAGGCACAAAGTATTCGTGTATTAGAGGATAATAATAATAACAATTAGTATGCGGTATTGTTTCCGAACAGTCACTGTCAAGGGCGCGCCAAGAGCGCCGGCAAAGGTCACTACGAAACATCGTTTACTTGGTTTGTTATAACGGTTCCACTAAATAGAGCTAACTTGACAGTTTTAAGTGTAAATAATAATATATTTTTGTCAATATTTCTTGGTTCCCTCGACTTCGCCCGCGTGAATGTCGGTTATAGCTGGAAAAGTATTACCCTGTCTGAAGCTCTAAGTAATAAAGTAGCCTGCTTTAGTACCCTGGATTAATATATAGGCTACTTTATTATTATTTATTTCTACGTGAATAAACTCTATACCGAATCTCATCAAATTTGGTCCAACCGTATGAGCGTGGAAGAGTTGAGATATAAAGGTACTATAAAAAGATCCGTCCATCCATCCTTCTGATCCTTTTATCCAATTCATTCATCCATCCATCCATCCATATTTACAAACTTTCACGTTCAATAATATGAGCAGAGGATTCTGCTTGACGAGATTGTGACTGGTATTTGTGCTACGAATATATAGTATGTCGTTCAATGAAAGCGTAATTAATGATTGTACCTAATTCCTAATTCATATATTATGAAAACAAAGTTACTTTAAAATTAAATAACCGAAATATTTGTAAATTTTTCGTAAAATATTAACTCGTTGATGTCTTTTCTTAGGAGCATTAACCAAACGATTTTGATAAATTCCAAGAATCAAGTGGATGTTTGTTTATTAATTAATTAATTCCTATTATTTGTTTATATTTTTATTATTGTTTATTACAAAGAGAACTAAAAACATAAGAAAAAAACAATTTTGTCATATAATGTCGGTCGGAATTCGGAAATGTTTACTCGACTGATTTTTATTTCCTTATCGGTAAACGGGTTTGAATGGGAAATTATCGATTAATTGTATACCTGTTTCGTAGAATTACTGTAAATTATGTAAATGTCACTAGTGCTACAGCTAGGTTACCAATCCAAAGTTATCCACAAGTTTTTGGGTTTCATCCTTGCATGGCGCAAAGTGGATCAAACAGACTAATTTGATACACTTTAATCATGCACCTGGACATCTCATGCGTTTTCAATAAATGTTTTTGGGACCCTAATTTCTAAGGACGCTATTCCACCAGAAATGCATAGCCTTAGATAAACTAGTTGATTAAATCATTGTGTTGGTTCCCACAAACACATCTCTCCCTAAATATCTCTGATGAAAACACAACCTTAGTCCACAAAAACAGCATTACAAACAGAGATAAACAGCTCACCTTTTCACGATATTACATACAATCGACACATAAGGACATCAATAACCCGCCAGAGTGCATCGACACCTCGACATTGTATCGAACAATGGATGCCGGCGTTACCATGGCAACGTAACAGGGTGACTGTCAAGCTGTTTTGACAGGTCTGCTTACAGTTGACCTAAAGTTAATGCTAAGTTTTTGTTTATGTTTACAGTATAGTTGGAATCCGGGACAGAATTCTGCCGGGGCTGCGGGATGTTCGTAACAGTTACCGCGACCCTGGCACTCTAAGAGCTCCAGGAGGAACATAGTTGGTTTTAGAATAGGTTGTTAGTTTTTATATTTGTTGTTGAATAGAGATGTAAGAAAAGGTGTGTCGGGCTGTGTTGTGGAGTCTGTAGGTGGAAACAATTAAAAGGTGTAGAATTATGAAGAGGTCCAAAGTGGGCAAAAAAATACTGCGCGTCTGAATTAATGACAAATTGCAAGTGATTCATAAATAAATTAAAACTGCTGTTTATATTTTAACCGAATTAAAATTTAATAAATATGTAAAACAATAACTTAACCAAATCTGGTTAGTAACAACATTCTTTTAGCCAAAAAAAGAGAGTCCCAAAAAAAAACAGACGTCAAACAAAATTATCCTTAAACGATTGAATACGTCACCAATTGTCTAATTCTTAGTAACATTAAACTCCCACAAATCCCTGTTCTGACTACTAACTGTCACAAATTAGAGGATATACGTCATTCGTGTGACGTCACAGACCAGATATTCCAGCCTACGTGATAGAGCAGCCGTCGGCGACACCACAATGCCTCAAACACGCAAAAAATGTCTAAGTATAGGTAATCATGCATTCCCTTTTAGAGTTAATTCATGTGCCACATGTAGACAAAGGCGGAAATTATGGTTTATGGCACGTATGGCTAAAAGTTAAACATTGCCAGAGATTATTTTATGTAAAGTAATAAATATGTATATTTGTGTCGGGATAGACAGATACCCAATATTTGAAAATACGCGATGTATCAAAATATGCACCAGAAGCCCGTGATACTGGAAAATACCCGAATAAAAGTATAGGTAAAGTTAAGATGCTCAAGAAAATCGACAAAAATTGGAAAAAATAAAACAAAACACTAACAAAACTTTGCTCATTGTGACTTCAAAATAACCAGGGTACAACCAGACACATGACAATAACTCCTGCTAGGTATTAACATTAAACGTATTCTTCCCCAGAGATAGTCGAGGTAATAAAAAATAAAAACGAAAAGGGAATAAATAAATCCTTAATGTTCATACAGACTGATTGTAATAAATGTGACGATCATGGTAATAGCCTGCGGGTATTGTGACGTCACCGGTTCGTCAATAAAGACTGGGCACACCGCTAGATGGCTACTCAAAACTTTATTTCGCTCCGCAATCGATAAAGGTCTTTAATAAAACAAAGTAGCAATTGTGGACCCTGTTCAGCACGAAAATATTAGGAGAGAGGAGGGATGCTAGTCGTCAACTTAGTCTGACATAATAGTATACATATTTTTGCCATCAGCTTTTAGGTAACTAAAAAAAGCTAGCGAGAAAGCAGCGACGCGAAAATCATTATACCTCTTTTCATGCCCCGAACTTTTGTTTTTCGAGGTTTGCCCTACTCCTTAGACCCTGCTGGAAGACTGCAAGTCCAGACGTGATTGTGTAAGTTTTGGTCACAACTTGCAATTTTTACTTTTCATAGCAGTTAGTCTGAGACCTGGCCTTAACAGCTTTAGAAATTGGAATAGTACGGACTATTTGGCGAGATTTCCGGAACATCCAGTCAGAGGTAAGACGAAATCTTACTACATTCGCTATAGGCATTCCCTGCGGGGTTCGGGCCTCGTACTTTTACTTGACTATCTGTGCATTGTTAACCACCTTTTTCAAGACATGCAGCAAGAAAGATCGCTTGCAGTGTGGACTGTGCTTAATTATGTGATGAAGAGGTGCCGCGTTCCAAACTTAAGTGAGGAGCTTTTATTGTTATTTACGAGTGGATGGCGAGAGAATTTCCTTTGTTCGGGATTATAATTACCTACTACTTTGTAAAGTTAGCAGGCTTGAAGATTTATATCAGTTCTTTGTTGGACGAATACAGCATTCCAGAATTAAACAGAGATTAATACATAAAGTAGAAATTTCGATTAAAACTATATACCAATTTTTTTTCAGAACAGATCTTTAAGATACGTTTACGTACTATTAAAATTATATTAAATACCAAAGCTAGGCAATACCTGTAAGCAAAAAAAAAGTCCAACACCAATTGCTGTCAACATTTACTTTTAATTATTAAAATTAAAATTATCACCACTCATTAAATTTCCTATACAACTCCGTTCTGCTGTCACAAGTAAAGATTTTATGACCGGCCAATATTATTAGAATGTCTGCCTAGAATGTAAAGAGCGGGCGCGTGAGAATATTGTCTACGTGCAGCCCGTGACGATGTCCTGTCCATAGTGAATGATAACCATTATGGAAATTAATACGATACCAGTTAGCAACTAAATAATGTAATAATAATGTATGATCGATATGTTTTGTGCATTTGTAATTGGCGTAGATGTGACCAATGTAATAGAAAAAAAACCAAATGGTTTATAAAAAAGGGTTGTTCGAAAGATATTAGGTGTAAATTTCTACAAAAAGAAAAACTTGATTTAACTTAGTTTGTAAAAGTAACCCACAATATTCAGTTTTTTCTTTTTATATAGTTTGCTAACCTTATACTATAACATTTCCAAAGGAGGATGGAGAATAAAATCAGCCTTTAAATGACTATACCAAGGATCTTTTATATTTAGTTAGAAACCTTATTTTTTGAGTTACAAGGCATAAAAATCATGGTTATCGTCATGTATGACAACAACGTGGCTCCTTACAATAAGCATTAATAAATCAAATTAATTAACACAAATGTTAGGTAACTCCACAATTTTTCATTCGTTTTTACCAACAATTTTCAGATTCTTTGAAAACGGAATTATGATTGAAATGTGATTTCCAGGTATTTTCCGAATATCTCCATAGTTTATAAGCATTATGTAATAATAAAATGATTATGTAACCGAGGTTAAATTAGGAATCTCCTGAGTGAACAATTTTTTCACATATTAGGACGTACAGAACACACGGTAAACCAGGGTAAATAGAGTAATTTTCAGGGTGTATGAAAACACAGGTTTTTCTTAAATTTTACGAGATAATATAATTATTTTATTTTATAAGTAAGATTTTCCAATGTGTGACAGAAACTGTACTAAACAAAAAATATCTATAATTAAAACTATTTTTTACAAAGCGTCAAAAATATGTCGTCATCTCCGTCAATGGCGGGACGAGTGCTCAAGAGACTGACTGGATTATTTTAGGATTCCTAACATTGTAATCTATACTAATATTATAAAGCTGAAGAGTTTGTTTGTTTGTTTGAACGCGCTAATCTTAGGAACTACTGGTTCGAATCGAAAAATTCTTTTTGTGTTGAATAGACCATTTATCAAGGAAGGCTTTAGGCTATATAATATCACGTTGCAACTATTAGGAGCGAAGAAATAACGGTAAATGTGTAAAGAAACGGGGAAAATTTTTCATCCTTGAGGGCTTCTGTTGCGTGCGCTGCGAAAACGGTTCAAGATACACACAATATATGTATGTAAGAATTATTCCTATTGAAATGATCTAAAAAAATGTCCGCGACAGTATATGTCTCTTTTAAGATTAACTCACTAGAATCGCTTTTATGGTAATCAAATTCGATCGAAATTAATGCATCAACGCACAGCCCAAACTACTGGACGGATCGGGCTGAAATTTGGCATGCAGGTAGATGTTATGACGTAGGTATCCGCTAAGAAAGGATTTTGATGATAAAATAGGGGATGAAATTTTTTATGAAACTTGGTCAAAATTTAACCGATCGGGCTGAGACTTTACATGCACGTAGGTACTATAACGTAGGCATCCGCTAAGAAATTTTGATAAATTCCACACATAAGGGGATGAAATAGGGGATGTTTGTAGAAATCTTCTTAGATTTTTGACTAGCCATGACTATAAACAAGTCTCAGGGGCAAACTCTCAAATTTGCGGGTATTGACTTGAGAGAACATTGCTTCTCTCATGGGCAGTTCTATGTTGCTTGCTCACGAGTAAGTTCTCCCAGTAGCTTGATAGGTTTAGCGCCAAATGACAAATTAGTTAAGAATATTGTGTACAAGGAAGTTTTGTAGGCCCTAATTTTTACACGCGTGCGAAGCCGCGGGCAAAAGCTAGTAAAATATAAGCAAGTAAGGTTCATGAAAACGAACTTGTGCGACACCGAAAAACCAACTTGTACAGTATAAGTAAAAAAATAAAATAAAAAAAATCCTTTGATGTAAGCTTTGTAACTGTGTAAATAGAAAATTGTAATTACTCAAGATGAAATTGATTTACATTGTCATAAAAGTTTGATGCATCAGCAAATCTATCATTGAAAGTTTCCGATGTTTTTACCGTATGAATCAAAACTGCGTCATATCATAGTGGTGTCCGAAATCACTGCTATTCCTTCCGTGGATGGAGCTTTTTAGCTGTCAACAATATTTTATTTCTCAGAACTATCTAATTTGGAAGAGTGTTTTTATATTTCAATTAAGAACTGGTTACCGTCGTGTTTTGTTTATTTACCCCATGATTTATGGTGTTGCCAAGCCGTGGCGTACGTGATGAGAGGCAGTGACCAGCTGACCGTGACTCACGGGCTTATAAAATGTTAATTAATTACAATGTATGGTGATTTATACAGAGCTGTCGTCTAGTTATAGTTGTTGATAAAATATTGTTTACTTGATCTCTTTCGTTTTTTTGTTAAAAAATAGGATCTGCCGTAGGTAGTCACGAGAGGAGTTGAAATTACTTGTTAGGACAATGTTGATGCGACTATTCAAGAAGGCTCTTGCCAGATATGCTTTCTGACTGCCTCGTTAGTCTGCGGCCAATAGACACGACTTACGCGAGTTCGAATGCAGGCAGTTACTTACAGATGTTTTCTATTTAGAAATACTCATAAGAGCTACTCATGATACAGGAAGTGTGGTAGTGTTTTGTCCTGCTTTGGAAAGCCGTTGATCTTAAATTGTTTTTTCTTAAGATTTTGATAACCTGCTTCCGAGTTACACTTGTCAGGATTAGCGTTATTAAAGTTGTCATAATAACTACATTACGCCTGGCTTACCGAGATAAGAGAAATGCATCCGTAATCTGTTTAACTCGTATATTACCAGTGTACACGGCCTGACACATTCCTCACCATGATAGTATGAGATCACAAGCATCACTATCCTCATCAGCTAATTCATCATCATCATCAACCTATCGCAGTCCACTGCTGAACATAGGCCTCTCCAAGTGCACACCATTGAGATTGTTGTCAGTTAATAAACTGGATTCAATTACCTAGGATAATTATTACCGTAATTTTTATGTTCTAAGCATAACTTATAACAATTTAATATGATGTTGTCAACTCATCTGTCGTTGAGCATGTGTTTAATTAGCTTCTGAAGTAAAACTTTACGATTAATTGTGTTGTCACTAATTGCTATGATTGGTCTGAATATAATAAGTCGGTAAGACTAATTTTGGAGCCAATTCTAGCATTCCGTCTAGATTGTTAGTTAGTTGCTTAGTAGTAGCTAAAGATTCTTCAAAACCTTGAATTATAGATTTTAGGAGAAATAAAACATTGATCAAAATTGCTTGGAGATCATAGCCTGTGTGGCTATGCTAAAGAGGCTTAGTTTTCTTAATAGATATAGATTTTTATTTGATTTTTAGTAAGACATTTTTTCATACACTAACTTAACCCTTTACTTCGCAACAAAAGTTGTGGTGAAAATTGTATTTTTTTTTTAGTTTATCCATCTATGAATGTTTCAAATTATTATAAAAAAATAGAAAAAAAAATCTGCAATTAATAGATAACAAAAAAACATATGTAAAAAATACATTACGTTACGAACGTTGCACCGTTTAAATGTGAAAAAACTATGTATTGTATTTTTTACATTGCGAATTTATAGGATGAAATAAAAATAAAAGTGGTGGTGTATTACGTATTATAAATTTATTAAAATAAGGTTATTAATTGAAAAAAAAAAAGAAAACATAAACCGTACCTAATATTAATTGTTGTGGTAGTTTTTGAAACAATTACGTTTCTTGACGAAACATAATCGTAAATTGCAGTTGACACAAATTACATTAGTAAAGCCTTTCTTACAAAATCTGCATCTACCCTGAATTGGTGTGAAGTCAGGCATATGACCCACAGTATCAAGACGAATAGCATCGGCAGGTCGTGGTACAGTTGGCTTTAAAATTTTATCAACTTTCATTTGCTTAATGCTTTTGTAGCGGCGCTGCCTCCGCACAGGTTTGGGCATTCAACCTCATCGGTGGTAGCCTCATTATTTGGAAATATTTCTCATCGATTTTGAACTTGACATCTTGTCACAAAAAAATTCTCATGTCACAAAAAGTCGTCTCATATTGTTCTGCATTAATATTGTATTTTCTAATTATTATTGATATGTTCACGTTTCTTCTTTGTTGTAATAATATTGCTTTGGTAAAAATACACCTAAAATTGGTGACTCCGTACAGAATGCTGTAAGTACGTGAACATTATTACGCAGCACACAATATGAGCGAACTGGGGACGCTAGACACAATGGCCAGGAGCATTACGGAGCTCTCTAAGCAATTCAACTCCAACGCCACGATAATCCATGATCGGTCCCGCCCACGCAAGAAAGACGCTGCCTGGGGTGGAAAACATCAGCGAACACCATCTAGACGTTCGCATTCGGACTTCCGGAAATTTCCCCTGTGCTGGTACCATTACAAGTTTGGTGAGCGCGCGAACAGGTGTGTTCGGCCCTGCCACTATATAATAGGGAAGGAAACGTCCAGGGCAATCAGTAATGGCTACCTCGGTCTGCAAGTCGCATGTTCGTCACTAACCAGAAATCTAAGCTGCAGTTTTTGGTGGATACCGGGAGTGATTTGTGTGTTTTCACAGGCGACATCCTGTGGTGGGACAAGAGACAAAATTCTTCGAACTCGCTCTAACCGCTAAAAAATTAATAAAGCAAATTTTCATGCAAACATTCAAAAAATCCATACAAAATGTTCATTGAAAACACCATATTTACAAATTAATAAATCAATAACTTAACCTCCGCACATTCGCATTGTAAGCTATACTTTACATTTTCGTACTTATGTCAATCACCGTTACTATCGCAATGTAAGCTATACTTTACGTGCAAATTTAAACAATTATAGCGTAAACAAACATGCAATATTAGTAATTCTGTTATTACAATAGTATAGAATGCAATCATACACACATAAAAAATATATTTTTTTAAAGTAAATTTATCATTTTACGTTAAAAAAACATTAATTCTTACCTTTTGCGCCGGAGTAACTTATTGTCGGGACGCTATTTTGCAAACCAATGTCAAAATTGACAGTCTAATAACGTTTTTTATTTTTTATTTAACTCATAGGGATGTACTTTACTCATCACTAAAAAAACCATAGCATAAACTTGTGTTACATTACGAGTATATTTTTTGTAATGTGTATGTAATATATACTTTACGTTGCGAAATAAAGGGTTAAACAAAAACCATTCTCACCACAAGATCACGACAAACCAGATAACAACTTAATCATTTGTCAAAAGAAATTGTACAGGAAGACAAAAACCTTTTCAAGTAAACGAAATCAACGTCACAGTAAAATGTGAAGCACAAAGGATGTCAATCAATTCATGCCGAAGACCATTATCTCATTAACGCCGACCTTGACCTCTGAGCTGGTTCCGACGTTTCTCTTCAAAAGAAATCAGGAAATGTTACACACATGTGCCAAACCTGTTTACTTGCACTCACTTGATGGGTGACATACCGAGAATAAAGAGACTGACGTCACACGTAGTATGAGTTTCTGCGTATCCAAAATGAGTTCAGATTAAATATTAAAGCGAGTTTTGTGTCGGGGCTTGTTATGGAATGTGATACATAATTAAACTAACTAAAACGTAGAATTAGACTGATACCCTTAATATTAAAAGTGGTTTTTTTTTAGATAAGTTTTTTTGAATAAAATTACGTTTTATAGATGGTGTTTTGTGATATCTCTCAATTTTAGCAGGTCCCGTCTCTACCTCGGCCGGAGTCGCGTAATCGCTGACGCTTACTCTACATCTCCGCAACACATCCTACCCGTATTCAAGAACGGGCGTAATGTCTCAGTGCTTATCTACGCCCTCTATGACATGATGTGCACACTACAATACCTGTAAATCGATTTTACTTGCTTAATGATTGCCTTGTTTATAGCAATTGATGAAAGAGGTCGCTGTTCAAACTATTAGGAAATTCAGCCCAACTTGAGAGGACTTGTGCCCAATACACCAAGAGAGGAAATGAGATTTAAGAGTTTTATTTGATACTCTCTGACCATTTCACAAATATATTTTTCTGGATTTCAAAAAGTCTGAAAATATTTACAGACCTTTTCAAAACTTGCCCTCTATTAGAGGCTTTGTTATGTTCGGAAAGTGAGGCAACAAACTTCTTTGTGCGAAGCAATGCCCCGCTGCCAAAATGGCAACTCTTGCAGTTAAAAACTCATGATACAAATGAAACAATAGTAGTGAGTTCCCAGAGGGCTTACCCCTCTGGGAACCCACTACTATTGTTTAAATTAAAAATTTTGAACTTTCTAAAGTGAACACTAAGGGTAGAGCGTCGTCTCTTTGTCGCATTTCCAACAATCTTATAGTTCGTTGTTTGCCCCCGAGAGACTAATCAAACTTCTGTATTTTTCCAACGTCAACAATTTCGGCAACAACAAAAGTTAGTAATAAACATGTAGGCATATTTCTCATAATCATAAACTCAGCACTAATGTGTAGGTAACAGTACATTGTTTACTGCCCATACATCACGTACGCACGTCTCAAATGATGCCGCCATTTAAAATCGTTTAGTAAATTGTCACCGCAAATGTAATAAGCATTAATCTAACTCATTAATTAGTATAATGATGTAAGTTGGCACAATTTTTTTCGGTCTTTTATCCACAAGACTGTTTATGAGTAATCCGTTGTATTTTTTCAAGTAATTTACAGGATTAGTATTTGTCGTCATCAGAATGGCCCAAATGAAAGGGAGAATTTTATTTATTGTAATCCTTTTGGTTTATATCTCCACATGACTAACGAACACACCGGCTTTAAAAATCTATGAAGGTAAGTTATATGACCATTTTAATGATAAAAGAAAAACTTGAATGTGATGTACCCTGTGTATTGTTAAACTTATCCTAAAAGTCAGTAGCTATAAACCCTTGCAATCTTGTCAACATCAACGACATTCCACACAAATAAAAAGGAAAGAAAATACAAAGGTTTGTATAAATCACAGCATTTCCTCACTCTCTCAGGAAATGTTGAACTTTACATAAAAACTGCTCGTAATTCGCTCGCGTCGATTCAAGGAGTTATCGTATTAAGGATATCGCACCTTCCTGGTTCGATGAAAGGGTTATGACCTGACAACAATATTTATATCGTGTGAATTTCTTTAATAAGAACTGTAATACTGATTTTTGTTTGTTCGTAGAATAATTTAAGATATTGGATTGCTTAAAATGTTTTTTTTTGTAAAACTTTGTTAACAATATAAAATGTACCACGATTAAAGATCGGAGGCATGATTCAACCATGTCGGATGTTCTTTCAGAATAATTATTACAAATACACAACGATTAAAATCAAAATTAAAAGGTTTTTATTTCGAGTAGGCCTTCTCAGGCACTCTCAAAACGTTACTGACTCTAGTTGCGCGGATCGAAAATGTCATTCTTATGGAGAAGAACCGGCAAGAAACTCTATAAGAATATTCTAATCAAGAATGTGAAAATGACGTCATTACGTAAAATTCCTAATTGACAATTGATTGTTCTTGCTATATTGTCGTCATATGTGCGTAAAGCAAAAATAATAATTTAAAAAACTAATTAAGAGTTGCGGTATTGCCGTAAGGGCAATTAATGGTTTTTTTCGATGGAAGATAGTATAAGAGTATAAGACGATGAATGAAAAAGCGAAATATTCCTAGAGCTCTTATTAGCAGGTAGCTTAGTCGAGATACATTGATCAAAGCGCTAGGGTTGGTCGCGTTGCTCAAATATATAGGACGATGGGTATAGTAGGTACATAAGGGTGTTCACAAACACAGGTGCACTCTCTATTCCTTTACTCCCATAACCCGATGGGACGGCAAACGACCGCAGATAGATCAGGCGCAGGACCCACATTTTAACGGACCTTCCGAAACATGGAAGCTGTGATATTTATTTTTATAACGTGATATTTATTAGTATTTCTTACTCCACCGTCTTCACCTTTAACTACTTCTGGTTAATTTCGTTGCCAGTTCCAAGACAATCTTTTTCTCGGGGCACACGAAACTTAAGTGCTAGGTAGTCATTGGTTATCATTGTAGATCCTGGCTTAGGGAAGTTGCAATGACTGGCACGTGTGGACAGGCTCGTCACAATAAAAAATATCTTAGCTGGACATAAGAAATAATGCGTAATCCAAAAGTATGCGTCGATTTACATTATGGATATAAAACAAAACTGTCAACACTATTGTCTACTAGAAACAATAGGGTAGATGAAAATTGTTATTGATTTCATCTTAAAAAAATGCAAAGATATAGATTATGCAATTTACAAGAATGCGCAAAGGAAAGAGACACAATGATCAACTAAAACGACGTTGGAGCAATAAAGAAGCTTTTTTGATACTTTCGTTGACATTTGTATTTTGAGCATTAAGGGCAATTTGCAGCGGTGTCCGCGTCACCGGGTATATATTGTGAGTGCATCGATGCGCGTGCGCATTGTATTGTTATAGGCGTGACAATGAAGGGTGTGGTGATAGCTTGTGTCGCGGTCTTCGGAATTGCTGGGAGCACGCTCGGTGAGTGCTTGTGTTAATTAATTTGTGCCAAAAAATATCAATCAGTTCAGTTTAAGGAGCTAGATTAATGTAATTTGGACCAACAAGATTAATTGATTTTTGGTGAGGCCTTTATGGGGCAAGGGCTGATGTTGTCTAGAATATTTATTAAAGTATAGTTCGGGAATAAATTAGAGCTTATAAAGAAAATCCGGTGTAAAAGTATCATAAAACAGTTATAAAAAAAATAGTGCAAGTCTCTACTTTGTTAATATGTAACTACAATCTTAACAACGTAACAATTTTTTGTGGATTTCAACGTCAAATAAAGGGCTCTTCTTTCCTCCTCTAAGATGGATTAGATCACTCCTAAACCTTGGCATTGACAGACATTAGACCAGACGTCCGTGTCCCACATACTGGCCTATAACCAATACGAACTCGTTTCAAACAGCAGTTATGTCACCAGCTATGGTTGTTAGTGCTATTATACATAATATCACGATAAACGGTTTCTTTACTCTATAAATACCAACATTATTTATATTTTTTTTCTGTAATTTTTATCCATTTTGGAGGTGGCAACGTTGTGTTTTGTCTCTAGTTTCCTGCTTTTATGGTTGTTTGGCTTTTTTTGGTATAACTGAGAAAAAATAACTCAAAAGGAACTGTAACAACGTGGAATAACATTATTGATATTTTAGCATGATGCCTTTTTAAATTTCTAATCATAGTCATGACCTTGCATGCTCAGCTTTAGTTAGTGTCAGCAATTATTTTTACACGCATGTTTGTACTTCAATTTGAGAAATGTGTAATAACAGCATTTGTATAAAAATTAATCGACTGATGTGAAAATTGTGCGTCAACTTGTCAAGTAAAATAAATATGAGATAGTTACACATTCTAAATAATTAGAGCAATTTATTTAACGATTTCAAAATATGTATCCAGCCAAAATATTTGTATTACTATCATAATCATAATACGCTTTTTAAGCTAGAATAGGAACGAGCATTGAACCTTTTTTTCCGGGTCGAAACGCTAATGTTTCTTCAACCCACGCCAAGGGCACGGTGTGGGGATATATCGGACTCCCACCGACTAAAACACCCCGAGCCGCTTCTACTAAGCCTAAGCCTAAGCCAGCATCACGGTATCGCTCGCGCATGCTCTGCGTGACCCTAGCCGAAGCATTATTTTTCTATTTTTAAAAGAGTAACTTATGGAGTTTCTTGCCGGTTCTTCTCCATAAGAATGATATTTTGGAACCGCGCAACTAGAGTCAGTAACGTTTTGAAAGTGCCTGAGAAGGCACTAAGAACTCGAAATAAAAACCTTTTGATTGATTGATTGAACTCTGGAATTGCTCACTTGTAGAATACAAAAACATATCTTTACAACTCTACATGTTCCATGTTTCAGCGCCCTTCATAACGCCATGCCGGGAGCAGGACACAGTGTGCCTGCAGATGTCTGCGCAGAAGGCGGTGCCGATCCTGGCGGCCGGCATCCCCGCGATGGGCATCGCCAGGCTGGACCCCATGTATGTGGAGCAGGTGCGGACCAGCCAGGCCGGGCTAGATATGGACTTCAGGAACACCAGTGTGACCGGGTTGAGGAATTGTGAGGTGCTGCATTGCAAGTGAGTAATATTGGATATTTTTTTTTAATTGGCTCCCGCAAGTTAGGAATTTAAAGTTCGCGGGGGATTTCACATACACTGAGATACTCAGACTCAGAACAAGGATTTGTGGTACGCATAATTTCTTGTCCTACACGGGGATCGAACCCGCTACACGTCGCGCACAGAGGTAATTTGCGTGGTGACCTGTACGGCTCGGCTATCCGTGCTGTCAGATGTTTCCATTGATTAGTGTTTAAAGATTGAGATTCTAAGACATTTTCAAGGAACGGAGAATTAATCATTGCAGCGGTTCATTGTGTTCCAAGTTTTGTTCGTTCTTGTTTATTTTTTCATGTTTAGACACATAAATATGCACGTGTCTACTACTATAACTGACTTGCCTTTTTTTTTTTAAAGTCATCCTCATTGAATTTAATATATTGGCAATTCCATATTTTCAATTAATGCTGATGCTTAATGCCATTAAGCATTAAGTAATTACTCCACTTTCCTATTTCGTAAAACACTAATCAAGCAATTTATTTTTATACCTAAATGTTGTTTTAATTGGAGCACATCAGATACTCATTAAGAGGTTATTTTGGGTAAACATCTAGAACAAGGAATTACCCAATGATCATTTTCGTCTAAATTGATAACTGTTACTGGTTTGACGGCCCTGTTGGTCTAGTGGTTAGTGACTCTGACTGCTATACTAAAGATCGTGGGTTCGATTCCCACCCAGGACAAATGTTTGCGTGATGAGCGCGATCATTTGTTCTGTATCAGGGTGTAATTTATCTATAATATGTATTTAGGAGTATGTTTATAAGTTGTCTAGTACTCATAATACACGCTCTGCTTAACTTGAGACTAGATGGCGTTTTGTAAAAGTCGTGGAGTATTATTCTGTATCGTTTAATGCTTCTTTTCTTCTGCCATTTATTCTATCCTGTGTTTTTCCTCTAAAATTAATTATTTAATATTATATCGATACATTCCAGGCGCCACACGGGCAAGACGTTCGTGGACCTGAAGTGCTCGGTGATGCTGGTGGGAGACTACACGCTCGGCGGCAAGCTGCTCATCATGCCTATCGAAGGCTCCGGTAGATACGCCATCAAGATATGTAAGTACAAGAAAATCTTCATTTTTCGTTACTAGCCTATAGACCTATAGTGTCTTACTGCTGGGCAAAGGCCTCCTTCAAATCCTTCCATGATTCTCTATCTTGCACCACTTCGAAGCAGTCTTCGTGGTGCAAGTTTTAAATCTTCATTAGAACACTGTATTTTAGATAATTAAAAAAAAATAATCCAAGTTTGTAATTTGCTACAAAACACCACCATTGTGACAGCCAGTCATAGTCAAAAATGGAAACGAAATGCAGATTGAAGATAAAACCCAATTCTTAGATCTACAATATATCACCTTCCAATTTCAATATTTAACGCCACTTTTTAAACGGAAACAAAACATTACATCATATAATTCGATGAATTAAATAGTAGCATTGAGATTCACATCTCAAACTGATAAACCCCTTAAAATCTGTTAGAAATCCTTTCGACGCCTAAAACAAAACTAAATATAAAACCAAAATAACAATGAATCCTATCCTATCCTTTCCAGACGACATCGTAGTGAAGATAATGTTCAAAGTGGGCGAGAAGATGGTGGGCGGCGACGCGTACTGGGTGGTGGAGAGCTGGAAGCACACCGCGGAGGTGCAGACCGGCGCGCACTTCCTGTTCCGGAATCTCTTCAATGGAAACAAGGCGCTCTGTAAGTTGTTACCTTTGTTTTTTTTTTAAGGACTCCCGCACTAAGCTATGTAATTCTTTTATCGCGGGGGGTTTCACAGATATTCAATTCACATGCACAGAGATACTCAGACTCAGGGCAAGCATTTGTGGAACGCACAAATTGTTGTCCTGCACGGGGATCGAACCCGCGACACGTTTTGCATAGTGCTAAATACTTGGCGGCTATCCATGCAGTCGAAGTATTAGAAGTTATCTTTAACTTTTTCGTCGTTAATCATCCCATATTGCATGTATAATGAACCTCTGGTTATTATGAACTTACTCTGGTTTTCAATACTTTGATTTTGAATACATAGATTTATCATGTTTCAAGAGCGTTTGCTCGAAGAAGCTATAGAGTTCCCTTTAAAGAATATAATCAAATTCCAAAATCAAGATATCCTCTTTCAGAAAAGCACCTAAGTACTAGGTGATAAAGTCGAACAAGAACTATGAAATATTACTACATATTCCAATAATTTACATGCAAAAAATCACAAATATAACTAAATTTTAATAATTTATTATTTAATTTTCTACATTTTAGCTGAAGCCGTCCACACATTCGCGAACGAGAACTGGCACGACATCTTCGAGGAGGTGGCGCCCCCTATCGTCAAGGCCATCGTGTCCAACATCGTGGACGAGTCCACCAAACTGTTCGACAAAGTGCCCATCAAGGATCTCGTTATACAATAGTACTGTTATTTGTTATATAGTTATGTTTTACAAAATGTTGTTTCATTACCAAATGTTGTGGACTCATAAACTATGGTCCACTTAATGAGCTGTCCATGCTATGCGTATGCTACCGACACCGGTTCTTCTACATCGAGAAGCTAAGAATATGATGTAACGACTGCAAGAACAATTTGATGAAAGTACATCGAAAGCATTTAACCACTGAACTATTAGCCTCCTATTTGGAAAATACAAAATCCTTTAAAGCAACAATAGTAGGCAGCGCTCTCCTGATTTTTTTTATGCATTCAGTTTATGTCTTTCCAGTCAGTCATGGAACGGATGGCATGATTTATGTCAGGCGCAAGAAATGTATTTGTCCTGATAGGTGCATATTATGTGAAATGGTCTTTGCTAAGAATTTTGTTACAGTGATTATTGCTCTAATTATGTTAATACGGTAGGTAGATACACTAGGTACGTCGAAACGATATTAATTTTACAGACACCAAAGAAAATGTAAGTGTCTTTATCCATCAACAAAATAATTGTAAACGACACAGTCATACCTAAGAGACATTATTTAAAAAGAGAGATAAATATCTACTAACCTATTCAGGAAAGATCTGAAGGTAATCCTTTGAATTTGAAGACAATATCTTTTTAAAAGGATTCCATTCAATACATAGCCTTCAAGACAAGTATGACAGCTATACTATCTCAACATTTATTTTTTCAGGTATTTCTTCATTAACGTTCCTGACAAATTAAAATTCTTTCGAAACCTATTCAATTGAATAGATAGATGCAAAATGTTTTGTACAATGCAGAAATGTATTTTGCCTTAGCTGTGTCTAGTACCGTGCATCTTAAAGATGTCATATTAAAACTACTAATTAATGGTCGCGGCCTCGAATATATGGATATAAATCAAACAAACCTACAAACACAACTAGTAGGGATTTTCTTTTTCCTAGTAGATTGTATTAACAAGAAACATAATTTTAAAAACTATACTAAATAATGATATTACATATCTGCATGTAGGAGTAAACTTAGCTAAAAAAAAACATAAAATTAAATTACCTACAAAGCTTGAAAAAATATGTCGTGATCTCTGTCAATGGTGGGAAACATAGGCTGACGGTATAACCGCGTTGAATAGTAATGCCAATTCCAATTCCAAAACCAGGCCTGCCGTCTGCTCAGGGGTGGAGCCGACCAAGCGCTCTGCGAGTTGCTAATATAGAATTCGTGCACCTCGCCCCCATGTCCCGAACCGTTCAATCACAAAACGCTCAAAAATATAATTTCCCGAAAGGTTTACCTACTAAATTTTTACCGTTTAAGAGTTTCTGCGATTCAGAAAGGTTAATTTTTGAGAGACACGAGATATACGTTGACGATCAATTGCGTTTTAGTCGTGAGGAGGTTCGTGGTTAATCTAACAGAGAATATTCTACTTACGTGTGTGCCTACATGTGTAATATGTTATTGACGTCGACATTTGCGTAGGCCAAGCAAATAGATAGGTAGTTAGGTACTAAAGCTATATGCTCAATGACCATGAACTTGTTACTACAGAAATTATGGTAACTATGTTTTTGTAGCCATAAACCATATTCAATGTTCACAACCATTTGTATTTTATTGTTGCTAAACAATAACGTTAAAATATATTTACGCAAAAGTACAACAAAAAGGTACCTACAAATTAATGTTTGCTCTCGAAACGTTCAAATTCCGACGTGGATTGTTATCTCATCAAATCCACCTCTATGACCATCATTCTACAGGAACTAAAAGGTTCTATGTGGTAACTCCACATTTGAACATTATAAGTAAATAAAAAAAACGGCATATTTATGAAACCACAGAACCAATCTAAGACTACCAATCTAATATGCCATATTAGTTCGATTCAAATTAAGGGATACCATTTTTTTTTCGTTTTCCGGGGTGAAACGCTAATGACTTTAATTCACGCCTAGGGTACGGTATTTGAATGTGGATGTCGGACTCCCACCGACTAAAATTACCCCGGGCGCTTTCTACCTAAGCCAGAGTCACGGGATGGCGTTAATCTGGCTGATTTTTTACCCGACTGCACCAGAAGGAGGGTTACGTTTTTTAATTTTATTCGAGGATGCTTTTATATATAAAATTCAAAATGTTTTGTTTATTTAAGTTAATGCAGGAAGACAATTTTAAAACTCTATTTGGTTATCAATTCAAAGTCAGTAAACACTACTTACTTGCATTTGTTTAATTTAGCACGAACGGGGAAAACCCAGGCAGGAACGGTAAACAGATTACTTTAATATTATTACGTAAATATGAAAAGGTTTAGTCAGCTTAGCTTCCCAAAAAGGCTTGAAAAGAAACAAATGAAGAGATATCGACTATGTTTTGTTTACTTTTTTTCTTCTTGGTTATAATACTTACTAAACAGGCGTAAAATATAGAGGTTGGTTATAAAATAGTGCTGTTTAAATACCTATCAACACCGACTACCTAGAATACTTGATGTTGCATCTTTATGCGTATGAACTATTTACGACTATGGTTCTAAGAAAATGACAACGAGTAAAATAACTAGTAAGCAAGAAGTCAATAATAATTAAGAAAATAAATCGCAAATGTTCAAAGGATAACCAAAGAGACAAAATGGCAAATCTTGCTTTTTTTTTAATCCATATATTAGTGATGTATAGTCACGGAATAGCCACAGAAATCATTGTTGCAATGTTCATTATGTTTTGCTAAGCTTATTTTGTTTTCTTATAGCACAACAGTAACTTATTGAACTTAATTATGTATTGTTATTTTAAAATCAAATTGTGATCCTTCGACTGTACACCTGTATACTTCTCGATTTTCTCAATCCTCAGTTGCCTAGTGAATAATATCCGCAATGGAATATTTTTTCCTCTTCATCGACTATTACTTAACGAACTTGCATCATTAGTCAATATAATGTAATGCAGGCACGACCACACGACATCATTGATGGTTTATAACAAAGGCACTGAGATGACAATAATTGTAATTAATGCTAACTGCAGTTCAAATATCAAGATCAAGGTTATTACGAGTGGTTATTTATAACTGAGAACATGCTATTCAATTGGCAAGATACAGGACACAGGTTTCAAAATCAGTTAAAGGTTAGCAAGGGATTAAACGGTAGAAGAAGAAACTCTGGGCTGCGAAATTTACGCGATGGGTACAAAAAAATACAAGAGTGCTTTTCATGCGGCGTTGTCCAGATTGCAAATAGTCCTGATTGCCATCTTTCAGAAGGAGACAGCGCCATAAGAAGAAGGGATCGAACAATGAGGAAGTTACCTAGCCCAGCGTTCCTGACGTGGACAGTTGTAGGGTCGCTATAATTTAGTTATGAAGTTACTAAAGATGTAAAGGGTGATAAGGTTTTGCGATAAACAACCCCTAGACTTCTACTAATAAATATTTTTCTTTCATGAACAGCCATTGGTCTTGTAGTTAATGTCAAATAAAGAAAATGTCTGGACACGTGTGGATGGCTAGTGTAGATAACAAAATAAACCTTTTTAGTTAAGGTTCATCCTATTCACTACCTTTTAACCTTGTTGCAATTGTGAATTAAAAAAGCAGCTAAACGCCATGAATTACATTGTCTTACTTGGGTGTCAGAGTGAAACACAAGTAAACTTACGCTTCTTTTTAATCGTGCTTAATTATTAAATACACAAATGCTTTTGTGACGTATAATAAATAAGGAAAAAGGTACGAATTTGTCTGCGATAGTGGATTCATTAATATTTACGACGAGCAAAATAACTTCATTTAGTATCTACATAATAGAAAACATAATTTACTTGTTCAATTAACATATGTTTACACCTCTTTATGACACCTCTAAACCTAATACCTATGTCGCAGGGAGTCAAAGGTCAAGTGATTTTGCTAAAAGCTATAAACACACCGTAAAATTAACAATATGGTATGTGCGCATGACTAGTAGTCTAGAGACACCTCTTATGTAGGTATACCGTTTTCAATTACTCGCCCACACACATATTATACACACCTTATTCTTATATCATATCTGCACGAATATTATGAAGCGGTAAAGATGACGTTACTGAGATAATCTCAGGATCTACAAAACCAGATTGGCCGAGGGCAGAGACAGTTAAATGAATGGCCCAAAAAATAATAACCTTTTTGCATTGATTTGCGCTGTAACTACTATACAACGGTATAGTTACTCGTACTCCCCATTATTACCCCGTTTCAAAAATACGTTCTGTATATACCCGAAATATACCTTCCAACATGAGGGATCGGATGGGCAGGAGTCAGCTAGCCTTAAAACGAAAAACCTACTCCGTAACATATATCAGTTGTCAGGGAGGACTTGTACTCTAACTAGCAAAGAGTTCGAACAAATTAGGTGCAGGTGTAGTCTGTGATTCCTTATCGTGATAGTGAGGGGTGGGCTCTTTACACTTACCCTTCGAGAAGGAGTACTAAGGGATAGAAGCCAGAGTCACGCAGAGCATACACGAGCAATCCCGTGACTCTGGCTAGGTAATAGAAAGGGCCCGGGGTGTGTTTTAGTCGGTAGGAGTCCGACATATCCCCATGCCGTGTCCTCGGCGTGGGTTGAAGTCATTAACGTTTCACCCCGGAAAAAAGCATAGTCTGTGATATAATAGATTATTTAAGTGCTTTTAAAGAAACAGATAAGGTACGCTATAGTTGTATTCTAAAAATTAAATACTAGTTAGGTTCGCTATAATTGTATAACCCACAGCTATGGCAGTAAGCAATGATTAATGACGAATAACGTTTATCGGTAATTTATGAACGATTATTATTGTTCTTCGCAGTTCAAATTTCAAGATCAAGGCAAGACTGTGATGTTGTGGTTCCAAGTTCTTAACGCTGATTAAGGGGAGGACCTCTCGTCAAAATAAAGCAATAATGTAGAGTTAGTATGTGAAATCTTTGAACAGGATTCAGTACATGTACTCTCTGAAATGCATGCAAAGGTAGAAAACTTGCGGAATTGAGCTACAAGTATGTATCCATTATAGATTCTCTATTCTTGCAATAAAGGGCTGAACGGTAGAAGAAGTTGTATAAAATTTTCATTTCTGTAAAACTTTGTAAGCGAAGGAAATAACACGTATCTTACAGGCTCAACAATTAAAAACGTTAAGCATAAGCAAAGGAATTTAAATAGCTTGTAAAATTAAATATCTAAAATTAAATACAAAAAAAAGCAAATCTCAAACCCACCTCGCCAAACTTGTATCTCATGGTCGTTTAATGGAAAAATTGAAGAAGTGTTTCCCCTTAAAAGTAGTCAGAATTGTCTGTTGACAATGCCTGGGTGACGTAGCCGCCGTTTCTCATATAAGTATAGTGAGAGGTACGTACGGCTCAGAGTGGCGCAGGGACTGTGCGGCTGTGCAACGATGACTCTTGCCACATATTTTTGTTTCCTCGCTGTCATTTTGGGCGCGAAATCTGCGTCAGGTGAGTGCGAATTGAAGTTAAGTCGACTTTTTAATTTGATGGAACTTTTTTGAGATTTCAGTTGTATTTATATAGCTGCTTATTCTATGATATTTTTTTTTGTAAATGGCATCTTATGCTAAGCGAAGATAAAAAAAGAAATTCTAATCAAAGTGCTTTTTTTTAAAGACAGCTCAGTTTCATATGCTTGCTTGGAGCATTTGGCATTAGGGTTATCCAATTTTCGATTCTATTTTCAAAACTAGAATACTCCTAGATCAGATGCAATAACTCGACTAGAGCCTCAGCAATAACCTATTAGGTAAAGAAATAAAAATGATATTAATATTTACAATAAGTTAATAAATTATAAACACATCATCAATTCTCAATACATAGTGCAATAAAATGCAAGGGCGTAGTTACTCGTAAATTAAGTAATTGTCGTAATTGTTCATTATTATTTTCCGTCAAGGAAGTCGGTGCAAAATCAAGAACTCATTCTTACAGATTTTAATTATGATTTGTTATTCGGTCTTCCACATAAGGTGTTTATAACCTGATCTACCTTTGTGTATCCGCATTTCCCTTCACTTTAACAAAAGTTTTCCATGTGTCAGCAAACTCATTACTTTTTCGCTTACAAAAAAAAACGACTTCCATATTAAAGAACTTAATCCTTGTGTCGCGGGTGTTTTCACAGACATTCAATTCACATGCACGAAGACACACAGACTTAGAACAAGACTGTAGATCGCACAAATTCTTGTCCTACACGGGGATCGAACCCGCGACACATCGCGAACAGTGGTGATTAGCGTGGTGACTTAAACCACTCTGCTACCCGTGCAGTCTAAAACAAAATATAATTACTTTAAAATGTTTTTGATATTAATTTTATATCACTGAAGTTGTACGTAACATTATAAATACATTTTGTTCCACTACTGGAGAGGTAGTCTCCAGTAGTGGAACAAAATGTATCTGAAAAACAAATGTATCTCTTAAAGTAAGGCGAATAAGACCGCACTACACCATGTATTCCCCTGTCCAGAAGTAGTATGTCTAGTATTAGTATTAGTACTGTCCGCTTCTATACTATTCCAATTGTTCTGAAAATTGCTAACCGTCTGTTTCCCCTCAGCACCATTCATAAAGCCCTGCAAAGCTGGCGACAATGCCTGCATCATGACTTCTGCGCAGGCGGCACTGCCCGTCTTAGCCCCAGGCATTCCTGAACTGGGCATCAAGTCAGTAGACCCCATGCACCTGGACGTCATCAAGGGAGACCAAGGAGGTCTCGCTCTGACCTTCAAAGACACCACGGTGACAGGAATGAAGGGATGCCATGTTGATGGAATCAAGTAAGTCGCTTCACTCTTATTTTAACGTTGGCAGCTCTCAGTTCAGTAACGGGTCACCATTAATAAATTAATTGGCATGTCGCAATATGGATAACCAAGCGATGTTGTTGAGTGCGTTTTTATGCAAAGCTGTCAATAAATAAAAAATCTTGGTCAATAGGTATATTATAATTATTTATTATCCTTTGTGCTCGTTTCGTTAAGACGATATATTCATCACATATTGTAGCAACATTTAAAAATGGTTCTCTCGATATTAAGCTGTGTAACACTAGCCGCTAAATTGATTGTTTAAATGCTAAAGTTTGAGCTATTAACGCAATACTCAGTAGAAATTGTTTGCTTAATCTAAAGAATTTGCTAAATCATATTTTGTGAACGGGAATGCCGCTCAAGGTAGTGTTTGTGTCTTAACTTTTCAAAGGACAATTATCACATGGTAAATAAAATGTTTCCTTATTTCTACCTTTTTGTTTGCGGAAAATAATTTAATATCAGAGCCTTTTATTGCCGTACGTACGTGTGTACCTACGTTATTAGCTGGTATTCAGTGCAATTCTATGTACAAGCAAAAAAACAGTGGCTTCGTGATGACAATTAAATGTTAATAACAGTTAATTAATGAGTGACAACAAAGTAGAGCTTATTATGATCTATAGACTGTTGAAGGACACTTACAATTTCTTTTATCCTATCTCTAAATGTAATGGTTTCTGAGGTGTACATGAATGACAGACTGATAGAAAATGGATGCTAAATAACGGATAGCAATTTTTTTTGATAGACGGAGAGGGAGGCATGCCAAAGAAAAGATGGATGGATTGTATAAGGAATGATATGTATAAAAAGGAGTAAATGATAGTGTGATGTCTGATAGGGGAGAATGAAAGAAAAAAACGTGTTGCGCGTACAAAAGTAAAATGGGTTAAGGGCAGGATGATGATGATGATGATCATGTTAGGAAGACGAAGACGCGTGCTGAGCAGCTGCAGTCCAGTTCAATAAAACTATTGATTTATACTATCGTCGTACCCATTACCACCGAGAGTTCAGGAATACTCCATAACCTTGAGTACTAGTCAAAAACAAAACAAGGGCTTCGTTTCCATAATATCGGAGTCAACACGAAGCAAGGTGTCCGATGGATTCTCCCTGACATATTATGATATTTGTTCTGTCAACATTCACATAATCGTGTCAACGCGTACTTAGACACTTACCTACTGTTTGTTTTTCCATTTGCCGTGTCCTTTGAGAAATTCTAGTGATCGAGACAAACTATTGAAAGTGTAGTGTAAACGCAGCTATTAACGACCCATCGAAAATCTGCAGGTGTTACCGACCTAAAGTAGTAATTCGAAATTTTAACGTAACCAGAACAATTTTTGCTAAATGTAGGCAAAGTCACACACGCGTTTATTCCTTGAGCATCGTATACTTTTACTTTAGTGTAAGTAGCTGTGCAAAAAAGGGATAAAATAGATACGTCAGTTGCTGCGGGGGCAGCGTGGACACAGGTCTTGTCGTACTGTCCCTTGTTCCTTCAAGTAAGTACGTGTCTTTTCTATTTAAGACCTTTATACAAACAAATGACGTCTATACTTTATCTTATATTACTAATTGTATTCATTGAAGTGTCAACTCTTGATTTCTTACGACTTTTTATTAATAAAGAGTAATTTGAAACTAAAAAACTTTAAATTAAAATGGGACGGTGTTAGCTTCATCAGTTTTAGTCGTGGCAGCTATCAACGACCCATGAGTCGGTAATGGCAGCAACGTTACTTTTCATTTATTTTATTTTTATGTTATTATATCACATTTACACAAGCATTTTTATGGACTAGTTTAAATCTAAGATATCAGTCTTTATAAAAATCTATTAACGACTAAACTTTTTGGTTTAGTTTTCACCTTTTAGCGTTGTTAATTTAACAAAAGTTAAGATGTTTTACGAGAATCGATGTTGAATATTTACATTTAATAGATCATTGTTTTGTGTATAAAAACTGTGCACTTGTTCGTATTTTTTGTGACATTAATCTATTATAATCTATTTTATAGTCCGAAGGTCAAATCATTTAAAATAACCATTTTTTTATGAGTCGGTAATACAATTTATGTTTATACTTACATACTTTATCACCGACCCATAAGGGTCGGCAATACCAACTATAAGACGCTAATACCGATCGTTTATAGATTGTTTAGTTTGTCACCTACTTTTATGACATAATAGGTAAACCTGTTAATAAATCCAACTCCTTGGCTAAAGGAAAATGTAATATACAATTATATCTTTTTCCAAATGTATGGTGCCACAAAAGTGCCAAAAAGTATATACCTAGTGAAACACCTCTTTCCGAAGCAATTAAAGCAAGGAATGGGGGTGCAAGCGCATATGAGGCATCCAAAAGGTATAATATTCCTAAAACTACATTACGAGACAAACAGGACGGGAAATATAACCAATGACTGTGATGATTAATATTATAATTTTCTAAAAATAATTATGATGTTAACAGCATAAGGATATATCCTAGAGTTTGAAATCCTTAAATTAAAATATATAATGTGTATCTATTAACAGTATTATATAATTAATTAAAAAGTTTATAATTATTTAGTTCATATATATTACTAAGAGGTACTAATTTGTTTTAATAAAAATATCGGTATTAAAAAAATACGAATAAATATTGCAGTTCCCGGTGCGAATAGGGCTGCCCCATATCCTCCAATGGGTGTCGTAAGAGGCGACTAAGGGAAACTACGACCCGGTGCATACCATCTAGCACCTCGGGTCAACCTCCTGGTGGGGAGTAAACCACCAGCAACAGCATTCCCAAGGAGGGTTGGCGTCAGGCAGGCGGCCGGCCGTAAAAATGTAGCCAAAACCTCAGCAGCATGGACAGTATTGAAGGAGAAGACATGCTGCGCCGACCCCAAGTAAAAATTGGGATAAGGGCAGGGGAATGATGATTTACTGTTTCATTTTGTTTTATTTTATTAAGATCGTTAATCATCATCATCATTAACTTATATAAATTTCATTGCTGGATCAATCCCCTATCATACACGATCGGTAATAGCTGCATAAAAATCGTTAATAGCATCACAGCCGTTTAAATGGGTCGGTAATAGCAACATTCGACTAAGTCACATTCTAAATTATTTTTTACTAGATAATCATATATTTAAAGATATTTGATTTAGTAAATATTGTTTTTTATACATAATACTAGCATATAAAATTAAAATATTAATCTTCAGACGAACCAGTATACTAAAAAAATACGGTTGATTTTAAAATTGCCTTAAGGGGGTCGTTAATACCTGCGTTTACCCTAAGTTGGTATTATAAACTTTGTGAAGCCCAAATGTGCTTATTCAAGGTAGAAAGGTATAACCAAAGGAATTTAGATGTTTGCCTAAAAGAGTTGGTATGCTAATGCTAATAATTCCAACCTTCTTTCGAAATATGCATGCTAAAAAAACATTCTTCAAAAATCCATACTCCTCGTTAAAAAAACAAAGATGCCTCTTGTATCAGTCTCACTAATCACGTTAGATATTTCTGCTTTAGGCCGCATAGATTTCGGTTAATGCTGCAAAACACTAGCCTTCTTTTAAGAATGTCAGGTAAAAAGTAAGAATTAATTCAGGGTTTCAGCTAACCTGCTGGAGCTGCGAGATGTTCGTTTACCACGACCCGGCACTCAAAGGGCTGCAGGAGGAACATAGTGGGTTTTAGTCAGTAAAAGTCTGACACTCCCTACCGCTGCGCTCCCAGCGGGCGCGGTCATTAATTAATGATTGCCCACAAAAAAGAAAGATGTCAGCTAACTTCGGAAATTTCACCCAAATTGGTTTAACCGTTTGAAGCTGTAATACGAAGTTTCAAACTTCCATCCATATTTATAAACTTTTGCGTTTATTGGTAAATATAAGTAGAATATTACTATTTTTGAGTTTGCCTCGTGGTTAGTCGCCAGTCGCAATGTGCATCCTATGTGAACGTGACGACGAACAGGTGTCTTGAGGGCAACCATTATTAAGTAAAGCCATAAACTGATCATAAAACATTAATATAATTGTCAATTACGTATTTATCTTGCTTTATCATCGGTTTAAAAACGGATGTGGTCTATTATGTGCCTTGTTTTATTAGGTTACGTATTTCCACATAGATACCTAGACCTATGTATATGGATTAACCAAGTATCATCATCTACGTATTATGTATGTTCTAATACTTATATCTAATATAATAAATTATGTCATTCAGTCTTTCCGCTAGTTTTAGGGTTCCGTACCCAAAGGGTAAAACGGAACCTTATTACTAAGCCTCCGCTGTCTGTCTCTCTCCAGGCCGCATCTCATAAACTGTGATAGCTAGAAAGCTGAAATTTTCACAAATGATGTATTTCCGTTGCCGTTAGAACAACATCATCATCTTCCTGCCCTTATCCCATTTTACTTGGGGTCGGCGCAACACGTTTTTAAATAAAACAACAAATACTACAAATTAAAAAGTATATTAAGAGTGTCCAAATACAATAAACGTTATTTCGTATTTTTTTGCTCAATATTTTTTAAAACGGTAACAGGTAGACGCTTTGCCATAAAGACGAAGAAGTGACCTTGCAGTTGAAGACATAACTATATCTGATATTTATTTCCAGGCACGACATAAAGAAATCCAAGCAGGTAGTGACCATCCGTTGCAGCGTGGACCTCAATGGCCAGTACAAACTGGACGGCCAGCTCCTCGTGTTACCTATCAAGGGAGAAGGCAAATATAACATCAAGATACGTAAGTAAACCTGGGCATGTTCTGTACGCTTCAATAGAAAAGATAGTCATGACACTTGGGCCATAATTCTTGGTCAATTGCGACATTTTAATACTGTCTTGTGAACTGTGGTTGTTGGAGTTGTGTTTAAAAAAATCCAACAAGTCTTAACAGTATGGAAGCACCGCAAAATGCTGAGTTAGAATTTCAAAATATATGTCGAATCTAAAAGTACCTACTGGTCTGGCTTCCGGATGATTTACGGGCGTTTTAAAGACGACTTATTTTCTGTGATCTGACGATTTTTAAACTAAGTCAGAATGTAGCGAACTACGTACCTATCGCAAAAGCACCTCTCAAACCTTCCCACATACTTTATCCTGCGCCACCTCGACTTATCGAGTTAATACAATAACTTAATTGGTGCAACTTATCAATAGGTGACATAGTAATCAAAACGACGACGGAGCTGAAGAACGTGCAGGGCGCTGATGGCAAGCAGCACTGGCATATCGACAGCTGGAAGTTCTCCAGTCAAGTGAAAACTAGCGCGAGATTCGACTTCGATAACCTCTTCAATGGCAACAAAATTTTAGGTAAAGTATAATTATCTCGTGTTGCCGTCAGAGAGTTTGTAAAGTTAATTATTTTTAAGGTCTCTATGGTCCAAAATAGAAGCATATTTTTAATTTACTTAGGTATAGAGAACGTGAAAAAAAATACGTTTTAAAGGTCAGCTTTAGCATTGAAAGGTTAAGTATATTAGGTACACTATTTAACAACTTGTTCTATATCTATAAATACCTAATGTTAACGCATAAACTTTAACTTTTGTTAATTTCCAGCTGGTCCAGTAGAAGATTTTGTGAACACAAACTGGCGTGACGTCATGCAAGAGATAGCGCCACCAATCGTTCACGCCATCGTAGCACGAGTTGTGGAAAGCGTCGAAGCTTTATACAAGGCTGTACCTGCCGATGAACTCTCAATTGAATAATTAGGATTACACTCTTATATAAATCAAAATCACTAAGATAGGACCAGTAATGTGATATTAAATAAGACTTGGACATTTTTTGTTTTATTAACAAGCAAACAGCGCAGAATAGTCAGATTTGGTATTAGGTCTTGATTAAGTTTAACAAATTCTAGATCTATTCCACGATTACATGAAAAATAGCATTTAACAGATGTATTTAATATTTGAAATAAAAATGGGTTGTAATATAAAAATACCGACGGAACACACTACACAAACAGTTCTCATACTACACAGCAAACTTCGTAAACTAGTGGGCAAAAAAAAAAAAATTAACTGTCAATGCCTAATAGACAACTATACCAAATGTCATAACAAAGCGGTTTGCTAAGTTTGCTTTGAGGTTATGTCAGTAAAAGTTAGTTTATTGTTTTTATTCACGTTTTTTAACATATTGAAGTGTATAAGAATTAATAATGCTTTGCCCCGAGATACGTAACTTCCCACCACCGAAAATCATGGTAACACATAAAGAAAACCTTGATTTCAAGTCGGTAAAACAGATTTTAGTAAGGAATTATTTCTACAAAAGTTTAATAATTACCTGCCCCGACGAAATAAAGACACCTAGCGACATTCAAGATGTAGTCACAGAAGATACAGATTACTATAAGTTAACAAATTGTTCACTAACAGAATTTGTAGAACCAACTTTTATAGATAGTTTTGTGAAAACCGGCAAAATACACTGTTTAAGTGTAGATCGGAATTGTGTTATAGACAATTGTGCTGCTGTTACCCCGGATGGACATCTTATATTACATATACCTGATTTTATTTACCAAACATTAGGATTTGAAGGAATAAAGAGACCACACAATTACTATGAGGTGAAAATAGATCTTAAAACCATAACAAAGTATGACAAATTGAGGACAGGACTAGAGAAGCTAAAACTATTTGATTTCAACATTACTTGGGAGCCAAACAATGAAGATATATGTCCATCATCAATAGCAAAATACTTTTGTGACAGAAATATTGATACGTCAGTCCATTCACTAAAAACAAAAAGCTTATCACCATTTGTCACTGAAATACCTGTCCTGAAGGATGTTGATATTGAAGAGATGGTTGAATGGACAGGCCTGCTTGCTCATGACATTGATATAACTCCGACAGAGCAATACATCAGTACTTACAGCCAGCCCGACAGTGAGAATGCATTGAAAACAGGACGAATATCAATTTTGATTGTTAAAGGTTTTATAACACCTACTCTAGTAGGACAGGTGTGTGAGAAATTAGCAGAATATGTAAAGACCAGAGAGATGGAAGGCTATTGGGCCAGTGTAAGCATCCAAAGTGATGAGAACAGCCTTTGGCAGTGGAAGTCCGGCAGTCCGAGAATGTTTCAAGCACAAGATGCTTGTTGTACTGCCTTCTTAACAAATAATGGACATATTGTGTATTCAGTGGGAGAATTAACATATTCATGAGTTAATAAAAGGTTTAAGTTACACACATTCTTTTTTTTTTATTTACACTCACAATAAGAATTTTTAGGCCTGAAACTACGTTAAGCAGGGGTCCGCGTGGTTTCATACAAAAGTGCTTTGTCGCCAGCAAATGCGCGGGCGTCCGTCACGGGGAGGCGCGCCCCGCACCCGCGTAACGGGGCCCGCCGCAGTGCGATGGATCCCGTCGCGAGGTCACGCGCAACCTACTTACTATACTAGCATCCTAGGTTCAATAAATCGGGCTTTATTATCAAGTTTTCCATCGACATGACTTTACAAGTACACCATTAAAATTGAACTAGCGACACTGCATAAATAAAATAATCCAGCTTCCGCGGCGGGGCCCGTAGCGTTCCAACGGAGCCTAGTGTCCACCCGCGCGCGGAGAAGCGCGATAGTTGCCTGTTGCGGGCGTCCGCTTAACGCAGTTTCTGGCCTTACTGATTGTTTTTTGCTACTACCCCATAAACGAAAATGATACAATTGTAATATAAAAGTTATTGTAACATAATAAATGAAAGAATAACATCAATTTAGAAAGATTTATTGAAACAAACGGATACAGCCGACATTAATACATCATGTGCCCTGCACCAAAATAAAAAATAAAAAAAACGATTCCAATAATTTGTTCACTGAGATGGGCCAGGAATGCAATAAAATTACAACATCTAACAGAGCCTTATATTCTAACTACATGTATATTCAATCTGTATTGCTGTTGTTCTCCAGACTATAACCCTGATCCAACGATTACACTAGTATTAGATATCCAGACTATACACTTAAAGAGGCACTATACGACAGTCCAGTTAAGGGACACACAATCTCCTACTGCCACCAGTGCACTTAGAGTAGCATGGGTATATACCGCCGTAGTACTTCATGGTGATCCCTTAACCTTTAGAAAGTAGTTGTAAGCGGACATAAGTTGCTAATACTACAGTAACAGCGTGCGGTGAGTGGGGAGGGTTTAGATCTTGGCGAGGCCGATGACCCCGCAGGCGAGGCGGGCGCCGGCGTTGCCGGTGGACTTGCTGAGCTCGTGGCCGCCGATGCCGAGGTCGTCCGGGTCCGCGTGCACTACCAGCGTGCGCCCCACGATGCTGTTGGGGCCCGACAGCGAGATCACCGAGTCCTGGATGCATACCTGGAAAAACCAAAGCATTAAGCACATACTCGAAGAGGTATTTAAAAACAAATGAAGAATTGAGATGAAGCTATGGTTTTGTTTATTATAAATCCTTTATTCGTTATATAGGTACTCTGGCTTTCGTATCCATCTGCGTAACAACTTTCTCTCGAAGCATTTTTTAAATGATGGATTGTTTTATTAGGAGGCCACTGTTTAACATAGGCTTCTGCCAAAATAAGCAAGGCAAGGCAAGCAAGCGGGCACTGCTTAGATACCGTTTCCCTGTAGGTAAGAAATACGTGCCTAGAGATAATTTCATTACTATGTAACATAGGGTAGGTTACCTTAGCGACAGCTCCGTCAGTGGCCACCTCGATGTTGCCGAGGTCGCCGACGTGGCGGATGGCGGCGTCGGGCGCGCCGTGGTCCATCTTCTTGGGGTTGAAGTGGGCGCCGGCAGATGTGCAGCCGTTCGTGTTGTCACCGAACTCGTGAACGTGGAAACCATGGCTACCCTGAAACATGATTTAACGTTCAGTTAGTTGCTTTATAATTTCGAAAACAATAGAGTAGAATATTTGTTTATTTGGAAGAATATTGTTACTATGAGTGTTACATAAAATCGACGAACTGAGCTTGCAGTTTATTAGCATATTCATGGGAATAAATATCATGTGATAACATTGACCCGTAGTATGATATTGGCATTAGCTACTCAGTTTGGGATACAGTAAACAGCAACTTGATATTGTTGGTTTACTGAAACATTATATTTTCGATCGTCAATGTATTGATATGTTGGGTACTTGATGTTATTGTAATACCTCTACTATCACTTAACTGCTTTTATGACAATGCAATTGATAAGGTATTATCTGAGAGTGCTCAGATTCTTTTTATTGGCTATTTATGCCATAAACTTTTGATAACATTAAACTGATAACTGGAAATATTTTAATTTCTTGTAGTTAGTGGAGAGTAAATTTAATAGGCTATATGCCTATTACTCTATGCCTATGGCGGAAGCAAAGACATAATAAAATTGTTACTCCCTAGTTCTTTTTGTACTCAATTTATCTCATTTTTCGCAAATTAATAGTTAGGTCTTTCTAGTACGTACTAGAATAACCTACCGCTGCGTAGCTACGTCACATATTACATTAGCCCACCATTAGACAGGTGTTTAGTATTAATTATATTAATGTATTCTAAGTTCACATCAAGTGTCGACGGCTATATTACGCCACAGTACGTGACCTCAGTATTGTTTTTTGTTGATAACTGTTTGATAATAAGTAGGTAGGTAAGTGCGTTAAAAAGATACATCACCATGACATGTTTGGTTATTTTTGTGTTAAAATACGCTTCGTCATTATGATTGTGGTGGACTTTATAATAACATTAGCTGTTGCACACGACTTTGCACGCGTGAATGTTGGTTATAGTTTAAAAAAAATATAGACTGTTCAATGATCAATATGATCTAAAGCAGTTTGTCAATGGTACAGCCCATCTGTTATCTAGCCTTTTGAGCATGGATGAGTAACAAACATCCTTACGAATACACCTACACAAACTTTCACTGTTAGGATATTATTGTGAAATAGGTTAATAAATATGAAGAATGAAGAACAATAGCCATATATGACGTCAAGCTATCAGGCCATTGTATTTTATTATTAGGCAATTATATAATGTAATTTAAATCAACAGAATAAGTATAATAATATTATGTGTAGTCTAGAATTCTAGATTGTTATTTAACTCATTTAAGAATGTGTATAAGTGCAGTTCATCTTGCATCATACAATTACAAGTATTATTTTCCTTGTACTTATAATTCCTGTAGATCAAGTAGGTTTGCATATAATAAATATTAAATTGCTTGATTTTAATGGTGTATTTTAAATCAAATATTGCAATTGAATTCATTTAGTTATAATTTTCCTACACATATTTAATTTATAAATTGTATAAGAAAATTAATACAAAATTGATTTTATTATGACAACCTACTTCAGGGGCGGGGCATGAAGGAGGGAAGTGAGACATACAGAAAAAACTAGAATAATCTTCTTCATTGATGACCATAATGTCATAAAATACAAGTTCCTGGCCACTACAAACCTTTTTAAAAGGGTATCACAATATCTCATGGTTAGGTTGGAGAAAATCAATACAGAATTGTGATCTAACAACTGGTAGACTTGTATAATAGAAACTGTTTACAATCAAGTATATAAATACTTTTAAGAAAATTTATTCATATGAATAATTTATGATGACATACCTTTTTTAGACCGACAACTTCTCCAGTGACGACTACTGGAGACTGATCATCCTGAAAACAAAATAAAGAGTAGATATTAGGAAATGTTTTTTTAAATATACTTTTTAATTACACACAAATAAGTTCATAATTATTAATAAATATGATAACATAGAGTATAGACCTGGACCTTAATGTGGCTTAACTAAACCCAAATCATGAACATTAGGAAGTTATTTTATTAATACTAATATACTAATATTAGTAATGACTTAATGAGTGACATAGCAAAAAATAATAGCAACCTTTGAACATTTTGATTAACTTTAGCATTGAAAAGAGCACACATTACACAGTACAACTACATGGTTGTAAGATAAAGTTAAATTAAAATGTATCACTTGATATGCTTTTAAATGTCTATTGGAATTGGTTAAAGTAATGCAGGCAATTAGCATAAAATCAAAATATAACTTCATACTTAGATAGTTATAACTCAATACTAGTTAAATATGTACCAAGTCCGATTTTTTATCAATTTTTAAGTGATTAATCATTAAGGTGATGCAGTATTATATGATGATTAATGTTGTACTGCTCTACCTGGCCACATGGTAAGGATTCTATGGTAATTTACTAATGTATGAAATGGTAATTACAATAACTTACCTATAAATAATTGCATACAATACATAATTACTTAATTTAACCTTCTAGAACCATCTTTATGATAAGAGATATAGGTAAGTACCCACTCCGGTGGAAGAGTATTATTAACAAACAAACACAATATTAAGTCACTTAGCTGGTCTTTCAAGGTCACTTATACTAAATCCAGTTTGTAACAGGCTTCATGCATGTAAAATATTACCTTTTGGTCGAAATAAACTGTGCCGCTGACATCGCCGTTCAATACACACACTGCTCTGTTGGGCATTTTGATTATAAGTTTTAGGATTCGGATAGAATTAGAACACTGATAAAGCCGATAATTCACAGCAATGCGACCTATTCGCAGCAATTTCTCCTTTAGTAATGATTTTATCAAAGCACCAAAACTAAAAGGAAGGAAAGATAGATAAGTTTCCGTCTCTCTGGCTTCTGGTATTTTTTTTTGATGTTTCGTTTCTTTATACGGTTGTGTTCTGTCTGTTATGAAACTATGTTCAACTTCTCGATTCTCGTAGAGTTCTCTGTTACAAACAAACTTATACGTGCCGGTGCTGGCCTAGCACACGATGCTGTCATTGCATAGTGTTCTGTCAACTTGACATGTATTTTCCGTGGTGTAGTTTTAGTACAAATTTTCACCGCCTGCAGTAATAACATTTTCGTACTATATTACGTTCCATTAAAGTTACTAAAATAACATTATGCAACTCTGTATTAAGGTCAATATAAAAATGAGACAATAATCCAATTACAACTATTTAAACAATACATGTAAAATAAAGTAATATTAATTTCATTAATACTAAAATTTAACGTGTTAATTGTTGAAAGCATTCGTGCTGTTATCCATAGATATCTATTAGAGATTGAATATCTATTGCCCTTGTGGATGTAGATTGTCGAGAGTTACATTATAATTAACTCAAAAGTAGCCTATGTGGTAATCTAGAGTTTCAGCTAACTCCGTACAAAATAGTTTGTGTTGAAGTTTTCAACTATTTTATTAAGTAACTATATTGTTAGTATTTATTTATACACCCATTAATTAATTAATTAAATTATATTATAATTAATATTGTATCACATACGAATAAAAAGTCTTAGTAGTCTAAGTCTTGGCTACTTTATCAAATCTGCGTAGAATGGAGTTAAAGAACTTTGACACTTGGCGTGTTTTTAATTCACATTTGTAATTTTGTATTTTTCTGTACCGTGTTAGTAAAACATAATGTTGCAGAATAAACTTAGGTAATCCATTGTGAATAGTTTGAGTACTTGATAATTTTAGTTACGCGTATATCACAAAATGGAGAAAGAGGAAAGTAATGGCTTTAGTGCAACTGTAAGTCTACATCGTATCCTATTTTAATTGTTCCCGCGTCGCTTAACCTCTCATCGTATTAACCTTATTGTAATTACTCTCACTACTGACTTACTACTACGCTAAATTCTTATTGCGTGTACATTACTTGAGTAGGTTCATTTGAAAATAGAAATAATTATTGTATGGTACCATTGTTGCGTCTTTCAGTAACAACTCGATAACATTTCTAATACTTATTTTGTAGATTCCATCATGTATGCCTGACCAAAGGGTACTACTTAACGACTACTGCAGCGTAAGTTCGTCTATTAATTTAAACATTCATAGTTAAACCCCGTGACAGTACTATTAGTGCAATTAGCCATGTTGCGTAGTTTTTTTGATCATTTGAAACAGATACATTCTTATATTAATGATTATGAATGGTGTAGTCTATAATTATAACATTTCTTTTTCAGAACTGTCCAATGTGCAGCTCAGTTGTAAAATCCTTCTTTGTGAATTTAAATGAGAAGACAGTGATATGTGTAAATGTTAATTGTGAATATCCTTTTATGTTCGACATGCAATTTGTGAAGGAGGATAATGAGCTGGATTCAAGTGAAGAAGTAGCGAGTTACAGAAGCAGACCTAGCGGCTGGTCACAAGGTACTGCCTCTTTCATGTCTGCTGTAGAATGGTCGGAGATAGATAAGCTAAATCAGACAATAGAAGCTGAAGAAAACTTCTTCACACATCCAAGTTCTAAAAAACTCACAAGTTCAGCCAATGAAGTTTTAGAGGTAAGAGTCCAAATAAAAGAAAATGAAGAACAAATCAGACAAAATGTGGAAAAAATTAAAGAAATAAACAAAAAGTTGTACGGAGGAAATGACCAAGAATATATAAGGAATGAGAAATGGATAAAGAACTTCCATAGGATAGAAAAGACACAAGGTGTGCAGTTGTTGAAACAAGAAGAGTTGGCCAAACTGAGTGTGGAGGAAGAAGTCAGTCGCAGAGATGTTGAAATCCATCTTGAAACTGAAATGCCTTTACATATTGAGATAAAGGAAAAGAACGAAACCAATACAAAATGATAATGAAATGACAGCAGAAAATTAACATGAATGTGTGAATTATCTGCTGCTACATTTGTGGTCTACCTTAACCCTTGAAACAGTGACAAACATCCTGTTTGTGTGTGGAAGCGAGACAGCACACTACATACATAGAGCAGTGTCTCAGTTTCACATTAAGGTTTATCCAATTGAAATATTCAGTCAATATAGTTACACATGTTCACATTAAACCTTGTTATGTAATTGTATAAAAAACTTACAATGGTTTTTGTTCGTAGCTAGTATATAAATGATAATATGAGTTTTTTTGAAAGGAGGTTATATCACCATTATGTTTACCTTATTGCTATTTTAGATAGTTACTTGCATATATAAATAACTTCGTATTTATTAATAATAGTAGCAATAAATCTTTTTGGGCGTGATATTAGTCTATAGTCTTAGTATTATTTGTATATAAAATATTACTAAGACACAACACATGATATTAAAACTTAATATATGAAGAATTGCTTTAAGGATGTTGACCATATTTTGGTGCTTCTATTTCATAAATAGTTTAAATTTCAAATAGTTTATAATTTTATATGTATCACTGTTTGACTGTTTGTAAGTAAAAATGTAAGATGAAGTGTGCTTATTACTCAGTCATTAATTTTTCGAATAATTGGAATGGGTAGTGTCATTTAAGATTTCAGAGTTTAGCTTGTTCTAATGCTTTCACCTCAGTTGGCCGACGTACATTAAATTGCACAGTCTGCAATATGTAATACTATAAGATTATGGATATTTAATTTATATTATTGTGTGTAAAATTACTTAGATCACAATTTCATAACATGTTTAGTCTTATGCAATATATTTTTTAAGCACAAATTTTTTATAGTATTTGTATTAAAAGGGAAATACCAGTGTGGTACTAAGCACCAATAATCATTTCATGCTCTCATTCTAAGGCTTTAAGTGCTGAAAGCTGGTCTTGCACCTTCTACAAATACATATTTTTGGTAATAGCACAAAATGCTTAATTTACATGATCTTTGGTCAGCTTTAAAAGTAATAAAACGAAATATTGTTATAATGTAACCTCGTCATAATTATATTGCATAAAAGTAATGAAATTGAGAATTCTCTGTTTGATTTTTGAATAGGCCCAATCAAGGTTGTTACATTCTTTTCCAGAGAAAATTTTTGTTTTTTTCCTACATAAATAATATACCTATATATTTTTTAAGGAAATTAAATAATTGATTAATCGACCAGTTAATGTATTAAGAATGATCTTATTGATTGCGGTGTATTTTTGTTATAGTTCAATAATTGTCTTATTTATTTCCGTGTGATTGTGTTTGTCACTTGTTAACTGTTCTTAAGTTTTCGATTATAAGACTGAAATGTTTTAATACATGAATTATGGTTATTTGTATGGAGTTTTACTGTTGTACGCTTATACACCACTAATAATGAGTCTTACACCCTTTACTGTCCTTGCTAGACCAGTGGAAGATTATTTTACCAACCACCATTCACAGTGATAGATTGTGGTGTTTTATTAGTCTGGCCAGTATGTTAGATTTTAGTGGGTTCCTATTAAATGTCTAAATTAATTATGAATTTATTGGGAAATCAAATAAAAAATCATATAAATAAAATGACTTTCATATGGTCGGGAAGCAAGATCACGTTTGTACGGTATATTTGTAGATAAAAATAGTTGGATATCTGTTTTTAAAATACCGTATACTATTATTATAGTTTGAAATCTACTACGCTGTAGGTATAAATTCCGAAAATGTACATACGATGCTGTAGGTTCGATTTTTGCTTAAGGAGTTTTTTGCCTGTTCTTCTATGGTATTGACTTTTTTTACTTATAGTTTTTAATATGCCTAAACGATCTGTCTAGTACAGTCGTACATTTTCATAGCCTTATCTTCCCTCCTGCCCTATAGATTACCGGAAACCAGTGATCATAGGCCGATCAGCTTTCGGCATCTACTTAGCCAGAAGCCTGTTAGGTTTCCGGAAAGTATAGATAAGGTAGCATGCAGTTAAGTACTGAACTGGACCTGCATAGTTTCCGGCCGACTTTCTTTTTATTACGGCTTACTTAATTATTAGTATTTAACTGTTGGCACTGACTTACTAATAATATAGGTACTCTTTATTATTGTTCCGTATGCCGCTGTTAAACGAATGAGGTTTTAAATATAGGTACTAGGTGACGGGGGTAGGTCGGCAATAGTTAGTACCTACCTGTTTTTTTCTTTCGTGGGAAATCATCGAATGAACCCGCCCGCTATGGATGTAGCGGAAGGGAGTCTCAGACTTTTACTGACTAAAACCTGTTATATTCCTCCTGGAGCCCTGTAGTGGTGAGAGCCCCCTGGAGTGCCAAGGTCACGGTAACTTTTACGAACATCGCACAGCCCTGGCAGAAAACATAGTACCTTAAAAAATCTTTGATATCTTAAGAAGTAATGTTTCGTTATGGTAGCCCAAAATTGTGGCGATTTCCAAGCTTCTATTCGTATACTGTGATCAATAACATTGACAGTCCAAGAATACAACCAGATTAACAAAACACTTAAATTATTAACTGCGATACAAAATAGCCTGGATATTAGATCTCCATAGGAAACAGGGTCAAAACCAACGTTCTAAATGTCACTGAGCATTTCTTAGCCTGCAGGCGACTTACATTTTTCCAAACGCTTACGCTGTCGCGCTGAATTCCCATATTATATTTGAAGGTTTCTCTTCTAATGTAATGTAACATTGTGTACGCCCCTGGGCCTGGCAATTATAAATCTGATAATCTTAACCCACTCCTATTGCTAACTGTACAATCGCAAAGACAAATGCCGACTGCTTACTTTGTAATATAGTACCTAGTTAGGTCTAGGTACTAAATATAGCGTGTACCTGACCTTACGGAGGTGCAATCAAGTATGGAAGACACGAGGAAACCGAGATGCAGTTAGTGAAAGCCGATGCGGTCGCTGTCTCGTATGTCTTGAAATTTGTCTGATTAAGCGTCACCTCGGGCCGGTTAATCCGGGTGGAAACATTGCTGCAGTGAAACTTGCTGCGATTTGCGGATTTTCGTAATTATACGTAATGGTTATACTTAGTCGCTGATTTTAAATGGAGATTCAAAGTAAATTTAGTTTATGTTATGTGTGACGATAGCTGTTTGTAACTAAAAACTTTACAAAGTATTCATTAGGATCAGTAAAATGGTATCAATGTTCCCGACATGAGAAAATCATAAGCCAAGAGCTTGCCATATCTCAATGTGTTCCTCTAGAAACTGCTTAGGTACTGTTGAGTGGGTGTTAACAGAGTGGCTGATGTCATCGTATTTTAAATAATATAACATTAAAAAAGTCCGTACTTGCTTGCACTGGGAATCGAACCTGCACCTCATGCATACAAATCTATACATAAAACCGCTAGGCCACCATGACATCTAGTACTAAACTAAATTGAACTACGCTAATTACTAAGCGTACCATCGATGTTCCGGGTCTAGTAATAAATAGTAACGTCTGGTATAAAGGAAACAATAGTTTGATAAACAATAGCACCGTCCATGTGACTGCATAGGAGAAATGATTGGATAACACACCAGTATTGTGGGTAACAGGTTCCATATAAACATGAGCTTTCTTAACATTGTATATCAGGTAGATCCAGTGCCGGTGCCTCCTCGAGGCGTGGCGGGATGTCTCCTCAGGAGTTTGAACTTGACTTTCCCTAACGGACGCTGGCCGTCTTTCGATTGCTACCTAGGACGAACTTACTCTAAAAACAAAATCAAAAGGTTTTTATTTCAAGTAGGCCTTCTCAGGCAGTTTCAAAACGTTACAGAGTCTAGTTGCGCAGTTCTAAAATGTCATTCTTACGGAGAAGAACCAGCAAGAAACTCCATCCAACTCTAGTAGGTCTACACTTCTTCAACTGCAACGAAGTTTAACATTTACTTTGTCTTTCTAAGATGACTTACGGATTAAGCTATAATAAAACCAGAATATGCGAGAACTGTATTTTACATCGCCATTACATGATATAACGATTCATTCAATATGTATGGGTATTGTAAATGATTGTGGGGTATTTAATGTTTATGGTTATTTGAATAATTAATTGCTGTGAGAGTAAAATTAAAATTTATTGTAAGGATGGAAAGGTTAAAACTTCTATTATTACAAAAAAAAACGAATTTATTCGTCTTGAAGAACGAAAATTGAACTTAGAATACCGAGTTTTGAAGACAATAAAGACAAAAAATATTAATAAAAACATACAAGACAATACTACATTACTCTAGATTTATAAGATTCGGCGTACGCAGGCGGCACCTCCACGCCGCCTGCGCCGGTCCGTCCCGAGCTTATATAGGATGCTGAGCTCTCTGTCATCTTACTTTCATTGCACCGGTGCACAGGGTAGCCAGTGGTAGTGCCAATGGTCTGACCGAGTGTCTCGATAAGGTAATATATTCATATTTTTTTAGTGAGTTTATAATTACTTAGAATAATTATGAAAGAAAAAAGTAGATTTAGCTTGGTGACTGATAAAAAATATCGGTTTTTTTCCAGGTATGGGTTACCTACTTAGTCCTTAGTGCTAATTAGATAATCATATTCTATATGGTTAAAATACTATGAAGGCGAACTTCAGGAAACAATAAAATTATACCTATGAGTGTGGTTTAGGTTTTAGGATAAAATAATATACTTAAATTACTTACCTACATTAACTTAAAAAAAAAATATTTTTGTCATTTTTATTGATATTTTTTATCTTGTTTGTTCTAGATGATGTGGCTACCAATCACGTGCATCCTTTGCTCTGTGTTCATCAACGGTGGCGGTGGAGTTACTAAGACTTCGGGTATGTTTTAAAATTATTTCTATTTAAATTGGCCATAGAGTCCCAAGGTTAACTATCCCTACAAAATACCAACTAAAGCAATATTACGACGAGTTTTAGTGTTATTAATTTCCCTTGGCACTAAGGAAAACTATCTGGCGAAAATATTTTTAAATGGCACCAAAATTTTGGTCAATTCCGAGTTCTTTTTCTTCAGTGGAAAAAGCTTTACAAACATTAAAACTACTAAGAATGTCCAACGTTTCTATCGTTAATAGATATACGTACAAAGTGCATTTAAACTTTAAAGTAGATTAATATCCATAGGTTCGAAAGCATAGATAATTCGTCACGACGCGATGTATCTATCTCGTGCGGGCAATTCTTATGCAATGTTATCAATAATGTGGATCATGTAGGTATTATGTGGAAGTAGATGCTCTTTCGTGTTTACTAATAATGGGACTTCAATACAACCCACGGAGATACACCTGTTTATAGTTTACTTTTTATTCGTGAAATGAAGCTGTGATATCTTAGTGGTAGGACCGCAGGACTGCCAAGTCAAAGGTCTCGAGTTCGATTCCCATGGCGCGCACTGACTTTTCGAATATTGTGTGCGTTTTAGAAATAAATATCACAGCTTCCGTGTTTCGGAAGGCACGTAAAAATGTGGCTCCTGCGCCTGATCTCTCTCCAGTCGTATCGGATCGCCGTCCCATCGGGCTATGAGAGTAAAGGCATAGAGAGGGCACCTGTGTTTGCGTACACACTTGTGTACTATAAAATGTCCTATAGCATAGCTGGTTGGTGTCATAGTAACATTAGCGAAATCGATCCGGACATTATAATTACTTTTTATACTATGTAGTTTACCTACCAGTTATCATCAACTAAGTATAGTTAGTTTGAGAGCCACTACAAAAGACACTAAGCCACTTATAGATTTAATCAGTGAAAGTTAATCCCTGTAACCACTGTAACAAGCGTTTATTCTAATGTGAGTAAATCGCTTTTCTTTTTATAGGGTTCCGTATCCAAAGGGTAAAACTATTACTAAGCCTCCGCTGTCTGTCTGTCTGTCTCCAGGCTGTATATCATAAACCGTAATAGGTAGGAAGCTGACATCTTCACAAATTATGTATTTCCCTTGCCGCTATAACAACGAATACTAATAATTAAAAAAAGGGGGATCTAAAAACAATAAAAGCGTTGTTTTGTACTTTTTTACTCGATATAAAAACGGTAACAAGAAGACGTTTCAAATTTTCGCTGTTTAGATGATAGTACGGAACCCTTTGTGCGCGAGTCCAACTCGCCCTTGGCCGGTGTTTTATTTTTTGTTAATGGGATGCCGCTATGACGTGATAAGACGATGATGAAAACTCTGATAAGCTAATGGCTGGAAACCTTTGAAGCTGAGGGGTACCGTAGGGATATATTAGCATTGTATCAAGTAAAACCTTTTCGGTTTAACCTCTGGTTTTTGCCAAAGCCGTTAATAACTTTAGCGCAAGCTCTGTGCAGTCAAGAATTAGAACTGGATTTGAATTTGGAACTGGTGGTTTTACCTAATTTAGACTCTAGTCTCTATGTTATGAATACCAAATTAACTTTGTAACTAATTAGTGATTATAAAATTATTACATTACTAGCTGTTACCGCAACTTCACCCGCGCGAAAGTTGATTATAGCTGCAAAAACATTGCCCTTCTCTGACGCAGTCGGTTAAAAAGCCTATGTGTTAATCCTGGGTGTTAGCTAACTCCATACCAAATTTCATCAAAATTCCTCCAACCGTTTGAACGTGAAAGCGTAACAAACATACCTACATCCTTACAAACTCTCGCATTTATAATATTAGCAGGATTAATATAAAGGCTTAACACTCCAGCATTCAACTTCAATTCAGTTCATTGGTACCTAGTACATAGTATTACATTTTAAATCTGTTCTTTTGTGATCTCTATGCGTGATGCTAACACATTAATTAATCCTTTTCGCAGCAACATTCGGCTCATTATATATTGTGTAATTTCTTTGGCTTAACTATACATAAGTTTTTAATCCGACAAAATAGGTGTGTAGTCTAATGTCATTGTCTTTGACATGTCACTTTGTCTATGGAGACGTGCGAAACTGTTTGAAAGTGGTTTAGTTATTGTTTGTAAACACGGATTATGTTAACGAGAAGCTTAACCATTGTTAGAAAATCCTCGTTTTTTGCTACATCTTCTGTGTTATTAATTATGTATGCTCATAAAAACATTTATGAGATCACATTTTCGTCTTTTATTTGGATGTTCTTAAATCTTAAACATTTCATTTAAATGGTCGACTTATTCTTTAAAGGACTTACTTAGGAAAGTAGGATCCAGCCCAGCACACAGTGTAATTTGTTGGAGTAGATTTACCAGCTGAGAAATATTGCTCCTGCATATTTTAAAAAAAATATTCGTTCGAACGAATAATTGAACGGAATTAAAACAATTTCTCGGTTCGCGAGACACCTTAACTGCTCCCTTTCTCTCAATAATATTGTATAACTAACCGTTGTTTCCTTTTCCATGATAAAGTATAAATATAATTGTATCCTACGAACCAGGCCGCATTGTGTAGCAGCAAATTATACAATCAAGCGTTGTAGAAAGTCATTATGCAATTAAATAATCAAATTTTATATCGTGAATGCAAAATGTTCGCGAAACGATTATTAATAAAAGATGTATGTTTTCTAAAATTTATGACACAGTAAAGTAAACCAGTTGTCAGATGAATCTATAATCGGACGTTAAAAATGGTTTAGCCTCTAATTAATAAGTCATAATAAATTATTGTATAGCGAGGGATTTACAAGCATTCAACGATCACACAAATGTTTGTCCCATGCAGGAATCGAACCTACAACTTTTAGTGGCGTTTGGACTAAACTGCTTGAATATATGTGTAGTGCAAATATTACACAGGAATATGGTTTCCAGTTTATGTTGGGATATTTTGATTTAAATTACAATACATTGGCATTAACACAATAATAATAAAAAACCGGATACATGACGTAACTTAAACGACAAACCTCTTTTTGGAAATTGATTGAATAATAAAAAATTATAGACATTTTGGAAGTTTTTATTCACCTCTCACTGCAGCAAAAATATTCTCGTTTTAATTTCAATAACGGTATGAATCAGCGTTTTGTATTGATTTCTATGAAGTACACATGTAATACATTTGAAAGTGATGCGTGTGAAGTCGTACGAGTATTATGTCAGTTCACGCAAACACTTTCCTTTGTAGGTACCGGTTGTAAAACACTTGTCACTGTTATTTTGACTCGATTTCAAATTACTCTGTTTGTACTTTCATATAGCACGAGTAAGGTATCAGCATAATTTAGACGGAGCGAAAAATCACACCTTTTACCTTGCAGTAATGTGATTTCAAGTAGTGTACTTCACAATTTTTTGTTACGATTAAGAACCTTATGCATAACTTTAGAGATCGTTTATAGTTTGTACACTTATATGCAATTTAAATCAATAATTGCAGGTATCGAGCAATTCTGGACAGATGACTACAAAGTCTTCGAACAGATCTACGGCAAGACTTCTGACAGAGACATATACGGTGACAGTCTACCATCAAGCATCATCATCGGAACAGAACCTAGAAAGGAAGCCTCACAAAAGAACGAGAGATACCTCTTAAACCTCGACCAGGACTCAGAAGAAATAGATCCTTACAAGTACGCAGATAGGTACAACAGCTTGTTGAGCAAACAGTCGCTTAAACTCCTCAGTAAGAAGAAACCAGCGACCTCTGCCATCAACTTCGTCAGTTACGGCGACTTCAAACCAATAAGTCAAGCCAACGACCCGGAAACATATGAGTATTTAAAGCACTTGGAAGAACTGAATAGAGAAGAGAAATATGGACATTCTCAGGGTTTATCAGGTTTCAAACCTTACATGAGTTACGTGGGTCGACATCCCGAGGAAACTGAAGCTTATAAGAGTATTCAAGATATCTTAGAAGCTCATGAGGCGAATAAGGATACTGAGAAAGACGAAGATGATAGTATGAAGTATCTCACTTATCCGAAGTCTAAGAAGAAAAAGCCGACCAGAGGTCATGAGACAAAGCCTAGGTGTGTGTACGGCAGATGTAGGAAAAGAGGGGCGAGCTCGTACCGGGCCCGAAGTAGGCCGTATGTGAGGGGGCTGAAAACAGTATTTGTTGTTTAATTTATTTGTTATAGTTATTAATGTTCTGGAGTAGGTTTCCAGTGATTGTTTCTTGCCCCTCATTTATACTATGTAAAACTGACATTGATCAGATGGCGGTGTTTTTAATGAGTACGAACACGTGGGTGCCTTAGGTCTTGCATATTTTATAAATTTAGGTACTTACGATGATTACATAATTGTTATTTCGTTTACAAATTTATTAAAAAATAATTTATTTCTGTTAAAAAACTAAAAGTTGATTTTGTTATTAGTTTAAATTAGTTGAATAAGCGATAGGAATATATTAGTAAGTAGGTATATCAACCAGTGTAAAATTAAGCGTAGTATTTATTTAGACTAGCAATTAAATGTCGAACAACGCATTAAGAAATAAAAAACAAATTTGGATTTTATCTTTTTTTTAATACTTATGTAAACCTTCTTAACCTAATTTTCTTATCAAAAATTAGTTGGAAAGATTACTGCATTTTCACTGACATAGTTCTTCATACGCATGCGCAGAGCTTTATCCAAGGAAGGCCGGCCTGGTAGCCTCAATCCCATTCAACCAACGGAGACAAAGATAAAAATAAATTAAATTATCTAATAAATAAACAGCAGTAATGCGTCCTCAACCGCTGCTTAAATAGAAGACAATTTGAAACAGGACAAGAAAATTAACATCCTATCCTTAAGCATGCACAATCAAAATCGGCGAGACCAATCAAACTTTGAGTAATCTAAGTTTTAAATGACTGATATGTTAATATGACTATGTATTTTCAATAGTTGAGTGATTGATATTTTTTGAATAAAAGAAGAATTGTACTATTTAATAAATTAACGATTATAAATTATTATTTATCTAATTATAAATGCTGAGGAGTATATATAGGTACTGCTTGGCTTAATAAATAAAGTTAGGATTGGTATCGCTCTGCCTGCCGTTGTTGGCGGGGCTGTTGAGGCTCCTGGTCTTCCGCCGGCTCTCCTGGATGCTCTGCAGCAAGAAGGGCGGGGGGTTGTTGCCCCTTTGCTGTCTATTATCCAGTTCGCGCGTCAGCTCATCCACGAAATGTCCACTTTGTGGCCTCTCCCCATAATTCCCAGTTGACGGCCTGTCCCCGTAATTCCCAGTTGACGGCCTCTCAAAGTTCCCATTATTCTGTCTATCAGAGAAGTTCTGAGTAGATCTATCGGAGAAATTGCTGTTGATTGGTCGTTCTGGTAGGTGACCGTTTTGTGGTCGCTCGGAGAAGTTCGTGGTCTGCTCTGCGAACTGTCCGACAGCTGGTTTCTCTACGAACTGCCCGCCCGTCTGCCTGGAAGAATAAGAGGTTAATACAGGCGTAATGTAGCTGAAAGGGATGGATGAATCGGGATTCAGGGTTCAGTCGAGGTTTGCTACAAGAAAAGAAGGGACCTCATTGATGTTATCATATGACGGTTTCTTTTTAGCTTACCCAAATGATTAGACGAGGAAGTATGTATCTGAGTTATGAGTAAAAAATGTCTATGAGTCATTTTACAACTGACAAGAGCAAGTCAAGCTGTGAGTACTTATCATACGAGTATGTTTTACCTGAATCGGCCGGGTGTTAATCATACATTCTACGCGTAAGTCTAATCTACCTTATCTACAGAGTATTTTAATCTTTCCTGTGCAAATAAAACGGAAAAACACATCATTTGTCATTTGAATTAGGATGTTAATCTCGAATTAGATCTGATGATTTAAATAGTTTATGACTAATCATATTATTACCACACAATAATGGCAATTGCAACACTTATTTTGGATAAGAGGTACCTAAATTATTATCTGTTTGGGTAGAAATCTTTATCAGTTTAACCTAAATCGCTTTGTGTGTTATAACGAAATAGGATAAAACCCGAAAGATTCTTGTGCCAGCTATGAAAAGGAGAATATTTTGCTCTCCATCAAGGTATGAAGTAGTAACAAAATAGGTAATTAAAGCTAAGAAGACGTATTTGTTTGCGCTTCAAGCAATTGTTGGTATTATTTAGCCACTTGTAATTATCACACTAGCGTTTAAATTGCCATAATAACGCCTGTGGAAATAGCGATATACAGCAGTTTGCAACAACAATAATAAAATTCTACTTGACGCAGACAAAGGGCAAGATTTTCTGTGTTTGTTCGTAGTTTTTGCATACAGCTGTTAGTGTAAGAGGGTGTGATATATAGTGTGCACGTTCCAATAAAATAGCCAATAAGGTTAATATTAGAAGTAGTGCGAATATTTTTTCTTGGGAAAATCAACTACACTGTTGTATGTCGCGCGAATAATTGTGAACCTTAAGTTGGCTATATTTAATAAGTCGGGGAAAAAGTCTTTTCGCATTATAGTATGTATGAACTTGTAATAAAATCTTTCTCTCTCTAATAAAATTAGAATTTGGAATTATGTTCTTTAAAATTTTAACTTTCAATTATACCAAAACCAGCCAGATACAAATACTATAGCCAAAAAGATTTTATTACAAGTTCATACGTACTATAATGCGAAAAAACTTATTTCCCGATCTGAAATAAAGCAGTATTCGCACGTACCGCTCATGGCGGCCGCTCTCGACGTCGTCCTGCGCCATGTACATGGAGTAACCGCGCCGGGAGAGTTCCTCGTCCGGTAATAACGCCGGGTTGTGGAACGCGTGCTGGTTCTCCGGGCTCAGCTTAAGTTTTCTGGAAAGTACATAGGGACAAAGTAAGTAAGATATAAGTACAAGGTAAATATATCAAGTTTTGTGCTAGAGAATGACTGTTAGATTTCGTTAGGATCCAGCTCGAACAATCGATAAAAAGGCTTTGTAAAAAAATGGTTCTCAAGATTGACTAATTTTGGACAGTAATGAAACTGTACTTACCGAGATCAACCTTTACAAATTGATAAACAAAAACGGTACTTCAATTAGAAACAGCACAAGTGAGCGCTGGGTGTATTGGATCATTATAAAGTTATTGAGCTATAAAAATATATTTTTTTCTTAGCTATTCAAAACTATTTTGACTATTTCTCCAGCTTCACCAAAAACTAGTTTATTCTCAACTGTGCCAACATTTGGAGTAACTGATCGTAATTATGACATGGTAAGGTACTTACTGTATCCTCATGCGGCCGCTGGACTGCATCTCGGTGACCTTCTTCTGCAGCTTGCGCACCTGCCCCCACAGCACCAGCGTCAGGAGCAGCAGGAATGCCCACGCGCATGAGAACACGCTCACTATTATTATTAGGTTATCGTCCTACAAACAGAAATAATTTTAGGTTAAGTTTGATTAGGTTAACCTATGAGTTTTCGTGATCGTTTGCGAAAGCGTTCCCGTGGCCCCCAACGATAGGGAACTGAGAAGCACTCCAGTGGTTTTAGCCTGTAAGAGTCCGGCACACCCCTTTGTCTTCCCCAGGGCGATGGAAGCCCTTGAGGATTTCCACCGGGTAACAAAAAAAAAGGTTAACTTATCAGGTCACACAGTCTTGCTCCGCATTCTTGTGGTGTGTACAAGAGACGGATGAAACACTCCAGACGTTTTGGGGGAGGGGGATAGTAAGGGACACCACAGGGCGCGCGGCCGGTCCATGAGGACTTCCCCGAGTAAAAAAGTGTTAGTTAAATCTGTTAGGTTATAGAACTGCAGTGGTGTACTGAGTGTGGAGTTTTACGTCAGTTATTAATGTTTTATTGCCTTCTTTCTTTATGACAAGTTACGTATGATTAATATTAATATTAAATAAAAAAATATATTGCACCTGGAATTTTATGAATACTTGTATATAGCAAATTCTCTATGTTTAGTATCAATTCAATTTAATGTACAGTGAAAGATTACCATTTATATAACCAAAAACACGTTTATATGACAATACCATATTAAGAAGAAAGTTTTAACGTCATTTAGGTATAAAATGCGTAAACGTAAGAACTCTTTTAAAATCAAAGACAAATACAACAAAATCTTACCATAACGAACCAGCATCGTTTGTTTCACAACACGCGAACACAAGCAGTACACACAACGTAAACACTTATACTAATTAGGATAAACTGTCAATAATTATAGAACGAGGGTACACAGATATTAAACTAGGTGAACGATGATTGCCAATTGATAACACATTGCATTTATAACTTGGATATTATTCCTAAGTATAAAAACGTACGGTTTATTTGCTCTACACAAAGGGGACGACCCGATTGCTCGCGATTTCACGAATGACTAATTCGTTAATTACGTAGAAATTTATTGTTGTTGTCAAATTCCCTTACGCGATAACTTCTTTATGAGCCGTAGATTATATTTCCGGTTTAATGTTGCGTGTTGTTGTGTATGATTTTCCATATTATATTTGCGTAATCCTGACGTTTTAATATTAACAATAATACACTTTAATGTTTGATAGTCCCTTATATACGCATTTATTTACGCACGTACTTCAGAAAAAGGTTTTATTTGGGATTTAAATCGAATGTTATTTGCCAGCTTAAAAGATGCCACATTTCGAAATCAAAATCATTTATATTTTTTTATGTAGGCTTTCTCAAACACTTTCGAAACGTACTTACTCCAAAATGTATTCCTAGAGAAAAACCGGCATTTGGGCAAAGAGTGCTTGTCTTATAAAGGGGATACGAGCACTGATCACCAAACGTGCTCGCTCGGGCATTGCGGTTCCAGATTCCACTAATTTGGACAAAATTAACAGTAAGTTGTTTAAGACCAAATCAATAATTTGACGCATCCTATCTGTCAATAAAAATACAAACTCTGCCTTATTTTGAGAGTCGACTGAAATTTCCGGCTTTTGTCAATCGCCGGCGCCGTGAGAAAGTCAACACAATATTGATGTTATTGTTCTCTATGATAACATACATCTTTGACCGACTTAAGTTGATACGGTTAACAAGGATATCCATTAATTTATGGCCACTGGTGTCTACGTCAGTGATAAAGAAATAATCCCCTTAACTTTTGGGCTGAAAAAAAAGAGGTACGTAATAACTGTAAAATGTAGGGGAGACATGTGTAAAGGGAATCTAGTGGTAAAGGATATGTTCAGTTAGTGAGAAATAAAGGGCAAATAACCTTCACGTTATAAATGTTATTTGGATTTGTTCTGTTTAACGTAATGTAACTGCAACATGATAGGGCCAAATCACATTTATTATGTGCGGTGACCGTTACCGTTACTTACGAGTATTTCTTTATACTATAAGGAGAGGTTTATGTATAGCAACAGTTAGAGACTGACAGTATGACACTTAGGGCGAGACTCCACCAAAGCAGAAATGAGTGCGAGAGGAGATTTTAGTAGCTCAGGGACTCCACTAAAGCGAAGATATGAGCTGTGTGCTGTGCGAAAAGAGATGTTTCTCAGCTCGGGTGCGAGGCGATTAGTGATAGAAAGATGGCCGGCTGGCTGCGAGTCGTCAAGGCATCGCTCACATCCCCGCTTCTTCCGCCCCATACAAATATTACTCATCTCCGCCCTACGAGCTCCGCTGAAGCTGAGCGAAGAGGAAATAATTATGTCAGTGACACAATTGTGTTGGTTGTTTAAAAAACCTCTCATCGGACGTCTAGTCTCCGCTTTGGTGGAGTCTCAGCTTTACAGCTGACGTTTGACTGTGTTACGTTTGTTCATGCGCCATTAAATATTTTATTGTAGTATTTTCCATTTTACAATCCAATACAATTTAACCCAAGATAGTATCCAAACTCTTTGACGCCGATAAAGCGAGGTTACAAAACCTTTTCACCGATATCGCGTGGATATCTTCAATCGTCACGTATTTATCGTTTTATCTTTATTTTCAATGAATTTTGATATTCTGTTAGTAGGAATTCTACAATAATAATAATATAATTTATGCACAATTAGAACGGCTAGTATTATCATGATAAATTATTTTTGATTTGGATCGACGTAAAACCAAAAAAACGCATTAATGTAATATTACGGTTACAGTTTTAGGTAGGTTAAGCAGGGAAATAGGCTGTAAAGCATAATCTGTTTTTCTCATTTTTTCGTAAAGTTTGATTACTGAATAAAGCAAGCCAATAAAATAGATATTATGTAGGTAAGAGCCACACTGGAAGTGATATTTATTTTCAGTGTAGCTCAAGCATATTTTATCAATATTATGAAAAGTAAACACATGAAAATTAAGGGGGAGGTACACTGGGTATGCCTAGACTTAAAAACAATTAGCCAAATTGTTTAGATTAGAGAAGTAAAGTCGTTATAATTTGGAATGTGAAAAATTATATGCTATGATCTAAATAAGATACTGCAAAACGCATAATTATTTGCAATACTAATACATTGACACATTAATCACTTGTTACAATTAACATTTCAAAGAAGTTTGTAATGTATTTTTTTTATTGTAAATAATACAACGATTGTTAAAAACATGCTCTTGTCTGGTTTTCTATGCATTGTTTAGGTACACTCATGTGTTTAAATTGTAAGGGTAACCTATTGTACTTAAAGGTAAACAATACAATGTACCGAGTTGTTTATTTCAATAGCTGTTTATTATTAACAAAGAAATAAACGCTATGACTATCATTGTAACTAGATAGTCATCAATTTTAACCTCTAGATGCCTAAAAGATAGCTCGTTAATGCACTTTTAAAGCATGATACACTTAACAAATACATATTATATGAGAATTGTGAATTAAAATATGTAATATCTAAAAGGAATTTTAGGTTTGTCACAGATAGTTTTCACGTCAGATAGATGTAGATATGTAAGGTGTGGACCGATAACTACGAGATTGATAAAATTGTATGTAATATTACATTCTTTAGCTCCGTTCAGAAAATCATGATCTAAAAAGTGATTCTTGAGTACGGGGGAAAAATCTCGGATGATGTTGAGGAATATTTAAAATTAATTTATTAAAGAAAACTGCTGAAATCACGTCATCCCTGTAAATTTGATATAGGACTGGTAACCGTTTGTTTTTAGAGCCTTAGGGCTTGCGAAGTAAAGACGATAGTTACTGATGTTACATTTTTTTGCTTAAATTACAATAAATATCTTCACATAAATTTATTGTTCCCGTGAACCTATATCTATACCTACAATGTGTAAAAACAGAATCGACCTTGGTTATGAGCATAAAAATACTTAAAATTTGGAATTGACCACATTTCATCTGTTTCAAACGTACCCGAATATGAACTGCCAAGATTATCTGAATACAAAAGATATAATCTCAAATATATCATGACATAAAAGCAAAAATAATCTACGAAGGAAAACATAAAAAAAAACACTTAAGAAATCCAAGTTCCGCACAACGATCGCTACATTCACACACCATTACGTGTCACATTCTTACACTTATTCGATTCTATAGAACTAAACACTCAATGTACACAAAACAATGGGTATGAACGTACCATGTTTCAAGTGTTTGGACGGCACATGTTGAGCTGCGTCGCCGGTGATGGCTGGGTGCACACTGGCCGTTATCACTCCGCATCGCTGATAACACATCCCGCGGCTATCGCGGTATGACCGAAAGGTTTTAAATAAAACGGTCTTGTTATGTTTTGTTCTTGAGAATATTTTCTTTTATTTTTCTTATACGTATTTGGATTTGAAAATATGTATAACTATTAGACATTTTGTCTACCTAATAGTAAAGTGCAGCAATGACTGCTCCTTGTATTTCTCCCTGTTTCTGGTTAGCCAAAGTACCCAATATATGAATAAATAGTTCTTTCTGGACCAGCCTAAATCATGTTTTTTCGACTGTCCAGCATGACCAGTGCTTATGAGATTGACTATTTTTGTTTAGGTTTCTTTGGTTAGCTCCAATCTCGTAAACACGACTTAAGAGTCCAGGGCCGGATAAACCGTCTCAGGGACACTAGGCACAGCTCGTTTCCCTTCTCCCCTTTTCATACCACAACAACACAATAAAAAAAACTGATATTCACCGTCACTTTTGTAGTGTCAAGAATGGGGGTCTTTGTGAAAAAAGTGTTACTTCACCATGGTTTCATAAAACCACATAACGCCCATTTTTTATTTTTTAATCGGAAGTGCTGCGTCACTTGTCATAGTGGGCATCGTAAGGTTGCCGTAATTTGTCTCCAAAAATAAGCTCTGCAGGAATAAGAGTAAAGTACGAATAGTTGTGTTATTTAAAGGCCTCGTCAACGTTTTCAAAGTCCTACATCCTGTTTATATCTACAACTAATTTATTATTGTTAGGATACGTGGAACTAGGGATATCGATAATGAGGTACCTATCGACTGATAAATATTTATAATATAATAGATATATTATAAATATTTTTTCTATTTACCAGATTGCCCTATAGAGACCTATGACATTTTTATTTCTCATGATTATTTTCCTCACTGAAGAATACATTATTATAATAGCCATTGGTTCCTATTTCTTTAGGTTTATCAAAAATCTTTAGATTAGGCACAACAAAAGACAACGTCATTGACCAGTTTATGCGATAAAACAATTAAAGAAACGTTAATTCGTTTTTAGACTTATTTGCAGTCTAAGTTTATTATTCAAAAATACACCTCGAAACCTCGACTCGAAATTAACATTATTTGCAGGACAACATCCTGCAAATAATGTTAATTTCGAGTCAAATAATTGCTCAGTAGGTAATATAAAATTGATAATAATAATATTATCAACAGGATACGAGATCTATGAACAATCTAATAATTAATGACGTTGATTAATTGAAACGGAATTATCAGTTACATCAATATTTATTATTAAATTATAGCTTCACTGATAAAGCAGTTATTTATTATAATTTAGTTAAATTAGCAATTTATAGTATTTGTTACGAATGAGCGCCACCAAGCGGAGTATGTTTGAATGAAGTAAGACGGTAATGGGCAATCCATTGTCGCGCCTGGCAAAGTTACAACAGCAATACAGAAAAACGCCAAAACTATAATTTTAACTATTAGGCGCTTTCGTAACAATTAATATCGGTATTTATGCAAAGGTAACTTTGACGTAGTAGGTACTTATGTGAATATGGTATTTCAAGTTTTGCCTGGCACATGACAACTTAATAATTAAAATTGCAATTTTGGATCTTCAAGCAATACGTTACCAAAGATATCTCGGTAGGTACCTACAGTAGAACACCGATTATTCCAACCGGGACTGGTGTGGATTCGGATAGTCAAAAAGTTAAATACTTATAATTGGATATAGACTGGTAAAAGAAAAATAATTTGTCACACCGAGAAGAAGCTTTATTAAGTGCGCTACCAAGATACAAAACATTTTTTACATCTAGTTTTCAATCATTAGACTTGAAATATACCTAGACTCCAGCAAGTTCCAACTCGTAATAAAACAAAACAAAAAAATACTTGGTTTTAATTTTTATATTACTTACGCATAGGATCGATTCGGATAAGTGACGATTAGGTTAATCGACGCCGTTTGGAAAGTCGCCGTACTGTAATTTTATATGAGAAGTGCAGATTTAATAAATTGAAGCATTGTCAGGCCCTAAACAATATGGTGTTTCGAATGAGCATCATTTTACAATTAAGCTAGGTATAATGATTCACTTCGTTGCATAAACAGTGATTACTTACTTACATGCAAGAACATCAATACGTCCTTATCGGCATGTATCACGATGCAAGATAATTCTGACACGATAGTATATCGCCAAAATTATCTGGACTAGCGATAAAACTATATTAAAACGTGGGAAGAAGTGTTTCTAAAATCAGGCAGACTTGTAATTTGATGGACCCGCTGTGTATCAAACCTTTTTGCATACAGAGTAGATCGATGCCTTTTTCATGTTCTTTTTTTCAAATTAAATAGCTTTAGTTTTGGCAACTTCAACAGTTTTTCACAATTTGAGATGCTTTTGATTTGTCTTCTTCTTAGTATAATGCCATGACTGCACGTTAGGCCGATTGGTATATGCCGAGTGGTACTGTCTCGCTAATGATCCACGCGAGTAACGTGCCGCGAGTCCGATTTGTGTCATTTTCAAATGCAGAAACACTATCAAACATTGTTGCTGTCTCCAAACTGTGGTTGTTATGATAACTTCTTTGCTAAATAAAAAAAAAATGATCAAATTTTACAGACGGGCCCAACGTAACAAATGAAGTTGTGTTGCGAAATTCCTATGACAATAGCCTGATCAACCTTGGGTCCGCACGAATTTGATGGACTCAGGAATTCACTTTAAATGTTATTTTAAACAATGAATGTTTAAACGAAACGTTTGTATAATTCATCGTATTTTTTGTTTCATTTTATTTGCATATGTATGCGGAGTTTGGTAATGGTATGCGTAGGCTGTGTTTCAATTGTTTCTTTAAAAATTGGGTGAAGCCAGAGTCGGTGCTTTGTAGAGATTGAAAGTTAATTAGGTACTGACAATATCAATTGAGTAAGCATGTTTTAATCACCAATATTAGGTAACAATCCTTAAAGATCAATGTCAAAATGAAATTCACAGTTTATTTTTCTATTAGGCTTGGATAGGTTTACCTCAATCCAGATGCAAGGTGCCTAGTAGTAATTCCTATGTTCAAGACCCGAAAAGAAACTATAAGTTAGACAGGCCTGTGGGTCTAGTGGTTAGAAGCTCTGACTGCTATCCTGGAGGTCGTGGGTTTAATTCCCATCCAAGACAAATGTTTGTGTGATGAGCACGATCGTTTGTTTGTTTGTCTAGGTGTGATTTATCTATTACATGTATGTATTTAGAGGTATATAAGTATGTTTATCAGTTATGTAGTACCTACTCATTACATAAGTAATTAATTCGAACCTAGATGGCGTTGTGTGAATGTTAGGGAATAAAAAAAGGTACGTCTTAAAAAAATGGTACAATATTATACAAATCAATCCAGTTTGAACCACATCGGTCGTCAGTTCCGCGTCCGTTGCTATATAAACTGGAGCTATAAATCTTGAAACAAGATATTCATAGAACACAGAATACCTTATATTAGAACACGAAATAGATCAGTAATAATATCACTTGAGAATTCTTCGGTATATAAATGTCGTTTATTTGATTTAAAGGCTAAATATAATTTCCATAATATGTTATGTCCGGGTAAAAAAATACCAATTTGATGTAAAGTTAGATTCAATATAATTATGTAGTTTCCAAATTAGATTGTAATTGAGTCGATTGCTTATTGTGTTTACTTATAAGTTTAAAAAGGTTGTATGTAAACCTTTTTGCGTTGGTTTTCTGTTATAGGTACGTGTTAGGATAAAATACTTTGTAATATCAGTAGCCAACGCTAAAAAAGCTATTATGAAAAACAACTATAGAATTAATGAATGAGAATGCATATTTCCATGGCTACCTGTACATATTAATTATGATATAAATGCATAAGCATGTAGTTACATTCGTAAGTTATAATTAAGTATCAATAGAAAACAAATAATTCTTAATCTAACGAGAATTCCATCAACAATAATAACTCTTTAATTTTCAAAGGCTATCAAAATATCAATACATAATTAATTCCAAATCAAATTAACTCTGAATGGATATTGAGGATTCGTAATTAAGACATTATTCAAGAATACCAATTATTTATGTAAAGCCTTTGAGGAATCACAATAGATAATACTGATCGTTCAATTACTATTTCTATTTGCATAAGGAACGTGAAGATCTACATAATAACTGCAATTATTGGATTAAACAAATATGAGGAATCGATTTTTGTAACAACAAAACCAGACAAACGAAAATGAACCTTATGGGAATAGTTACAAAGGTTAAAAGGTTTGAGGAGACTTTTTAGATCTGTATATCGGAATGTAGATTGGCTATAAGCTGAACAAACAAAAGATTATGTACCAAAAGGCTTTCCTTGAACTTCTCACAACAAGGGCACTCATATTGACTATTATTTAGGTTTGAAGAGCATACAATTATGCGTTGACTGTAATACGCGCATGACTCACTCTCGTTATAAAAGAATTATAATAATGTATCACGACTGTATTGTTAACGGGGTTAGCAGAAATAGCTGAGGTATTGTTGGAGCCTATTGAGTTTACTACCTACTTTTAATCGACCTTCTTAACTTGTACCAAGGTGTCTCCTTAAGGTTTGGGATCTAAATTAAGTATGATTGACATCAAAGTAGGATTAAATGTGGTCAACAGCTGGTTTAAATTATTTTAATGAGCCTTACTTCTTATCTTTTATGACTTTAGTATCCAGAACGGACTCTCAAACTTTTGCTGATTGGCGATCTTTTGATCTTGTACCTAGTTTGATACTTAACCAGGTACGAAGCTGATAATGTGTCATTCGAAAATAACGTTAGTTTACATGCAACAGGGCACGTCTTTCTCTGTAATCATCATTCCCTTGCCTTTATCCCAATTATTATTTGTCAGCGCAACATGTCTTCTTCTTCCACACATTCCTATCTGACGTCATCTCGGAAGTAACACTCTTTGCAGCCATATCATCTTCCAGCCACTCTGTAATAGTAGCGAAAAATTAGCTTGATAGTATTCAAGCGAGAAAATAAACTCTCGATCCTGGACTATAAAGCAAATATACTAGAAGCAGTTGGAAGACTCTCAGAACCTTCCGATCTAAATTCCAATAAAACAATTACATTTCGAAACCAAACAGATGGAGTTAAACTTGGCATCGGTTTAGACAACAATAGCAGAACGATTAAGCGGGCACGTCAATCACGCTGGTGGCCCCGAAATGAGATCAGTCTCCAAATACGCGGCGATCACGGCAGCTGTCCATCACGCCGCGACCTTTGGGAGCCAGGACCACGACACAGAATTGTTGAGGGTTAAGCAATCGAAGCTGTAAAAAAATTTAGGGCTCTGTAGAACTCTGTGCCAGTTATGGAATCTAGGGGTTTTTTGTTCTCAAGTGAAGAAGTAACCATTTTGGGCATTTAGTTTGGATCTTCATAATGTGGAGGTAGTAATGTAATCGGCGGGTTTTCGAGAGGATTTCAGCCTTTACAAGATGGTACCTTTAAAAGGGGAATGAATGGATCCCGGTTGGGAACATATAGTACTCGTTGATTGTCCATATTCAAACGTTCTTTGCGTAGCAGTGACACATTTACCTAGAAAAGGGTTCATCTACCGTTATCAAACAATATTAGTTATTAACATAGGTACACCAAAATCGAATACAGAAAAAAAATAGTTCATTTCTGACTGGATACGAAACCCTCTCAACAGAGGTATCTGTCTCACGCTTGACTTGTTAAAATCTAAAGTGAACAGTGTGAAGTGAGGAGATAGGCGTGTCTTAGCAGAGAGTTAACCCTGACAGGTATCAATGTGATCTTTTTATTCTATTTATTGATCTAACTTAACACAATACATTTGACTGACAACTCTGTTTATAGGACTTACTAGACACGCTTGCCCGGAATGACCTCAAATTGCATCAACTACTCAAATACATTTTGCGAACAGCTTCGCAAAAAAGGTGACAGTTGTAAACAAGTGAAACCTATAGAAAAATCTAACAAGACCTTTATGCAACAAAATATTGTTTGGTATTTTTTTTGACGTAGATTATTAAAAATAAAATCTATACTTCGTTAGCAAAAAAAACTACTGAAGGCCTACACAAAATTTCTAGATAATCGGTCCAGCCGTTTCGGAGGAGTACGGTAACTAACATTGTGACACGAGAATTTTAAATATACGATTATAAAGAATCAAAGTTTGTGACGTTGTAGGGGGTATGAGCAAGATCTACTGAATCGATTCTGATAATTGTTTTTACCAGTAGAAAGTCACATTCTTCTTGAGTGTCATAGGCTTCAAATTAACCCGAAAAATACCACCCAACACAATGTGCATGCTCAACCAGTTATGTCATACAATTAGAAGAAGATGGTGAGGCAATTCTGCACTACATGAAACAGTCTGTAATACATAATTACTTATCCAGTGATGACCGGAATATAATAGATTGTTTGATTAATTACGATCAGCCTTTTTAGCTAGTTAGTTATTAGTCAGCAATGATCCACGCCTACTCGGATTATAATAGCAAGAGTTATATTGTTTCTAAGTAAGAGTCGGTCAGATGGCCTGCAGCGTCAGTTAGGTGATTAGAATGAATGTAAGTCGGTCAGAGGTTGAACCATACTCGTCACCTACAAGACTATTTAATAAGATAGTGATTAAATATTTTAAAGGTTTGCTTCATATGCCTCCAGGGTAGCCTTTCTATACTTGCATAACTTGTGATTTATTGGATTTATGATGTAAAGTTTTTGTAAGCTTTTAGTAGCTTTTTATGTTGTACCTGATTTGTCGGAGAAGGAGGAAGACTCGATTTGGTGGAATCGTCGCAGATTGTGAAGATGGGCTGCAAATCTTACAAATAAAATTATTGTTTCAGTAAATAGATAGATAGAATATTCTTTATTGCAGACCACATGAGAAACAGATTTGACAAACATAAAAGTCAGTTGCTTCTTGTGTACAAACATCAGGTCCAAAGATGGTATAAATACGATAAAAAAGTGCCGTTACTAATGCAACCGAATTATTCCAAACACCAGGTTTTACAAAAAAATGCCACAAAACTAATGTTTACAATATTTCCCGTTTTGGGACATTCATTGTTAGCACGTTACACTATAATCTATAAATTTTATTGATTTATTATGTAAATAACGCGGAAATTCAATGTCGAATTGGTCCACATTTTTGCCATAAATGGAGTTCTGTATGTCTTTGATATGGAAACTGGATTTGAGGTCGTAAATTGAGGCTTGCATTGATTTGTGAATGAACTAATTTGATGGCCAAGACAATCAAGACTAAATATTAAAATAATTATTAAAAAACAAAAACCCGACTGCATAAAATAACCACTAACTAAAAAGAGAAAAACAAGCTCTATAATTTAGTGTGAAGAGTATACAGTACATTAAAATTAATGCAGACGGGACAAACAATCCTCCTTCTGGTGCAGTCGGGTAAAAAGAAGACTAAGTTTTGCTTCACAATGGGACAATTTATTATTGTTTTAACTAACAATTAGTTACAATTTTCTCTGTTAGACACAACTTGTTATGATGCCATAAAACAAATTGATTTTTCCTACTACCAGATGTGCTTTGGTGATCTTTACACAGCTAATAACTTTAGTTAATAATGATTAAACTAAACCAATATTCATGAGCAAAAAAGTATAATCCCATAAGGTATGCAACCTTCAATTGAAGACCTTTTAATACATTTTATTTATCCATTAGAACTTAACAACCCGACCTCGTTGCTCTCAATATGTTCGGGAAACTGCCCTGAGCAAGGTCTGAGACAATTTCCATCTTTAGAGTTCACAGGTCAAGTAAACTTTTGAATGGTTTTTCTATAGCAAATTAGTTTACGCTTCAGGCTCGCGGTTTGTTCGACGAGTTATTTTTTACAGAATGCAAGCTAATTATTGATATTACTTGCTCTTGGTATGAGCGGGTTGGCTAATTTGTAATAACCTTTTTTATCGTCTTTATTAGGGTTGACAATGAAAGTCGATTAAATGAATCAGATTCAGAAGTTGATAAGAATGTTCAGTGTCGTCAACAATTTTTTTTTCCTAGCCTACAGTGTCAATTTTTCGTAGCCCATAGTGTTCCACACCTGGGCAAAGACCTCCTCCAAGTCCCTCCATGATTCTCTATCTGGCGCCGCTTCGAACAATATTGGTCTTCAAAAATGTTTAGCCGAGTTTTCTCTCCCGGAAAATCTGACAAATGACCCTAGTAACAGCCAGAACCTACAACTATACGGCATAGTCGACATACCTCTATTCCGGAGATACATCATACATCAAGATGTACATATTTGAATTATTTTCATCTTCCTAGAATTCCACAGCTTTGAGTAACGTGTGAACATGTTAACAAAAACATTCCGGCCTGTCAAGTCAGACGTACTAATTGTTACATCCATGTATCATTGTTATGTGTACTGTGACAGCTCACAAGGGTATGTTGGAGGATCACGTCATCGCAACTAATGACGGAGGAGATTAAGAATGAGTTTAAAGAGTGAGTAGGTTTATCGTAAAGTAGATATAAATAAATAGCCCTTAACATTCCAACAACGCCATCTAGTATCAAGTTAAGCATCGTAGCTTGTGTTATGAGTTCTAGACAACCGATAAACAGACTTAAATATTTCTAAATACATACATATTATAGATAAGTTACACATACACAAATGATCGTGCTAACATTTGTCCTGGGTGGGGATCGAACCCACGACCTCCGGTATAGCAGTCAGAGTCACTAACCACTGGACCAACAGGCCAGATAAACATACAAGATATGAACCAAAGGCTAAATTATCTTACGGTATTTCTTCAAAGAATTCATTACATTAGGTATAAGGTATTACCTGCCGGGGCTGCGGGATGTTCGTGAGAGTTACCGCGACCTCGGCACCCAAAGGGCTCCAGAAGGAACAAAGTGGGTTTTAGTCAGTAAAAGTCTGACACTCCCTCCCGCTGCACCCACAGCGGGCAGGGTCATTTGATAAATTCCCACGAAAAAAAAAGGTATAAGGTATTATCTAGCCCACAGCTGGACATAAACCCATCCGAAGATACGCAACAGAGTCTGGTTATATTTTTATAGTAACTTTCGTGAGGATGATTCATACTTAAACGTTATAACGGTTTACTCACGCGTATTTATCGGGATAGCCCGACTAGTTTCGGACCCAACCGGAGTCCTTAATCATGAGCTGACGCGGCGGCGGGGTCGCGAGTCGAACTGACTGAGTTACTGATAAATACGCGTGAGTAAACCGTTATAACGTTTAAGTAAGAGTCTGGTTAGTTTCCTAGAAATGGCATTTTGTAACCTCCCTAAACCTTCACATTTAATTTGAAGCTTATTCGCGCCTACAATTAATCGAAACTGAAAAATGCGTGGCTAATCCTATTTCGTTATTAGCATTTTGTAAATTAAAAGTCTTACTAATCATCGCTTAATTAAAACCATTTCTTTTAATGAGTTGCGAATACCTTACAGAAAATAATTGCTGCAGCTTTCAAGCTGCTTTAGTTTATTTCTAAAACTACTTTTTGTTTCACAAATGTTCCTAATATCGGGCGTTTATGAGAGCACTGTGCTTCGTCACATTTATAGCTGTTTTAACACAAACTCGTGATACCCGCCTACACGAATGCTCAGAAGATTAACCTTTTTAGTGCTGACATTATGCTAATCATGCATCTATAGTCACATATTATTGCATTGTTATGCAAAGCGACAGTAACCGTTACATAAATATTATGATAATACAATGAAGAATACATTTATATCGGTAAAGTAGGTCGATTAATAAACTTGATGAAAACATCGCGTCAATAGAATAGATCGCAGATCTGACAAATAATTTATTGAATGTCAGGTTGAAAATATTAGGAAATCAAAACTTGTTTTGTAGATGAAATTAAGATTTTAATTTAAAGAATATTGATTGAATGAAGTTTAAATTGCTTGTATTTTGTTTATGAATACATAATTTAAAAGTAAATAACAACAGACAGTTTACCTTCTTAAAACAAAGGGTTTAAAATAAGTTTCAGTGATAATATTTATTAAATTACGTATCTACTCTTTTAATTACGTACATTATTACAATTACCTTATTCCACTTTTGTACAGCTGAGAATAGTTTTTTGGATTTGCAGTTTTCAGCGTACAACTCCAACGCTTAAAAATACGGTTCGTATAGTTAGTTCTTAGATAAGTAACAATTTTTCTATAAAGGAAACAATAATAATAATGTCCGGACCGATTTCGGCCATGGTGGCTAATGCTACTATGACACCAGCCAGCTACGCGGGATATAAGTATTATAGTGCACAAACACAGCTGGTGCACTCTCTTTTCCTTTACTCTCATAGCCCGATGGGACGGCAATCCGACACGACCGGAGAGAGATCAGGCGCAGGACAGACATTTTTACGTGCCTTCCGAAACACGGAAGCTGTGATTTTTATTTCTAAAAAACACAACACTTGAAAAGTCGGTGCGCGCCGTGGGGATTGAACTCGAGACTTTTGACTTGGCAGTCCTACGGTCTTACTACTAGAAAGGAAACAATAAATAAGCGCATTAATCAATTACAAAATGAAAATGATTAAAACAAACCTATTGTTGATTTCACAAGTTAAGTAAATCTGAATAATCGCACATGTTGTAAAATGTTATTTCAATATTCACTCTTCCGTAACTCAATTATTATTTTAAATCGAAATTGATTTACTTTTAAATACCAATCTTAATTTAAAATGAAGGCGTGTGATCTCACAGATCGTTCCAGTAATGTCATCTATCCCCGGCGGCCATATTGGATCCGCCATTATGTAACGAACTAATTTGACAGTTAAAATATTACGAGATTTATTTTAAACTTGATGGACGAACTTAAATGGGTTTGTAATAAATAATTTGAGATTATTTATTGTTTTTAAAAGTTATTTATTGGATAATGGATGTATAAATGGTTGTAACAAATGAGTTTCGTATGAGCCTTTACTGTGAAAATACCTAATTAAAAAGCTACATTTCTATGACGTGTTTAGGTTATATTAGAGTTTTGTTTAGGCACCTATACATATAATAATATATTTTTTTATTAAATACATATATTAAATTACAAAAATGTATTGATTGAGTGCATACTATTTTAGAATCTTACATAATATTACCTAACCATTATAAAAAGATGAAAAATTACATCTATACTAATATTATAAAGCTGAAGAGTTTGTTTGTGTGTTTGTTTGTTTGTTTGTTTGTTTGTTTGAACGCGCTAATCTCAGGAACTACTGGTTCGAATCGAAAAATTCTTTTTGTGTTAAATAGACCATTTATCGAGGAAGGCTTTAGGCTATATAATATCACGTTGCAACTATTAGGAGCGAAGAAATAATGGAAAATGTGAAAAAAAACGGGGAAAATTGTTCATCCTTGAGGGCTTCCGTTGCGTGCGCTGCGAAAACGGTACAAAATACACACAATATATGTATGTAAGAATTATTCCTATTGAAATGATCTAAAAAAATGTCCGCGACAGTATATGTCTATCTTTTAAGATAAACTCACTAGAACCGCTTTTATGGTAATCAAATTCGATCGAAATTAATGCATCAACGCACAGCCCAAACTACTGGACGGATCGGGCTAAAATTTGGCATGCAGGTAGATGTTATGACGTAGGTATCCGCAAAGAAAGGATTTTGATGAATTCTACCCCCAAGGGGATAAAATAGGGGATGAAATTTTTTATGAAACTTTATCAAAATTAAACCGATCGGTTTGAGACTTTACAGGCACATGGGTACTATAACGTAGGCATCCGCTAAGAAAGATTTTGATAAATTTCACACATAAGGGGATGAAATAGGGGATGTTTGGAGAAATCTTCTTAGATTTTTGACTAGCCATGACTATAAACAAGTCTCAGGGGCAAACTCTCAAATTTGCGGGTATTGACTTGAGAGAACATTGCTTCTCTCATGGGCAGTTCTATGTTGCTTGCTCACGAGTAAGTTCTCCCAGTAGCTTGATAGGTTTAGCGCCCAATGACAAATTAGTTAAGAATATTGTGTACAAGGAAGTGTTGTAGGCCCTAATTTTTTACACTAACTTGCTAAACAATAATACTTCTTAACGCGTGCGAAGCCGCGGGCAAAAGCTAGTCGTAATTAAATACAATACTATATTAATATCAGTATTATAAAATAACCCACAGTGGGTATTATTCAAGGCAAGGTCACAACAAGGCTACCAAGGATTGAATAAGTAAATATTAACGATCTGGTTTAATTTTGTAGGTACATAAAACAATGAAAAAAAATAAAACTATACCAAAATAATCAAAAGCAAAAGTATAATTGGGTTAGTTATTACAAAAGAAAATCATTTTTAATGAACGAAATTCAACAAAAGTTGACCAATTGAACCAGGAACTGGAGGCGCCAGGTATCGATCCCGGTACCTCTCGCATGCTAAGCGAGCGCTCTACCATCTGAGCTACGCCCCCGGTACGAAATTGCACGAAATACTGCAACCCTTTGTAAAGTTAATACTTTGTAATGTGCTTAAATATGATAATAGACATAGATTTTAATTAATAATTATGAAGCACATAAATACAAACTGCGTTTCGATACAATTTTGTACTTTTAAACCATTCATTTTTGCTACACATACGCATACATTACAACGATTGTACACAAAAAAATAAATTCAAGGAATAGAGTGTAGGTGGCAAGGGGTTCATCTCAGTATAAGCTGAGCTAATGCACAACACTGATTTTCAGATGGTCCCTGGCCCCCTTTTCCTGATTAGCCATCATTTCCTACCTACTTAAAAGTCATTTTAAAGTTACCCATTCATAACTAGAGATCCTTAATATTAGCCCGCTGTGACTTGTAAGTAAAACAATCTCTTTCTACACAGGCTTTACGCAGCAATGCGTCAGTTACAGTACTGGTGTTATAGGCTCGAAGCATCAATCAATCTATAGAAATTGTATACGGAAATATTTAAGAATGAAATGATTATCGCACCTCAAGGAAGTACTAACGAAACAACACGTTTGATGTAATTATGTTAAATAATAAATATGTAAATAATATTATGTAATTATGATAATGCACACGCATGATGCGTTCATCCTCACTTTAGTGGTCGCGGCATTGGCAGGGTTAATTGCATTTGTTACGTTAGGGTTGGCACGTACATTACAAAAGACAATTTAACATATTATTTTAGAAATAAGAGAATAAAAATTATAGAAATATAACATTCTCTTAAATAATTATTAAGTCTGATATGATTTTTTTATTGTACAGTTTATTTTTCTTGGTGTTACATTATTTTTGTTTCTTGACTACTCTCATAACTTTTGTTATCAGCTTCTTTACTCTCCTTTTACGTTCAATACAGTAATACCTTATTCTGATTATGTTTTATTCTCCTCGCTAGCTACTATCGAAGAAGGATTTTGATAATTGTCTTGTATCATGTGTAATACATTCCAAGTATCCATTAATGGTACTATAATTGTATTAGAAGTGAAATTAAAAAAGAAAATGAACTAAATATTTTGGAATTTATAAGTCCGTGTGGTGTCCGTATATAAAGAATAGCACCACCCCATATCCTCCACTGGGTGTCGTAAAAGGCGACTAATGGACCTTAAGACCCAGTGCACTGTACCAAGCGCCTTGGGTCACCCGAATGGTGGCGGGTAAGCAACCAACAATCGCATTCCCAAAGAGGGTTAGTGTCAGGCAGGCGGCCGACTATAAAACCATAGCCAAAACTTTAAGCAACATGTCTAGAAGACGTGTTGCGCCGACCCCAAGTAAAAATTGGGATAAGGGCAGGGAAATGATGATGATTTTGGAATTTATAAGTATTGAAGTATTTTGTCATATCTGTAAAGATATTCAGGTACGTTAAAGGAAACCAACTTTATTACGAATAACATTTAGTTATTTTAATTCAGTGGAATAAATCCACCATCCTTAAACACCGGAATATGTTTACAGAAATTCCTTTAGCATGTGTCAATAGGTATTCGTCGATTAGGGACAGCGGGCAACCCTGCTAACCCGCGCGCGCCAAGGTCGGAGATATCAACAATGTAACAACAATATGTTATAATAGCCACAAAAACGGTAATCAGCTGCGTCAGCGCCGGCGCATGTTACGTGTCAATATTAGACAATATGTGTTTGTTTGTATGGACTTTGGACATTTGTTGAATGAAAGTTGAATGATAGCTCAAATAGAAAATAAAAGTGTTTGAAATGTGGACCTAAGGATTTAAGTTAATTTGAAATATGGACCTAAAGGATTTTAATACGGAGAAAGTGATTATTTTGCTTATTTGAAGTAGGAGTTAGTCTGTAAAAACGTTAAAATCGTCTTCCCTATTTGAACAGTATATTTGTCCAATGATAAGCATAATGCTGATTTAGTGTTATATTGTCTTATGTTCATAGTCACTGTGTTAGGTATATTTTATAAACAAAACAATTTGATGAATCTCACAAATCGATCCATTGGATACTTCATCAATTTATCACTATTAGTATAATAGTTTTATGAATTCTTTCAGCTCGTTTACTTATTGGTAATTGTTATGCCAAGGTGTAAATGTTAAGGCTTTTACTAACTGTTGTTGATCACTAATGTATTTTTCTAATAAATGTATCTAACGTATATAAATTAATAATAAAGCAGCCTGTATACGTCTCATTATATAGGCTGGTTTTATTATTATATTATGTAACTATAAATATTGCTTGCAAAATATAAAAGCTTTTTTAAAATCGGAATCGTAGTCATAAAATATTAGGTTATAAGGTAGATTTTACTACAACGATTAAACTAAATATCTTGATTGACAGTTTCTTATGCCATTTGTATTTGACAATTCATGTTTTTTTATCGGGATAGGTTGGTAAGACAAATATAACAGATATTTTAATTAAATATTTGGGATGTTGAGGTTGCTAGAATTTTATCAGCCTTCCTCCATACGATACACTACAATGTGCACAAACCTTAAAATTTTCTTTAATCCGACCTTCGTTTAAACAAGAAATTAATGAGTCCTCCTGATGTATGTAATTATAATGATGCAACGTTGATTGATGATCAGCGGTAGGTACATGTCGCTAATTACTGCTTGTAATTACCGTGAGCCAGTCAACACTGCCTTTGACGGTTAAGGACGTTTAACAGAAGGATTATGTATTAGAATTAGCATCAAGTGTGTTAATTATTTGTATAGTGTAAGAAACTACAGTAAAATTGGCTGTCGGCCACCGGTGACCGATGAAAGTAGTCTTCGGTCACGGGTGACCGAAAGTTCTCAAGTAGTATTAAAAAGCAAGGGGACAGATTGTTTAGGCAAAAATGTTTTTTTTGTATGTTAGTGGATGATCACAAAATTAGTGGTATTCGCAAATTCATTGATATGTGTCTGTCTATAAATAAGTCAAACAAGACAAATAAATCGAGTTTTGTTTTAAAATATTATTACATCATTCCAACAAGCGAGCATAATTTACTGTAGTTTAGTGCAATTTGGAGATTTTTTCTTTATCAATAAAATTAAGTAATTAATAAACTAAACGGCAACACTTTATTAACACATTTTCGTCGTTTGTAAGGACATTTTAGTTATTGAAAATAATAAATAATAAATAAATAATCCTCAACACTCACACAACGCCATCTAGTCTCAAATTAAGTATACGACAGTAACTTGTGTTATGAGTACTAGACAACTGATAAACATACTTATAATATAATAATATGTATTTCTAAACACATACATATTATAGATAAATTACACCCAGACACAGAACTAATGATCGTGCTCATCACACAAACATTTGTCCTGGGTGGGAATCGAACCCACGACCTCCGGCTTAGTAGTCAGGTTCACTAACCACTAGACCGTCTAAAAAGTCGTCGAAAAAGTTACAACATTACCATGCGACGAAAAAAAATATAGATAGATGTTTTACGACTTTTCTAGGAACCTTACCTAGTAAAGACGTTAAACATCTAGTTACAGAAAAATAGATATCACAATTATGGCCACCTTTACGATGCGCATTCTTAACTATTTTACAGTGTCATCTTCTTATGCAAATAAACCATTTATTTCCATCGTCTCGTTAATCAAACTATTCCATATTAAATAAGGAAAACAAAAGCAGTTACTGCGTTTATAAGGCAAAACACGTTGACCATAAATTGAATTATACCTACAGTCTTTGTTTCAACTGTATGCTAACGGCATAAGGTTGAGATTACCGTAGCAAGGTGCTAAGTACAAGGTACCCTGATGTGTGCGTTTTTGATGTAGTAATAACATTAGATTACACCATAAATATCATTATTATGAGCGTTTATCTGCACTTAGATTTTATCAAATCGTTTATTCGTAAATGGACTGATTGGTTGCTTCATTCATGTTATTATAATAAAAACGTTTTTGGTAAGTCCTCGCAATACTTTTAAGTGGCTCAATTTTGGGCCACACATTCTAGACAGCCTGAATTCAATTTTGTTTTATATTTCGTTATTTCTGCGATTGCGACATTCCGACGTAAAAAATCTTTCTTAGAGAGCTTTACAACTTAAGAAAGTGGATTCTGAAGAGTCTTGTAGAAAGTATGTCGCTGATGTTTTAAAAATAAATATTTTTTATTTAGCCTAAATATGATCCCACTGCTGGGCAAAGGCCTCCTTTTTCTCATGTAAAAGTATTTTAAATCGACCTAAAAAAATTTTGATTCCATTGTTTTTAAAAACTCCTACATAATATGTAGTCCTGGAGTCGACTCTCCCCGTGTTCGTCATCGTCCACAATGGCATCTTAAGTTACCTATAAGACCTTTATGTATAGAGAGCGAATAATGTCCTGTGTGTACAACTTTGATGCTACTGTTGCCTCCGCGTTACTTCAGTACCTACCTATGGCATTGAGAACAGGCCTCAAATATTTAGTCTTTTGCTGTTTAATACTTAAAACATCCAAGTTATTTGCATGCTAAAGTGCGTAGAATGTTACATGAAAAGTAATTTTATTAGCAGGTGCTTAAAGTATGATTTTGCATACCACTGGTTTAAGTTAGATTTAACAAGATTCATGAGTAAAATAATAAAGGTGCGGCGAGCTTGCAAAATATTACAAGCCTGTTATACACTGAAAGCGAAGTGATAACTTATGTGCTTTCGTTAGGGTTCAAGAATAGTTATTCTTTTACGATACTTTATATAAAGGATACGACCGTACTAATTAAAGAAAAACTACTGCGAATATGAACCCAACCGCTTTATATTCAATCTTCATGGATAACCCATTTAAATATTGCAAAGGTTTTATTATTATTTTATTTTCTAAGGAAAAATGTCAGCGAGGCAGACCCAGGTGGAGATGGCGAGATGACCTGGATTCATTTTTATCAAACTGGTCACTCGTGGCTCTTGAGAGAGACGAGTGGAAGAAGAGTAGGGAGGCCTTCGCCCAGTAGTGGGACATCTCAGGGTAGTAATAAGAACAAGAAAAAAGGTTAATTTTCGACGAATAAAATTTTCAGATTATCCTGTATGATTCATAAACGAACTTGACTCACTCTCGCTTATGGTAAGGTAATAAAACCTACATTTTAAGAAAAGCTATTAAGTATCGAAAGAAATAGGTATGAGCAATGCTATATAGTATAGCATTTGCCCCGCTTTAATCTCGCTTTCGGTGTAGCAATTCTTTATCTCCGGTAGTGACATTAGCCGACCACCTAAGTTTATATTGGTTTTCTATACCTAATCGAATCGAACTAAAATTTCATAATACATGTTTTAAATTGGCCGTAATAGGTCATATGTTATGAACTTATAAATTAATAATAGATTTATGCATAACTCTGTAAGAAAATAAATGGATTGAAATGAGATCGTTTAAAAAATCAATTTATTTTTTATTATTTTAAGGCAATAAAATGTTGCTTGTTTTGCTTACACTTAAGGTTATTGATCTGTATATTTTGACGCGTAGACTTAGGTATACTTGAAAAAAGTTCAAACTGGCAGGTATTCAGTAAAACTTAGTAATTAAAAATAATTACTGGGATCGATACCCGGCACCGATCACAGAGTCGTTATCGGACAACTTTTACTCTTCTGCCGGGGATGCGGCATGTTCTTGAGTTAACGCGACCCCGGCATCCGAAGGGCTCCAGGCGGAACAAAGTGGGTTTTAGTCAGTAAAAGTCTGACACTCCCTCCCGCTGCACCCACAGCAGGTGGGGTCATTTGATGATTTACCACGAAAAATAAATAAACCTACCATTACCTCTGAAAGTAATATTATTGTCGTAGTCAAAAAGAGACGCTGGTTTACGCGTAGTGCTCCGACTCGCTTCACATCTGTAATAATATGTATTATTTTAAAAGGTTGGTTGTGAGGCTTAGCGCCACCTTCCTCAAGTGGAGCCCCGGGGCAAGTTTTAATCGCTTCAACAGTTTTCAAAAGCTCCTCGTGTTTACGCAAAAATGCGAAGATTTGCAGGTATGATAATATATTTATAATGATTTCGCAACAGTTACTCTTTCAAATAAGTTATTTAAGGACATTCTAGTCATTAGCCATATAAGGCGATCGTTAGCTCAGGATTATCGATTATTGTAACTTTTATGCAATTTATTGTGATATGAAAATTGTTGTTTAAATTGGATGATTAAACGTTAGAGGATGTCATTATATTGCGAATTTGAAATTAAATTATATTGAGGAAAATATCTGTGATATGCCCTGAGGTGGTTACAGGTTGATTGTAGTATTATAAACGTATAAATTTTAATTTTGTTTTGAAGTAAACGATAAACAATAAAAAGATGATGAAGGATTTTAGATACATTATAATATTGGAAAACACTGGATGCAGGCCATTATATCGCGATCTTTTTGGCAATCTTTGGGAGGCCTATGTCCAGTGAACGTCCAACTGCTGAGATGACGACGATGTAGATAATGTCGTACCATACCTATATTTCCTAAAGCTATGGGGAAAGGTCTCATTCTAGATGTGAATCCAAGGCAGCCTTATTAAATTTCTAAATGCTTTTAATTGATATGAGAATCGATCCTGACGTCATTACCCGACTGCACCACACATAACAGTAATGTGTTTACTGTTTACGTACTACTGAATAGGCTGATAGTTATCATACACATGCCTACCATCCCATGAATGTTATTACCTTAGATGTTGTAAAACAGTATTAAAACATTAATTACGAGGTAGTTTCGACGTGTTCATTGCCCAAGCTTTTGTTCGCGTGAGAAATATGTGAGTACAGTCCGATTTAACGCGAGTGTCGGTAAACAAAGCGAATGTCAGTGCCCGGTAGTCATTACTTCTGTACCTATAATAACTAGAATAATGAAGACAACTGAAAAATAGATAAAAAAGTATAAAAGCTTTTTAAAATCGTCTCCTGCACTAAGGAATTTAATTCTTTTTGTTATGGGGCTTTTCAAAGTCATTAAATTCACATGCACAAAGACTGAACAAGCATCTGTGGATCGCACAAATTCTTTGCCTACGCAAGGATTGAACTATTGATTGATTGATTGATTGAACTATATACGGGGATTGTAGTTGGCATGGTGGCCTTTACCACTCGGCTATCTGAGCAGTTTTTTTTTCATGTTAAGCCAAGCGCAGGCTTTGGCTGTTTCACCGAATTATGGGCATAACATAATGTTAAGATCTACTTCAAACGTTAAATCGTCTCGCTACCTTCTTATGGTATCTATCGATCGCTACATTCACAGACACATGCTACTATTGGATTGCTAAGGATATATTCATATCGATTCACTTCCTACCTTCAGACTCAGATAGTTTTATCAGTTCTTCATTAACAGGACCTCCCACAGCTCCCACATTACGTATACTAGGCCTGGCTGTGTCGCCTTTAGCACAGAATCTAACCTAGATAATAACCTATTCATTTTAGTTAGAGAGCTCACACACAATGTATGCTGCTCTGCATAGTCAAGAGCACGTTAGCTTTCACGGTCCTCGGTCCTTCGACAGATGAGATATAGGCCTACGATTTGATGGGGAATTGTAGAGAAACATTCCAATTTTATGTCCATTCAATTTAAGTTTACTACATTAATATATCAACGTGAATACCTGTAACTTTAAGTAACATTGCAATACTCACTGTTGACATAGCCAAACGATGCATTATATTTGTTGCTCTTAACGATGGGAACGGCTAAGCCATGAATATTTACTTTAGGGCCAACGACACTGGCATATGGTGTCGTAAAATTGTTTGCGTTTTACTCATTTAAGATATTCTAACCGCGGCTCATGAAAAGTAGGTTTTCGTAGAGTTGTGTTTAATATTGTCAGTAGTTGCTGTTTTGTTCAGTTTTATAATGTACTAGCGGACCCGACAGACGTTATCCTGTCTATACGTCTTGAAAATTTTAAACTTAAATAAAATTGGGAATCTAAACCATTCTAAGATCCCTTTGAACACACACGAAAAAAATCATCAAAATCGGTCCAGTCGTTTAAGAGTAGTTCAGTGACATACACACTCACAGAAGAATTATAATATACAGATGTATGTTGTGGAATTTGGTGTGTTTTATCGAGGTTGTGGCTTGTCAATGTCGTATTCGTCTGATCTGAATATTTCCTCTAAGTACTAGACATAGACCACTAGCATCCGTTAAGCACAGCGCTTTTATGCCACTTGAAGGCTACAAAAGTTCCGATTCTGATGTGATAGTCGAGATCATTATCATATATATCTTTAAGCATCTATGTAGTTCCTCTGTTGACCCAACATGCACGCTATTGCCACAGCGTCGTAAGCAGCGTCCGAAGTTCCACGATATTATCATTTGAAGGATGTTCCCATGGTGTGAGAGTAACAGAAATATCCCATAAAGTATAAATAGTCAGTTGCAGAACACGCTTCAATTACATTAAGGTAATTGTTCCAAACCGCTCGCTTTTGTACAAATTGGATGCACGGTCAATCGTTATGTGAAGAAATAATGGTGATGAGTACCTTTGTTGATTTATAATAGAATTCAATACATTATGAGGTCTTTATGGTCGTAATTTAATGAGCAAATAATACCGATTTAGGATTGTAGTTTTATGATACCTTATACATGTAGACGAATAAAAATAAATTTGCAACTAGGTAATACAGAAATGATTCAGTCAGTAATGCTAAAATTTTACGTTTATCTAAAGATCGGTTATGCTATTCAGATAAAGCATTTGATATGCGTCGATCTTAACTAAATCAAGCATGTCCGTTCACTGCTGAATCAGACGAAACATTTTGTAACCGTCTTTACGACTTGCGCTGAGGCCTATTGAAATAAAACCTTACGATTATGATAAACTATAAATCTAAGAAAGGTTAAGGGGTAGTTATACAGCCTCTTTGTTAACACGTGCCTTGAAAACGTTTTTACGGCTTATTCAGATTAATTTCGCCTTGAACGTTATTTGACGCGCCTGAAGATAAAACAAATAAATCTACGGAGTATCCTGTTCAAACAATGGCACAACAATGCGGTTCGATTCCCGGTCAAGGCAACACGTCACTCAGTTACAAGAAAAATGGATGATTCCAGTTTGATGTATGGATACAGTTTGTTTCTGAGCACAATGCTACAGGGATTTATGTTAAGTACTGCTTAGATTATGGCTCGTGGCTAAATGCGAGGTTAAGCGTCACGTAATGAAGGCAGATGAAGATGGATGGGTGAGCATGCCTTGTATTGAGATCGGTATTTCAGGCATCTATAATTATGAGTTATGGAGGTTGTACTCGTACCTCTCTGCTTAATACCGCACACATAAAAATATTGACGATACACATAATATATTAATAACTTTGCGTAAACAACTTTTGCGAGAAAAGATCTAGAAGCAGAATTTTTGATTACTACAGCTACAACCAAAATGAAGGTTAATTTACAATCGATTAATGAAAAACCAATTAATGTATGGTAGAAAATACTGAGTGAAGAGGAAGGCCAAAGAAAAGATGGATAGATTGTGTAAGGAATGACTTGAATGAAAAAGGAGAAAATGATACTGTGACGTCTGATAGGGGAGAATGAAATAAATAATCATGTTGCGCCGACCCCAAATAAAATGGGATAAGGACAGAAGGATGATGATGAGTCTGAAGGTTCAATTGATAAAACAAGCATATCTTTTACATACTTACACAATACATGAGTATACGATTCTGTATTATTATTTTTTTTGTATTTTCGTTATTACCTACTGGCAATGACCGAGACGATAGCTAATAGTCTAAGGTGACTTTTCCAAACAAAGCGGCTATCGTGTTCCCGTGTGAAAAGATACACAGATATGACTGCTTTTACAAATTAAACACATGATGAACACTAAATGCACATTAATGTTAGTTAAAATACAACAAAACTGTTATACTTTTGTTAGGTTTTATTTGTTCTAAACAGATCTTACCAAGGAGGTTCGATCCATACCTACTCGTTTCTGGCCTGTAAGAAATCTGCGCAATCTGTTAGTACTGCCTAGTTCAGCAATAAGAAACTTACATGCTTTATTTAGTGGCTTTAGGCTTTATTAAGATTAACAGGAACTATTTAATTAGGTATTATAATGTAAATTAAGATCATCTGCTTCTTTCGAAGGCTTACTTCCTTTCCTATTTAATAACAATAAATATTATACCAACATGTTGTAACAACGCGTCGACTTTTCTAGGTTAGAGTATACCTACGTTCAAAAGCCATATTTATCATTTTCTTAGCTAAACCAGTTAAATAATCCTGTGGTCTTATCTCATTTCTAAATATTACAAAACATACAAGGAAACCTTGAAAAACGTCTTTAAAACGTATTTAACTTTCGCTCCATATTAGGTTTAAGAATATTACCTACATTTAAAAAACTTTACACAATTGTTTGCTAACAGTACGTTACCTACTTACCGTTGTTAATAAGTTAATTACTACATCTTTAGTAAGCGATACAAAAGTCGGATGCGTTTCGGAAATCGCTTATTAATCAGGTGCATCCCAGGGTCAGGCGACGAGCCGATATGATAGGGTGACCACTATTTTTGCTGGACTACTAATTAAGAGCAGTCTGTCTGAAACAAAAGTAAATATTATAACGAACTTCATAGGCTCATTATTAATTTATGAATTAGTGACTGCACCGATAGTCGAGTAGTATAGGTCATCACGCCAATTACCACAGTACGGGACGTTTCGTGGGTTTGATCTGAACGAAAGCTTGTTCTGAGTGTGGTGTCTTTGTGCATGGGAGTTGAATGTCTGTGAAACCCCCACGATACAAGGATTTAATATCTTAGTACGGGAGACAAAAATATGTATGAGGCAATTTACGTACAACTAATTTTCAAGGGATATCAATCATAGATTAGGTAGTAAATCATGATCTGCGTTCTAAGAGTAGATATATTATAATACTAAGTGAGAAGTTATGCAAACAAATATAATTGTGCGTACAACTCAAGTATTATTGTTTAAATATTTTGTAGGATAGCTTATTTAGTTAAAAAACAGCGTAAGCTTTTGCCACTTTTTTCACGGTATTATATCATAACAATTAATTTCTGCGCCTGAAAACAAACCATTTGTTAGTATCAATGCCTGTGAACGTACCTGACCTACTAAAGCCTAATCAGAGTTTAGAACAAAACTGAAAATAGGTATTAAGATAATACTAAACCTATAATTATATAATTTCAAAAAAGTATTCATATTTCCAAGGTCCTTTACCAACTTACTAACTAAAAAATGTTCATGTGTTTTACAAGCTCTTGATTTTACATCTGCCCTTAATTCGATGTTTTTTTTTTGAGATTTTAGTTGAAGATTGGTAAAGGAAACTTCGTAATTCCTCATTGTGAGGTTTCGGGCTTTTCCCATTCACATAGACCAAGAGGAAAGTGTCGTAATATTTGACAGTTACATTGCCCTTGAACCCGATGATTCAGAGCAGTTACTTATCTGGGAAAATATGATGACAAAGCCCATCAAGACATATTTAAAAAAAATATATAACTGGGTTTTGTATTTTTTACGTCGTTTTAAGGAAATAAGAAAACAGTCCACTATATTACTAATTAAATGATTTAGTTTAACGTGTTTTTTGGAAATTAATTAGCTTTGTAAAAGTAGGAAACTTTTCCACTTGCTTTTTTTATCCCACTTTTGAATAGTGTGGGACTTGTGGGATGGCAATTAAGTGTAATTGAAGCTAAATGATCTTAGTTAATACTGCAATCAAGTGCACCACCGCCATTGTGAACCCGACAACCAGCGGAAGGTAATCTTAGCCGATAATATAATGACAGGCCTTGAATTCATTGTTTATAAAAGCGCAAAAAGTAATATCGTATTAAGATAACGATTATTGTGTGAATTTTGAACAGCAAATGAGACGAAAAATAATATTTTTGTAATCACTAGTACGACCTCATTGGAAGGTTAAAGGTGTGAACGCGAAAGGCGAGATTATTTATATTGTATCGCATTACATTGTTTTTTTGTTATTGTGGAATGCGTTTTACACCGAGATGTCTTGTTTTAAGGAAAAAAAACAAAGCGATGCGCCATCTTCGTCATAATTTCGATATTTAAATTTGCATTTTAGCCGGATAGATGAAGATGAGATTTTAACCTTTACTCTCAAAGATAGATATCAGTTATAGAGAAATGAGAGAACTCTTAAAAAAAAATGAAATTTTAGAGAAAATCTCTTAAAGATGCGAAATCATTCCTAAGAAACTGATAAGAAAACAAAATCAAATGTAGATTGTTATAGTAACAACAAATACAACCACACATTCACGCCAGGAGCAAATCAAACCACAATCATGAACTTTACTAAACTAGGTCAGACACATACCCTGATTTTTTTCCATCAAATGTCAATCGCATGGAGCACCTAGCTGTATTGTCAAATGTTACGCAACGCTTTAATTGTTCCATTATTCGCGATCCGGGTGGCCTCAAATTTGGTGCGGATGTTAGGAAACCGTTTGTTTCGTCTGAGATTCGAGTCCCGATAGCATGGACACCCTATTTGCGTCACCGATTGTTCGGGACGTGAAATTTGATTGGATGCGCCAATTTTTTTTATCGATTCACTGATTTTTCTTGGTTTAATGTTATTTTAGTAGGAATTGGCGATGGGTGTTGATTTTGGTGATGGGCGTAACTTGAAGGGAATTTGGCAATGTTTTTAAATGTTAATGTTTGTAGGCTTGCAGTCAATGTCTTACCTAGAGAAACCAGCCTATGAAATGACGTTTTAATGGGTATTTAAAAATAGCAGTCGAATAAAATTGTTTCCGACTAATAATCAAAGATTTCTTTTTCTGGCTAAAAAGTTACCTAACTTCGTTGGAATTTTGTCGGGGCTTGTCATTAAAATGTGTTTAAATAATTTTGTATTCTTGAATATTCTACTGAGTCATACTTATTTAGTTTAAAATATATCAAGTTCATGTTCAAGTGAAATAGGTAGAAGACAAATAATTAAGTATCAAGGCAATTTGCACACAATACTGATGACTCTAAGTTCACACAATAACGAAAACTCAGTGATAATTAAGAAAAACCCAATTGTAAACAAAAAAATATAAAATTACAGGTATGTTAGGTAAGATTTATTTTTATCAAAAAATAAGCAATAACTTGACTTTTAGTAAAATCGCTGTTTTGAATCTGAAATCATCTAAAAAATACATTCTGTTCTACATACAGGGTGAAGCAGAGCATGCGCGAGCGATCCCGTGACGGCCCGGGGTGTTTTTAGTCGGTGGGAGTTCGATATATCCACGCTACGCCGTGCCCACGGTGTGGGTTGAAGTCATTAGCGTTTCAACTCGGAAAAGGGCTTTTCTATTCTAAAATCAATTACAACTGCAACAAATCATAGTACATGACTTGACATAAGATTTCTTTATGATAACAAAAAATATCGTTTTAAAAGAATACATTTAGCATAATTGTGTGACATGTGTAAGAATGTATGTTTCTCAACTGTTATCAGATTGGCCGGTAGCGATCGGCGCCGGCGACTAACCGATGATAGATACTGTCCGATAATACTCATTAGTAATTGATTTCTTAACTATCTAATGTTGCATCAATTAACCAAAGATTGATTAGTGTGATAAATTAAAACAAGTATGGAAAACAATACCTTTAGAGTCATGAAATATATGTAACGTGGAGAATGCAATAAAATGTAAGTTCCAACGACATGCAAATATGAACCTTATTTCTTTGCAATAAAGACGCTGTCAAGAAGGAGTTACGTGTTATATGAAAATGTATTTTAATATTAATAGTATAGTCATTAATTAGAGCAAGCCACGGAATGCATAAGAACTTGTTTGTAATCAAATATGTGGGTTAATAAAGAAAAAAGTTTTATTAAATTAGTCTGGTTATGCATGAGATAACGACGCGTAGCTTTTGCACAACTAAAGAAATTAAAAAGTCCGACACAGCTTTTTTTTATTCTGTTTGTGGTTATCGTTATGTGTGATGTAGTAAAAAGCTACAACATTATGTACACTGTTCTAAAGAATTGTACCTTTTTGTGTTTATTGATTTATTGATATTAAAATATGTGATAGAATTTTTTTTTAACAGATAAATATCTATGAGAGGTGAGATCCCTAGCTACCCAGGAGGGTGATAGCATCGTGTGGCTAAAGTATAGCAACAATAATTAAAGCTACATATCAATCTGGTCGCATTGAGTGTGGACCAAACTTCCAAACTCACTCTTTGGGTTTTTGTGAGCTACTGTTGAAGTCAGTAGATGTACTTTACGAAGTGGATGTAGGTTCTCTATAATTATGCCTATTACGATTAAACTCTGCCTGGCAAATAGATAGCGATGATGCTTAGTATGGATTGTGCTTTTTTTGACCCGATTACAAATATCCATGTAGATAGATCAGCGGGTAGAGATTGCCAATTGAGGTCTAAATAATGATTTTAAATTATCTAAGAATATTATTAAAAGGATTAGGTAATTATTCGGTATTTTTCCACAGACCTCTTAAGCGGTATAAAACAAACAGAACATTTAGTTTTCGAGAGCGAGTGTTTGATCAAACACTTGAATGGCACTGTTGTGTTGGCCCACTTTCGCAATAATGCATTGAATTTGGTGGATCCATTGTGTTTTGATGCGTTTTGCATCAGCGGCACGCAAACAAACTATTTCTTATGCAGTCTGCAAAGAACCGCATAGAAAGCCACACAAACTATAAATATAAATCAGATTTGAGGTATTGTGCAAATTGCTGTTTTAAATTACAAAAAAATGTTTTGATATTGTCGGGATAAATTTCACTTTCATTTATTTGTGTTGATACGGTAAAATGTTATACTTAAACCATAAATTATGACGATAAAACTCTTTAACAATTTATTGATCTACCATCCTTATAGAAAGACAAACGAAAACCCCGCTCTACGTTGTGTCAGGCGTCACGTTACTGACTCATTACTAACTTTAAGTAGGCAATCCTCCCAAAACCTCAAGGATACAAACTTTACACTCTTACGATTTAATATAACTCCATCAGCCATCACAACTCATTACCTTACACTTGATACTCCTGCATCTTGCAACATATTGACAGGCCCTCACTTGCGTGGGCCGCCGACTGAACGCGCACCTCGACCGCGCGCCTCGCCTTATAAGGTGCCGCCCTGAAGATGCGCTCTTAATGTCTTCTTTAGGTAGAAGTATGTTTTAGTTATCTTTACATGGGTGCGGTATTTGAAAGAGAGGTTGCTTTGTACGAATATGTACTAATACAAATGCAAGTGTTGGGATGTACAACGGAGAGTTCCTAAACAGAAAAAACCAGTACTTAGTTAATTTTGGCAGGACCGAGGCCTGTAAATTCCTTTCCCATTCCTTGATTAAATAAACAAGTGTTATGGCAACAAATTACCTTGTCTCGAATTGTGTTATGATTTCTTAAAAAAAGGATTATAATTTTTATTCATTCGAAATATACGATTGCAAATGCTTTATTAAATTGACATTTGTCTGTGTACTCTGGGATTCGAAATTACACCACTAGGTTAACGAGGCAATCAACAAACTGTACATAATTGTGCAAATCTAAATAATCAATTAAGAAATTACCTCAGGCCATTCATTAGGCGAAGATGTATTAACAATGGATACACTAAATCAATTTCAATGTGTTTCATCAATGTAACACTTTGCTATTCATTGCGTTAAGTGTTTAATTTACATACAGCGTTCAATTAATTAGCTTTTGCAATCATGCAAAACTATAATCCTCTTTTCCTGATTTTTCGCAATCGAAAGTTTCCAGGGATTTCCACATTACAATAATTGAACCCCTTTTTCCCGGTTTCTGGAATATAACTCCAACAATTTTAAACCTACGCCGAAAGCACAGCGTGGGGATATGTCGGTTTATACAGGCCAAAACACCCCGGGTCCCTTCTTATGCCAAAGCCAGAGTCCTGTTGGACTCCTCCTCTAAAGGGTGTTTGTGAAGGGAAACCGGTGTACAGCAATGTAGAGCATCCTTTCAAAGAACCGCAAGGCTTTAGAAGAAAGCTTGGCTTGTCTGTGGGTGGTAAGCAAACAAATAACGACAAACTAACATCAACAATGCAATCTGACTTGGAGAGCTCTCGGGTAACGATGTCTGCAATGGACCCTGAGATGAGATGCAAGGCCAATGGAGGGACGCGGGACTTGACCGCATTGCTGCGTGACGACGTGACACATACGTGACGTATGAGCCCATCCTTATGTCAGAACAATGTTGATTGACGATCGCTCTATCTCTCAATTAGTGGGCTGTTGCAGCTGTCAGTGTTCTAAGTGTTTGTGGAGGTACGAATGATATGATGTTATTATGATAGCAGATTGCAGCTTTTGTCTTGTCAATTTGTTGTGTTTTTAAGAGATGATGGAGTTTTGAGGTAGAGATATATTGATTTGACGACGTACACTTTATACTGTCGTAACTTTTGATAAACAATATCAACTCACTAATCGTACATACGATGAGTGAGTTTTGTAAGACGCAAACACAGTTTTGTAAGAGATAAGTCTGGCTCTACTTTTTTTGAAATCATGAATAGCAACGTTTCACTATTAACATTTATAAGATATTGAAGTAAGAGATAGTCTTAAGGAAACTTCTATAGCAACCTAAACCATTGATAGCTACCTAGAATGTTACTGAACTCTTTAATATTGCTTCTCTGAGTATTCAAAACATAAAAGTCGCCTTAATAAAATCCCAGAAAACATTAGCATATGGTAGAACGTCAGTTTCCTTAGTGATTCACTAAAAACCAATATCATGAGTCAAGGAAATTAAAACCTCTTCTTTTTGGGTTTTTGAGAACACAAAATTTAATGTCATTTCTAGAGAGTCTCATTCACGTCAACAAATCACAACTGTGGGAATATTGAATCATTGAAAAGGAAAAAACAAATTTTCAAGGTTTTATCATTACTTCTAAAGGTTCTGGTGGCATACCACCTTAAAATAAGGCTGTTTCAGCTGTGGAGTCAGACGCCCGTGAACCTCTTTACCAATTAGCAGTCGACTCGTTTCCACAAGTGAAATAACAAACAAATTGGTAAACCCCCAGAGCTATTCTTTATATAGATAATAAACAATACTATAACTCAAATTAATAGACGTACAGCAAAAAGTCTGAATTGAATTAGTTTTCCTGATTCAAAGTCTATTATCTAAAAATGGAAAACGTCTTAATTAAATCGGGTTAACAAGCTGTAGAACATTTATAATTACATTGTTATTTTAAACGTAGCGATATTGGAATTCTTGACTATTAAATGTTTCCTCGAACGCCTACGCATGTCTTTATTTAGGCATAGGCCGTTTATTTGTAATCTGTATTTGGATGTTTGTTCTTTAGTCGTTTTATTGTTTGTAAAAGTGTCGATATCGGCTTTTATTGCATCTGAATGTATGGTGTCATGGAGGTGTTAATTATCTAACTAATTTTGCTTTGTGCTGCAATAATGACAGGACATAGATGTTGTAGTGTTTAATGTCAATAAGCCATAATCAGACGATTGATTGGTGCGTGCCCCGGCGTATACACGCGCCATATTATTGATCGTCGGAAATTGGTTCAAAAAACAAATAATTTTATGTGCCCCAATACTGCCTGGCCGGATTGGCTAATCTGCAATATCTGAGACTTTTGCTTAAGATACATTTTTTTATACAGAATATAAGTCCGTAAAAATATCATGAAGCTAAGAGCTGCTTTTTTTTCGACAATAAGCAGTAGTAGTATTTATCTTGCTAGATAATGTCCTTATTTCTCATGTCGTGAAGTTAATTATGCAACACTTGTAATATATAGCAAACAAATGTATCATATCACCACTTATTCATTTGATTAGCTGTTGATTAATAGTGCGGTGTGAAGTGGCGCCTGTAAGTGATGGGCCGTCAGCCTGTCAGACTATCACAGATCACGGCTAGTCTAGCGCGGTGTCTGACTGGACCAATTAATACTGGAGTGATTGCAATATGGTCTGACAAGGATAGTAACTAGGGTTCAATCGGCGTTCCATAAAACTTACACTAAATATTTGATGAATAGGGATGTTTTGGGTGTAAATGAAGGTAGAGCTATCCTACATAGGTTCAGAGTGTAGTTATGATAATTGTAAGTAGGTAAGTTTAGGAAGGTATGTAGTTGCCATGTAAATAGTTCATGGGAAGTGTGTGGGTGCAGTTTAATCAAAGTAAATATTATTTATTTCTTGATAGTTTAAAATTAATAGTCTGATGAAGCAAGACTTAATATTCCAGAGTTCAAAAACGTATTAGAATGCAAAATGAATGTTTAAAAAAGATTGAGTATTGAAATACTCAAGCTCGATTTCAAGCCAGAATAAGAACGTTCCATTCCATCTGTCTATTGTTTTGCAACAAACCACAGATTAGCAACAATTACAGAATTGATCCACATATTATGCAACGATGATAGCATCGAGTTGAGACTCCCAAATAGGGATCGAGATACTAATCGAATAACATCGATTAATTGTTGAGAGAAGACGAATGCTGATTGCTCGATAATTAAATATTGTTTTGTGTTGTTACGTTGGTAATTTCTTTTTCAATTTCGAATGGTGTGAAAGAATCAACTTAATTGTAAACAATGTCGAAATAATTTGACATGCTTGATGCAAGACATTAAGTGAAAAGCTGTTGGTTTAGTTGAAAAAATCGTTCGCTGTTTTCAAGGTGAAGAAAATCCTGTAAGATTTTCACGGGGTGAAACAATTTCATTATTTTTGGCTACTACATAAAACTCGAAAAATAAAGAAACATAAAAGAATTAGGATAAGTTCAAATGCGATTTGACTGTGTTTTTTCATATTAAGCTAAAAGTAACTCTTATCTGTAACACTGAAAGTCGCCAAGAATACTAAAATACGGTATAACCGTATTTGAGTTCAGCGTTATTGAACTTATAGGAAAACCTTTATTTGTTTATTACAGCTGTAAAACTAGCAAAAAACTCAGATCGAGGGTTTTGTAATCAAATTGAGCAATCCTGCAATCAATGCATATTCATACATCCTTTTCAGTACAAGACAACCATATCAAATGCTCAAACAAATCGATTGTTTTTGTTTTAGTTTCGATGCATTGATTAGTCCACAGTAATTAATTAGTTTGCTCTACATTGCTTATCTTTATTGCGATCTAAACTCAAACACTTTAGAATCGAGATAAACGCATTCTGAGCAAGAATCTCAACCATTAATCGCGTGTGTTGCGTATTACAGACGTCTTCCCATACAAAGAGGTTTTATTCTCAAGCCGATAAAAGTAAGAGCGTTAAAACCTCTTTTTGACATTAAGACTTTTACAATGGGAAATAAATTATTCAGAGACATGTTAATTACTACTATCTATTTTACCTTTGGTGAACTGGTAGAGTCCGATTGTACTCACATTTCTTTAAATATGAGCTTTTACATGCATAGGTATATTAAAATAGTATAAACGGAATTGGCTTTTTTCTTGTTCGAAGATAAGGGGTAGTTATACTAAAAAAACGTGGAAAATATAAAGGGAGGTTTTGCATAGCAGTGGGACATACTTGGTTTAAACAAAATTTTGAGTCATAAACATTTGAATTTTATCTTTTCAAAAACTGAATTTTTATGTAAATAATCTCTCTGATCTATCAAGTCCTGCATAGTTTTATTCAATGTAAATTTTGTATTAACGAATAAATTACTTTCTGCCTAAAATATAAGGGACCTTTTATATACTAAGATATAAATATGTTGCACCACATCTCTCCGTGGTGTGAAATAAAATCAAACTCACGACTCTTTGGTCATAAGTCAGCCTCATTAGCCATTGAACTATAACCGACACTCATTCATCATAATTATCATTGTAAATTACATTAAATAATTAGGTAACGAAACACGTACTTAACTGTTTTTATTCTTTAAGTACAGACGAGTTCAAAAAGTGAAATATGATTAAGATAAATAATTTAATTGTAATGTTACAATTTTGAACTGTAGAGAGATTTGTCGTTTTTAACATTGCAGCACAATCGTTTATTAACAAAAATGGCTGTATTTAGTCGATAGGATCCTTTTTTTTTTGTTGGTTATACGGTAGAAATCCTACATGGACTTCTTTCGCCATGGGGAGGAGACGGACAGAGAGGTGTGCCGGACTCCTACCGGCATAAACCACGGGAGTGCTTCTCCGTTCCCTATTGCCAGGGGCCAGGTGGAAACGCTTTCGCAAACGACCGCGACCCTTAAAGTCAATAGCATCCTGTTTCAACAATTAAAGTTTAACTAACAAAACATAAGTCTACATATAAGTATCATGTTCGTACTGATTGTACACCAATACGCACACGTCTGCCTCATAAACTGCACCTTTTAAGTGAACATAATTGATCACCGCTTAATAAGTTCGGATAGATTTAAGTTTGCTCTATCGATGGCTAGTCAAGGACGCGGGACGTTCTAAAGCACGTGATGCGGTTTCAGGCTCTACTTAGGTTGACTTGGTATTAGGGCTTTTAGTTATTGCATAACTACTTTTACGAGTAATTATTACAATGTAGAGTTATGTTTGAAATAACTATAATGTAGGTGAAAATCTCTCAGGATATTATGGTTTGTATCGATCGCTATTACACACGTAATCTGATCTTTGTCGTTTTGCTGAGCGCGGGATTTTTTGACTATTTCATCGATTCAATTATTTTCGTCAGATTTATAATAATATATACAATCACCTCAGTACTACGCAGTTAGTATTATCGCGAGATTTGACTATTCCACTGGGATTTTTAATTATTTTCATCAGATATAAAACAAAAAAGTAAATTAATTCAAATGTAACAGAGTTGACGAACCTGTCTACTCGTAACTGGTCTTTAAGTTTTCGTTAATTTAGAAAACAAATAAATAGACTAAACAAACAGCATTTGTGACGTTATTGTAAAGCTTGTACATGTGACTACAAATTCTCTACTTTGCTTAATTAAAAGCAAAGGAGAGAATTTGTCATTTGTTTTTATTCGATGTTAAATACTGCTTTCCCAAAAGTATCATAGTCAAACACCATCGTCACTTTGACCTTGACTCTCAATATAATTGATTTCAAAGTGTTTTGTTCACGTGAATTCAGTATTACGACAGTTCCATAATAATTTGAGTTCAATCATTTTTTATTTGAATGCGTTTCGCACCTAATGGGATATTATTTGTTATGAATGGGTAATTTGGCGCCATTGTGAGAAATAAAGATGAGGCAATGGATGTGTGTGGCATATCGCTCATAGCTATAATTTAAGAGATTCGCTTACTTTGTTATATTTTTTTAATGAGCCGGTCAGAGGTAAATGCGAAAATAATTGGAGGACATTATCTATCGAAATATACGAACTGATATGTACTATATTAAAGCACCTAAATATGTTACAAAATAATACTGTATTTACGAGGACGTCCTAGATTTCTTATTGGATGCTTCAGGTATTTTTGAATGATAGTCTTTAAACTTTTTTTTTTGTTTTCGATAACCAACTGACACTGAACATGTTAATTGGGTGGAAAAAAAAGATAGGCAGTCGCTGCGTGTGAAATATAGGTTTTAAGTTGAATCTGGTGACACTTGAAAGCGATGTAAGTAGTCAGTGTAGGATGTGGAAAAGGGTAGGCAAGAAATGTATTAAATTTCACACTGCTAAATAAATACTCAAATTAATTGATTTGTGTTATCAATTACATATGACTCTACCTACTCTTGTAACCTTTACGATTAATTAGGTTCACATTCATTGAACGATAATAATTATAAAAACCATAATTAATAACACTGACCACCTGCATCCGGAAGCATAATTATTATCATAACAGATGACACAGGAATGTTAATAATTAGACAGGACCGTGGGAAATACTCGATGTAAACAATGTATACATATTAAAGATGCCTTAAAAGGGTCGGCAATATTATGTAAGGTTTGAATCATATATTTCATAGATTTTATTGGTCAAATGTCAAATATGTCATACATATTGTATGGCCTAAGACTGGCTACAATTAGCCATAGACCGGATATGGAAGGTGGGAAGGGAGGCCTTTGCCCTGCAGTGGGACACTAACGGCTAATAATAATAATAAGACTAGGCTTTATGGATTCAAAACTAAGATTATGTTCCTGTTACTTATCGTAATCATTTTAAAGCAAAAGCTGTTAAGCTCTTATCAGAGAAAATAGTTTGTAGTAATTATAATTATCAATTGCGCATTTGAATTGTATTCATGTATTGATTATCGTTCGTTTTCAGCCACATAAAGATTTTTTTTTTATATTTTTTGTTATGTAACTATTTTTTTGTCCATAATAAAGAAATAAAAGTAATACGTGACACATGCAAATCACAGTCACACGAGGGTTGATTTCACTGAAATAAAAAAAATCAGACAGATTAAATGAAGATAAAATTGTAGGTATAATGTAAAGTTGTTGTAAAAGAGTTTTTATTTGCTTTGCATTTCCATTTAAGTTAAAGTTTCTTGAATGTAAATTTACAAATTATTCAAGCTTTTAATTTCATGTCGAATTCGAAATTACGATCATTAGTGTAAACACTATTGACTATTTAGTCAAGTGTTTAATAGTTCCATCAAGCGGCTAATTTCTTAATTGTTTGATAAGGATGCCAAAACCTTTGTTTATTGAATCAGCTGCGTCAGGAAGTAAGAACAAACGCATAATTAACAAAATCCGTTGATTCAGGCAACGGACGGGTAATAAGACCACATCGAATTCATAAATCGAGAACAGTGTAGTACGTTCAAGGACGCAGGCAGGTCGGGTAGGGGGGCATCACTAGCTCGTGACCGGCGCGGCCAAATATCAAATAGTCTCACTACACTCCGCGCAGAGAACGCGCGCGAAACAAACGACGCACGAACACGATTCTAAATAATCGAACATTACGAAAACCGACACATTCCTTAATCAAAAATAAAAAAAAACAAACTCACCAGTGATACAGTGCTGATTTTACTAAATTTAATAATATAGAATCGATTGGTATTCCATCGATAAGACTCAGTGCAGTTGACATTTGAAGATTTTAGATAATTACTAGGAAAGGTGAAGCCTAGTGAATGTGGTTTCATCGCTATTGTATCCATAATTAATCAGTGGGAATATTTTTTGTCTTATTGTATTTCGACGGTTTCCTATAGAACTTGTCATCATTGATTGTAATTATTATTAGTGAGTAATGTACTAAGATACTGTGCGAGTGTAAACATGGGTTTTAGATATGTTCTCTTGGTGTGTGCTTCGGTGCTCTGTCTGAAGTTTGCCGCTGTTAACACACAGGTGAGAAAAGCTTGACAGTTCATATTTATTGACTGTAATAAAGGCTGTATTGTTTCAGCACAGCATCGTAAATAAAATCTCAACGTCCTTAGCATTTCAACAGGTGAACAAGTTAGCATGTTAATTTTAGCGCAGTCTAAACAAATGCTCTATTTATATATCGATTTAATGCAGAAAAATATATGGTACATCAAAATAACGTAATTGACGTAGATCTACAATCATTACTTTCCAGACGTACAACTACAGAAAAACACATCAACATTTTCATACATTCTTTGCAAGCTCATTTTCTAAAGCTTACTTTTTAAAGATGGAAAACCCTGCCATCTAGCTTTATATATTAGGGTAAGATTATCAAACTGTTGACACACATGGTATTAACAAGTTGTATATTACAAACTATGCGAACTCATCATTAGAAAAACATAAACATTCATTAAAACAAATATATATTTTATACAGGAACTAAGGTATAAAAAAATGAATACACAAACAATACTCAAATATATTATAACACACTGTACTTTACAAATATTACTTTTAAAAGTTTCAAAACAATAAGAGCGAAAAAAAACGTACGAATTATTTAAAATTGTTAGAAGTTTCAGTCTAAATAAAAACTCACTTAGTTAAAATAATTTCTAGCGTACAACCTTGATACTAAACATTATAAAGAATACAGTAATTAACTCAAACATTAACTAAACTATTGTTACATCTTCACACTAATATATGCGCATAATTATAATCTGACTCTACTTCCAGATTCACGTGAAGATAATAATATCACTTTAAATTATATAAAGAAATAAACTGAGGTAAAATAATTAACGCTGTGTTAATTGTTTAAAAACCGTGCATTTGCTGTTTATAATTTGGAGTTATTATATCAGTACATTTTACTAATTGCATTATATAAAACATTTGTATTTCCCTGGCCGATTCCAAATATTTTGCGTCAGCGCTCGCGTACTTTGAGTTTATTCTATATCAATTTAAACTTATTCATTTTTGCAAATTTCGATATTCATTTCATTCATTCCAATAAATTCTTCTTTTACTTTACCGACGAGTATATTATGAGTACAATATTTTAAAAAGCAAATAAAAAATAATGCAAACAGTTAACACCAAAGTCTAGAAATTACTTGAACTCTATAATCCGAGCTCCCTTCATTCAGTGTTTAAAATCAATCGAAATTTCATACCAACAAACAGTAGTAATTTGACTGCCTGTTTATTAAATTTTTGTCCATTTTACATGTTCCACTAACATAGGTTTAAGTAACAATTATTTTTCTGAAATAAAATAATTATTATAGTACTATCAATTCACCGAACAATTTGCTCTTGATTCTTCACGTTTACATTATTATAATGTCTGTAAGTATTTAAATATTTTATTGACTGTTGACTTCTAAGTTATTAATAAGTAAATACGTTACCTTCAATCCGGAGCAAGTGGGTGTAAGTTCAATAACTACAGATCACATGTCATTAAGCTAATGTATGCAGGCCCACTATATATGACAAATTAATATTTATGTATACAGCTTAGTGTAATTATCGTAGCACTGCCTTTGTTAGGGGACGTGACATAATTTGAATAATGTCTTGGGATGAAACTCGAGACATTTTTCTTTTAAACATCGTGATCATAATTAGAAAATTCTGTCATACCACATTTATAACACTGTACCTCTACTTAAAGTCTGAGGAACTAAAGGCCAATAGTTCAAACGAATTTAGGTGGATTAGCGTTCAGTAAAAGTTTTTAAACGTTTAAATTCCATAAAGAAATTGAGAGCCGATTTTCCCTATCACAAGGTATATCAGAAGATACATCCTTACAAAGCCAGAAACTATAACAATAGTGCTATATATAATATCCTTAATTCCCATTGCATATAACTTTTAAACTAAGCCAAGAAGATTTGCGCTACTGACATTAATAAATCAATTGCGTATCCAGTCCCATACAAAAGACATCAACGCAACACTCCGCAAGGTGCACTATGGTTCCGTGTATAAAGGTTAATGACCTTGCTGCTGTTACGAATATGTAAGTTAATAGGTGTTACTTAATGTTTGTACAAGAGTTACATCTGCTTCGTAAAGTATAGGGTTGTATTCACAGAAATAAAAAAGAAGGTTGTAATAAAATCGTATTAGGTAGTTGTGTATTGTGGGATAGTTTTTCGTATAGTTAATTCTATTATAGTGTAAATTTTATGTTCGTTCTTATATCTATGGACCGTCAAAATTATTTGTTAAATTTAAATGATTTTAATTATAATAAATAATTTCATTTTGAGCTTCATCAGTATATAATTTGGTCGTTAAATCACTATAATAACTCAAAAGTGCCTAAAACCCTTTTTTTATTACATTTAGTAATTTCAGAAATGTAATTGTTTTGCACAGCCGATAATGATTGAACACCTATTTAAAACTGTGTTATCTTTTTTGCGTTTATTTATTTGTAGTTTTTACTACGGTAGTCATAACATTCAAAGGTTAAACACCAGTAACCAGTTAGCGGCGTTATGAATATGTATTGTACTGTGATTTGTGGTTCAACTTTAACAAGATTACATTACATAACTACCGGTAGTTAGTATAACAGCTGTCTGGCAGTACAACTTTATGGTTTAATAAGTAACGAGTGAGATAACTTAACATTCTCTTATATTGCACTCACTTAAGAATAATTTATTATGAAGGTGCAGGCACTCTAATTTCTATTAATTGGCCATTACATTACTACGATATTTACAAAGCGCCAAAAACTACATCGTCATCTTAGTGCCATATTATTATACTCTTTGTATTTATTATTATCTAAAAAATCTCTGATTAAATCCGTCAACGTATAAAACTAGCCAGACGAACTTAAGAACATAATAAAAATAAAACAAACAAGTATAAAAGCAAACGTATTCAAATATCTGTTAATGCTGTTATCAAGCCGTAATACATTCATATATTCGATGACATGTGACATCAGTGCGCGCGCGCCGACCAGTTATTGACATCGTCCCAAATAGATAACGAGGCGTCGTGACCGCTCCGTGACCTTCTCAAGTACTTGGAAATATATACACAAGGTCAAGGGTCAAGGGACTGAAGATAGGTTCTTGAAAATCGAATGTAAGGGATTTTGTTTGCATTTCAGGAATTTCGGAATCTGAAATCTACTTAACTGGTTTTATCATTAGAAGTATAGAATAGTGTTTTTTTAGGGTTGCGTAGTACGCATTTGTCATTTATCTGTTACCCGGTCGCCAGATTGTCAAGCACTTGGTAGAGAATTGAATTTTCATAGAGCGACTTATCAATTAAGTGTTCGACTCGCATTGGACTGTTTTAGTATAATGTATCGACGTTTCCAGTTTTAACATATCGGCCAAAAACACACTTAAAACCAAAAAGATACTTGCAAAACCAAAGAAATAAGTTAACGTAATCCTTTCCAGAATATTCTGATATACCTACATAATATATATTTCTCTATCAATCACTTAACATTTATCAAAACATTTTCCCAAGACAGATTATAAATAGGTAATCAAATTACGATGCAAATTCTTAATAGAATCCTTTTACTCCTATGATTGATGTTCGTCATTTCATCAGTAAGCTTTGACGAAGTCTTGTTGAAGTCCGTTACGTCACTTGCTAGACCTCACTTGTACAGTCAGCATCAGAAGTCGGTTATCACAAACCGATTTACAGTGTCATTATTTTTCTATGACATGTAGGAATTGGTGCTTAGTATGTTTTAGCTATACCAGGTGTCAAGCCTATTTTGTTACCTAACAGCACAACAGTGATTCATTGAATTCGATTGTGTAGAGTTCGTTTGAATATCTAAATGTACCGTGTTAATCAACTTTTGATGCTGACCGTACTGGACCTCACTGATTGCACGTTATCAGTGCTAGTTATATCCTATTGATAGTGGACTTGCCCTGTAACCTGTCGATTTCGTGTTGTTTGTCAATACGTCGTGTTGTTTAGGCATTGTTAGGTAATGCTAGCGTTGGCCCACGACTCTGTAATGTTCGATAAATACTAGGGTATTGTTGATTGTTGGGGTAGAATGTCGCACAATATTAAGGTATGTCGTGCTGCTGGAGAATTTGTTGCGTCGTTTCTTCTCCCGTAGCGAAGCCACAGGAAGCGGTGAAAGGTGCAAAGGTGAAAGGATGAGATGCGGACTATTATCATTTTGACGTTCGGAAAAAATTACGTTTAGAAATTTATTATTTAGAAATTTTATTTATTTAGAAATTTCGAATTTTGATGACTCTATTCTGTTACATTTCAAAATCAAAATGTTTTGATTTCCAGTAGGTCTGAAAAGGCACTTTATAAACGTTAAAATTGCAAGTTACTGACTCTATGTGCATGATTCCAAAATGTCATTCTAATAGAGAAGAAACGGCAATAATCTTTTACCTCTTAACTTTAGATTATAAAATGTATGCATGTTAGGTTGAGATTAAAATATTATAAAAACAAGTTTTCGAGAATATTTAAAAGTAACCTTTGTCATTAAGATGTGATGATTTGCTAAAAATATTTGTGATGGTAGTGCAAGGAGGTCCAAGATTTTTTTCTAAATAGACAAATATGGAGAGAGCTCCACCATTAAGAGCTAAGGTATTAAATTAATGATAATGTGCAATGTAACTAAACTCATAATGGACAGCCAATTAAGTACGTAGCGTGAATGAATAGAGTCTAGAGAGCCTCACTCGAATAAGGACAAGTGAATATCGAAAGGAAGTTTATACATACATACATATGCGTCACGCCTCTTTCCCTTGGGGGTAGGCAGAGATCACATCTTTCTTTTTACTACGATCCTGGCATACCACTTTAGCTTCATCCACAATCATCAATCGCTTCATATACGCCCGTCGGTTTAGGGTACTCCTGACCTGACCCTTTTTTAGGACTTTCCCTATTTGGTCATGGAACGTCTGTCGTGGTCTTCCCCTCCCAACAACTCTATTCAAACTACACTTATACAATATCTGTTTCGTTAGTCTTCTTTCGTTTATAAGGCAGTTTATATTGCTATTTACTTCATCAAGTTATTCCCTTTAACACCATCAAGTATGAAGACTTCATGATAAACATCCGCACTCAGAATACGAGTTGGTGTGAGAGCACAACTGTTCCTGTTCGTAATCGCGGCCTAATATCAATCGATATTGTTGTTCCGTTCACACCATTGTGTACGATATACGATAATTTATGTTGCCTATTGACAATGTAATACACAATATGTTTATACAAACACATAAAACAGTTGACTACCGGTACAGTAAAAATATATGCAGTAGTTTTACTTTGCCGTTTCTAGCAAATAAATGCCCATTGCCGCGCAAGACGTGACAGCGATAGGGCTACCTACCTAAAGCATTTTAACATACATACATACATAAACGTCAGACCTCTTTCCGTTGGGGGTAGGCAGAGATCTCATCTTTCCATTTGCTACGATCCTGGCATACCACTTTAGCTTCATCCACACTCATCAATCGCTTCATACACGCCCGTCGGTTTAGGGTACTCCTGACCTGACCCTTTTTTTTATTACATTACATCAATAATAGACCGTCCGCTAGTCACTGCGACACACTCGCGACTGCACCATGCCACGGTCATGCCACGATCCGATAGCATAACTGTCCGTAAAAGATCTAATAGACAAGGTAGGCATAACTCGCGTTGCGCTCATTTATATAAAGACATCATACTGTTTATTATTATTATACTGTGCTACCGGAGACCCTTGCTCGGTTGTTGTTAAATATTACCTAATCAAAACTAGTTTGATACGGTCCGGATGTTGTCATTTTAACCGGTAATAAATTATAGTTAATTTATTGATAGGGACTGTGATTATAGGTAGACCCTTTATTAGTCTATGGTAATTAATTTTTGTCTTTGCTTTGGCGATGTTTTCTGTATTGTAGTTTACATTTCAAACTGTATCGGTTAAGATTAGTTTGAGATTTTTTTTGTTTTAAAACGTATAAGACTTAATGTTCCCCTGCTTTTGTATAATTTCGACTTATCTCGAAAACACTGCATGGTAAAGGCATGTAACATTAAATTACGACATCGATATTCCAGAAAAAAAAAAACAAATAATTTCTTGAAATTTTGTTAATATGAATATTTAATAAATTTCTCTAAAGAATTCTAATAATAAAATCAATTAAAAATAACACAAGCCGAAAATATCTTGTATCCTATTTTAAATAAGTCTGATAGAAAAAAAAGTCATATGACTAGTAAACAGGTTGAATATGGTAATGAACTTTTTCGATGAAAAAGAGATTCACCAAGGAGATCTTGTTCGGACGTTCTCTTTCACTCAAACCGTGTGTTTATGGTTACTATAATTTCGTAATATTGCAGACGACTTATTCGAGCCGAAAAACAGGTTGTGCCTTGAAGGATAAGAGTAAAACGTGCAGGTTACTGCAGCTGTTATTTAGTATGTAGTAAGTATGAATGGCTTGTACATTACTCGGACCATTATGTATATACCGATAATATAATAATGAGAGGAGAGTCGTTGGTGTTTTGTTTTCATAATAAAATATAATTATACGTATTTGTTTATTGTAATACAGGCACCTAATTTAATTAGTGTTGAAAAATAATAACGTAGGTAAATATGATTTGAATAGAAAAAAAAATATAAATTAAACAGAATTTAATTATCCTTTTCAAGACAGAATACATAACTCTAGACTGTAAACAACTTTATTTCACTTTTATTTCCGACATAAAAATACCCATAACATTTTGACTGAAGTATCAGTTTTCTGTTTATTTGTAGCAATAAACCAGTGTATATAATTCGTCAATATTGTGCGGTTCTCAAATGTCGCGGTCACGAGTATTATAAAGGTCTGCTCTGTAAGGAATTAGTTTAACGTGAGCCTGAACTAAGCCTTTCCATTTATTAACGTTGGAACCAGTTCGTGAACCACTCTTATATAATCTGCTGTTCTTGTAAATGCTATCGGTCTGCCTAGACTTTGTTGCTTTCGTCTTTCAGCTGTAGTCTAGTTTTTTTTTATCTTTGATAAAGATTTTGGTGTGATCTCTTTAAAAAGTCCTTTTCTCTCTACTGGACTCTACAAAATCCTATTTATGTTATAAACGCGAAAGTTTAAAAGAATTAATGGATACCGCAAGACAAATTTTCAGCCTTGATTAACATAGGCTACTTTTTAATAGGTTGCGTCAGAGAGCCAGGATCAGTTATAACCGACATTCAGTCTCTATTATTCAGGCTAAGCTGCGGACAACAGCTGGTTTTTATTATTTGTTTTGATTAAAGCAAAAAAAATGCTAATATTCTAAGAATTTCATTCCCAGCGTGTCGAAGCTCGAAGCGCGCCTCAGCGGCTATTGATGCTAAAAGTATTTTTTTTTACCTGTAAATCCTTACTAAAAGCTATCAGAAGTTTCAATCTTGACAAAACCTTTCACTATCCATCTATCATAAATTTTCACAAAATGGAATGAAAAAAAAAACTCAAAACAATTCATGAGAGCATTGACCCTATCATTAACTTGTAGATCGTAGTCTAAATCTAGACTGACATTATAATGACGAAAGGAACGACGAACTAATGCGAATATTATGCAAACTTTGACGAGAACAATAAGTGAACCGTCGATTATAAAAGTGAATACTATTGTGATACTGAGAGATATACATGCTTTGACTAGCTTAAATTTAGTTCATAGTAAAATCTTCAGACAGTCTAGTCGGTCGATCAATGTGTATGAAATATAGAGTTACAAAAATTATCAAATTCGAAGCGGTGCAAGATAGAGAATCGTGGAGGGACTTGGGGGAGTCCATTGCCCAGCTGTGGGACAGCTAGCCTATACTAGGAAAAAAAAAACAAACTATTTTGGCCAAATAATCAAAGTATTACCTATCCGTCCACTAAGCTTTGTCATCTGCATCATTAGCCCTTATCAGTACATTGGTATGAATCCAGGAGGTCAATTGTAAGATTCTTCAGCTCTTATCTTTTAGTCATAACAAGATGATATCTAACCATAAAAAAAGAGACTATTTTTTATAGCAGCAAGCAAACAATAACATTTACAGTACAGTAAATATTTCTAGAAAACCATTATTGACGCGGATGTAGACAAGTAAGCAACGTTGAACTAATTGTCAGCAAAATAGTATTGTTGTATGTAATTGTATTAGCTAAGCTAGAGGCGGAAAGAGGCAGGAAATCCCGTCTCTATTTTATACCTATTTATTTCCTAGACTGAAACATTTACTACCTATTTCGAATATATTACCTTGTTATAAATGTTTCATAACATTGGGGTTATAAACGAACATCAATGTAAAAAAGGCCCGCTCTTCATTGAAATCGCCAAATTTTTTGAAAAATTAAATTTTCTTACTATTTGTTACAGTTTCTTTGTGGTTATTTGGAACTGCTTTAGACAAAAAAGATTGGTTTTTATCCCTCAAGAGATGTAGATAACTGTATTAAAAGACGACGAATCTGTTCATCACATATATCGATCAAACGAACTTGATTGATTTGTACGAGACGCAATCACGTACAATTTTCATAGCAACATTTACAACCAAAACATGCCACACATGTCATCTCCTTTATCTCGAGCAAAAGAATAGCAGTACAGCAGTGCCATTGATTGTCATTGTTTTTAAACAATATGAATACAAAGAACATGTACTGTCGTGCCAATTACAATCATTGTGCCAAAGTTAATGACAATAGCGTTTAATGTCTATCCAGTTACATAATAAGACAGTCTCGAGTGTACTAGAGGCTCTACCACTATCTTTGAAAGTAAGACTATAACAGTTGCGGAAGAGAGACAGAGCTATACACTTCGTAGAGTGATGTCTCGTTTTCACAACTACAGCTCTACTTTAAATGGTCATGGTAGGTGTCTTAAACTGAATAGTCTAATTGAATGATGAACCTTTAAAGAGTTTTGTAAAGCGTTATTGACTATTGTAAGTTGTTTAGTGTCATTTGTTGTGTAAACAAGTCTAGACCACAAAAGATCAAAGACTGACTAGAATGATTAGTGTTTGTATAGTGTGTAAGCAATGGCCTGTACTAAGAGCTCTTAAAGCAGGAATATTGCGATTGTGAAAGTAAGACGACGCGTTATATTGCGCGTAAAGGCATCTCGCTTTCACAATTGTAAGACTTATTTTAAAAGCTCGTAGTAAATACGCTGGTCTGACATTATTTCTATATTATCATCATTCCCCTGCCCTTATCCCATTATTATTTGGGGTCGGCGCAGCATGTCTTCTTCTTCCACACGTTCCTATCTGACGTCATTTCGCAATTCACACTCTTTGCAGCCATATCATCTATAACACAATCTGTCCATCGTTTCTTTCGTCGTCCTTATATGTACATATCCTACTCATACTATTAATGCAAAAGTTTGTGAGTATGATAGGATGGATCGATGGCTTTCTGAAAATACATAAATGTGGGGATGAAAGGACTGAGTGTCAAGGCTGTTGACTGAGTGAGAGAGGGATGGTATGAGAAAGAAGGGGAATGTGACATGATGGCGGAAGACTTTGATATCAAAATCAACTTAAATGGAAATACGAAAATTAATTTCAGGAACAATAAAATTATGTTAATTAAAACACAGTTAACGCAGAAGTAATCAGTTAACATTAACCGACGTTTACATCATAATCAACAAAAAGTTTACAAGCAAAGATTAGGCGCCGGTTATGGGCAGTAGGCAGTGTTAGCTTACTGATCGATACGTTAGTAACTTGAGTCATAAGCGCCCACGCAGCGGAGGAAAATCGAAAGCGATTCATTCAATATTTTTTAGATTATTCATATGTAGGTGGATAAGGTTACTAGGTTTTTTATTGTTGATCTGTTACTACCATAATCTATTTTAAAGAAGTTTTTTCTTATTTAGGTTACTTAAGTAACGATGCACCAACACGAAGCCTTAATATCGCTCTCCCGTACGAATTTCTCGTCAACCTAGTAAAAGAGAGTGGGATTACGACTTCTGAAAGGCATTGGTGGCAAAAATTTGTTGTTTCTTCGGCCACCACCGGTTGTTTCCTTTCTTCCTAGAAACCAGGCAACATATTTTCTTAAATCTATTCCACCACAAAATCCTTTCGAAACGCGGAACCACTAACCTATAAAAATTCTAGACACAAAAGAATTGTCCCAATACTTTACATAATGAGATAAGTCGATAAAGTTTATGGTAATGTCTCATGTCTGTACCAGTTAAGGCAAACAGTTATGAGTTTATGACTCATAACTCAGACGTGTTCGTTTAAGCTGCTCTATTCAAATACATCGGTTAAATCTCCGCCTGAGATTGCGGGACATATTATTGTCAGATTTTATTACGCATCTCAAGATATTGGTCTGTTAAAAATCCTAATATTGAGTATGGGCCTTTTTGCATGTAAGCCAGGAACGCACGGATGATACCATGATGATAGTGATTTTTGATGCTAAAGTTTGAAAGACTGGTTTCCTTACGATGATTTCAATCACCAATTGTCTGCAATGCCTTAGAATTGACTTCATGCATGCGCAAGCGATTTGAGAAAAGTACCGGGACCGGGCTGCACGACGCTATACAGGAGATACACGTATGCCCACTTTGTGCATGTTCTACGTCATCTGCAACCACAGCCGAGTGGTATAGGTGACTACGCCAGTTACCACTGAGTGCGTATCGTGGGTTCGATCCCTGCGTAGGACAAGAATTTACATAAACGCGATACAAGGATTACATTTCTTAGTGTAAGAGCCGTTTAAAAAAATTGTCCCAGCCTAAGGTTAAACCTCAGTTTAATATCTTCAATGGCAGCAGTAAGAGAGAGGCGATCTTTACAGGACGCACGGCCATCGATCACTCTGTTGACACAAATTACGCAAATACTTTTTGAACAGCTGGTATTTGTTCGCGGGTTTGTTCAGAACACTTGACTCTTTGCGCAAGTATTGACTGTCAATTATTTTTGGTATTTTTGCTTATTTATTAAAAAGCAATCAATGAGTGTGTATTGTAAGGTTTGCATTCTTCTTAAGCTTTACAGACGCACAAGGTCACAAAGTAAAGCTTTTATTCAATATTTTATCAATTATAAAAATTAATTTAACATAAATTTTAAAAGAAAACTGAAATAAACGTTCTTGGGTAATCAAACGTAAATATTTGAGTAAACAAATAATAGTAAGCTTTAAAGTATTGAAAATGAAATGTCAAACTAAGCAGTATACGACAATTACAATTTGCTTTCCGCTTTTATGTGACAATTTATTATCGAATGTTGTAATATTAAAGACTGTACTTATGAAGATTCGATTAATTCACAATTAAATTGATAACTATTTAGTTTCAAGATGTGGTCTGTCATAATCATCTGTATTTGGTAATAAAACCTTTCTGCGTGTTGCAGTTATTGTGACACTATCGTATGACACCGTGACATTAACACGTTCTCGTACGTTTTGTAAGGAATCGCTCGTGTGACTGTGAGAGGATCGATAATTATTATTTACTTGCACGTGTGATTAGAAAGGAACGAAGGTTTATGATACCCATCACATTGTCGCTTTTAAAGTATTTGATGAGTAAATTAACAATTTTTACTGTATAGAAACAGTTCATTCATTGTATTACTAGATGGACAAGACAGAATTAAATAAATATATGTGAAGAAAATGAAGATGACAACTGTTAGCGCAAAACTACAGTTGGAACTAGACTAAAACATGAACTATACACAGCTGTGAATATTTTTACATTTTACACTAAATATATTACTAAATACGGGATACCGCTGACATATTGAAAAAGGTATCTTAATTTTCACAGGAAGAACAGGCGAAGATAGGAGTCAAAATAAAGTTTCCTCCGATTTCTGAGATCTCACGTCTTTTAGCAACACGGTATTCCTTATTCCATTATCAGTATCATCATTCCCCTGCCCTTATTCCAATTATTATTTGAAGTCACCGGATCATGTCTTCTTCCTCCACACGTTCCTATCTGACGTCTTCTCGCAATTAATACTCTTTACAGCCATATCATCTTTCACATAATCCACCCATCGTTTCTTTGGTCGCCCTCTTCTCTCTTCCTTATTCCACCAACATGTGATAAAAACGAGGAGCGAGATTAGAAACCCTTTAACCTTTGTAAGGTAAATCGGCCAGTATTCACATTTATTTTTAAAAATAAATGAAGCTTATTATCTAAACAAAACAATAAGGTTTCATAACACGGAACCGCCGATAGCGTCAGTTAGTTAACTAGATAATTACAGACATGTAAAGGTCACTGACACTGTTATATAACCAGGGGGTCTAACACCGTCTCTTATAATAAGACTGTTAAACCTGTGAAAGAGAGACACCGTTCGACATCGTATATACTCCACGGATAGCCGAGTGATATTGGTCACACCAATTGCCACTGTTCGCGACGTGTCGCGGGTTTGATCCTCGCGTAGAACAAGAATTTGAAGTTCTCCAAATTCTTGTTTTGAGTCTGGATCTCTGTGCATGTGAAACCCCCCGCGATATAAGGACTAAATTTCTTAGTGCGGGAGTTGTTAAAAAAAAGTACCATCTCGCTTCCACAACAGCTTTCTTTATGAGGTGGCAAAGGATCCCCAACTATTATTTGGGAACTTGGAGTAAAGATCAATTATTGTTTACTTCTCAAAAAGGACTTGTCTTATGTATGTCTTTCCCATAAAAGGTACACATGTTTTTTTTACTTGGAAAGACAATATGTTTCAAATTTTTTTGTATAGTATTAAGACGATGAGGTAATATTTATTGAATTTATTTACTTGTCACTCTCAGTTAAGTATAAAACCTCTGAAATAAGAGAATTGTCATTTTAACCTTCCTTTACTGAGTCAGTATCATGTTTACAAAAGATAAAAATAATTCGATTATGGTTTTGTAACGTCATAACGTTTCAATATTCATATTGTTTTCAATTTATGAATTGATTTCTTCCAGCTGTACCTATTATAATAATATGAAATAAATGATAGGTTTCAATGCACGAACTAGAGTTTCTAGTACAAAGCCTATCATACTTATTCGATGCTCCGAATAGCGATCCATGATGGCCGCGGGCGTAATGTTATGATAGTCTATTACCATAAGCTAAGAGTTAGCTAAGCCAACAAATATATTAAAGTTAAAATGAGATTGTTTTTGATGGTGATTGATAAAAAAACGGGACTTGTTGTTTTTTTATCGACTTAAAAAAAATTGCAAGTTTCACAATTCAACCGTAGATATGCTTTTTTTAACTCTATCCATCCATGGTTAGAGGTAGTGGGAAATAAGACTTTCGGACATTTTTCACATCCATATTTTTAATTCTTCAGAAAACCAATATGCTAATGTACAGCGGAGCTTATGTAGCTTAGAATCACTGGAATACAATTGAAAGCATAACATTCACGAGAATTTTATTGCAACATAATAATCTAGATCATCCGATAAATTGCTGCGATTTTAGTAAGATGAGTCATGTGAACTATTGAACAATTGGACCTAGCACTAATGTAATTATTTACTACTAGGTATATACCAATGTAGATATTACATTTTTATTATTTACGAGTCTATCTATCTAACTTTAATATTCTGTCACAGATTTTTTATAGAAATACGCTGGTTCAAAATGTAACTTAGGATTTATAATTTTACTGTTATTTTTTATTTATTTACAATTTTCTATCAGGATAAACATTTTGATCAAATCTGACACATAATTAATTTAATTTGAGTAATCACACCCAGACATCACGTCGTCGCTTTAAATTTATATTTATCGTCCCAATTAAAGCTTCACAAAGGTGAAGGTCTCAATAAAGCACCAAAAGTGAACCCTAATTAAATGGTGCTCAACATCATTCGCAGGTTAAATTGCATAATGAAACCTCTTCGCAAATTATAGATGCTAGTGGTCTATAGCAAGTGATTCGGTAATAATACAGGTGTTGTTGCATGTGTGGGCTCATCTTGTCTGATCTTGGACTATTTATCTGTTAAAATTGTGATTGTAAGTCTCAAAAGTGTTGTGTAATGGTGTATTGGAAGGTTATATTTTAGAAATAGCCGAGAGTCGTGGAGTAAAAGGAAATGCTTTGAGAAAAAGTTGATAGGGATAAGGATAAAGGTGACCAGAATTAAGAATAGGAAAACTAGCAAAATTGTAAGGGTTGGCGTTTATACAGGGTGACTTTGAAGTCGTGGGCAATATTTTAAACTAAGACACTATTAATGATACTAATAGCGTTAGGGCTACTTTTACGCAAAAAAAAAAAGAAAAAAAAAATGGTGGAGTGTGGGGCTTAGGCCGTGAGGCGGCCCCGTACCCACTAAAACCCCCGGGTTTTCGGCGTGCGCCACCATGGAGGGGTCACGGGAAACCAAGACGATTACTTCCGCGACCCCTCCGGCGCCTGGCCGGGCGTCGGATGCCCGGCCCCGCCGGGTGGAACTAGGTAACTACCTGCATTACTTTTTTTTTTTTAAGTAAAAATAGCCCTAACGCATTTAGTATCATTAATAGTGTCTTGGTTTAAAATATTGCCCACGACTTCAAAGTCACCCTGTATAGACAGTTAGTAATCGCATTAACAAAACTGACTCGTCTCAAAATAAAAGCAAGTATTTGGTTGTAGAAAATTAGCATAAAGTACAGGCAAATGCGATGCTATCACGTTAGTACGCTTAACCCGCCGTCTGGCCCAAGTGGCGCTAGCATCGCAGTGTACTCGTAACTGCGTACAAATTGACTTATCGCCATTCATCGTTGAACTTACGAGCACTTAGGTTAAGGTTGTAAGGATGCTAAACATTCTGTGTCTAGAAAATAACTTAAGCACTATTTCAGTAGGCTTTCTTCAACAACAGTCTCTTTGGGCCACAAATATCAGATTGTCTTATGTTTACATTGTTATGTCGCAGTTTGCTTTGATAAATGGAACTGAAGCAACATCTGCTCTTACTTTAACCTCACGTACTTGACATATACCTCATCCTACATAGAAGCACATGTTTGCAATGCTCTCTTCGCCCACTGTAAAGGGCACTAGACCAAACATGGAATCTCCATCTTTAAACTCTTTGTTTATGGCGAAATCAATTTACCTCAGTACAGGTTTTATTTGAATCTAAAAGAACCAGTTGTTAGAAAATCAAATAAGTTACACTGACTGCACCGTTAGCCAAGTGGTATAGATTACGACGCAAATTACCACTGTGCGTGACGTGACGCTGGTTTTGATTTCCGCGTAGGACAAAAATTTTAGTCAGTCTGAGGGTGTCTTTGTGCATGTGAATTGAATGTCTGTAAAACCCCTGCGACACAAAGATGCAATTCCTTAGTGCGGGTGTCGTTAAAATATTCAGTAATCATTCTATCAATGCTTGAGCTTACATGCACCTTATAAAGTAAAACTGTGACAGTCGTCAAAGAGAGACGTCACTCTACACCGTGTTAGTACACCAGGTACAACAGAGCGGTAGACCCCCAGAACATTCCACTGTATTGTTTTCTAAATCTACACAAAAGCACATCCCTTCAATACGATGAAGAAGAATGCCGACATGCCGATTGTGGTTATCTCTCAGATAAAGTTCTCGGCAGAACCTCATGTCGCCTCACCTAATTCGAAGATTAGCATCCCACATGCACGACAATCGCACGCACGACTGCGCCCTTTGAACTTCACACTTTAATATCTAAGACGATGCTGATTTCGATTTAATGATTATTCAGATTATATTCTGTATAATTTTAATATACCGCCTACGAATTAAATATCGTAGGAGTAAATGAAGAAGGTATGGTTAAACAGACTGTAGGAGCTGAATAATGTCTAAAATTATATGATTCCTTTATATATTTTTGAGCACTTCCGAGTTGTACTATCAAAGAATATGGATAAAATATATATTCTTTAAACTGTAGAAAAAAATGTTAAAAGAATCATCTAGCGCGATTGCGTTAGTAGTATTGTCAGGTCAACGCACCGAAATAAATCCACGGGTACGAAAAGTGCGTTAATAATCTTCAGATGACAAAACAGCGATTACCAAATAACAGGTCTGGAAAAAAACTCCACACTTTATCAGTCCATAGGTCACTTTGTCGAAACTAAGATAGAACGTAACACTGGATTGAGTGACGTTCCTAATCGCACTCGATTCGGTCGGCTATCGAGCAACAATCGATTCGTGACCGAGAAATTCTTTATTCGATTCTTGTAATCGATGCGGGTCATCATGTTCTCGTCCTGAACTGTATGTTGTAAATAATTTCAGTTATTATTTAAATTATCTCGTTTGAAAGGTCATCGATTCTTCTTCGGCATTTAGTATCAGTTCATTACTCCTGAGATCGACTTAATTATAATCATCAGAAACATCTATTTAGTCACGCAGAAGCACATTGAGAATTTGACAATAAGTGTTTTGTAACTGCAACTAGATGTAGCTGTATTGAGCAAAAAAACTTTGATTGTCATTTTAGAATGCTAAAAATGTTCGAAAAATTTCGATAACACACAAGTTTTATTTTATATTAATGCTCTTTTTTCTGTCTGCAAAATAAAGTCATTATCATTTATGCCGAATTGTATATATTTTATGAAGTCGTTTGTACAAATGGGTTTAAAGTTATAGAACGCTCAAATTACATTTAGATTTTATTACAAAGAAAAGTTTATTGGCTTCTTAAATTAAATAATACAATTTTTTTCAAACTTTTCTTTACTTACTGCGAGCTATATGCTCATTCATTTCTGGCATCTTGCAAAAATACCAAATTGATATTCTAAGCCGACTTGTGAACAGGTGCCTTTAATTAATTATTCCATCATAATGACCTTTCGACCATTGCTCTTTCTACTCTCGTCTCAAGGTCAAATTTAACATGATATTATGCAAATCTATTCTATTAGGATATTATTAAATAATGTATGATGTAACTCGCGTGACTTTGAATGTAACCATATCTCGATTCATTTCGAAAAAGTTTTATTTTGATAATTATACCAAATATATTAACGCATTCCTTACGGATTATCGAATCTCTATTTCGTATTTTTTTCTTCCACTCAAGACGAAACAAAAATTGTCACTTGAATCTTATTATTCACATTTTTACTAGTCTGAAACGTCCCACTTCTGGGCAAAGGCCTCCCCACTCTTCTTCAACTTGTACTCTTCTTCACGTGAAGAATGAGGAAAATTTACAGTATATTATAAAAAAAAATAGGATTTGTTCAGGCGTAATTCCCTCGATGAATTAAATGAATTCGATTCACGTTTTATGAAATACCAATTAAATGATTACAATAAATACCTATTATTTCAACTTACTGAGATATGGCTACCACCAACTCTCAGCCATCAACTGCACCAGCCTTACTTTAGGCGGTTACCTTAGACTCTCTAGTTAGATATTCTTTATTCTTTGTTGCACTCACATACGTACATTTTATACAAATTACAATTTGGAAACACAAGCTCAACTCTTTAAGAGTTTTAGTTAATGTCTCCTCTTTGACTCTTGTAATTAATCCGTAATATTTCTTTCTCCAGTCTACCACCTTCCTCTGACCTTCCTTGTCATAATTATTTCTCCGCACAATTGTTTAATAATTAATCAATCACCTATTATGTCTTACGTATCTGACTGTTGATAAATATTCAAATATCATGATAATCTTGTTCAGGGATGTTGTTTATATTAAAGATGCCACGTATTAATAAGCCGTTAATTACTCATATTTTATAATGATAAAGTGCAGACATTTGTAGATGTCGTGAGTTGACATAATATTTATGTAATACTTCTTGCATTTTTAATGGTAATTCGATATAGGATGTTTACTTTTTTGTGTGGACTATAATATTAAGATCCCACTGCTGGGAAATGGCCTTCCTCTTTCTTCTTCCAAATCTCCCTGTTTTTTTGCGATTTCTGGCCACGTGCGCCCTGCATATCTGACAAGATCGGCATACCACCTTCGCCGCGGACGACCTCGACGACGATGTCCTTCCTCCGGCGTCCAGTGGGTAACGATTTGATTGGGACGATTGCCCATCGGTCAGGCTGTATTCGTGCTACGTGACCAGTCCATTCCCATAAACTTGCTATGTTCACTTGCAGCATAATTATTATTCATCTCTCTAAGAGATATAAGAGAGTGCCTACCGTCGCATGGTTATTGCAGCTGTATAAAAGAGAAGCCTCTTTTCCTCTCTCTCTCTCTCTCTACATGAGCCGTGCAGTGCTCTGTCACAGTTTCACAAATTAAATACCATTTATTTAAAATGTGATGCCACACGACGTGGCACATCATCGCACAATTTGTATACATATAAACGCTTTTAACTCTTAAGAAATAAACCATCTTAATTTTCCATTAACTCTATGAACTAATTAAGCAATTACTTAACAAATTGGATGCAATGCCAACGCATCTAACGTGAACAGTTGAGACAGTGACAAATGCAACTCGTGATGCCAACATTACGAAACGTTGCGTGCGCGCATTGAACTAGTCAAATATGATTAGCTTATACACGACTTGAAGTACGTGTGCTTATTTAATAAATAATATTTAACCTAGAAATTGTAAATACTTTTCTCTACATCTATAGATATATGTAAAATTGGAGGTTCTGTTTGTAATATCGGAATCTGTCCGTCTGTTTGTTTGTTCCTGCTCATTTCGAAATAGCTGGACCTATTTTGCCGGAACTTTTTTAGTAGTTGGTGTACAAGGAGTTACTCGAAGACTACTATTATTTAGAAAAAGAAAAATATTTCAGAAAAGAATCTAATTATTATTTTATGTTTAATTAATTACACGCGAAGTCGCGGGAATGGCTAGTTTTTCATCTAATATTCAGGTGATGCTGATCTAGGTAAATTTTCCTAATACACTAGTAAATCCTATGATATTGTCCTACGTGCGTACCTAGCGGTATATAGGCCCAGGTCACAACGACCTTGTCATAGAGAAGACCAAATTATTGAAGACAACAATTCAATAGTCACCTTACAGCCTTGGTATAAAGTCAGTTTATGAATAAATTCGCATGCGGTGCTCGAGCTATTCCGAATAGAACCTGTGGTACAACGCTGTCTATCGAGCGCTGAAGTAATTAGAACATTTTTTTCCGTTCCGAAAATGTATCGAAATAAACACGAAGGTACAAAAACCTAGAAACAGAACTTGTGAAAACAATAATAAATAGAATTTGTACTTCCCATTTAATTAGAATTTCAGTTACATAAGTTTAGTTATAAATGTAGATATTTCTTGTTTAGTACTGTTTCTGTTTAATAATGAGTAATACCACATTAGAATTTTGTTTAGAAAGGAAGGATTTACTTTAGAGAAGATAAAAGGGGATACTGTAAATATGATCGGTGTCTGCTTACGCATATTTTATAAGCATTAGAAATATATTTATTGAGCCTGCAAATGAACTGTCATATCTAACTAACTAGGTAGATAATTGCGGTGACTAACCTACCGCATTACGAAACAACAAAATATCAACAGGTATATTGACTGTAAATGTATAATTTGTGATTATGTCTATGTAATGTAAATACGTTTGATACGTAAGTAGACATAACGATATGATGAATAAGTAATTTGCGCGAAACGTCTGTTAGTCTGTGAGGAGGTTTGAATGATTGACACACAGAACATCGTTAAATGATTATGCCTTGTACACGTGAATTATAAGACATGATTATGTTTTTGGTTAATACGCCTATAGACTCCTCTGTGTGTGTAACCTACTACAAACCACTTGAAAGTGTATATCTTTAAAGGAAAACAACTTAGCAATGTGAAACAAAACATTATTTTCCTTTAAAAAAAATAATTAAAAAATGGTGTTTGTCTGAAAGACTTTTAATAGAAACATTGTAACTTCAAAGAAATTAATTTTATGACTATAAATAATCATAATGGATACTGTATACTTTAATCTTACTAGCACGTAATGAATGTAACGTTGTCCAAAACCTATTTACCTATTTTATTATTAGATTATCTATTTATGGTAACGACAGTGAAGAAATGTTTCGTCTTCACTTAACTACCTCAACGCTCGATAGATGTCGTTTTAGCGATCGTTCTCGACCTTGCTACGGTTTCATTAGGCGGACCTATACTAAACTCGTGCATATCGTCAGTATCTATCTTGTTTGACGATATTTTTGTCAAAGCTTTGATAATCAGAAGTTCGAAAAATAGACCAATCTGTAACTGTCTCACAGTTAGGCAAATATCTCCAATTGAGAAAGCCAAGATCATTAATATTCACACTAGCACACCTACCTACCTAACTAAATTAATTTACCATTAAGTCAAAGCTTTAGTAAGACAAGTTTAAATCTATCTGAATGCAATATTATGGTAATTACAATAAACAAGTTTAAATGAAGACCGGTCAGGAGGACGCACGAGTTTCATTAATTAACAATATGCTAATGTGCAGGCGACATCTTTAGGTAACATACTTGTACATACTGGTCACGTGCCTCATAACATAACATAACTTATTGCTATTTATAAACGCCTAGTTCTAAAACTGTAATCGGTACTCCACATTGACAATGTTATTTTGGGCTTAGTTTAGCGCCATCCATGGATATGATAGAAGCGTATCTTATCTTATTTATTAACAGAAATAGGCAGGATTAGCTTTAATAATATAGGTTTGCGATTTGTTGTAGTTTTTACAACGTTCCAAAAACAACAACGAAACTTAGTAAATTGTTCAACATAGCAGAAAGATTTTTTGCCCGTGACATAGGTGCTTAAACTGCTCTCTCGTCTGATCTCTAAAACGAGAGAAGCAGGCTTAAAGACTTAAACTAAATAGAAGACCCTTACAATCTTCCGAATTTTTCATGTAAGAATAACCCTCAATTGCGAAAAATTTGATGTAAAAAAAATTATTCATCTTTCAATTCTCATTAAGCGTCGCGCATCGTCGACAGTTAGTTATACTTTCCGTCAACTATAACCAGTCACAAACATCAGTAAATTTAACATCAGGAAATAAATCAGTTTTTCAGAAAGCCGGAATTATTTCATAAAGATCTTTATGCAAGAAATCGGCAAGACTTTCCACTTTCTGCTTGATTCAGTGACTAACACTGAAATGTTACTGACTGTATAAGTAATATCTATGACTAACTCATGCTTCTAAATAAATGCATTCTATATCGCCCTATAAAGACTAAAGGCCAGGTGATATTAAGTAGTTATGATTATAATTATGCTATACCGGATGATCGCCCAAGAATTCACAATTATAATAATTGAAGTTACTCATCTTTGCATCGCTAGAATGCCGAATTAATTACAATTAATTAAATAAACCAGTGTCATTACAGCTACTGTGTACCTCATGATTACGAGTAAATATTTATGTATGACATAATCAAGAAAGAATTTATGACGTGCATTAGATTTTTACTATATTTTTTATTAATTTACTCCAAAAACATTCACCTGCTTAATTAAATTCCAATCATATTTATGGCATCATTAATATTCACACAGGCACACACAGAAACTATTAAAAAGCTTTAATATACTTTTTAGGTTATAAAAAGTAAGTATATTAAAAAACTCATTGGTGTGAGTCAATGTGACTGATAGGTCAAGATTTCATTTAGGTAGGCAGGCACGTTTAATGTTGTGCAATCGAAAGTAATCTAAGAAAATTAGAAAAATATTTAAATAGAAGAATTAGAAAAAGAATTAGAAAAACAAAATTACGATAGTTTCTCTCTTCTATTGGAAAAGTTAAACACGTGAAATACAAATTTACATCAAAATTTGAAGTTTTAAATAGAATATTTTAAGACTAAAAATGTATTATTATACTTACAAACGTATTTTTCTATCTGGCGTGGAAAGCCGTAAATCTTTAAATACAGAATTTAATTAAATAATTTCCGTCTATTCAATTTCTCAGTGATCGACTGGTCATAGGAAGTATTTTTATGTTAATGTGTATGTATTTTAGTTTAGAAATTTTCCTATAGCTGGAGACATGTGTAATTACAAATAGCAACAAAGAATTTACTTTTAAACCTGTCATGCCAGACGCATTTCCAAGGCTATGTAAATTTCTGTTAGTTCTAACTACATACCTTATCACCATAGGTAATAATAATGTGCTCTGTCCACTCAGAGTACCTATGACCGAAGTTATTGATGAATAAATGTTTTTTAAAGAGACAAAAGCTAATAATACTGATGCCATTGCCGAGGTTTACACAAAGAATGCTAATACGCATGTTTGAGTTCCGGGTGCACAATATAATTATGGAAGAAGTCCTTAGTATATTCATAGGCATTTTTATTAAAATCTTAGTTCCTTTTAATATTAGTTTCATCAAATCAGGAGCCAATCTAAAATGGGCTACCGGTACGTATGAAGATAAAATCGCTATATTAAAATCACAATTAATATTCGTCAATCGCTTATAATCCATTTACAATCACCGTATTCATTAACATCGTACACATTTATAATTTGCATATGTTTGTAATATTTTGACGTTTATAGAAAACTTAATTCCCCATTATTTAAGTTTTATGACGCGTGACCTTGTGAGTTCTTCCTACGTGTCATCGGTCACAAGACATCTAGTATTTCGCGAGTAAATAAAACTAGGATTTAAAGTAACAAAAATGTAGACTTACCTACACTGTATAATAACTCCAAGGTTAGGCATTTAGAACCATTAAAACAAAGAATGATAAAAATTTTGGCCTTATAGCTTGTGTGTAATTTTGATCTAGTAAGTCCTTACAATCTTATGGGTTTACGAAAAATAAAAAGAGCCAAGGGACCATTTCCTTATTTTCTACAGCCTTTTATCCTGTTGCAAGTGTATCTAGATCAGTTTTCATAGTAGATATGAACACGGATGGTCTCCCATTTTTTACTTTGTCAGCTACATTGTCACCTAATAGTCCAGTTTCAGCCGCATATGATTATACCAAATATCAAGAATGAGATCACTTTTATCTTCAACAAAAACTACGCTATAACTCATTGTTTTCATGATAAAGCCTACACCTATTTCAGTTTCCTATTTAATATCACCATTAAGGCCCACTGTGTCACGTGCTTCTAAATTGTCTTGTCCTTCGACTGTCAGACTGTCCCCTGCAACCATATTTGGAAGTGGCTACTTCGTAACTAGAAGGATATCACATCAGACATGTATCATCATCATCTTGTATAAATAATCATGTGATTCACTGAGCTTTGGTTTCGCTTAGTGACAATTTATTATTATCATTGGATGCTTGTTTTTAACTTAATCAATCAGTAACGTGTTTTACAACTTTTTCTTTTTTTTGTACGTTATTCGTCTAACATGACACAAACTCATAGCATCGATTAGGTGTCGTGTTTAGAGCAAATCAACTCGTATTATGTTAATTTGTTTTTTTTGGTTATATTTGATGGATAAATCACATGGATGGATAATCTTACATTAATAGATCTATAAAAATCTGATGTCTTCAAAGCTGTTAATAGAAACATCGTGATTATTTCTTGGTCAGCAAGACGATTTAAAGTGAACTATTTCTGAAACACATTCTATAAGTATTGCAGTTTATAACAACGTTATTAACCATTTAACAGGTACATGATAAATCGATAAAGCACACTAAGTTAGTTAAGTTACAATCGACACATTCCTGTACTTTCTAAGCCTTGAACCGCACAACTTTGCTTAGTATAATATTTACTTGTTCACACTTCTGCAACGTACGGGTTTCATGTAAATGTCTATATTTAGAATTTAATGTTTAATGTAGGAATTTTGTGAGTATTCTAGTGCTTCTCAATATTTAATGATATTTTCTTGTATCACATTTTTGGGGTGATTTTCAACCTGGTCTCTAGATTTCTTCTTTGGGCTAGCAATACTGGTTGAAACCCAATCATTGTTAGTATTACTAGGTCTTGGAATGTTGGGAATAAGAACGACCATACGCACGTTCCATTGTTTTCTGTAAAACAAGTTTCTGAATTAATTGCTCCTATATTTAGATTTCTAGCAAGCATTTACTGGTCCTTAGTGCTAGCTTAGTCAGCAACTAAGAGTGGATAATTAAAATAATGCCTAAGTATTCCGAAATTCTGTTTCACACAAGCTTTACAAATCACATCAAATCTTACGTTAGCATCTTTTAATAAGCGATTAAAACTAAAGGTTAATGTGTGGTAATATACGAAAGTACTGAAGGGCGCGAAGATCGTACTTCGAACATGTTTTGTTGCTCACATTAAATTAATCAAGTCTTGCGATAAACTACATCGAATTGATTAAGTAAGATATTTACGACCTTAAGTAATGGTTCTAAAATTGTGAATTTATGACTTTCGTCTTAAAGTGGAATGAAATTTATAACTTTTGTGTACAGGTGACATTTTAATATTTATTTATTACTTTTATTAATAACACTTCTAATTCAAAAAAAAAAAACATGTACAATGACGGACTTTATGCTTGAGACATTCTTGACCAGTCAACCAAGAAGTGACAATGTTAATATCATCAAAATCATATACCTCATTTCGTAATGCTTTTCGTAATATTTCTAATCTTAAATGGATTTCATGTATTCCCTAAGCATAATTAATTAGTTTAAACCTATAAGTAAGATAAATCATTCAGTTTGACAAATGTATGACTAGAATTCCATTCCCATATTCGTTCAAAATCCGTTCAGACCAGAACAATAGCGACGCGTGTCCGAGACAAAGCGATTAGGAAACTGAAAGTAAGTATTACCATACTTAAAGCCATATATTAAAGCCTTCGGAACAGATTCTGTGACGTCACACGGATTATCCGGATTGCAGCTGTTTCACTAAGTGCCTGCAATCAGGGTCTTGTTAGAAACGGATTGAGTTCACTGTGATCTATGGACCGATGACCCAGTAGTTTATCAGTATTTAAAAGATTAAATCCCATTGTAATCCCTACTTAGAAAGAGTTTGTTATTATAGTAATGGTCAGTTATGTAAAATCTGCATCGGCTGGAAACCGGATCTGGAGCATGAGGTTGAAAGAAATAAAGCCAGCATTGTTGGTACTTAGATTACATTAGCTATTGCCGCGGTTTCGCTCACTTAGAATTTGGTCTGCCACATTAAGTCACGTGACATTTTTTTAAATACTTGTTACTTTCGTACATCGTACATCCCAATTTTTTTTACTTCAAAATTAGATTCCATATAATGTTATATGTGGTTTTAGTCATAGTGTCGTTATATTATGACCAAAACTACGAAAGGATTGAGTTACGCAAAAGTATGAACGCAAAATTATTTACTTAAAAAAAATTGGTTTCTTAAAGAAAGCTCCTCGTAACAGCGGAGTGAAATTAGCATTCTAGATCTAAAATCCAGTTCAGATAGTACACAAATTGATAGCAATTTGCTGTACAATTACTCGGCGCGGCCGGCTGCAGTTACGTGCGAATCAGACCCTTCCTCGTGATGTAACTGAGCAATAACACCATTGTCTCTCGTATCTCAGACGGCTATCGAATGGGAATCGCTTTATTTGGCTTGTTATCTTGATCCAATCGCGTAATCTCTTAATATGCTGTTTTGGAGACTAATTGATGAGAATTTTTGGTCGATACCTAAGCTCTTTTGAGTACAATTTTTGGTAGGTGTGAGTATGCAAATGTTTTATGCAATTTTGCCTAAGCACCTGAATGAAGTCAGTCCGAATTTGGTAGATGCTTGGGTCAATATTAGACCTGATGCAGTCTTCTTCTATTTTGGTGTTTTTTAGCTTTCATAAGATCTTGGCCACTGCTGAGCAAAGGTTAGAAATAAATAAGATCTACATACAATTTGTTTTTCGATAAAATCTTATTTTTCCAGTAAGCGTATTTCGTAATGTGACCTAAATTCCTACACAAAAGGTATTCTCTTAACTTATTAATTAGAATACAATCAGAAGCAATTGAAGACGTACCCAGATTACGATACTACACCGCACACGACAAAAAGTTCCCAAGCAAACCTTGCAGAAATAATACCAACTTAACTTTGCGGTCGGGGAAATATCTTGCTAAACATTTTAGGTAGATCATTTCTTACTTTGTTATATGGTATGGAAAGATGGTAGCTGCAAATGTAAGTTGGTACTAGTTTACACATTAACAATAGGCCATGGTGCTATAAACTCCACAATGGCGGTTTATCTGGACATCTTTATGAGGAGGCGTCAGTAAGTCAATGGTACGTAGTTATGGTGAAACACTTAGCTTAGACAATACAGTGTACAAACGCTAGGTAAATAGATTCATACGCGTAAATCCATTGTGGATGCTTGTACGGGTCCTAACGAGGCTGAAGTAGGAATTTGCACTTACAAAAGTCTGAATGAACAAATAAAGACCGGCCTGTTGGCCTGGAGTTTAGTGGCCCCGACGGCTACACCAGAGGACGTGGGTTCGATCCCCAACCAGACCAAATGTTTGTGTCATGAACACATTTTTCAGTGTGTGTAATTTAACTGTATTTCGAAGTATATAAGTATGTTTATCAGTTGTCTAGTACTAATAATATAAGCTCTGCTTAGTTTGAGACTAGATGGCGTTGTGTGAAAAGTCGTTGAATAAAAAAATACACAAGTAACATTTTTAATATTGAAGTTATGAATGGGAATAGGCTACTAAAAAATCAGCCAACCCCAACATATATTTGTATGAAAATAGTATAAGGTAGCATTGGAATAGGACCAAAGTAGTCGACACAGATTACAAGAAGGACCAACATTTTTATAGAAGTGTAATACCACGGAGTTATGCGTGATAGCGTAGAACAACCTTCAAATAAACTGGTCAACAAATGCAATATTTTAGAAACTTACTCCTCACTGACAGACTACATAAAACAGAAATGGTGATGCGGCCATAATGATGATTAGCTTTATTGCAATAAAAAACAAGTGTGACCTCGTGTTCTTTGGTGCACCAAAGTAGTTCAGAAAGAAACTGAATTCTCAACTAACTCCAAGTAGCACAATTGTTATTATTTAATCATCTAACCTGACCATTTTACCAGATTTTTTAACGTGATGTACGTTTTTGTATTTGTTTTAGTTCTAAGATAATTGAACAATACGATAATACCTGCAATTGGCATGAACATTAATACTTAAAAACATGACATGTCACCATAATGCGCATCTAGAGTCTTACGTTTTCAATGTGTAAAAGTACTACTTGTCCTACTTGAAATAAAAATGCTTCAATTAATTATGCTGTTACCACTTCAATAATAAAATATATCGAAGTGGAAGACCATCTTAAAAGTATTGCAAAAAGCTTCGTGTTCAGAAGCCATTGTGTAATATTACGGTTGGTTAAGGAAATTACGTAAGAGTTGCGGCCAATACTTAGCTTTAGATTGTGTTTTTAAGTCTAGCTTCGTTAAGATTTCCTCCGCAATTGCGACATGTTTATTATAATTATGTGTGTAGGTAGTTTGTGCTACTTGTGTTTTGGGGATCCGTACAACAATGTCAGTGCTCCTTGGAACTATTTAATTTTTGATCAAAAGAAGCTGTCCTTTTTAAGAAAAGCAGCTGTTATTTATAAATATTCTAAAAATCCGTTTACTAGTCAGACACGATGTTGCTATAATTTAAAATCTCATTTTTTTATGAAAAAAGTATTTACTTAATTAAAATGAAAATCAAATAACGCAAGAGCGAAGGTGGTGACTATAAAATATTTTTTATTCTGTTTTTTTTTTTCAGTGTCACCTTTTTTGTTTCTTCGCCCCTTTTTTCAGTGAAAACTTTTTAAATTGAAGCAAAAGTCATTGAAGTGTTAAAATGTGTGCTCATTACTAATTATAAATTTACGTAATTTCAATTACATGCATTACTAGCGGGTTTCGTAAGTTTATTGCCGACCACAGTAACATCAACAGGCATCGTTAACATTTAAATCCGTTCGGGTCGTGTTCACATGTCAAACATTCGAACTTGCTCGTCAAAGGTTTCTTTTTTGTTGTGGGCTATCTGAGTGACTGGTTCATTAGCTTGTTTTGGTAGTAAATTAACTTAAAGAGTCTTTAAGCTCAAAAGAAAGGAACCATCACCTATAGTCACTATGGCACCAGATGTCATATAGCAAAACAAGAAAAAGCACGTCTCTCTTTTTTCGTTCACTCATTTTATATTCTACGCATAATACTGAAACTTTATACGATAAATTTGTAATAGTCAAATAAGTTTCTTCACCTGATTTTCTGACATGCAATCTAATTTTCTTTCATAATTTATTAATTACAAACAGTCAAGGGTCAAGTTGCCCTAAAAAGGTACCACACACTAATTTTGTAAGACCTTACATAATTGGACACCAAAAATAACTGACAGGAATCGTGAGTTAACAAATGGATGCATTAAGTACCATTTGTACAATTTAAAGGCACTTTATCGTATCGTCTTTAATTGCAGCTACGGCATAAAAAGACCGGTCGGTTAATGGATCTTGCGTACCGAAGGTTTCTTGCATACATCTAAAAACACATTCACATGCATTACTCATGTGTTTTACAGCTTTGTCAAGAATTAACAGCCTTTATTCTTTGCTTTCCATATACTTCAATCAAGCCCCAATGTATAAAAGAGATATTTATGAAAGAAAGCGTGAGTAAGTGTACTCTGCACAAACATTCTTAATGGAGATCTCTATGATGGCTGAAATTACAGCAATACCTTATATTTTTAATATAGGTCGTGCAGAATAGTAAAAACAACCTCTACTACTGCTAGAGTTAATATCGCATTGTAATCTAGCCTGTGAATTCTCAAAAAAAAATCCAAATAAAGAATTGTTGGTGAGAAAATTGTGTGAATAAACAAATTTTAATATATTTTTGCTTTATTTTTCAGAAACAAAGCAGAGTCCCGTTGACGAGGTTTACATGCACCGGCCGAGGGTCAGGATACTACGCCGATATTGATACTGGATGTCAGGTAAGACTTCTAATATATACTTCTTCACTTTTTTTTGTATGCTATTGAAAATTCTCATGGACTGTCCCCCGTTAAGGGGTTGACGGAGGGTTCTGCCAGACTCTTACCAGCTAAAACCACTGAAGCGTCCTCATCTGCCTATGGCCGGTGGTGCAGGTTTCGCTTTCACATGCACTGCTCTTCCGGCAGGCCTATTATTATTATTCTTTGTTATTACCTACGAAATCATGATATCAAGTTAGGGAAATTCGAAAATAATGAGCCATGTATGGTTTGTCATGGAAGAGGTTATGGGGAAATGATATAAACCATATATTATAGCCAAAATCTCGACATCAAGTTTCATAATTAAAGTGTTTTGAAGTCTACAAAAAATGCAGCTGTTATTTTGAAGATGATATACAGAATACCTATGTATTAGGAAATAGGTATTATGTCTTCTCAACCATAACCGCAAAAATACTAGCGTCAGTTCACTGCCTCTAAATTATTTTCAAATGTCATTTATTTTATTCAATAGAATAGCCGATACATCAGTTAAACCCGGTATCTTTATCACATCATCTATTTATAGACAAACTAGCTGTTGCCCGCGATTTCGTACGCATTAGTAATAAGTACTTCCGCGAATTTGGGGATAAAAATATTGGTAGATGTTGGCCGATTCTCAAACCTACTTAATATGCTCACATAATTTCAAGAGAATTGGTCAACCCGTTTTGGAGGAGCAAGGGAACGAACATTGTGATATGAAAATTTTATGTATACGTCTTCTTCTTGAATATTACAACAATATATTATAGATGCTAATCATTTAAGATGCGTATAGTTTGCATAAAGGCGTTAGTTGCGGGGATTGTGTGCGATTAGCTGGTTAGTTACCGAATGTGTATGGCTACGCATGCTCGTTATGATCGATACCAAGACTTGTATGGGCTGTATGAGTAATGTCGAGGTAATACCTACTGACCATTTTGAGGTACTGATTTTAAAGCTGTATTGTAGTGTGTGGGTGTGAAGTTGAAGTATTGAATCAAATGTGAAAATAATTGAGATACGGGACAGAGTGTTTTGGGTATCTATACAATTATGGAACCTTTAATATTTGACCATCTTTTACCGCTTCTTTCAAAAATAACCGCCGAATGGTCTCTTTTACTGTATAATAAACGTCAGCGAGGCAGACCCAGGCAGAGATGGCGAGATGTTCTGGATTCATTTTTCTGGTCACTTAAGGTTCTTGAGAGAGACAAGTGGAAGAAGAGTAGGGAGGCCTTCGCCCAGCAGCGGGACATCTCAGGCTAGTAATAATAATAAGAATTTTCAATTATGGGAATCTACCCTTGACTTAAAGATCTTAAGCTCTGCTGTTGAAAAAAAGGATCGCATTCCTTTGTTTCTGACGTCACGCGTCGGCGAAAAACTGAAATTACACAAGTCTGTGTACGTTAACGACTTCATTTAGTAAAAACTGTGTCACTGTCATTACAGCCTACCGACAAAAAGAGGCATTAGTATTCCACTTGCTGAACAAAAAGAATACACTGTTTTGTGTTCGTAGCTATGTTAATAACGACATGTTTTAGGTCATTTAAGACTTGTTCCATGAATAATATTAAACAATGTAAAAGTAACTAGTAGGTAAATTCTACTAAAAGGATATTTTGTATTTAAAGAGTAGATTTAAAAAGGATCATCCAATTTATAAAAAGAAGATAAACTTTTATTTCGATCGTATATTATTATTTAAATAAAAAAGAGATTAAAATTAAGCACATTAAGTCGTGCTAGAAGCTTCTAATTCGATGTCACCTTCGTTCAAAATAGGTAGTACGTGTCTACATTTGAAAATAAATTTGTGTTTCTATTGGCTTTTTTAATAATTTATTAATTTTTTTGCGTACTTTCCCGTTTTTTTTTAAACGACTCCCGCACTAAGGAATTTAATCCTTGTATCGCGGGAGGTTTCACAGACATTCAATTCACATGCATAGAGACACCCAGACTCAGAATAAGCATTTGTGGTACGCACAAATATTTGTCCTACGCGGGGATCCAGCCCGCGGCACGTCGGCGTCGTCGCGCACAGTGGTAATTGGCGTAATGACCTATACCACACGGCTATCCGTGCAGTCAAAGTTTGTAGCCATGAATGAAAACATATTGACCAATAAGGGTCTGACTCAGCAGCCACAGTTGTCAGTCGGTATTCTACAAAGGTATGAATTAATTGTCTTGTAAATGACACGGCGGCACGTACACGTACTCAGAGATTTTACCACTTACTTTTTTGCTCTCCAAAAGAATTTTTATATTTCACTTTTGGTTGTGTATTGTATGGTCAAGGTTAAAATTCGTGTAAATTTAAAAAAAGGAGAATTTGCCCATTTAAAACTTAACTTACTTATTTATTTTTATGAGATTCGAATTTCATATTGTTTTTTTTTTATGTAGATCTTATAATGTCTAATTTAAGTTTAATATCGATAATAAAGTAATGTTTAAAAGTTTTTAAAATTTATTTTTAACATTATTTCGTCCAATGAAATATTTAAAGGAAAAAACATCCTTAAACCACCCACTTGGTAACAATACAAGGTTATAAAAAAAATAAGAATATATCTCATCCGCCTACATAATAGTATTTATTTTTTAATTGGTCCTTCGGTACGAGATGAAACAGCTTCGTCACATGCTCTGGTCCGGAGTGATTTATGATTCCAAGCTGATTTTACGCTGTTGGTAAGTTGTATGAGGTTGTATGAGAATTTAATGTGCCAGGCCAGTATTAAAAATAAAGATTTATGTCACGCCAGAGGCTTCGAATTGTGATTTACTTAAGGAATAAAAAAACATAAATTTATCATAAAGCTATAAATCAAGTTCAATCAAAGAGTTTGTTTGTTTAGTTAAGCGTGCTAATCCTTATTAGTTTAATTATTAATTTAGTCCTTTATTTTCAAAAATCATAGTTTTACCTGAATAGGCTGACTTTAGACTGAAGGTAAATAAAGGCGTACATATTATAGTGCGTGTAAGCGTGTTCGCTAACACAGGTGCACTCTCTGTTCCTTTACTCTCATAGCCCGATGGGATGGTAATCCGACACGACCGGAGAGAGATCAGGCGCATGACCCATATTTTTACGTGCCTTCCGAAACACGGAAGCTGTGATACTTATTTCAAAAATACACACAACATTCGTAAAGTCGGTGCGCGCCATAGGGATCGAAAACGAGACCTTAGATTTGGCAGTCCTACGGTCTTACCACTCGGCTATCAAAGCTTCAAAAATGGTAATAGCAAGATAGCTAATAAATATGTAAATGTTAATATATTAACAAATAATAAAAAGACACCAATCAAGCTTTCATTACACTCGGCCTTCGTAGTGATTTATGATGTAGGTTCATCCTCCCACAATCAATAACTATTTAGCAAAGGTATTGCAATAATTCGGCTTTGTGCCATTCTAATAAATGTTCTTAATTGCGTGTAATAACATGCCTTTCTTATTGAAATACACGTGATAAAATATTTTTTTTCCAATGAAAACATTCATTAATTTAAAAAAATATATTGAGCCATTTTTGTATGTGCCATTTATGTGGCAATTTGTTTTCAAATTTGAACAACAATGCGTAAATTAGAGTCGGGTATGTACTCAACATTTGAGAAATTGTGTTCACAAAGTATCTCATTAAAATTGCTTCAAATATTTGATCTAAAAACAACTTTCCTAATAAATAAATGACCACAAAAAAAAATACAAAATGACGTAATGTTTTTCTTCCCGAATGGAGTTTGCTAATAGTGACAATAACACGCTTGTTAAAAAAGAATAGAATAATACAATACCTCTACCTATTGATCTGCTTGACATAATTTTATTTCAAGACAAACAAATGAACGGTCTGCTATTGTAAATTGTGTCTTACTGCACCAATTACAAGGTTTAAAGTTGAATTTGCTGTATTACTTCCTGAGGTCGTGACTTTTACTCTTCAATTTAGGATGAAGAAGTTATAGTATCCGGTCCGAAGTTGTGACTGTAACAGCTGTTTTGAAATTAGACTTACCGTTTTCCGGAACTTTGGGGAATTAAATTTTTGTGTTAAAGACTTTTTAGGTAATTATTGATGTTCCTGAATGTCGTATTCGTTGAATGCCTAGAACTGCGTAAGCGGAGAACTGTCACTTTCACTAATGAGAGTATATTTTATTTATTTATTAGTATCACCAACAGCAATACATACGAAAAAGAAATAAAAGATACATGACAAATTACATTACTGGTATGTATGGCTAGAGTAAGAGCTATTGTCTATGTATTACAATATTGTGCGTAACGTTGTCTAACTCCTTTTGCTTCAAGAACTTATAGTACTAGACCTGACCTTTAGCCACTATCCAATCTATTCACAAAACCAATAAATTATTTCAACATAGTAAACATAGGAATTAGCTATTTATCAAAACCTTGTCAAAATATGATTCAATAAACCACCGGGTGTTGAAACGTTTCCATATAATTACAGATGCATCGGTCGAAAATGTTCTTAAACGGCTGTGACCTCAAGCGTGCGAATTTAAGAGATTTATAGCTCCTGATAAAGAGTTACGCAACCCCAAGGTCTTGTAATAAGGGTCCCTTGGATATGCCATGTTTATGGAGCTCGAAGCGTGACATTATTTGCACTCTGATGAAATTATTGCCATCAATCGAAATGTCATATTTTGCGTGACTCAGAATGCTTTTTGTCACGTTTTGAATATATTTACGTCCAATTTAAATTAATTATATTACCCTTTGAGGCGGCTTTTACGATTTGGGACATTAATGCATTGTCATTGAGTCATTGCAGTCCACTGTAAGACCAATGATATTTGAAAGAAGTCATAGAATATAAGTCTATAGATATATTTCATGTAACATTCGAGAAATCAAAAGCTTAGGATGACAATACACAGGATAACTGACAATAATACCTGCTTAAATCTCATTTTCGACCGATTTAACCAATCAAGTCAATGAACTTGATCGTTTCAATTTGTATTTTTCCTCGCAGTTTTATCATTCCATCTACACTCAAATAAATGAACAAAATTAAGTTGTGATAAAAAATATAAACTTAAGGTATGTTTATAAAGTTCCGTATAACTCTTATAATATATGATTGTACTTACTCTGATAAATTGGTTAGTTAGGCAAGCCCAGCCTAGAGAAGCTTTTCCCAGCAGTGGGACAAATCAGGATGGTATAAATCTAAGTCTATCCTGCAAATCAACAGTTTTCTCATTTCTCATTTTAAAATTGTAGTTCGTGTAGTTCTGAACTCTAAAAATACACTTAATCATAATAATTGGTACTTTTGACCATAACATTGTTGAAAGTTTAGATTCTATGTCTATTTGTCATCTGCTATTGAATATAACAACATAATCTATGTTGCTATGGCTATTTTTCTCCTTGGAAATGTTCGTATTAAATTAGTAACACATTTCTAAGGTAAACAAATAACAACAAAAACGAATGAATTAACGGATGAAAATCGAATTTTTCACTTAGGTCAATAGTTCGTTGGTCCATTTTTAAACGTGTCTTGCAGATAATATTCTGACAAAAACGTCGTAATCTATTTATTCTAAATCCATGTGGCTTTATCCAGTCTTCAATAGGTCGACTGTGATACATAATTCATGTTTTTTACTTCCTTGATTTATTTCGAACATCAAACGTTTACGCGGTTTTAATATTAATTGATTTAATTGAAATTCATAGATACAGATTTTTTTTTGTACACTAAGTGTTTAAAAATAGGATTTTCTTCATATCGATTCCATATTTTTTGTGATTAGATCAAAACCAGATAATACTATATTACTGGACCACATGATTGTGTGTTAGATTCGGTTTTTCAACTGCTCTACGCTATACTGATTGTGATATTGTTTGTCTCCAGGTCGCTTCACCGTAGATGCTCAAATATTGACTTCAAATTTCCTTACGTATATTTTACTTTAGTTTTTAGGTGTTATTTATTATGGATGTTTTCATTTTTTGTGTTACAAATAAAAACATCAATTAAAATATCAATTAAAGTTATAGTCCAAATTTGTTAGATAGAGGCGCGAAATTAAATCAAAACAGCCTAAATGTCAATCGTTTTTTTTTTGTCAGATGTTCATTTTATGACACTCATGAATCTAAATTAGTTAAGCCTATAAAATTAAACAAAAACATTAATTCATTAAGCTTGGCGAATTAGGTCTGTATTGAGTTTCCTGCTTCTTTTAAAGTTCAAAATAATTTGAGTACCTATTAAGTATTTGAAACATATTAAAACTACTCGTAAAACTTTAATACTCCAAATGCAAGGTTTTTAAATGTTTTTCTAAGAAGTGTTTTTCGATTTTGGTATAAATAGACGATAAAACTGATATGGGTAGGTAAGGTAATCCAGTTATGAAATAACCATTTTATGATGTACTAGAATTAGATGTGCATTAAATGCTTGACCTGTGAATTGATTTCTGTAGGATTAATTTCTTTAGCTATAATACCAACAAAAAGGATTGAAGATAGGACATTTTTACGGAGCTGTGCAAGCGACCCCGCGAATTCAGTAGAGTCAAGGACAGGACCAAGGTGTCCCGTCAGTGATAGGGATATATCAATTCTGATATATCTCTATACTGTGCCCTCGGCATGGGATGAAGTTACCAAAAAACAAAAGAACTTTGCCTTCTCTTTCTGTTAATTTCTTACCGGCCACCACCACCAAAATATTCTCTACACTAGTCATTCTATCTATTCATACCCATATACACCTCTTCCTCACAACATCTATCATACGGTTTACTGCCCAACTTTTTCTGGAGTAGCTAGAATTTACAATAAATAATGCGTTTCCAAACATTGCCAAAACGATGTTGTCAACAGTTTTTACTAAAACCTTATCTGTCCATCGCGGGTTCTGTCTGAAACCACAAATGACACGCGAACCCATTGTTATTACTCATATTGTTGTAATTGTTTGCAACAGATATGAAAACCGGTGACAACTCGACTGTTGCGTTCCCTCGGAAACAATGAAACTGGAAGTTCGTAATGTATGAGAGACAGCGATCTGGTGCTCATTGGACGATATAATTGCTGCTGATGATGTTATTGTCGCTTGTGGAACATCTTAGGGCCTACTGACATAGTATGAATTAGGACAATTGTAATTGAGGAAGCGAGACGGTTGGTAGTCATTAGAAGACATTGTTGCAGCTGAGGATTACATAACTATGATAGCTTGTAGTATATCTGATCTCACCAGTTCGACGTTATTTTAAACTTAGACTTTATGTGTAAAATAATTGCAACTATTTGTGGTTTGTTCTTTGGTATAGCTGCGTATTTTTTATCACTAAATGTGTTTATTCAGAGGACTATACGACTAGCTTATTTAGGATTTACGCCTAGAACTTTTCCCACTTCTAGTGAATTGAACTGTTCCGTCAACCGTAACTTTTAACTCGCTGGCGCTTGTGAATTACAACCTCTTTAATACTTACTTAATATACTACCTGTGAGACTATTTTTTCGTTCAAAATAATTCTAATGTAGCTGGTTACCAAACATCTTTGCGAATACGAAATATACATGTATTGCTAAACGTAGGTTATCATTATCATTATTGTAATGTTTGATGCTACCTACATAAACTTACACGAAAATAATGATTCGAACAAATTGATTTATTTGTTTAGGCCTGCGGGTGAACAAGTTTAAGCAATCACATACAAATATTATATATAAAATATGATTATTAAATAAAAACTTCATGGTTTTTGTTAGTTATTTTGACAGGAACAGGATATTTTTTGCAAAGTTTAAATAATTATATGGTTGTTAATAGAGACGTAGTACTTTAAAGTATATTTTTTGCTGAAAACTATGGTAGCAGGTGCCACAGTGAAAGAATTCTTAGAGTCAAATTATATACTGCATTTAAATCCATTGGACATCACCAACTTTGAAATCGCACCACAAGCTGACTTCCCCTCCTTTTTCGATGGCAATAAATTGTCACATTAATACACGTGGCAACGGGCCTTAAATATTAATGATGTACAAAAATACCGATCTGAGAACGCAAACCACAAACATGAAGGCCAGATCTAAAACCAGGCCATCAATTTAACGACAGTGTCTATCCGACAATAAAATACAACATTGTAATAAGAATTTGATAAAATCATCATTAAGAAACAAGAATGCTTCATGAAGATCCATGTGATTACCTTGACGGAACAATGGAGGCTTTCGTTTACACTACTTAATGATGTGATCTGTCACTGATGCGGAAAAATGTGCTTCGTCAAATACTCAAGCGTAATGTGAAGGATGAAGTCGGTAATTGTTTAGATTGGGCAAGAGACAGTAGCTACTGTTACCGGTTACTCGGAACAATTAAGAGCAACGGGAGTGTGTTTTCTGACAAGGGTCATTCAAGGATCGAGGCACGCTCAACTTGCGCCCTAGGGATCTCGCGTCTCCGGTGAAAGCAATGGCGGGTCGGGGTGCTTTTAGTCGTCCAATATATTGTCAGCATGGAAGATGCTCTCAGCATAGAATGAATCTATTTTAGCCCCGAAAAAGGGTTACCTAGTTTTGCCAGATTCGTTTGGTTGCCATTGTAACAAAGTATATTATATCCCGTGTCCCCATCTTCTAGAACAAGACCAGGATGTGTAAAACGCAACAGGTAAAACAGGAAATATCCGGTTAAGTCTCATCAAATCTTTTAAATCTTTATCAAAGTCACAAAAGAAATAATTTTATCATGATCTCAATACGAAAATACTCTTTCAAAATGTTAAGCGGAAGTGACCTACAAGGCAGTCTACAAAACGACAGTTTAACACTAGTACATTGTCGAACGCTTTTACTCTCTTAGAACTCGGTCCACTGACCCTGCTGTTACCTTGAACTCTGCGTCTCGTACCTTAGTAGTTAGTACGATTAAACTTTGGTTACAGTTTCACTTACTAATTGAAATTATAATGCCATTGACACCTACTATCATACTCTTGAGACTGGTAATCGTGAGTCTTTTGTTTTTGTTAGGTAGAGATAAATAAAACTATGTAGAGTCAGGACCTAATATGGGATTAGGGGGAAATACATCAGATACCTACGAGTATCTCTACATTAAGCTTAAGCTAGAAACAGACTTATCCTACATACGCTAAGAAACTAGAAAAATGCCTATGGTTTGCAAAACAATTGCATAATACAAGTTCACAATTGATCAGATTTTTATGAAGAAAACCAAGTGCTCACATATCTTAAGGCGGTACATACGTTGCGTGCATAGGATCAGTTAGTTAACTTTACGACCAATTCGTAACATAACTTAATCTCGTAGTAAGCCCATCAAGTCATCGGTAATGTCCCACTGAACCAGTTAGCTTCGCCTTGACCTTTGCGGTACTGTCTTGGCAGGTAGCACTCTAAATAACTAAGCGGTTATAGGACAGATATCTTAATGTTAGTATCTACAACTTGTAAGGTCTTTGAAAGTGTTCCCAGTTTGAAAGGACGCTGACCGTGAAAGGAAGTAGTTTAGTATTTTGATTTAAAAAAAAAACCTCTCTTAAATCAAACATATAGCCAATTCCCGCACTAAGGAATTTAATCCTTGTGTTGCGGGGGGTTTCACAGACATTTATTCCACATGTACAAAGACACCCAGACTCCGATTCTCGTCCAACGCGGGGATCCAACCAACACGTCGCGCACAGTGGTAATTGGCGTAGTGACTTATACCACTCAGTTATCCGTGCAGTCCGTAGAATATCCCTCAGAACATTAACAAAACAAAAATGCATCTAGAATCTATCAAATATCAGTATCCAGATCTAGTATCTATCGACTGGTGAGAAACCGATAAGTAATATTAATGATTACTCCTCCTTTGATTAAAAAAAAATCCTTTTTTTAGTTTACGTGTTCAAAACTTCCGAATCACGTAAATCTTCATATCATCTCGACAAGCTATGATTGAGCACAACAGATGACCCGACGCCCGATGAGCGCTGTCCTCGCCTCGTGCAACTCTCGCCTTCACTTGAATGAGAGCGAAAGTACTTGCGCTTTCGTGAATGGAACGACGCTTGTTTGAATGGCATTTACTCATTTTACTCATTCATCAACTTTATAAATGTATCATAAACCTTTTGATCAAATCTCTTATAAAAATGTCTCGTATACGTGGGATGAAGACCTTTGTGACTCTACTTTAATTTTCAATTTTTTAGAACTTGTAATTCTCTGTTTCCAAGATGTTTTATCTTCTTTTTTTTACACTTCGGAAATAATAAAATGGCCATTGACATTAACTAAGAATCAAAAAATCGGTTAATACAATGTTATACCAATTATTAAATATAACTTACTGTACCTACATATTATTAAAAGGTGTAGCAAAAAACAATAAAAACAGCAGTGGCTTTGTGGTTTCAGACAATACAGTAGACTGTAAGATACAATAGGCTATTATAATTGCTATAAAACCTTGTTTACGAGTCTTAAAAAAGTGCAGTATTTATTTGTTATGAACCTGACACATTCTGTCAAAATGATTAATATCATGGTTGCCCTACTCGAGCGGTCAAGGTCGCGCGATGACTGACACGGTTAGAATGCGCGTACGCATCGAGACGAACGAAAAATAGAACTTGGAACAAAATACCTGGTAGGGGACGGAGAGTTTTACTTTCGAAAATAAAGTGATGTTTAAGGCTAGTTTTACAGTTGCCTAGGAGAGAAGTACGTGAAGTATGTAAAGGGCTCCCCTAAAGAAGATCCGTGAGGTGCTAAAATATCGTTTCACAGCAATTCAATCTGCATGTGACTGACTTCGGTTAGACCCCGTACAGCAATGATCGCACATCGTATAACGTATCATCGTTCCACGTAGATATTAATACCAGCTTATAAACCTTTTCTTCACCGTTTGTCAATAATGTCTTAGAATAATAAAGGAAGTACATTTTACTTTCAAAAGTCACATTTGTACCTGCCTGCGTTGCGGATTTAACCTGCACTTCATATATTCAAATCTATACAAACAATTGCAAGGCAACTACAAAGACGAAGAAGAGAAGGAAAACATCATTTAAGATAGATTACAATTTAATAACATTGATACGTCTGGCGCCAAATCACCAAAAAACACAGTTGATCATCAATCAGTTACAATTATAATAGCATTGTTAGTCATTGATTACAATTTCTGATTCGAATTGATTTGAACCGCGACGAATAGATGATTCATGATTTATGGTGACCATGCTATATTGTTAATTGGTGAAGATTTACAATATTATTTTGTCTATGAAAAACATTCCATCGCATGTTTAGATAAGGAAACTGTTCGATGAAATGTAAATGAATCATTGTTTTGTTAAAACATACGCTATTTCCCATCACGTGATTTTTAATAATTGTTATTAATGAGAAAAATTAAGGTAAAACTGAAAAAAAGCATGCTTACAATATAGTATTCATGTCTTAAGGGGTAAATACCTAATAAGCAAATTTTTGTTTTAGGAATTAAAACAAAGCTTTGCTTTGAAGTTTACTCGTAAGAGTCTACTCGAGTTTTCGTACAAGACAGTAAAAAGCTATCAAAAAGTAAATAAATAAGGTGAAAACAATCTGTTTGCAAATCAATGCATCAAGTAATTAAATTATTGATGTAATATACCATTTATTATAATACTGTTATTAGTATTTATTTTATTTAAATTTATCCAATATTTTTCACAAGGATCTAGTTTGAAACAATATCGTCATCGAATCTCGATTGTTTAGTATATTTAATTTACTGTTAAATTCCCACGCATATTTGCTTAATGTTCTTACGCGAGTTTCACAATGATCAAAAGAGGTATAAGGTTTTTCTAAATGTGATATTGATCACTAGGTCTGTGGTTAGATTTAGACATTCCAAGAACCTAGTTTTTATGCAATGTTTAGATATCAAATAGTAAAAAATGTAAAGAGCTGAAAAATATCAAACTATATTATAACACTCAAGAGAACATCGCAATAGAAACTGTTATCCACACTATTCTAGGCAGTATTCAATTATATAATCCGTTATATCAGAAGTCGATATTTACGACCTAATTAGGCGAAAAACCAGATAATCCACAAGTAACTTAATTAATCAAAATTAGGATAATTTAAGCTACTACAAGTCGTATATTTGAAAAGGCTAACAGGCTGGTACTTTTCCGAGCAGGAAGCAAAATCACTAATATGTCACGAAAAAGTATAAATAACAAGTGCTTTTACATATAATTATCTTTTATGATCTAGATTTTGCGGAGCGTCTATTCCGCTTATAAATAGCAGTCATATCGACTGATGCCTATATTTATGCCGTTATTTGCATGAACATAATCAGTAGGTCAGATGTTTGTGGATGTTTAAAGCTTAAAACTATAGAAGAGGGAGTGGCCCAAGCATGCCACCTTGTGGAACGCTTCGAACTCGATTCAATGTAAAGGTTGTTTTAAGATTCTGAACTATGTTAATCGTTTTACACAATAATGTCAACTTAATACAATATTGTTTGAAATAGTTAATTCACACGTGACACACCCTATAAAACGCTATAGATAATTTCAAATCAACATTTTTTATGGCTCCTGACCTAACAGTTATTAAGACCTAATCTATGTGTGTAAGTATAAGCTCTCATATACTTGTTAGATGTATTAGTTTTTTTGTATGATTGTAAAATTACTTATGCAGTTTATTCACGGGTATTTATTGGGAATGCCTGAATAGTAGGAGACCCAATCGAAGTAATTAATCATGTGCTGACTCGGCGGCAGGGTCGCGAGTCGAGCATAAGTATGTTATGAAATATTCAAGTGAGATTTCTATATACCATAAAACTATAACAAAAAAAAGTAACAGCACTTTAAAGAATGTTAGTTAAGCAAACAGTGTTTTAGGATATTTCGATAGTGTTAATTAGGACGCAACGGTGTTCATAAACGATGTCACGATTATTATTAATTAAATTGGTAATTATAAACTTCCTCGGCCTTTTCATCCGTGTTAATTTCAGTTTTTATGGTAATTTCAATTTCATCAGTTTAGCTATATTGCGTAATCTGTTAAGGTCACGGGTAATACAACTTTATCGAACCTCACCTTATTATTCAAATATTTGTTATCATAGATATTAAAGGTAAAGTTAAACATTTGCGCATAAGTAAACAGTAGCAGTAGAATATACATACTCAGTTTGATTAAAAAAACAAGAATTTTTGTGACCAATGAGCGTTTAAAAAATGTTTTGCGGTTTTAGTATTTGAATGTACAGAAGAACACGTCACTAAATATTGACTCACTAGAAACATAAAAAAATGTTTCGGCCATCATCGATAGCATAGTAATATCTGATAGGCAACAATACATAGGCTACAATCTGTTTTACAAAGTTGGTATCAAGATTTTTTTGCCTGACATTTATAAAAAAATTCAAATTTATACAAAGTAGTTAGCCATTGATCTAGGTATAAAGTAGAATCTTTTGTATTCCTTGGTATACAAATATGTACACTTAGATCACGTTTATCCAAAGTGCCGAATAAAAAAACAATAGTACATCTTCTTTTATCCTCAAACAATGACATTTTGACATCCGCAACTGGATCGTGGCAGTTCAGCCAACGTATGGAATGAGGAAGACCTCTGACCTTGACCTCACCTTAGTAACCGACGTGACTGACACACCAACTAGCTGATCTAATCTTCGTATGCTGAATAGTCTACTTATATTCTTCATTTATTCAGTAAAAAAGTTTGAAGTTCAACCGGTTCAAGAAGTAGATACCACTATTTAGAAGAATTGTCTTGTGTATTCATACAAATGGTCGGAACATGGGTTATGCTTATGCACCTCGAAGTTTCGGTCAATTGACTCAATCTACTGTCAGCATCCGAACATTCTATACCATTGTTGTATCAACTCTGATCTTCTTTTGTCTTCGATTCTTCCTTGTTACTTCACAACATCATAAAACTCATAAAGGCAATATTTAAAACATAAACCGTGATCTCATAGCAACTCAACACTAAAACAGTTTATTGTGCATCATAAAGACATGCATAAACCATAACCTAGAAACAATACAACAAAAGCCGCGGCTGGCCACAAATCGTGGAAATTAAACAATCGTGTTTCACTGTTGCGTGATCGCACATAATTATATCAATTGTTTAATTAACGTATCCTATAATAATGATGATAAATGGTAACTATAAAGGTATAATGACCATCATGTCATTGTAAAAGTCTAGGTAGCACTAGAACTTAAACAAAACGAACAAACAGCTTAAGAGATTTTGACATTAACATTATTTTAAAACGATTTACAGTGATTTCCCAAAAAGATCAACAACATTACTTTAATTACTATAATCAATACACATCAACAAATTCTAACTGATCTTCTACAGCCCAACCTTCACCAATAACGTGAACGAGTCGTGCATAGCGTGATCGTCCACAATTAACTAAACACCTAAATTAACGCATAACAAACAAATAACACCAGTTGCTCGGAAGATGCGGAGTCTTTGACCTTTGAGTAATTGGCTATTGTGGGTCCTCGTACTAGGAATTATATAATATTCATTAGGTCACACATTGTTGTGTGTTATTGAATGACGGAGACGCGACAAGGTGTATGTTAGGTGCAATGCGCTGTTTAGTCATGTGCTCTGTCTGAAGGTAATGTGCAAAAAAGGTTTTGACTATTTTTACAAGGCATTAGATTATATCACGATATCTAACTTGCTGCTCAATATCGAAAGGAGAGGAAAATTAATCTTCTGCGAGCCCTATGCTCCTATTATAGGACGACATCATCATCATCAAAATAATCACTGCTTCTGAAATTTCGGTTTTTGGAAAAGCTTATTTGTTAATGTGTAAATATTGTTCACCCTTCTCAGGTATAAGGACAATTTACAGCATTATGACTACTCCGTTTTAATTTACTCAGTGTTCTTGTAATGATTAACCATTTAGCTCAATAAGTTTAATGACAAGCACACTGACCTCCTTACCCAGTTCGGGGATCTTGAAAACAAGCCATTACTCTTATAATAATACTAACGAGCGCAATAATTGCTCAGAATTATAACATGAACAAAAACGTTCAGAAATTGCAATCACGCGAACTACAACTTTATGATGTTCTAGTTGTAGTAACAACGTGGTACTCTTCCTTCAAATAATTACTGTGTCATCACATTATATTAGATGATAGGACCTTTTGCGTATGCGTAAATGACGCAATTTAGTGAACGCTGGTCAATTCAGAGGAACTAGACTTTACTCTACGCCTTTTAGTGCTTGTTTTATGTAGTTCCACAACTACAACAGCCTTACTTTTTGAAATTGTAAGATGCCCACAGTAATGCAGATACCCGAAATGATTCCTATTGGTACACTAGGTAGGTACCTACCTTGTTTCCCTTCCTTATCTTGCTAGGCAGAAAAGAAACGAATCAGGCCGGAATGCATTTGCAGTGCTGCAAAATACTTTTTTAAAAAGTTACCTAATATGAACTTACAATAAAACTTAACCTAATTTTAGTGGTTAAGGATAAATTACGCAAAGCCGGAAGACATTGGACTACTTTATTAAAATTGAGCAAAAAAGTACAGAGTCATTCACGCCGTCGACGAGACCTCTCCGGGCTTTTTGTCTGCACTTTTTATGTTCATCATCGACAAATTACTCAACAGACATCGACATTTCCCTGATTTCATTATACGAATAGTTTCCGTGTACTTAACACGAGAATGCGTGAGTACACGTAATTTATTCATTAAAACACTCGTATGATTCATCTTCAAATCATGTGGAATGAGTTTGTTATAAACTTCACGCGTTTTGTTTGCATTTCCAAATTTCGACGAATATGACAAAACATTTTTAATATCCTCTAAGAGTGCTATTGTTTCAGAAACGGATACTTGCCGGTGATTATAATGACATTATATTTTTTCTTATTTTTTATTTTATCTTATGCTGTAATAAGACTTTTGTTGTAAACTGTGCGTTATGTCATATGCCCGTTCATTGTTTATGTGTCTGCCAAATTCGTACAATCATGAGCAGACTATAGACTGGTATTAAATGAAGTTCAGTATTGGAATCACGTTTGGCATAGATTTTGTAATGTGGGAAACGACCGTGCTATTATTTACATAGACGGCTAAGTTTTGCCAATAAATTATTCTGTCAATTACGCTGCTACAGAGCAAATTCATTGAACTGTTTTAACATTCCACATGTTTTTTTACACTGAAATCGATTGTCGGCTTAAAAATCTCTTTTTTGGTCTACACTAGAGAAAATCATACATTACGGAAATTTAACATGAAAAAAGTTGATCGCAACTTCCTCAAATTATTTATTCATAATGCTTCACATATGAGTAATAATGGCCGAATATACAAGGTCGAGACTAACAGTAGCACAAAGAGTTCACAGTTTTATATTTTATTTGAACGACCAACTAACGTCGGAAGCCGACTGCCATAATACTATCAAATTGAGTTATAAACAGCGTTTCCTACGTTTTTGTTTAGTGTTAATTATAAAACAAACGATGTTTGAATTGAATGAATTGATATCTTTTACGGATTTGTTTTTTGACGTCATTTCTGGCTGGAAGTTGGATATTTTATTTTTAGCTTGCATGTATTTAAAAAATAATTAAATATCTGAAATGCAACGAGGTCGTAAATCACATGCTTAGGCATTTTGCAACAATTGTGTTACTTAATATAAAATTTCCGCTAGTGAAAGTACCAGCCACTTTAATAACAATATAATCCTTATAATATAATTAATGCTTACCAAAAATCTCAGTACGTATACTTTTTAATATAAAACAAATCTAAGAAGAGCAACAGCAATCCATTTTCCGGCAAAGTATAACAAATATGGTCATAACCATTTAACGTAATTTTGCGAAGAATGCGGATTTGTACCACAAATAAGAATTGGAGTTGCAAATTAGATGTAGGACGATATACTACTTGATAATTGATGGATCACACTAGCATTGTAGTATCCTACCTATTTCAGCTTGTGCCCACACTGAATATATTTGTTCAGTGTCGTAGTTTGCTTTGCGAATTCCCAAATTCAGATGTGTTAATTGATTATAATAGGTTTTACTACCATACATCTTGGAACTACTATTGTTATATTTATTAAGGAAAATCCGATTGAGGTGACTTTATTTGAATAGATATTACTGAAATGGATTGTGTGAAGGATCGCGATAATATTAATATAATTATTAGCACTAAGGTCACGAATATAACGGATGTCTTACTCGTAAACTTTGTCTAAAGATTATTCGTCATATATACCTTTTTTGATCTGTTTTTTCTTCTTAAACTATCCATCAATATCTAATCTAAGAAATGAGTCCAGGGAGATTTCCAACGCAGCTTTACTAGTAGCAAGACAGTTTGTTGATGATTATACGTAGCGGCCTTTTGGCATCGCTGTGTACATTTTACGTAAAACTTATACTTAATATATCTCCTATTAACAAGTTATTAATGTTTAAGAGATGCATAAGATGATGCGACCCCCCCGGGTCCGAAACTAGTCGGGCTATCCCGATAAATACGCGTGAGTACCGTTATACATCTCTTAAATATGAATCATTCTCACGTAAGTTATTATAAAAAAAAGTTATTAATATGTAATATTGTATTGTCTCCAGGTGTACCACATGTGCGACGGTCTCGGGCGGCAGTTCAGCTACAAGTGCCCGAACATGACGCTGTTCCAGCAGCGGATGCTGATCTGCGACCATTGGTACATGGTCAACTGCTCCATGTCCGAACGCGATTACAACGCTAATCTGCTCATAGGTAAGGTCTTTAATGTTAATGCTATTCTAATTATTTAATTTTAGGGTTGTCAGATGTCTGAGACAGATACAGTCTGCCTTAGACTTTGTCCGCCTCTGATATTCCGCCTTAGAAGAACGTCAGTGATAGGATTTAAAGAGAGCATAGAAAAGTGTATGTGGCCTCTTTTCTCCTTGAGTCGTATAAAGAACTTACAATATACTTAATCCATTTTACCGTAGGTGATATGTAAATTAGGCGTAAGAATAAAATAAATCAATAATGTAAATAACCGGATTTATTTTATTGTCACCTATAAAATCGTATGCCTACATTGTTCAGCCCATTCAAATGCTTTAGTCCAACACCCATTGCACAATAAACTTCCAATCACTATCTTACAACTAATAAAATTCTTGAATTATATCGTCGAAGTGTCGATGGTTTGCACTATAACGAGTTTCTAAATTGGATGACCACATTGCATAATACCTTATTACGTGTTATGCACTGCGGGCCAAGGAGATGCTACTTTAAATTGCCTTAGAAGCCTTGATCGGTGTAAAGCTGTGGGCTTAGTGAGGTGGGCCGAGGTAATGAGATAGCGATCATCTGGTACCGTCAATGATCTCCCCAAAAGGAAGGGCAGAGGTGTACGGTGCTGTACACCCACGTTCAATGATGATGATTTGAAATGGATATCAGGGCAGGTGCGATAAGCTGCCATTGTAGAACCGCGTAGCTTGTTTCGACCTATTGTAATTTTCCTATCAAGGAAATGCTCTGAAAATGTTTGTTGAAACAAAATAAATACTAGTTTTGAAATAATAGGTCGGGGAAAAAGTCTTTTCACATTATAGTGTGTATGAACTTGTAATAAAATCTTTTTGGCTATAGTATCTGTATCTGGCTGGTTTTGGTATAATTGAAAGTTAAAATTTTTAAAGAACATAATTCCAAATTCTAATTTTATTAGAGAGAGAAAGATTTTGTGACAAGTTCATATATTATACTATAATGCGAAAAGACTTTATCCACGACCTATTATTAAAAGCATCATCATAAAAATGTTTCAGACAGACCTCTAAGCCAATGAAGCTTGCCTTGAGGTTTATAACGTACAAAATACTTATTGGCACGCAAACTGTAATAAAAATTACTAGGTTAAAACTTTCATAAAATACTTTTTGGTGTGTATTCAAATGTTAAAATTTATCTGTAACCTAGACACGATTGAAACAATCTAGATACCGATCTCAAGCAATAACATGTATTGAAACTAACTGTCAATCTAAACTAAAATTTGAATTTGATTTTATATCTAGCTGAACCAGATGTTATATCTTTGTTGTGAGCTAGATAGAGCTACAAGGATCATTTGGCACGTGACCGAAATCGGATCTAATGCCGACGCATATGAAAAACCATCACTTTTGACAGATAGTTGAGTTGGTTCTTGTTGCGAAAATGCACACCAACGCCCTCATGTAACGTCATCCACGTGCCATAAAATTCTTGTAGCTCTATATCAAAACTTCAAATTCAAATTTAAGTTAAGATTGACAGTTGTTGAGTTAGTCCTTACTTGTCATTCTAGTACAAATGATTGTCTTCGTAGCCAAGAATTGAAAGCAGCGTACAGCGCGTGGGCAGCTCAACAGAGCTGCCCACGCGCTGTCAATCACTACAATAATAATTATTGTTATCACTATTAAAATCAAAACCCATTCATCAAGGATCAAAGGACCTTCGGTTAAATGTATTTTATAGGATCATTGATCATGAATTGACATGTAATGTTAATGGTCTGAACTCAAATGGAACCTCCTTGTTCTTAAAATCCTTTTGTTTATATTTCAATACTAGCTCTACCCGCGACTTTGTCCTCGTGGAGCTTAACAAAATTTAATTAGTTTAATTTCTGAAATAAAAGTAGCCTAGTTACTTCTTTACAACAGCTGCCTGCCAATAAAAGTCCCGTCAAAAACGGTTTAGCCATTTCAGAGATTTGTGGTAACAAACAGAAAGTCAAACATAATTTATTTAAATTATTATAAGTAATTAGGCAGAAACAAATAATATTTGGTATAGTTTTCAGCTGCAATATTAATTTGTTCTGAGTTCAGCCGTTTTTTAGATTGATCGTAGATTTTTTTTATTAAATTCCAATGTACTTTACTTATCTATATTTAACAACACAATACATACGTTTATTATGACGTTCAATATATTATACTAACTTAATATTTTGATTAAGGTTGTTCCATTCAAACCAATGCATTCAGTAGATTAAAACTTACAGCTTTAATAAGTTTTAATAAGTTTAAGCTTTAATAAGTTTTTATTAATTTACAGTTTGATTGACATGAAACTAATTACAAAGATTACGCTTCTATTATATTTTTTGATATTAATTAAGTCTCAAGTGCATTACGATGTAGAAGTTTTTGTAGCGTATTAGTATATAACGAGGTCGGAAACAATTTTATTAAAATTGTAGACTTTGATTTTTATTTATTATGTATGACTAGCGATTCCCGCGATATCGTCCGCGTGGAGTTTAATAAAAACGTTAATTAGTTTATTTTCTGAATAAAAGTTTTTTTCTAAAATCAAAGAAGCCTTAATTGCTTCTTCATATATTAGCGACTTGCAAAACAAACACTTTCAAAATCGGTCCAAGCAGACGGACAAAAATTGTAAAAAATATTATTTTGGTTTATGTTCCGCATAAATATTCATATGGATGTAGTAAAAAACGGTTACAAATACTTTAATTATCGTTATATGAGTGATTTAAAGTAATTATATGTTGGTATAGAAATAGTGTTCAATGTATATTTAACCTTATCTATAGGTGTTAGTTAAAACATCAAGTCATTAGCTAAATTGCTTAGTGCGGTCGTGTTCACGGTCTTTGCAAGTATTTTGATCAACTAAAATAAGAACTATTTACAATTGCAGCTAGACAGCACGTGAAACGTGATTCGAGTGTTAAACAAATAGTTCTGAGTATTTGTTTTTACTGAAATGACCCAAACTAATTCAAATTGCATTAGTATATGTATATGTATGTATTGGATCACGGTCAAACTAATGGTTGAGTCTGTCAAAACAAAGTATTTACGGCTTATGGACCATTAAAATAACAAAGAGTGGAAACAGATGAGAAATCAAATACGTAGCAAAGTTTATTGCTTCAAAACAATCTTCAATTAAACTCAGATCTCAATAATTCATACGTACATATGTAGGCTATATGTACCTAACACTTATCGCACACCTTAGGTAACGAAACGTTACCTAATAGGGCCTTCCGGATCTAGGAACGTTACCTTATAAGATAATGTTCACAACCAGGGGTTACTCCTCGAAGTAAAACTCATTTACTCTTTGCCTGGAAGGGAGACAGTGCAATAAAAAATGTAGAGCGAAAAATTTTCTACAACTACAACCTTTCTTCATGAGTATAAATAACAAACAATTGTGAAATAGCTAACCAAATAAAACTTATCCAACTTTTTTCCTAACAACTACAACTCTTAAACAATAGCTATTTAGGTACCACTGATGTAGCTACTTAACCACAGTTATTGATTTTTTTCTTTGCATTGTAATGATTCATAATTACCATGTTGTGATGCAGAGATTATAGTGCAAGTGTTTTGTTTTGTTTTTATATTGTGTGAATTGTAAGATAGGTATATCAGATGGAGATGCTTTTAAAAACTCTTTTCTTGGATTTTTTTCTCCAGTCAATGCTTTCGTTTTCAAAGCAAGGTTTGCTGTTGATATTGTAACCTAGCTCTTGTAGTTTCAAAAGTAATATTAATAAACCGATACAGGCTCTTTTGCAACTGTTTAAAATCTTTCAGACCAAGCAGTATTGTGCAAGCACTTTCTCCAGCTGCAAATTTTATCGTTCTATCGTGCAACCCCGGGGCACGAATTACGATAAAATTGTGATGTAAGACTTTCTGTCTAATTTCTACGAACAAGTTTAATTTTTAACACAAAAGACAGGTGACTTCGTAATATATTTAGAGAGAGGTCTGAATAAAAGATGCTCTATAGATTCTATACAGTAAGATACAACGGAAAAATAATGACTGATAGTCGGAGGCAAGGACTACTAGTGGATTGCGTCGTATTTAAATAAATCAAAGAAACTTTTCAGCATTTTCTTCCATGGTATTATGTTATATATGGCATTAAGTCCGCCATTGTACATATTTTGTATAAGAAGTATAAATAAATAAATAAATATATACTGTTTCTTATAAAACAAAAAAAAAACAAAATACCTAAATAAATCAATCACTATCGTAACTTCCAGGTCAACGCGACAAGCCGTTCGTGTCGGACGATGAGATGCGCCTGCGCACGCCGCGCCCTGACATCCTGTCCGGGCCGCCCTACAACCCTTACTACGACGTGCTGAGGGAGGCAGAGACCAAGGTAACATAAGAACATTTTACTGAAAGAGGGTCTACTGTAACTTACTACGTTAGGTATTTTCATTGACTTTCTCTAGGTTTTTTACGTGCTAACTTTAGGTCTACTTGCATGTAATAGGTACGCCTCAAATCTGAGTTGAGATAATATCGATTTTGTACATTAAGGTTAAAAATACATTTTCGCACGAGTTTTTGTGAAACCTTATTTTTTTTTTAACGCTTTGTATTTTTATGCTAATGACTCTAAAAGTTGTTTTCTAGAAAATCTTACTCAATTCTTTTAAATAGAGTTTATCGTAGGTAATAACTAACTTTATGACTTCTCTTCGGTACCTTACTAATGCGTATAGCTATACCTTCATATTCACACGTTCCCATTAGACTAATGAAACTTTTTAGTACCAGTCGTGATATTATATTTATGTTTGAATTTTAATGATGATGTTTTGAGCATATCTAATATTAAAATTCATGACCTTCAAAATATAGAGCACGTTCCACGGTAATAGGTATACCTATGTTATAACATAAACGTTAATACACAAATTGGAGCATCTTCATCGTTAATGTTATTTTTTTCTCATTCTCAGTTCCCTGTGCACCCTGGCAACAGTATTGTTGGAGCTACTGATATCATAGGAGATTCCGACAACGACGACCTGGATAGCGGCAAGCAGAACTATAGGCCTCCGACTTCTTGGTCTACTGGCACAGGCCGCAGATTCCGTAACAGTGCCAAGGCGACAACCAACATCAACAACAACTTCGCCAACAGTAACTTTGACCATCTCGACGAAGCTGCCTCGCAAGAACCTGATGCTACGTTTGAACCAACACCCAGCTCTAAATTCACAGCAAGCACTAAACTGGGTGTCACTCCACCATCTATTGAACTAGTACCTCCAGCGCCACCAGCGACCGAATCAAAGTCAGAAGACTCGAATGTACAGCCTTCACAGGATCCTGTCTTTAAGTTTATTAAACGTTTTGATCCCACTTCCCCTGATGTCAATCACTCACCGATGACCAAGTCTGAGATAATTGATCTGAACGGCCATCTTCCTGCTGGACAAGTTAGCTCTGAAGAAGAAAGGACTCCAAGAAAGCATAAGAACTTCGGAAACAATTTGAATACTTTCCAAACAGACAATGACAAATCGTTCTCTGAAGGATCTAGATTCAACTCAGTGAACACTAAACCTAAAAACTCTGCTCAAGAGGCTTCATCTAGAAGTGATAACGAAAAACACATTCCTGAACCAGACAAGGTCTTATTACCTCCTAAATCAGACTCTGCACCAATTCCATCAACAACTGTAGGCCCACCAATTTATTATGAATGGAAATGGGCCGTGCCAGCCTTTGATCTGGTTCCCCCGAAAGAGGGCAACAAAACAAACTCGACGAATGTTCAGCAGACAAGGTCGATTCAGGGAAAGAGTCCATTTAGCAGCGTGACGAGACCTGAACCAAAGACAACTACTCCTGAACCAAGTAACACGGAATACAATATCAGCTCTTACTACGTGCCGGATTACGTGTTTCCTTTAGATAAGGAGCATCCAGGGTACGAAAGTGATGACGCTGAGACGTCCTTCCACGTGAAGGTAGCGAGGCCTGGGAGGGCCAGTTATGGAGAGAACCCCAAGTGTCCGCACTGCCACCCCGCCTACCTTAACCCGGGTACTTGCGAACCCTGCATCGTGAAGCGGTAACGAGTAGAACATTACTTTAATTTTAAGTCCGTTATGTCACCGAAGAAATAGATAATATTTAAATCAAATTATATTCCGTTACTTGTTCTTGTGCTACTTACCCCTGGTTTCTTAATTTCTGATCAACACAAAAAAATGTTAATCGTCAGTCAAATCTAACGTCGAGCTTTGTGATTGATTGTAAGTGTTATGATCAACCAATCACAGTCGTGATCAGTTGATTTGTCAGCAGATTCAATTGATCAGCCTTCCAGAAACCGTTGTTGTTGTTATTTAATTACAATGGAATTGTACCTATACATAATGCTGCACGTTTTTGTTCATATTTGTAGTAACTTATTAATGCTGTTATACTTTAGTTTTAATAAATCATCTCCTTATAGTAAAAGCCATATAATACTATGTAAAAAGGTAATCAAACGTCTAAGTTTAAATAATAAACTTCATAAAATAATTGTATTGAATATTAATAATCGTCAATTTAGCAACATTTTGACATTGATTTGTTATTATCATCATACCATGCTGTAGTTTTTATTAGTCATGTTTTCCATTAACGTTTATATGAAGTTTTATCCAATGATTAGTAATAATATTTTTGTCTCTTACTCTGTATTGCGGACCTAGTTAACTGCCTATGAATCTAATTAATTAATAAGTCCTAAAAAACACAATTACTTACTAACTTGATTTCGACAACTTCAATAAAAAAAAGTTTGATGACGCCATCGTATTTAACGCATAGGTAGTTTTTTTAAACTCACTTCTTCTATTTCTAGTTATGGTTGAGAACTACCTCAAAATGTTATTTGACTTGGTATTCTAATAAATTTATTGTGAGACAAAGTAGTTTTCCGGAATTTCAGACCAATATTTTTAACTTGAAATATTATAATTATATCTATTAGGTACCTATATTTATGTAAAAACTCAATGCATGCAGAAACATGCCTGACTATGTATAAAATAGTTACCATAATAATATTAAGCTGTATGATATAATTAGTAATTTACATAATAATTAACGAGTGAAATGAAGATGTGTAGATTTGATATTTTTTGTAAAAGTGCCTATAAATACCTAATTAAGCTAGTTTTGTATGAATAAAGTATGATTAATAAAAAAACCGTGATTTTCTTCTCATATCGTTAGAAGGTTATAGCTACCATCCATAATATGATCTAGTTATTTGTAGTATAGTAATAATTGCAACATGTAAGAACTAAAAAAACATTAATATAAAACTGTGTTTTGATGTGGTAACTGTAATGCCGCATTATCTACAGTCTAAAATAGGTGGATACCTAATGATCACTGACCAGACTAGCTTCAAAGGTTCGTTAAATTATTGGTCACGTCGTCGTCCAGCTCATCTTGTCAGCTATAAGTTGATAATACCTATAATAACAGTAGCAAGCGATTAAGGCCGGAATGGATAGAAAAGGAAACTAATCTATGTTTCTATCATATTCGAAAGGATGACGTGGGACATCTAGCGGCAAATGGTATAACTACTAATAACTAGTAGCAGCGTCTTAGTTACATAGACTCAATAAAAGATGGAGCAATAAATTACCACATTAATGCGTGCGATGCTTAAAATATTCCGTACTCATTTTTATACAGTAAAATATAGAAAAGTATGCATCAAAATATTTCCGATTAGTACGAAAAAAAACATTAATGATCAATGTTTTGTTTAATACGCTACAAGTTGTTCATGATAAACGAAACGTATTTTCGCAGCAATAATCAAAATGGCTACCTGTCAAACGTGCAATTAATAGTAAGCGTGTGAGGAATGTTTTTATTTTTAAATAAACGATTTTAGCGCAAACTGACATAGTTTTAGGTAATTAACACAAGCAGTGAAGTACTTAAGTGACAAAGACATTAGTGTTTTAAATTTTTATTCTTTCCTAAGTTCAATGTATTGAAAATGAGCAAAGTGAATCCGCTGGCTGGTTTAATAGGGAATTATGGAGATTCTGACGATGAATCTGATGATGGCTCTAATGGTTTACCTTCGCCACCTGGAACTAACAGTAAGCATGTCCTTACGGCGCCTTTGCCGGGACAAAAGTATGCAAATCCTCCGGCAGCTGCAAACGCATCTGCCGCCGTGCATCCTGCGCCTATACCTCATTGCCGTAAGTAAATAGTTATTTAATTATTTCTAAAACCCGACTATACTCAATACGCACTAATTGCGCAACCTTTTATCTCACTATTCAGTTAATGGTGCGTTTATCATTGGATTTAAACTTCTGTATCATGCCAGATAACTGAAAAGTCCAAGTCATGGTGTTATTCCATGAATGAGCAGTTGAGTTAAGATTTCCTCTATTTCACAATATTAGAAAATGTCTTTGCATACCGTCAGTGAAATGAATAGCAAACTCTGAAGTAGCTAATAAAAACATCTGGTTAATTTAGTTGGCATCTGGTCATAATTCTGGTGTTGGTAGTTTTATTTAGCATTAAGATAGATGAATTAATATTATTGAATTATTACTCATTGTAAGGATATAATTCCTTACAATGAGTAATAATAATTTTGCTATTAGAAGTACTTTCATCATCATCATCATCTTCCTGCCCTTACCCCATTTTACTTGGGGTCGGCACAACACATTTTTTTCTTCCATTCTTCCCTGTCAGACTTCACACTATCATTTACTCCTTTTTCATTCATATCATTCCTTATACAATCCATCCATCTATTCTTTGACCTTCCCCTTCCTCTCCGTCCATCAACATGAAATTCGTACTCATCACTCTCCTAGTCACATAATTCTCATCCCTCCTCATTTCTCCATAGAAGTACTTTATCGTTTCAAAAATTGCCCCTGTAATTAATGTAATGTATCATCACTTTATCAGTACCTAAACAACTTTTAAAAAAAATTGTTAGTTTAAGTAAAAGTAAGAAGCAGGACAAGGTTCAATAAATATTTAAACATGTAATCTTGGTTCTGAGAGTTTAAATATGATCTGTAAGTAGTAGAATGTGTATCTGCATTCCAATAAATAGTTACAAGGTCTTACAATATACTGAGAATAAATTGGTTCTGTTATTCAATTCAGACGTGTATTATGACTTGAGGAAAATCATCTGTTATTATTTATGTTTACATAATTTGTGAGGACATAAACAGAACATTAAACACCTAATTTAATTATATCATTAGGTAACTGAATAAGTAGTCAAGTTCTTCCCATTATTAAAATAACTCTCAATTCGTTGATAGATAATTAAATTTATAATTATCTTTCGGGTCTGAATTCTTAAAATATAGAAGAATATCATTCTTGATAACAAATTAAAAGATAGTGATGTATTTAATTTGCGGATGAACAAGAGGTGATGTTGTCTCAATGCTTGGCGTAATGCGAGATGATTTCATACATGTTTTGTTTTTATTTGTGGTTATTAGTGTCCCCAAGTGAGCCTTTAAAAAGATCAGGCTACTTCCCTTAAAGTTATCCAAGAGCTTAAAGATGAAAAAGAAGAGTGTAAGTTTGGTGGACCATAGTATCATACTAACATAAGCCTGTGTGTTTGTCAACAGCGTGGTCGGCGTGTTATGATGAGAGCAGTGGGTTCACATACTACTGGAACCAGCAGACCAATGCCGTGACCTGGGAAGCCCCGCCTGAATACCTGTTGGCTCTAAAGGTGGCACAGCAGCAGCTGCATCAAACTGGTATAAAAAAGGATGAAAATACGAATTAAATATGTTTATTTTAATATGAATTTTGCATTACAAAGGAAAAATATAACAATGATTATAATTCATTAGTAATTACATAGTAGTCAAGTTATAAAAGCTACAATTACTGTTCTGAAAAGTTGTATGTTATCGCTAAAATGCATTTCTTGGTATTTCCTTGTGGTGCGAGAGATCTCTCAATAATGGAGTTTAACTACATTACTCGTCTCCTAAATGAGTTTTAATTTCATCAATTAATAAATCACCTTAATTATCCTACTGATGATCTGAATACTAGACATAACAACAGTAATCTGTCAACAGTATCACTCATTAAAACTTTACCAATATAGTTAATAAAAAGTAAATAGTAATGTAGCTAATAGTGAAAGCCTAAGCAAATAAAATGCTTAGTTAAATGATCTTTTTTACAGGTGTGGGAGAAGTATCCGCTGAAGAATGGCAGTTATACCAACAAGCGCTAGCTGAGAAACAAAATACACAGAACAAAGTAATAGCTAAGTCTTCTATTAAGCTACCTAAGAAGCATGAGAAGATCACTCCTCCCGGTAGAGAAAAACATTCAAGGTTCAGTAAGAAAAGAACAAAAAGTGACGATGATGATGTTGAGTGAGTATAAATAAAATAATTGACATGAAATTAACAATAAATTTTATGTATTTCTGAATAAGAACTAGTTATGGAAGTAGTATCTGCAGTAAATACAATTTCATTCAATATAACAAACAAACCAAGTAAAGGGCCATAGTTAATACTGATTACTATTGCTTTTACACAAAATATTAGAAAAAATAAAACATTAATGTTCTGTTTAAAGATTAAAAGCATTTTTTAGGCCATCGCAAACAGCTGTTAAATATACAATGGCAAGGCAACTAATTAAAGTCACTTTTCTTTTACAGGAAAATCGAGCTAATCACATCATACCACAACTCGGACTCGGATTCAAACGATGAATCTGAAAGTCCTGTCAAGACTGTACAACCTCCGCTTCCAAAAACTCCAGCTAAGCCAATTATACCCAATAAGAAGCCAAAACTCAAACCTCAAGAGTATGGTCCTGCCCTTCCACCTAACCAAAACTATACACTACCGATAGGACCTGAGCTACCTCCAGAAATTAATAATAAACCTAAATTGCCTGAGGATAAGGTTCAAAATGATGTTGCTAAAGAGGTATGTGATATTTGATCTGTTAGATATATTGTGGATGAAGATAGACAAATGCCAATGATGAGTAATCTGCACTGACAAATGCTAAAGTATAACTTTCAATTGGTTGAGGAACATTTTATTTTATGTATGTATTTTTATGAGTATATGTGTATTTATGTTTTTATAATTAAAAGTATGTATCATCATGATCTATTTCTTTACTTCTGGTATGTTTTGCATTATTAAGGCAAAATATATCACTTGTGTGGTTTAGGTCATAAGTTTTTCAACTAAATTGAAAGTTATTAAGCGATGTGATGGGTTAAAGTTTTCAATCTGAGGTGTTTTATTTAAATATGATGTAGTTATATCATGTGTTTATGCCTTTTTAGTAAAATGTTATTGTTTTTTTCCATGATTAAGAATAAGAAATCACCCAAGCCAATTGATGAAGACAGTCAAGATGAAGGCGAATTATTTTTAAAACTTAAGAGTAAAGCAAAGATTCTAGAAAAACTTGGAGGTGAATTACCAAGAGAGTTGCAAAAAATGATTGGTGAAGAACCGAGATCTCGAAGTAACACACCAAGTAGAGCCGAAACTCCAAAGCTATTAGATACGAATATAGATGATATTTTGGAAGAAATTGAAAAGAAAGAACTACCAAAAATAATTAACGCAAAAAAAACTGATATATTCGAAGAAAAGGCAAAAGTAGCTATAGTAGCAAGAAATCCCTCACCAGAGGGTGTCCTAACTCCACCAGTAGAAGCTAAACCGCTTTTTCCAAGTATGAAAAACATTGAAGAGGCTCCTCCATTACCACCAGCTCCAATGGAAATAGAAGGAGACAAGAAAGCTGAAGCCAATGAAAAGAAGGGGGTCAACTTGTATCTAGTAAGTGATGAACAACGTTTGGAGAATGTTGGAAAGAAAAAGCTAAGAATATCGAACTCCGTGTTACCGGACCGCAAGAAGACCGTACCGGCCGAAGAACCGTCGTATACCACAAAGTATTCGCAGTTCATTGAAGGGTTTTCGAGCGAGAGAACTGGCCTAGGCTTCACTAAAGAAGACGATGGTCATCAAAGTCCAAAGACTTCTACTGCGAGTATAAACTATGGCAATGGATTAATGTTTACGAAAGGTGAAACATTAAATGAGGAGAAAAAGGACGAAGATTTGGATGACTTGACTGATTTGCTAGAAGCGAAGCTCAAGTATCTGAATCAGTTGCAGCCGTGTGTGATAACACCGGTGCAGGAGATGATGATACAGATGCAGGTAATTATACTCTTTAACATAGAAACAAAAGTATTTGACATATTTTTATGTCTTAGGCGATCTTATTGCACGACATCGTAGCTTAGATCATGTCTTGCAAGCTAATTCGACTCTATTGTTGACATTCGACTGTGATAAAACATGGGTATACAATATCTATACAGTCAGTCTATACAGTACAGTCTATACTAAATCTATACAGAGCTTAGTCATATTTTAAATACTGCTATTGAGTAAATATCTTAAAAAATGTTGCGTTATGCTGCCGCGTCATCTCATGATTCAGGACTCCGGTTGGGTCCTAAACTCGTCAGGCAATTCGAAAATTACGCGTAAAAAGAATCCAAGTGTAAAATATGTTACTGCGGTATTTTCACGGCGAAGAGCGGTGCCAGTCTCGTTTCCCTTAATGGTGGTAAACCCCATTACTTATCGGTTGTGCAAGTTAGAAGTTTGTCTGAACTCCTATGTAACGACGCGTTCCCGGGTGGTCACGGGTGACCGTGACAACCTAGTTACGGTAGTTACAAAAATTCTGCACTTCACTGAGACGCTACTAGATGTCATCAGTCCACCCGTGACCAGGGTCGGTGCAACTCGACCGAAACGTGCGTCGTCTAAAATATGTGTACAAGTCGCGAAAGTTTAAAAACATTAAGTTTATCGGGTTGTATAAGTATGTCTATGTGTTGTGTGTACAGACGCTGGTGTCAGCGTTCCGCGCGGGCGCGGTGTCGGCGGGGTACTGGCGGCGCTGGGCGGAGCAGGCGGCGCGCTCGCTGGGGGCGCATGAGGCGCGCGCCGCGCCGCCCGGCTGGAGCGCCGCCTTCCAGAGGTACGCGAAACACACCGACCACACGCCACCGCCGTCCGGGGGACCACACCCCCCACACCATACTTACCGATTGTTATCCTTATGCCGAAATTTCAATTCAGTTTTGATCTTGTTCTAAAATTGCAATGAATCAAGCATTTTTTCAAGTTAATAGTAATTCCACTTGAAAAATGCATTAATATGAGAATTAGTAAAATATTTGTTGCTACTGTTTTATATCGTTTGATCATATAAAGACAGAATTTCACAAGACTATTTCATAAATTCATGTTGTTAATCAGAAAGGGCATAGAATATTGCCCTGTGGAACCCAGGCTAAACTTATTCTCGGGAACAATATTTTTAGAGATTATTTTCTTCATGAGAATTATTTTCTCGTGAACTATATCGCACTTTACAAATAACAATTGATTGTTAATGAATTTTAATTAAATTTGAGACGAAAACTGATGTTTACTAAATCAAATGGTTCGGTTGAGTCTAAATATCACTAATTCTATTTTCGGCCATTACAAGCATCATTATTCACTTCGGTACAAAAATCCTTTCCCAACATCGAATATTCGGTTATGTGACATTCGCTCGAACAGTGACGTTTTCTGACTTTGAAACTGTTGGATATTTATGTGGTTTTAAGCTGGTGTGACATCAAGGACAAAGGACTCGTAAATGGACTTCAACACTTCTATTTCTATATGACAAACTCGTGTTTAAACAAACCTTCATTCTTGGTACGTTAAACTAAAAATGAAGACGTTTGGAAAGTGTACGTTTTAACCTTATTTCGTCTTTATGTGAATGTATAACAACTTCTTTCATGTCATGTATGTGTTTCACAGTAATTCAATGGTCACGCTATTCAATAGCTTGAACTGTTAAACTATTGTGTCTAAAATGTCTTGGTACGATCTTATTTAGTTCGTTTCGTATGAGAATATTGAAATTTCTGCAAGGTCTAGGTAGTTTACTAAATCTTCAATATTTTGACTCGTTTTATTTATTTTAGACTACCAAAAAGTATTAACATGTTTGTACATAAAATGTATATAAACATCTGTTTCTAGTCTTATATAATTCTTGTAATTTCAAGGTAAGGACTGAAATATTTGGAATTCATCTGTGATAGGACTGTGATATTAAATAAAATGATCACAAAAACTTGGCGAGTTTCTTTAATATTTTGTTACCCCGAAAATTTAAGTAAAATAACATTTAGCTGTAAGCCCTCAAGACCGAAGATGGCAGCGCCCCGAAGTGACGGCATCGCACCCAAGGAGTCGGTGAGAGAACAAAACTCCTTAACTCAATATTTTTTAATATTTTCAAGATAATATACTTTGGTCTTTTCCAGAAAGCCGACGACCAGACCGTCGTGTAAAGGATTGAGGATTCTTTGTGTCCGCCATTCCCAAAGTTTTATTTTTTGTTTTAAATTTGCGGCGGACACAAATCCGGACGCACGGGTTAAAGTATAATGGTTTTATTTATGTCATTAGTTAAGTTTTGCCCCATATTTTTATATGGTGTTGTGGTGGATTTAAATTTTGTTTTCATTGTAACTAAGCGTCAGTCATGCAGTTTTAAACCGAGTTCGTTTTGGTCATTATATGTAAAGTAATATATTGTCTGTACAAAACGCGCTAGTTATGCTTTTGCTCTGTATTATATAAACAGAATCAAAAGGGTCTCTAAATCTTTCTGATCCTTCTGCTTACAAATAAGTAAAAGTTATTTTAGTACATGGACATTTTAAATGAAAAACATTACAAAATGTCAACACTTAAACGTTATAACGGTTTACTCACGCGTATTTATAGGGATAGTTCGACTAGTTTCGGACCCAACCGGAGTCCTTAATCATGAGCTGACGCGGCGGCGGGATAGTAAAAATGTCAACAAGTACGCTATAAAAAAGTATCGTAAACAAAACAAGAACAGAAAACAGCTTTAAAAATCAAAATGTAAGTCTACCCTCGTCATGTAAAGATACCGGGCGCTTCCACCCTCCACGGCCCATGCTTGTACCGCTGTGTTTGTGCGCCGCAGGTCGGAGGGCCGCTACTGCTACCGGCGCGAGGCCGACGGCCTGCTGCAGTGGGAGTACCCCGCCACCACGCACACCGACATGGACATATGTACCACGCCGCCGCATCCCGGGATCGAGGCTAAGGTACGCAGATAATAAAGAGTTTGTTAGGAAACGAAAAAAACAAAATATGTATTTAAAATAATTAATTAGGCAAATTATATTTGAATTTTCTCTAAAAAACACTGCTGAGCTTTGGAAGGACAACTTGATTGAGTAGTTGAGAAAATTAACTGTTTTGATGCATTGTTCCGGATCTACATTATAAAAAGAAATGCAAATTATTAGTAATTTTATCTATTCTTGTTGTTTGTATTCCCATGTCACGCCGCCTGCGAGAGGCTTAACCTCCCTCCTTAATTCACTGACATCAGGTTGGATCATGGTTGTGTCTTTAGCTTATTGACCTCTGCTAGAAGCTATTGAGATTTGTGCTATGCCAATTAACGTGTACAGTAGCAGCAGTCTTACATGTCAACTGTTGTATCTCAGGAGGAGTCGCAGCCCCCGCTGCCGCCGGCCGCGCCGGTGGTGTCGGTGCCCTCACCGCCGCCGCTGTCGGTGAGTCCGCCGCGCACGCCGCCGCCGCCCGCCTGGGCCGACCCGCCGCCGCCCGGCTGCGACGACCCACTGCCGATGCCTGTTCATGTAAGTACACCATGCCTAGTCTAAGTAAACGAAAGTCAGCTGCTTGAAAACCCATGCGTCAGCATTTTTGTTGTTGATATAAATATAAATTTATTGTGATGCCGTGCGTACCGGTTACAAAAGCTCAGATCTAAAATTAATACAACTGGCAACTGTCAACTACGCAAATGTCAATTTGACTCCGCCACAGTGGTCACAAAACGCATGCCGAAAACCTTGCTGCAACGCGACCCAAACGCTTAATTACCTCAGAATCTTGTAAGGAAATTTGTCAAGTCAAGACAAGTGTTATGTGTACGAGCTCCTATGCTGATCGAATACCTCAATTCGATTAAAATTTATAGACGAAATAACGTAGGTCGTCGAAGCATTGGGTAGCGTTTGTCATACACACATAAATGTTGCGGTGAATAACTACAATTATAATTATATTTTTCTATTCCTATATGCTCATATGATTATGACCTTTTATTACAGCCAGAACCAAAGCAAGAGATAGGCGACGAGCTGGCATCATTCTACAGCGACATAGCCGAGCTCGAGAAGCAGTCGTCGGGCCCCCACACCGCGTCCAACTCGCCCGAGCCCGTCGAAGTCAAAGAGAGACATAGGGACAAAGACAGAGACAGAGATATAGTCAAAGATAAAGAAGTTAAAGTCCCGAAGAAGAAGTCTAAAGTGAGTTTGTTTTGTTTTTTACTGGAATCTGTTTGCCTTACGGGATTCGGCATACAAAGTAGCGCCATCTATGTTTAAACGTGGAATATAAATTATCCCTTAGCGATATCTCTTTTTGAAGCCCAACAACACTTCCTATTAGTTCAAGTATGCAATGAAAGTAGTTATGATATCATGTTATTTCTTCCTTTATACATAGGCTCAGGATTGTCAAAGACGTAACTAGATTTCGCCTCTAGGGCTTCGATTACAACTTTTGCTAACCACAGTTAGGTCTTGTAATTATGCCACTTGTCGAAGTCACACTAAATTTCAACCACTTTCTTGTTTCAGGTAAAAATATCAGCATCAATGGGATTAAAACACAAATCCGTGTCTAATTTAGTGGCAAAATGGCAGCAAGTTGCGGATGAGATTAACTCAGACTAATAAACTTTATTGTGATAAACAATTGTGAGAAGGCAATACACTTAGTGCAATTAAGTTTTATACGTCTCGAAATCAAAATATAATATGATTTGTTATTACCTCATTTTAATACAGACCTGATTGTAATAAACAATAATCTTCCAAGGATTACGATTTCATTTATGCTTGCTACATGAAATTGAACCGTATGTATACACAATAAGGTGCTAAATTGTGTTCTTGAAACAAAGCCTGAGAAAAGCGTCTTCTGAGTTTTGATATCATTTACAAATTATTATTTTGTGCCAGGTAATAAGAAGAATATGACAACTGTACCTAACATTTTATATTTAAAGTATCTATACCAAACACTGAATTTCTATATGTCTTTATATTTGTAACATTATATGGAGACCGCATTATGTGCAACATAAAAAAATTGTTATGTACATGAAAAACTTGTTATTACATGAAAAACACATGAAATTGGTACAAAAAATGCAAAATAAATCGAAACAATTTTGGAAATTATTGACCTTTTTATCTGGATCCGAAATCCCGGAAAAGTCCCGCTATCAAAAAAATGCACAGAGAATTGACAGAGAGGAATTCTACGCTCAAACACCAGGGATTTCCCCGTTATCGTTTCGATAATACGCATTCAAGATTTGGGTAAAATACACTATCAGTGTTAAGAATAGCTGAAACATGCAAAGCAGATACATATGTATTTGCATATAATCCGGTCTCTAATAATATAAGTTCTAAAACGTGACCGAGTTCTGTTTAAACACTTATTGCCATCATTTCGTATATTGCATAAGCGACAATAATTAATTATGGATATAGAACACTCGTTTGCTGATTGATGTTAGTTAATTACCTTTGTGACATTCTGTTAAGATATGCCTCCAACTTAAATCTTCCTTTTTTAATAAGACATAGAAAATTATGAAGAAATCTAAGAAACTATGTTGTAACGAAGAAAGTATTTGTATTTATATTATTTCAGTACTTACTTCAGATCGACAGATTCTGACGATCCGGGCCGATGAATTGGGACGTTTTATGACCTTACTAAAATTATGAAATAAAAGGTTTTTATAAACACCTCTAAGATTTTCAGATTAGATTGCAGACTTAAATAGTTTAAATAAATACCAGATGTCATTTGATAGGTTAGCGCAGAAAGGTATAAAATATATTTTTGTATCTTACGTTTACTCGCACATTGTCAATTTAATGTACTTTTCGTTTCTATATGTATCGACATTATTTAGTTATGTAAATAATTGTGTATTTTGTAAATATTAAATTTTATGAACAATTTGTGTTTCTTTATTCTTTTATTCCTGTTTTTGGAAGGGTTTTCAGATATACTTTACTAATAAACTGTAATATGACTGCGTTTATTTTTTATGTCGGTACGCAATTGTAATAATCCACCACGATTTTTCCAATTTGAGCAAGTTTGCAACATTCAAATAGAAAAAAGATATCACAATAATATTTTCTGGGATACAAATCAAAAATAGCTTAATGTTTTTTTTCATTTATCTATAGAGTGCAACGCATATTAAACGAAAATTGTGCAACACTGTGTTCGCAGAACACCTTAGAATTAATACACAAAGCCATCTCCATAGCTCTTAATAGGTAAATAGTCTACCTACGCGTTTGTAGATCCATGACAAGTTTCCCTGCACTCAAAAAGCAACACTACATCCACCACTTAAAGTCCATTTTCCCTTGCAAGCAAAGTAAATTGGGTCGGTGCGTGAGATGGTTTTAGAATGTAATTTTGAATATCGGAATTAGAGCTTTAGTTATTCACAGCGGGTTACAACTGGATGTCAGGTGGGAAGGATTGAAATGACTGTTTAATTTCTATGCTAATGTACGGATAATGCGAATTATCATATTGAGATAAAGAGTGACATTAATGTACTGGTTAGGCATTGTTTTGTGAACTTTAAAGTAGATTTAGAGGTTAATAGTAATTGGGCGATACTTCTATTACTTGAAAAAAGTTTGGGATGATACTTAGATCTTTGTAACTGCCTGTAAATCGGAAACACTGGCTGGTTTTGGACATAGACAAATAAAAATGAAAATGGTAAAGGGAAGAATAGTACCTATACCTAAATTTCAAAGGTGTGTTTTAGTTACGTTTTATAATTATAAACTCATGACATCAGGCTGTACATTAAACATACTAAAAGAAAGAAAAAAATAAAATTCACGATTAGGACTAGATTGAATCTTACTTAACAATTACAATTTACATACACTTTATACGTTGTAACTGTTCACAGATTTACCTATGTATGTATGAATACAGTGAGAGCATTTGGCGCCTACAAAAACACTCGTCGCGAGCAAACGTGTTAAACCATTCAAGGATGGTAATTCGGGGCTAACATTCGTAAGAACAACGCACCCATAATAAGGGGTGCGCGTACCACTGGATTTTTGCTTATCGGAGCGAACAAAGCGAGGGAAAATAAATCAAGCGTTTTCTTACAAAAAAGCCTTTGAGAAAGATCCATCTTTTTCGTCAAAATAGTCAATAGTTCGGACGCTTTAGAGTAGGTATTATGATCGATATTAACAATGTATATGGCTATATATCTCTGGCCTTCTCAAGTTGTTAATTAGTGACTAATAATTAATTAATTAACTTGCAACAGTTTATTAATTAAGGTCCTAATTACGTAAATGGTCTAAGTAGGTAGGTACCTGCTTTCATGCGTGTTTAGATATCAATTCTATAATTGACTGTCAATCATTAAAATACGGACCAGTTCACACGATTGTTTTGTATTTCAATAAATAATAAGGTAGGTAAGTGTATAAGGCAAGGTACCTTAGATTTATGTGGCTCAATGGTGTTTCTTTTTTATAAAGAAATCAGGTCAAACGATCGGACTCCCCAAACACGTTCGGTAATAAATTCTTGATCATGCTTTAAACCAGAATGCGTTGGTATAAACACACCTAAGTACATAAATAGTTACATGTTATAGCAACAACAAAAAACGAGCCTGAAGAAGAAAATGCTGGTGCGAATATATTAAAGGAGTAGAATATAATATCTTGATATGATCTAGTCTCCGGTTTATCTTTGCCCATTTGTTCTGGAGTACAAGGTGCAAACTATAAAAATGTTACTTAGAGTGTTCCTGAAGATCTCAGATAAGGTTGTTAGCAACATGTTTTGGGAAAGCTCAGTCATATTTCTAAAACAACTTCTGTGTATGGAGGCAACAATTGTCTATTAGAATGGAAAATTAATTAAAAGAAAAATAATCATTAGTTCTACAATTCCTGGTTGATGAGAATTTTTAAAGCAGCCATTTTTTTTTATATTATTATAGAATAGTTTTCCTGAAGATTGTTCATTCCAATGCATAAGAACCTGATGTATTGATAAAATATGGGCGGAGTTTGTTTATATGTACAGAAATTATGGTTATCTTTATCTAACTAGGTACGTTTCACTTGCTCAAATCTTGACAATGAATAAAGTACATTTATATACTTACTTTATTATTTTTTGACACGGAAAGTTGCAAGAGTGAACTTGTTATCTACATGCAAATTAGGCGGCGAAGGAATATCTTCAAAGGTGAAAGGGGAGCCAGACAATAAAGGTGCTGACGAGAGCGAAATATTCGTCCTTCTGAGATAAGCACCAACCTCTGGAAACCCCTCAAAAATTATTGAAAAGGTTAAATCATGCCCTTTGCAGTGGTCTTCAAGTATGGTGAAAGAAGGATAAAGGGCATTTAAGTTCAGCTTGAATCAAAAGTTGTTATCCTTAAATACTAAACAAAGTAAGTTAGTGTAAAAATTACAATTAATTTAACTATAAACATACGCTAATTACCATTGTGCACGACGTCTCGCGGGTTCGATCCTCGCGTAGGACAAGAATTCGTGTCTGAGGTCAAGAGTCTGGGTGTGTTAGAGCATGTGAATTGAATGACTGAAACCCCCCGCGATACAAGGGATAAATTCCGTAGAAAATTCCTTAGTGTGGGTGTAGTCTTAAAAATCCCCCAAACTTATATAAAAGGTGCTATTGATATTTGCACGATATTTGTTTATGAAAGTAGGTACCTATTTATCTTTGTTTTCAAGAAAACGTGATGTATTTCCTCATTGGTGACGTTTATAAATCCCAGTCAACTGTCAAATCTCACCCTGCTCCCATCAATATGGTAATAAATTGCGTGCGCAATAAAAAAGTCGAATAAACATTATTGCTGCTTAGCTGTGGCTTGCTACAGCCAGCTTTATCGCCCGCTTACGTCTCTTTATGTGGGGCAAACGATAAAAATCACTAGTTAACCTAGATTTTATTTAAAGTTCATCCATTATTGTTTTATATAAATGTGCTGTTACGTTATGGTCACATCCGTTGGGGATGTGTGTTCATGATCTGTTCGTTTGTTTGTAATATAAAATATATTGAACTATAGAGAGAACACATGATACAGTTTTATTTTATTAAGAAAGCATTCTACTAGACTAGATTTTCTTTTTAATAAGCTAAATATTAGCTACTAACTTCTTTCGAGGCTTCGAGCCTGCGTGGATGTCAATTATAGCTGTAAAAATTAACCTTCTATTACGCAGTCGGGTAAAAAGTAGCAACAAAGGTGTCAGCTAACTGCATACCAATTTTTATCCAAACTGGATAAGTCGTTTAAACGTGATAGAGTAACAAACATCCATCCTTACTTACTTACAAACCTCCGGGTTTATAATATAGGATTAAAATTTAATAAACAAATAATTAATATAACAATCGACTTCAAAGAAAAGACAATGATTTAAAATGCTTGATGGGTATCAAGCATTTTAAACTCTTTCATAAGAAGCTAAAACGAGATAAAAGCGATAAAAGAGATTTAATAAAAGCCCCTACATACTATTGTACTAATAAAAAAACAATAATACGAGATAGACGTATACAAAACGACACAAAGACTTCATTATTCAACAATAGCGCACGGTTACCCTATTTCATTGTAAACAGAGCTCCAGAAAACAATCGTAACACTTTATGTTTCTCGCTTCTTGCAATGAATATCTGAAAGGATATCGTTCATATTGTTGTGATGTAGGAAACATGCAGAAAACTCACTCAAAGCGAAATACGAATCAGACTCTTTAAATTATAATATGTGCCCACTGAAAACGATAAAATAAGAAAAAAAAGGTAATACCAAGAAGGTTTCGATGTTCATAAGACTTATGGTTGAAGGACCTATTAACCAATTTACAAGTTAGTTTAAAATATAATAAACCTACAACAAAAGGCTCGTCTACTTTTAAACTCATCATTAACACAAATGAAGTAGGTAGGTCGTATGTCACTTGCTTTTTCATAAATAAATATTTCACGACTTCCACACAACGTCATCTAGTCGTTTATTATAGTATCGTTTAAATAAACATTTGTCCTGGGTGGGAATCGAACCCACGACCTATGGTATAATAGTCACGGTCACTATCTACTAGACCAACAGGCCAACCAAGCCCTGTCAAGACCTTTTTTTAACTAATTCTCATATAACTATTTACATTTTTAATGCAAATATAAGAAGGTCCAATTTTATAGTTCTTCTGTTTCAACTTTCAGTATTTCCACACATCTGCTCCCGGCTGTGAAGTGTTTTGTGTAGGCGTTAGGAATTAGGTGTTTACGGAATTGCTAGGATTGTTGTTTGTCAGATTTTATACTCACTACGCAATGGAGTTTAAAAAACAGTGAGCATGGATAGGAGGTATGCGAAATTATTTGGGTGCTCATTTTGATCATACTATTAATATTACAAAGACATATTTGTTTGATTGAGACATTACGGCTCTAATGTCTTATATTATTCCGCCTTTTAAGCATTTTACTGCATCATTATTTTAAGGCGTAAGATTGTGACTAGTGTGATAGACCTTTGAGAAAGTCTTAAGCTTATTTTTTTGTGTGTTTAAGTGTAAGTAAGCCAGTTTAAGTGGCAATCAGAATGACACGTCTATTCTTAAAATTACTAGATTTCAAAGTTTTAAAATCCCTTTAGCCCTTGTAGAATTTCATTACAAACTTTTACAAATTAATTTTTCAATTTCAGCAAGTAAGGTAGACGTACAAATTATGGTCCGTCCATTAATTGTAGCTCCTTCCTTTTCGGTCCTATTCAGCCATAAATTATTTAATTACGTAATTAAGTTTCGACGTTATTAATTATCCCTAACATGGGGATTTTTGTTGCAAGCATTTTTAATTGGACGTTGGCCCGACCAACTAGGTTTGTTGAATAAAATTGTAATTGCGGCTTTATTTTTGTGTTTATTTCTGTATTTTGCTAATGATTTGTATGTTTTATGATGATGCTTGTAAACTCTCATAGTTCAGAAATGAATGTACAGCAGACTATTCATCCATAAGAGTTTAAAGCATTCAACAAGTTATAATAACACTATTAGGTAGTTATAGTAAAATGAGTCTTAAGACATTAAATGATTTTAGATCAATTAGATAGGTTTACAATGACCAGGTTTAATACTTCTACTACGACATAAAGGAATATAAATATGGTTGAAACCAACTTTCATTTTGTTTTATCCTTTTCTGTACTGGCCAGTCGTTTCTTTGCATAAAAAAAGACGAAAATTCCTGCAATTTCCCGCCTAATCCATGTAGCAGTCAAAACATACGTCTGATCCCATTGACGTGCGGTATTATAATAAAGTCTAGCTCTGGTCTAGACTAGATGGAAAGTATTCGAGCCGGGAAACATGTCTCCTGAAGATAAACGATCGTATTCCGTCTAATATTCGAGAAAACAGCATTACATTGTCTGGCCAGTTGATAAATATGAGGCTTCTAGTAAAATGAAAAATGTGATGTATGTTTCAGCTTTACAGTAATAGATCTGTTTTTGATACAATAGTAGTTTGTGGCTTTCCTTCTTTTTTGGGTTTCCTGTATTCCTCAGTTTATCCGTAAACTATACTGGGAACAACTTCCCGTCTCAACAAATTTAACGAAATCATTTTAATTTTAATATCTATCGATATATTTTATTGAAGTAATGTTTAAAAATGTTAGGCCCATTTTTAAGGATTTATCTTTCTGGTCAAATTTTAAAAGAGAGATGGCGATCTAGAGCGTAGTTAATACCTACTGATCGGTAGTGTGCTGCTAGAACTGCAACAGTCTTTCTTTAAGAGATAGTGTAATTCCCTAAAATTACAATAGGTATCATGTTTATTGCATCAGTTAACATTTAATATATCGCTCGAGCAATGAACCTCTGCAATAACATACTAATTATAGCGAATTCCATTAAATTTGATGAACAAGATAACTGTTTACAAAATACACAAAGTCTATTTCAAGTCAGGCATTTCGTGTGTCAGAATCATGTTTGTAAATACACCCACGGCAAAATATACTCAAATTATATTGGGGTAGGGTAGGTATTGTAAACACATTGTAATTAATTGTTAAGTATTTTTAGAAGCCTGTGAGAAATCAATTAATTAAATTAAGTCTTGTTCGAGTTTGTAATGGATTGTATAATCGTGATCTGAAATGTGGGGTTAAGGTAAGAAACCAGTTTGGAGGAGTGTGTAAGTGTTTAATTACATCGGATAAAAATATTGATCATTCGATAGTACGAAAGAGTATGTGTTTCAATTTATTTCTTTTAGAGACATTTCAGCATAGGAAACCTTTTTGCCCGTACGCGCTCTACATCTTGTGATACAAAAACATAATAAATTCGATGGAACTAACTGGTAAAGCAGCCATGGCAGTCGTGATTCACGCTAATACAAGACACAAGTTACGCGTTCTGCAATAGATGCGCCTGTACGTGCACCTACATGCGCTTCCAAAAATCGGTTGAAACAAGGGTTAAATACCGCTGCTGGTGTGATACTACCCTTATTTTGCAGCCTTCTTCTTCTTCTTCCTGTAAGGTTTGAACTAAATATCGTAAACAAAGAACTAAACTTACTAAATGCTTACAATCTATTATATTGCTCTTATTATCATTTGTTTGTCTACTAAATGGACATCGTCCGCCAATGATAATAGAGCAAAGTTCGATAAATTATGACTCATGTACTGAATGCGTAAATGAGTTTCGTTCACCTGCAGTCCATCTTATCATATTGATAGCTTTACAAAACAATAATACTCATGTTAATATTGGCTATTACTGACGCGTAAGCATATTCCCCTTAAAATGGCGTGTTATAGCTATTTGCCCGTTTGCACGAAAAACCAATTATTGCTTAATTTTCGCGAATTTTATGTATGTGGGTACAATGACTGGCCTCTTTTGTTACAACGCGATCGTCATGTATTTGATAGTACTCTTTTATTATTTAATGAAAATGGTGATATTTCAATGAATTTCAATGAATAGAGGTGGTTTTGGTAATTCGCGCAATGACCTTTACTTGACAGCCAAATTGAATTGCGAGTTTTGGGAAATTACCTTTATCGATAATACATTCTCATAAAAATCTAACGCATTATATCACAGTAATCAGTTCATAATGCGCTACTATTATAAAGATAAGTAGATAAATTTTATACTTTCAGACAATTAACATTTTAAAACACAATTATCCTTCGAAAAATTGGCAAGTGGTTAATGTTACGGCTATTGATAGTTGAAAATATTCGATATTGCACACGACAAGAATTTAGATGAATAAAGGATGATGAATGAGGATTTGACGAACAAAAAAAGTACATGGTACCGAAATGAGTGGTCTTATCGTTCAAAGTAATTCCTTACAGACAACTACCTATACTCATACGTCAGTGTCCCTAGCAGAGGTGAATAGGTTCTAGTACTAAACAAAGTTTTCACCGTGAAACTTGTAACAACTAACTAGTCCTTTTGTGGAATCGCAAAAAAAAAATAGGGATAACATCTCATCCGGTGAAATCATAGGAGTTTGTCTGGAAACATTTACAAAATTATTTAAATCAAATAGCTCATAAACGTCCTACTGCTAGACATAGGCCTTTTCCCATACAGGGAAGGTTTAAGCATTGGTAGCTCTCTGTGGATTGGCAATTTCAGATTCCGATATTTGGAAACGATGTTTTCATTCACCGTTTGTTAGTGAAGTCTTAGAATAATTAAGAAAGTATATATAACTTTGAAAATTTACTTATTTTGCTTTTAATATTGTTTCATTAGATTTACCCTAACCTACGGCCACACTAATGTGTGTAAGGAACAGTAAATTGCAAGGTTGGGCAAAGTGCTAGTCAGTCGATCTTGTAAGAAACTTTTCAGCAGTTCCCAGTCTAAATTATGATAGATGGCAATAGCCCGCCGCTATGACTTGCCAACTTTAAGGAACCTTGTGTGTGCAATGGAGTCTATGTTTCAATAAAGTATGCTACAAATTTGTTAAAGTTTTTTTTTTACATTTGAGTGCACATAGAGATTCGGCAAAAATATGAGAGATTACAAAATAAATCCAAGTGTCTCTCTTGAGAAAAAGAAACTATTTTCCAATACTTTTTAATTTACAAGCTACTACAAAAAGTTCTGTCCGTCTATCTGCATTACTTCAGAATGACCGACGCTGCAAAGTAATTTGTACAAAGTAAACAAGTTCAACAAACGCAAACGCAATAGCAATCACTAAAACAAATGAATTTATTTATTCTAGCATAAAATGCAAATCAAATCTTCTTAGTTGAAATCGAAGGAGATTTAATTAATATTGCCAGTTGAAACAACAAGAGTTTGACCTTAAGCTTGTCCCGGTATCTCAATAACAAATAGTTCTCCGTCCCAAATTAATTGCTCTCATCTTTAATTGCTAGAATTAATCAAAATTGAAACACAATATTATTCTTCGAGGACCGTCGATGTTCGGATAATAAGAATGGATTAATTGGTTAATAAAAAGTACTTGATAATCCGAGTTTATCTGGAGAGAAATAAACAGAAGGTTTATCGCAATACCTATAACAATCCCTGAGGAAATAAAACAAACTCAAAGCGCGTGCAAAGCGAAGATATACATCGCTTAACTAGAGTATAACGCTGTATGCGCTGATAGCAGTGGAACTTCTATATCTCGTTGTGTGTTGGTGTCCAACTCGTAGCGGCCTACGCCGTGTAGCAGTGGCTCTTCGTTGACGCTCGGCTACGGACGTCTACGGCTACGCGGCGCGCTCCCAAATTTTCCGAGTGTGGACTAAGTCGAGTTTCTATAATATCTTTTGTGCCGTGACTTTAATATTTGTTCAGTCGGTCGCTCAAATATTTGACAGAATCAATTTATTTTGTCAAGTTACTTGAGTACAGTGTTATATAAAATTCAAGACGCGACTTCTATGTATTATTTAGTAAAGTGAACTTTTTTATTGATTGGTTTAGCCGTTGGGAATCCTTTGATACGTAAGTATCTATATGTTTTATTTATTTATAGATTTTAACTGTCTCGGTGATATTTAAAAACTATAATTATGATACTTTTAAATACTTAGTTTTTATAAAACGTCTTACTTAATTTTAATATTAAGCAGAATTTGGTTTCCTTAAAAGTCAAGGAGCTATTATGAGTGTACAAGTACTATGGGGATATCGGAAGGTCCCAGATTCGAGTGCGCACTTACCTTCCTGCGTCAAGCTATTGTCCGGTGGACCAGAAAGCCTTCAAAGGCTGGAACAGTTTTATAAAACGAAATAGAGCCTTAACACAATGCGGGCCATTCTTTAGATAACTTCACATTTTCTTTATTATGGAAAGGGCCTTTTCTGTACTATTTTGTATTACATTATTTTGTTTGCTGCAGAATGGACCTTTTTGTGATTATTATACTGGTATACAATAGTTTTAGGACTTACTGATTCAAGAGTTTGATAACGTTAACTTTTCAACCCTTTTATTTGATAAGGGATTGTCATAACAATGTGGGTTTTATATTATCATTTAAATGGAAGAGTTATTCTCGTATCGCTATGGCGTATTATATAGTAGCTTGATGCAAGTTCCCTCGTAGAACTCTTTACGGGTAATGCATAAAATGAAATGCATTTATTTAATGTTTGATTTACATTTTGGTTAGTAATTTTTTTGTGTATCTATCAGTAGCATATCTCTGATTGAGGCTCAAATACATTTAGTAATGAAGTCTGAAATTTTATGATAAAACTTAAATAAACACTAGAAATAAAAGCCCAAATTTAAAATGTCAATATAGTATTCCTATTCCTTTTTCTTGCCTGTAGTATCCTACTGCTGGGCAAAGTCCTCCCCAAGTCCTTCCACGATTCTCTATCTTGCGCCGCTTCAAACCAGTCCTCGTATTAAACCATTACCTTAATAATATTTAAATTACTGTTTAAACTAGTCACAGTAAAAAACAAAAGGTTCTGTTTCAAGCAAACGTTTAAATAACACTACAGTCATTAAGTTATTAACTGTTCGATGTATTATAAAACTACTTCGGTTTATGTTCATAAACATAATTGCTTTTCTAGCATCAATTTATTGATGTTTACAGTAACATTACTGTCATCTGCTATGGAATAAAACTGAAAATATTATATTATTATGTATCTTGTAATCACTGCACCATCACATTTCGCATAATTGTATAACGAATAAATAAATCAAATAAACCATTGTATGGTTGACTAATAAAGAATGCCTTAGGCATTAAGTCTGCAATTGTACAATTTTGGTATAAGAAGGATACATAAATAAACATATTTGACTAAAAAAAATCCATCATAAAATAAACTTGTCCTGCCTTTAGCTGTCTATTTTAGTAGGAACTAAGTTATGAAGGATTTTGCTTTTGGTTCGAGATGGATGTAGAGTTACTTTAAAATCAATAAAGTAACCTATAGTGTCATGTTGGTTCTTTTCCATAAGAATTATATTCTGGAATCGCGTTCATTTGTTACAAATCCATCTCATTAATCAGCATTAGACTTGTAATGTTTTTAAAACACCTTTTTTTAGGCCTATTGAAAATCAAACCTTTTAATAATGAAGCCCTAATTAGTTTAAATATTGTATTTTACTAGTACCCCAATTAAGAGTACCCAGTAATTGAGCTTTCATTGTTTAAACGCAATTTCAGGAACTGAAATGTTTAATATTTTGTAAATTGTTTATCTAAACTATTGAAATTACTGGTCTAGTGAGAATAAATAGCTGAATGCTTTTACAGTGAAATTTTAACCAAATGAGGTGTGTTTACAGGAATTTTAGAGTAAAATTATTTCATGTATTCACATTGGTCTAATATGCACTATCATGTTTTGGCAATTTTATTATTTTGATGGTTTTTAGACAGATTATAATTATGATACATACCACTCACAAGCTTAACCGTGTCCACATGCCAATCTCTGTAATTCACATATAATAAAATGATGCGCGGGCAAATCAGGGGTCACGCTGCATTAATCAACTCTGTTTAAGAAAACTAATTAGAATAAAAAATCTTATTATACAAAGGACAAAACCAAACTTCATAGAAACTTGGGCCTGACGTTACAGGTTTACACACATTTTAAGGTTGTTTTTTTCGAGAATATGTATAAACGGGGTCTCTTTAAACGTTTTATAAATGCAACATATCGAAATATTACAGACTTCAATATCATAATCAATATCGGCAAAGTCTAGTTAATAATAATATAATTAGGTAGCTTAAACCATTTGAACACGACGGAGTTAGTTAAGTTAGGTAATGAAACTTCATACATACATACCTACAAAGATGTAGGTACATATACATCTACCTAGCTAAACATATAATAGGTATCTCAAATGCAAACATCTACTCATGAAATTAATGCAAGTATCTCGCGAGTGTGGTTTACATAATTATCTAAAATCAATAAGTGAAGGTAAGCATGCTGTTTATCGCATCGTCAATTAATCGGAGAATATTAGAATATAATTAATAGCTTCATTTACAAAGATAAATTTTTAAATAGACATAAATCGCAAACTGTGGTAAGTGTAGATATAGAGTATTTTTTTTCTGTAATTTGAATGCGTGTTAGTTTTTTTATTTTTAAAGAAATTGTAAGGTTGGTATTCCGGTCTGCATAATTATCTTGTTCTATTCGCTGTTTGGGGAAATAGTTCTGGTTTTTCAGTCATCACTTTTTACGATGATTTTTTTTTCACCAATAACTTGCGTATTTCATTCATTCATTAACTACAATATCTCGTGTCAAAATATTCTTACGACATAATAAACACACAGACATTAGAAAAAAAGTAAAGGATTAAGGATTCCCCAAATATTTTTACCCAAAATTAAACCAACCCTTTGCGGCTTAGCCAAACACTTAGAACTCCAATCAGTATATTTGAACAGCATTACAACCCGGGGCAGCGGCGAGCAGCGTCAAGAGGCGTGACGAAACGAATCAATATAATGCGTGATTTATACAACTACTTGTGAGGTTTCGCCTACAGATAGATGTAGTACTTATTCAGCTTATACTAATCGCCTGCTAAATATAGAAAGGGTTTTATTACGAGGCATGTAGCGGAGATAGTCTTGGTTGGCGATAAGGTATAAAGAAGATAATATGATTAGAGATAAGTATAAAAGAGAGAAAATTAGGAATAGTCAATGGATAAGGTGTTAATTCAAAGAACCCATAAGAGACGAGTTCTAAAATATTAATTGACAATAAAGTGCTATTTAATTATTTTGATGTTCAGCAGCTTGATAAACAATTGAAGTCAAAATCCTTTCGTGCAAAAATCTAAATTTCGTGTTTGCTTGAGGAAACGTGACCGGGAGGAAATAGGTCGAAATAATCTAACATTTACCAACTTTAAATAATTATAATCTTTCCTAGTCCTATTAATTCTAGTTTCGTCTCATCCTTGATCGTTGAGCTACAAAACTTGTTTTGTCTTCACAAATAAACTATTGCCTCTGTGCTCTATGCTCTATTTTCTTTTGTTTTCTTAATTATCCCCCAGTTCACGCCTGAAAGGCAAACCGCAAAGTAGAATGCCAAGTTAAGTTAACTAACGAATAAGATTGCCTCAACGAGATGTGGAAATTAAGGAACAGTAACTCTTTTAGTACTTCAGAGTTCTAAAAGGCTTTGGTATGCTCACAGAATAAATTTTAAACAGCCAGTACTTATGTGGGATAAGGGAGTTTCACAAACTTCATTTGCAGCGGTGCGGCGAAAGTGCGGTACATGACGAGATTTTGTCGACCGCCGAAATCCAAAAATTTTATCGGAATTTCGAATGAGAACCTGACGAAAAATTTCCCTTTAGATGGATTTTAATTTAAGCAGATTTTAAAGAGCTGGTAAAAAGACTGGTAGTTTTTTTAAGCTACGAGTTTATGATGAGCAGGTTTAAATGTAGATTCTTTAGTACATGATCAGTCAAAAGTCTAGAAGCGTGTTTCAAAATAAATATGAACAGAGAAATACTAAAAAGGCATTAGACACTCTTTTGGAACAACATCATTAATCTACGATCATCTTTAATGCAGCACTGCATATTTTTTTTAGTCTAAGCACAGAACATATCTTTTTATCACAGCAAATTCCTGTTTTACCGTGATTAGTTACCTCTTTGACAACGTAAGAGGTACCTCAGGGAATTAGCATTTCGTAGTAAATGGAAAATACCATTGATATGTAATGCTGTCCGTGAAACCTGATTCGGTGAAGCCCGATGACGAGGGGGGGGGGGGGGATAGGGGAGGGGGGAAGGGAAATCAAGCGTATGTTTGGAGCCGGCCTCAATGCTCGGCAAGTAAGGAACAAGTGACAGGCGACAGCGATTACTACACTTTATACTTTTAACAGCCACACAGCGTGAATTGTAAAATATTTTTTTATGCTCACTCATCTTTTGTTTTTGAAGGAATAATTGACGTGAATAAAATAAAAATGACGCAAATAGTGGCTAAATAATCTCGATTATTAGTTGGTTATTGGTCTCAATGATTGTCGTTGGACAACCAACGACAATCATTGAGACCAATATTATACCTACAAAGGTATTGTGTTCTCGAATCACAGTTGTAATCATCCATTCTAGTTTTTAAATGATTTCTATCATCTACAAACCGCGACTTTTATCATATACAAATCAAGATTTAAGTTAGTCGGTGAGACAGTTGCTTATTAATAATTTTTTGTAATTTATCAATCTATAAAAACCAGCGTACAGCACCTGTTTGGTATCAGTTTTAATGTTTAATATAGTATTTATGATTTGAATAAACATCATGTCAAAATAACTAGGACAACTTGACAATTAATCTTTCAAATCGATGTGACTCCAAAATAATTGTATTCAATAGTGAACTAGATATTCATAAGTTTGAGGGAACGTCGTGTTATTAATATTATCTTTGCATACGTCGGTTAGGCCTTAAGCCGCAGAAAGTAGCCCAGGATTTGCAAACATGGGTCGCTACTTAGAATACACGCTTCTTTCAAATACTTTCGTTTTGCTAAGGTTTTCTAAGACAAATACTAGCAAAAGACTTGGAGTATTAACGATTCATTTTGTTTCTTAAGTATTCTTATCTCTGTTTAGGATTTTTTATCAGTGTCCATCTATATACCTACTGATATCTAAATGTTTACCGTATACTTATTATTAAAACTTGAAAAACATTTTAAAAAAGGATAGTTGAAATTCTTCGAAAAAATGTAGGATGAGTTATTGCGGGTTAGTGATACGAAAATATCGCACTGCAGGAAAGCAATCACTTATCGTGAAACAATATGCAAACATTGTTTATCTACAAAACACTGTCTCATTTGTAAGTAGTGGGTAATCAGATGGTACATAACTTTTTGCAAAATATTTAGCCCTTTTAAACAAAACAAGAGTATCAAATAAACAAAATCCAGTACAAATTATGTGAATGAGATACATATACCATACCCTGCTTCTCTCCTCTCCAGTTCGCATATTCGAAGTAAACAAGACAACGTAAAAACAATTGTATTAATTAAGGCTTTAGTATCAATTTCGCTTGTTATCTGACTTCCCCCTGAAAGGCAAGCGCGATGTAATTAAGCCTCGGCCGGGTCATCGCAGATAAGATAAGACTCCTTATTGCTTGGTGGTTAAAAAACCTCGTTGGGAATGGATTATAATTATAACTCTGAATTTTGAGTTATTTGATGCGCAGTTGATTACTTGAAATTATAAGGTGTTATACGAATGAATGGTAATTGTTTATTGATAGCAATATAATGATTAGTTTGACGGGCTAGTTGGTCTAGTGGTTAGTGGTGATGACTGCTATACCGGAGGTTGTGGGTTCGATTCTCATCCAGGACAAATGTTTGATGACCACGATCATTTATTTTTTACTGTGTCGGGGTGTCTTTTGTCTATATAGAAATATATTAGTATGTTTTTCAGTTTTCTAGTACTTATAACATAGGTAACTGTAGTATACTAATTTGAGATTACATGGCGTTGTGGGAATGCTGAAGAATACATTCTTTAATTTTTATTTATACAGTCAATATTCAGAAATGATTGTCTTGAGCCTCTAATTTCTATTGTAGAACAACAGACAAATAGATAATTGTATTTCCAAGGTAGTTTCAATAATTGGTGTGAAAAACACACTTGTCTACACATACCTCACGTGTTGCTGCGTCAATAGAGCCTCCAACCTACTTCCGTACAAACTTTGAACCTTTACACAAACATAATTATTTCTAGCGTTGTGCCCATAGCCAAGGAACATAGGTATGTAGAGGGAAGTGGCTTTACATTGCTATAGTGACGAGTTCAGGTTTAACAAATTAATGTAGATTTTTGTTTTCTAATTTTTGGTCCTCTTTGCCGCTCGTCTTTTTTTTAAACGACTCCCGCACACAATTTAATCCTTGTATCGCAAGGGGTTTTACAGATATTCAATTCACATGCACAAAGACACCTAAACTCAGAACAAGTCTTTATGGATGTTGTTTACTTTTCATATGCAAAACGCGAAAATAGAACTAAGTCCGTATAATAGTTATATGTGAAGTTTATTCGTGATCTCTTGCAGCATGCACTGGTATATTGAGTACCGCTTCATTCTACTTCTCTGTTCCGCGGCTCCCGCTGACCCGGTCAATACTAATTGCTTTCGATTGAGCGTGGACCGCCTAACGCCTGTAAATATATTGAGTTACAAATTACAATCCCGACACAGCTTGACATTTCATCATTAGTAATATGTGATGGCCTTTTACGACCTGTAACGTATGGAATATCTAATTGCATAGTTTATTTGATTTATGACCTGAAACTTTATTGTCAGATTTATATTAGAATTTGATGTATGGTTCATAGACACGATTTAATATTGTACTTGAATATCAATACCTAAGTACTACTTGGCATTTACAAGACAGACGATTCTTGATTTATTATTCCCTTTATTAAAAAATGTATGTGTAAATTGCTGCAGCGCTATTTTATAAGGGTAAGAAACAACGGAGGAAATAGATCGATGGTCGATACGTAATGACTGCTTTAATATGCGATGGCGCAGCACGAAAGGCCTACAGCTGCAAGAATTAAATATACAGAGAAATAATTGCTGAGAGCTATGGCGTTCTAAAAGAAAATAAGAGAGAAATGGAGCTTGAAAACATTTGAAAGTCAAAGGTTTACATACGGAATACGAAAATTCTGTCAGAAATAATAACTAAGTGAGTATGACGCTCTTTGTGAGACTTTTGACTGAAAAATTGCGATGAAAATTTTTAGCTTCCTCTATTCGATATCTCTTTAAGGCTGTTGAAAGGTCAAGGACCAAACACATGAGAGTAGTGATCCCCCTTTAGAGAATGCGTCAGGCATTAAGTCTGCCATTGTACATTATTCGTATAAAAAAGCATAAATAAACAGATAAATAAATATACCAAGCTAGTAGTCGGTAGTCTGTTTTGACTATATTTTGACCCTCTACTAAACTCAGCACTTCCTATCGAACCTTTTTTTACAGTTTCAACTAACTTCATCAATTTCCATATTGCCCCAATATTCAAAAAAGCAAACAATTGAAGTGCTTTTAGTATCATTCTCGGTATACCCATGTGGTCCCTCGCTTGAAAAGCCTCACCTCGGTATCTCCGCCATACTTCGAGAGAATTTCATGCAACACCGTAACGGTCCAGTTCGTTATCCCGCATATCTAGGGTTGCCACACAAATACTATATTAACTGATTATATGTAATAGTTTTTGGTGTCCGACCAAAAACTTTCTAAATTCCATTCTATCTTCTATCCAACTACCATTGGGTCAAAAGGTTTGTTTAGGATGAAGATTGTTTTTTGTTTTTCCAGCAAATCTGCTGAAATAGTCTTTAAGTAGTGAGTTTTTTATAGATTATCAAAAACTAATAAAAGCTTTGCTTGTGCTAAGAAAATTTACTTTATATTTAGTTAAGATCACTTTAAATAAATAACAGTTCTTTTTTGTACAACAACTGAAAAAAATTGAGAAATTACCTAATAAAGAGTTTTTTTATTGTACGCTTAAAGCTAAGTTTTTTTCAAAACATATCACAATGGTATTAGTTAAACTAAAATCACTCACATTATGTAATGCGAAAATATTATTCTGTAACAACCCTGGGCACTTTCCGTGCTCTCTTGGCAGGCGGAGACCCACACGTACGCAGTATACACTTACATGCTACATTTATACTGCATGCAAAGATGGATGGCTTAATTAGGTAACCGGCTACCTACGTCCAGATTGATTAACCTCCGTTACTTCGCACTACGAACTAAAAATAAGAGAGTAAAGAACTTTCTGGAACCCTTTGTGATTCCTCTCGAGCCATGATCGCCAATACGACGTGCTATTGAGAAATTTCTAATAATAGAACCCAATAACGCGAACTGGGATTCCACGCAAAGACGGGGTTCAGAATTGTGTCCGATAAATATAAAATATACTCGCTTCAGCGGGAAAGTGGTGGATAATTGGAAATATGTGATAAATGGGGAATAAATATACTATTCAGAATGTTGATTATTGACATCGGTGCGTAAATATTTACAGATTTTGGTAGACCTCAAGTCGTAAACTCACTTAAAACTTAGCCTTAGCTCCTAAGTGAAACGGCCTAACTTTGTTAAATAAAAAATCGTCGCGTCAACTTTGATGAGGTTGTAAATATCGATACCGGCAGAATGTTATGAAAACACCAACTTCATTATCGGGTAATCGAAAAAAGCAATATCGTAAAGTAAAAAAAGTAAACAAATTAAAAAGTTAATAAAGTCGGTCGTGTCAACGAAGGTTTGATAACATCGCGAGAGGTACCAAGGTATCGAGGCTTTAAATAACCGTCAATCGATGATAATTAGACGCTCGAAGACTGCGGTCGTGGTACACGGGTACACCTGGTTTCTTAGAAATGTAGAGGCTACATTGTTGCACTATTGTATTGTTTACAACTTGGATCCATTGCAATCCTATTAACTTTAATTGTTACGTCTGCTATACAGACGATAGAGCGATTGTTTTAAATTTCCATCCGGCTCAATCACAAGTGAGATTTAACATTCTATTGTATTGTATCGTGAACCTTTTATTTATATACAAGGATATTTAATGCATCTCCTTTTCATTGCGTTGAAGCGTCTTGGTCTAATTGCGTCCAATTAATGTGCAACGCTTCGGTTGGAGCCTCTTCGATCGTATTACAATAAATCTATTACAAAAGTTGCTTCGTGTATTCTCCCGCTTATATTAAAGTCTTCATCAGTAAAAATTACTTAATAATTTTTCATCCAGTACATAACTAGACTGCCCGAATAGGCGAGTAGCATAGGTCTCTGTGCATGTGAATTGAATGTCTGTGAAACAAGGATACATCATCATTCCCCTGCCCTTATTCCAATTTTTAATAGGGCGGCGGCACACAATTAATAATTTAGCGTATATCTTCCTAAACACGTCTTTGTATACATCCCTTGGAGGGGACAGAGCACCTACTACCTCCCTGCTATTGTCCGCGCTCACAATTCTCATATGTATTGTTAACTGTACGTGTGTTAGCTGAAGATATAGCGTATTTAGTTTTGGCGTTATTTTCCTACACAATTGCTTCGCGACTAATGACACGTGTAAAAGTATTTGTCCGTATTTGGGTTGACTGTTATTTACGAGTTTTACTTCTGGTGTTTTTCGGTTTTAAAATGAGCGGATTCAGGTAAAAATATGTGAGTTCCTATTTGGCAACATGATACCAAAATTAGTCTTTAAATGTGTGAAATCGTTACGACATGTAATGCTCTCAGCTATCATTTGTTTTGTTGTGTCTGATAAAAATTATTAAACACATTAATATGCTCGTAAAATCATCATTCCCCTGCCTTTACCCCAATTATTCTTTGGGGTCGACGTAGCATGTCTCCTTCTTCCACACGTTCCTATCTGTCGTCATCTCGCAAGTAACAGTCTGTGCAGCCATATCATCTTTCACACAATCCCTCCATAATATGTCTATAAAATGATCAGTCAAAAAGAAAGTCAGAAGATCATAAAACTCAGACCAGACTTATAAGAATACTAACACGGATCCAATACATTATATTATTAACTCACGTAATTTATAATTTACCAAAGTTTGTCAGAAGTCTGATAAAAAAATATAGTCTTTATCTTTAATATATTAAGTAAGCATCTAAACGGCTGTTATAAATAAAACATTCTCAGTGAATAAAAATAGATCTAAGCTTTGTACTAAGAAACACAAAAACGAGACATCGATATTTGTGTACAGGTGACAACTCAATGATCCGATGCCTGAGACTAGTATACAAGCAACTACTGACATACAAATTATTAAATAGAGGTTCGTATAGAAATTGGTTGTTAGGGACAATGTCGTCTGGTGCTGTAGACTTGCGTTGCTCTACGTACGAAGAGCCAATCCAGACTGTATGTCTTCTTCAACCAAATTAAACGGGTAATTTCAAAGAGTTTTTCGCATCAAATTTTAATATCAAAAGAAGCCAATTCCATTTGCTGAGTACATACATGGACTGAACTTGATTTGTATGTAAGTACTACCAGCAGCAAAAGTTTAAAAAGAAGAACAATTATTGAATGTCAACTCACAAGTAAGCGCTATATTAAGTGATTGTAACTAGAAAACAAAACTGTATTGACAACAGAATTATACTGGCATTCCAGCAAACTTCACATTTCTAAATTTCACTAAAAACGGCTGCAAATTTTTCATTTTTTTTTTTTTCAGCTGTTTTTCCCGACTGTACGTACGAAAAAAATGAGTGAAATGGCCTCCGTACTCAGTAAGGGGTCGATCGATTTGTGAGAGGGAAATTGTAATTTCCTCCTTGTGATTAAATTTTCTGTTCAACTGTCATGTTTTACTTTTACATCGTTTTTGTTTTAATTTGAGTAATTTGAATGAAGAGGGAATAATATACTCGTAAAATAACGATGACAAAAAATGAATGAAAATGTGCAAAATGTTTTCTTTCTCCGATTGTGACTCATTTGAATAATTAAATAATATAAAACATAACTTAAAAATAAAATAAACTGAGAACGAAACTGCAAATAATAATATGTATGTGAATATAACTCCGGTCAATTGCAGTTTGACCAGAACAAACCTACCATTCATTTCAAAAGACCGAATTTTGTTATTGTAGAAATAATAATATGATGCTCCAAGTCGCTTTAACAACTACAAGTCTCACCTTTAGTGATAGGCCTTTCGATCTAGATAATAATGTACGCACTCTACTAATATACTTACATACTACATTCAATATACATGAACTACCAACAATACCAAGCTTTATTAAGCCATTAACCTTATAAAGAAGAATATAAGCGACGTTATTACGCAAAGGTCAAAGCTTTAAACATCATCAGTGTAAGACTATGCTCAGTGAATAATGTATGCTGGAATTACCATAAAAAACTAGGTTACCTATCTTCGCAACAACTTATTTTCTCGACGAAGCCAGCCTGAGATTAGTTTCATACTTTAGCATTAAATAAAATAACTTATAACTCCCCGGTTTCTGTGAGTTGAGAGGAAATAAGAAGGAATTGTGAATAATGAGTAGACTGTATTCCTAAAGGTGTCGTTACTGAAATCTAGAAGGAATATTTTATAACAAAATGTTGAAGTAATTTATTCAAAATTGTTTAGGTAGGTATCGTTGTTTATTGAAGACAACCATTTTATTATGTAACAATTTTGGAATAAATTAGGCAAATAAAATGTTAGTTTAAACCTTGGTTTCTGAAAAGGTTGATCAACACACAATTAATTTCTTCCTCCGGTCTTGTCGGAATGTCGTCCTATCGGGCTATGTGAGTAAAAGAATAGAGTGCACCTGTGTTTACGTACATACTTAATGCACTATAATATGCCCCGCGTAGCTTGCTGGTGTCATAGTAACACTAACCACCGTGGCCGAAATCGGTCTGGACTAATTACTAATAAGTACATCCATATGTACCTTTGTAGTTAAATGTACTACCGTATGTATCTATGTAGTTAAATGTTCTACAAATTCCACCACCGAAACATATCCGTAAATCTGTTCCCCATTTAGTGTAACATACGTTAAATACCTTCACATCGTCACCTAACAGGAACGTGAACTATGGTGACGTCACAATCCTCTTATCTGGAGAACCCTCATAACGAGTGGAGTTGAATTATAACATTTGTTCATTCATTGTTATCTTTGAGCTCTGCTTTAAATGGTTCCGTACGTGAAAGACTGCCGCTGACAGTGTGTCAGTTTTGGTATGCTTTTTATTTATTTTTTTTGAGAATTTTGGTTGGAAAAAAGTGAACTGTTGAATCATTTTTGTTTTAATTTTGTCTGTAACCATTTATTCTACATTTTTTGTTAACCATTCATTTACGAAAGATAAAAAAAAATTGCTCACTTAGCCGAAAGTTTCTTTTTCCTAGCCTGTGGTTTACCACTGCTGAGAGTTATATCGAAATATTTTTATCCATACAAATTACTTCAAATTCAAGCTCATCGCTTGCTTTGACATCTAAGTTTTTTAAATAATGAATCTATCCTAATGTCTTACACTACTACCCTGATATTTAATAAACTCTAAATATGTCCACAACTAACCGCCATTCACCAAAACATTGCTCACAGAACGTAAACTACAGTTTCCTGAAGGTTTCCTGCGTCCCATTTTTCGTGATCACAAATATATTCCATCTCAGTTCGGAAAATCTCTGAAGCCATTTCCATTATCCTGTTCCATTGAAGCTCAGCGTCGCATTGACACATTCGCGAAAAGGTCTTGTGGGTCCACAGATATTTTCACTTTAAATTCCAACAAAATGTTTGATGTAGGTAAGGTTTGCTGAGGTATTTTCGGCTTCTTTAGTATGGCATTTTTATGGCAGTTGTTATTATAAGTTTTATACTTAATATTTATAAGGAGATGTCTTGCGTAGTTTACTAGGGTAAGTTTTAAAAGATTTCGGAAAACTAAACCGTTATATTCTCGATCTGTCTGTCCGTGGCCAGTCACAACAGTGTAATCCAATATAGTGCTACAAAGATCTTATCGGACCAAAATCGGTCCTAATATTGTCTATGGAAAATCATCACTTTTGCCAGACAGTTTAGTTGATTCTTGTTGCAAATATGCACACCAACGCCCTGATGCTGATGTCATTCAAGAGCCAATGCTTGTAGCTCTAAATCATTTAATTACCAATCATAACGCTTGCGACAAGGTTTAGCCATTGTGTAACCTTTTTCGTATCTATTCGTTAACAAAAAGTTAGAATCTCTAAACAGAAGATGAGAAAATGCAATGCAATATTGCAATTTATAATGCCAATGTTTTGATAAAAGGTCATAGAAAAGTCAATAAAAGGTCAGCTTCAAATTGATTAGCATATGCTGGTAGGACACTTGAATGTTATGACGTACTACAAGAGAGACAGTGCGCCCACGCCTGCCATGTTGTCATGTTGAAAGGTTATGTGCCCCATATTATAGTTGGGTGGAAAGTCTATCGTATCTGTTAGAGTGGTTTGGGCTACTAAACAAAATTCTTCGGTACTGGGACGCTAGTAAAAATATGTGTTACTTCTTAATATTTTTAGCTTATCATATCCAAAGTATTTCATTTTTAAGTGAAATGGCATTTGAAGCTTCAATCTCATCTATAAGAGACATTTTACTATTTCAAGGCAAGTTTCAAATTGTACCAGTTGGATACCATCTATAGCAACATTAACAAAACGTCAACTCGTTTAACCGTTCACATAAAATTTTATTCATTTACTTTTTTCAATACTCAGCGACGTCCGCAAACTGACTTACCGAATAGAAAAACGAATACTTTCCGTACTGCGAAGTGCATTCGTTCATTTTGTGTCTGCAGCGCGGGAATTTAATGGTGGGTCGGGCGCCATCTTTTATTTTGTGTGGCTGCGGTATTGAGGGGCCGACTGCGGGACGTAATGACAGGTAATTGAGCCTCTACAGTTCACTTTTTGCAGAAAACTCCATATTTTATACTAATTGAATATTTTTATACCAATTAGTTTTACACAAAACGTTCACCTCATTAGTAGGGCTTTTTATCGGATCTTTTTATAGGATGGCAAAATTGGAACGAAATAATTAGTGGTTTGCGTTTATAGGGAGTCATATAAATTACAGATTTCTCGGAAAAAGGAGGATTTATTTTTACAAAACAACCGACATTGGCAATGGCTTGCGGAATTGAATTTTTCAAACGAAAGGACGTCACTCTGTGTAAATCTACAACACAATTCAAAGCGCTGCACTTTAGCAAATCTTTCATTGACAGAAGTTTAGTGAAATACTGTAATATTATGAAATGTCTTTGCAAAACCTTATTACCATAACAATTCAGTGTGTTAAGTTTGTCCTATATGCAAGCCTAAACGAATGATCAGACTTTAATTACACTTAAATACCACTAAAACTCGAATCCCAGCCATCCCAGCTGCAACTGTATGTTAATATGAAAGAAACAACGTAATTTTATTTTTGAGAGCAGTATTCTGAAAAAAAGATATAAGCTAAAATTTTTCCTTTCTTTTCCGTAACCAAAAGCGTGATAAATCTCACCGAAAAGCGAACTGAGGACAAACGTTCCTTTTCAGTTACCAACTAGAGTCTTAGGAACAAATCTCTAAGTGTTTTTGAGTGCATTTCTTTGATCTAACTTTATTTACCTTGAACCGAGTATAAGGAGAAATCGGGAAACTTTAAATGTGTTTTGTATTTCCTTTTACTTTGTACACGTGTTGCATTCGCTTGGCACTTTGGCAGTGAATTCCAGTTAGTAAATAGTGTAAGTACCTCTATTTTAAGATGGAAGCCATTTTCCTGTTCACTTAGTGCAGTGACAATAAAAAGGCACGTGTAAGAACTACCCATAGTCCTGAGAAAAGGAAAAAAACTTCAGGTTGCTTATGTTTTTTTAATGTTATACAATATGATCTCTTAGTATAAGTTTGACCTTTCCCTATCATATAAGCCACAAACATAACAAATACCTCTATCATAGCTGCAGGCTCTAAATATTCACGACTCCAACACGCAACAACAAATAAAAATAAAAACTTGAATAATCCACAACAAAACATGAAGCATCAGCCTTCACATATTTCTATTAATTTAGTGCGCAGATGTGAATGAATGGATATGAACGAATGGACGAATGAACGAACGAATGAGCACATTGCTCTTTCAGGTATTCATACATTTCGGTATTTACAAAAAATGTTAGAAGTTTTAAAAATGGGACCGTCTGTCCAATAGACTCTTTCTCAATATTCTGCAGTGCTGGCTGTAAAAGATTAATACACGAACTATTGTATGAACGTGAAAAACTGCAACGATTTTTCTCCCAGTGAGTTGGGAGCGTATATTGGAAAACAATATGTCTTTTTAGTCAAAACCCTTTTGTTCCCGGCTACCGCATCCACACAAAAAGTTTTAATTAGAAGAGTCCGTAGTGTTGAAATTGAAAAATAAAATTAAAAACCTGCAACGTGCGAGTCTGGTTTTGCGCTATAATACTGGATTTATTTCATTGCTTATTGTTTGCAACGATACACAAAATCATTACAAAAACAACTATAAATTGACAGATGGACTAAAGGACAGTTTCAGCAAGGTGTTAAGGTACTGAACACTAAAGTGAGAACTGATTAAATAATTTTCGAACGCCTTATCCTCCTGAAAATAAAAGTCTATTGAAGGCAACAATTACAACGCTAAACCTGAACGTCGACAATGATGTTCAAACGTGATTATTGTCAAAGTCGGCGGCAGATAAATGGATTGGATCGTATTACGGCTGTCACTCTGTTCGAGGAACTCGCGGCACACGAGTCCGATTTCCGAGAAGTGGCGGATTTCGATGAAAGTGTCACGTTAACCACAGTATAAGCACACAGGTGACCACAGCCATTTCTTAAACATAAATGCCTACAGCCGCGCGGTACATAACAGCCATAGGGCTTATTTGAGACGACAAACGAGACTTATTCGCGATATAATACGATATATTATTTCTCTTCTCCCGACGCGGCGACGTTTCCATAGCCATAGGGCTCACCCACAGCATTTTAAATACATCAACACCTTTCGTTCGTTACTGCGACACGCATACGGCCTTACCATGCCACGGTCATGCCGCGATCGGATATCGTAGGCATAACTCACATTGCGCCCGTTTGTATGAAGTCCTTATACTGTATATATTATTATACTGTGCGTTAACCATATAGGCTTACCTACATAAGGGTAAAGTAAATCACAGAATAAATCAGATTAATAGTCCATGAGCGCTATCAGATTTATAATGGCGCAGAATGTAATAAATTGTGACGACTGGAAAACAAAGTAGCTTGAACACAGAGTTGAACTAAAAATCAATATTCTAAATGCTTTAAAAAAAATTGGCAGATCGTAAGTCTGCATTTCTTCATTGGATCGAAACACTCGATTGTGCACTACTAGTTGCGTATTAACCAAAAACACATTTCATTAAGGCTGAAACAAACCGCAATAATAAAATAAAAATACATCCATCAAATTGAAATCCGCAGACAAAGTTAGGAACAAAAAGAAGCCAATGAAAATCAACTTTGTATTCGCCGTGTGCAAGACTTCAGTAATCGCCGCGTTGAGACGGCTCGGCGGCAAGGACCATTAATTAAAAAAGTTGCCACCCGCAATATTGGTGCGTGAACACGAACTCGCAAGCGGATTAACTACAGAACTTTCTAATAAAAAATCAACCTTAATGTGGTATGATAAAGTTCAAAGTGGATTGCGTCGCCAGGTAAAGACGGACGGTTGGTTGAGTAAAGTTGCTAACGTCAATTATCCGAGTTACAATCCACGCTTCGATTATTAAAACCTTCGATCAGTTTGTTTTGTGAATGCTTGAGCTGGCGGGTGCCCGTTTAATTTATAACGTGGAATGCTTCAACATTTTTTTTATTTTTAGTGGTTATCTAGGTTTAAAATAAGCAGAGCTTGTACTATGAGTACTCGACAACTGATAAACATACTTACATACATCACAAAATATTTTTTTCTACGTGGAAATCGAACCCAGAACAAACAAGCTCATCAAATGTTTTATTAGTAATCATAATATTAAAACAATTTTGCAAGTTATTTTAATGCATCATCAAACACAATAAGACTGCCGAAATCTGACAATGATTTATTGGAGATTTTGCTCATAAAGAATATTGCAGGTAATTGCAATCAAAGATAACAAAATATATATAAATAGAGTTTAGCTTTTAATGTTTGTATTTAACTGAATAAATATTGAACAGTTAACCCATTTCCTTGAACACTTCGTTAATGATAGATGTCGATTGCTTTTGAAAGGTTAACGTTGAAAGATAAAATAATTGTAAATTTCTCAGCACAATCCAAATTGGCTACATTAACACGGAATGGCGGCAATTATCTTAAATTGGAACTTTGATTAAAGTTGCAACAGCTGCGACGATAACAAGCTGTTCAATTCTAATACATTCAGACAACCACTTGAAAGCAGCAAAGTGACGTGAAAATACGGAATTTATGATGTTAATTCTAATAAACAACATAAAATGTCGTGGTGGCCTAGTGGTTCTATGCATGGATTTGTATCCACGAGGTGCAGGTTCGATCTCCAGCTCAAGCAAGTACTAATGTCGCTTTTTTCAAAGTTTAAGTACTTTCTTAATTATACTGACAAACGTAAAGGAAAACAACGTGAGGAAACCTGGATTCCAAATATTGGAATCTAAAGTCGCCAATTCGCAGTGAGCTAGCGTGGTGATCAATGCTCAAACTTCCTCTATATGGGAAACCGCCTTTGCCCAGCAGTGGGACGTATATAGTCTGGTTTATTTATTTATAAATGCCCTGGGAAGAGAAACATGTGACGCACGATAAATCGATCTTCTACAGTCCTAACATATTTCACAAAACTATTCTAGGTAAGGAACAAAGATACGTATATTACAAAAATAACTAATATGGTCCTTGGTAACGCAATTTACGAGTAGATACAGGTTATACAACGTTGATAAAAGCGAGAGGCATTAAATGAAACCACATATTCTGTATATCATTATAAGGCTACACAACAAAAATCAAATCAATGTAAGCAATAGTTTAGTCACAGGATATTTTTTTAGTTTTTTTTTAGTTTGAACATGCTGTATCTTCCTGATTAGGTGACTAAGTTTTATAGGCATAGTTATCTAGTTGGCTCCGGTTGGGTCCGAAATTAGTCGGGCTATCCCGATAAATACGCGTGAGTAAACCGTTATAACGTTTTAAGTATGAATCATCCTCACGAATGTTATTATAAAAATATTGCTTACATTGATTTGATTTTTGTTGTGTAGCCTTATAATGATATACAGAATATGTGGTTTCATTTAATGCCTCTCGCTTTTATCAACGTTGTATATTAGATGTTTGAAAGAAAAAATCAATAAATAAATTCCTTACAATTTAACATTACCTACCAATAGGAGCAAAGTGATTAAAGCACGCTTCCTTGAAGGAGATTAGTTTTCCAGTCGGTAGGTACTTACGAAGTGATTCGATGGTACATCTAAGGGAACATCCAATCATTCATGAATATTTTATAGGCGTTACACTGGATGTGGGTAGCATATAAAAAGGTCGCCTTCCCCGAACGAGCTGTTTATTTATTTAACAATATTAAGTTCTGTAATCGTGTTGTTCTTATTTGTTTTAGTGAAATTGTTTTTTAGAAGATTGTGACGGGTTGGGAATAGACTGTTACTGGGTGAAAATTATGTCTTTTTCAGATGAAGTAGAAGTTTCTGGGCTATTTCGGACCCATATTCGCGAACATTTTTTTTTTGGTTAGACTACTTAGGTTAATTACAATAGTTAATCTACATTCGGTTTAATAAATCATCGTAACAGTCTACGACACTTGACACAAACGAGAATCTTCTTTAAACCATCGGTGAACTCTAACAGGTCAACTTCCACTTCCACTACGGCAAGCATATTCAATAATATTCATGTAGGAGTATGTCACACAACATACTTCACTGTTATTTTATTAGAAAACCCGCCAGAGCCAAACATAATTAGCTCAATAATACAATTATCGCTAATTAGCTTATGGATTAGCGCCCACAATCAATACGTTTGTAAATATGTGTGTATGGAAATAGCTACAAGAATAAGGAAGAAACAAGTGAAGCGTACCGAGGACCTACCACGTTCGCTCAAAGTAAAATTAGTAACATTGTAGAAGAGAGACGCCACGCTACGCCATGTATAGCGCTATCTCGCTTCCACACCCATCACAATATTACTTAAGAAGTGGTAGTGGTTCAGATTCCCGAACGCCGGCGGCTGTAGTAATTATGTTGTATCAGACAACACTTAGTGGGAGTCGTTCGAAATAGAATTATTTGTAAATAAATCTCTATTGTCAAAATAGTTCGGAGCTATTGATACGATCTATAACAGAAGTATATTATTTTCTTAGAATAGAACAGTTGTTTTTCTAATCAACAATAATTAAGTACCTACGACCACGTTCGTTGCGAACAGTAAGCAAAAAAAAGAGTTCATCATTCAGTTGTGTTACACTGAACTAAGTATACATACAATAATGAAAAATGGATGATAAATCAACCTAACTTAAGTTTAACACCGAACAAAGAACAACTGACATAAACCTCAAAAAACAAAAGAAAAATAACATTTCTATCAATATCTCGTTAACGTCCACTTCCAAAATCATCACTTAGCTTGTAAAATATGGGTCGAAGCTAATTTCCCTGAAGGGCACCGCCCGATTGTCGTCCATAAATCTATTGGGACTTTGAAAGGGCCAATTTATTAGGAAAATATTTCCACTTTAATGGAGTCACGCCCTGGTAGCGACATCAAGACGTTTTTAATCTGTTTGAGTTGCTCGTTTTATGTATTTATTAGAAATACATACTTCTGGTCAAATTGGTCCTTTGTTACGGAAGAGTCTCGAGACTCATTAAACAATTTGGTCTATTAACTAGTTATGTCTCTTAAGTGTTTATTCTATTTGTTTTGTAAGACAATATTATTGTTGAAACTAATCAGATATTAGTTGCAAAAACCGAAACATAGTATCGAAAAAAAGTCGATTCGTATTTTCTGTACTGAAGCAATCTGTCTGGCCACAAAATCCCAAATGATTGAATGATAAACAAAACATTGTAGACATCAAATTATCGCCGGATCATATTGTAAAATAATAAAACAAGAGTTGGAAATATACGTATTCAATTTGTGAACTCTCTCCGTACTATGTTCATTCAAATCAGGTCTGTTGCCGCTGTGAGAGCGAGATGAAGCTATGCTCGATGTAGCGCGCTTTCTCGCTTCCACAGACTCTGCAATCCTATTTTAAGGTCCCGCTTGAATAAGTTTCCCTGTTTCCCAAAGGTCGACGCCCTTTAAGACGGGAAAATGACAACTTTTGAAATTGTATGAAGTGTTTTCGCGTTATTATTAAATACGTAATTGTTTATATTTCAGATGAAAGGTTTCAAGACGCTGAGTTCTATTTTAATTAATGTAATAGGGACTGTGAATGAAGTTTGTTATAGGAAAGTAGGAAGGAGGATTATCTAGAAAATAAATGGGTTGTGATAGTGACGAAGTTTAACCACAATGTAGAATTTGAAACTGTACTGAAGTATCTAAGCTAAAATTAATTTTAATTTTTTTTTTGGGCATTAATAACCAATAACTTTGTTCAGATTATCGTATTATTTTAAAGTTTTGATGTTTGACACAAATGTGTTCTTAGCTATCAGATAAGAGACTATTTTGTTAGCAAAAGTTTTGTAGATAGAGTTCGTCAACACATGAAACTCAGAAAACACGGATTCTATTTCACTTTCATAGATAGCGATTCAGACAAATATTTGTGCCATGCATGAATTGATTGAAATCCTTAGAGACTTGTTATGCCTTGTTACCATATGAGCAAAAACAAATGATATATTACCAGCCTGTATAACATACTGGTACCAAACTGATGGACAAAGGCTTTATTTCCATATTCAAAGTTTTGCTTGAAATCAAATTAGACTTTGAATACCTCTTCCGTGCAAGGAAAAACGCAAAAAAATGGTAATTCTGAAAAGAAAATTTTGGTTAATGTTTTTAAACTTTCACGACTTGTACACATATTTTAGACAACAATCGGGTCTTATTCGAGATAAAACTGGATAATTCAGAAAAAGTAACATTGAATTATATCGTGAATAAGACCCGTTTGCTGTCTAAAAAAATTTTGATTTTTCCGTACAAAATTTTCATGTCATATTTAATAACTTGTATAAAAGGACCAATAAATACTTAGTCATGGTTGTGAAGGCATCACGTACACCCATATTTAGTTTCACATGGTGTGTAGCGGTGCGGCGCGAAGTGTCGGTGCATGGGATAACTACATTAATTACAATCATTAGGAGCGAGGCCTGAGTGGGTGCGCCTTGGATACGTTCTTGCGTGGCCATGTTTGCTTCGTCTTGCTTACTATATATCGGTGTTACCCTACTTATATTATAAACGTGAAATTTTTGAGTAGGTATGGATGGATCTTACGATAGTATAGTGAAACATAACTTACGGACCCGGACGTATCAATTTTTTTTAAACTTCGCCACTTGCACACATATTGACCACGGTCGGTGCAACTCGGTCGAAACGTCGGGAGAAAAGAAGTAATGATACGTTCGTTAACATTAAAGTATTCTCCACATTCCCTGCATCATCCAAAACTTGACTGCTAGAAAATATTTATGTAAATTTTAATGTAATTCATGTCTAAGTCAAAACCTTATTTTGAGAGCAGCTTAAAGTAAAAGGGATACAACCCTCAGGTCTAAGTTAATCATAATCAATTTTGTCCTCCTCATTAGAAGTGCTGGTCTTAATTTTTTGTATTATCTCCAACCGTAGTCGTCGCTAAGCCCAACATCAAAACTAAACGCCCCGAGAACATTTATATTATATTAAACTCTAACTTGTAAACAATAAGGTCACAATTACATTTACTTGCTCTTACATTATAATAAATTATTACATGAATATTAATAGCTAACTGAAATTCTATCGCAAAGGATTTGTTACGCCAAAGCAACGTGTGCAGAATGTTAACATGCTAAAGGTAATTACCAACATATACAGTAATATATATAGCTAGGTATTCCAGAATGTTCGCCCGCACTTTGTCTTAATTGGAATTTGTAGAACGCTGAGCAAGAATGTCTTCTTACTATTACCGATCAGAATAGTTTTATACATGAACGGGTGGATTCTCGACAATTCTAAACTGTAGTTTTGAAACTGTTGAACCTTGCTACAATTTGTATGGAAAGCTGAAATATTTTCAGACCATCTGTTGATGAAATTTAAACTTTAAATTAGCATTTCAGTGAAATTAATACCATACTAGCTACGCACGGGTGAAATGCTGATGAATTAGACATATACAGCTTCCTCTTGAATTACGCTACCTATTAAAAAAAATCGCTTTAAATTCTGATGCGTATTTTTAAAGTTTTGATCGGACATACAGACAGACAGCGACTGCGACTTTGTTTTATACTATGTTGTAATAGATAATTATGTATGATACAATGGGTCGTTTCTACCAAATCAAAAAATGTACGGATAATACTCAAATTCAAATAGCATCATTTCTGCGTCACAACAGAGCGTCTTTTTTTGTCACACTGTATCACAAAAATATGTATTGTTTTGTTTAAAAAAAAAGTAAAAATACTCAATTTGTCAATGCTGATGAGAACTTGACAGGTGATTTTTTATAATAACTTTCGTGAGAATGATTCATATTTAAGAGATATATAACGGTTTACTCACGCGTATTTATCGGGATAGCCCGACTAGTTTCGGACCCAACCGGAGTCCTTCGTCAGTTCGACTCGCGACCCCGCCGCCGCGTCAGCTCATGATTAAGGACTCCGGTTGGGTCCGAAACTAGTCGGGCTATCCCGATAAATACGCGTGAGTAAACCGTTATATATCTCTTAAATTTGACAGGTGATGGCTATTTATAGTCTTCAGCAACCTTCAAAAAACCAGAGGTAACATTAACAAAAATGAAAATAAATAAACTAACTAATAAAAGCTTAGCTCACTTGCCTTATAGCAGTATCATAATAAAATTAATTAAGCCAGGCTTTACTACGACTAGTCGCTTTGAATATTAAAAATTCTTGGAAATATTAATTTAGTCTCAATTTTATTAACACTGAGCTTCAGTTATGTGGGTGTTGACTTCATTATCACAGAATGGTTTCTGGGGGCATAAAGAAAATAAAATTAGTTTTGCATAAATCCCACGTTATTAGGTAAGACCGTGGATTAATTTCGCGAGTATTTCATTGGCTTAAGTTTATTTCCATCCACAAAATTTGTACTTTAATATATATTTTTCCTATTTGTTAAAAGATTTTACGTGTCTTATCAAAATGGAATCACAATAAAGAAAAAATGTGATCCATATCACATCGTATATGACTACTAAAAACATTACATTCCTTTGATATCTATAATCTGATACACATACCAAATATAAACTTTCTCTTATTTTCATATCATTACGAATAGTAACGAACATCTCTCATCCTCATTTCTCATATTTGCGACCACAAAACCGACGCTTTATCTCTGTATATCGACTATTTAACCCGTCCAAAAACCTTAATAGAAATACCGAATTTGCCCGTAAATTACGCGATCCCTCAGTTAATGAATAAGTGATGAGGGCCATTCATGGACACCAGTGACCTTTGCCGATTACAACTTATTTACGGTGACATAAAGGTCAACTGCCAATGTATTTCTGGGTCATGGTGTTCTGTGGATTTAGGCAAGCCATTTTTCATTGAGAGGGTTGTTTTTGAGATGTGCAAATCCTATAACACTCGGGCTTAGAATCATAGATATTTGGTGGTTTTACTGCTGCTGCTACTGGTGTTTGTTTGTATCCAAAAATATTATGCAATCAATTTTTTCCTGAACAGTTATATAACAACAGATGGCCTGTGTTTTTTTTTGTTTATCTTCAATAACGTAAAAATATCCTACAAATAAATATAAAACATGCTGATATTTTATACAAATGTAAATGCAAATTAGAACTAAAAGCATTCAAACAACATTTCATTTACACTGCAGTCTGTATATTTCTGCCCATCCCTCCGAGACTCTCACACAATGTATTTGATCACGTTAGCCGGGTGTGGAACTGTGGATTGTTGGAGGTAATCCGCGCCGAAGCTAGCCAGACTCGAATTAGCAGCCTGCGCTCCCCAGGGCAAACGGGCAATGAGAAATACAATGTATACTGCACCTTGTTTATTCAAATAGTTGTGTGTAAATCATGCTGCTGTTTATAAAGTGCTTGATTTGGTGTTTGTGTTTTGTTTTTGTCAGATGATTTTTTGTGTCAATTATTGTACATATTGAAGGGTTTTAGTTATGAATAATTTTGGGTAAATATTTTTCTTTTGTCCCGAAAACACAACTAGACTAAAGTACAGGCAATGAAAGTTACACATAACGCCAAAATTTTGCGACTACGTTACGTCACAAGCCTCTTCCCGTGAACTTTAAAGCGGCATTTTGATTTTTTTTGGTTCAGATAAACGCCAAAATACGTATCTTATATTATTATGATTTTTTCATTATCTACTTGTCGGACTAAACCGATTTTTACTTTTCTTACCCAGCCGTATTATTGTATCTTATGTAGCTTGAAAGTATCTTAGTACTTAGAATTTGATTATAAAACTTTACACTTATGATTTAATGAGCAAACGTTGAGGGCAATGATTGAACGTAGCAAAGGTGACTTCAACAAGATTTGTAATCTTATTACAAACTAGTAAGCAAATATTAGCTTATAAACTTAACTTGTGATCCCAACGCATTAAACTTATAACTTTGATAAATCTAATGTAGTCAAACAAAACGAATAATTAAATTATGATGAGATACCGATAAAAAAAGTACGCATCATAAAATAAAATAATATATTATAGAGCTATAAAGAACTTTATTGGCACATACAACACCTTTAGATGACATTAACAAGAGGGCGGTAGTGCCGAATTAAATCGCGCTATGGTACAGTCTGTAGCGGTCATAAGTGTCTGCCACACACTGTCATCTTCTTGTAGTTATACTGTGTGACGAGGAAATGTTTGCGTTGACGTCACGCACACTTGTATACGCAGTAGCATGCAAGCGAATATGATCGTTGATGTGCAAATGGACTTATGGCCCCAGACTGTACCTTTAGCAAAATGAAATAAATAATTATGTCCGAGAATCCCTCATTTCAAGGCACTTTTTGCTGACAATGTACAGATTATAGCTGACTGCTCAAGTCTGTAAGCACCTTTAGCATTCTTAATTGAATACGTTAGTTATACAGCTGTGTCTGAATACAAATATGATTCGCGGTTCATTGAGTTAACTTAATTGCTTTAATTAAACGTTTCTTCGGCGGGTGTGACTTACGCTCCGAATTCTATTTACATGCAATTAGTTGAGAAATCTAATATTAGTTTTGTTTTGCTAAATGTACATATTGTACATTTAGGTTTGACATGAAATGAGAATGAATTATTGAATTTATGTATGCGTCCTCAATTACGCAATTAAATGTATTTTCTTTCTTTTCTTTCTTCTTTCTTTCTTTCAAATGCTGCAAAATTTTGATTAGTCGTTGAAACTAATTTAATCGGAAAAAAATAAAAGTAAGACTGACTGTTAAAAGTAGTCGGCTTTTAAATGCTATCTTTAAAACCTTTGGAACATTAAACAAACAACATTGGTTAAATAAGAATATCTTTACCATTTGACATTTTCTTTTTTACTGCATACTTAATATTTTAGGAAAAATTGCCAGGCTTATCTAAAACGTACATAGGCATTTCTACTGCCTACCCAGTACACTAAACCTACACAGACTATTCGATTTGATCGCACAAATATTGACGAAACTGGGCACCTAAAAATATCCATATAAAAAGCAAACAAAAGTAAAAAACACATAGTATAACAATCAATCGAAGTGGATATTCTGTATCTACATTTCCACACACCGGTACAATGTTCTCCCATTATTGCTAACCAAAAAGGTTTCGATAAATTGCTAACCTTATTTTCGCATTGTTTGAAGTCTGTTTGATATTAGTCATAGTTTAATATTGATCTATTTGGCCCGGTCGTTGACCTTAGAGAGTAAACTTTGTTTATTATGGAACGATAAAAGGGTATTAGGTATTTATGGATTTTGGAATTCCGAGTAATGGACAATGCGACAGGTATTCTGAATATTCTAAGGAAGATTCTGTATTAATTAAGAGCAAAAAGAATATTCACTGAGAGTAGTAAACAGACTAGTCAACATAAGCTTAAATATCATGGTAAAGGTTCCATGCTCGGATTTTTGATGTTTCTGGTTCGAACAATATATTTTGTGATGTAGTTATGTGTTCCTCATGAAATAGCTTTAAGGCATTAACAGTTGCCATTAATTAAAGAAAACATCTTGAGAAAATTGGAATCTCAAAACTACTGTAATTAAAGATCGCTTAACTAGAATTAAAAAAGTAACGTTCCGATAAAGACCTGCTTGATGTAGATATATTTTGATTTTGATCGAGCTCGTTTTTTCACTATATGTAAGAACGAACTTGACGCTTGCCAGCCAGTTCCTTTGCTTGAACTTGGCTTAACACGCTGCCTTAGTCTAGATTTTGTCGAACAGTGAGTCAATGATGACAAATAACAATGACAAGTACGAATTTATTAAACTTTCCTAGCAAATTTAATACGAATAATTCTGAGTTCAATGGAGGAGGAGGAGGTTAAACTTTTATAAGTAAAAGATTATTTTCCTTCAATAAATTCTGGTAAAGTTTTGGTTGAAGCATCAAAGGTCAACCGAGGTTAAATGGCACTTGTATACAGGGTGTACGCGTTAATGTGAGTAAGCACGGCATGCTCCAATACGCAGAACTTTGTTACATTCATGTAAATACTACACGCTTTGTCAGATTTTGTGATTTGTTTCAAGACTAAATAAATCAGGGTTAATTATGAATGTATTTGTGGTTTACGTGGTAGGAGATGTTTTGAAGCCTTATGCAATTGTATTTTATTTAGCAAAATTACTTAAACAATTTATTTTTGTTTTAAATGAGCCGCAAGCAAATAATATACTTTTTCCACTTAACCTGTTGTTACTTTTGTTACATTTTGTGAAGACTGGCCAAAAACTTTATATCGTAAACAATTGACAGGAAAAATTGCGGTGAATAGACATAAAAACAGAATTACTTTCCCTGTTATTACGTATATACAGTAACGTTTTGTGACATTACAAAGTGTGAATAATGCCCATTGCGTGACGATTACAGCAGTTGAAGTTCTCACGCTACAGGAAGCAAATATTATGTAGAGTAACGCCTTTTGTTCAATAAAATGATTGTTATAAGTTTATTGAACTATTAAACGTTTACTGCAATGATATGAATAACAATATAATTCTTGGAATTTTATAAATAAACGATTTTTTTTACCAAAATAAATGAAAAAATCAAAGTTTTTATAATGTTTATCGTGCCAATTGTGTGTACCCTGTATCATGTATGACACAAATAAATTGTTTTGATTTCTGTTTGTTACGTGAAATCTATTTTTTTTCTGAAATATTACACATACAATATTATGTCAATCAAAATACAATAGCTCTACTAGCTGACAATATATTCATTCTTAATGTTCTTTAAGAATGTGAAATAAATGTCATAAACTTTATTTCCTACGTTAAGCTGCGTGTTATATAAATTTGAATTAATTTCGAATTGCTTGACGTATCAAAATCTTTTCAGTATAAATTATCCATACAGCTATATGATTTGACTAACATAAACATAATAACTCTAACGTTCAGTTTCAAGTTCAAGGTTGGGCATTAAGGTCGATACGATAGCGAGGGGCGTTTGCTTTGCGTACCAGTTCGCTACGCATAGTATTAACTCTTGACTTTCTTAAACGTGATACGGAAAAGAACTGTTAGGTAATGGACTGAATTTCAAATTCAAAATCAAAAGTCAGTCAAATTAGGCTACAATGGCCGGGGAGTTTGTTGCGCCGTTTCTTCTCCCGTAGCGAAAACTCAGCAATCGGTGAAGGATGGGCGATGGCTAGTTGTCTATTATCATTTTCACATTCAAAAAATTGCTACACTGTAGCTTTGTATTTCGCCAATAAAAATTAATATCCTTTAAAATAGTAATTCAGTTCATGGTAAAAGCAAACATACCTCGTATGGGCTTTTAAATATTTTCAAATGAAGTAATCAGTTCAATAAATACAAATAATTTTTATATTTATTGGATAAAAATACCCGTAATAAGCAAAAATCCAAGCTTATTTTCTTCGTTTCTCTTTGACTCAAGCTCTTACATAACATTAATAACAAATCACATGGTCAATGAATTTCGATTGATACGAAAACTTCTCCGTGGTACAGCTCAAAGCTTTGATAATATTTGTATACAAAATAAATACAAATTAAACATACATTTCAATTAGTATTTTGTTGTGAAACCTTCTAGCTATTCAAGCAATTAAGTAAATGCTAGTAGTACTAATAAGAATTTACTGCTTTAACATTTGTTGAGAACAAATGTTTTTATCTTTTGATTCACGGGATAACTTCAAGGGAAGATACCCGGTCCTTTTTAAAGGCATGCACATTGACAACTTTAATTTAAAATTTGATGAGGCACCGACCAATGAGTATTATTATTCTTGTAAAGACACAGCTGTAATTTGTATATTTACCTCATGCAAAACAAAAAATCAAATAATATAAATATTGAATTCTTTGTATTATATATTCGAAAGTATATTATTGCTATCGATCAGATCATCGTTAGCTCTTGAAGAAAAGTAATTATTTTGTCTTCGGGCCCCAACTTACATTCAAGTAGTGATTCAATTTTCTTTAACGCTTGCAAATGCATTCCTTAAAAAATAATTCAATTCGCTACTTACTATGCCCAAAAAAGACCATGTTTTATTAATAATTAACACTTAGATAAACGATTTACTTTTGAATAAAAAATAATCTAAAAGTTTTTCTTTTATTTTCAGATATGCTGAGAAGATAACTATGTAAGTAAATGGTATTATATGTATACCCGTACCTACCTATATATACCATCTCAAATTACTTTATCTACATAAAGATCTTTTAAAAGAATTAAATCAAGTATAAAAAAAATACAGACTTAATAGTTTTAAAACATATTCCATTACTGAATGAGCATATAATATGATTGTTACAAAGCATGTTTACGAACAAGCTAGCGTGAAGGAAAAATACACGGATGAGCAAGTTTGGACAATAAACGGGGATTTATCGAGACGTGAGTAACGACCAGCTTGTAACACATTTCTACGAGAAATTCGCTTTTCACAGAATGTTCAATGTATTTGCGAATTTGTGTTGGACGGTATTTTTAAAAGAGCTACCCGGAATCCTGGGATTTAAGTTAAATTTAGTGTGAGCTGTCTTTTGTTTGCAAATACTTTTACTGTGGTATTACTTATGTGGCAAAAGCAAAGCGATATAAAATGTACACATTAAAATAGCTTCATCCTCATCATTCCCTTGCCTTTTTCCCAATTACTATTTGGGGCCGGCGCAGCATGTCTTCTTCTTCCACACGTTCCTATCTGTCAAAATAATAGTTTGTACCAAGTACATATTAACGTGACAATTACTTTGACGTATTGTATTAATTAACATGATTTTGATTTGACGTCTTCTGGGGACTGTTATTAGCTAGGGAATGTTGGCTCTACAAATCAAATACGATCACCAAAATATAATTCTAGTTAAAACTGACAATCGTCTTAGTAATATAAGCAAGTTGGTTTATTTTATTCATTTAACTTTAGATAACCATTTATCAACGTTTAGTATAGTAAGTACATTTACATTACAGAACAAAAAAGTTCCTCAAAAACCAACAAATTTCATCGTAACAGAAAAACAAAGAAACAAACACTCGTAAATATCAGAGCAGACATTAAAAAACATTACACGAACGAACAAAAGTAATTCTAAAACATAAGGCTGTTGAATCATTCATAGCCGATCCATTTATAACGGCTATTGATTAACGATTTGTCAATCCGCGTTAATATTATATTAGCCGGCTCTGGAAGAATGGACTAAGTGTAACTTGTAGGAGCATTCCGCTCATAATGTAGAGCGGAGTGAATAAATTATTGTGTTATTATTGAATTGTTTTAAAAGGGTTTGTAAAAAGTTCGACTGATTTGCTATTGAAGATGTTGCTATTTACTAAACTCTGAATTGATTATTTCCTTCGCCTTTACGATTTTGCTTTATTTTATTTTATTATACTCCGTAAAATACTTTTTTTGCAACTTATATGTGGAATTAAATGGTCTATTGAATCCAACATAAAAGTATAAAAAACGTAAAAAAAAACACTTAAAAATGCTTATGATGTTTATGTTAATATTTGACACCATAGTTAATAATTGACAAATATTTTAGTACTTGTGCGGCAATAGTTGAGCGACCTCTTGTATATTTGTAAATCCATTATAAAAAAATATAAATACTCATCGAAATTAATTGTCCACGGGGCAATATTTTCCTTGTCAAAATATGACGTAAACACATAACATAAGGTGACATTTACCGGCAATGGAGGCTAACCTTTAGCAAATACCATCGTCATTTTGTTTGACAAACATTGGGGTTGAGTTAGTCAGGCCGCACACCAGGTAGCCTATCACAAACCCTCAAAGTATGGCTATACAATAACGCACTACATATCGCACTTCCTCTACCGGAACAATCTAACTTATAGTAGAGAGTCGAAGCGGTCGCCATTAGCGCAATCGATGTGGAGGATTATAATTGACAAAAAAGTTGTGATAAGACCCCTGTCCAGCACAGAATAAGACGTGCTACAGACAGCCATAAGGCACCTATACATTTACCAACGTTAGCATGTACTCAGTACCGCATGCTGGGCTAAAACACGTGCTCCACGCTAATCAAATCGAAGCCTGACCGCACATCAGAGCAGCAAAGATAACCGAAAATACAAACACTATACCTATTCTCTTTCCCGCATTTTCGATTGATATGTTTTCGTCGCTCTTAACGAAATCGCTGTATGCTGCTCCAGTGTGCGGCCTACCTTACATACAATTATCGAAATTGTGGGTGAAAAGAATATATTTTTCGTAGCTTCGAGAGTCCCGCGAGAGCCTCGAATGTCTTACCCGTATCTCTACATGATTGCCTCGAGACGTAGACTTTGGCTGTAAATTATAAATCTTTTGGATTTGGATATTTATGTCATAAATTATTTCGATTTTTATTCTTCGGTTTCTTAGAAGTAGATTCCCTATAGAAAACCTACATTAGTCTTATTTTCACACATAAAACCTTTTTTTTTCGTCGATAACATTAGTTCGAGTTTTTACATATCATTATTTCTATTTAGTTACATATATTATGACGTACATGTATGCTCACGTGTTTGTACATAGCGACATAACAACAAATGTCAGTATTGATACTGCTTTGTTTTAAGTCTAATAACATAAACTTGTCATTTAAGTGATTTGAAGACATGCTTTTGATTTGAGAGATCAATTTCCTCATGTATTGACACTCTAAAAGAGCTTAAAACACATTTAATAGTGTTTAAGAATGATATAGTAATGCACGAATTGGAAAATTCGTTAGTAATGCAAGTATTTTAAGATTAGTTAGTTTTTCTTATAACGCCTTTTGCCTTCCATAACTTGATTACCAAGGGATCGTACCCCTTTGAACCGGATTCGTTTACTAATGGTGTCGCAGTAGAGCCTGATTTCCTAAAGGTAGAGCCGGCTGAAAATCGATTACTGTTGATTTGTAAGTGAACCTGACTGGTACGCTAATGTAAATGCCTGAAGTGATGATTAATGCTGACTGAATGCCAGTTTGAATGAAGGAATCAATGTTCAAACAACAAGTGAAACAAAGAAGTTCAATCGAAAATGTCAAATTCGATTGCACTGTCAGTTATTTGTTGTATTTTTTGCTTTCTATTATAATATGACATGTTATCAAAACGTATAATAACTGCTACGAGATATGACAATTCGTATGTTTCGTCATAGTACCTTAATTTGACATTTGAGTAATTAAAGTTAATAAAGTACTGAAAGTAAATAAATAAAATATGGTCTCAATAGATTTAGTTTAGGTGTTCTGTCCCAAAAATGTAAAGTTTACTTCAAAACTCCACACTTCAGATAGACTTGTTAAATGAATATCAAACTTCATAACATCTCTAAAGATTTTATCAAAATCAAAAGTTATTTTCTAAACCATTTACAGCTTTATGGATAGGCTTAAGTTAGTTATTTTCATAACAGAGTAGTTGAACTTTTATAATACCTATCTAATTGAAAGTATGAGACATACAATTTATGCGATTAATAATTATTAAGTAAAAATCTATATTCTGAAATCGTTTTTTACATGAAAAAAAGCTTCAAAATATCTAGCAAACGAAAATGCACTAAAGTTTAAAATACTATAATGCGGAGAACAGCAACTATAACCATAATAAACACCTTTAGAATGCATGACACACGTTGTTAGCAATAGTTTGCTAAACGCACGTAAGTAAGACATAAACTTATTATAGAAAATGTTCACGTAGAGTATCGTATACTATCCTCTTGAACTAAATACTAGATATATTGTAGCTTCATATAAACAAGCAATAGTACTGTGTGGAAGCAAGACAACACTACATGCTGAGTACCACCATTTCTTTTCCACAATAATAATAGTCTTGCGCTCTAAACCTGTAGTACCTACACACTGAATACAGTTATATAGAGGATCGTGTGGAATTAAAAGAATTTTACTCGTTAAGAGCTCAAATGACTCGATTTAGTGAGAGAGCGAACAACTGGACGTTTGTCGGTAAATTAACTACACTCCGCTATTTGTACGACAATTTCAAGAGTCGTTTAACAGGTTGTAGCGCTGCAATGTGTATGTACAATGCAATTCATTATTCTATAATAGTTTTATTTACCTTCAAAATCCTTAATATCTATTTTTTTCAATAGTGGTAGAGCTACGCATGTGCTACGGTGATACTACGGCGTAGCGATACTACGTTGTGCTACGCAGTTGTAGTAATTATCGTTTCAAATTGGTTTTGGTTAATTACTTTCAATGTGATACGTGTTTTAATTAAATATGACTCATTAGTACGCCTGTGTACATAGAAAACTTTAAAAAGTATTATTAATGAACGTTCACCTCGTGAATATTAAATTTCATCGTATTACACAAAATTAGAAGAAAAAATAATTCGTTTGTCATAAAAGAGACGTTTTCTTAAAGGCCCGGTATTATTTTACCAAATGAAGAGAAAACAAAGATGAAATTATTAAAGTAATTTAGATGGCTTCGTTTGCAAAAGAGATTGATCATAAAGTGCCAGGCCCTTGATTAATTAATTGGAATAATGACTGATTGAATTTTACATAATTTTCTAAAGCTTCTATTTCATTTTGTGGCTTCATTTGTTATATAAATTAAGCTATCCATATTATGTCAGAGTAACTCAGCCCGTTACTGCTTTGATTACCTTTAAAATAATATTAAATTGAATCTGGAATGAAGATAGTTTGAAACTTTTATATGTGAAATATGGTAATAAAATTATTTATACAAACCTGATAATCTAATATTAGTAGGAGAGCTAGTGAACCCTCCGAGTAACAGTCTTCCTGTAAGGCTAGAAATTTGTAGAGTGATGAGTCATAGTACGCCAAAGCAAAAAATCGTGACCTGGCAGACATCTGCCCTGCACGTCATCAGCCCTTTTATTTTCTAAAGTGTAAAATGAATAAGATTAAAAAACTTACTGCTGTAAGCTTCAAAATTTAATATCATTTAGTTTATTTATTTATAATTATGAAAAAAAATTGACAGGCCATTAGAGTAAGCAAAAGTACCTACCAGGTGAATCGAGAGGTGCACAGTTTAGGAGGTAAAATAAACTTTCGTCTGTAAAGCTGAAATTTTAGTATGAATTTGAATAAGTCTTTTAGAATAAATGTGTATAATGACAGGCGATTCTGAACAGCATAAGACCTTGACAGGCGAGGGGAAAGATGCTAAGGGCGTGCGAGTAAGAGGCGTAACGTAAATGCATATAGTGTCAGGGACATTAAATAAAATAAAAAATTATACAAGCAATATATTTTATTAATTGTTGTGTAATTTACATTCTTTTTTATATCAATTATCATCATCTGACACTTCTTCACTACTACTTCTTTTATCGTCATCCGACTCTTCGATATCGTTTTCCTCCTCTGAAAAGAAAAAAATATTTTAATAAATTAATAATGTCATTAAGAATTGAATATCGCGCTCAATTACATAGAACTGTATATTGAATCTTATTAAATAAAATAACTGTATGTTACCTGAAATGTATTCTTTAGTTTCACTTGACTGTGCTTCGGCAGTATCAGCATTAGTAGGCTCTTGTAATAGTATATCGTATATAGAAGAAGGAACCGTATTCCCCTCAAACCAATTGAAATCGTAGTGGTCATCGATTAAGTTCCAACCATTATTTTCAGGGGTCAAAAATGTTGGTTCCTTTAAATGACTATTTCGCCAGATATTTGTAATATATGCAATGCATAGATTTTTTCGATACTTGAGAAATTTGTGTGCCAAATGTACAGTTCAAAATGTCAAAGATTGAATGACGCACGTTATGAGAAGTTTCTTGCCACATATAACACGAATAATACCACAATATTTATGAAAAAAATAATAAGTTATGATTCATCAAATCTACCTCCGTGCCAACGCGAACTGCAACAACAATTATTGAGAGCTGCATATATTACAAATATCTGGCGAAATAGTCATTTAAAGGAACCAACATTTTTGACCCCTGAAAATAATGGTTGGAACTTAATCGATGACCACTACGATTTCAATTGGTTTGAGGGGAATACGGTTCCTTCTTCTACATATATACGATATACTATTACAAGAGCCTACTAATGCTGATACTGCCGAAGCACAGTCAAGTGAAACTAAAGAATACATTTCAGGTAACATACAGTTATTTTATTTAATAAGATTCAATATACAGTTCTATGTAATTGAGCGCGATATTCAATTCTTAATGACATTATTAATTTATTAAAATATTTTTTTCTTTTCAGAGGAGGAAAACGATATCGAAGAGTCGGATGACGATGAAAGAAGTAGTAGTGAAGAAGTGTCAGATGATGATAATTGATATAAAAAAGAATGTAAATTACACAACAATTAATAAAATATATTGCTTGTATAATTTTTTATTTTATTTAATGTCCCTGACACTATATGCATTTACGTTACGCCTCTTACTCGCACGCCCTTAGCATCTTTCCCCTCGCCTGTCAAGGTCTTATGCTGTTCAGAATCGCCTGTCATTATACACATTTATTCTAAAAGACTTATTCAAATACATACTAAAATTTCAGCTTTACAGACGAAAGTTTATTTTACCTCCTAAACTGTGCACCTCTCGATTCACCTGGTAGGTACTTTTGCTTACTCTAATGGCCTGTCAATTTTTTTTTCCTAATTATAAATAAATAAACTAAATGATATTAAATTTTGAAGCTTACAGCAGTAAGTTTTTTAATCTTATTCATTTTACACTTTAGAAAATAAAAGGGCTGATGACGTGCAGGGCAGATGCCTGCCAGGTCATGGTTTTTGGCCTTGGCGTACTATGACTCATCACTCTACAAATTTCTAGCCTTACAGGAAGACCGTTACTCGGAGGGTTCACTAGCTCTTAGACTATATCCTCATTAAGCTAAAACCTCTTCTTAAATAGAGAAGGAGCATTGTATCTTAGTCTCAGTCATTCTCAAGTTAGAGGATAAAAATTCCAATATTTATTTATTTTTCATTCTCACGATATCTTCCGAACTTCAATATTTAAAATAAATAATTCTCACGTTTACTTCTTTAGTTGTTTGTCAATGACGTCTTAGAATAATTAAGAAACCACATAATATCAATAATTTCGGAAGGAGTTACATTGGTCACACATTGGAGTCACACACTAACCTAGATTCAAACTTGCAACCATGTGCACAAAAATCCTATCTAAATTGCTATGCCATGTTTAAAAATATACGAATATGTACAAACTCATAAAAACAAACGAAATCGTAATATATCTATAGTTGAATGTAAACAAGTGAGAGTATAACTGGCCAGTGGATCCCGCCCCGTGATCAGTAGGTGCAAATAGAGCGGAGAAAATAAAATTTTATAGCCTTTATAGCCGTCCGCGGGGCCATAGAGATAGCCCGCCAGTTTTATGTTACCGAAATGACCTCTGCCAGATAGTTTTCCAAGTTTTCATGCCAGTTTTTGTGTCAGAATATAATTTTTGGAGTCATGGTTATAAAATTATATCAAAGAAAAATCTTAAAAATAATATATGACTTCCTAAAGTTTACTATGTAAGAAACAAAATTATTTTTGAGGTTTACAAGAAATCTTTTTTAGTAAATCAAAAAATCCGTTCCGTAAAAAAAAAAATGTTTAAGGTAAATCAAATCATAACAAATACGTAAACGTTCAATTTGAGCAGTTAATTAATACATACAGCATACTCGTATCTTTCATATTAACTTTCTTCATCATCTAAAGCGAAAATTTCTTAATTTGTACCAAATTCACTGACTTATTTGCTAACAACTTCAAAGAACAAGTGAAAAGAGTCCTTCTACCTGCTTGGTAAACAAATTCGAAATTCGTATTAACATCTCTAAGGCCAGCCGAATATCTTTGAATATTTATGCTTGACCCCATTTGTAGTACCTACTACGCTTATTACAGGCTTCTAAATATAGCCTTCCAATACCAAACATTCTGGGACATCAAATATGTATCCTTAAATAACGTGAATTCCAAAGGTATCCGTAAACGTGTTTACGTTTATTACGAGGTGATCACGTAGTCTAGCCTCATAAGTTTTAACTGAGGAGGCTGTTTGGTACTTGCTTGGGATAATTGTTAGTTAGGAAGACTGAGGTTATCCTCAGTATATCTAAACACATTCCTCGCCTTCAAATAGGTAGGTAAAGATACCTACGTACCGTACTACTGGCATTGATCTGTACAATCATTTTTTTCCCTTTTATGCTTGGAGAAAGAGGAGTACGATCCAAAAAACCCTTTCCTAAATTGAATAGCTATTGTTCTTCAACTCAACATTATTATTAAATGAGGGACAACTTTTGTGAAACTTCCGAGATGTCATCTGAGAGCTTACTACCAACTCTTGAAATAAGACTATCCAAGTTGGGGCAGCGAGACGATGCACTACACGATACATAACGGCATCTCTCTTTTGCAACTGCAACAATCTCGCTTTAGTAGATGTTGGTAGACCCCCAAATGAATTCTCCCGAGAATTTGTAATTCCTATTAGGTTAGTACGTGGCGTCTAGACCATTATCTAAATTGCATCTCCATGATACCTAACTGGGCCACTGACATCTTAATAGAAGTACATCTTGGAGTTTTATATAAACAAATTTAATTTTGTGTTAGTTTCTCTGATCTGATGGTCGGGCATTCTCGAAAAATATCAGTGCGGAAACCTGAAATTTAATTGATGAACGACCCCAAAAAAATAAGTCTTTGTTAGAGCAATACGCAGAACTACTTCCTTAAAAAAGACACACATAATAGGATTACAAAAAAAGATTTTTTCTCTCCGCACGAACGGCTCCATAGTTTTTGGGATAAAATTCGTAAGTTTTGTGAAAACGTGTTATACTTGGTAATGCGGAAAAGGGTTGACCTGAATGTCCCGCTGTTATGTCACTGGACACGTGTTGTGATCTTTGAACTTTACAGGTGGGCACGTACATATATTTTCTTAGATATTTACCTACGGGTACTAGCAGCTGTTCCTGCGACTTCGTTCGCGTGGAATTTAACAAAAAAAAAGGTTAATTTCTTGCGCATTAAATTTCACACTCGTTACAGAGTTGTTTTAAGATTCCTTAAATAATTTCCTCTCCATTTGCTCTGTTGACGCAAAATACAAATATTACTAAACAAAATGTTAATAATATTAGCCTGATAGTTAGTATCCTTCTATGATGCTCATGCTCCAATGAAACAAATGCAGTTACGAGTACAATAAGGCAACTATTGTGTAGGGTGGAAGAAATTGAAAACCATACTTGATTTCTCTGATATAGATTAGGGTTTTGAAATTAAAGTTACCTAATGACATTTTCCTTCACTGTTTGTCAGTGGTGAGATCCCGTAGACAGTGACGACCAACGTCGATCGAATCGCGATTTGAAAGTGACAAAGTTCGAGTTAGACTTATCGAGAAAAAATATCGTCATTTAGAAGACATCTGTCATCGTTATCTTGAGCCGATTTATTTAAATACGTCAGGGAAGTTGAAACCTTCAGCCTTCATAACTCAGTACACAAAGCAGTACGCCAACACGTCAGTATCGATTATTACTATAAAAAAGTTCGTTTAAAAAGGGGTTTTTTCCTCATCTCGTAGGCGGCACACTGTTATTGCATTTTGAAGCGTATTGTCTCATTAATTAGTTTGAAATTGCCTTTCCGTACTTTGGAAGTTGATGCTGAGAGTTTAACGTTTTTCTTGATATTTAATACGTGACTATAAATAACGTAGCAAGGACGACACGCCTCATGTTTTTTTTTGCATAAAATGAAGCAAGACTCTTTTATTTTTAGGTTCTAAGATAACCATGTCCTCATCTAGTTTGAATTATAAAGAAGCAGAAAAATGAATTTTGTTATTTCAAGATCCTACCTTGAAGCATATCCGTTTTTATCAAGTAAAACAAATGGCTGTTTATACCGGGCAATCAGTAAAAATAACCCTCTTACGTATTTACAGCCTGTTCTTGAAATAAACTGACAAGGGACCAATGTCCACATCACCCTTTCTTAAAATAACTAGGCCGTCCTTACGTTACACTTAATTACCGTAAGAACGTACTATCGATTTTCAATTATTTCCATTTAATCGATAACCCTTGTTTCTATTGTCTCCATATGAAAATGCAATACACATGTCGTACATTATAAAGCATGGTCAGAAATAGATTGGAGTAAGGTATGGCATGACAAGCGTCATCGCAGCAGTGAATAAATGATGACACAGCTCATTTCTAGCACAGCTCTGTCCTCGTTTGCCTTTGTCTAAAGTATTATGTTTGTTCCTCGTTTTGAATATTCAAACTACGCTCAAGTGATTTTGCATATATTGAGGAGAATATTGTGAGAATCAATATTGGAAACTATTAGCTTAAAGCTAGTTCGACATTTTACATTTGTAGTAATATTTCAACTGTTTTTTTTGTGATGGGTTACATAATTGTTTGGGAAAAGTAAAATCATTTATTACTACGCTGTGTAGAATTTCTCTGCCAGCAAGATATATAAGGTAGATTGGAGAGTCAGCTAATAAAGAGTAATCGATCCGAATGACAGACTTCTTCATCTTACTTTAAATATTTGCACCTATCTAAATAAGAGTAACAGGTAATGGCCAGACCAGAAGCACGAGATCATACTTGACTCACTTCTCTAATATTATGGGCAATAACACTAAGAAATTAATTGTTTTCCAGTGGGATAGTAACTGCCAGCAATAACGGCGTGTACTAAATTAATCATTCCAAAAAATAACTTCAAATTTCATCAAATTATTTTAAGTTACTATTTTTCACTTTAAAACACTTACCTGTAAACTTCCTTCATTTCTCGCTCATCTTTCTCTAATGGACCTTACTTAGCGGACATTTATTTTTGGACTAATGACGGTCTGCTAATGGCGGCCTCATCGATCGATCGCTATACGCAGCTCCTCACGCTATCTTCCAACTAAATAAATTATTGGAAGCAACGCTTACAACGATACTTTGTTTTTATAAGGCTTTTCGATTAAGGTCTTGGTTTTGCGTGTTTTTTGCCCGTTTGGGCAAGTTTATATGAAAATTCTAGGCTGATATTGATTCCTAAATTGTATACGGTTTAGTATTGGACGTAATAAGTACTGATTATTATTTTGGGGTTCAACAAATTATTTATTCTTCCATTTCTTTTTATCAAACCTTTGCGTCAGTAACGGTTATCTTAAGGCTGATTTAGGTTTTGGAAATGGATGTTACTTTAGTCATCACTAGCAAAAAAAAAATCTATGAAATCAAGAGCCTCCTTCTGTGTTTGGTTCAAAAAAGGTTCCGACAACCTACCTCAATAAGCTACCGCAAATCTTTTTACTGCTGTAAGCCCAAATTAAAACACACATAATAATATAAAGTAATTACAACATTTTTTAACTAAATATGAATTATTCACATCATTAAGCCTATGTTGGAAGCATTTGTGTCTAAACAGACATTTGTAGGTAATGGTACGAGGCCGGCCCAATTGGCTCGGAGGCTAAGCCGCTGGCTTTCAGCGTTTTGGGGAAGATCTGGACGTAATCCAGGTATATCCTTACTGAAAACTAATCTTTGTTTCGACTAACTAAAGGTTTATTCTCAAAATAGAAGTCTAATTCTCGCTTGTAAGGCTTAGTTACAAGAATGATGTGTTTCTGTTGTAATTGTCAAATAAAAGTACCTATATATTTTCTGATCTGCATAATATAAATATAAGAAGTGGACGGTCAAACCTAAGACTTATCTTAAAGAACTATTGTACTTTTGTAACGGTAATGGCACATTACCTGTACATATTCCTACCTTTAAAAAGTTAGTGGTAAGCCCCTTTAAAAACAAAACCCAACCATCCAATATTATGCCGATTTATTCTAAACATCGACTGTGATCTTCGAAACTGACAATACACCTGTATTTTATAAATACGCTCAAATAAATCGAGGCAGAAGTCTGAAAGTACTCGGCTACGTTGAAGCGTCCATCCGTGTAAAGTTAGGAAGCAAACATCCTGTTATCCTATAAATTATTGACTTTAGTTAGATACAAATATCGTTGTCGTTTACCGGTTCAATGACCTCATGTTAAGTGGGAATAGAAGAAAGTACTATGAACTTATCGTATAGTTTTATTTTTTTAATTTGATGTACGAGTATGAAATGTATTATAATTATTGAATGTTTTTCTATATTGATATTTTAGTCCTATTTTCTGATATGGAACATATTTTTAGTACCAACAAATTGAAAGGTAAATACCGCTTTCCGATTATCCTTAGATTGCATAAACGAACGACAACAAAAATAGCGATTTTTCTTTCGTCGTTCATTCATACAATCTAAAAAAATCGTTGTTATATAGGTATAGACGAAAAACAGGATGTAACTTAATATCAGATACTCAATTTATATTATCTAAACACCCTGGTGATAGCTTACGGCGAGGAAAAACATGACTATTTATCTTAAGCTCGGAAACATGTTGAAAATAGATGCCCTTTTCAGTTAACCTCATTTCTAAGATAGTTCGATTATCGCGACTATTCCTAAAAAAATATACTACAGTTAGGCTGCGTTGACACTGGGAGTGACTCTTTAAGGATTGATAGAATTGCATCTGACATTTTAAGGAGTAAAAAGATGAGAGACGTTTAAGAAAGTCTCATGATTCGCTTATTTGCTGTTTTTGATACACATTTTACTTTTGAAGAATAGAATAACGCTCTTTTATGTCAGTATTTCATATCATGGTAGTATAGTTCTACAAAGATCTGTTGGCATGTGGCCGAAAACGGAAAAACGATTACTTGTAACATTCGACATAAAATTCTTGTTGTGAATGTGCACACCAACGCTCTCGTGTTAATGTCATCCACGTGGCAAAAGATAATTGTAACTCTATAACCTGCAGAAGTGTCGGCTTATTAAAAAAATGAAACTAAACGTTCTAGGATTGTGTAAACGTAGGTTAAGAGCATGTAAAGTGTTTTATATTATAAAATGAAAGTGCCTGCGGCGGGCAACCTCACAAAGATGGTGCGGATATAAGAAGGAAATTGATTCACCCTCTGCCTTTTTGCTTTGGAGATGAAAAATTATTGATGTATCGAGAATTTGTAAACAGATTTGTCTATAAAGATGTGTAACGCAATTATTTTGGCTTTGATCCTTAAATCGTCTGTAATTTATTGGGATATGGTGGTGTCAGGTCATGAAAATGCTGCGGATAAAATGCTACAATTTATTCGAGATCAGTTTTAAGAACATTTATTTACTAAGGGTGTAGAAAACCAAAGAATTTTGATTTCATTACGGTTCGTAATGAAAGTATTTATGTAAATTATTGTTTTATTTCTTAAACAATAAAGAATTATAAAAAATATACAAAGAACATTCAGTTGAGCTGTAAACATAGTTTACAAAATACCATAAAAATATTTGTTTTTCATATTTTGAACTGTCTGAGAAGCTCCTAACTTTTGTGTGGCCTCGGGCGTTGCTCCTCAGGTGTATTTGTTTAGACAATATTATTTTATTTTACCAACATTTCGACAACCTATTCAAACAATCTGCTATACTGAAATCTACAAAAATATTTTTATGCGTATAACAAAAACATTATGAAAGTAAAATGTGACTGCATTCATTCGAGATAAAATTATACAATTTATTTTTTAACATGACTTTTCACTATGCAAGTATTATGTCGATTTGATGATTAAAATATATGAAACTACCATGTACCTAAACATACACTCATTTTTCAGTGTACATTTTGTTTCGGTCTAAAAAAAAATGTGTCATTTATTAATTTAAAGTAGAATTATCTACCTTACGTATTGTTTTTGAAATTGCCTAACGCAGGGACATTTAAATGGCATCCATCTAAATATAAAATGGCGTCGAATTAAGCGGCATTATGACGATAATTATCACGACCCGTGTCAAGTGTGGTGTGACGTCATGTCAGGCCAATATGGATGATAACGCTGTCTGTGTAAGGCTGTAAAGGTAAATGAATTATTCGTATTCCATAATTATCTTTAAGATTAGTGGTAAAGGTAAAGAAGATAAATTAATTTTAGCCATTTTTGCCTTACAGAAAGGTGTCTGTATATTATGAAATGTAAAATTTAACGGTTTTTGCATATTTTCGCAAAAAAATTGCTGCGTAAAAAAGTCTCATTCTTAAACAACCGAATATTTTTTCTAAAAAATCAATGATAATTCCCTTTTTTAAGGTTTTTCTTGACGCTACGTCTAGTCAAACTCTCCCATATTCATAACTGAAACCTTTTTAGCCATATCAAGTCTGTTCATTGGTATCAGCTGAAAATTTAAAAGGTTATCGTGGGTTACGTATATCTGACTGGATCAACACACATCTTAACCAGGTTTAACGATGATTTTGTCCAATGGCTATCTCTACCAATCTGTCAGTCTCTGTTCTATGGACAGACTCAGAAACTTTCCATAGGTATCAATTAAAATAACGGCCAAAACTAGTAACATATTACCTTAAAGAGCAACACATTTATTAGTCCGGGCAACATTTAATTCACTTCCCCGAATGGTCCATTCAAGCGGAGCCTTACATCAGGGTAATGTTGTTTTTATTGCTCGCAACACCATTTGTTTGGTCGCTACTAACAAATTGCTCACAAACCAATATTTATGGACGAATCGTGGTACATTTTGGTTAGGTTTTTGGTTTACCATTGATCTAAGAATGGTTATTTATAGAGCACAAATAGGAGTTAATGATAGTTGTAAAAGTATTAGGTGATATAAATCGTGGTAACTATTATTAACGTCAAATAGTTGTTTTTGCTTTAACAATATTTTGAAACTATTTCTAGTTATTATATAGTGGTTAATGGTAGCTAAGCCCGCGGCTACAACAGTTTTATGAAAAACAAAATTGTGAGCGATATTTCATAGAATCAGATTATGGATTACAACCCGAAACACTTTCAGCTAAAATATTTATTTAAATGAAGCGCATTTTTTAAAGCTGTGTTTACTGATATACGTGTATACGTATTACATTACTGGGATACATGACTGGCCTGTTGGTCTAATAGTCAGTGGCCCTGACAGCTGTATCAGAGGTCGTGGGTTCATTCCTCACCCAGGACGAAGGTTTGTGTGATGAGCAAATCATTTTTGTGTCTGTATGTAAGTATGTTTATCAGTAGTATGGTTACAGTATTTATAATACAAGCTTTGCAGAGTTTGATACTAGATGGCGTTGTTTGAAAGTCGTAAAATGTTATTATTATTACATAAGTTCTATAAAAAAAAACACAGCTTACAAAAAAGGTGCGTTTCTAGCACCGTTTCTAGACTAGATTATTTAAGTAGCTCTACATACAGTACATAATAGATCAAGCAACACGTTTTTATTGCGTACCCGTTTGTTCCCCTCGTAACAGATTACTTGCAAACCGATATTTATCGCGGGTTCGTGTTCTGCCGTTTGTTACTTGCCGCAGTCGCCGCTCACCGCCGACTGTAATTGCGTTTTAGATTAACTTAAGGAACATTATTTGGCTTTTTGTTTACAGGTATTTTTAAATTATTTACGACTGATAGGTATGTATTGACTATTGAGTAGCCTGAAATTGTTCAACGGTTCTTTGAATTTGAGCAAATTCAAAGAGTTCGTTGGTCAAAGAATTTGACTTTAACCACAAGCTTCCCTAATTTTAAATGTCACACGATTAGACTTCATCTTTTTAATCCTATTAAAAACTAAGTCAAGACAATAACTCCAATAATAACCGGTCTTTAGTCATATAGTGTTTTGTTTATCGATCCATAGTGTCATTTCCTACCTTGGCGTTGGCTTAATCTTCGAATATTTACGAAGGAGCTATAAACGAAAATAAGAAAAAAAACTCCAGACAATTTTACGTAACACAGAATTTCTACAACAGTACCTATTTACTACGGTTCGGCAGTGCATTACCTAACTAGGACCTACTTAGAATGCAATTCGGCGAAAGCCGCGTCACCCTGTCAGTTTCAAGCAGCGCTCTGACGCGCACTAAGTACCTACGCTTTCCATTTGACAAAGCATTTATAGAGCTCGTTGTTTAAGCTATTTACGTCCTGGTTTCTACCACCGTACCTTAAAGAAAGGCTGCAAGTGTGGAAGCGAGACAACGCTCTACATTGTGTAGAGTTGTTTTTCTCTTCTTTGTTGTCAATTGAATCTTGAGAGGCGTTGGTAGGTCCCCTGATTCTTTGTACAAAGGATGTGTATTAATACTTGTCTCTCGCCTCTGGTGCGAGTTGTTTGCGGATGTTAAACAGGAAATATTGTTAGAGATGCCGCTTCTAAAGGAAGTCTGCGTTGGTAGTACCGCTAGTGTTTTGTTACTGCGGTTGATGTGGTTACGGTGAATAAAGAAGTTATTTCTATTTTTTAACTAGTGCTAGTTTAGTGATTCTATTTTGTTTCATAAATCATTCTTCAATTGTATTATTATTACTTGCAAGCCTAAATTGTCCCTATACTGAGCATTATCTTGAGTATAATCCCAAATACGTGACGACAGCGTGCTGCTGGGGAGTTTGTTGCGCCGTTTCTTCTCCCGTAGCGAAAGCACAGGAAGCGGTGAAGGGTGGGCGATGGGGTGCTGTCTAATATGATTTTGACGTTCGGAAAGTGCTACATTGTAGCCTATTTTGAATAAATGACTTTTGATTGATTGATTGATTGAAATGTTATTCACTTGTTTGTTTTCCATTTAAGTTACTATGACAATAGTTTAATACTATCATAAGTACCTTATCCTATACATCAACATCAGATGAATCATCATCATCACATCATCAGCCTTGAATTAACTACCGCTGAGTCTCTCTTTTATGTCATTTTTATCTCCCCATCAATTACAATCAAATCTTTATTCTACCTCTAGTTGTAGAAACGGAAGAGGAAAAGATCTATTTTAATACACCATTTAAATAAACAATAATATAGCGTGTGCCGTGCATACTGCATGCGGCGTTAAAGATTTATGCCAGCACATCTTGTGGTTTGTATAAAATACGTCGAGGATTCTTAAACTGCCACTTCAGTAGAATATGCAAGGTAACACACTACATATTCATGTCTAGCATCCAGATTTTAATACCGGATTGCAAGGAAAAGGAAGCGCTACATATAGAGTACAGATAGCAAGAACATTTAATGACATCCTATTAAAATTTATAAGCAAAAAATTAATGTAATATAAATATAAGATTTTTCAAATATCATGACTATCTGGTAGAATAAAGGTTATTTTCATTTTATTTATTTATAGGCAAGCCAAAAATGAAAAACAAAAAAATTAAGATGGATGATAAAACCTTAATTTATAAAAGCATAAATATTTAATTTTCAAGTCATATTCCAACTCCAGTGTTACGCAATTTGTTTGTGTGTGAAAACTTATTTTGCTGTCTGTACTCAAGTTTAACATACAAACAGAATAAATGTGTGTTGGCTTGCACATGCGGTCGGAAGTGTAAATAAAGCGATGGAACTGGTACACTTACTTATCTTAGACTTCCGTTACTATGGCAACCGGTGGATAACTTAGCTGTGTAATTTTTATTTTATTTTATATTTTTTGTGGGAAATCATCAAATAACCCCGCCCGCCGTGGGCGCAGCGGGAAAGAGTGTCAGACTTTTACTGACTAAAACCCATTATGTTCCTCCTGGAGCCCTTTGGGTGCCGGGCGAGCGGTAACTCTCACGAACATCCCGCAGCCCCGGCAGACCTACATCAGCACTGCAGTGTACAGTCACGAGGAAAAACATGTATACAAGATCAAACAATTGAAGTTTAATTCCGAGTTAAAGGATTTCTAAAATCGTGAAAATTTCTTTCAAATTAATCATTCTAGGTTTAGATTAAAATATCAGGAATATTCCTTAACAGCTTCAGAAATTTCACATAAGAAATCTACTGCAACTGTTTGGTCGTGTATAGCCGGTTTTGTTTGTGACTGTATTAGCTTATGAATTTAAAAGATATTGTTGACAAAGGCTATTTATAGTTAGAAATTATGGAATTGAATTACGGATTTCATTGAAGTTGGTTACTGAGTTAGTAGTAGTTAGTAGAGTAGTAGTTAGTTAGTAGGTCGTTTTAGATGAATTAAAAGACTGTCAAACTCATTGTATTTTCTTTTTCAGGTGATCTGCAGTTCTACAGCCATGGTGAGTTAATTTAACTACATGTATTATATTAAATTGAAATATGCGTGAATAAATACAGATATTTTAGCTTTGGGAATCGGGTATGTCTCAAACATGAATAAATTTTTGCATGTGTGTTAACAAATTTAAACTGAGGAATCATGTCTGTCATAATATCGTATAGAAAACCATAAAATTTTCAAATAATTATATAAAGAATTTTCTTCACAAAGTTGAACCAACCTCTTTTAACATGTCCTCTTTTGAAACATGCGAATTATGAATCACCCAATACTTAATCAAGTTACGTACTTTAATATAATTCAAGCAACTTTCTACTTTTAATTATATTTTACACAGACACCCATTAGTCCAATTGCCTTGTTATATTAAGGATGTCTTTAAAGTTAATGCTTTAAACAATTTCTTAAGAAAGTTCATGAAAAGTTTCGGGGCGAGGTTCTCATCTCGCAATTTCTTGTGATATCAAAGGTTCATCTTACGTCTTGCGGTGCTATTGTTATGAAATTTGTTTAATGAGGTCACGTTGTGCCTCCGAGGTTACCGAACTGGCTTCTTGAGGAAAATACTGTTGTTTCAGTATCGACAGTACGGTTTGTTATTATTTTGTAATGAAGCACAAAGTTAGAGTGGTAATGTCTAGTTCTGTACTATGATGTTGACTGTCAAATGTAGTAAAGTGCGTTGAGATGGGGTAAATTAAGTTGATAGTAAAATTAAAAAAAAATACATATTTTTATGTTTACTTACAGTAAAACTAAAAATACTTAGGTTAGATACATCACACACATTCATACTCAAAAACAAAACTGTTCTGTCTCTAGATATCTCTAGATGTTTTTATATAATTTGTGTTTGAGTTCCTTAACATATAAATTCATTTATAAATAGCATCCCTTTCTACAAGGAAATTACAGAGACAAATTTATTACCTCTCAAATATTAAATTCGAATATTATGTTCAGTAGATACTTATGACACGATCTCAATAACAATTGTCTCTTGGAAATCGAGACCGTACTTAACATTTTTTCTACCGCGACAATCGACGTTCCCTAATTTGCATTTCCCGGAAAACATTCACAATTACGTACGTAGAAACCAATCTGCGAAACCGGTAATCGACTTTTCCCGAACACCAAACGGGTACATATCAATTAGTTGGGCACCCACCCTATTTTCCGAGCCATTGACTCCGTGTGGTAATGTCAGACGGGATTTAAAACGCTGAATAGATTGGTTTCATTCCTATACGATAGCCTATGAAGGTAGACCACAGACACAGTGTAAATACTAACAGAAGTTTTACTCGACCGTTTCTATGAAACAAATGCCTACCGCGCCGCGAGCCACGAGGTACGTAACGGCGAGAGAGCTGTCCACCTACATCGTTTTTATTCCATCAACAACACATTGTCCGTTCGTTACTGCGACGCACTCGCGACTGTATCATGCCACGGTCATGCCTCGATCTGATAGGCGTTACATGGGTTTCGTTTATATGAAGACTTCATACTGTATTATATTCAGTTGTGGAATGGAGATCTGGAGTCGAAGTTCTTTTGTTTTTTTGATAGTTTTGCAAACGGATCCGGTAGGATCTGTGCTGCACTGAGCTTTGATGTAGAGAAACATTCTAGAAAATACTTTGTAGGTTATTCGATTGAACTTCGAAAACACAGTTGTCTAGTAATGCTTGTCACGAGTAACTTTTGATACGTTCTATGAATAAAAAGGTTGTTTAATGTCAAACTCTAAATTGACTGAAATGTTGAAAATAACTAAATAAATATTGTAGAAATGTAGAAGCTTCATTCAAACTAAGTTATTTTTTTTGTCTATTTGATAAACAAGTGGGTTTTTGCTTATCATTCGTAACGCAAATTAATCATAACTAGTGCTTACTAACCCACGCTTTATCAAAAGGAGTCAACATAAGGGCGAATATTTGTAAGGTTTCAAATGAAACCAAGCAAAGAATAATATAAGTACAGACAATTCTAATCACTTTACTGAATGTCAAATCAGTTCATTGATCTTGTGGGTATATTTTCATATGAATAATAAATAAATGAATTTCATTACTATTGGGGTTGTCACCTATTGGAAAAAGGCATTTAATAAATAACGAGCAAATACTTAAAATAACATGGATGCATCAGTGGTCATTTATATTCTTAAAAGAAATTGAATGTAAAACATTTAGTTCATGCAAGTAACTTATACATCTGACTCTAGATACACGAGGATGGATGCAATCTGGTATAGTATGTCTTGACTTAAGGCACTAAGATCGCATGACAATATAATTTGTGATCGCAAACACGCAGTAGGCAATACTCATTTCGAACCAAAGTTTATATCGCAGTTTCTGTTATCACTGATCGGTGTAATCTGTTGTTAAATTTGGATATAGAGATAGTTAACACAAAATGATCAAATAGATAGTAAAACGCAAATTCAAACAATCTATGTAGAGCAATGAATTAAAAAAAATACTCGGACACTAAGAAATTGAGCCTTTGTAAGAAGAGTCCTGTGGCAGAGATTCAAATTATGTGTGCATCACAAAAAGCCTGTCCTTCTCAGAAATACAGCTTGGAATACGTCGTACATAGTGGAAATTGGTGTGGTGACCTATACCACACAGCTGTCCATGCAGTCTATATCTAAATTTAATAACTATAAATAAAACAAAAAAATAATTAACCTTTCCCGTCTTTGACGCGGAGTAATTGTCGCCCACTCGTTGCGAACACTTATATCATTAACAATAACATTAACCCTTGTCACAGTTAACGGTATTATAATACCCTACATCAAAACTAATTAAATTATGGAGTCGAGGGCCAGTGTCCCGGCCAATCACTTTTGGTAATGTCAAGCGGTGAGAGAGAATGGAAAGAAATTTGACTGGGCATCTCCTTTGACGTACAACGAATTTGTTCCCACTTTCCTTCAGCTGGCTTTTGATTTATAGCTATTGTAAATGGTTTACGACTGATAGGTATTTATGATGTTGTCAAAACGTTTAATATTCAATGGAATTGGACTGCATAATTTGCGCGGAGTTGTTTTTTTTTAAATATTCTTATTTTGTCGTTCTTTTCAAAGTATTGAATTGGTGGTATCGGTAATAATCATTTCGTCAATCTGAAGTACTCCTTGATAATAAAAAAAAACAAACAAAGAATTTCGTTTGTAGAACCTAAATACGAAACTAGGGTACAATTCCAAGTGGTAGGTAGGTAAAAAATGCTGCTATATAAATGTTTGTGAACCTGACTTTCCATTTCACACATATTTTTACCTTAAACGAAAACCAAAATGCAGATAACATTCAGATCCCGATTGCCATGACATGTGACGTCACATATCATTCGCCACACTTGACATGGGTCTATGATAACATATCGCGTTACAATGTGACTGAATGTGATCGCTGCTATGTCAAGACTGCTTAGAGAGCGGCAATTAATGTAATATTAAATGTTAATGGATCATAATTTGAATATCTATAATGTACGGTCTTGATAAATAAACTTCGGTCTTGTTAAATGATCATAAAATTAAAGTTCTGGCTCAATTTATTGAGGTATTAGACATTTTCAGCATTAGACGGTCTTAAGCTAAGTTGATTGAAAACTTTTTGTCAATTTTGTAAAATTCATGTAAACTTATGGAGTGAAAGTTATAATACAGAGGAAGTGCTACTAAAATCTTTAATAAATTACCTGATTTAAATAAACAGGCGCACAAACTTGAAGATTCACTGTCGACTTATAACTGTACTGGTTTCTACCTAGTTCTGTAAAAATGCACGTATACTACCTATACTACAACAATATAAACGTACATGTTTTTAAACTTCCGCGACTCGCGGTGGACTGACAGTCCACCCGTGACCACGGTCAGTGCAATTCGGCCGAAACTTCGGGAGAAAAGAAGTATCGTAAACCTATATAATTACATCGCGATTAAGACCCGTTTGTTGTCTAAAATAAATGTACATTTTATTTAAGTCCTCGGTAATATTTTCAGAAAATATACAGCTTAGTTTTGTTCATAAATGTGCCTAGATTACGTTAATTCATAAGACACTTATGATAATTAGAATATACGTGACTTAAGTTAGATAAGAGGATGAATTACGTCGACATTTCTGACGCGTATTTTTATTTTAAGAGTAATTATAATCTCATTTGTTGGAGCCTTCGTGGCGACACATAAAGAAATAAAATGTTAAAAGATGCGCGTAATCTTTTTCTTTATTTCCTCTTCAAGATTAAGGCGAGTTTATTTTTTTTTGTTATTTACTAGCTAGGACTTCGTCCGCGTGGAATTTACCGAAAAGGTTAATTTATTTATTTTCTGATACAAATAGAACCATCAATTTTACTTACATTTTTGTAAAGACTATGTTACCTGCAAAAATATGCTACAATCTATTTACGCTGTTGTGTAAAAAGTACTACAGTACTAGTAGCTACAGTAAAAAAAAATTGTAACATGTACTATGAACTTATAGCATTCTCCCAGTTGGTATATTTTCAAAAAATCAATGGTTGTGATGCTCTTATTGTTTTTTGAGTAATGTTACAATGTTTATATCTTTCTTGTACTTATATAAGGTACTCATAGTTTGTCAAACCCTATCCTGACATAGTCTGATGCGTTTACATCTCATAGCCATCCCTCCGTTTCTCATGTTCATGTATTTAATTTCTGTTTGCAATGTAAATGTCTATCATAAAACTAGATTATTTCCTATTTCCAGGACAGACCCGTTTTATTTCCTTAGCTCCAGTACGTAGTGCCCCTGATTCAGTCAACGAAAACCAAATGAATGTCGTTTCATTTATACTTGTAAGTTGAAATAGCCTTTTAAAAAGTTAAAATGTCCCCTTACTCTTATAAAATCAATTTTTATTCCGAGTAGGCCTTCTCAGGCATTTTTTAAACGATACTGACTCTAGTCACGCGTTTTTTAAATATTATTATCACTCAATATCTTTTGATCTGTAAAAATTACTAGAATTACACATGATGTAAAGTTAAAGTTTCCAAAGTCTGATCTCGCATCCATCTCATTTATGCGTTACGTATTCAAATGTACATACAGTAAACTCTTGAACTTTGAAAATTCTCTGAAGTCATTCAAAAGAAAATTTTCAATACTTTCAAAAAAATCAAGAATCAGTCAACTCATTCAAATTAATAAAGAATCAATTGAGAAAATTGCCGAAGTCACCTCAACAGCGTGATTTTACTCATAACGATGTATTTGAGCGTAATGATCGTTCATTCCAAACTCAAGTAAATGAATGGCTAATGAAGCAAATGCTCAGGTGATTTGGAAAGTTCCAATGTCACTGTCGACTTCAGCCTAATGAGAAACTGGAGTTTCTTTACAATTTTTAGATAGACTTAATAAATAATGAATGGTAATAACGTTACAAGTTAGCACAGTTTTGTCTGAGAGATTTCTGTGACTTTGTGAGTCTTGAGGACTCTCCAGATTGTGTATTGAGTAGATAGGGAATTTTAATTTGTATACGTTTGAGAATTTGTGACTTTGTTAAAATGATGCTTTGTTTAATATCAAGTATGGCCAATATATTAAGAGACCTTATAGAAAGACTGTTACCGTTGCAGTTGTGTGGGTAACGCGAACAAATTGCGAATAATGTAGTTATCCAAATTTGAGGATTAAATTATGAATGTGATATGTTAATTCCGGTCGAAAGTGAGATATTGTACCGGGTCACAGATTTAACCTATAAAATTCATTGTAATTTATTTTGTACGATTTACGAAACAAATAATAGATTACCGAAAGTTAATTTATTCATTGGACATCACTCATTTATAAACGATTTACACGCTCATTACTTAAATTCGATTTGAATTTAATCCGATGGCAGGAAATGAGATATTGGCAGTTAAAAATGTTACCAACATTCCGAATTGAATTGGAATTCAAATTTCAATTATCATCGGACATGACGCAACGTCAAGCGGGTGTCCAATGAGTGTATTAGCTATTCCGGCCATCCAATCACAACAGTTGCAGAATAAAACCAATAGGGTAATTCAATTTCGAATGTAGCAATTGACAGGTGGAACTTTTAGTCTAATGAAATCTGTTCGGTACGAACGTCAATTGTTTTATTTTTATTTTTTTATTGAACGGTATGATTGGTTAGTTTCAATTGCGAACGTTCTAGGATATTATTTTAAATTTAATTGATATCTGATTTCACTTTATCGAGTCTTCCTTTTTCTTTTAGAACGTTTTGTTTTTTGAACTCAACGTCTATTACCATTTAGTGCTCTAAAATCGATTTTACAATGAAAAGTTTTGAACAGTTAAAATTTTGCATCGAACATAATTTACCACCGGCAGTCAGTTCAAATTAAGTTGTCAGTTTATGTGAGTAGACTGACAATGAATGAATGACAGCTAATCACAAAGTTTTAATTGTATCTCTATCATTACGACTTGTGCATTTAAAGGGTAAGCATAGTTTAACTCAAAATATGTTTTAGAATCTAAAAATAAATACTGTTTGTGCTGATTGGATGATAATTTTAAACATAATAATTCACAGATATCTTGTTAGAAATTGTTATTGCATTCAATATATTATTTTTTTGGAAGTCGCAATGTGGCAGAATCCTTTAACATATAGTTACAAACGGTAACTCAGCACTATATAACATAGATGCCTAAGTTCTAAGAACCGCAACAAACAACCCAGTCTATTCTAGTTATGTTCATAATTAACGACCATTATGAGTTAATTAGCCCATGACCTGTCGGCAAACATAGGGACAATTATAAATCAGCAAAGTACACTAATTATCTAGTGTGTTAGCCGTTGTTTATAAGCAAAGAGGGTGTTTTAATAGAATGGCACTATGAAGTTGCATTTTCTCATAGAGTAACCTATAATATACAGGGTGATTTCGAAGTCGTGGGAAATATTTTAAACTAAGTCACTATTAATGACACTAATTGTGTTAGGGCTACTTTTACGCAAAAAAAGTAAGTAGTAGGTATCTCTAAGTTCCGCGCGGCCGTGGATGATGCGACGGCCGCGTTTAAATATTTTGATACTTTAGATCATTGGCATTATCTGATTAGTTTTGTTTTTTTTTTTTCAATAGTAATTTATTACGGTAGTATGTTACTTATTATTTAAGTATACATTAAATTTTTAATAACTAGGTAACTACCTACGTTATTATTTTTTTTAGGTAAATATAGCAAAAAATCCTAACGCAATTAGTATCATTAACCGTGTCTTAATTTAAAATATTGCCCACGACTTCGAAGTCACCCTGTATATTGCAGATATAAGCTAAAAAAAAATATTTTGAGGTACTCAATACTAGAATCTCAAGACTTTATATTCAATTCCAAGAAATCAAATGACTTTCTGAAAGTCGAAAGAAATTAAGTCAAAAAAACTGTTACTATAACTTATAATGCTTTAGTCTGTCAGAATATAAGGATTTATGTCTTTTTTGGGAAGACACATTAGGTACGAGATTTTCAATAATAATCTTTTATAGAAGCCTTTGATCAGTATTAAAATAATACTAGCCTATAAACGTCCTATTGCTGGGTGCAGGCGTCTTCCCAAATAAGGTAGGTTTGAGCATTGATCACCACGATAGCTCACTGCGAATTGACGAGTTCAGATTCCCATATTTGCCATCCAAGTTTCCTTACGATGTTTTTATTCACCGTCCCAGATGTCTTGGAATAATCAATAAAGTGCATATAACTTAAAACAGGTATATTGGTCCTGGTCTGCGTTGGGATCAAACCTGCACCTTGTGAACGCATATCCATACATAGAACCGCAAGGCTACCATGACTTCAATCGATAGAAAATGTCATAAAGTAGATCATGGACATATTTGGATTAACAACTTGTTATTCAGTTATAAGGCTCATTGTTATAGATTATACTGTATTGTTTGACTGGCCTGTTGGTCTAGTGGATAGTGGTCCAGACTGCTATACCGGAGGTCGTGGGTTCAATCCCCACCCAGGACTAATGTTTGTGTGATGTGCACGATCATTTAATTTTGTTCTGCGTTTAGGTGTAATTTCTCTATAATAATATGTATATGTTATGGACCAAGTGATAAATTGGGCAGTATACATAATGCCCAGCATTATCGGGCTAAGTGATTAATTACTATCTTAACTTCATTATTATCATATCGCTCGGTCATCATTATATTGCTAAATGATAGTTGGGCAATTTGATACTAATGCTATATTTAAGTTGTATCAAGCGCTAAATAAACCATGGCTGCAATTGGGGACACCGTAAGAGTTCGAGTCCCGATGTTGATTGCGGTCGTAATGATGGAAGAAATAAAAAAAAACCTAACCTAACCTAACCTAAATTAGGTGAGGTTAGGTTTTTTTTTTTATTTGTCAAAATCTATATTTTTTGAGGTGAAAACTATCATTTAGCAATATAATAATGACCGAGCGATATGATAATAATGAAGTTAAGATAGTAATTAATCACTTAGCCCGATAATGCTAGGCATTATTCATAATGCCCAAGCATTATGCATAATGCCCGCATTAATCACTTGGTCCATAACATATATATTTAAAAGTATATAAGTATGTTTACCAGTTGCCAAGTACTCAAAACACAAGCTACTTATGCTTAAATTGAGACTAGATGGCGTTGTGTGAATGTTGAGGAATATTGAATATACCGCTGACATATTACCTAGGTACATTCCTACAAATCCATTATCTCAAATCGTGTAAAGCCATTAATTTTGCCGTCCGATTTAGAGAATTATCTGCAGTTCAGTTTGATCAGTGTCGTGTCGAATATGTACGAAGTATGTTCATTTTAGATTAATGTCGATTTTCAGTCACAATAGAGGCGGTGGCTTTGTTGCAGAAGCATATAATAGATCGGGCTATTGTTCGATTATTAGTTCTAGGTAGAATACACTAAAGTTTTCAATAAATTTGACATGCACAAAGAATTATTTAGTTAGTTTTTCTTGTACAGTTTTCCGATGATGTTTTTACGGCCTCTTCTAAATTATGTTATGTTGGTGAATTTTTTGTTTCAGTGTACAAATATTAAACTAAGGTTGCTTTCTGCTAGTTTGATGAAAGGTAAAGTTTAAGTAAGGCAAACAAATATACACACTACATAGTAAATTCAATTCTTTGCTAAGGAGAACGAAACGAAAGAAAAAATAAGTTTTGCTAAAAATAAAATACATTTATGACAGATCTACTCAAACTTCTTCGAAATAAGTTGTTTTAATTTACGTAACGTTAATATATTATTCAATTTATTACAAAGCGAGGGATTGAACAAGTCAAAACTTTAAGCCTGCGGTTAACCCCTTAATACATAGATTAAATGGGGCTCAAACAGTTATTATTTCACGTAATCTTGTGTTTCGTATATGAATTTATGCTGAACTAACACTACAATATTAATACAAACGACATTCACCAAACAAAACTAGTTTTTGTCAAGTCGTAGTATGTGTTTGTTCCACGATACCGTCTAAATACTATTCTTATTTTAAAAACTTAGTACTGCTGCTTAGTTTTTTTTTTTTATAGATTGAGTGATTTTTTTTCACCTGAATATTGCCCATTTTGTTTTTGGAATCCGGAAAATGGTTGGTTTCGGTCCTTTTTGTTTTTTTTCTGAATATTGCATTTTGACGTAGAGTGACGGCCCGTCTATCTCTACTCGAAGCCAATTTTGTTGCGTTACACAGAATCCTACAGTACCTACGCCTGTTGTTCATAATTGTATTAACTTGGTCACTGTCAAAAATAGGCAAACCGCTTTACATGCGGTTATTGGTCTTGGGCCTTATGACCCGCGATTATAGCAAAGTATTATGCTTATGAACCTTCTTCGCAAAATATACTATTTATTAAAAAATAACTCATCAAAATCCATTGCGTAATTTGAAAAATCTAAACATAATTTATACGGCGTGACAGACGCGGAAAGCGACTTTATTTTATACTTTGCATGTACTCGAGAAATATGTCGATCTTTAAAGTTTGCAAAAAGACCTGTATTTCATGAGTGTCTAGGTAATAATTGCACAATTTGGAGTCATCATAAGAAAAAAAAATAATTAGCATATAAGGCAGTATAAACTGTAAAAAAACAAAAACTAATTAATATAAATAATTCACAATGTTTATTGTTAGTGTATCTGCATAAATAGAACTAGCACTTTAATGCGACAGTCGATAAATCCGTCGGAAGAAATAAAACAAGTATTCCTTTTATAGCCCGACAGTGACAAGCAATCGATCAATCAGGTTTTAAGGCAAGCCGAGACGATCAAACGTCTGTATCAAACTGGTGTTTAACTTGAATCAAACATATTCCTCATTTTAGTCAGGTATCTTTGATACTGTACACATTTGCTTCAATGTTTGACAGGCATTTTAAATAAAAAAATGATAAAAAAATCCTCGTTAGAGGTTGAAACTCTTGGACTGTCTCCGAGTGCAGAATCAGTTTATAAAGATTTCACGAAGCGTCTTGTCTTCGCTTTTTTATATGTGAATATTTGTAAATATTTTACCGGCAAATTGTACAGAATAAATAAATATTGTAAACGTTAAAACAATTGAGGCTCGTTTCGAAAAAATGCATAATTTTGTGTCTCATTTAATACTGGTTTCGCAGTTCATTTTAAAGGTTATTCCAACGTATCAAGCCCGTCAAGCTAGTTTGCTCGTCTTCACAGCCCTAGATATTGGCAATCAATGTTTATTTCCAATTCTATTACGTGCGTGTACCTACTGAGTGAAGCCTGCCCCTGTTCACGAGGCTTTATTTTGTTTTCATGTTTGTACAGCGCTTCCACGGCTGTTCTACTTAGATCATTTTGTTATATTGTTTGTATGAGATTTTTTTATGATATTAACGTTAGCATGTTTATCATGTAAACGGCATCTTTTAGATCAGAGATTAGATATTAATTATCTTTTTGATAAGAGATGGTATTATGCAGTCATTATTAATTCAAAATATTTAGTCGATTATGATGCTGAGATAATATCTCAGCATCATAATCGACTAAATATTTTGAATAAAAGATATTATCTTTTATGTCATTTTGAGACTACTGATTTCTACTTTCACATTCTTCTTCAATTTGATAGGCCAATAAAATAATAACCATAGTTACGACATCGACTAAGATAATTGACAAGGTTTTCTTAAGATACGACCTTCTTTTGCCCTCAAACATCCTTGAATTAAATTAGAATCTAAAACTTATCTCTCTTACCTAATTACTGTATTTTCTTATACTAAGCCTCGCAAATAACTCTCTAAGCTCACTCACCAGAAACTAATCGGCATTTATCCTGAAAACCGCAACAAACGGAGAAGGATTAAACAAATTGATACTTTTATCTCTTGGCTAACCCTTTAATGGCGATAGCGGGCCCTAAGCATTATTAATTCAATTTCTGGATTAAGGTTTTCAATATTGGTAAACAATTAGTACTGGTGTTATTGGTGCTAGATGTTACCCAATCTGGCTTTTTATGGTAAAAAATAAGTGTTTTGCTTATTTAAAGTTGCTGTATCTGTTGTAAAAAGAAAAATACGAGTCACTTTACTAACGATTCGACGCAACCACATAAAAAACAATATACGTACAATGAAACGATACAAATTCAAACTTTAAGTACTTATTTCTCATTAAGTCGTCTTTTTTAAATACATTTTCAAAAACAACATGACCTTTTAGCTTGATATAGCAGTTGTTACGCCCGTATCAAGTAACAAAATAAACAGTAAGAAGTAGAGTCTAGTTTCGTTTAATAGAGCTGAGCTGTATACTGTTCAAATTATACGAGAGACCGGGTGAACTACGATGGTCATTCAGTACAACTTTGACAGAACTAGTGTTAACAAAAGCTGAGGAAAATTGAATTAGGTATTTTATTCAAACGTTTTCTAGCTACAACGTTCCGGATCAACTTCGGCTTACAGAATTATTTTGAGCGCTTTTCTTTATTAAAGAGTTTTTAATGTATTTGTAAGTATTATTTGAACTTTAATTGGAATCAATTTGTGTGTAAGCTGCATACTGTTATAGTTCCTGTAATAAGTACTCTTAGACACCAATTCTTTGCGTCACAAGCCACGTCATACTGATTACGTGAGAAACCTGGCTATCTTTATCTAATTATGATGAAATAGCCTGATATGTCATGACTCAGAATGCCTTATTAGCGTCACAGGAAAAACCTTTATAGATGCTATTCAAGAAAATAAAAGTTTCTTCAGGATACTGTCACAATGAAATTCAAGGAGAAAAAGATGTAATGATTTGGGAAAAAGAAAATCACATAGATTATAATTTTCCAGACTATACATTTTTTCCTGGAATTCTAAATTATAATTTCTTATCTGGTATTACCTTAGGGTATTTGGAATCCTTGCAGTCGTTATAATATTGAGGCGTATCCAGAATCTAATTATCTGTACTTAGGTACCTATTTTACTCTCATAAGCAAGATAAGACTCGAGTTCACGAGATTATGTTACGATTACTTTACATGTTCACTTTTTCATTACGGATCACGTGTGTCAAAAGATCTTCGATAAAATTGGATTACCTATATGTCATTTCAAGACCTTTAATTTGGTATTTCACATTTTTAGTTTTCTTTTTGGTACGTTACGTATTTGGACTTCTACTTTCTTTTCACTATTTATTTGAATAAATCAATCACAAAGTTTTTATTTCCAGTAGGCCTCAAAAGGTTAAAATTACCAGTTACTGACTCTGAATACTACGTGTACCTAATTTAGGTTCCAAATAATATTAAGTACCAATTTTGCTACTGATAGGCAGTCAGTTAACTTACTTAGTTTACATTATTTAAAAAATGTTAAGTAAGAAAAAGTACGACACTATTTTGAATCCGATCATTATTTTTAAAGTATTGTTTATTCCTCTTCTCAACAATAATCCATTTATTCGTGGGGATCAGTCCGGAACAAGTCCGTCTTCAAACGAATCTCGAAGTTTTTACTTTGAGTATCCGGAAAGCGTTTCCATGTTCTTTACAATTAATTAATAGTTCGCTGCAAATAAAGTTTTGCAGGAATAGTGTTGTCGTTGTTTAAACTTAGTGTAACGATTTATTCCAGTTATTTATCCCGATCTTTTTATTCTTAAATATTTATTATTCTTTAATCGAGGAAATTGGAATGATTTTTTGTTAAACCCACGTGTTTGTAAATGTTTATCTATTAAACAATGGATTAGCATGACTGAGGTTAAGCCTGGTAACGCAGTCATAAACATGACGGCTTTAGTTTTTAACGGTTTGAATACGAACCTCTCTGATGTTGCACGGAAGTCGTCGCTTAGAGACTAATCTATAGACATCACAGACTTGTGTTGTCTCAAGTGTTAATAGCCTCAGTGTAGTAGTGGACTACTAAAGTAAATCTTGCTGCCAAACAAAAAGAACTCCATGTTCTCATACTTATTAAAGCGTTGCAATGCTTCCGAAGATAAGACATTTCTACGACTGATTACAATGCAATTTAAAACTCTCATCAATAAACAATTAGCTCAAAACAATTAGTAAAGTAATGATAATAGTTTGCGGACGATTTTATGAAATATCTGATATTCTAGAAACATGATAATAATGGTTTAAAATATAATTGGTTTTAATAAAAGCAATTTATTGCGTTCGAGAGATTTTATACAGATCGTGTTACGGGTTATAATATAAATTTATTTCGTTGTTGTTATCCGTTACTGATTTCACTATTAAAACATGAGTAGCCTTAAATTAATTTGGAGCATTTGTTAGTCATTAAAATATTCGATTACTGTTTTGATGCTATTTACCTTACCTACTCGTAATCACTTTCACATCCTAAATAAAGTCCAAATTCTAAAGTGATGCATTGATTTTCAATCACACAATCTTAACCATATGACTACCATAAGCAGTGATAGCCCAGTAGTATAATCGCTGGACTCCCAAGTCAGAGGTCGTGGGTTCAAATCCCGGCATGCACCAATGTATTTTTCGAATCCATGTGCTGATAACGAAGTAATTATCACTTGCTGAAATCGATCAAGGAAATCATCGTGAGGAAACACACCTGATAGTTTTTTAAAGGTGTATTAAGCCAGGACAGAGGCCTACAAACTCGGACACTAGGTTGTTACATCAACCATTCACTAAGAACAAGAAAAAGACCACACGATTTTCGCATCACTTAGTTCTCTCTACTCAAAATACAAATACATTGTTAGTTCCGCAAAACAGAGTAGTTAATCGATTCCTTACAAATTACGCCTTCGAACTGCAGCACGTATTTATTTTACTCCTTTGTTTCTAGTTTGACTTCAGAGTGCCTCAGTCACGTAGTTGGTCGAGCGAGGCTTTACAACCCGTAGAAAGGGGAACAGTTTTACATTGTGGTATCGTGGTACTTAGTTGGTAATTAAATAGGAATTGCTATTGGGTAGTGAATGTACTGATTTCAGCTAGTCGAAGATAGAGATTTGTTACGTCATAAGTCTGTGAAATTGGTCAGCCTAGACTGTTTCATCTATACTTACCTACCAAGGTCTAGTACAAAATGCTTTGTATAGAACTTGTTATAATCTGGTACCTACTTAAAGTCTATTTGTTTGGAACTATTTCTGTAACACGATTTCAAAGATAGAAAATATTATCTATTCATACTTTCACGTCCCTTGTGTTGTCGTCGTGTTTTTATTCAATAAAAGATTGTAAACTTTCCATACCTCGTACAAAAAATGTCCCTTTGAAATATTTCTACTATCTGATCAGATATAATCCATTTAACGCCACCCACACGTCAAAATACACCTTTGTCAGATTTCCCTATGGATCAAAAATATTTGTGTAGTGTGTACCTTCCATATTCATTTCCACAAAATATGAATTTAGCTGTTCATTTTGTTCGTACCTTGTATATTTAAGTTATAAAGCGTGCTGGCATTAATTCTCAAAGTAATTGATACGAATAAATACAGAGTATCACAGAGGTTATGTTTTCATTTACATTTAAAGGAATTACAGCGTTCATTTTCTGTCGTTCATAGAAACGGTTATTTACGTTTTATTTTTAGATAATTTAAGTAAATGTATTCGTTTTGAAAGTTTGCGTTTCATTATGAGAAAAAATAAGCGATATGATGTACCACAATGTTTCGTCAATGTTTGTTTTGTTTCGTATCACATACTTACTGTTCTTCACCAACACTAATATCAATAAACCATAATTATATTTTTTAAATATTAGAATTTTCAAGAGTTTTCGTTTTCATTGCTTGCTTTGTTTAGAATGTCGCTTTCTCCTGAAACCTGAAAACAGTGACCAATATAACTTGCCATGCCACAAACACACTCTTCATTAAATCGCTACTAGGTTTTAGAGGTTTCAGCATATTTCAACCAGAGAACCAGCATGTAATTATCTAATCTGTACATTTTTCCGTCTCCGTAAAAATCCTATCAGCCAGGTGATTTAACTTTGTACAATACTTTCCATAAAAAAAAAACTGAAACATTTTAGTTAAGGAAATTTCGTTTCTATATATAGAAGGCACTTTGAATCGAGAAGTGATAGGTTTGTTATTATAGGGAGTCTATTGATTATACATGCATGATTATTATTGTTACGGCCCACTCGTTCAATTATACGGAAACTTACGGCGTGGGTGTCAGCTACTTTGTATTGTTTATGTTGTAACTGCAATAAGGAAGTTGGTGGTTCTTAGTTGGTAAATATTGTGAAATGAGAGTTGATTGTTATGGGCGATAGTATTGACGACTGGCCAAAAGGTCAGAATAATAGAAATAAATAACTATAAATAGTCACGTCAGTACGTAGTTTTAACGACCTTTCCCTATATCTGATAAAACATTCGTCATTAGATACAATATGTGGCTAACAGTACATGCAGTATGAAGTCTTTTTAATTATAATCGCGAAAGTTTGTAAGTATCGATAGATGTTTGTTACTCTTTCACGCTCAAATGGCTCGAGCAGTTTTGATGAAATTTTGTATGAATTTAGTTATTTAGTCGGCAGAAGCATTTTTGCAGCTATTACCGACATTCGCGTGGGCAATAGCTAGGAAGAATTTTAAAAATACTTCTTTTATATCTCTTCTTTAATTTCGAGCAACCCATTAATTTTATCTCTAATTTAAGAACAGTTATTACCGTCATCTCTTGTAATGTCTTAATTGTCATCAAGGCGACACCGGTTTCCGCAAATCGATTCAATTAGTGATAATCCCTCAGTTATGTGTAAATGAGTTTTGAATGCTTTTTAATGGTAAGCTATTCTGGTTTCCGTTATACCATTTTAATGTTCCCAGTTTTAACTCCCTAAAACAATTAGTGCTTAATATAATCAAAGTGGTAACTCCAGATAATGGCAATGGTGGAAATAATAACAGGAAAGTACTTACAAACTTGAAGGAGATCTGGCAGTATGATGCAGTAAACGTTTATTATTATTACTAACCTAAAATGTCCCACTGTTGGGCAAATATCTCCCTATTTTTTTTGAGAGGTGCAAGAGAATATTTCGGTAAAAAACGAATCCAGCTTATCTTTGCCAGGAAAACGTTTATGAAGTGAAAATACCTAGAGGTGAATTGAAGATATAAATGTACAATAGTGTTCTATATAGTACTGATAATTATGATTAATGTAGACTAATGATGCGAAATATGTTAAGAAAATATTATTAATATATTGTGTTAATTAAATAACTGGCATAACTGACATAATTCATGTATTGACAGTTTAACACCAGTCTGGACATGCCTGGCTAAATTCTACGCTGATTTCATCACTTGATTTCTATTCATCCATCAACCTAAGCTGTACCAGTAGCAACTAGTAGTAGAGTAGTAACTTCAATACTCAAAGAGCCAGACTATTTGAGACAAATTGTCATTACAATGAAGCAGAATAGTCTTCGCCAGTTACCAAAGACCACATTGAACCGTCTGTTAGTACTAATGACGTCGATCGGTCATATTTGAGAGCACAGTTCGAAGTTCAAGCAGCTTACTTTGAAAACTGAACTGAGTCAATAGAAATATAACTAACGAACTTGGTCTAGAGCTCTTTAAAGAAAGGGTGAAACCTCTTAAGGTATTGTAATAGATTAAATCTATCTTTATTCCTAAGATATGTGGGGTCTTACCGAAATCAGCTGAATACTTTATTGGAAGTGTGAATGCTTTTTTCACCTTCATAACCCACTATAAGACATGTTACCTAGATAAAAATAATGTATTATATCTCTCTACGTCCACACAACGTCATCTAGTTTCAAATTAAGTATACGAGAGTAACTTATGAGTACTAGACATCGGATAAACATACATACATATTGCAGTATAAACTATACAGAACAAATGATCGTGCTCAAAACACAATATTTTTTCTGGGTGGGGATAAAACCCACGAGCTCCGGTGTAACACTCAGGGTTGCTAGCCACTAGACCAACAAGTCCGTCAAATTGAATAGATTGTGATGGACCAAGTTATGCCCAAAAATACTTGGCCAGTACAAAGATTATAAAAGGTAGCAGAAAATCAAAATCCCTCTAGCATAAAACATATCGGTTTACACAATGGAATCATAACTGGGTCGTAACAATTCGGCTGAATCCGTAACAATCGGGGTCTTTTGATCACAATTTCTCAAGGGAAGTAATTAATTTTGTAAATTAAAACGGAAAATTAATGCGGTGGCGTTTCCGATATTACATTAGTGCTGTGTTCAGGGCTTTATTAGATACAAGGGTTGGAACTTAAATGGTTTTTGATTTTGATCATGTTTAAGATTTGTGGCCTAAATATGTACCTAAAAGTGCTTGGATAGAATTTGTTTTAGGTGATGTGACGTTTATTTTACCTTAAATAAACTAAAAAAAATAAATAAACCTAGTTCCTTTGAAGCAACCAACAATACCGGAGGTAAACGTTATCATAAAGAAGATAAGTTCGAACGAAACAGCCCTTTGCTTATTACAGAAAAATACCGCAAAAAATAAGTAAAACAATTTTCTTTATGGACAAACAATTGATGAAGTAAAAGACTCGGTCTGAACAATATAATGGAAAATAAAAGCTCGTGCTCGCTTCGAGAATATAAGACTTATTTTTTCAGTTACTTTTAAGATGAGGCAAATAAAATCTCATTTGTCAAAGGTTGTGTGAAGGGTTTACAGTTGGTATTGTTTTTTGTATTAATGTATTGGTGGTAGAAATTCTGACTATAATGTATGAAGGTGTTATTACAAGAATCTATTTGAATTGAATTGAAATGTTCCATGTAGTGATCTACGCTTCATGTATCTAAGGTACTCCTCAAATTTAACTTCAGAATTTTCGTATGGGACGTATTAAGAATCTTCGAAGTATGAAGAAAAAAGATTGTTTGAGACAGACATTTCTTTCAGACACTCATAGAAAAGGAAATGAAATCCTCATTACATACAGCCTACAAGCTTACACTCATTGTAGTTGAAATCAGGTCGTTGAAAGTATGCTACAAACGATTTGGGCAGAAGACGTGACGTTGATCTGTATTGCTTTCAACAAGCGTGGCGTCACGGATCCAATATGTCACACGCTTGACAATGAAATGTACCAAATTAATACTATTCAATGTGTGATGCTAGGGGCTTTACTCAAATAGCCTGTTGGTACTACGTATGTATGTGGCCCGTATTCCTAACCATTTCAGGGAACTTATGTGAATGCTCACATCGGTAGGTATACCTATAGAATGTATTTGAATACTGTTGCATATCCAATTTGGGTCACGCTCGAGTAGATTCTGTGAAATAGAAAGTAAAGGTCTTTTTAGAACATAGGAATGGAAACAAAATAAAAAATATACTAGAACTCTCAATTCCTAGTTATTTTGTTCAACTCTCTTTTCTTTAAAGCTTTCCTCTGTCATTAATGTTTTTAGACAAAATGTTATACATTTTCGCCTTTTCGGGACGTTCAAAATGAACCAGCGAAGCAAAATAAGACAAAATACCAGAGCCGAAAATAAACAAAAATTTCTTATATTTAGATCCCTATTATTTACATTTCAGAAATCCAATACAAGGCACTCAACACTTCAGTAAAAATTCCATCATTCCCAACAACTTATTATGCTTCATTTCATTCTATAATAGCGAGAGAAGGCATTCCGAAAAATCTTCTAAATGGGTACTTAAGTAGGATCGCACCAAGATTTTCACGGTTCGACGGCTTCGCTCGTAGTTTATGTAATAATAGTGAGTACAATGTTCTGGGAATTGAAAAGATCATGTTTTATGGAAATTCAAAGATGATACTGAGATAAATTTTCTGTTAGTAAAAGTTTCTAGTATTATTCATTACTCCTTACTTACTTGTTGTTCCCGCGAATCGTCCGCGTGAAATTCAACAAAAAAGTAATTGTTTTATGCATCGAAATCGTCGTAATACTATAGCCTTCCTCGATAAATGGACTATCCAACGCAAAAAAAAACGATCCGTAGCAGTAGTTCCTGAAATTAACACGTCCATACAAAAATGCTCTTTAGCTTTAGATATTAGTAGGTATAGATTAGATATTTATACCGGAGTTTTTTTTTTTCAATATGACTTAATGTTAGTTATTTTTGCTAGTGTAGACTAGTAGCATCCTAGACTTGTTGGTACAATGGGTGCGACAAAGGTAGGCGACATTAAAAATGACATTGTGCTTATGCACTTACTGGAAGTACGATGCACTCAGCAGTGTTTCCAAAGCTTAAGTTTTGGAAAATATCCCATCGACATATCAAAATACAGTGCTAACCAGTCAACAACCACAGTTGACCGCAATAACCTACTCCAATAGGAAGACATTATTTTCCCACAAACAAATAGCTGACATCGAATATCATTGGAGTGCAATGTTAAGTCGGAGCACGGTTTCGCAATTTCCTGTATGTTTCCCGCGTAATCGTGTTCACGGATGTACCTCCGCCATTTTACTTACAACTAAGGGAAGTGCTCTGCCTTTTCGCGCCACCTTAGTTAAGGAAAGGAGTTCGTGCTGTGTTTGCAGAGTTTTGTTTGTAGAGCTTAGTAAATATTCGCTCTAGGTTTTGGAATTAGCAAGGTCTAGGTGTATTTGGTATAAGATCTAATGCTAGTCAAATTGATGAATTGTATGGAAACGAAAATGGCTAAGACTAAGACATTGGATTTTTTTTAAATAGTATTGTCATATCTTTGACTTTGTGTAATGGGGTTATTGTCATTTTAATCTTCAGTCATCTTTTTAAGGCCGTAGGAATTTCACTACGTCACTCATAGATATTGACCTCAAGTCAGACGGCGTATTGTATTCTAGCCTTCCTAACTTGACACAAAGCCCTTAAGTTTCTTACTTTTAAACACTGCCAACGTCTCAAATACAGTTAAAATAGTTACCAAGGAAAGTCTGAAATGGAAAGTTCCAAAGGTGATTCAATCTCCAACTCCCTTGCGAGAAGTCGAATTTCCAATAGAATGGGAAACTCAGGCAACGCTAATATCGACCGGTGTTGCCAAGTGAAGCTATTTCTCAAATTAAAGTACAATACAGCTTCTAGAGAAAGAATACCTAGTGGCCAGGTGTGAACTCGTGGGAAGAAGTGTTTTATTTTACCTTCAAGTGCTTTTTGTTTATTAATGTTTGAAGTAGGTACAAGCGTATTGTTGTTACGTGAGTAGATGATAACGTTATGTATTAAAAATATTTTTTTGATTTACTGTCACATGGTTTCTCAACCATTTTTCCATCAGATTCTATACTTTTAATAATGTACTAAATAATTTCAATTAATTGTACTTAAATCCTTTCTACTCTTTATTTCACATAACGACGCGAACTTTTCTTTCGATTTATCACAGCTTCGGAATTTCAAACGTGACATGTCAGTAACAATGGGAAAATCGTTTTACCATTCCGATACAGTACCCGAAAAAGGCAAATTGTTAATAAATCTAAGTGAAAGCGTTTCTACTCGAGTCAAATCGGCCTATATTTCAGGAACCTGCGTTTCAATCTTGTAGATTGCGTAAAAAATCGAGAGGACAAGACGCCCTTCGCAAATACTGCGTAATACAGTCATTTATTTCTATTTAAGTAATGTTAAATTGAAAAGAGGATGGAAAGATTTCCTACAAATAGTCGGGTCCTTCGTGTTACTTTCACGAACAAATAGTCGAGTTTGTTTGTTTAATGTGGGACCAATTCTATTAATGTATACGTGAGGTTATATTTTTTTTCGATTAGTTTTTTCTTTTTGTAATCTTTGGTTGTAAATACTTTACAGTCATTAGTCGTTACAGGTTTAAAAGTAAAATAGCCTGAATGAATTACGTTATACTTAGTTAAGTATTTAGTTGACTTCAGTAAATCTAAAAACTGGCAATATAAAAGGGCAGATGGCAAAACATTCTCATAATGCCTAGTAACTATTTAAAGATTGCTTCGTGAAGATAAATTACAAATAACACCATTCTCTTTTACTTAATTAGTAGAAAAGATGACGTATGGTTTAATAACACCAGGCCGTTAGGTAGATACTGTCCATAAGATATAAAGAGAAACAACGAAACAATACAAATGAAACCTCTCTATCTGACTTACATTTCCATTTTTACAAAACAAACGCCGACAGATAATATTATCGTTTGTTATTCAAGTTTGTCAACTGAATATTTAAGCGAAAACAAAACCAATTTTGTTCGTCTGAATATAAATGAAACAGAGCAAAATATAATACAATTAAAATCACTTGTTCGATGTCCAAGCTTGTCAGGTTGTTGGGATCCGCGTTGCACAACACTGCGGCATTTGCGAGCCTCTTCATTGCCTTATGTGATGTATACGGTTATTTTCGGAACTCATTTAAATTAATTATCTTTTTGTTTCAGTGCTTTATATTGAGTATGAAATTCTACTGATTGTATTGTTTCTTTTGAAGAATTTGCACTTTCGGATAATTAAATGAAACGTATTTATGCTATTTGTAGGCTTCAACCGTTCAACCTTTACCCAACTGTGAGATATTATGATACATGTGAACAATTATATGTCATGGCTGCCATAACAGTATTGAATTCCGTAATAAAAATTCCTAGACTAGAAATAAATGTGTACAAAAAGAAAATATTTCCTACATTCGACCTACAACTTTCACCAGAGACAATCAGGCTTAAGATATCAACATCAAACCAACTTCTTCCATAAATACAGCGACAGTAACAAAATTACACAAAACAATTGCCTCTCAAGAACAAAAGACTGTCAATCCACTTTATACGAGGACACACAACGGAGCTAAATGTACCACAATACGCTGGCGAGTGTCTTTAGACGCTTATGTGACACGACAGCTCTATAGTACCGGGATACCAATTGTCCGGGATTTGTCCTTTGTGGTCCACAATCGGGTATCCCGTAATTGTGATGTCATAACTAATTATATCGGCCCGCACCGTCCATTTGTGAACATGCCTCTATAATGCACAGGTAACAATGGCCTGAGAATGCTCGTATTAAGCGAGCTGATTGCTCTGCGCTATTTATGTTTTACAATAGATTTTCAGCTATAATTTGTGTTCCGTAATGACAATTGGATTTTTGGTCTTAAATCAATATACTGACACTTCGAGTGCCAACATGTTATCAAAATATTTAGATAGAGCACATATTTTTCACTCGGTCTATTGTTTTCTCCATTGCTTTGTTATTTTAGTTTCACTCTTCTCCAGCCGATACATAGTTCTGTAGAACTTCTTTAAACGAATTCCTGTTATATTATAAACACTATCATCATAACAGCCGTCAAAAATTAACGACGGTTTACCACAAAAAAATCTCACAAACTAAAAAAGAAATGTAGGAGGGCTAAAATTTTATTCAGAATTGATTGTCACTTTCTTACAGTTCTCTCCGTGCACAGAAGTGGTAACTAAATTAAGACTGGAGTAAAATAAACCAATAGTAAATGTGTATTAACGTCCTAAGACCACATGACACTCTTCAAGTCAAATATTTTCCTCACTAAGAATACCCATGACCTTTACGAAAGGCCAGGCCACCGTGGTTGATTTATTTGGCAACATTATCTATACACGTAATGTACCTCAAGGCCAAGTACAAGCTATTGTTTGTTTTTGTTTGCGATAGGGTTCAACTTGTTTGCCGGCCTAACCAATCTGTTTGTGTAATTTAGTCGTTTGCGGATTAAATTTTCAGGCATTAATGTCTACAGACCTTACTCTAAGTTAAATAATGTAGGATAACTAAGTTTCAGACGTATTTCTAAAATAGAGATTTAAACGAGAGAGAGATTTATGTAAAAGTTCTTAATTTTACACAGATCTCTGCAGCCATTAAGTATGTCTTCATATTATGGTGCTCCTTTAACGCGAGCATTTGCGTGTAGTGTAACGTAATATTTCATCAGTAGAGAAGGCGAACCGAACATTCCAATGCACAACTTGTAATGATACAATTTAGAATAAATGTAAAATGTTACATTACGCGGCGAAGGAGTACCTATATTGTTACAGGGAGTCCTTACTTTTAAAGGGAATTAATTGAATAATTGTATTAGATGACAAACAAAATGCAAGCATATCTGAGCATCAAAAGTAGCCGTACTTAATTACTTACCTAATTATTTGATGAGCTTTTCTTGTATCGCAAAGGGAACAAGCAAAACTTCGTCATAATCCTTGTAATTACTTTTCGGCTACATTGAGATAAATTGTAGGGCTTGGAGACAAATGGGTTTCTTTTGTTTTATTGTGGTACCTTTTGATATTTACTGCTGGTATAAACTTACCTGTAATCATTATCATATTCATGACTAATGCATCGGCAATTTAATTAACTTTCAATTTTTTCATGACATAGACATTTTTCTAGACTATATAGCACCTACAGAGAACCAAACAAAATAACCCATTAGAAAACATCACTTCATCGGAACCTCATATTTAGGTCTAGGTATGATAAATTATGAGCGATTATATCGCTGAACTCATTTTGCTTAAGCTGCATTAAGATTCATGGCCTGAGACTGTAAACAAAGAAGTTTAAATTGCGGCTTTACAATTGGATTATGTTCTTACAAATTTCGTAAAAGCGTAAAGAATACTTAAGCTAGGGATGGTGAAGTTTTATTCTTAAATGCTCTTTTTGTTTCCAGATTATGGATTGGACTACCGAGGGTCGGAGCAGTCATTAATCGAAACTTGGAGGTGTCAAAATGCTACATCGAACGTCATCGTCCCGGCGCCGGCGCGCCTCGCGGAGTGCTGCCACGTCACCGCAGGCGAGGTCGCCGAGAGCTTCAGCGCAACACTCGAGAAGGGCTTCACTAGCCGCTACAGAAACTGACGAAGAAATGGAACCAACTCCACCACCACAGAGAAGCCCCCGAGCAAGCCTCGCGCCGGACGCCGCGCTGGACGGCTACCACCGCAGTCCACGACACTCTTTAGTTCCTGAAGTCAGATCGGCTAGAAACTCCATTACGCCAGATACCGCTTTACACCCAAGAAACAGCTTAGCGCCATCTAGGAACAACTTAGCAGTTGACATGAACTACGGATCAAGGCTAAGCTTAAACCCTCAAGACTTTAACAGAAGTCCTAGAAACAGTATTACACCAGATGCCAATGCCAGAAGTCCACGACGCAGTCTAGTGCCAGAGGGTACATCGTGGAATCAGCCAAGGAACTCTTTGGTGCCAGATGTTGGTAGGAGCCCACGACATTCAGTAGCAAGTATTCAAATTGATCCAGCTCGTAGTCAGAAAGACTTAGGACCGAGCCCACGCACAAGTCCAAGGGGAAGCGTTGGACCAGAACAAACCTTAAAGAAAGAAATTCAAGAGATGAATAGAAGTCCGCGCGGTTCATTGATTCCCGATTCACAAAGGAGCCCTCGCGGTAGTATTGCGCCTTCAGAAAGAAGTGCCAGAGGTAGCCTGGTGGCCACAGAGGGGGAAGCAAACAGAGTGAGCCCGAGAGGAAGCTTGACATTAACATTTCAAGAGCCTCTGGTTTCGCGGGAAAGGCGGCCAAGCGAAGACAGTCAAACAGCAGGTAAGTTCAACGTTTTTTAATCTACTTTTTAATCCAACCAGAAAATATGTTTTTCTTTGTATCATTTCTGATTCTCTTTATTTTCCTACTTAGCTACTCGTGGCAGGAGCGTGTCTCCGTACCGGGCGTCGCTCGCTGGCCGGCAGAGCGGGACGGGCATCCCCTCAGACACAGGTTCCCGTCGAGCCTCAAGCTCTGTAAGTCAGGTAATACTAATGCTTTATAACTTTTGGGCTAATATAATGAAGAAAGCAACGAAAATGGCTACATGTATGTATGCTCACATAGTAGGCTACCCGCCGTTATTTTGCAAGATTTTATTTTTCTGATTCAGGTATTAAACTTGTCTATATTCAAGTTAATAACATCTCTATTGAAAGTAAAATAAAACCTAAGTTATGAAAGGCTGTAAACGAGTTATACCCGCTTCAAAGGCTCATACAGCACATATTACGTACATAAAGGTTTGTAATAGGTATTGCAGCATATAATAGGCTCCGTTATTACAAGCAAGTCATTTACTATGCAGTTTACTGGAAATGCACGAATAAAGTGCTTTATTGCCTTTTCATCTCAGTTTTGCATAATAAAATAGATTTAGACGGCCTGATTGAGTTTGCTGAGAGACGAGATTTTAAAACGGGAAAAAATTGTCCTCGTATTTTTGTATGGATATTTTTCTGTCTTTTTTAAGATGATAAACTCAGAGAGTTATTTGATCTATTTATAAAAATGTTCTTAAGAAGTAGAAATGTATCTTTTATGTACTTACAGTTGTTAAGTAAGTGAGCCTGTTATATTTAGAGTATCGAATATACATGTTCCTTTGCATAATTTAGTCAAGTGACATAAAAATACCCAAAAATAGATTTTCAAAATTAGTTTTAGATTTCAAGATTGATTTCAAACTCGAACAAATTCTAATTAAGGATTTCAGTCGAAAAGTTTCGGATTTAAAAAGTTTGCTTGCGATTAAAACGGCGTTCCTAAATTGTTCTTCCATAGATTCCGAACCAAAAATAGAACGAATTACCGAAAAACCTCAGTTATTCCTGATGTTCTAAAAAGTTTGGTATTTAATCTTAAAACTTTTCTTTTAGTGGCTTGATCACTTAATAAGATTACTCCGAGAAAATAACAAGTCTGGTTTCTGAATGGTGCAAAAACTAGTTCCAAATTTCTGGGAACAATTCAAAGAGTAATTTTCACAAAAGCTTCTCTAGTCACACTCCAAAAATAAAATTTTCAAACGGTCAACACTATAAAACACTAGAACATAATTGCTACAAGCAATTAACTTTAATTCAACAGTAAACGTCTGGAATGACAAAAATAAATACAAAAATTAAGCTATAAAAGTGCCAGGCAGCCCGTGTTGGGGGCTTGCATTATTTATAAGACATGGACACCGGCAGTGTGTACGTGTATGTGGGTCAACGAACTAGCGTCGAGGACAAAAGTTTTCCCGGATCGTATAACGTGACAACATTAATAAATTAATAGTGATAGAATTTAGTGGAACTTAGTTTCCTTTGTGTGAATTAATCTATTTTTTCTTGGCATCTCAGATTGCTCTAAATTTTGCCTCGAGCTTATTCTCAGTACGGTTAAGGTTGTCTAGAATAGCCCATTACATTAAAAACAGTATATTAACTGTTTATTTATTTCATTCAACTTGAGGCATCTTTTGTCAAAAAGCAAAAACAACAGCAATCTTAACGAAACAAAAGTTCTATGAATCTAACAAACCCTTTGATTCTCAGGTATCTGGCGATGAACAGCGCCGTCTTTGTGGTGAGCAGGCCAAGTACAGCGACAGGACTGGCCTGGGCATCGGCATGGGCCTCACGACGTACGGCTCTGTGGCCTACCAGTTGAAGGACGCGAATATGGAGGCCTCCGGGACGGTGGATTTCGTTTGCAGGGCTGCCAAGATTATGAATAGGACCAGTAAGTGTTTTCATAAGTCAGTAATAGAAATAGCTTATTACGTACGTTTCTTATTAAACGTTGATAAACTGAATTTCAAGTTCACATTATACCTTTGGCTACATCAAAACCATAAAAAGACCGTCGAACATGTTCATAAATAGCAAATCTACCTTTTTCTAAACGCCATTTGAACGTGAACGCAAATCAACAACGATCCACTTGTCAATTCCACCGCGAGTTTTATTAAACGCACAAAAGCGATTCAGTGGGCGATAGTGTTTTGTTCTCTAAATGGAATGCCTTTGTTTCAGTTGTCATGACCGTGTTCCTCGCCTTCCTCTCCACTCTGCCGGTTATTATGCTGATTATGGGTAAGTCTCTTAAACGATTTGTCTGTAAAAAGGGTTGGGAGGGCGTGGGAGCTTTTTGAAGGACTACGTAGAGTAATTTTAATGTCTGAGTAATTTTAAACAGCAATGAGAAATAAAATGGGAACTAAGTTAAAATCGGGACCAAAATAGATGACCTAGCAAAGACATAAATCAAAGGTTTCACGCCTAAAATCAAACTGCCAGAAACTAACCGAAACTTTGTTCTTGAAAAGGTTTAAGATACAGTTAAAAAAAAAAACGAGCTCAAGAATATTTGTATTACAGAAAAAAAATATGCCTAAAAATATATTCTTCCATTTCTTATTGTTCAGGGTTTTCGGCCGGCAATTTTCATATTATTACAATTATTGTAATATAAAAAAGCTGAGACATTCCATGCGAATGGGTCAGACGTCTTTATGGTCCAAAAATGCGTTTATACTTAATGACAGAGTGAAAAATGCTTGACCTCCGAGGTCAGCCTTAAACGTTCTGGCGATATGATTTTATAGTTCATTTGATGTTTTACGACAACGATGATGAAACATGAGGTTAAAATATCCTCGGGAGCGTGTAAATATTTAAGTAGTCGTAAACTAAGCGCTTCGGATGATACTTCAGCGTCCCTTTTTATAATAAAATAAAATTATGTGTTGTAAGCCATAAAAGCAATACTGCAATATGTTATGGAATTAGATTGCCCTTTAGGCATGATTATGTTCTTTGTTATTTACACCGGTTTTTAAAAGGCTGATTAACGTAAAAATCAACTACCAAGCTGTCAAATCTCTAGTCAAGTATCCACGGAGTTGCTAAAAACGTGATAGAGCACTGTGATTTCATCGCCATGTTAGTTGACAGGCCTGTCAAATCATGTTTCAGTATCGTGTGTCAAACAACGTTTTGGGTTTCTGCAACGCTAGATACGCCATGATCATAGATTAAAGTAATATCGATTGCCTGGTCAAATATGTGCTTGGTAATTTGTGTCTGTTGATGAATTAACAAATTCTTACAATTGTTTTCTCAAATCTGCAACATTCTATATTGAAAATTTAATGTTTTTTTTATGATAATTTTCTATACATCCTTTGACTTTGAGCTTGACTACAGATTGCTACGTTTACCAACACTAAAACCGAAATTTGAACCATCGTTTTTAGTTGAACAGCCTTTCAATAACTGGGCATTAAAGTCTGTAAATGATAGCAAAGTACATGCGGCTATGTTTTACTGTAAGTCTTATCCAAGCCATTTCCCTACGTATGTTGAAGATTATTTGTAAAGGTGTTATAAAATATTGATTTCAATATTTTGAAATTCAAGGCTGACTCAAAAATGTATTAAGAAAGTAACATATCTATAATAATATTATGAGTACGAAAACTAAAATCACTTTGAAATCTTTCTTGATCACGAACATGAAGCTTTAAGAGGGCAGTGCTTACCAGCGCCAAGATAAAGCTTAAACCAAAGTTGACACAAATCTGATAAGACGACGGGACGAGATGTCGCCATAATGAAATTACGGACTGACAGACACCGCAAAATGGCGTCCGAAAAAACAGACGAAAATGAGAGAAAGTTTGTAAATACTTTTATTGATTTAGGCTGTTCACAAACTGGCGGAAAAATAGGGGCCGATTTGGGAATTTGAGTTTGGGTGTTGAATTTCGTGAATGAGTGTTTATTGTTAAAAGTGATATTTAGAGGACACTAGTAATAGAGAACAATAACTAACATACATTTTTGATAGAGAATAGGATGAGTGTATTGATAAATTGATTAAAATACTATTTTAACCAAAAAAACCAAGTTTATAATCTTCTACTGATTTTCACTTCACATAAAGATTGTATTAAAATCTTGTCAGATTGTAAACGTCCTAAACCACGCCGCTTTAATGAACGGTCGTGAAAGAATTTAATAGTATTTGATTGGGCTTACAAAGTTAAAATAAGTTCGTCTTGAAAGGATAATAGAAATGTCGGAAATTGAAATTGATTTAGGACTGTTTCCTGTCATTTATGGACTAACAAGCCTTGAAATAAAGATTTTACTTGGTTTTTTGAGAACCTTTAAGAAAATCTGAAAGCAAGATAGACTTATTTCTGTATTTTAACAAATTTGGTATAATTTCGTCAAATTTCATTGACAATGAAGTAAAATATCGTGAAAAAAACTAAAATCGCCGATGCACATTACCTTGCCTATATGGGAAGAGTTTTAGCTGCAGTGGGACGTATACAGGGTGGTTAATTTATTTATTAAGTCAATTTCAAAGAATCCCACACAATATGCTGATTCAAATACAATGTAAGTCACAAGTAATAATGAATTCCCCACATAAGTTCACAAGGCCCCGTCCCCCGGAATCGCTCATGAATATTCAAATTAATTAATATCCGGCTGATTGAGTTGTTCACGTGATTGTACTTTGCTCCAATAAGTTGGTACAGTTACTGCTTATTACAGTTTACCGATATGTTGCCTTGATAGCTAATTGAATTGCGGTATTGCTTCGGAGAAGGATAGAATGTTTAATTACAATATATTGACGTGTTTGAATTGATTTCAAATTGTTGTAGACAAGAAGCAAGAAGTAGGGAGGAAATATGTTTATTTTATTAAGAAACAATATCTTATTTCTGAAATATGTAAAACTTATAAAACATGCAAGATGAAACATTTAACGCAACCATCTGTGCAATACCGCAAAAACGAAAAATTAAGTTTTATCCTTAAATGCCGAAGTATCTACATCTAACGTTAAACCAAACTTTTTAGGGGCAACCTCTGCCGGAATTATGTTAATAGCAACCTCGTTTTATTCCGATCGCCAGTAAAATGTTCGAATCGAAAAACATTTCGTTCCATGTAAACCTATAATCGATCGGGTGTAGCAAATATTTGTACAGTCAGGCACAGTTTAATCAACGCGCCGATCAAATCCAGTGCGTACCGGTATAATCCAGTTCTGCATCTGTAGCGTCCGCAGGAATTGGGTCGGCTACAAATTATCGGATGCTTGTTGATTGAACACGGACAGGGGCCTTGAACTTTGATTTACAATTCTGTGAAGCCGTACCTGAAAGATTTAATCTCACTTCAAAAGCACCGCACTGTTGAAACCGTTCGTTTGTTAATGCCGTCCGGTTCCCTTGTGCAAGCGGAATGACGTTGTGGTATTCCCGCATTTTGTAAAACGAGGAGGCTTATCTGTCTAATGTAGTAACTTTACCTCTCTACCTATCTATTTTATAGTATTTTCCCTTACAGGTTGCAGACAAACTACAAAAAAACTAACGAAGCTCCAAGACCCTGAATTTCACAAAATTTTAACTAGTAATATTGTACTTTTTCTTTAATCTTGCCTTCTAACCAGTACATTTATCGACAGGTGTACACTACATCCGCGACTGCCCCGCCCAGCCCAGGATCCCAGTGTACATGGTGGTGGGAGGAGCTGCCGGGGGAGCGGGCATATGTTGGCTGCTGTGGGCGCAGCTCGCCAGCAGAAACTCCAACTCCTCAGCCAGCGTGCCTGAAAGGATCCTCGCGTATTTGCTCACCATATTCCTCTTATCATGGTATGCTACTTTTACTTGTAACATCAGATTTTGGATATAGTAGTTAGGATTCGAAAAGAAGCTTACTCTTAAAAAATGACAGTTGCCGTTTGATGGTAGTGAGAGCCTAGTGCCAGTGGTATGACTATTTAATTGGGCTGCCAAGTCAAAGATCTTGGTTCATATCCTAGCACACATCAACGTGTTTTCGCATGTATTGTTCGTATTCCAAAGTAATCATCACTTGCTAAAATTGTTAAAGGAAAATATCTGGAGGTAACCAGACTATACCTGAGAATGTTTCGAGAGTATTTTGAGCTAGGGGTCGTCAGGGGTCTAAAGGCGGCTGAAACTTTGACAACAGGTTTTATGTTAACCATACGATAAGAAGAAGTTCTTCTCCCTGTACACTGTATACCAGCAAAAGTCTTGCTTTAAGACCTCACAGTACAGGTGTCAAGCACTAAACTTTGTTATCCGTAGATACTGGTAGGCTTCTATCTATAAAGTTCTCAAAAAACCTTACAAAATACTTTATATCTACTTAACGTTTGTTGCGACAGAACTTGTTATCTATCTAGTTATTTTGTTCAAAATAGGTTTTGGGTTAAAATTACATTATTAAATAATGACGTGAATAATTTTCAAATGTAATTTATTTTCGAATTGGATTTGCTTTGGAACGAGGTTGACGGATAGTTTTATTGTTTTTGTTTGTTATATGAGGTTGGAAAGACTAGGTTATTTATTTACAAACATTGTAGGATATATTATTATTTTGTGACACTGTGTGGTATGATAAAGTATTCCCCAGTAAAGTTGTTCACTCACAGTTAACGGGACTGTAAGTGCTATGTAATATGGGATGATTGCCTCCAATTGGGCACAATGCCAAGTCCTAGCTGTTGCAGACAATTTCTTGGCACAATAAATCCCATTACGGTTTGCATGATTTGGTTCAAACATTACTTCACGAAACAAACAGTTTATTTAAATTGGTTTTCTTGAAAATAATTTTACTGACAATCTATATCACTAGACCATTTTTGTTACTTTCTAAATGATTTTTATTATTGTATTGAATTGCTGGAAAAAAGGTAGAGGTAATAATGTTTTCTACACTACTTGAAGTAAAATATTAAAGCCTTAAATAATTTTGTGCTCAATATAGTCAATGAGGTCCAATTAAAAGGAAATCCTGAATGATTACGTACGCTTTACCTTTAAAATACGAATTGATCAAAAATGCCCGTATTTTAAAGCATATTTTGCAAGTTATCTGAATATTGATTTCATTATTATCTTGCTAATAAGAGGCTGGATAGCTCTGAATTTATTATTATTTTTACAATATTCGTTTTTGATATTTAAAACAATTGCTTTAGAAATTAAAACAGCAGTAATCTACGTAAAGTAGTAAACATTTTAGTACTTTGTGTGTTTTAGGCTTAACGTCGAATTAATAAATTCATTACCGACGCCGTTAGGGTTATAACAACGGTTTACAGGTTTATTGGTATTACACCTAAAATGTTTATTAAGTTTAACATTACGTTAGTGATTTTGTGACAGAAATTCTATCCACCATTCTTTTGTTTATTTTATTGCCCTTATTCATAAGATGTCTTCGATAGGTTTGCGTTCGGCAACTACTGGACTCTGGGCATCATGTGGCCAGACTACGCTCCGACACTATTTGAACCCAACCAGTGGTGTCACCGCACACTATACGTCTTCGCACTCACCCAGCTGGGGGTCGTGTGGGGCCTCATCGCCCTCCTCCTACTACTTCTACTGGCTCTCGTCGTTTGTCAGGTAATGGCCCAGGTACACAATCCCGTTAATACCATTAATTTTTATAAAACCAATTTCGATTTTTAGCAATTTGGATGGTAACCTTACTGGACTGCGACAGCTAAAATATTTGTAAGTAATCTAGTGAAAAGGTAGTCTTTATAGGATTAGCACTTAGCACATATTGATACAGAACATGGCCAAAATACACTTGACACGACATGACACATTGCTTAGTTACTAACGGAACACAAAAACGTAAAGAGGAATGCAATGTAAATGTGCTTCTAATATCTCCGGCAAACAAGTGCCGACTACGTCTGACTTTAACAGAATTCATCCATCAAGAGTTTTGCTTCGCGTAACACATGTAGATAATATGTTTAACTTCACCGAATGCAATTTTGAAACTAGTCTAGAAATCACTAACTGTGTTGGCAATGCTATTGAAACGAAACACACACAAAGAGTTTTTAATTTAGTAAGTAATCTGCTTTGAACAGTAAATGATAAAATGAAAGCAAGCTTGTAGTGTGCAGCATGAGCTTAAAGTATATTCTGAATTGACGTGTATTTTCCCGGCTAGGTATTCGGCTGTGGCTGGCTGGGTCCGCCTAGATATAAGTAGCAACGGCGCAGCGTCGTGCTAGAGCTATGGCACAGAAACATTAACAACACCATGGACGTCGCCGGCGCTTTGCTGCCCTTCACGCAGGTCGTCCGGCCCGAGCTCACCATCCACGTGCAGGAGGTGCTCACTCAGGCCAACAAGGACGTTGACGGCCACAAGTCTAAAAACCCTATCCCCGAAATAAATGAACCAAGTGACCGAGACGATGAAGTGAAAAGTCCAACTAATAAAGACAATTCTAGTGTTAAAAATACGAATGTAAGTGTTAATGACAGTCCTCGAAGGTACGAGAAACATTCTAGTGGTAGGAATAGTGAAGTGCGGAGCTGCGATGTGGTGAACATGAAGAATCCGAGGAAGGGCAGCCCCGCCTGATGGTTGTTCGTCGTGCTGCCACCGCACGGCAAAAAGCATGTACATTTCGAAGCAACTGATAAGATATACTACTTCTAATATACTAAGGACTATTATAACACTGACGAGCCAAATGTCGAACCGAATCAATTACACAAAGCGAGTTTCTTCAAATATTTAAACGAAGATGTTTTTATACGGTCAAAACGGTCCGTTTTGATAGAAAGTTATACATGTTAGTTGAGAACTTAACGGCTTCAGACAATCCCTAGAAAAAACTTACCAGCAAAGTTAAATAAGAACTATAAATCCCGTCCGAGCAGTGTCGGCGCGTCTTATCTCATCTTTCGAAAGTTTTAACCTACAATTATAAAAGAAACTGTTATGACTGACACTAAAAAACCTTTACATCAGTTTCTGAATATTACTTACTCATTCACACTTTAAATGTATTGTGTAGTTGGGATTCGAAGTCCAGTAAAACTTTAAACATAATATAGATGATGTTCGACGTTTGTGCTCGCCAGTACTCGTTGCTTGACTGTCACTGCTTTTCGACATATCCGTGCTCAAAACGCTGTCTATATCTGTACTTAATCTATCATAGTATATGTAAAAATATATGCATAAAATATTAACATATTATATATGTGATAGTAGCGTTAATTTCATAATCATTCTGTTGTTTTTGAAGATGTATATGTGCTGTTTCTTTATTATTAAGATACAACGAATATTTATTAGATAATAGTGCTTTTTATATTGTACATATTGGAATTGTAATCGATTAGTACGTAGATATATCATATCAGCTGACATATTGTAGTATACATATCTCGTATTTTTATTAGTAAGGACTATCATTCAACGTTTAGAGTGGAATAAAACTGGCAACAAATTATTTAATTATTAAAACTTGTAAATATGAAAATAAAGCTTTCGATATTCTTATTTCAGGCAAAATGTATAGCCAACATTATGACACAAATTCTGTTTTATCCACTGTAACGTTGATTGATGTATGAATGTATACCAAACACCATGTAGTTTGTATAAATATATTTTGTGTGCACCTAATATCGATATTTTTAAATTGTACTAAATGTCTGATTATTCGTATTGATTGGCGTATCGATAATCGGGACATTATAAAGATTCTTAATATAAAAAGTTTGAAGAAAACTCGGGAAAAGAAAGGATAATATATGATGATTATGTGATTGAAAAAGCACACAAATATTAATATGGAAAGGAAATATTATTGAAATTTATATGTTTTTGAGTATCGATACGTAACAATCACGAAAACTGCATGGAACAGGCTTTAATAGAGAGTTTATGTGAAACATATTTTTATAGAAGAAAAAAATATGAAAGAAATGTTAAGTATATGTAAATCAGTGTGTTTAGGTAAAATTGAGAACCAGTCAGGTAGAAGAGTTTCAAAAGAAAAAATGTCTTTGATACGTTCGCCACCGCATACATTAATATTTATTTGGAATAAACTTTCCTTACAAACGTGTATCGATTTTTCTAAGTATTTACACACCAAAGACTTGCCCCTTAAGTCCTTTGGAGTAAGTTAAGGAAAAATTGCTGCGAAAACTGGTTCTGATCATAACAAGACAAATGACCTTGCTGAAAAAACAAAGGACAATCTTGGACATGATAATTTTTGCCTTGAATTGTCCGATTTAAAATTAGAACATGAACGACTGGACCCTTTAAAATACATTATTGTAGAGATCAAATAAAATGTTTACGAAATCCGACTCGATTGTTTTATAATCAAATCCAATGTACCAAATTGTATGATTAAGATTTTCATATAACATAATCAACGGTATTTTACTAGCGATAAGATCACTAAACACTTAATTGTACCAAAACTGTAAATAGTAGTCATATTTGAAGTATTTATAAAATAGATGAAAATGATAAATGCATTGAGAGTCATGCTGCCGTAGAAATAAAACTAGATTAAGGTGTGCTGTCCAATAAGTTATTGCAAATGAAGATAATGTTAAAGCTATTACAGAAACTGAACTCGTTACCAAACGTCAAATGAAAGACGAAGACGGCAAAAATGATAATCTTGAACATCTTGGCGATTTCAGTTCTAATAAGAACTCTTGATCTTGATTTCTACATCTGCCTTATGAACGTATTTCATTTGTTGACTCTATGACTTTCATTTGGCTAACGTTACCAATTTAAATACTATATGAACAAAATCTGTACAACCCTTTTAGGCAGACTCAACACTGTTTGAGGTAACAGTATTGAAACTATGAGGTAACAGTATTGAAAGCGGCTTTGGTTAAAAACAAAACAGAATCAAAACTATTGAACACATTGTGTAGGTACAGTTTTTACCCTCTCCAGAGGTAGGCATTTAATTTTTCCTCCCACACGACGTAACACGCAGTTAAACTTGACCTTTAAGTTTCCTTTTCAAGAAACTTTGAACGAAATTACGGAAGACTCGCGTTGTTGAGGAAAACGAGAAACTCTACCGCAAAACTTCGGTGCTTGAAATATACGCATCTCGAAAATGAAGTGGTTAGCTACTGTTTTGGTTCCTAACGAATATTCATGGGAAAGATCTATAAGATTCCTCTTGAAGTCCAAGTAGGTAACAACTCAATGGAAATATGTAATGATTTCCAAAATTAAAAAATTGAGTTTTGCCCGAAAAAATCAATATCAAATTCAATTATTTTTTTGGGATTGATCAATAAAAGATATACTTAGACAGTTGACGGTACATCGTAACTTAAAAGGGCTTATGACGAAATCATAAAAGAAAGAAAATAAACATGTTGTATAAAAAATAGATACCAAAATAAAATAGCTTAGTGGACAGCTGGCCTAAATAAAACCCTGTACTTATCGCTAAATTCGTCCTAACTGTAAATTGGCGTCCCTTTAATAGACCAATTTTAATCAAAACAAAGCTTTTTATAGTATTTTTAACTGATTTTTTACAACATTTTTGCAGAACAATCGGGGAATTTATGTTTGGTCGGTGCTTTGAATGTAAAATGAAATAATCTAGTGGAGTCTGGCAATGCATTATTGAATTGAATTATTTTAGTGAATAAGTGTAGTTGTCCAAAACATTGTACAGAGGGCGTTGTACTTCGAAAATCAAAAAGTAACGACTAATCAAATAGTCGCATTGGGTATATGCCAAATGAATCGATGTAAGAACGATTATACATTGATTTATTGAATTAAAACGCAAAGAGACGTTTAAAATTATCGGATTTTCGAAGTATTCATGAATATCTGTAAAAAAAATACGTGTGTATTTAAATTCCTTATTCATAGCTTAACTGCTAACCAGTATTATGTAAATTAAACTAATAAAAAAAAATGATTACAGGATAAAATGTCGCAGTTAAACTGTGAAATAAGACTATCCCTAGTATTTAAAGTATTATGAATTTATAGTACTGGATTCGGGAACATAGATGAATTTGTAGTTATTTTTGTATAGAAAAAATATCATAATCACTTTCCTATAACCTTGTATAGAACTTATCTATATAATAGATATACCTTTTTGAATATTCCTACATCATAAATTGTATCGTGTGAAATGAAATTTTCATTATATAATAATAGTATTTACCTGCTAAGTAAATGTGTTAAGTCGAATAGAAATCGCATATTCATACAGAATTATAATATTACGCTATACTGGACTGGAATTGAAAAAGCAGCTGTAGAACATAGTAGACTCCAATTCCATTATTTTTATGTTTGAAACAATAGCCATCTCTTAACAAAAAGTTATATAGTGTCACTGAAACTAGTAACTGAATACACAGTAGTTATCAGCCCGAATAACTTCAATAGCTCCTGTGGTATCAATTGACAAGTTCATATTAAAGCTCCAATGATGTGCTCATTATTGAGCTTGTTCTCAAACTATGTGGAGATTTTTGGTATCTTTGCGTACACAAACGGGTTTACATTTCAAAGGTCTGAAAGCAACGTACTTTTATTATTTATCGCCTCTTAAGCCATTGAACAACAAAGTCGAGTTTCTTATCTGTCAAACTCTAAATCATAGTACTGAATATTAAAGTTACACTTTTGTATTTATGAGCGTCGCGTTCCCGCAAAATGTCTCAATAAATCCTTCTGCCCGTGACCTTGACCCCGAGACCCCGCTTTCTACAATTCCACTTGATTTCCATTCATATTTATATCAAAGCATCCTAACAACATCGGTTTTTGGGAACATTAATATTAAAATCAAAATAAAAAATATAGAATCTGTATCGCTTTTTCATTTGTGAACCAGACTTTTTTTAATATTTCTAGAAATTTGTAGATATCGACTTTAGATATTGTATTATAATTAGTGCCTAAAAGTAAGCTTTTAGAGTGCGTTTTCATCGTCCTTTGTGTATTACGAGCTCTAATTGCAGGAACGTCTTCGTTGTCAGAGTGAGATAGCGCTTTACGCTGGATTTAGTGCATCTCGCTTTCACAACTGCAACAGTTCTGATTAACGAGCGCTACAAATATGTTTTAATTTTTTATTTACGCTTTGAATAATGTATTGTAAAAGGCGATGAAAACGTTATATTTTATGACCACATAAAAATATATCCTAGAAACTAGTTCCCAATATCAGTGTCCACTTTATATTCGATATTATATAATTATAGCCATATTTACATTAGTTATATGAAGTGGAATACAATTAATTAAAGACTATTAATGGATGTCTCTTCAAATATTAATATTATATGGATATTATAATAAACGCTGGAAGCATGACCTATAGGTATTATTATATATAGAAAACTGTAAAGATTGTAATGCGTGTATTTATTATTGTGATGAAATGAGTAAATAAATGTTTTTTTATTTAACCGGTAAGTTTTAATTTATTTCCTCGTCCTTTTTTAGCATTCAGTACGATAAAAGACAACTTCCAATAATAAGACGACTCTTTAGCAGTGTAGAGTTTAGAAATGCTGTAAAATTTCATATTAAATTACTGCTAGATAGTATACTTACTAAAGAATAATTCATTTAACGTTGCAAATTTAACTAAAGTTTAACTCAATTTAGACTGCTAGTAAGAACTCGTAAATAATGTCTTCCAGTCCACTCGCTGGCCACTATCTTTGGCGAAGGTCCAAGAATAAACAATTTAAGTAACTTAAGTGATTTAGCTCCTGAATAATATTTTATAATGTTAACTATGTCGTGAAATTAGGCAAGGTCTAGGTATTTTCGAGGTACATCAACAATTTAAGCTCAGACTGGGTTAGTTCAGGTTATAAAAATAAATATTTGCTTAAGTGCAAGTATATTCATAAAGGTTTGTATTTACTTATAAGTATTTCGTGAAATTAAGCAAGGCTTAGGTATTCTTGACAAACATCAACAATTTAAGCCCAGACTAGGTTAGCTCGTTTTATAAACAGAAATATTTGCTTAAGTATAAGTATATTCATAAAGGTTTGTATTTACTTATAAGTATTTGTGTACGAAAATATATTTTCTAATATATGTAGTAGAGAATATCGAATACATACAGGTTGCTGTGAAACGCGATAGCTCATGATGCTTCGCACATCTCGCGTTTCACAGTAATATATTCTAGACAAGCAGCACCTCATGGATTTACCTGTGTTATTAAAATTTACTTCAAGAAAATGAAGTAAAAGTGTACTTTGTTTTAACCTAAGCTATTAACTACCTGTGTGCCAGACTGTATCAAAATCCGTCGAACAGTTTTTACATGAAAGGAGGACAAACATGCATTCATACATACATTCACGCACACAATATAAGCTGTTTACACACTTTACTGTGTAGGTCGTTTATCTATCCCTGTAATGCTAAAGGGTAAAGCGAATTCAATTTGTATGAAAGCGGTCCCGTAACGGAATTTATATGAACATCTGTTTTCATAAGTATGGGGAAGTCGAAGATTTTGTTGAATAATTGAGCCCGTGTTAGGGTAACGTGATATTATTTATGTTGTTCCCCTTTCCTTCCTATAGAGTAGGTATATAATATTATAGTAAAATATTTTATGGGTCATTGAGGTTCCCGATTTTAGAGTAAAACATGTTAAAATTTTATGGTGATTTATATCTAAAAGGCGTTTACACACAACCGGGAATGTCTTATCTTTTTTTTATCTAGCGTCTTATGTAGGCAAACTTCACAAAAACATTTTTATAATATTACGAAATATCGTTGGATGAATATTCACATTTTTGACCTTTCTATTAAAAGGCATGGAACGACCAAAAACAGTCCAGATTAAAATAAAAGAACATCGAAACACACTTTGTTTTTCCGAGAATTGCAAACTTAACAGCTAGACTATCTATAACCTTATAAAAGGATGTAGTTAACAATTTCAAGAGTTATTATTTGCACGATAAATTAAGTTATAAAACCAGGACGAACGTTAAATGTAGCATCAATATCCTAAGCAATAAATGTTAAAAAACCTAACCTCAATATAAAAAAGTAGGTCAATCGAATTCAAGAAAAAAGAAATATCCTGCAACTCATCTTGAAATAACTTGAAGTCTCAAAATACTCGTAGTAGATAAATAAAAACACTGAAGCTAAGATATTACTTTAGCAGAATTCCATTTCATAGCGAAGAGTAAAGCAAGAGGAGCAAGAAAACTATCAGCCGCAGCAGTGTACTATACCTGTACCATGAGACCCTAATACAAAAACCCTATCATCGTGAAAACGAGACACCGCTATATACATTATAGAGCGCTATCTCGTTTCCACAACGGCAACAGCCCCGTTGAAGTGTAGTCGGTGTGTGTCGTAGTAGGGGTACTGGACAGAACTAATGGAGTCGGTCGAGTTTGAAAAATGTACTCCACAACTACGTTTCCTAACTAAAGTATAGTAAGAGTGATTGTAAGTTTGGCTCTTAGAGTTCTAAAGGTGAAAAATTCGGGTAAATTATAGATGACATTAATAAATTGTGCAATTATGGTTTAGGAGTAACTGTAGGTATATTGCTATATATTATGATAGACCAAGTACGAGATGGGTGGATGACTTATAAAAATGCAGCAATGCATGCAAGCAGGAATGAGATGAATTCCAAGGGTAAGAGACAGAAGAGAATGGCATAAGCAAAGGGAGGCCTAACCCAGTAGTGGGCATTCACAGCTGATGATGGTGATGATTGCTCTAATCAATCAAGGAATTAGGAATAGTCTGACATTCACTCAAGGACTTTTTTTAGCAGACACTTATTAAAATAGTCCGTCGTAGCTTGTATTTCATCATCTTCCTGCCCTTATCACATTTTACTTGGGGTCGGTGCAACACGTTTTTTTCTTCCATTCTCTCCTGTCAGACGTCACACTATCATTTACTCCTCTGTCGTAGTTTATATTTAAGAATCATTTATTTAAATGATGTACCAATAACATAATAAATTAAATTTATTAATGGTGTAAATACTGAAAATGTCATCATTATTCGTTCATATTTCCATTTACAGAATCCCGCAATTCTTGCCAAACAAAATAAATCGTATTCGTGAAGTTTAGTTTGAACATGAACGAAATTTACTTGAAGCGTTTGCTCCGAGTAACTTAGTACAAATATGTTGAGTTTCTAAGTTCGGAAGTAGGCTAAGTAAGCAATAAGTGCGCCTTAACATTATTAGTGCGAGGAAATCTAAGGGAAATCTTCACGAATTTAACTGACATGTAAGATTACACTATTAATATGTATTGAGAATATGTAATACAACGAGGTCGAAATAGATTGGATCAATAACTGATAAAATCGCATCAATAACTTACTGTTTTCAAAAAAATCATATCAATTTTCAACTATAACAAAATACGACAGCATTCTATAGTCCATATTTCATGTCCACGCAGAATACTGAAAAAAAGTATTAATTTCAAAGTACGTCCAGTTTCAACTTCAAAAGAATTTTGTTTGACTTTACACCAATTTTTTTTTCGTTACTGAGACGACAGTCGACAACGAAAGTCACTGGGTTTAAATACGTTGTGGTTAAAAGATGAGTACTTCTTATAGATTTAAATCATCGCCACTTTTGACCACATTGGATTTAAGGCCGCAGTAGATTAATTAATATAGATAGGATAAGGACATTAGACTCATATTCGACAAATCACAGGACTTCTTTACCTTACTACAAAACATAGGCAAAAAGTGACTGTAATCAAGGAATATAAATGTTCTCCTTTACAGCACGCAGTTTCATAAATCATTGTAGGCATGAATCAACCTTTATAAATATCTGCTTACATACTACTTACTTAAGTACATACATCGTGTCAAATCCAGTCACGTCACAGACATACTCGTTTTCTTTTAGTATGTATAAAATCATTTCTAAAAAATCTTATTTAATTTTCTTGTTCAGTGTATTGAAACATTGTAAATCAGATTCCAATGTAACCTTGTACAAATGTGAAACATTTCATTTGACTAAAGCCTTACACGTTTACTATCTTACTTTTATAGCATTGCCTTATAAAATCCTACTTGAATGTGATTGAATTCTACCCTTTTAGAGTCATGTTACTTCAGTATTCAAGAATTGGAGGAGGTAGTTTCGTGTAACAAGAAAATAAAAAGGTTTAAATAATTCTAGTCTTATAATACTATGTTATGAGACAGTATAACTGAAGGCAGAAACGTAAAATGTATTAGAATTGAAATTGATTAAGCTAATACCTAAGTACTTCTCAATAAACTACATTGGACACCGAGATTTATTTACACTTTACTATTTATAGAAATATCCAGTTCAAACAGGAAAATAATAAACAAATTCTCAAAACAATTTACACAGTAAAAGTTAGGCTCAGGAATTTTATTGTAAAAATAGAAAATAAAGACTTTGTATTAATATTATTATGCCCATATTTTTAGGCATAATTTTAACGACTAGCAACGACGAGGATATAAAATTATTTATAATGGTTTCTATTTATAAGTTAATAGCTTATGAATGAGACAAAAGTTATTTTAGAGGTTATTTTAGAGACATTTACAAACAGATACAAAATATACGTCATTTAAGACTGTCTTTAATGTTGTTGAGTTTATTTATTTTATAGAAAACATAAATTCCTATTATTAAATTAATGCCATCCAGTATTACATAACCTTGAAAGAAAACATAGAGAAAGCGCGAGTATAATTAAAAATTAAACTAAGACCAATTAATTTTTAAATGGCGTAATGTTAAAGAATTCAGTTTCATGGAAAATATTTCAATTGTGTTCAGTCATAATTACGAATGTTGTTTTATTATGTTTTGAATAGCATTACAATTATGACACAATATGGGTATTAATTTAAATTTTCCTGGAAATGTTGGCAGTATTCAACAGTTGAATTTTTTTTGCAATATTTTCCTTCATGGGAAACCCTCAAAATTAAAAAGAGATAAATATTTTGGACTAAATAGTCGCGTTACCAACCGATTCACGTAAACACCATATTTAAGCCAACTTGACTCAATCATGGGCCGACTGACGAAGGAAATTCAATTTAGGGACCTTCATTGAAAGTTCAAAGATATGGGTTATTTTTACAGGTGGACCCTGTTATATGAATAGCCCTGATACGTGACTGGTCCCTTCTGATTCACTATTTATGTGATGATCCTGTTACGTCCAACTGGAAAAATTGGCAGCAAAACGTGCTCCCCGCACTAGGAATGAGATGAACTTTTAGGACTGTCGTAAGTTACTTTTATTATTTCTAGTTTAGTTTTTTATTGTGACGTTTTGTTAGTTTAGGGAAAAGTGTGTAATCAATTTGGCCTGACTTTTTTCTTTAGATTTTATTGTCAGTTACCCGTGTATGTATAATAATGTATATGTGTCAAGATAAAAGCAGAACTTTATTTTGACTGAGTTAAAATATTCCATCTCCAGTGAATTTCCGCGATTCACTTATTATTATTAATTAAAAGCTTTTATTTAACTTGCAATGTATGGATATTTGTGTGTTCGGGTGAAATCTTTGAACTCAATTTTGAAGTAGATATAATCAACCGTTTGTGCTGAAATTTTGTGGACGCATTTTGTTTGGATGACAATACATGATAAGATATGTGACGTCATTCTAAATTCAATATGGCGGATCATACAAGATGTCAGAACAGTTATATTTAATCCACTTATACAATATGGGTATCAAATGAAAGGGCTTGTTAAGAGTGACTAGAAAAAGAATATGACGTCATTCTGAATCCAATATGGCGGACCATGCAGGATGGCGGAATAGTTACCTTTAGTCTACTTCTACAATATGGGTATCAAATGAAAGGGCTTGTTAAGAGTGACTGGAAAAAGAATATGACGTCATTCTGAATCCAATATGGCGGACCATGCAGGATGGCGGAATAGTTACCTTTAGTCTACTTCTACAATATGGGTATCAAATGAGAGGGCATTTTGAGAGTAATAATAACTTGAAACTAAAAAGTAAAAAATAAAAAAAATTTAGTAAAAAAACTTTTTAAGAAAAAGCTTTTATTTAAACGCTCTAAAAAAAAGAAAATAAAATATTCCTTTTGGATTATACTAACAACTCCTCATTATACACAATTTATATAGAATAATAAAAGCTTGTCGCTCGATTTACCACAAATTATTATGATATAAAGGAATGTTGATAGGTATGTAAACCTCGCGACAAGCTTTTATTATTCTATATAAATTGTGTATAATGAGGAGTTGTTAGTATAATCCAAAAGGAATATTTTATTTTCTTTTTTTTAGAGCGTTTAAATAAAAGCTTTTTCTTAAAAAGTTTTTTTACTAAATTTTTTTTAAAATTAATTATATTCTTAGCCAGAAATGAGCAACAGGAAATATTGCTTTTAATATCCAATTCGTAGAAAAATCTAATCATGACGCAGCTGTTTAATACTGGTTGATTATATTTCATAGAACTGAGAAGCATCTGTCAGTCTTCAAGCAATGCTGAAGTGGTATTTTCTTAGAATGATGACCTTTCGCATAAACACTATTAGTTAGTTCTTTCCGCTTGCTGTTTTTTTTGAGTGCCTTCCTAGAAAAAAAATCCACTTCTTCTTTGTAACAAGACTGTGTTCTATACTGTGCATAGCGGCGACTCACTCGTCGCGTCCACTTCACACAACCCACTCCTTTTTTTGCTTTTCGTGGAAAATCAAAAAAAGACCCACTATGTTCCTCCTGGAGCCCTTTGAGTGCCAGGGTCACTCTTACGAACATCCCGCAGCCCTGGCAGGCTTTAGCCCTTAAGGACCAAAAACATTTAAAAAAATTCACCTCACGAAAACACACACCATAATGTTCGTAAGTTAGATTCTCTTAGCGTCTGCCGACACGTCGGTCCCGGTAGAGTCATTGTCTTGAATGAGTCAGTCTCAACTTGTACAAATATTTTATGTCTCCCCAGCGGCTTACTTGCGATAGACTGGGTTGACAACGGTCTAGATTCAATGTTTTTCTAGACTTTTGTATACCTTGTGAAGATAATTGTCTGGGTACCTCTTAGGCTAAGTGTAAGGTGAAAATTGTGAGAAGAAATTACTAAAGTTACTTTTGTTTTTTAGTTACTACAGAAATGAGGTTATGTATTTGCATATTCAATGACTCGAAGTTTAAAAATATAAATTATTATTTTATTATTTATTTATCTTTATTTCTTACAGGTAAGGTTCTTATAAACTAAGCCCCACAAAACCGTAGCAATGGTTTGACTGTGGGGTCAATGAGTCTCTATTAAAATTAAAGTAACAATTACAAATTACAAAAAAACTTACACATAATTACATATTTTTACCTTAAAAATATGTAATTATGTGTTATTATTATGTAATATATATTAATGGTTTGCTTTGATGAACTCTGGTTCCACTTTACTGGAACTCATTTAAAACATTTTAAATTTAAGAGTAGTTTACAATTGGCATTTCATTCAAAAAGTCCAAATAAAATATCTACAAAATATGTTGTGAAAAAGCAGGTGTTTTTAGTATTATTTCGTTTTTATTAGATTTATTTTTAAAACTTGGAGATGGTGTTTATAATACCGCCCCGTTTGATCAACGCAGCATTTAAAAGAAAAAGATGTAACGTGATTTAAAAAAATGACTATTAATCTCATAATCATTCCCTCAATCAAAACCTCAAATACTCTCAATTCAATTTTCAAATATCAACCACAACCTAACCTACAAAGTGCAAAGTAACAGAAAGTAGGTCTCCCAAAACATCACGAAAGCCCCTCTTCGAATAATCCGTACAAAGCTATCGGCTGTTGACAAGCCACTCATTACGGGGAGTCTTAGACTTAGTATCGATAAATACAGTCGAGGGCTCTTCGCCTTGACCTTCGCTTCGTACATTAGTACTTTGGGGAAAGAAGGTGGGCTGTTTATGTGGAATTGAAATGATGTAGTTTTGGTAGGGAGATTAGCATATCTATAAGCGTGTGACGTAAAATGAGTTTTGGTATAGACATGCAATAACAGAATTAATTCGTTATATTGTTTGCAATAGTGCTTTTACTATTTTAAATCTGAAAGTTAAAAGCCTGCTTATTAGTTAAGTATCATCATCATGTACAGCTATCAAAGTACGGTCTACTAACAGAATGTTTAACAAAAATCACGACATTCCAACACCAAATAATTGAATTTACGAACAAACAAACAAGACGTACGCATTTCACATCCCATCATAAACCCGTTCCATTCGACTTTAATCCCTTAATTAACCCTTCCAAATTTTAAATTAATTCGGTTGAGAAAAATATGCAAATTAATTGTTCTGTCGGGTAGACCTGACCTGAGGGACCTACTGAGACGTTTTAAAGTAATATGTTTGAATGTGTGGGAGTGAGATGACGCTCTATACGATGTAGAGCAGTGTCTCTTTTTCACACTCTCAGTTATATTATTTTAAGCGGTGGTAGCAGACTTGGCCTAGCAGGAATAATGCGTGGTGTTCCGAAGGGGCTCGCTACGGACCGCTGCGGTTACGCTACGTCGCGAGTTCCGATATGTAATTACGATTTTGGATTTGTAAATATAAGGTAAAATGTTTTGTGCGTGCTCGCGTCTTTCTAGGTTAGTCGAACTGTAAATTAATATTGGAGAAAATTACAGTCAAATACATTCAAAGCTGTCACTAAATTTACTTCCACATCATACGCTATTTTTGTCAAATCAGAAATGATGCATTTTTTTTAATAATCGTGTACTTATTTTATTTTTCATACATACGTATATGATACGAACGTTTCTAATTCTGCAAAGAGCCTATTTCTGAAAGTGTAACCTGAAAGGACGACTATTCGTTCATGAATAAAACCTATAACATAAGTTTGGCTGCAGTGATATTAGTTTGAATTTATCCTCGTCACATCAATATACAACTTACTATATCCAGTATCAATCCACAGCATCTACAAATAACTTGAGATGTGACGCAGGTGGAACTAAAATAGAATGTATTTTTGTAAAAATCCCTTTTTTAACAATATAGGGATAAATTGTACTCCGCCAAGGGTCAACCGGTGTTGTTTTTATATTTATGGCACAGGGATCATCCCGTGTCTATTAATGCATTGAACCAAAGAAAATATAGGAAAATCAGTTACTTGCCTGTTTTTCCTCTAACATTTCGTAATGGCATTTGAACTTAGTTTGGAGTTATAAATTAGGAAGATAGGTAAATTTAATAAAAGACTTATGCCAAAAACAGTGTTGTCTATTTAATTAAAAATATTTACTCATAATACTAGGTTTTCCGCGGCTTCGTCCACGTGAGAGTAGGTTATAGCTAAAAAACATTAACCTTTTTTCCCAGTCGGTTAAAAGTTGCCTATGTGTTAATCCGAGGCGTCAGCTTACTCCATACCAAACTTCATCCAAATTGTTTAAGCGTCAAAGAGTAACAAACATCTATCCTCACAAACTTACGCATTTATAATATTAGTAGTAAGTTTGCAACCGTCAACAAAACTACGCGTACAACATTCCTGATATTCTTGTACTCGCTCAAAGTAAGCTCACGTATGTTTTCCAAAAACAGTGAGTTCTCCAGAACTTATACCTTATTACACCCACCTGTCCCTTTGTTATAAGTCAACCGTACCAGGGATTGGAAAGCACAGAGCTAATGTAAAATCACTCCCAAATTCACTTAACTTTGCTGGAATATCAGACTTCAAAAATTATCTAATTTAAGTCGTATGTCTTGAGGATAGAGTACGTTTTGCGTTGGTCGAACTAGTTTTTAATCTAGAGTTGTGAGTTCGTAGAAGTTCAGTGACCATTGTAAGGCTTAGGATTACGGTGTTCCAGCAAGAGTTAGCTTGTCACTTTATTTTTTGCTTGTCGTATCATCAAGCATGTTTACCGAAAGGATGAGTAGAATTATTCAGGGTATTATGCTACTTTTACAAAATAAAAAAGAAATCTGTATACACAGGGATTTTTTTATGTCGAAACGAAATAATATTGTTTTATCCCCACGGTTGAGACACATTTTATCTGCTGATATTTGAATCGAGTTTTGTAAAGGAAGAAAATAATGTCAGTTCGTTGTCTATTAGTCTGGTAACATTTACCATCAGTTTAGTTTGGCTAGTGTACGAACAAAGACAAAACGTATTTAATTTTGGGGGTTCTCAGTTACCTAAGTTTAGAAGCACACACGTTTTCCATACTAACGCCATTTTGCCAAATTTCATAACCAATACCTTAAGTGTTAAGAGTTATGTTAACTAAAACTATTGTAATAATTTTCAATTGCACGTGTTCAAGTACTATTCAAGCAATTGACACAATCGTTATCACGTAATTATAATGCTTAGCATGCAAAGGAAATGGCGTGACGCAGAAATCATAATTTCATTCAATAACGACTGGCAAACACTCCATGTTACGACTTAATGTAGGTTGCTATAATAGTATAATTAGTTCAATAGTTAGTGTACAAAAAACGCAATATAACGCCTTTTTTTCTAATATATATAATTGTTGTGTACTAGTGAAATTAGCTGTGAGTTCTAGCAAAAAGTATATGCAAACTAATAACAACTAAAAGACACCTTATTATTAAAATCATAGGGTTTATTTTCACAAAACACTACAATTAAAACACATATACTCAAACAAGCCTTCGTAATCACTCAAAAACAAAAGCTAGCGAACAATTAACACATAATTTATTTAATTACACCATTATACCCATTTATTTGTCACGTAAAGCGAACGTTCTAAATTGTAATTCGAGGCACAAACTACACGAACTACTGCTACCTGTTTTTAGCTGTAATTTACGATGTCATTAGAAATCGTGATTGTACTGTGATTCTCACCAAATGTTACGAACTTTATGTGAAGCTAATACATTATGTTGAACATTGAATTTGAGTTAGCGCCACCATTACATATCAGTATATCACTCTACATAATCGTATGAAGTTTAGTGTGTGCTGGTACCATCCTGGCGTAACCTCTTTTCGATTATTTCTAAGGCCTTGAATATTTTTCTCAGTATCATATACCTAATAGTGCAAAAAGTAAGCGTGCTTTGAATTAATAGAATTAAACTATCTTACAAATTCAAACCTTGTATAATTGATAAAACCTAGATGCAATTACAACTAATTCTCTTCACCCAGAGCTCGTTCAAGGACACTTTAGAACCTCTTTGTAGATCATCTCTTCCATCATCGTCTCATAAGTTTTAAACTTAAGGCTTCGATCAAAACCCATTTGTTGAAGCAGCTGTAAAACACCAAGCTACGAGCAACATGCTAGGAAAATATGTTAGGATGGCACAACTTGGCCTAATTTCATCAAGTGCACCATGTTCCTATTAATCCTATTGATATTCAGATCGTATAACCCTATAAGGGTACGTCGTTAGGCAATCAATTTAGCTGCGGGCGAGCTTTGTCGGTGCCCCAACTGCATCATATGTGGAGGAATAAGATTTACATCTATAAGGAACAGCTCGTGCTGCACTGTTGTAGGTTCTACAACCTAATTTGGCCAGTTCTGTGGCCGCATATCCCAAAATCTACTTTTTGCGATATGCGGCCACAGAACTGGTTCCCTTTGCTGATACTTCTCCTATGAATAGGACTATAAAATATTCATAATGAGTAAGAAACTGTTAACTATAGATCTCTCTCTCTTCTTAGTCGTATCCCTCCTTGCTGATGATCGTGACTCCGACCGATCTTGTCCACTAGATGTCGCTTTTTATTGCGTTCTGTTGCTAGATGCATTGCAACATTCATAGGCATCTCCAGCTCTTTAATTATTTGGTCAGACCACCGTATGGGACTTCGACCACTCGGTCTTCTTCCTTCTACTTTACCGGTCACAATAAGGCGCTCCAAATTATAGATAACTTACACTATTCTATCATCACAATCAAAAACGCTAAACAAACGCTCCTAATATGATTAGGCCTAAAGCAGCCACAAAAATTGTTGCCAAACAGAAATTATTCAACCATTATCATTCTGAAAAGAGGCAATTACTGAAATACATCTCTTGAATGTTTCGGTCCAGATGAAATTCTATTCGATGAAATTATTTAAAAGGTACTTCATTATGACGGCCCGTTGAGGGCTCCGGGAGAAATGTTGCGAAATTAAATATTTTTCATTTCATACTTTTTGATAACTGTATTTTAATAATGTTGGATGGAAGTAGGTTTGGGGGTCAAGAGCTTGTAATTGTTTGTGTGACGATAATGTTGTACAAATGTACTAATTTTGTTTACAAGTTTTATTTAAAGTAGAAATAAAGTAAAGAAATGGATGTGGGTTTCCGTTGAACAAACGGTTCAACCGGGATTGAAACTGCTATTAGTAAAAAAGTCATGTCTTATCTAGTCAGTCATGTTTTACATACGACCTTGCTATTTTGTATGTGTAGAAAGAAAATCATAAAATATTTTTTCCAAAATGGTTTTGATTTAATTAACTGACTAGAATTTAATTTCTGAGGCGACCGAATTTACTAGTACTTTCTGCTCTACTGCATAGTTACTTAAAATATGACCGGACTTATCCGGACCGGATCTAAAATCTGCATAAACTACTAACATTTATCTAGAAAATCTGGGTGTAGCTGGGAAAGCAAACTAACACCAGCACTCCTACCCCTATCTACCTACAGCACAACTGACAGCTGATTGATGATGCGACACGCCTCTAGCATTAGTTTTCAATCATGATCAACACGAGCTCGAACTACAGCGTGAGACGTATTCGTAGCTCAAAATAGGCATTGTAATGTAATCCCTGAGCAAGTGACAGAAATAACTTTGTAAATCCCTTTTTTGATAAATAGGTTTTGCTTTTCGGCTAGCGTTCTTGGAAGGAAAGAACTTAATGTTAGTTAAAAACCTGACTTTACTTCGACATTTTTCTCTCGCATTAAACGTCGTGTTAGCAGTAACGAAAGTCATCGTTACTAGTTACTTCTAAATTTTGACTCAGATATCGAATGAAAAATATACTAAAAAGCAGCTCTCAACAAATTAATCTAAATTCTCTAAAATCTAAAACGACTATTTTTCATGTCAACTTTATTTACTACCCTTACATCAACCCTTTCTTCCTGACAATTTCTGCTGACACAGCCTCTTAAATACCTCTAAGGTTCTATATAACTGGCACGTATTATATAGTGGAACATGTAATAAAATAGAACGTGCTCCGTGAACTGCGCCGTACACTCGCTTGCATTAGATCCGGTGTGACAAGAATACTTATCAGGAAGTTATTGAACACTTTATTTGTTGTTGTGGCTTTAAAGTATGTCGTGGAGAAAACAAGGTTGGTTTATTATTGGTTTCTGAGAAATGCAACTGTATTTGTAAGTACATTAAAAGTATTTAAGTATAGATTCGATAGTAATATAGCCGAATGGTCTAGTGTCAGATTCAATAGGAATCTTAAATCATGCGCTGATTCGGTTTAATCTTTATTTTCGTTTAGACACTCAATTAGGTTTATGTTCAATACTCATTACTTATCATGATTGACCCAAATTACGACACCATTAATTATTTAACAATCATTACGGACTTGGAGATCATTTTTACCTTGTTGTACGTGTGTATGAGACACCAATCTACGTCATGTAGTGCGCTGTTGTGTTCCCACATCTGTAACATTGTCACTTTGTGAAGTGGTGGTAGACTGCCTGGTAAGCAAATCCCCAATCACTCGACCTCAAATCCAACAATTGGTTCGAACAATCAGGAGGAAACTCAAACAATTGTTTGCTCTTTAGCCCCAAGTTGCACTGTTTCTGGCTCTGTACGTCTTGGTTCAGGCTAACACAAATCACTTACACAAACGTAGACAAACATTGGGACCATTCATTGGAACCAATGTTTGTGGTCTAATTTTGTATGCCCTGAAAATATATTTGATTAGGACTAAAGCTTTTCAGGTAGGAAAGGTATTGGCGATATCGGCAAGGTTTTAAACACACTGTATAGGTAGATAATATGGTTGAATAACTTCTCTTAGAGGAACATAATAGAACATCACCGACATTCATTTCACGATACACTTTTTTTTACTACGGCAGGTTAGTAAAAATACGTATTTCTCATTACTCCATAAGGGCAGCACGAGAGACAGTTTTAAAATTGACTAAAATAACGATTTTTGCCATAAGTATCAAAGCATCCTTAAAAACTTGGCCACACAAAAATCGAAACCACTAAACTCTAAAAGACTGCCATTAGTGCGAAATTTTCTGAATAGTTAATATTGGAGTAGCCAGCCTAACTTGTGCTAATGAACCTCTCGTCCGGCACGAACGGAAGCCGCTGCTTTGTTGATTCCGACAACAAAGTACTGCCGACGAATTTTAACTTTATTTTCATTGGTAATTTGTTCGTTAGTAGTTTCTGTTTACGTATTTTAGATGGTAATGTTAAAGTTTGGGTTGATAGGGTAGAAAGTGTGTAAATATTTATGTTTTTGTTGTCTAGAGAGTAGGAGTTTGTTGTGTCATTATAATTATTATATACCTATTGTATGTTTAATTTTATAAATTTCGTGCTGATGAAAATGTCATTTTCGTTACTTTTTTTCGTTTTGTGAAGCGAGAAAAAAGTAGCTTAAAAGAAACTACCTTCTGAAACAGATATTAGAAAATGAGGTAGAAAATATGATTATCATAAACCATTTGAATCAATCAAGTTCAAATCTTCGCGACACAAACTACAAAGTTTCACAAAGTCGTCAAACCTCAAATATCACTCATTCAAAACTAAAACCACGTTATCATCGGCGATACAATGCATAAAGAACTACAAGGCTTGCCCTCAAGGGCAGATAAATCGTTTGTCACAGAAGTTCCGGAAAATTAGGTTACAAGGTCGCACCCTAACAGATAATATGGATGACGAGGGAGGGTCGAATAAGGGCTTGTTTATCTTCACGTACGAACAGGATTAGGTACCAGATGCTAGTGTATTTGACGTGAGGATGTCGTGGAAATATCAAGTAGGTACCTACTTAGGTTCATTTTGCGGATTTATCTAATTCTTCTACACGCCTGATGGGCGCTATTACAATGTATTTCAATTCATTTGTGTTTCGAACGTACCCACAATGATTAAATTCGCTAGTGCGAGAGTCACTTGTTTATTTATGATTGAGGAAATTTATTTTCTCCTGTTAAGGAAATTCGCTTCCTGGATAAAGGGTGTGTGTAAAGTTAAGTGACTACGAGTATCGTTAGACTATTAACGACTAAGCTACTTTATTTTGCTACGTTATCCATTTTTTGCCTCATCATGTACTGTGAAACCCAATCTGGATTTTTAGTTACAAATAGTTTCGAAAAAGGTACAACAGCAAATATTTCTCTGAAAGTGACTCTGAGAAAGACTACCTACGTACATTTACTGTCAACACAATTTAAGAGAGCGTCACGAAAGCCTTTGAGTTGTGTTGTATTGTTTGCCGATAGATGGCGCGCTTCGGTTTCAAAGTGACGGATCGTATCGAAACAAGATACGTCCTTTGTTCAATCTCCTCCGTCCTGCCCACTAACAGGGAAAACGAATACACTTCACCGATGTTATTTTATATTTTTGGAGACTTTTGATGTTGAAATTGTATAAAAATATGGTTATTTACTGTTGCTATTAGGTTTGATTCAAGTCACTTCTTGCATTGAAAGGTCATTGGGCGCAATCCGACCCAGTTAACGAAAGTTTTCCTACAAAAACCAAATTAGTTTTAAATTGTTAAGTATTAACCTACATTAAAATTTATATAGTTATTTTTTTTTTAAACCATGGGAATAAAAAATTATAAGTAAATAAAAAATAGGTAATAAATGTATTTATAAAACAATTCCAGTGAAGTATTCTGTTAAATAAATAAACAAAATAAACGTTGAGTGCGCGATTAGTGGCATGCATATAATATATGTCGTCTCACTCGCACTAAAGAGTAAAAACCGATTTTGACGATGAGCTCGCGTCGCGCGACCCGGCCAGGTCGCAGTCGTTCGTCATTTATTGTCGTTGCGATCTGTGTGTTTCTTATCTTAGGCTTTTATTGTTTTTATCGATTACTTTGGCGTGTTTATTGGATTATTAGTTTGCATTTGGATTTTGAATTCTGGTTTTAGTTGATAATATGGAAAGACAAAATAGTTGTGTTTCATGTAGCCACGGTCGCCGCACTATTGGATGCTGTGCGCATATAGCTAGCATAGTATATTTTTTGTCTTGGGCCCGATATCAAAATCAAATTGATGCGCCTGCGACGTTTTTAGACGACACAATTATTCCTATAGACATTGATCATGTCGAATAAAACTTATAAACTCTTCTATACTAGTTTTATTTCATTTATTTTATTTTTAAAATCATGTTTACTATCAAGAAACTAATAAAAATGTACTAAGCCTTGTTATAATTAACCTTATTATTGTATTTTAATTTTTTAGATTTCTGTATTTTTCCCATTGTCTGCGGTAATGCGACATATATATTCGTAAACTAGAGTCATTTATCTAAACATACTACTTATTTTTTTTTTCTGTAGGCCGTGGGTATAGTTTCCATACTTAGGTGCCCAATGACCTTTATGAAACACTTTGAAGATATAAATATGTTATCAATTACTGTTAGTATTCGATTAAACAATGAATTCCTCATTTCAAAATTCGTATCATCATTCCCCCCTGCCCTTATCCCAATTATTATTATTTGGGGTCGGCGCAACACGTCTTCTAGACGTGTTGCTTAAAGTTTTGGCTATGGTTTTATAGTCGGCCGCCTGCCTGACACTAACCCTCTTTGGGAATGCGATTGTTGGTTGTTTACCCGCCACCATTCGGGTGACCCAAGGTGCTTGTTACAGTGCACTGGGTCTTAAGGTCCATTAGTCGCCTTTTACGACACCCAGTGGAGGATATGGGGTGGTGCTATTCTTTATATCCGGACACCATACGATTTCAAAATTCGTATGAAAATGGTAAAAAATACACGTGACATGTATTATTTTCTTAGCTACAATTTTTCGTACCACTAAAACCGTTTTTGGGCTAAAAACTTTACGGAACACGCAATACTTCATACTTCCGCAGTTCAAATGCACGAAGGCCGTGAACAATAAAACAAAAATATTCTGATAACTTTTAGACAAGCATATGAACAATCACGCTATGACATAACGCATAAAGGAATGTTGAACAGGCTGACATGTTCACACGCGATACATGATCCCGGTGCATGTAACCCACATACACGTATATGGTTAAACGCAGGCCTCCTGTAAACGTCGACTTTAGCCTCCATTTCGCCAACGACGCATGCTATGAGCAAATTTGTTGTGCGTATTTCAGAAGTCACTTGAAGCTAAGCTGTATTTATCTTAGATTTGGTACCTTGATATGTCCGCAGTGTACGCGCACGCCGGTAGAGAGTCGAAGCGGTTGCCATTACCAAAATCGGTGTGGAGGAATATTATTATTTATCTTAGAACAAATAGATAGGATTTGGAAGTCCATTCCTAAATTACATTAAAACAGATGAAAATCTATATTATTACTACACGTGTTTGAACTATCATCAATAATTTGACCTATTTCTTGTGTGGCACAATTCCATTAAAATAACTAAGCTTGTAAGTATCGAGAAATGTCTCTTGACAGTAAAAACAATATTATCAGACAGACGCCATTTACAGGACTGCAGGAAAATAAGGTTTTGTGTCAACAAGTCGCACGTGTAAAAGATTTCTCCCACTCAACTGTTGCTTTGTAATATTTCTTGTATTATTTTTTTTGCTAAAGGCAAACGAAGTGATAGAAAAAATTCTTCGAATAGGCTATAAAAATCTTTTAACACTGGACTAAAATCGGAACTAATGCCTTCTATATGAAAAGCCATTAGTTTCGTCAGAGAGTTGAGTTGGTTCTTGTTACTTATATGCACACCAACGCCCTAACGTTAATGTCATCCACGTGCCGAAAGACTCTTGTAGCTCTATGTTACAAAATATAAAAGATTCTTTGACATACTGACAGATCTTGATGTCAAGATCCCGATGATTTGATCAGACTGGTAGACAGAACGCATTTTTCGTCTTAAATGTCATAAAATACATTTCATGTCACAATTATACTACTAAAATCTTCTACGGTAATGATGACAGGCGGTCATAGACATACAACAAATCTGTAAGTATATTAAGTCATTTTGAAGGATGTAAACCTCACTAATAAGGCTGCAATTAACGAGACTAAGGAATGAGTACAAAGGATACCAACCATTTATTAAGAAGAAGATAAAGCAACAATACACGGATGTTTACCTTCATGAATGAATGGTAGAGTTCTAAATATATGTTTGTGTAGAAAGTACAGTACGCCAACGCAAGCCTCTGACAAAAAGTATGGTTTTAGATATTTTTCTCTTCACACAAAAACTAAGGGTTATCAAGTGTCATCCATCACGCCACAGGCGCGTGCAAGGCCAACAAAATTAAAGGGTCTCAAGTAAAGCTCAAGTGATTTTGGGGTACAAAGGCTTCTCTTAATGTATACGAAAAATATACAGGGATTCAGTTTAAGCTTTGAATATTTTTCAGTCTGCGTCCGTTGATCTATATTGATTTGACTGCCGAATAAAGTTTTCAATTTATTCAACGCTATATCTTTTTAGCTGCGGTATTTTTTATTTTTAGAATGTCTATTGTTTTACGTGATAACATTAATAATGAGGTTGAAATTGATTTGTCTCTTTATTACCACTGTTTCTTTAGTTAATATTGTATGCCAATTGTGTCAACATTATCTGTGTTGTTTTCCTTGTGATTACATTGTAGGGTAAAAATGCAATGAAGTAGATATTTTATTAATGCATAGAAATGTTTATCAATGTTATTTATAAGGACTACCTACTAGTCTATGGTAACTTACAAACTGAAATCCATGTGACCTACGAAGCAATTTTACAAAATAAGACCGAAAAAAAACTTGACATTCCCAAGGGGAACCGGGTACAACTCTTAGTGTAAGTAATCGCGGAGTCGAGCGGAGCGGCGCTAAACGGTGCTTAATTACGTGGAAACTTCCAAAGCACAGTTTTTCATCCGTGTTTGAATATTCCTCTTCATTTTCAACGATGCCCAAGCCTTTGATAAACATGAATGAAAGAACCTTTAAAAATGCCATTCAAGGCTGAATATTGGAATAATCTTAGAAGGCTTTATTGGATTAAATCCTACTCGAAATGGTAATGAGGATAATTTGTTGGAGATGTAAACTGAGATCGGTTTTTTAATCACGTAATTGGATTTTCGGGATGAAAAAGGATGATTTAATGAAGATCAGATTAATGAGGTGGATTGTGGGTTCGATGCAAGCACAGACTAATGTGTTTTAAAAAAAGGATACATAGCAGATAAAGTACAAATATACACTCCTGGGATCAGGTATACTAATGGAGAATATTTCAATTGAAAACAAAGTTTGTTTTATCAGTATCAAATGTTTATGTAGTAATAATAATAATTACCACGGCCACGGCCAATAATAATAATTGCCACGACGGCTAGTATTACTTTGACACCAGCCAGCTACGCAGGTCATATTATAGTGCACAAACGTGCGCGTAAACACAGGTGCACTCTCACCCTTTACTCTCATAGTCCGATGCGACGGCAATCCGACACGATCGGAGAGAGAACAGGCGCAGGACCCACATTTTAAAACCACCCACCAAAAACTTAACTAGTCTATAATCTAAACTATCTAATTATATACACCGACTAGTGAAATCACACGGGTATCCCGCCATCCTTATCCAGACGGACATCTATCCGACAGCGTCACGTTAGAATGTAGGACAATCCCCGAGGGTGTAGGATGACCCGCGACGATCACACGAGCCGACGTAAATCAAATCCGACTTATTTGAGCGGGGATAGAGGGAGGTAGCTGTTGTTGGTGTTATTTATTTGAGTCTAACCTGCGTTTAAAAAAGACGGTACTTGAATAAGTTTGGATGACTCAAAATTAAATGAATAACAGCTGTCACTAAGATATGATTTAAGACATTTGAAGGTAAGCTCTATGTGTAGTCTATGACATAAATTTGTCTACCTTTAGTAATAATTGACTTGTTTGTTATTGGTTTAATCAAATTAAAAAAAAACAGGAGTTTGTAATTTCGCTGGAATCGTTTTTACGTAGGGAAAATCATATTATCCTCTGCAAATCAACTGAAACCTTATATTGTACACATCTACAATGATTTCAGGTTATTGAACTGATTATTTTTTTTTCTTGGAAATACTAAGAGTAAGCCTTCTTTTTAAAGTAAAACTGTTGTAGTTGAGGAGGCCAAATTGTATACCAATAGAATAGTTCGGCATCTCCCTTTCAAAACTGCAACAGTGTAACTTTAACACGTGGTTTAGTTCTCAGGGCAAATTGACCCCAAGGATCGCAACAAGTCCATAATTTAGACTACCTACGTCTAATCAACTGTATTTCAATGCAATCTAACGTGGGTATGTTGCACCTAACTACACTAAGGAAACACAAATTTGATACAGAGCTATATCTGAAACTCTGGATGAATCACTGTCACCCATTTGAGATTCGAGCTTAGTTTCAGTTGTGATACATCACTGACGTAAGCTAAGTTCTCGCTAGCAGTAGATTGATGACCAATGATACTGAGAATCTGGTAAACTTTGCGTGATAAGTTATGAAGTTCAGAGAAAATGTTGTTAATGTTTCTGTTATGGTTGATGGTTGAATGTAAGGCTCGTTTATAGGCAAAGACATTGTTTGGGTTGCTTGAAACAATTTTTTATAGGCTTTATAAAAATATAGATATTTGACAGTGCAATGTAATTCAGCGTTGATCTAACTATAACGGCGCCGATGGCGACAAGGCGGGTTGAGTTTGACTCGTTTAAATAAGAGACATTACACTCACACATTACAGTGCCAGAGACAGAAAAATGGTAAAAAAACCGTTGCTTGTCCGTGAAACAGATTCGACTCAAAGGAAATGGTAGTTCCAATTCTTTTTTCAATTTTAAGGAAAAATATATTAGACCAACCGCATCCTATTATCCTACTTTTCCGACTAATTTTCTCACACTGCTACTATTCCTTGACAATCTAAGCAATCCTTCACCTATCTTTATAAATCAAGACACAAACCCGCTTTCAGCATCAGTTCAAACCATTCGTTTATCATCTAGGAATCAAGTTTAAAGGAAGACGGATGGTCATAAAGAAAGAAGATTATTCTTCGTTACATACGGAAGCGACCATTAATTGTTGAGTGCTTCTAAGAGCGCTTAGGAAGTGAAGATGTTCTAAACGATAAAATCTGTGGTTAGGATCTATTTTAGATAGATAAAACTGCTTTTAAAATGTTTTATGTACAGTTGGTTACAGAGATTATTGTTTAATGCTTCTTCTTTTTAGCGTGGCAATCAATGACAGCCATCATATTTTTAGACCAGTGCTCAACCACGCTAACAGACTTGTCGGTGGCTTTGTGCAGGTCTTCACGTGTGCCGCTAAAACATAATAATAAACTTACGTATTTAATTCGACTATAAGGAGTTTCTTGCTGGTTCTTCTGAATAATATTGACATTTTGGAACCGCGAAACTGCCTGAGAAGGCCTTCTCGAAATAAAAAAGCCTTTTAATTTGACGAGTGTGAGTTCGATGTGATACTTAAGTATTTATATCTATTAAATGAATTTTAAATATTTACTTATAATAAATTGTATTAAAATAACTTCTGACCTAAACACTCACACTATAAATTATCCTTAAATATCAACGTTGTACACATATCTTGTCGTTAAAAGTAATCATTGTGACTTCTAAAAACCTACGTATTTCAATTTAATGTACTCGTACTTATTTGAAAGCAAAAACCCACGTAGTCTGTACTAGCATAGGTTTAGAGCTATAAAATCTAAACGGTCCACAATTATAGTTAATGTACTCCGTACTGCGCTTCCCTAATGTGTTGAGTGCACAAGCGAGACAAACCTATATATATTACTGCATTGTATAGCTGTACTCTTTTACTTTTCACTTAGCCTCCATCAGCAGTTTCGAGTCAGCGGCCTCGAATGCGACACCAGCTGCCGAGAATGCATGCGTTGCAACGCGTGCCGCGGCCGTCCCTGCCTCGACACCGGTAGAGACGACGATGTGTGTAGGTTCAACGACCCCCAAACGAGCCTACTCAGCAATTGTAGCCGCCGCTAGAATGCCTGTTGAGACACAAAACTCGCAGGTTAAACTAGCGGATCAAGCTAAAGGGGGTAAACGGAGCCTGTCAAAACCAAAGCAGGTTCTGAAGAGACAGGGTCCAGAGAAGGACACGGGCGACAGCGATGGTTTCATCAAGGTCGAGAAGAGGAAGAAGAAGAAGCCTCCTTGTCGGAACCAGTGCGGTACTGCGTTGGAAGGACTCAACGTAACGCTGCGTCCAGCTGTACCGACGACGCTGCTGTACGTGTCCAGACTGCATCACGTGCGCGTGAAGACCAACTGGACTTTGAGGGTCGAGCTGTTGGAGCCGCGTTACAAAACGAACTTTAAGTCGTTCGTGGTGCGTGTTCCGACACATCACCTTGAGATGTTCCTCAAAGAAGAGTTTTGGCCGAAAGGTGTTATGTACCGCCGGTTTCGGGGCCAGCTACGTGACACCAGTCAGCGAAACACGACGCCGACACTTCGTGTAAATTAATTTAGGTTTAGGTTATTATATTATAATATATATTTATAGTATTTTTAAGTTGTATTGTAGTATAGCATTGTATTTATTTTATATGGGCCTTGATGCCTGAAATAAATGGATAAATAAATTAGCATGTCATTTGCTACCTATTTTAAATAGAACATGTATGTGGCTAAAATTGTTTGGGCGTTTTTGTGGTAGACGCTGTGCATGTGGACGGTGTGCAAATGTGAACAGTAAATAATTCTATTAGTTTCAATAAAACCTTCTGAATAGTCCCTTAGACAATCAAATATGTAGTTATTGGTTTGTCTGAATCACGTTCAGGACTTTTTAGATGCAGGAACTAAAATCTTTTTTATTAGTTTGCTGCTAAAATCATAATTTATGTCTCATAGGAGTTACAGCCTCTGTTCCTTTAAAATACCTATCGTTGTAGAATAAAACTAAACTTAAGTTTAACTCAGTTTAACATCGTACTAAAGTAGTTCATACATAACTCGTAGCAGTCTATAAGTTAAAGTATATAAATTCAAGTTACGAATGAACCCAAAATTAATTATACATCCATGAACAACATCATTATCTAATATCTAACTTCGAGCCTCCGTAATATTAAATTATATTCGAAGTAAAGTATAAAAGTTGCCCCAAAATCTTGAAGAAACTGTTCAAAAAACTTAAATTAGGTACTTACATTAAAAGTTCACGATGATGCGGAGTATCGAGGTAATTATGCCATTAACAATTCATTGAGAATTCTTCATGCTCTGCCCCTAAATCAGTGTCGAAAGTTAACAACTTTTCAGGCGCTAGCTCTTAGGTACATTGTTAGATCATTATAATATTACTGGTTTTTGAATAACGACGTGTGTGTGATATGGAGCAATTTTCACAGTTAAAACTATATTGGAATTTCATATAGTTTTAATTTTGTGTTACTCTGTAAATACGTTGTGGATATCGGATAGGCAGTTTTTTTCTTTTTTATGTAGTCTATATTAGATCCCACTACTGAGCAAAGACCTCTCCTTTCGCCTTCTAAACCTCCCTGTCTATTGCAATTTCTGGCCACGTGCGACCTGCATATCTTATAAAATCATCACACCACCTCCACTACGGACGATCTCTTTAAAATACTGTATTCGGCTAAATCTGCAACATAGCCGAATTAAATCGTTAAGCAAAAGCAGTAGCTTTTTTAATAGGGGTTCCATTCCAAATGTGTGAATAATAAAGTGGTTGATGTTAACTAGATAGCAAAAATTAGGAACGCCACATCTGATGTATGCTTCGACGTTTAGGTATTCACTTTTAATGTCTTATATGTTACTTATATAGTACGTGATACTTAAACATTCGTTTTTCACAAAACACCTTATCATAATTTGATACACCTTGTTATGTTGAAGTTATGCTAAACAATCTAAAATATAATGTTTGTTCAGGAAAATTACTTTCTATAAACAAAAAATTTACATGAAAAAAGATCGTATTCTTTGATGCCTTGTTTGTATTCCTGGTGCTCGATTTGCATAACGCTGGTAAATTCGAGTCGAATCGGGATGAAACATCTGCTTCTAATATTTATAGAAACCTCGTATTGAGCTAATCACTATTCATGCTACTGGTATTATGTAGTCCTGAGTCATGGGGAGATTTTAGGTATTACTTTACTTAGCCAAAGTTGTCAAAATAGACTTTAAGCGACAATATTATAAATCTTTAATGGGTTTTGGGAGTAAATAAAGAAAAAAGATCATAAAAAAGTATAAACAACAGTCATTTGTTTTTATAAAAAATATTTAATTTCTAGACAACATTTCAGTATAAAGAAAGTTCTCGCCAAGGCGTGATCATCAGGCCCAGTAATAAACATTTAAGTTTGTTTTTATAATCGACATTAGTCGTACATACATATTGTGTTTTTAAACAAACAACATGAAATTCACGTACTCTAGTATCCTATCATAAAATTATTTGTCCCAAAGAAGAAAACTTTGTACGAAGAAGGCTGTTCTAATTACCATACTAATTGTAACATTTGTATGAATACTATTCGTGTCAGAGCCACAGATTTGCCTCGCAGAAGAAATTTAAGGCAGTACCACCAGCCTTCATTTGTCAGGTCTAGATAATTTCCTCAACGTTATAAGACACGTAAAAGGGAACGGTGGGATTATGATAATGCAGCCGTTGTCATTATCGTAACCATTTGTTGCCAGCTTACACCACCACGCCTCAAACTGATGGCGGTCACGTGCGTTTCCTTATAGTCAGATTGGTGTTAGATAGGAGTACGAAATCTTCTGATTTGTTATAGTATGCTTCGTAAATTGTAGATAGTTAATTAGAAATAGGGGCAAAGTGTTGTTGGTTGATACGAAGACAAGTTTCTAAATACAATTTTTTTTTTTTAGTATTTACTGCGAATTTAAATCGGTTTCATTATGTTTGTGTATTCCTTTTCGTAAACAAAAAAGCAATTTAAATACAAACATTTTGTAAAAAATTGAACGGTTAACGACCGGTCATTTAAGAAAATAAAAAAACGACCTATAAAATACTAAAAAGAAATAGTAATACTTAAATTTTATGAAAAATACGTACTTATGAGTAGCGGTTTCACAGTGTTGTAGATACAACTAAATCTGTTAAATTGAAAGCTTTAATCTAACCGTACTGTCCTTAATCGCAACATCGTATAGTTTATGTAAACAGGCAATACATGCCCGGCAAACTGGTGTAATCCCAACATTTAACTACAAGTGGTACTTACAGGGGTGTAAGCCTCGTTTTGGGGTTACCATTTAGCTGCGGCAAATGAGCGTTAAGTGTTGAAAGTATAATCATATTAGCATGTTACTATCCCACTGGTCATAAGCCTGTCGTTAAAGAGAAAATCAAGGAATAGTTCTGAGTTTGCTAAACGTTTGTGACGTCACTCGTAGGCCTCATCATCACCTCTAAAAGTACACTGTTATATGTAGTTACTATAACGTAACCTCGCTCTGTGCCACGTTGTACACTGTCTATCTTCCTTAACTGTCTGACTTTAGAAAAGAAGGTTCTTTGTAGAGTCTCAGCTTTGTAATCCGAAAACTTCAGTTTCCTAGCTACACACTGTTTAGAGTCATAGAAGTGCTACTTTCACTATTTAAACTCATAGGAGTTATTTCTTAGGCATCCTAGCAGGCCAAATTTGTCAAGGATCAAACAATAACGTTGATAAGATAAAAATATTTGTTGCATTTGATACCACATTAATAACAGACGCAACGACTAACTTCTCACTTTTTTGTTATTAAATAGTTACTATGTACCTGTATTAATTAGGTTTGAATGTATAGAAAGCTGCTTTCACCACGATAACCGATCCCCATGATTACTTCCTTCAAAATGTAAAGAAAATCAACCTTAACTTGATGCCTTTAACTAAAACTGTAGCAAAACTATCAATCTTGTTTATCAACATCGCAATTAACGCGTAAAGTATATTGCGAAAGTAAATTGAACAGACGTTTCTCGCTTACGTTCGCGGAATAAGGAGCGATGTATAAACTCTACAAGTTTCATGTTTCAAGTGCGCTTCTAATTGTTTTCTTCTAAACAAACTATTTTGTGCGGGAGTTGCACGTGGAAAACAAACAACTGGGAATTAATACTGCCTTGTTTACGTCGAAATGAGGAAGCTGTTTATTTATGTTATACTCATCATTAGTCTAGTATACCTCACAACTGGGAACCTGAAAGTCATAATTCTCAGTCACAATTAGACAAATAGGACTGAATGACTTAACCTAGTTTATACCACTATGCTGTCTCTTGCTGTCACTTCCATCTTATGGACCGAAATCACTTTAGGTCTTTTAAAGGTTTATCCATAAAAGAGATAGGTAAATACTATGATTTTATAGATAGGTCACTGTAAGATTTAGAGAAACACCTTATAAATAAAATCAAGAGCTCGCACTTAAATATTATAAGTAACTCTTATCTCAAACAGATTTCTCTTAGACGGCGCTTTAGGTGATATTAAATAAATAAATCATTTTGTTTAGAAAGCAGTAGTTATTTTTGTAACTTTGAATTGTGAACTCGTGTTTTCTCCTCTAAATTCTATACCACAATTATTATAAAGATTCTGTGTCAATCATACACCGTTTACAAGACCACAACACAGTACAAGCATTTGAATAATTTACAGGAAAAAATTCTAAATATATATTTCTTAACCGAACAACTACAGACATTTGTCCGAAATTTAATGGCCACTGAGTACAGAACTCCGGCCATCAATAAATATGCTCCATATGTAAAAGTAAATACCATCAATACCCAAATTACGTTCCGCTTCAACAATTATAACGAAGCTTTAACCATTGGAGCACATTCCCAAGTGATTGGGGTCTGTAGCCCCTCAGGTGGAACTAATCTGACTCAGAATCATCAGGCTAAGGTCTAGCTTGGAAGATTCCAATCTCAATCTGTTCTTATATGGTTCCTATATCTTTGACAAATCAAAGAACATAGAAAATATAAAAATCGTTCAATTTGTTTGTCATTTTAATGGGAATTATATTTTTGTTTTCATTTTGTAGTTTGAATATTGATAATAAAATCAAGTACGGTTTTGATTACAATATGATAATTGAACCACTTTAAAGCCTACAACCTCTTTCCTCAAGTAGGACTTGTTTTAGTTCAACTAAAAAGTAGAAGCACATTAAAAAGCAAAAGAAAACAGACGCTAATAAGTTTTCATTATCTTTTCTCTACATTTAAGTACACTTTACAAAATATCTAAAGGTAATTCAAAGTTGAATTTATTGTCTGACGAATACCTACTAGTAAATATTCAGTCATAACAGTCAGTTACCTTCACCATGCCTTTACCTACCAGGTAACTACAACAAATCTTTTCACGAATACGACTCTACAATTTACAACAAATTCCTTCAAAGTTCAACAATTTAATATCAATTCTGTCCTAGATTTTGAAGCGCTAGGCGAAAGCTATTGCGCTGTGCAATAATTCGCCATTATATGATGGTGCAGCTCCAAGGGAGCAACGATGTGGACTGAGCCGTTAATATTAGAGACACGGTCTCCAAGGCGTGTTCTTGGAAAGTAGCTAGGTAATCAAATAGTTCGACGTGCTTTGAGCAAATATTTATGGCCAATACAGATTGGATCAAAGCGAAATAAGGATGTATGTGAATGCTACTCGTGCGTCTTTCTAAGAATTTCAGCATGTTTCACTTGTTGGTAATGTTCACTATTACGTGAGTGATTCAATGCTGGATTTGACGGTTAAATAATTTATTTTGATAAGATAGATTTAAAGGTAGTTTTTGAGTGTTTCATTTAGTAAAATCAATTCATGATATAGTAAACTCGTTATAAAACTACAAAAAAACCTAGTTAACCTTTTTGGGTTGTTTATGTACCAACTTAATTTCGAATCAATCGTTACCTAATTATCCCAGAATTTCGTTCCTCTGTAATTAGCTGGCTCATTACTAATGAAAAATAGTAGCAAATAGTTCTACAATAAACTTTTCCATTTTCCAGTGTTGCCAGTTGCCGGTTGCTCACTCACACACAACGGGTCTCGTGGCAAATAATTCAATTGGCACAGATTGCCCCGCACTTAATAACATGAATTGGGTCGTTCAATCAAATTGTCAATTGAATATGTATGAGGCACACATTACTGGTGTTACCCTTTTTCCTATCGATGGTAAGTGCATTTTATATGGAAGCTTTTATCTTGTGATGGTTTATGGATACCTGAACTTTGAGTTTAATAAATTGTGCGAAAACAATTTTGGTACTAATATCAAAAGTAGCGTAACCGATATTGTGATAACAGAAGATCTAATGAAAGATTACATGAAATCTGATGACTTAATCTTCTCAAAATCTGAAATAGTAAACCTGCGTTAAACAAACACGAAAATCAATACCCATTACAAGAACGAGGAAATGCCTGAACAAACAGCACAAGCTCAAACAAACTCAACGCTCAAAGCGTTAAAATCAAGAAGCTGAACAAGTCAAATACGACTCATTGGAAACAAAAGCAACTCCAAAAACGATTCGAAATTACATTCCCATTTCAAAAAGCTAAGACGAGACATGAAGCACTTAGAAACGGGCCAATCTAATAAATCTAAATAGGCACAGACGTTGACACATAAAGAATTTATCGTTCGGAGCATAAAACGGTCTGCTATAAAAAGAAATTGTTCGCACGTAAGTACGGGTGTGACGAAATTGTGCTAATGTGAACTCGTTGGTGGAACTGTGTCGTTAGTTCGCACCCTTGCTTACGTGTTGATACTGCTTGTAGTCCATTGGGTATCTTTATATCTTGGTGAACTAGTTTCTTTGATTTGAGTATGTTTGGGTAATATTGAATGGTATAAGCAGTTATTAGGCAATTCAATATTATGTTGTCAAATCATCTTGTGTGAATAGACAACGTTGTATGTTCTAAATCAATAAATTAAAGTTACTACTGAATGAACCAGATTGGAAATAAAATGAAGGATAATTTCCTTCATTTTATTTCCAATCTGGTTCATTCAGTAGGTAGGGTATTAAATTGAACAGAGTGCACTTTAATAACATAGTTTGCTGCATTCGTTAACCTTTAAAGGTTATCATGGAAACTTTAATGAGTGCTCGATAGACTAATTAATCGAAGTGGTGTATATTGCACAAGAAAGTAAAGCGTTTTCATGTAAATATAGTTTTATTTCTAGCTCATTCTATTATTAAATTTTATTTTTCTTATTCTTTTTGTACCGATCGACTTTGTTAGCCACACCAATTGCAGCATTATTGGCGAGGTTTACATCTTAGAAAATTCATGTATTCAGACAATTTGGGCACTCTAGCAGGTGTGACATCGTTTGTTCGGAGATGCCATACTCGCACTAGATGATTGAAGGGTCAGCGTAATCCTATTTTACCAAAATATATTAATATAAAATAAGGATCACTAATGTGTGTCTCTACATTTTTTTTCTAATCTTGTTAATCGGCGTCTGATCGAATTAGATGAGGTTGAATAGGTATGGCCATTACGAACCAATTAGTTAATGTAAGGTTTTGTAAGACTTTGATACTATTTACAGGATACTTGAAAAGTCGGAATTTTGTATTCATTTCTTTTGAAGTCAAACTGAAAAATATGTGTCTAAACTGATACAACCACAATATATTGAGTTGTAAAATGAAAATGTTTTTATATTGAGTAGGTGTATCTCGTGTCATGTGCAGAAAAACGTTTAAATCTAGTTAACGAAGGTACATAAAGGTGAAGAATTTCGCTTCCTAGAATTCGAAAATTCAATTACAAAACCTAAATCAATTCCAAACGGAACTTAAAATCTTAATGCATATCATAATGTTACCAAAAACTAATTACTCAGACCCTAGCAACTTCTCTTAAGACAGTGCAAATTGTAAAAGTACTACATTGCACTTAATCGTGTAATACACCATCTTACCCAACAGTCTCACTTACGAACTGCAAAATACTCCAAGAAGAGTCCCAAACAATCATACGCTACATTCATTTCTTAAATTCAAAACTCATATATTACATTAAAATTCACGGTATCATAAATTCTGTAGTGTCCCTCGCACTATTCGCGTCACAATTCAGGACGTGCCGGCTAATGAATCTCGTTCGGCATCAACCCAGCTCATTTAAGCCGCTTTACCTGAAATTACAGAGGTCACTCACCTCACTGTCAATCGCAATGCACTTAACTAGCTTTCAAATGCTAATGATATAATTAAGTTTATTGTGCATTTTGTGTTTTTTAATAGGTTAATTTTTTGCTTATTCATTCGTTGTGCATTAAAGGTGCTGAAGTTTTAAACATGTAAAAAATCTTGACGATACCTGCTCGTCTGAATGGTTACTGGAAATAGTTTGTTTGGTTTAATGTGACATGACTTTGATGTTCTGTGCAATCGAATGTGAAAACGTTTACGATATATTTTCTTGTGGAATATCACCTAAAGTCAAAAATACTAGGTACCTAAAGTAAGATGAAATTAAAAAAAAAATATACATCTGAAATTACACAGGTTCCTTTATTGGTGTAAACAAACAGACAATAACATACAATTTATATACTGTCAGAAATCAAGAAATTCTCAAAAGGAACCAATTGACATTCAATTCAAACATATGTTTGCTCGTGACTTGTACAGAACCACAAACAATTCATAATTTATGCCAATATTTCTTTCATAGCGCGACGAACGGGAAAGTAAACTGTATAGTAAAATGAAAACGACAGCCAAGTTCAGTGAGCGTGAATTTATGTTCGTTTTACGATGGAAGATGTATCCATGTTAGGACGGCTTTATGTAGTTGTACTGTGAAAGGATAAGCGTAAGTATGAGTTTTATCTACCATATTATGGCACACCGCAAACGGCTTGTGCAATTAGGTTTATCTTACTTAAATGGTATAACGGTTTACTCACGCGTATTAAACTAAAAAAAAGTACGCGTGAGTAAACCGTTATATCATTTAAGTATGAATCGTCTTTACGATTGTTATTATAAAAATAGGTTTATCTTGACATTTAATTTTCTTGTCAAACTATTTTGAGAAATGTTGTAACAATTGACTGGCCTGATGGCCTAGTGGTTAGTGGATCTGACTGCTAAACCAGAGGTTATGGGTTCGAATCCCACCCAGGACAAATATTTGTGTGATGAACACGATAATTTTTTATGTTTGGTAATTTCTACTATAATATGTATGTTTTAAGGTTTACAAGTATGTTTATCAGTAATACAAGCTCTGCTTAGTTTGAGACTAGATCAAATTGTGTGAAAGTTGTGGAAAAAATGGGATAATTCGTGTGAGTAAAGAAATAATATCACAAAAATTTTCTAATTTTCCCTTTATTGTATTTATTATTTTGACGTATTTCCAGCCTTTCAGTCACTAGTAGCGAAGAAAACGACTACCACGTTTTGAGCACATCACATACTTTACGAAGCGAGTTTTATTTCGAGCTCATAAAACTTGGCCGCTTATAAAGTTGTTTAATTTATTCATTGAACTTGTTATCAATATTTTTAAGGACATAACTTGGCGAGTCTTGGCAAGTTATTACATTTAACTTTGCGACCCCTATTACGTGTATCTCAGAGGTTTTAAGAAGAATATGTATATACGAGTATATGTAGAGGGTTCATAAGACCTTCAGGTATATGTACTACTCTGTGTAAAAAGTATCGGGAATATGTCAATAAAAAGACCCGCGTAAAAGATATCGTTCTAATTTTTTTACTGCATGTTGGTAGCACTGTACTGATTTAGCGTGCAAAGTTTTAGCGAGATCTGTCTTTTAATTTATTTTAAACTACACTTTTTGTTGGTCATAGTTTTGAGTTCTCGGCGATTTTTACAATGGAAAATATTGTTGAACAAAGAGTGTGCCCTAAATTTTGTGTTTCAAATGATATTTCATGTGGTGAATCACTAAAAATGTTGCGAAATACCTACGTCGAATCGTGTATATCGTAAACAAGGGCTTATGAATGGTATAAGTCTTTTAAAGAAGGCCGAGAAGTAGTAGTAGACTAGCCTCGTTCTGGTAGACCTTCAACCGCTACGACCAAAGAAAACATCGACAAAATCAAAAAGCTAGTGCTCGAAAATCAACGTTTGAGTCTGAGACAGTTGGCTAGTGAGGTGAACATATCTTTTAAGTCTGTCCACAACATTCTCATTGTCATTTTAAGCATCAAACGCGTTTTCACTCGACTAGTTCCAAAAGAGCTCAATTTTGTTCAAAAAGCGCAGCGAAAGCATGTCGCTGAAGACATGGTTTCCTGAGCTTCTGCGGATCCGACCTTTATGAAACGTATAATAAATGGCGACGAGACATTGGTTTATGAGTACGACATGCAAACAAGTCAACAGTCTTCAGAATGGCGTCTCGAAAACGATCTGAAACCCAAAAAAAGCCATAAAAGAAAATTCGCTGAATGAGCTAAAGGCCATACCGCAAATTGCCTATGAAAAACGAATGGAAGACTGGGTGAAGCGTTGGAGATGTTCTATTGCAAGCTAAGGGGTCTAATTTGAAGGCTATAAAATAAATTTAGATGAATAATTAGTATTTTTTGTTTTATTGAAAAATTCCCGATACTTTTTACACATAGTGTATACTTACATAAGTATGCTATAATATTGATGTGGCTGCGCTCAGCGAAACACATCTCCCCGATGAAGGAGAGCTGACAGAACACGTGGGTGGATACACTTTTTATTGGAAGGGACTTGCTGCCAACGAACCGCGAAGGTCAGGTGTAGCTTTTGCAGTCAAGAATAAGCTTGTCAAACACCTAGAAGAATACCCTGTACACATTTCCGACCGTATTACTACACTACGCCTTCACATGGAACATAACAATTACCTTAATATCATCAGTGTCTATGCCCCAACGCTAGACAAGTCTGATGAGATTAAAGACAAATTTTATGAGGAGCTAACGCAGTGCTTAGATCGTATTCAGACAAGAGAGCAGATCCTACTCTTGGGTGACTTTAATGCTCGGGTGGGTCGGGATTATGAAGCCTGGCCTAAAGTTCTAGGCAGACATGGTCTTGGAAATATGAACAGCAACGGACAGCTGTTGCTTAGTCTCTGCGCACAATTCGATCTTGCGATTACAAACACCATGTTCAGATTACGAGCTAAATATAAGACCACGTGGATGCACCCTAGATCAAAGCACTGGCATCTTATTGACTACGCTATAGTGCGTCAGAAAGATGTGTCACAGGTTCAGGTTACCCGTGCCATGCGCGGCGCTCACTGTTGGACTGATCATCGGCTTCTGGTTCTTAAGATACGTTTTCGACATCAACATCCCCGTAGATCAGACAGACCGAAACAAAAGCATCTGAACCTTGAACGACTTCAAGATAATGACACGAGAAAGGAATATGCCGAAAACTTGAGTTCTGTTTTGCAGCCTCTTGATCTAGAATCCGGTGAAGTCGGCAAAATGTGGGAGTCCCTTTCGTCTCAAATTCTCGGAACTGCTACATCAACTTTAGGTCCGAGGGTCCGAAAACACGAGGACTGGTTTGATGAAAATAATGGGGTACTAACGGACGCTATTGATAGACACCGTCGACTTTTGAGGCGGCACAGCAGAACACATAGAGGTGAAACTGTTACGGAAGTACGTCATAGTGAAATGGAGCTTCGTAAGCTCACACGAAAGGCGAAAGAGAATTGGTGGTTGGAGAAGGCTCGTCACATACAATGGCTTGCTGATACCAACCAGCTAGGCAATTTTTACAATGAGGTAAGAAGCCTGCTTGGTATATCCTCTACAGCAAAAGTCCCACTCAGGCCGACCAATGGTAAAGGGCTTCTTAAAGATAGGAAAGAAATACTCGAGCGATGGGCGGAGCATTTTCAGAAGCTACTTAACGTGGATCATTCTGTCAACATAGACCACGTTCGCTCGCTACCTCAACAGTCTCATGCCTTCGAGCTTGACGAGCCAGTGTCCCTAGAGGAGGTTACTCTGGCCATTAAACAGCAGAAAAATAATCGTGCAGTTGGAGTGGACTCTATACCGGGAGAGTTATTGAAGTACGGTGGGGAGGACCTGCACTTTGCGATTTGGAAACTTTTTGCCGTTATATGGGAACAAGAACAAGTCCCATACACTTTTAAAGTGTCTCTCATTCGGGCTCTATATAAAGGCAAAGGTGATCGAGCCGATTGCGGTTCTTACCGCGGTATTTCCTTACTCTCAGTTCCGGGAAAAGTCTTCGCTAGAGTTCTAATGAATCGACTTAGAAATTTATCGGAAAAGATCCTGCCAGAATCCCAGTTTGGTTTCCGACCCGACCGTGGTACCTGTGAGGCCATTTTCTCATTGCGTCAACTACAAGAAAAAAGCAGAGAACAGGGTCGCAATATGTATCTCTGTTTTGTTGACCTTGAGAAGGCATTTGATAGTATACCGCGAGAAGCCCTTTGGTTAGTTCTGCAGAAACTAGGATGCACAGAGAAATTTGTTAGACTTTTAAGATTGCTTCATGACGATATGCAGAGCTGTGTCGCTGTAAACGCAGATCAGTCAGAGTTTTTCCCCGTTACCTGTGGGGTAAAACAAGGTTGTGTCCTTGCGCCCACACTGTTCGCGTTATATTTTGCAGTTATGGTTCAGGAAGTTTTACAGACAACTCCTGAAGGAATTCGCATACGTTTCCGTAATGTTGGCAATCTTTTTAACTTAGCCAGGCTCAAGGCTCGTACCAAAGTTTCTTACGCACTGATCACTGAGATTGTCTATGCAGATGATCTGTGTTTTGTAACTGATTCCCCAGAAGGCCTGCAACGACTTATGGCCAATCTACACAAATCCTGTCGAAATTTCGGTCTGAAGATTAATGTCAAAAAGACGGAAGTGATGTCTTTAGATGTCCGTGGTCAAGAGACACTGACCATTAAACTCGGTGAGGACGTACTAAAGCAGGTGAATACATTTCGCTACCTGGGGAGCACTATAACATCAAAGTGCGACCTTGATGCTGAAATCAACAGTCGGATCGGTGCCGCAGCCGCGGTATTCGGCAAACTGGATCGCAAGGTTTTCAGCTCACATGACCTGAAGCTGGCTACTAAAATAGACATATATAGGGCTGTAGTATTGCCGAGCCTGCTGTACTCATCGGAGTCATGGACGGTTTACTGCCGCCATATTCGAGCTCTGGATCGTTTCCATATAAAATGTCTGCGCAAAATATTGAACATCCGTTGGTCTGACCGCATCCGAAATACGGAAGTGTTGCGAAGAGCTAACATTATGGGGATCGAGGCCTACCTCATGCGCAGACAGCTCCGCTGGTGTGGACATCTATCACGAATGGCGAATAAGCGTACAGCAAAGTGCATCTTTTTTTCTGAACTTGAGGAGGGCAAGCGTAAGCATGGCGGGCAACTCCTCAGGTATAAAGATGTGCTGAAGCGCCATATGAAAAAGTGCGATATTGAGCCTTCAGAATGGGAACAAATGGCTATTCGACGACCAGAATGGAGGACGTTGGTAAAGACCAGAGTCAAAGACTTTGAGGACAAACGCTGTTCCGAACTGGATGCTAGACGCGATGAATTAAAAGCACGCCCACCTTGTGCCATACCATACAATTTTTGCAATGGTGTACTGACCTGCCCACATTGTGCGCGAACATTTAGTAATAAGATCGGCTATGTGAGCCATGCACGAGCACATCAACGACAAATGGAAGTGTAAAACGGAGAGTGAAGAGGTCGCCGTGGCCGAAATCGGTCGAGGAACATATATATAAGTATTTTATCCTGTACTAGCTTTCCGCTCGCGGCTTCGCCCACGTGTAATTTGGGATTGTGGCGTATTTTAATGATCTCGACAGGACTTTCTTTCATAGGCTAAAAAATTGTTAGAATTTGAATTATATTATACAGCTTGAGTTACTCATGGATGATGTAGCTTTCTAATGGTGAACATTTGAAAACGATAAATAGTTTTGGAGTTTGTCGATTACGTTATGTAACAAAAAGTAAAGCGAGACAAAAACGTCGTCTAGAAAAATTAAAAGTATCAGTTGATCTCCCCCCCCCCCCGCCCGCTACCTAAGGGCTTGCTACTCCAAAAAACCCTTCTTAGTGGTCAATTGCGTTACTAAAGGAAGCCTTGTTCAAAATATCAGACTTCTATACCGAGAGGTTTCGGCTGTGCGTTAATCAATCAGTCACCAAATCACACCCGCGAAATCACGATTGGAGGGTAGTTTGGAGGAAAAACTTACATTACCAAATTTATTTACTTGCCTATGTACGTTTTCGTGCCAATTTTCAAGTTTATAAACCTAAGGAATAACATTTTTCATAGAAACGTTTTTACCCCTTTTCGCCCCCTTGGGGGTACAATTTCCAAAAATCTTTTTTTAATGCTCACTTTCGTCAGTAAAGGAAGCTTTGTTCAAAATATTAGACTCCTACACCGAGCGGGTATGGCTGCGCGAAAGTCAATCAGTCACCCAATCGCAACCCCCTAAATCACGATTGGAGGGTAGTTTGGAAAAAATTATAATGCCAAACTTATTTACTTGACCATATACGTGTTTGTGCTAAGTTTCAAGTTTATAAACCCAAGGAATAAGATTTTTCATAGAAACGTTATGACCCCTTTTTACCCCCCTTAGGGGTTGAATTTTCAAAAATCCTTTCTTAGTGCACCCCTACATATCTCAAGGAACCTACATGCCCAATTTCAGCTTTCTACGACCAGTAGTTTCGGCTGTGCGTTGTCGATCAGTCAGTCAGTCAGTCAGTCAGTCAGTCAGTCAGTCAGTCAGTCAGTAACGGAAGAGTTTTATATATATAGATAGGTATATTATATTTTGTTGATTTTTATCATAGAAATTATGTAGGTAATTGTGTTTTTACAACAAGGAAAGGTAGCAAGGTATTTGTTCATTAGAACAAACATACTTGCATCATTCTTCTGACCGATACTTTGATTTTTAAATTTTTTCATCACTTGTCTCAAGCTACACTTCTTTAACAGAATCGCAATATAAGTCTACAAACAAATATAAGTTATTTTAGTATACGAAGTCAAAAATCACGACTTACAATCAAAATCACAAAAAATGCTGATTTTTAATAACCCGTTAAAAATGTTTCGCTCTCAAATTACGCGCGAACGTGGAGTGGACGCATTAATTGGTTTGCAGTTACGAGCGACTGTTTGGACGGTGCACACGATCGATTCCTGCGATTTCCATGCTTTATTTGGTTACGTAGCTGTTTGAAGAGGAAAAAAAACAAGCTTTACAAAATAGCAATCAAACGTAAAACATAGCTTTTAAAATAAAATTACCCATATAATAATGTGTCCGACCGATTTTCGGCCATGGCGGCCAGTGTTACTATGACACCAGCCAGCTACGCAGGACATATTAAAGTGCACAAGCGTGTGCGCGAACACAGGTGCACTCTCTGTTCCTTTACTCTCATAGCCCGATGGGACGGCAATCCGACACGACCGGAGAGAGATCAGGCGCAGGACCCACATTTTTACGTGCCTTCCGAAACACGGAAGCTGTGATATTTATTTCTTAAACGCACACAACATTCGAAAAGTCGGTGCGTACCGTGGGGATCGAACTCAAGACCTCTGACTTAGCAGTCCTACGGTCTTGCCACTAAGCTATCACAGCTTCAACTACCCATATAATAATCATATAATCATGTTGTATAATCTGTTACTAGCTATTATCTGTTTATGCATTTTTTTAAATGTACATTTTTATTCTAATTGTCACCCCTTTTTAATCGATTGTGCGATACATGCTACACTGGCTGAGGCGCACATGAGGAGTAGCACATATGATTCGTAGCATTTGCTACGAATTACATGTGCTACAACATTCTACGCAATAATAATATTCTACGCATCATTTGCTAAGAATCATAATAATATGTGCTACCAATCATAACTGATAATATGTGCTACGAATCATACTCTTCACAAAATTAATTAATTAAATATTCGTTTATTTCCCTGGCAATGAATCTAAGTTATTCTAATTAAAGCTTTAAATAAATACTAGGTTCATTAAACTTTCATAGTTAAAGCTATTAAAAGCACCACTGAACTCTATCTTCATTCTTGAAGAACCACGTAGACAATTAAAAGTTAAAAACTATCGCAACGTATATCAAGGGAAAACGAACAAAAGGTAAAATAGTTGTATAAAACTTCTCAAAACCGTATTTAACTAAAAAGAAAATCAGCAATTTGCACATACAGTGTTTTTACTCTTATCTTTCACGATCCTACTAAATAAGACATCTTTAGTTAGACCAAAGGCCTCCTCTTTCATTCTGCCACTCTGTAAAATATACTTACTGCTTTTTCATATAGCCTACAATCATACAACTAATCAAAACAAAAGTCAAAATTGGAACACGTCGTAAAAAATAAAATCAATTTAATACGAAGTAGGTAGATATTAGGTAGACCAGTGAACTCTATTGAAATTCCAACCTATTGTCTTCACCATATTGTATTTCGATTTCCAAAAGTAACGGAAAAAACCTGGCTTGTTAGCTACTGGCTAGATACTTTGTTCACTGTAGTTTTCTTTTTTATAAAAACAAACGCGGGTTCCAATTCTATTGAAGTTTAAAATTTAGCAATCGAACTGTGTTTTTGCGGTTGCTATATTTTGTTCTAGTAATTCTGCGCAGTCGACCTGTATAGGTACTTTTTGGTCGTATGTACCTATATTCAAAAATGCCTTTACGATAAAAGTCTTCTTCATCGTTAAAAAACATCTTGCTGTACTTCCAAAGTGGCTGTGACAGTTTGACAGTGTCTTTCTTGTATATGGTTGAGAGGTCTCGCTCGAGTCAGCTCTATATCGGACGGCCTTCTTCGTCATCAGCTGTTCCTACTTATCAGCTATGTCCCGGGTTGTAACTGAGCCTCAAAATAATTGTGAATTTGTAAAATTATCAACCACGTCCTACAGCTAGAGTAAATTGTTCGCATCAGTAAAATTTCAGCTATGCAAAATTGGAGGCTTCACTACCCTTAAACGGTACTAAACACATATTTAACTTTATTAATTATATTGGTTAAAGACTAAAGTTTCGGATCCAGTTTTTTATAAAGGCCTTTCTGTATTTACGTTTCGTGCGCCCCGCTAAGTGGGTCGCGAATATTCGTCCTACTTTCTTCGGAAGCAAATATTTGAATAAACAATGTGGCTACTTCATTTTTGGGTTTTTTCCTCTCAGCGTAAGAACGATTTCATCCTGAACCTCTTGGGAACAACTTTTCATTGTGAATGATTTTATTATTAATGTTTGTTTAGATGTTTTAACGGTAATATTGGAATTAATTTCGATTTTTTTTACGTTTTATTTTAAATGCGCTGCTTGGTTTGTTTTGTTTGGTAAATCGTTTTTTGTCAACATGAATATCAAATTCACAATGTTTCGTGAATGATATTCCCGCCGTAAACATTTAAAATTTACATTACGCACGGCAAAGCCGTACAAGCGATTTTCTTAACTGAGTAATGAAATAATGTTTTATATTTTCCTGTTTGTAAAAAATGCATTGTTAAAAAAAATCATAAGAAATTTGACCTGAAATAAATCAGTTGCACAGACAACGAATAATAAAAAAAACTAAATATTCCAACAATTGTTTAGTTTTCCTACACGAAATCAAAATCTACAAACTTTATTATTAACCTACCGACATACAAATATACCCATAGCCACAGATAGTTTGTCGAATAACATCATGCAGTTTAAACTTGGCAGCCGAGAGATAATCTGATGCCAAATCCTGTCACTTAACGACCGGACTGTAAGTTATTGCTCCATTTAGTAAAATAAACATTTTATTTTAAATACATTTTAGTCCAGTCATTTGGTAGAAAATAAAGGGGTTACCTGGAATGTTTTCCGGGAGTTTTGAAAATTGGGTATTTTATAGATTTGGATAAGCACTTTTCGAATTTTAACTTTGCCACCTCGTACGACCGCCGCTCGCGCCGCCATTTTGAAAAAATGGCGCCCAAAAACGGTTTTTTGGGAATATCTCCTTTCTGAGGCATTTTACGAAAAAAACAATTTCTACAAAATTAAACTAGAAAAAATTTCCTACACTTTATGTCTTATTCACTTTTTCATAAAATCGATAGTTTTGGATGTACGAGCACCGCAAAGTATTACTTATTCATCTGCACCACCACGTGTCTTTTGTATATTTTTCTAAAATGTTCCATTACTGCCGCCGGTTTTTAAGTGAATTGTCACAAATAAAACAATTTTCCGTATAAGAAGCCATAGATCTAAGAACATAATCAACACTGTACGACAATAAACGTACACTGATGATTCAGTCTAAACTAAATATTTCTCTTAATATAGCTTCTACCAACAAATTTTTCGTTGAAGTTTCATTCATAGTCGAGAGAAAGGGCCCGATTCAAAAGTGACATATTACCCTGACACCTACTTCTTAAAAACCGGCGGCAGTAATAGAACAGTTTAGAAAAATATACGAAACACTCGTAGTGGTGCAAATGAACAATACTTTGCGGCGCTCGTACGTCCAAAACTATTGATTTTATGAAAAAGTGAATAAGACATAAAGTGTAGGAAATTTTTTCTAGTTTAATTTTGTAGAAAACATTTTTTTCGTAAAATGCGTCGGAAAGGAGGTATTCCCAAAAAACCGTTTTTGGGCGCCATTTTTTCAAAATGGCGGCGCGAGCGGCGGTGGTACGGGGTGGCAAAGTTAAAATTCGAAAAGAGCATATCGAAATCTATAAAATACCCAATTTTCAAAACTCCCGGAAAACTTTCCAGGTAAAACTACCAAATGACTGGACTATTTTGGGTTTTACGATTATAATAATATGACGTTTTAAGAGACACTGTCATAGCCTACCTGTGCTTTTTTTAATGTAAATAAATATATATATATATCTAAGCTGAATACCAATTTTTAAATGTTTGAATAGAATATTTTTAGAAAATCGTTCTATTTGAATTCCTTGTGTTTATCTAAAAAAAAAGATTCAACCAAAAAGAATGAATTCATTTTATTATACTTGCTACTTCTCTTTACTCTCCACCGACTACCAGTAAAAACTAACAGTTCAAGAATTTTAATTTCCGCACTGTCGTTTACATATATTATCACAAATATAAAAACTGTGTCAGTTCAAATTTAAATGCAAACTGTAAGAAATTGCTTCTCAGTTTTAGTGAACGGGTTCCTATTTAAAATGACGGAAGTTTTATTTATTTTTTTTGTGGGAATAGAGTGGCAATTTAAAATAGATTGTGAAGTTATTGCAGTTATATACAAGCACTTTTGACCATTAATGTTAAGTTACTTTTGTAATTACTTCGGTTATTGAAACAAGTTAAATAAATATTGCCATTAGTTTCTAAAACCTGTTTGAGATGTATATGGAACACAATTTCAGCTTACTTAATAACCAAAATAAAGCACAGTATAATGTGTGATCACTAGTAGGGACAAAAATGTTAGTATTAAATATTGGCGCCCACCGTGGGGCGCACGTATTTCGTTTTAATTTCCGTTCCACCGCATATTTACAAATACATATCGAATCAGTGCCACATAAAAGCAAATGCAATAAAACTAGTTTTGAACGACACCGGCAACGGAGGATACTTAGCGGCGACGATAAAGGTGCACACTAGGATCGCAATTAGGATGGGGTCAAGAAAACAGCGGGGCTTTAACCAATAATTTTGTTACCATTGCTCGTTTTTTTCCTGTTTGCTAGAAGTCCCAGCAGAGGGTGTGGGAATATGTTATACTTTCCTGGTTTGTGATGTATTTTTTACACCACCACGTCATGAAAAAGTGTTTATGAAGGTAAAAATAGTAACAGACCTACGAGAAAGGAAAAACCTATTCACTGCAAAAAAGAATAAACGCCACGCATCTTAAATACTCACCGAACGCATACACAAGGCTAACGCTATTATGATTCTTGAAAATGAAGTCTTTACCCTTTTGTCTGAAATATGAGGTCTTTACCCTGTCGTTCAACAATAAATTCAGGCTTAATTTAGCAAGACAAGCGTAAAACAAACTATCCGTTATTGGTGTGGAATAAAAGCAAAAAGCGTGTGTTTGCGTTGTTCTCATAGCCACACACGAGCTCTCGCTAGCGTCATGTCAAAATGCAATTACGTGGAGCGGGGTAATGCACCGGTGCGGGCGCGGGTTCGCTTCCCGGACGATGCAGTTACTATTTGTGGCCCTTTGGGCTTTGATGTTCGGCAGTACCGCTTAGTTGCACTTCCCTGGGTAATCTGATTTTTAGGTCAGTGAGTGTTGCATGCGAGGAACACGGAGGTCAACTTTTAGACCAGACTTTTAGCTTTTTACTCGTTGGACTTTACTGAGGACGTTATTGAGTTTGCTGTTGGGTAGTTTTAAAGTTATAGCGCGAAATAACTTAGAATTTTAGAAGGTTTACGAAATATTTAAAGTCACGTTGTTGAAATCGTAATAAATGTTTAGTGTTATCCCGTTAGTTTGTCTTAACAATATTTTCTGTAAAGGCCTTGATTGTCAAAGAAACTGTGAGATATAAATACATCATATTATTATCACATACATTTTATCTAAAAAGTGTAAGAAAATGTAATCACATACAATCGGTGCCCCCAATAAACCGTACGCTCTAATACACAACCTTTCATGTAAATAACTTGAACATAGTAACTTTACAATGAATACATTGTATCACGTCAAACTAAAGTGTTATTATACTAGAAGTGCCAACAAGAATATCTGGTAACGGAAACACGGGGAATTAACAAAACCTACATAGTCCTACCTACCTGCCTATATAGTCGCCTACGTAAAATGAAACTTGACCATAATATACAACGTTGATAAAAGCGAGAGGCATTAAATGAAACCACATATTCTGTATATCATTATAAGGCTACACAACAAAAATCAAATCAATGTAAGCAATAGTTTAGTCACAGGATATTTTTTTAGTTTTTTTTTAGTTTGAACATGCTGTATCTTCCTGATTAGGTGACTAAGTTTTATAGGCATAGTTATCTAGTTGGCTCCGGTTGGGTCCGAAACTAGTCGGGCTATCCCGATAAATACGCGTGAGTAAACTGTTATAACGTTTTAAGTATGAATCATCCTCACGAAAGTTATTATAAAAATATTGCTTACATTGATTTGATTTTTGTTGTGTAGCCTTATAATGATATACAGAATATGTGGTTTCATTTAATGCCTCTCGCTTTTATCAACGTTGTATATAGTTTTAAAACATAAATAGTAAAATATAAAAGATGAGTTTATGTTTCAGTGGTCAATATAATCCATTCTCATCAAGATGAAAAAAAATCTAGGGTTTCAAGATATTTAAAATAATGTTTATTACCATCATTGAGATCCGTGTCCGTGTGGTGTCGGTGGGGTGGTGGAGAATAGCACCACCCCATATCCTCCACTGGGCGTCGTAAAAGGTGACTAATGGACCTTAAGACACAGTGCACTGTACCAAGCACCTTGGGTCACCCGAATGGTGGCGGGTAAACAACCAACAATCGCATTCCCAAAGAGGGTTAGTGTCAGGCAGGCGGCCGACTATAAAACCATAGCCAAAACTTTAAGCAACATGTCTAGAAGACGTGTTGCGCCGACCCCAAGTAAAAATTGGGATAAGGGCAGGGGAATGATGATGACCATCATCGAGATCCCATCCCACTTTCATTTAAAACTTTTAACAGGATACAGCAGTGGGACACTATAGGGTAGAATAAAAAACAAGATACAGCTTCTCATTATTCAGACAGGCTATTCTAGTATGATCTATTTCTGTGTACCCCGATAATGTCGTCACGCGATGTGCGGACGTTCCGTACTGGTGCTTTGATTTATCGCCGCCAACTCACAGGCTTGCCGTGTGCTTTTACACACATCCTCTGAATACTTACAAAGTTTGAATTTAATGATACTTAAAATTCCTTACGAGCGTTTGATATTTAGAAATCTCGGGTAGCGGTTATTTAGAAGATTTTTTTTAAATAATCTGACTAGGTAGATATTTAGTGGCATGACAGTACATAGTATGACATAAAGCAGCGTCTTTTTTTAATAATACTGCCTTCTTATGTCACTAACCTGCAATAAGCAAGCATGGTGAGTTTGTTTTTCGTAGTAAGAAAAGTTTCCTATATAACAATAGCTGAACTATAGGCTATTATTACTTTCGTCGAACCTCAAACCGCACTTACCAAACTTTTAACGAACTTCAAAATTTCTGAGCTTAGTATTCAAGGTAATATGCAAATGATATAGCCAGTGTCATAATCAAGGCAATAATGAAAGATCAAAATTAATTAGACCGAAGTTTCTGAATGGCAAAGTTGAAGGCTACCTGAATCGCAGGCGCTTATATTTTTGCATAAATACGTTTTAAGTGGCAGGCGATAGCGATCGCATTGTGATAAAAAAGTGACTGACGCTGTTAATGGCTTTATTGTATACAAATTTATGGTGACATGATATTGGCGTGTCTACAAAGTGTTATCTCAAACTAAGCTAGCAGGAAAGGTCTTGGAAAGTATTGGGATTGAAGAGGCATAATTTGGAGCCATGAAGAGCAATATTATTTTAATTCTGTTGCCACAAATCTGATACTAGTTGTGTTCACAGTTTATGAAATGACTTGGCTTACAAATGCAGTTACAGCAACATTTCTTTCAAAATACCCTAGTAAATATGGTAGGTTGTGTCTTTTCCACTGTAAGGCACAGGTCTCTCCACTTATCTTGCATCTCAGTCTGACCAGGGTAATGCTGTTCCACTTTTTGTCGTTTTAAAATATGTTATGGTTATTTCCATCCTAGAATTCCATACAACTCTTGAAACTTCCACCACAGCATAGTAAGAACTTGACCAGACTCACCCGCCGCCATAATTTTAATTAAGAGGAAATCTTACGAGAGACGACTTTTAATAACTTAGTTTAACGAACAGCCGAGTGCGGCGCCACTGTGTATGAATTAAAAATACGAGATGTAAAGTGTGAAGTGAGTTAGTTTGCAAATTATGGGGAGATGTAACGGGAGCCGCAGAGTTACGGTAAAATAAAAATGAATAGCTTGGTAAAGTCAGACGTCCATTGAAAGTTGAACTGTAAGCTGGGTTGCAGTTTTCAGTTTAATAGTGATAATTAAAATGTTATTTTGATGAATGAAAAAGCTTATTTGCCTAACGAGGATTTGTTTGGCCTGTAGTTTGGGTAATGGTCCGACCATACCAAGGCAAGTTCTGTTTAAGCATATGAAGACCGGTGTAATTCAGATAAATTAGACAATAAACAAGATCAGATCTCAGTGGCGTGCAATTGGAGAGGCCTATCATATGTCCAGCAGTGGACTGTGATAGGCTGATGATTTGACAAAAATAAAAAATGATTACATTGATAAAATCAAATTATGTAAATTTTCCTATCATACATTTTCCAGTTTAACAATAATTACTTACTGCAACAAGTAGGTCACAAAATAACCTATAGATCACCAGAAACGGTTCGCAATTTTAATTTCGAAGTTCTCGCTCGCCGGTTTACCGAAAGGTATATAAAATGCCGGCACGCAGCAACAGCGCAGACCCTTAGGAATGTAATTTTACCTGGCTCCGCCTTACCAACTATGTCGATGCTTTGGAATAAAGATATTTACATAAAATTATACTTCATGATTCTTGTTTCAGTCGTACTGACATTTTTTGTAGTTTAGAACTGTGAAGGAAAGTGAATTGATGTTGTATTTGAGTAACTAATAGTCTAAGACAAAATTAATGTAATTAATTGATCAAAAACTGATGAACTACTGAAAAAAAAAAAATATATTCCTCTATATAAATTCTCGTGTCACGATGTTCGTTCCCGTACATCAAATCGGCTTGACCGATTCTCTCGAAATTTTGTGAGCATATTGAGTAGGTCTGAGAATCGGCCAACATAGTACTTAGATGTTTTGCCCCAAAGACTTTTTTATATTTTGAATATTTTTTTTCGCGGAAGTATTACTAATGCGTCGAGGTCGCGGGCAACGGCTAGTAATAAATTAAAAAAGTAGGTAAGGATGAAAAATACTTTTTTGTAGTTAAATAATCTATTATACTATCTTGTCCTTTAGCTGTGAGACACGAGGTTGCGTGACAAAATTGTTTTTTGATTGATAACATTACCTAGTTTTATGTAAGCTTTTAATCTTAGTCAATCTTTTAAGTAAAAATCTTGTACGTGGGCAAAAGCCTACTAAAATTATTGTTAGTTGTCTGTCACTACGGGGCACAGACTAGTACAACTATTTGAATGTCTGTTAAGTATATAATTTAAAAAAAATACTTATCCAATAATATTTGATATGTATTTTATCTTCAAAATTGTCCAACACACAGTCAACGAAAGTTACTCGTGACATCACTACTTCGTACAAATTTTGCGAATGCCTGACCTCGCAAACCTCCTTTTTCTAAACTAGCTTATCTCTGACATTTAAAATTTTTCAGACAACAACATAGTAAAGGAAATTCTCTAGTCCAAATCCCATTCTCCTGAAAGTATGTAAAAGGTTACCAACAATTATGACGCCAATAACTTTCTACTAACTAAAAATAATATTAAAAGTTTGCTGTAACTATATAACCTAATGCACTTAGCATTTCACCCACACAATGTAAAGGATGATCCATATTATTCACAGTGGAAATGATTCCGTGGGCGTTAAACCAACTAGTATCATATTCCTACTATTTTGTTTACAAATTGAATAAATTGCTCTTTGGAAAAGTAGTCGGATTACAGTCGAACCTAGCACTTCATTTTGTTATTAAATCTATTACAGGGTAGTGAAATATAAGATAACCTTTAAAATAAAAATAAATTCAGTAACATTAAAAATTAATGAGTATTATAAATGTGATCTTGTCTCGTGTTATCAACCATTTTGCTTTTTATTAAAATCCGAATTTTGCAGTCGGCAGGCGAGGTAATATTATAAAACATGTAACATATTGTTCGCCTCGCCTAGTTTTTTTTTCTGAAAAAAAATGTCTCAAAAGCAAATTTTCATTGAAAATAAAAATAGAACTTGTTTGATATTTATTAAATATTCTATTGTCAACTGAAGTACGTACAACCGTTCTTGTAAGACTCTTTACACCTCAGTAGATCTCTAAAAACTTTCTTTTTTGAATTTGGCATATTACTGAACATTAAATACCAAGTGAAAAGCGTACTAAATAAGCTACTTTCAACTGTAGACGAGTCTTACAAAGTTGCCAGAACGTTTCATAAGAAATATTTTACTTTGCTAGTTTGTTGACGCCTACTTAAATAATCATAGCAATTTTTCCAACTAGTACAACTTTATGCTAAAACTTTTTGAGAAGGAGGTTTTAAATGTTAATAATATTTTTTTTTAGTTTTGTTCAAATTTATATTATTTTACCCGAAAAAATTCTTTTAAAGATTATTATTCCAAATCAATTTACATAAGACACATCATTACCAAGTTAGATCAAAAGATGAGTAAAAAAATATGACGACGGGCCATAAAAACGAGTAAGTATTATAATTTAATTTGTTATCTTTACGTAAGGATACCGTCATGAGTTATCCTACTGGGAGCACAGAATAGATAAGGAGATGTTCGGGCACCGCAGCGAAGAATAACGAGTATTACGGCGATAAAATTCAGTGGAGACCGTCAAATGAGTTTCCTAAACGTTATGTTTCACTTTCATGGAGATATAGGTTTAACGAAATGAGGGTTAGGTTTAGTGAATTACATACCGCACATAAAGTTGGTTTTTTAGACTATAAGATAAATGTAAGTTAACCTAGTGAATAAGTAAATAACGTGAAAGGGTTTATAAGAGACCTATCACTAAGAATTCGTCTCTGAAGATCTTGATGGAAAAATTGATTTCATAACACTTTATTGAAGGAATTATATTTTCTATGACCAGACCAGTCCTTTTAAAGTCAAGGTACCTGTTTAAAAGCAGATTCTTCTGGCTATAGTGCCGTCTCCTTTCGAAGGTTGACAATCATTAGGGCTATTTCCAATCTAGACATCGCCGAACGAAAAAAATGTTCTAGTACTTATGTTATATCAAACACTTTTACAAGATTTTTTCTTCTACGAGGCTGTCTTTTGCCCTAAATTTTCCCTTGTATATTTAGTTGGAGAAGGCCATACTTGTTATATTCTTACTAGGTCCGAGATATTGGAGTTTTCTGGTCTTTAATTTGGTCATAATTTTTGCATCTCTTCCCATTCTCTGTAACACCGTATCGTTAAAGGTCCGCTTTGTCCATGAGATCTTTAGCACTTTCCGATACACCAGTTTATCACTTTTACTACTTACACTCGACTGAGTGAGCGTTAGACAGACTACATTAAAATTTCAAAATAATGTGCCAGTAGAGTCAATGCAAAATTCTCAGCATTACATAACCAACTAGTACTTCGTCACAAACATCAAATATTCGTGTAAAGCACAAACGTTCGCCTCTGAATTTCGTAGTCTGAAGTGCCTGAAAAATTTGCATTTCAAAACTCAGCCGCGTTGGCTGGGGAACTTGGTAAAACTTTAATATGCTATGAATTCTGCTCGCCTCTTGTTCACCGCGTGGCCGAGAATGCGAGTATTGTTTTGATGTAGTTCGTATTGGTAACATGGTAATGTATTTGTTAGATACAGGCTTCGTTACCTTATGCATGAGCTTGAAAGTTTTGGAGAACATTATTATAGGATGTTATTTCAAGTGATGAGATTGATATTCAACTGCACGGATAGCTTTGTGGTAGAGGTCACCACGAAAATGACTAATATGCACAACCAAATGCAGGCTCGATCTCTACGGGATAGAGTTACATTACGAAATATTCCACTACAAAAACAACGATTGGTTCCTATACACTATTTTTCTTGGAGAAAGTTCGTTTTCGAATATATATTTGTACGAGTATAACGTAAATAAATGACAAATACAATAAAAGCGCAGAAATTTCGATAGAAGTCGTAATAACGATAAAAGAAGCACTCAATATGTTATGGTCCCGTTTAGCGGAGCCAACACATGACGAGAACTCCTTACGCTGACGCTCTTAAACCCTCGATCTAGAGGTGTCATGTGACATGAAATGTGGAGGCAGAAGTATCAGTTTTTATGATACTCGAAAAAGATGGAAAAAAAATCAAGCTAACCTTTTCCTCACTAGTTCCAGAGTTTCCTTTACCAATTGCCTCCACTAGCAAGCAGTATTTCTCCTACTTTTCATAGATGATATAAAATTTTATCGTTGCTTTTAACTTTATAATAGTTTTTTTAATGTTTTAAAATGATACAGTCGTGCACTACGCGGCATAGAGCATTGTCTGATTTCCACAACAGCAAAATCCTTCCTTCAAGACTGTCCGACCGAGTAACTAGTACTTTCCCCGTTTGCAAGAATGCCTTTGGACCGCGGATGTCTTAGCACCAATATTTCTGTACATCCCCTGCCCTCTGTTATATACTGAGTTAGGTTATCAGGTCACCCACTTGACCGGTCATTGACATTTGCTTATATCGAGTATCGTTATATAGGTCAATGAATATTGTCGAGATATCGTCCCCGTTGTAGGCTTCTCATATTCGTATGTTTAATGTGTTTATATGAATGCAGTGGTTGCTTATTGTTGGTAATATTTTTGTAGTTGTTGCATTTGATCGGCCTCACCAACGTCAACAGTTTTGTTGCTTCACTGAAACTTATTCAAAGTCAGATAGTTAGCATTTAATTTGATTTTGTGTCTGTTACTGCATGAGTATGTCACAAGTTTGAGCATACATCGAAATAATGATGTGTTATAGAATTACCTGTATTGAGTTATCAATTAACAAATATTGATCAATTAAACTTTTACCTTTTACTTACTTCATTTTAAATACTCATGATTTATCATGTTAAAACGCCGGCTCCTATTGATTTTTCATGAAATATATTCAATCTAACTACAAAAATATACCGCATATTTTTCTAATTCACTCTCAAAAAATCTGACGGAATACGTAAACAACTTCACGATTTCCAAACATTTGCATGATAACAAGTTCCTGAAACACCTTCCGTCAATCAGTCGTTTGATATCGTTAGAAAGTGGGAAACTTGGATATACCCCCGAGAGGAAACTCCCCGACGAGGCATCAATCAAAGAGATGGATATCGAAGTAAAAGGATTCTGAGGATCTACCACCATATCTTCAAGGAATATTAGAACAGTTGTGCAAGCGAGACAGCGCACTACATGGTGTAGAGCGGCATCTCTCTCCCACAACTGCTCTTATATTACTGTAAAAGGTTTTAGTAGGTCCCCAGTATAACGGAGACGTACGTGCTAAGTACTATGTTTTGTATGTACTTCTGATGGGATACGGGAAGTGAATCAACTAGGTGATGTATGAAGTGTAAATGGAAATGTGCGAAATGTTTTGAATAGTGATTAGGACAATGGTAGGGTGAAAGAAAGATATCGTCGTAAACTGATCTATGTATGTTAAAGTCTGTCATCATTTGGAATACGGTAATGACGTTAGATCATTGAAAAAAGAATGGAGTATCCTCTTTACGAAATCACTAAGAACTATATGCAGTCATCAACGAAAGTTAAGAAAGTTTGTGGAAAATGGTTGTTTCCTGTGTATAAAAATGTTTAGTATTGTTTCTGTTCAATAAATTCTAATAACTATGTTTTAGATGTCAAGTCCATTATTATTAAAAATAAGAACAACAATTTGATTGTATTTACCGATATTTGCCTGAATACTAAATACAAATTTATTCCGCGACTTTCACACAACGTAATCTAGTCTTGAACTAAGCAAATCTTGTATTACGAGTACTAGACAATTGATAAACATATTTATTTACTTCTAAATAAATTACAACTAGATACAGAACAAATTATCATGTTCGAACGAACCCTCTAGTATAGAAGTTAGGGCCACCAACCACTAGACCAACAGACCAGTCATAAACTAAAGATTAATTACTGACAAATAAAACAACACATTTACCCGTAACTCAATTACTATATTATTGGTTCACGCCTCATTACAAAGGCTAATTAGCAGCTCTCATCAATCAGTTCAGTATTTAACTATTTATGTTCTAACCACAAATTACGTTGACTGCTAATGACGTCACAAACGGTGATTGATCCTGATTTGGTTAATGTCGGTAACTGGTTAGGTTTGGCTACACTGATGGACTAATTATGGGATTTGGATGGATGGCGATATTTATGGTTATTGGTGTAGGCTTGTTTCGTGAATTGATAAAGTAGCTTTCTCAATTTCTTTCTTCAGCATTTAATTTTCGTCGCTTTATGTTAAAAAGTGTTTAAGAGTGGACTATATTGTAGGATAGTTGACCTGAATTGTGCACCAAAGGGATTAAAAAAAATACTAATTGCGTAGTCATTTTATCATTCGGTCTTAAGCTGTCTAATTAATACTAAAAGAATATTTATACTATACTAATTCATGACACCAAACGATTGTGACTTTTAAATCAATGCCAACGCCATCTAGGTACAAAAAAAACAACTTTGGCTCGCTATGCTTTTGTTTACATTTGTCTTGATGAACGATTATTGATTATGATCATTAACAGATAGGAATCCCTGAATTTATTTGTTACAAGCCATTAGTGTTTCACTGGAGGGCAATTGCATCCTTGAATATTTAAATTAATTATGCGACTAAAAATTTAGCAAAATGTTAATGATTATGTTTTGTAATTACGGTAGCCTTAAGAAATATTTCCCTTATACCACAAAAAACCGACACTTTTCCTAGAATAACAATAATGTAATATAATAAAAAGCGAGCCAGGCTTCGGGCGTGTAGCATTCATAAGAAATATCCTACAAGATACAATGTTAGAAAAAAGGCAGACATTAGTAGGTGCGTTCGTTTGTTTTATACTAGCAGAGTAAACATCGTTTGTCTCGCGCTCCAGGCTGACTATAGGGCCAGGAAAAGGGCTATTTACAAAGAAAAAATCTGGGAAAAAGTGATACGTATTTGTGTGTAGGTTTGTTTTTTTTGCGACCTTTCTGGAAATTTATCAGAATTAAATACCTGTTTGCCTCACTCTCAGGTAACTGTGCTATAGTCAAATATTTAACGTCAATTAGAAGTCCTATAATGACCGTAAGACTATTGCCACAGCAAAAATATATACCTTCTACCGCGTGGTACGTAACAGTGATAGGGCTGCACACCTACAGTATTTTATTACATCAACAACACACCGTCCATCACTGCGACACGATCGCGATTATCATGCTACGATCCGATAGCGTAGGAATAATTTTCTGATTTTCACTGTGCTATTGAGTATTGTGGTCGTAAATGAGAGAGACTGCACTAAGTCGCGTAGAGCGCCATCTTGGTCATTTCAATTTAATGTTTATAATCATAATTCGTAAATAGTGCCAATTAAAATACTAACAGAACAAGAACTTTTTGACTGTCTAGCTTATACAGTATAGCCCGATTTGCCTACCCAGTACCTGCTAAATGCTTAATTTTAATGTGTATTTACCGACTAGGTGAAAACATTGTTGGTTTTTACTCATTTTAGTTTAAATTCCAGTTTTATTTACATGTTGTTAACTTCGTAGCCGAACTGCCGCTGTGAGTCAGCCGTCGGCCTAATGATGTTTGTTTGCGAATAATTTAAAACAATCCGAGCTTTGATGAATCGTTTGACGCACAACCAGAACTAATTACACGTGCCGTTACAAATCGTTGTTTAAAACGTTTTTCATAGAGATCTGGACTTTGTATTTACCTGTTAGTGTTTTATTATAATGATACCGTAAGAAGAAATTACGGTAAAATGGCGGGACACCTTAACATTCTTACTGAATTTTGTTTCCCGGATATTCAAATATAATAGGAATTCTTGCAAGTACAATCAAAGAATTTCGTAATAGAATTTCAATCTTATTAGCGATCTAAATATTGATACTTGTATAAGAATAGTGAAAAGTAACCACTCAATAATTCATTGACGAGAGAGACATTATCAATAATGACAGAGACGAGAAGTATGTGTATTTCCTGCATGGGAGAACATTACTGGGATTTAAAAACAATAGTTGTACACGGTCCAATGTACACGATTTATCATAATTTATTACCTGTATTTCCCGTGATATAGGGATCAAATTCCTTGCGTTAAACATGATAGTAATAAAATTATCAGATAACTAATTAAAAACTTTTAAAGTACCTATAGTGAACATCACAAGGGAAATTACACGAAACCCATGGTTAAATAAATAATTTCCCAAGACTGTCATGGGCCTACAGAGACCTCTACTTACCGCAAATGAGGTAGTTAGCTTAAATATAACATGTTTCCATTTTCGTACATTTTCAAATTAAACTTTCCACAAGTCGTGTAAGATGTAGATGGAAGTTCTTACAGGAATATCTTCCTAGTTGGACTAACCTATCATGAGACAGAAAATAAAATCAAGGAAACAAAACTTTAAATTGACCTTAAAAGCAAAATTGACATCAGCGAATCATTTGTTAACGAAAACTAAAATTTTTAATATAGGCCGCAGTTGTCTGAGCAAAAGCCTCTTTTTTCGATGCAAATCAACCAGTAACATTAGCCTGAATAAGTCAATTAAAATGTTATCTTATTACAATTAAAAAAAAAAATGATCATCAAAAAAATTACTTTTCAAACTATGTGGAACTACGTGTTCCAAAAACTCCCAAACGGCTTTCAAAGTTTGTAGTTCAAAGAATTTCTGTAGAATCGTCGAGATTCACATCCCTGGAGACTTGTTACAGCAATCCTATGAGTCCAAAGAGATTTCCACGTTTATTACATTTTATGTGTATATGTTGTACGATATGAGTTTAGAGATCTCCCAGTCGTGAAAATGTCTTGGTTAGTGTGTTATCTTGTCAGCTATGCGTGTTAGCTCTACTTTATACCATTGATAAGGCAATTGGATTTCTAACAGTCAGAAAAGTTTGGGTTTTTTAATCGGTCCTGATGAGCGACCAAAAATTTTGACAATATTTTAATTTGATTATCCTTTTCTTCCTGTTTTCCATAGCTCTATGTATAGTATCCATTCTAACTTTAGAAAATAACGTTTATGCAAATAGGTTTTCGAATTGGCAAATGTTAGCAAAAAGTCTTTCTGAACCAACCTTGAAAATTTCGGTCTATTATTTTTTTAAGTTTAATACTCTACTTATAAAATCTTATCCTTTGAAACGTTTTTAAACTGGTTATAGGAGCATTGCGTAACCTGACATTGTAAGAGGTGAGATCGTCACAATCATGTAATATTCAACGCGACATACATTATTCAGACCAGCCCGGCCTTGGCGGCAAAACGTTGGCGCGAAAACCTACAAATTATTAATGAGATTTGCAAAATATGATCTCCATGCCATTTGAGTGATACACCCCTTTTGGGTATTGTATTTCTTTGTATGTAAAAATTGTTTTATTACATAATATGTAATAAAACAATTTTTATGAAAAAGTTGTAGGTGCTCCTGTTTTGAGTAATGGATTCCTAAATGTAGGTAACGAAAAATGAATTGTATTTTTTATTTTAATGTTGTTTGAGTAGTATAAAAAAAAATCGAGTCGTGTTTTCTGAGTTCATCACATGAGTTTCTTTGTAGTTGTGGTGGACATGACTTTTGAATAGTAAAAAATATTTCATGTAATTTCTTACGGGAATTTTACATTATCAGCCTCTTTTTTACACTTATCATTGATTATCATCTCATAAGAAAGTGGTGGGTTCGGTAGTTCGGTAGATAGGTAAGAAATCAGAATGTTCCAAAATTACAAAACAATTCTATAAAATCATCTTTACGTAAACTGTTTGAATATTCCCTGAATTTTAAAACAGTATTTCATCAGAATCGTTACCAGCAGGTATCTAAATGAATTTCAATTTGTTTCAAGGTCTGACAATCGACAATTGTTTAATTTTAAACAGATTAGGATCCGTTCTAACAGATAGATGGAACTTTTATATGGAAAGTTTCGGAGCAAACTTTGATGTAATTAATGTTCGAGGTAAATAAGGGATGAAGATAAATTCAAACCGTTTTACCTGATAGTCGTAGATGGTTTGTTTATTAAGTTTTAAATAGAAATCCATCTATTAAAATATTCTTGGAGTCCTTTCTGATGGACAGTAATATTACGTACAATAAATTATGAGTATAGGACTATACGGTATGGATCTACGCAGTCGCCAAAAATTTACCAGCGCTTCCGTAAATCGGTATCCGTACACGTTACGTTGTTAATTAATTTGTAAAAGAATAATAAAAATCCGGCATCAGTCGACGGTTGAGACTGTTGTTGTTTTTCGTAAGAATGTCATTTTAGAACCGCGCAACTAGAGTCACTAACGTTTTGAAAGTGCCTGAGAAGGCCTAACCGAAATAAAAGTCTTTGGTTTGGATTTCGTTATATTGGATGCGTTGTTCGTATGGACATCTGACAGAAAACATAATCGATGTCATTTACATCGTCGCTAACGACACAAATACAAACAAAACCTTAATTATAGGTACCAGGAAACAAAAAAACGTTACAACAGGCAGATAATCTCTAAATCATAATACACAATGCCGCTCAAACACCCTTCCTATTACACCAACGTAATCCACTAATCTATTAACAAAAAGAACAACAATGCACGCATTCATAGATTCCCTAAAAACGGATAAAAATACCCAAAATCCTTTTTCCCTTCATCTCGCGCGTGCGCAATGACAATCATCGGATAATGACGTGTTTAGAATGACGATAATGGAGAAATGTCAATCATTACGTAATAAGCGTGTTGCATTGACACCCCTATTGTGATTTCTCGAATAATTTCGCGATAAACGCAGAAAAATATGTGGAATATCTAAAAAGGTTACTGCCAGGGCGTGTTACTGCCAATCAGCTTAGTAAAGTTAAAAAAAATATATCCACAGCTGTCAGTGTCAGATCATTATTTTGTAATTGGAATGATTTTCTTTTTTATAAAATTGGTTCCTGACCTCCTTAGTGCGTTATCAATCAAAAAGTATTTTGTCAATCAAAATGATCAAATTACTTCAAAAAGTTCAATTAGAGATATTGTATCGGAAATCGATGATTCAAATTCAAATAGACAGTTTAAACTTGTGAACGATTAGGAACAAACTGCAATAAGCTATAACTGACAGTTTCTATTGGGAGGTAAGTTTCTGCACGAGACAGTTGCTCGATAGTTCGATCTTAAAGTTCAGAATTGATTTACACTTTATTACATAAACGGTCCAGTTGTATCGTTTGTGCGTTCGAGTTTAGACCTTATTGGCAATCCAGACTAATTGGTTGCTCTTGTTGTTAATGTAATTTTCTTTGATTGGATTAAATCGTTCCGCTCAAGTTTTTTTACAAAGAAAACGTAATTTGGAATCAACGTCGAGATTGTAATGAAAAATCGAGTGTTTTAAAATGGAAAAGATTAAATTGTTAATACTTGGCACTCGGAGAGGGTGATCTTCAATTTTCTTAAGAAGTCTTAGTTCTAAAAACCGATTCAAAATACAAGTACAAGTACAAGGCAAAGTTATTGTAAAAAGTTATATGGTTCAGTTTACCGTCACAAGATCGACATATACATAAATTAACAAAAGAAAAAGATACGTACTCGAAAATCAAAATAAAATTCGGTACTTTATCAAGTCATCAAAAATTCAGGATCACTCAACCATTCGTAAATATCTTTAAAAAATACACATAAAAAACCTTTTGGCGGTAGAAACAGACATGTAAAAAACCCTTTTCGCCAAAGATGTGTATCACGGGGTCCAAAAAATACGCAATCCTTTACATGTTGAATGACTAACAATGGTATCAATAATTTGTGAATTGTTTGTTTATAAAAACATGGTTCGTGTGTTTTATTGTATTTTTCTGTTATCGCGTATCTAAAAAAAGCATACATTCGGTCGAATTGAGAATCCTCCTCTTTTTGAAGTCGGTTAAAAATAGAGACAATAGTAAATTAAATGTCTTGTAACGTCATTTCTGAATACATTTTTAATGACAATAAAATTTACGTTACTATCCTCCACTTCCATACGATGCTCTGTCTTTGATTAGTTTTGTTGTAGTATGCTTTCTATCGTACTTAAATGATATAACGGTTTACTCACGCGTATTTATTGGGATAGCCCGACTAGTTTCGGAACCAACCGGAGACCTTAATCATGACCTGACGCGGCGTCGAGGTCGCGAGTTGAGCTTACTATATTATTTTTCTATCGATATGATAAAAGAAAAATAAACGTAACCAATGTTTTTTGTAAATCAATCAGACTGGCTAGCTAGATTTTTTCTTTGAGAAATCATTGAATACCTACCTGTTCCACGTGTTCGGTTTTAGATACGGCGATATTTGAAGGTCGTATTTAAGGTTTTACCATCAACAACCTACCGTTGGGCTTAAGGCAACAACAGAGCACCATTAATTCTAATCAGGGCAGCTGGTCCTGGACCATTAATTTGAATTTCCCGGCGGCCATCTTGCCTGTTGAAGTTTTCTAGACAGTGACGTATTGTATCTGTGGAGTTAAAGTGTGCTGATGTATAGATAATTAATGTAATGATTTTTGCTTACGATGAATGCTAAAACATTACAAAAAAAGACTAACTTGTACGTTTGATTATTTTTTTACAGGCCCAACATTAAGCTGTTAATACACTGTACTTATTCTTTAGTTTTGTGAAAAAACTTGTCACATTTTCTGTAACTTTGATAAATATTGTCAATTGATGAGAATTTTATTTAATGTTTAAGCCATTACATTCATTGAAAATAAATGTTACGCACTAATTTGATTTATAAACGCGCCTGCATTGCAAATTCATAACAACTCACAGACTAATAATTTTCTACTTGCAACTCCACTTCTTTTAAAAAAAATCTTAATCCGAATACTTAGTTACATAATATATAAAATACTCAATTATAATAATCAGGTTATATTTCAAAGTTTTTAACCCTAACTCGGCTTAACAGCGAGATACATTCACTATTAAGCCCAAATATAAACGGTTTTATTATCACTACATTTAAACTAGAATACACTTTATTTATAATGTTTACTCAGTAATATTTCTGTATTATCGCTATATAAAATACTTGTAATAATTCAAGGGATATTATAAAAAGGGGAGCGGTATTAAAAATATGTTAAGTTTAAAATACAAGCATGTCATGTGGGGCTACTAAGCGAGTGGTAACAGATTGTAGCGATTCATTTAATGTTTATGATAGAATTATAATTTAAAATACTTAAAAAATTTGGTGGTTAAATGGTGTTTTAAATAGGTACACTTTTGAAAACTTGAAGAAAGCTTCATAAATGAAAAAAAACCTAGTTGAGACGCAAATGTTTTATGAATATTGATTAATGAAAATTTTGGATGTGACAATATCCATAAAAGCTCACTATCTTATCGATTTTGTTACATCCAAACCTAATCACAAAACGTTGCACACTTAGGTATAAAACATCAGTTTGGAATTTGGATCCGCGCTCAAGCATCCCACCACCGTGGTTCTCGTGGCCACAAGTTGCCTCAACTAATCAAACAGGCACCTAGTGTGAGAACATCAAATAAATATGAATTGATAGGATCATAAATCGCGGTGCAGATACGGAGCACAATTCGGCGGATATTTGCACATCCCTTGCCTACACCGATTTAAGGGATGCCCTTTGGCACAGTATTTGCAATCCTTATTAAGGTGCTCTTTTATAGTTCTTTGTTTGATTCTGTGATAACAGGAAGGAAAGGATATGATCGTGAGGTTTGTATTTTATACGTTTTTTTGGGATCAAAATCCAAAAATAGGAAAATTGAGTACAATATGTTGCTTCTCGTGGTTTTAGCCCAATGTGTAGTGTAGTAACATTGTAATCGTAGTTTAGATATATTATCAATATGACTGGTTCACTGTACATTGTTGTTGATAACAATTAGATATTGCGATGAATTGAGTACCTCCTTCATTTAGTCGATTAAAACATAATTTTCGACAAAACGAGTTTAATCTAATACTGAACAGAACTGATAACTACTACCAAAATTCTAATTAGTTTTCGACTTTCCTCAAAATTCAGTAAAAGATCAGAAATACTATATAAATTAGAAAAAAAATCAGTGTAAGAACAATGTAAAAACGGAAACAAACACAAATAATGAAGCAGAAGTAAAACCTAACTTTACTGCATCAAATGGCAAACCCAAACTAAAAAAAACAAACACATAGTTACCAGCAAAACCGAAGTATCTATAATACTACCAAAACAACCAGCCAAAGTTCGACACAGCGGGCTGTAAATAAAAGTTCTCGGCACAGAAATAGACGGGAGACCAATTACACCCGCGAGTCAGGTTTTCAACGCAGTATTGGAAGCAGAAATACGTATACGTCTAACGAATTTCAAATGTCACTGAAATGGTTTTATGGACATTTCTAGGCAAGGCATTGCGCAGTGTGTAGTTTTAGAATAGAATTTGGTTTTGAGATTATAAAATGCTTAAAATGAAGTTTTGTCCGAGTTTTGATTTTGATAACAGTTTTTAATGTTTAACTTTGTTTCTAAACCTACTTCAAAGTTTAAGGTATCTTTTGATTCGCTAGTATGCTGTGGTTTATCTTTTTCATACATGAATTTCGTTAAATACAAATTTAAATGACGAACACAGTTTATTTTAAAGTATGTACCTTAAAAAAATTCATAAATAAGTAGCAATTTTCAAATCGATATCGTACGTATTACGAGCTGATTCACAAAATCCTAATATTTACATTTAGTTAAACTTTAAAACAGTACTCAGCAATTAAGCACTTCGTTGCATATTTAGAGCTCATTGAGAAAATTACCATGCAAGTGCAATACATTGCGGGGCTGTGGAGGTTTGGCGTCAAAAGTGACGTATCGTCGTCGGCAATGTATCGCAACGTGTACGATATTTCTCACAGTCTAACCCAGCTTTACTCATAGGTGGAATCTCGGGAACATCTGGTCCGTTTAAACCAGTCTAGACAATAAACATGATACTGTATTTATTCCTAGTATTTCTTACTCCTTAATGGAGAGCATTGAACTTGACGCTCGAATGGAGGCTACCGATTGGTTGGTCGAGAATCGATTTTAAGAAATGGTTCTGCATTAATATTACAATCTTTGTTTGTGATCTTAGCTGCACTTAATGGTAGTCTGTAATTGGAAACAGGTTGGTCATTTAGCAGATGTGCTTAGGATTTCCAGTAATGGCTCTCGATCGGACGGCGATTGCATTGTATTGGATTTGGCATCTGTGATTTATCAGATAGAAGCAAGTTGATTTTGGGATTAAGTGCTGCTTGAATCTAACGTTCAGAATTATTTTTTTAAGCTTTTAGTGTCCCTAAAACTTTATTATAATAGAACTATAGTGACATGTATAATCTAATAATAAACAATCATTTCAGAAAGGCCCAGCAGGTTTAGATAATGATCGACATCTTTAATAAACCCATGATCTAAGATAAAGATCGACATTTTTAATCATGAACCCATGACGCAGCAGTACCGCTTTTCGCGTACCGCAACCCATGTAGAATAATTTACAAATTTGATTTGTGCCTTTCAAACACAATACATTAACTTGCATCCATATTTTGCTTTAGACCAAGTACTAAAGTAAGTAAAGTACGATATTAAACTAGAGGTACTACATCACTAGACGTTCTCAAAAGAGCTCGTATGATGTATTCCACTCCAGCTTCCTGCATACTAATCCGCCGAATATCTACTCCAAAAACCTATATCGGTTTTGTCTCGTGTGAAAAACTCGTCCTGCATCCGTGGAACATTTTTTGTTAGCTGCGGAACAAAATAATAGGATTTACTAGGAAGCGGGCAACCAGTCAAGCTAAAAATTGTGTTTGTGCGACATTCACGGTACGCTGGCTGGAGCTGTGCTGATCATGTTAATTCTTATGGAAGTTATTGAATGACTTGGCTTGTTTCGCTTTTATGCTATCTTGCTTTTAGGTCAGTAAGTTTATTTGATTTGCAGTTGTTTATTACTGAATTGACGCCATTCATTTTAGCTGTCGCCTTGTTATGGACGTTTCTTTTTATCGACATAAAGTCCACTTCACCAATCATTTTCGTATGACCGTTAAGTATGGAAAGACGACTACTAATTTAGAAATTGAATGCAACTTTACATTCCTCTCTTCCTCTTTCTGTGGGTTTATGCCATTCCTGTTAAATAGGATCTAATCATGAGCTGTATTTTATCTACCGTTACCGCAATGGCAATGGTATTCGGCGAAATTCAAGTTTTTATTTTAGCCTTATTAATTATCAGTCTCATTACAGAATAAAGGACTCATCACTCTCATTTCACCCTTTTTGTCTAGATTTCTTTCAATTTTACAGATTCAGATACTAAAAAACAATCTGCTTTTCCTAAAATCCATACTCTCTCAGTATATTGAGTTAAACTAAATTATAACTATAGGAAATATAAGGAGTAGTAGTATCCAATACACTTGACCTGTTTGCCGTGCAATATGTTTAAAGCGACCACTTGTGCTACGATGTACTTCAATAACTGTAATGCAGTTTACATTGCTATTGTATTGCTACTTTTATTTATACTACGATGGTTCTATACGACAATTAGGTTTTACAGGCATAGAGAAGTAGAAGTGGTAGAAAGCCGTGAGTATTTAAATTAAAATTTACATAATTATCTCTAAGAAAGGTTCTTTCCATGTATAGAAGGATGAAGTATTAATCACTACGGTTGCCCAATGCTTTCAACTTTCAATTCATAATCCAGATCCACTTAATATTTTATGATTTACGTCACCGACTGCTAGTAGATAATTTGCTAAAATTAATAAAAATGCCAAAAATCCTTTCATAAAACCGCAGCCACCATGGCAGCAATAAAAAAGCAGAGCTACAAACATACATCCTATAAACCACCTTTTAAAAGCACATCACGAGCGCAACCTACACTCGGTTCATTCAATTACATGCAAACCGCTGCACTACACTTGCGGGCTCTCGTAATTGGACAGTCGCCTCTGACCGCTATTGTCCTCGACGCGACTGTACGCGGTGCGGTGCGGTGCGGTGCGATGCGGCGCGGTGCGGCGGCGGTAAGCAAAGTGCGTTCCTCATTCACGTTAATTTCATTGCGACCTATTTACTGGTTTTCGCCTTTTAAGTGTTGGTGATGATAAACTTTGAGTGGTGACCGTATTTTCTGAACTGCTATTTTTGTTGTTAATTGCAATTAAGCAAGCATTGTAATTTTTGATATAATCGCACATTCGATCTATCGCAAGTATGCTGAAGTGAGTACAGAGTCATAACATGACCTGAATTTCTCACAAATCGTGTTTTATCTCACAACCTAACCTCATCTAGCAGTTGCAGCCAAACATTCCCACAACGCCATCTAGCCTCAAATTATGTATACAAGAGTAATTTGTGTTATGAGTACTGGACTAGTGACAAACATACTTGTATATTTTTGAATTTATACACATTATAGAAAAATTACACCCAGACATAGACCAAATGATCGTGCTTATCACACAAACATTTAATTTTGTCCTGGATGAGAATCGAACCCACGACCTCTGGTATAGCAGTCAGGGCCACTAACCACGAGACCAACAGGCCAGTCGAAAGTCTTATGTCCGAATATTTCAATAACAAAAAAAAAACACAAATAATTTTCACCATCGTACACAATACTTAAGTAAAATTAATACAATGTTACTAGTCTTGTTCCTTCAGATAGTCATCTCAGATACATTTCAGTAAATAAAACGAAGGCTATCTTAAGTTGTTCTTTCATTGTCGTGTAAAGCGAGGTAAGTGCCAAACACTTTTATCAGAACAGGAAGGGGAATGCCAAGGTCGGTATTAAGTTCCGCACGGATAAGGATCTATGTTCAAAGACGAGGTTCACCTTTCAAGGGCTTGCTTAAAACCTCTTTTTTATGAATATAAATCAACTGACATGTTCATGAACACACGTGGTAAGGAAGGTGATGGACATGAATGTGGATGACCAAAGAAACGATGGATGGATTGTGTGAACGGCTACAAAGAGTGTGACTTGGGAGATGACGTCAGATAGGAACGTGTGAAAGAAGAAGACATGCTGCGCCGACCCCAAATAATAATTGGGATAAGGGCAGGAGAATAATAATGATGTTCATGAACATAATATACGTACGTGTACTTAGATTTTATTTTCGTCTTGCAGTTTATGCAATTTAGAACGCAGACAGAAACACTAAACATTTACTACCGCTATTTTATCATCACACCCGTTCCACATCCGTTAAACCAGTTTTATAAATGAGGAACAAACGTAATAAACATAAAAAACTTACTTAAACTTTATTCTCTGTCTGTAAAACATGGATTCAACATTATTATCCCAGTATTTAAAACTCCAAATATCCATGACCCCCTACCACGACGTCCTAACATAATGCATGTTGTTTGTGAGGAAAAGAGTCGCCGCTCACACCTTGTATTGCACTATCTCGCTTTCACAACTGAACAGCTTTACTTTAAGAGATGATTGTAGAACCCTTGGAGTATTTAAATCCCAAGGATCCTTTTGTTTTCTCGCTCAACATTAATTATAAGAACAAAATATGAATAATGCGATTTTAAGTCTAGCCCGTCTGACGCTAACAAGGAAAACATAAATATCCTTACTCTGCTGTATTTAAATATAATATGTTTCAGTTTTAAAGAGAATAAAAATTGCTCGCCATGACAGGTTGCTTGAGAAGATTCAGGCACTAAAAATTTTATGGAAAATACTTCAAAAAGCAAATGTTAAAGTAGCTACTTTTTCTTTTTAGAGAAACCGATTAAGGTTGCTTCATAAATACCTACAGAAAGAGTTCGGACCGTTATTTTTAATAGGTTATCTAAATCGGATGTGGAATCGGATCGAGTCCAGTTTTGTACGATTTGGAAAACGGCGTCGGTTCGTTTCCGAAACCGGATAATAGGATTCGCCGGTTTAGGCTCAACAGTCGAATGAACAGATTAAAAATGCGCTCCGGTCCGTTCGGGAATTATATTTTTGTTGGGGAGTAGAGTCGACTCGTGGTCTGTGGTGTTTAGGTATATTAATTTTGAATAATTATTCTGTTGTAGCTTTACTTATAATTATTTTATTATTCTTTTTCAGACATCACTGACCCACCTGCAGGACATACGCCCTTACGACGACGACGGTCACTGTGCACGACGAGTCAATAGTGTATTTGCTTGCTATCTCATGCCAGGTTTTGCACCTAGCATTCTATACACTTAGTTCGTCCCGCTAAATATCTCATTCGGGGCCTTCCTTGCTGCCTCTAAATGTCAGATGGGATTAACTGAGTGAACATTTTGACCTGCGTACTATTGGGTAAACGACATAGTCACAAACTTTGAGGACAGTTCATTTATTTATTTACTGAAATTTAAATCTATCCTTACAGGTTACTTAACATAATGCAATAGACAAGACAACAATTAAATACTAATTACTTAAATCTAGGAACTTATAAGCATTAACTAAGTTGTGTGTCTGACTGGCCAAGTCCCACTTAAGACAAAAAAACACGAAGTTATAAACAGCTTATCACGACAACGTATGCAATTGACATACATTACCAACAATTTATTATAGTATCGCGATAATCATGGAGTGTGAATGAAAAACCATTAAGAACAAGGGTTAGTGTTGCGTTAGTGCAAGTTATGAGGGTGACGTCACGACCAGAGACTGCCGATGATGGGGGCGGGGCTTGCACGTGGCTAGCAATGGCATAGAGTAAGGAGGTTGTAGATGGCAATAGAAAGAAGGTTAAAAAATAACGATGAATTGGTTAGGTAGAAAATCTAAAAAGGAAATCTGGATTTTAGTCATTGGTCTGATGGCAGTACATGTGTAATGGTCATTAACACTTTTGCTGCGGCAGCATTGGATTTAAACCTTCTACTAGTGCGGTACGAGACAAATACTGCCCGTATCTATATTTCCTGCTATGCGTTACGACCTCTATTTTGCCGTACCGACACCTGACTTTCAAAGACCATACAGACGTGGAAACTCCCCATATCAATGGTTTTTTTTGACAAATCGATAGGCTACCTCCTCGTGTATACCTAGCTGCGGTAGCCTCGGGTTCTCTATGATATTTCGAAAGATACAGAGATTTTACAAAACCAGTTATTCACGGCAATATGTATGCCGTATAGCATAGAAGTGAAAAAAATCTAGTGATGGGGTTTACTTCTGAAATAACAATCGATATTTTAAATATATTCTTTATTATAGACACAAAATTAAAATTTAACAGTGTATAAATCAACATAATTCTTCTTAATTAGTCAACATAATAATTATTCTTGCAAGTATCGGCAATTTCAAAAATATTTAAACATAAAAATAAAAAGCAGTCACATGTACATACTAAGTAAGTACATACTAAGTAATCCGTGTGGTGTCCGGATATAAAGAATAGCACCACCCCATATCCTCCACTGGGTGTCGTAAAAGGCGACTAATGGACCTTAAGACCCAGTGCACTGTACCAAGCACCTTGGGTCACCCGAATGCTGGCGGGTAAGCCATCAACAAACGCATTCCCAAAGAGGGTTAGTGTCAGGCAGGCGGCCGACTGTAAAACCATAGCCAAATCTTTAAGCAACACGTCTAGAAGACGTGTTGCGCCGACCCCAAGTAAAATGGGATAAGGGCAGGAAGATGATGATGTACATACTAAGTACAAATACACTAATATATAAAAATGGATTTTCTAAATTTTGGTCCATATTAAGGTACTAAATTATTATAATTACTTTTGAATCTATAATGAGATCACACAATATTAGGAACATTAATTTGACGAAATAAAATAAATATTAAGAACGTCGGTGTAACCATACGGCCAGCACTAACGCAAACTGAGGCGCCGCGCGGGCGCATGCAGTAAGGCGCGGGGTTGGGGGGGTACGGCAAGATAGTCGCCGTACCGCACTGAATAAAAATACTTACCGTACTGTGCGTTACGGCAACTATTTTGCCGTATATTATTAGTGTACAATATTATTATATTAAAAGCAATAATATTGAAAAGATCACTGTCTCTTTCCTACACGTACGGGAACATAGTTAGACCACTCCCGCACCGCGCGCAAAACAAGGACACCGAGCTGTCGCACTGGCTGACCGTCTAATACGGCAAAATACTTGCCGTAACGAAGCGAATGTGTTAAGTATTGCTCCTTTTTCTCTATACGAGAAGGATTTCTTTCTACTTCCTTCCTTCTCTATAAGTGAAAAAAACGAATGATGCTATAGTAAAAGAAAATAAAAACACTTCTTATGTGATGTAAGTACGCATCTAAATGTTAACAGCAAAGGTAAATCCAACTAAATAGATATACTTAACTCCTAAATAGTGCTATTTTATAAAAAAAAACTTTACTTTTTGTACCAAAACGAATAAAAGAAAGAATAAACAACACTTAATTTCCCACAAAGACCGTGTCCATGTGAATTTGTCATTCCTCCAGGGCGCTAAACTATCAAAGTTGGGAACAACAATAAAACATAAATAATATTTATTTATTGCCCATCAAAGGACCCACGAACTTTTATCCAATTTTATTTGAACGCCTTCTCTGTTAGTTTTTTACTCTGTGGTAAAATTATATAGATCAAATAACAACGCCGGCCATTTTCTAATGGATCGAACCGTTCAAATCTGACTTTGCAATAAATATTTTTTATTTGTTGAAATAACTCAGATTTTCATCCGATAAAATTGTTTAGTTTGATCAACGGATCGTATTTTAATATAATAACTTAAATCATTTAGGCCATAAGTAATAACTTTTTTAGATTCACTAACTATATCACAAAATGTAATTTGTTTATCGCAAGCAGACCTTTAATTTATTATGAAGTCAAAATAAAACTGGATGCAGCATTACAAAAAATATTTGAACCAACTCTTATCTATACTCTTTCAAAAGTATTCCACTTTAAAACGTCTACGGTAAGTGCCTCACGTATTGTACATAGCTTGTGCAACCACTCCAAAACCTTTTCGCAAAACCAGCTTAAAATAATTCTGATACTGTGTGGTCTATCTTTTTAAATTCACGAAAGCTTCAAGCCTTCATAATGACGATTTGAAATACCATATCGAATAGTCTACGAGCTTCAATAGCACTTAACACGCAAATTCGAGTCAAAGGCACTTCATTCACAAAAATAACCCAAAAGAATAGCATAAACAACAATAGAACAAAAATGTAATAAATTATGCTTTTAAATTTACCACAAACAAGAGTTTAAAGGCGTTTGCAACAAAGGGATCATTCAAAATTCGAATACCGTTTCGATGAATGAACGTAGGATGAATGAATGGACAGCCAGACAGACTGGCGTCGTTCATTTCGCGATTTGAAACCAATTTTTTTCTTGTCTGGCATTTTTTTGATCTACCTGCCAAGTGCCAGTGTTGGTCGGCATTTGTTTGTGACAGAGAAAGTTTTGGTGTTAGCATCGAATTTAATATGGTTTGTAATGTGATATTGTGCTATTTGATAATAGTAGTTTCCTTTAACAAATAATGGTATGATAATGTAACAAATGAAGTTACTAAAAAATGATGTAGTTATCTATAGTCATGACTGCACGAAAATAATAGGCAAATCTATATTACGCAATCTTTCAAAGTTACAGATTTAAATTCTAATAAACCCCTGGTTTCCCAATCACTGATCAACACAAGAAAATTGTTAACCGTCAGTCAAATCTCATGTTAAGCTCTGTGATTGGTTGTAAGTTTTATGGTTTACCAATCACAATAGTGATCAGTTGATATGAGAGCAGACTCAATCGTTCGACCTATTAAAAATCATTCAAGCTATTTCCTAGCTACCTATAATAGATACGTACTCTACAAGTTTACCAACTACAAATCGATACACAAAGGAGTAAGCTCTCGTGCAACTAAGACTAAACTAAAACGATTTAGTTTGCTTGCAGCCAAGTTAAAATTACTTCCTTATCTTGACGGACCAAATGACACTTAGGAATACTGGCTTTATGGAAACTGCTGTTTGAATTAATCATGAGAGTGCTGCAGATGTTTTTGTTTGATATCTAATAACCTTTCAAATGTTTTTAAATTTTCGAATATTCAAAATTGGAATATTGTAATAATATATTCTGTTACGCATTAAATACTTAATAAAAAAAAATAAAACAGATTGTCCACCACATTATATCAATACTTTAACTCATAACAAAAATCCTTTGAAACATTCAAACAAAACAATATCGTTTGCGTTTCAAAAGAAAAACAAGTAACATCGCCAACGGATCGCTGTCCTTCATTTCTTTTAACTTGAAACATAAAACTGTCATAACAAATATCGTTGAATTCAACCGTAATATTTTCTCGCAATTTTCCTCCAATTTCCTATAGAAGATTTGTGATATCTCCGACATTGTTATGATACATCGGCTATCAAATACCTCCCTTTGACGACGCTTCAGGGTGTCATAACTATAACGCTGTTGTTTTTTGGTTCTTTGAGCTTCTTTTTCCACTTCGCTGAATATTGAAAGGTCAACAAAAGAATCATGGTCGAATATGATAGTTCAAAGAATTGTTTTGACGTTCTAGAATTTAATAAACATGAATAAATCAGCTTAAGTCCCGTTTTGTCTGGTGAATGTTTTGTTTCCTCCAGTAAGATAATATGTAAATCCCGAGATAGTTATTGATTTTTGACACCTGAGTTCAACAGTCTGATATTATGATACCTATATAATATGCTATGACGGTATACATAATATATTTCTTTATACTTTGTCCTATAAATTCGGAGTTCAGTAGCGGTTCACTTAGCGCTAAAAAATGTCACAACTTATTCTTATCGACGGCATACATCATGCGATTTTTTGTCGCGAATTCCTCTTCACAAAACGTGCCCCTTCAACAGACGTTTCCCGACAATCGGTAAGGTTAATCTGATAATATGAGATGATCGATTCGTTTACTCGAGTGCCGAAGTATTCGTTTGTGTTCGCCGCAAGTTTTGTCAAACGCGCGACGTGAGGGATTGCCGCAAATCGAGTTTGTGTTCGATGTTGTAATCGAGTGATCCAATTAATACTTGCTGAGGTTCAATACAAAAAGTCTGTGTTAGCTTCTAGCTCAATTATACCACATTAGATTTAGTCGGGTTTTTTGTGATTACTGACTCAAATTGATCAAAGTAAAAGAAGTAAATTAGCTGAAAGTTTTGGGGTTTTTTTTGCCTGAGATACATACATTACATTGAATTATTTTTTCTTCTTTCATTAACACATTATTATGATGACAACGACATTTTAAAGGCCATTATTTATTCAAAAATAAATAATCACGCCACTAAATCACTCCTCACAGCAATTATAAAAACAAACTCAACGATTATTCTATTGTAGTAAAAGAACTAAAAAATAATGCCTACTGCCAGTAATTAGGTGACAATAAAAATTATTTGCGAATTTTAGGCAACGTAATTTAAACTTTAACATTTCAAAAATAAGGGTTAATTTCATTTGGTGTGCCAAACGTTATAAATCGCAATTACAGCAGGTACGGACAGAGAAGCAATTATTCGTAACCCGTGACGAGGAATTATTCAAATTTGGGATAGGGTGCGGTGCAAGGTACAAGAGTTTAGGTTATTTCCAGTCAAGTCCAAAATATTTATGGACAAACTACGATAAATTAGTTACTGCGCAATGTTTTACTAGTGCTATTTGTTAATTAAGAATTTTACTTACTAAATAACACCTGCTAAAATAATTATACGGATTTGTCCGCTATCTACCAACTAAAATTGGTATTGCCTTATGTAAACCAGAATATAAAATAATCACAATTACAAGTAACTATCTAGTAATACCTACAAAATACAAAAGGGATTATCTAAATGTGACAAGTCCATGACTGCAAAACTTCCTACACTTAGTTGTGCTACTGCCATCAGCTCTACATAGCATAGACCGGCGTCAGTATTTCACGTTCCTTGCGCTGGCAGTGGCATATACTTAATTTGAATCCAAATCGCTAATATCTTATAGCTTAAGTATCACAAAAAATCCGTGATTAACCCTTCATTGTGTTGGATGCGTACAGCGAGTATCGTTAAGGGATTTTTTTTATTAAAACGTATTGTCATTTTATTTTCATTATTTGCGAACACTGATGATGTTGATGTCAAATATAACGGTACTGTGTTTTGTGGTCGGCTTAATAGGGATCTTTATTTGATTTCTTTTTTACTTCTAATCAGAGCTGACAGAGTAAAATCTGTAGGTACATTATAATTATTTATTTATTTAAAAAGGCACAAGTTACATATAGAAAATATAAAAAAGTCCAACAAAACATGGTCTATAGTATTTTAATATAATTATGTATTTACGATTTACTCACGCGTATTTTTTGGAATAGCCCGGCCAGTTGCGGACCAAACCGAAGGCCTCAATCCTGATGCCAGCCACCGCGTAAATTGATAACGAATAATTAAGAATTCAAATAACAATAGTTATTACAATATTATGTAAAGGTTTGATGGACAGAGAGAAATTTCTCATATTTTTAAGTAACAGCAATAGAATGCAATAATTTCAAGTAAAGCGTATTACGCAGAAATTCGTTGAATACGACGAACATTCATATTTCTATGAAACGAGAGACGGTTAGTGGAAAAGCGATAGCTAAAATTTTAGTAAAATACCTACTAAAGTCCTACTCGGAGCTAGATCATAAATTCTAAGAAATTTAAGTCAGATATCGACCGTTGTACTAGGAATAGATTTCGCAAATTAAACTCTTTTTAAAATAAAATTATTCAAGGAAAAACATCTAAGTTCCGCGAAGCAATTCCCAAACATTCAAAACACAGGCACAAACTAAGTCAACTATTCCAAAATGGATCTAGCTAACGTTTGAACGAGGATGTTATGTAATAGTAATACGATCTAATTCGTCTTGAGTGACCTCAAGATTGGCCGGCAATACGGTCCTTGTACCTCGGGGAAATTCAGCCGCCGTCCCTCCACGAATTTAATAAGATACCACTCATATTATATTTTTGTTTCCATACACGAATGTTGGAGAATGAAAAAGGTTTCCAGTATAATTATATTACATTTTGAAAGAACACTTGGAATTAGGAATAAAAGGTATGACAGTATTTGTAATTTTGTAATTATAAAAAAGTATTTCATAAAAGTCATTGTAAGTTTTTTAAATTATTGAATAATGACCTTGTTAGGATTTTATTTTCTAGCCTGCTGTTTCCCACTACAGAGCAAAGGCCTCTCCTAAATCTTTCCACGCCTTTCTCTTCTGCGCCACCTCGAACCGTGCGGTGTACATTCAAAATATAACCCCGCCATCATTAATTATTTTCCTACATTTCAATAAAGTTCTCATATCATAAGATACATCTTAATCGTAAGATACATGTATGCCAAATAGGTACAATAGGTAGATACCATTGATACAACCTAATAGGTAGGGTTTTTAGAACTCTTCTTAGTTCCACCTGTGTTAATCCTACGTAATTTTCTATCAAGCAACGAAGTTAGCTCAATAATAAATTACCATACCCATAAGAAAATACACAAAGTCAAATTTACAAGTACACATAGGCCATACAAACATTTACTCTCACGCTGACACTTGAGTTTACGAGCATAAAACAGATCCATTTTATCCCCTCCATCGCATCGTCTCGCATTGAGCATAATCTCCTGACTTGATTCCATATTAATATTCAGAGCACAGTCCCCAGTCTCAACGGAGATGCAAGTTTTAAGTTCTTGTTATTTTTAACTTAAGTACTTACTTGGAGTAGTCGGTACGTTGTATCTTGCAGTATGAGTGTATGACTGATGTGTGATAGATGTTATTCTTGAGTATCCAAGTGGTGTGATAGTCTAGTAATTATTTAGAAAGTAGTTCTTATTCTTCTTAAATAGAGGATGGTCTAGTGTTATTTGAAAATAATAGAGACATTCTTAGACGTTAGTAAGTTGGTTATTGGAATTAGTCCAAGGATTAACCCGCGAGAGTATAGTTTTGCTTCATTGACAACATGTGAATTTGCATGTTAAATGATGTAGAATTATTTTTCTTTCAAAATAATTTTGTCTCTTCCTATTTTGATATATTCTGCTTATTTTAAGCGTATGATGTACCAAGCTTAATGACACTAAACAAAATACAGTTTAAATACTATTTTATTCATCCAATTTAGCTTTCATAAAGCAACCATTACAATATGCATATGAGAGGGCGGGGTTAACAATTATCATGGCGCCGATGCCCCGCCTCGAATGGAAGGGGTAGACAGATGCGCATGAGTCGACAAACCGTACGCTTTTGTTAAAAGCTCACTGATGTAGCGTGTGATAAATATACCTAACCGTACGTTTTAGTTATATTCATTGTAAAAGTAGTCTTATTCAGCTAGTATCAAAAAACATACTAGTTAGTTAAAATACTAGTTATTCCTGTATTGCAATTGGTATCTATTTATTAAAAATGTAGTCAAACTTCTAGGTTTTTCATAAACGTCACACAATTTTAAATTTTGCTGTCTTGTATTTACGATCTGATATTGAATGATAGCGCAATTTCCGTGGTCTATCAAGTCTGTAACTCTGCATCCATCCGATGGGAATTGTTAAGCAATCGAGTTTGTTTACGGATTGGCTCGAGATTTTAAATAACTGATGCAGCAAGCTCCTAGTGTATGGTCCAAGGATGACGACTTTCCTCAAATTTAAGAATACATATTTCTTCAAAATACTATTCTACCACTTTAGGAACTGGCAACTTAAAAAAAGAGAGAGAAATACTCGCACATTTATTCATGAACCAGTTAAGTGAACAAGTTTGGCTTAGGTGGTAAAAAGTTTTAAGGTAGAAAAAACAACATTTATGCTAGATCAAGTGTCGTATTATCTAGTCCAAAAGTAAATAAATTTACCAAAGTAATTCTCAAATAAAGAACTGTAAACGAAACTGATTTAAGGACGATTGTAACAAATAGTTTCACTAGCTAATGCGAGTCCTTTAGTCTCGGGGGAATCGGCCGGACGTCGCAGAAGTGGACCTAAATTGGAAGCTGTGTCGCCAAATAAATAGGTGACAAGAGAAAAAGAGCTTTGTATTGTACTTGATCTAGACAGAGTTAAACTAAAGGGATGGTACAAAGAAAGGTCAAAATAGGTTTTGTTATAAAGCTAAAAGCAAGAATACTCAAGCTTATACTTTGAAATTATTTTTGTAAACTTCGGTTCACTAATGCAGCGACTTTGGTTTTGAACTGTAAATAATTGTTGAACATGATTTTTTATGTTTTTGCGCTAGTAGTAGTAGTTTTGTCTTTACTGCGCTCTTTTTATTGTGTTGACTTGATTGGCAACTGTGCTGTTCGTTTCATTTCATTTGCTATTTCATGAATAACCTTTTAATAATTAAAAAGAATATATTTTCAATCAATCACTTTCAATTAGTAGTTAAAACATTTCCTTTACCATAATTACCATACTGCTTGAACTAACGTGAAAATCTTAGGAGTAGTTAGGTACTAATTCACCTCAAATAACCTGTCCAAAGAAGTAACCACAATCGACATACAACCTTATTACATGTCTGTACTACTGAAGTACAGTCAAGTACAGTGAAACTAATCTCTGTTCTGGTACAGTTCGGGCCAGTGGGAATACTACAGTTGTGCCGTTGTGGTCACATCGCGGTCGGCGCTGTTAAATGAGCTATTCTGTGAGGTTTTAAATGACGATATATGTATAGAGGATGTGGTTACATGTGTGATATTAGTGTAAAAGCTTTGTAGGAAGTGATTGGGATTGTTGGTCATATGTTTGTTTGTAGACTACGTACCATTGTGGTGTAAAATTAATTGATATTGCTAGTTTTGGTTTCTGATAAACTTTTCACGCAGTTTGCGCTGCAGATTTTTGATTAAACTACTGCAGTATTGATTGGCAGTATTTTCAAATTACAAATCGGCTTATAAATTACATTTGGAAAAAGGAAATAGCCAATGTATGAAATCGTCAGCACGTCTTCTTCTTCCAGACGTTCCCGTCGGACGTCATTTCGTAAGTCACACTCTTTGCAGCCATTATTATCATCTTTCAAACAATCCCTCCATCGTTTCTTTGGTCGTAATCTTCCCAAAGAGTATAAATATCTCTCCCGAAAAAAACTCAAACACAAATTCCACAAAAACATCAGAATTCGATATAACATCGAACGCGGAAACCTCAACTCTTGCATCCCAATCTCGATCCCATGAATTGGAACGAAGCTCCGTCTCGTTTCATTCATGAGGTAGAGCATTGATTCCTGCAGTATTGGTTACACGTACGTCGCGTCTGGTAGAGGCAATACAGCCGACGGAACCGATGGAGATAGGCCGGTTAATTATTGGCAACTGACTTTGATGATGGTTTGGAATTTCGGGAATCGGGATGACGGTAATTCTAAGCTATTAGAATGAGGTACTGGTTATTGTCGAATCCTGCGTGCTCAAAATATAATATGAATATACACGTTAAAAAGTGATGTAATTATCCTGGTTACAAAGTTAATGATTTTATTTATTTTCTCGTACCTACTGAAAATCAAGCTTTAGATATTTGATGGGTCTTCAATCAAAATCAGTGACATTGAACAGGCATTTTCTCACTGCTCCATTCCTACATATTAATAAGTATAATTTTAGTAACAGATAAACAGTAAACGAGCAACCAATCTGGTAAAGTATACGGCTTTGGACTTCGTTCATAAAAGACTTAATAAGTACTAAGAGCAAGGCATCATGGTGAATATTTCCTTCTATAAAGTCAAAGGTACTTTAAAAATGAACTCAGTCAGCTAAGCTCTAGCCTAACCCCCAGTCACCGACACACAAAAAATAAAACACTGTGATTAAACTTACATTACTATAACTCAACGACAAATTAAATAACTACCCACCGAACATTGTACAATGGAAAACGATAAAATCGCTTTATCTTTGATCGGTTAATCGCTATGAAGTGACGATTGCCGGTACAACACAATTGTGTGTAATGCGAGGCCTTTTGTGAATATAATGTCGGCATAATATTTGTAACATGAAACTAAGGAGACATTTTGATTTTTGTTAGTCGACTGGTTTAGTTCTGGCGCTCAGGGTTCAATATGAGCACGATCATTTGTTCTGTGTCTGGGTGTTATTTATCTATAGTATATATCTATTTAGAATATATAAGATGTTCATCGGTTGTCTAGTCATAACACAAACTATTAACTTGATGGCGTTGAGTGAATGTTGAGAAATATTTATTTATTAAGAAAAAAATATATTGTGTGTGTTGTTGTTGCGAACTCGACAACTTTTAAACAGTAACACAAGTTATTGACTGGGTTAAATTGATGTGAAGAAGTAGATAGGTGAAGGAAATATAGTGGTAACAGCATTTAAAAGGCAAACTTGTATTTTCTTAATAAGATTTTAACGACTTTAAGGTAATCATGTCTTTTGCCTCTTCATGCATTTTAAATTTAATAAAAACATCATAATATATGTATCACAATGTACTCAAATGGAAATGATAGGTCCATTATTGCATGGAATAGTATACGTTTGCCATAACATCACAACACACACAACAATTTAATTACATTGCAGACATTCCATTAGACCAAAGCAGAAATCGATTACATGAGGAGCGCCTAAAATTGAGTGAACGCATTACAGGAGCATAAAGGGTGTGGCATTTTATCGCCCCTTGTAACCTTATAGCAAGAATTGCGAACGAATTATATACTTTTATGCTCTATAGATATTTTATAGACTAGCAATTGAGTTTGTACAATTTATTTATAATGTTTAGGTGTATGAAAGGTAATTTAAACTTTTACACCTTTGTATAAAGGGTAGCAGGAATGTCAATAGGATTGGTATCACGATAACGTTTTAAAGTAATTGTTAGTTACAGGAGTAGAAAAGAATTTTAATTGCTTTTTAACGGTAATTTTAGGGGTGTATTTTTGATTGCCGAGGAATAATGGTCATGAAATTATTGCTACTAAAAATAAAATCGACGCATTTTAACACTGAATACTAATGTTTTTTTTTACTAATAGTAACTACTATCAACAATTATTTTTTTATTGCCAGGATAGTTACAATTGAATACAATAGCATAATCAGTCTTCTCCGTATACTATAACGATATACGGAGATGACTGATTGTGTAATTCCCTTTTTTCGGTGGTACTTTTCAATTAAATTTCAGACCAGGTCTCTATGTTATGGACACCAAATTAACTTTGTCACTAATTAGTGGTAATGAGAAATCTGTTATCATAATTTATTCTTATTAAGTTAAAGTTATTATTCAAATGAATAAGACTTGCATTACCTTGTCTACAGTTTTCAGACTACACATACTACTAGATCAATAACACAATAAACAGTCTATTTATATCATCAATTTCCATACTATTCACGGCAATATCGGTGTTACTAAACACCCACAGACCGCGTGGGCGGAGATGTGCGGAAGCCAGATTTATACTATAAAGTGCCCTTATAACCTATACAGCACGGCTTATATCATAAGTAAGGAGATTTTATGATTTATCAAGTTGATTTAGATTTGTAAGTCTTGGCTTTGTGTTAGCATGACTCAAGAGATAGGTGGCTAACGAATTTGTCCATGATACATACCGCTCTACACCAAAAATTGAACAATCTTAGCTGGGTGAATGAAACAGGACGCTGTTTTTAGATGTAAATAAGTGAAACCTTAAAATATAATATCGTTATATCTAATTTCATCACTATTCATTTAAGAACATTAGCAAATCAAGTCCGAAAAATACTCTCATAATACCAAAAAAACTTCGAACAATTTTGCTGACACCACAGCCGTTTACGTTCCCTAACCCTTTCTGCTTATCCTTTCCAGGAAACTCTTGAAGCTACAAAGTGTATTATCTCACAAGTTACAGCCCCCCATATCGATACAAGGTTGACACAGTTTCCACAAGACACTGTTCGTATTAAGTGTTAGACTGCGTTACATTTATTGCGTTTGTAGGGGGGGGGGGGAGCCCCCGCCCGCGGCAATCTGCTACACGCCGCACGACGCAACTACCTTGTAAGGATAGCAAAACAGGATAAGGAGATTATGGTATTTTATATTAGGCAGTCAAATTATTTAGGTATTTATCAGGATGAGCAAAAGCAGTTTAGATTAAGACAAAAAGACTCGAGTATTGAGTAGTTAGTACAAGTTTACTTTGCATTCCCTTTACTCTTGGAAACAAGAGTTTAAAGAATAATACAGGAAGCGCTACAACAAAATACGGAATTGAAACGAATCAAAGATGGTAAATCGTATGGAAGTAAAGGCTAGTAAAGTCGAGACACACGAGATATCAACATACAGTAACGTCTTCATTTCTAATTTACGTCAAAAAAGAAATGAATACATGTCTAATATTTTTTTGGAAAACTATCTGACGAACTAGTTAGTTTTTTCAAATATCGAAGTCAGTCAAGTACCCTATTCAAGAATCATCACATTGACCAGCATTTAAAACCTGTTTACTGCATTTTAATGGACTGAAACACAGTATCTGAGTTATTGTAATTTATGACTGTCCCATAAACTCTAATGGTTCCAAGAGTAGAAACTACATTAAAAATACAATTTGTATGTAACTTTTCTGTTATCCCTACAGCTAACGAACCACTAAAGGACTTAATCTTGAGGAACATCTCATCGCGGCCACTCGCTGAACGTGTTACAGCGCACCCCTCCGGGATTCTCATATTATCACTATATTTTCCACTGCCTTCTAACGTCAACACTGAGATTTTTTAATACAATCTTGGATGCAGCTAGACCGCTAGAGTTAACAGCCTGATTCTTACATTTTATGGGATTATTTTTATGCTCCTAGGAGCAACTCAAACGGATAGAGTATTGATCGGTATTCTTGATTGAAGCTCCTGTTGAATGTTGGCTTTTCTGTAAACATAGTCCAGGCATTCAAAAAGGAAATGCTAGTTATGATCAGACTGCCGGCAAATACGGTTTGCGTAACCTGGTTAAATCGACAAGCCATTATAGTATGTGAGTTTATTCTGATTAATTAATTTATTGTTATATCCCACTGTACCAAATAACTACCCAATATTGGTGAACCAATATGTCATATTAGTTCTCATCATCATCATCTTCCTGCCCTTATGCCGTTTTACGGCGCAACCAATAAACATTTGGTTCTAAAGTACTAAAACTCGCACTATATCGATCCTGCAGCAATATCGATTACCTTTCAATAGCAGGACAATTACATAAAAAAATGAAGATCGATAACTCATTCCTACGAAATGCCTTGACAACGCACGTGCATTCCATAGGAGCTTCGTAGGCGTGGCCCTGTAAGGTTAATTTACGTTTTTAAATGGCCACGGGCGAAGCCAGGTGGGCGACACGAGTCTAAAGGACAGTTTTTGTTGTCACGTGATAAATATGTGCTGGACTTACATTTTTTTGGCATTTCATGTAATCTTGTGTAACGTTTTGTTGGTACTTGAAGGTATATATTTTTTGTACGTTTAGGCTGTTAGTTTTTAGGTGTGGTCAAGATTTTTTTGAAATATATGTACGTTGGTACTCGTTTGTCAGCCGTCTGTTTTATTATTTACAGGTTAGTTTAAAGAAAATTATTCATATAGGTTTTTATCGTCGTTTCTATTTATTATTATTTTTGTATACAATATAAAAAGCTCTGAGTTTCTTTAATTTATGTTTTTACAACAATTTTCTCCTTTGACGTTTACCTATATTTTTTAAATAGAAAAAACTGAATAGGTAGTTAGATAGTAGTTACCAAAATACCCACAAATAGTGATATCGCGTGAGACTGAGCATATCTTTTTTCCTTTCATTCTTTACAAGATGTGAAGATGTCGATTTGTATCAAGTGAGTATGAGCTAAATCTCATTATTTTTTATTATATCAGTGCACGCGAATTGCCGATAAATGTCTGTGTGATGTTATCTACCCTTTTGGAAAATACAAACGTGATTAATTTAAGGTATTCTTTTATAGAATGATAAATTATAATTAATGTTCAAAGTCTAATGTTTGCCAGTGATTTACTTTCTCGTCACAGCTTTGTTTAAGTTACTACATTAATAGTGTCTTAGTTTAAAATATTGCCCACGCCTTCGAAGTCATCCTGTATATTACCTACTCTTATTATATTACTTAAACAAACTATAAGAAGGCTCCTAGACTAGATGTATTATTGATAGGTAAGAAGCTATCCATAATACATCTGCCAAGAATACAAAGCGGTTGATACGAATAAAGTTAATCAGCTAGTTAATCAAGTGGACAGAATACGCCGGTGATAAATCCGCAGCGTGGACCAGCACCTAATGGAGGAGCCACTAAAACTGCTGCAAATAACACTTACATGCTACACGGTAGATGATGTGCTAAGGAATGGATGAGGTATTTAAAAGTAGGTTGGGTGTTGCATTTTTTTAAGCAGGATGTCAGTAAGACTAGACTATTTACCTAACTAAGAGCGGTTGATATTTAAAAAAAGAGCAAATAAATAATATTTATGATGTTTGGTTTGAACGGGATATTAGTGCGAGAATAAGAAATGAAATTACGAGAGAATTAGTGACCAAAATAATTTTGAAAGAGCACAAATTACCTACGACAATTATTCTTGTTTTCTGGAATCGATTGTTGGCAAATTTTCTGAAAGTTATAAGGAAGAGAACCCTATCGGTACGAAAAGCATGAAATCAATCATCAACTTCCTCAAAATTTTCCTGAACATGCAAAGAAACTTTTTTCAATCATTAATCATTAAGTAAATCAAAATTAGACCCCAAGTTTCTCAACTCTAAAGTTTAAAAAATTAACGTATAGAATCTCCTCCCAGATAATTGCAACCAAAGTAAAAACTTCAAATAAAATTGCCGCATCTGTCAGTTTCAACATCACATACTTAGTAATCTTGACAGTGGGTAGAATTTACGTCGACCCCAGCGCTGCTAATCAAGTGTTAGGGTTTAGGAAGTCTGACGCAATCTCCACACTGATTGCCGATGCTTCTAGATTGTTCGAAACTGTTGATGTACGGAACAGTAGGTACTTGATACTAGGCACCAAATACTAGGTAATAAATACTAGGTACTACATACTTGGTAATAGGTACTAAATACTAGGTACTAGCTACTAGATAGTAGGTACTAGGTACTGGGAACTAGGTAGGTACTTAGGTTTCGTTATCAGATACAAAAGGAAACAATAACAGTAGCTTATGTTTATAGGGCCGTGATTGTACCAAACGTATCTATTTACTGTGTGGTTGTTAGTGTTGTAATAGTTTTCCCTAATTGCGTTTAGAGATGAGATGATGCTTATTTCTATTACAGCATTGGATAAGAATCAGCAATTTAACAAAAATAATTGTAAAAAATTTACTATCGCTCTCCTATAGCAAAATACGCAATAACAATATTGATGCGTAAATGCTTAATAGTGTTTACACCATAACACGGCAGCGTGAATTTAATTCCATTCCGTTCCATGCAATTCTCTTTAAAGCTATACTACCCTACCCACTTTACCCTATTGCAGTGTTCATCACTATAATGACGTCAGCAAATCTAATCGCAACTATTGTCATAGCATTGCCACTTAATAAATTCCAAACGGAATAAAGGAAACAAATTAAATGTTTAATTCAAATATACCAACTGGCTACATTCGTCACACTACGTCTAAATGATCGTTATAAAACAAACAAATATCTGTACTTCCAAAAATACATAGACGTTCTTATTTTGAGTGAATAAAGTCTATAATTGAACGAACACTATCGAACTAAATGCAAATAAAATTTGAATTATAGAACACTATTATTCTATCAATTGATGAAAAAGCCTAATTGTAAACAAGAGTTTGCAATTTTAAACTTTATTTCTCATGCAATTAAAACGTTTATTGCGTAAGTCAGATTTAGCGCTAGGGTGTGCATATTAATTTAAAAAAGCGTAAGTTTCTAAGAACACAACGTTTAATTTTAAACTTTAGTGCATTAAAAATAGGAATTATTTTGCTTCGTTTAGAATAATAGTAACATCACAAAAGAGTTATATAAAACATATGCGCATCTAACAATAGTATAAACTAAAGTACTTGTACAGTACAAAGGGTGTATGAATACAAATAATTGTGTCATTGTGGAAAATAGTTTACTTTTATAATTGGGTACTTATGTTTGTTTCATTAAAACCACTTTCTGAAAGGCATATTATTTTCAAGTGGCAATTGTATAAGTAAAGAGTTACTTGAATTAAGCTTGTCGCGTCCCGTTTGTTACGGAGGAGAATATACAAAGCACCACATTTTATACAAAAAAAAAACATCTGTAAGCTGAAAATGTTATAATCTAATATATAAAATTCTCGTGTCACAGTTTTCGTTGCCATACTCCTCCGAAACGGCTGGACCGATTCTCTTGAAATTTTGTATATGCATTCAGTAGGTCTGAGAATCGGCCAACATCTATTTTTCATACCTATTTTTTTTTCGCGAACGAAGTCGCGGGCAACAGCTAGTACTCAATAAAGTAATACAGTGTTGTAGTCCTGTTTTAGTTTTGCCGGTGGTACGAAAATAAGCTACAAAAGCTACTATTAAATTTCAGAAATGCAATCATAATTATCGGTTACAAACCTACTTGGTGCTAGGACATATCAATGACAATGTTATGCAGTAGGTTAAATCGGCGTTTTTATCAGTTCGTGACGTAATAGAGTAAATAAAACTTTAAAATTAATAATATCATACTAGTATTAATTCTACATCTACATATTATTTTACTAGGTTTTGCCTGCGATTTCGCCGATGTAGATGTCGATTATAGTCGAAAAATGTTGACCTTTCTTCACAATCCGGTAAAAATTAGCGTAGTGTTAATTCAAGGTATAACCGATCTCCATACCAAATTTTATCCAAATTGGTTTAACCGTAAATAGTTACAAATCCCTATCAATCCATTTGTATTTACTTACAAAATATCGCGTTTTTAATATTAGAGAAATCATACCTACCTATTCCCTAAAATTATTACTACATATTTTCTCAGAAAACATAACAAAGGGATATTTACCCAAAACAAAACAAATCCGATATTATTACAGGGTACAATCTGTTTACACGTAAATAACATTATTATCTGTAACACAAACACAGTGACGTCTTAATTAGGTGTAGTTGAGGCCAGACAAGGGTCACGTGGCCTGCACAAGGCCCTCATTAGGCCAGGCCAGGGGGACCGGCTTCAAATGTACGTTCATTACAGATATTATTTTATTTTAGTTTTAATTTTTGCATTTGTTTTATGAATGGGCTTGCGAAATGAGTTAGCATGCAGGATGAATAGAAATAGATGAATAATTGTGTTAGGTTTGTTTTGGTCAAATAATAGTGCGTAATTGTGGTTTGACTGTTCTCAAAGAACATTGAAAAAGAGTATGAAAATGTTTAATCTTACTTTATAGTTCAGATAAAATATTTTTTTAAGTCATGGAATGCAATGTAAACCACAATTACTAATATATTATTTAACATGATTTTCTTTGTAAAATTTTAGATACATCATAAAACTAGTTTTTTTTGTCGTTTTTGAGTGTCTACCAAATAAATCAGTCACTCAACACTCCAAAATACAACACTCTTAACCAAAAATTACAACTTATCCTTTAATTCCCGGCAAACAAAAACAACAAAACTATCAATTATTTTAAGTGGCCACACACTCGATGTCACACATCACCGCACTTCAGATATCCCATTAAAACTATACGGTGTGCTCACCCTAACCGCAGTGACAATAAAAAGCCTATATCCACGGAAACTTGGGACAAAACCTCGCTACGATGTATTATCGATAATTTGACGCGAAGTTTTATAACAAAAAGCAAGCTTTTTTTTGGGTTGGATCGCGAGTTTCTAGGGTTCCGTACTAACTAAATTTATTTTTACGAAGAACATAATTTTAGAAGCATTTTTTTTAAATGATAGTGTAATAAGAAGCTCGTGCAATAATCAATGGATTTAATCATGTCAAGTAGTTGAACTAAACTGTAAATTGTAGGTAAAATATTAGGTAGTTTTTTTCCTTTCAAAACCAGTCTGATCTATTTTTTTATATCTATTTTCTTTACAATTTTTACTTGAAGTGTCGAACTTCTATTGTACTTGTAAAGAAGAAAGTATATTGACACCGTATTTTTTTTATTTCCTAAATTCTGGCAAGGAACCCCATTTACGACAAAAAATCCTTATAATTTATTGGAAAGAGGCGGAGTCGGGATTTTATTTGGCATAAAATTCATAACAGAAATGATATAAAAATGGATAATAAGTGGAAAGCGTGGAAGATATTTAATGACCCGTCAAATACATCGTTGTAAAAATAGAACAGATGTTTTGCACGAGCCGCCGTGTATGTGTTTTGTATGGGATCCATTGTGGACATATTACGCTATTTATTGTTGATAAATTGTGAATTATTGATGGGATAGTATGAATGGAATGGTATCTCATATTTACTGCTATAATTTTGCCGAGTATAGAAATTGGAATACCTAATGGAAAACGAGTTTGAAACAAACGATGAACAAGTAATTTGACGTTGTTACTGTGTTAATACAATATTATTTATATTTCTAAAGCATTACAATTTCTACTATTTAACTTTAAAAAAAAAATGTATTTGAAAATTAAATTAATTTTAATTTTAGTTTTGTGATCACTTTGTAGTTGAATGGTTTATTCTTATAAACCGTTTTTATTTTGTGCTTGCGGTAAACAAAACTGTCAGACAATAAGTTTTACAATATCCTTTGTGTAAACAATTGTTGATTAATTAAAAAGAATAAAAAAATCTATGTATGTAGTTTTTGGTTTTCATGATTTTAAAACTATAAATAATGAACGTAAGTGAAACTGCTTTGATTTAAACAATCTTGCGTATCTAAGCTTTTCTTTCAAAAATATATGTGGGTCGGAACAAATTCGACTATTTTTGGGCATAAACTTGAATTCAAGAAACAAATCAAAGTAGAAACTCTTAACATGTTTTTGATCTGTTTAGTTGACTACAAATATCTTACCTACTTTTTAACATGAACTTAATATACTTTTAACATCTAAAACTCGTAACAATAAGCAACAGGGAAAAAAGTATCTGAAATAAAGCTATAAGTATAATTTCCAACGATAAAGTTCTAATTTATTCGAGAAACTTCCACGCCTCAGCAAAAGTAGGTACTTGTTTGAAAAATTCTTTGCTTATGAACTTCCTAATTTTACCTTTACATCCGGGTACTATACCTTCATGATAAAGTTTCTTCATATATCTATATGTTTTAAGATATTCAACGGAGAAGATTATTTTTGCTTCATGTATGAAACAAAAATAATTTTCTAATTATGCCTATTCATTTTTTTAACAAAATCAGATCATTTTAATACGTGTAGGTAGGTAGGTACACTAGGTACTCAAATTCCTTGATACAATAAATAATGAAATTTTCATATGACTATCGTCAAAATACATGTCTACGCATTTTCAAGATTTCGTATTTGTGATAATATTAACCTTAAATATTCTGCCTTTGTTACCCTCTAACATTATCCGCAGGAATCTTACTGTGACCCTTTATCTTCACATTCTCTTGAATCTTTCGCCAATCAGAAACTAGACCAACCCGATACTCCACTAATGTCTCCGACCCGACATTACCATACACAAAAGAACAAAACCCAATTTCCCTTTTTCCATTGGTATTATCAGGATCCAATTTATTTCTTTTCTTACGTTTCCTGTTTCATTATAAACTAACCTTTCTGAAAGTTCAACGAACTAAATAATTTCCCTTTATTCCGTGTCCCGTGTCATTTTAACGGCTGGCCCACCTTTTACCAGACATCTGCCCAAAAGGTCATAGCCGACGTATCAAACGCTAAATGCCCAAATAAAAATCTCAAAATTCAAAGATGATCGTTCACCATAACAAATTTTATTCTATTCATAAGTCAGGAGTAGCACTCAAAACGTTACAATGGCGACAATGTGTCTGACTCCTGTGAAGAAAAAACCAGAGGCATGCGTGAAATTCCTTCCTATAATACATTATAACTATAATACGATAACTTCGTATCAATCCTATTGATGGTACAAACTAAAATCACCCTTAAATATTTGACGCATCATCCAAAAACCGGCCAATTTTTTCGCTATATCTTTTATTTGTCAAATCGTTTCCAACCAAAACACTCGACAACGAATCTTAACGTCTAAAATATACGATTGAAATTCGCAAAACGGTATTATAAAAATTTGGTTCAAAATAACAATGGTGTCTTTGGAGCCGATTTGTCGCCGATGTCAAATGACTGCTTGAATGAGCGAGAGCATGAATGGGTGAATGAATAGGAATTATGAACGGCAGTTATGCAATCAATTAAAGAAGGCGGTGCTCCGTAAGAGCGGGCAGCTTTAGAAACCTAACACTATTCAGGCCACGAAACCTGACAAAGTTGGAATTTAATTTTATTGAAATAGGTAAAAAGTTTTAAGTTATTGTCTAAAAAGGTCTAGGTAAAAATTATAAATGAAAATTATTAAAACATAAAAAATCATATTAAAAGAAGACACCGTTAACGAGGTAGTTTTTTTTTCACAAACTAATTTAGTAGCTATAAACTACAAATTAATGTTTTAATTAGTTAAGTTTCGTATTAATTTAAACTCGGAGACTCGAGACCATTTTTACTAAAAAAAATCGTAACGACGAAATGTTTTTTTAACTTAGGTATCATAAACAAAGCATCTAGCTATCAAAATTAACTATCAAACAGCAAACTATTAACAGACTGCTTAATAATTCTAAAATATCATTTAAGTATAATAGAAACAAGTATTATTCCAAGTCATTTCAATTCTTCATTATCACTCGCATTAAGACTTGCTTGATAACAAAGAAAATTAATCCAATCATCTTAGTACTATTAAATTTAAATGATACTGCATAGTTCTCCATTTTCTAAATGAGCTTTTACTTTTGAATAATAAAAGGCAAGCTTAAGAATTGAAACGTATTGCTGTCGCGAATGTTTATTTAGAAATGATAGAGACGGAATAAGTTTTATGATCACTTAAACTGATTGACGTTTTAGTGTATGGTCTTCTACTATTAAAGTTTAATTATTAGATTTTTATTGCTTATTAGTTTTGTTATAACTTACCTTTGAAAGTTTCATAATATTGGTTTTGTTATCGCGTTTACGAGTGGTTACTTGGTTACAATCTACACAGCTTGTTTAATTTATTGACAAAATATCATCACGTTAAATAGTATCTAAATAGAATGAAAAAAAAACATGAGATACAAATAAAACTCTAGTAAAACCATAGTGATATCGATAGGAAACGTATTGTTAAGTATCCGCCACTTAAAATATTCTCCTCATCGCTCACGCTCCGCTTACCGCCATTTTAATAGCCCCACATTCACACACCTTAACACAAGTCTCAAAGCGACCGCTAGCTAAACACTCACACTCAAATAACACTATATTTTAAAGCAAATTCACACAAATGCTCAAATAAACGGGCTAATGTATCGTTCAATGAATGAATGAATGGAATTTGTCAAGTGACCGTACCTAAAGAGCAAGTTGTAATACTATTTCATAGAGTCTTTGAATGAACATCGATTTGTTTGGAAAAAGGTTATGAAAGTAATAGATGGTCTTTTTGGAAGGCCGACCTTTTGGCGGGAGTACGTTAATGGTTGGTCTAGAATGTAAGGTTTGTGCTTGTTCAAGTATATTTATTTGAGCGATATTGTAACAAATGTGTTGGTATGTTCAAAGAAGTTTCTAAAACTATTCATCGCTCCTTTTAAAGTGAAAAAGCTATACTTAATTGTAGAGTTAGAGGGATTGTTTGCTTGTACGTATGTTTGTTTGAATGCAAACTCAGAACGAAAATAGTAAGATTTAAAAGAAACATGTGACGTATAGTCCATTTGTAGAAGAAAATTATGAGCTGTACAGTATGACACCACGCTATGTGCTGCCACACTATTTCATATACATAGGGTTAATATCGTATGAGAATAAAATGAATTCATGAAACGTGTCTTAAAAGTTTTCAACCATTCCTGGTCAAACTCTTTTTAATATAATCTGGTCTTGTATTCCCGCACTTTCCCTTTGAAAAAAGAGTACAAATAAAAGTGAAACGACTTTCTATAAAGTCCTTTTTCCATTTCGCTTTGCTTGTGACCACAGCGCTTGATATTTATTTTTATTTTTCTAGTATTCACTTAGCACACTTTCTTTAGTAGAGTTGATTTGAGAAAGTTTTTACCAACAATACGCAGTACCTTTATCAGAGATAAACATGACATTTACTATAATTCGAAAACAGGTAATTTCCCCTGTTGTATAATAAGAGCTAATGCCATCTACCCACAACTTTATCCCAAAAAATATTCATGGAGTTTTATTTGGTATTTTTTTGAGGTCTGCTGACGCATCAAGCACGTGGTCAGTTAGTGCCATTGGTAGCTATTATTTATTTAGCATTAAATAATACATATTAAGAGGTTGCACAAAACAATAAAAAGTAGAACATCCTTTATTAAGTATTTTCGTATAAAGACGGCTAAAAACGATACACTAAGCCAAACCTCCCCAATTGTATTTCTACCAATTTCTGACTATCATCAAATATCCCTATTTAAAACTAACTGCATCCGACTCATCCTGTATTAAAATAACGGAAATGATGTCAATATGTGCGGCACGCGGCGCGACGACGCCCGGAAGTGCGTCACACTTCAATTTGTCGCCATATTTAAAATTAATAGGGAAATTTAACAGACCATTGATTTTTCAAATTTCGGTTTTATGTATAAAGAAGGGGTTTTTGATTAGATATAAGTACATATTATTTTTAAAATTGTGGTCAAGTTTAGTGTTTGTTTAATTGGTTTATATACAACAACATCTTTACAGGCTATGGGCAGCCTATTAGATTTTTTTATAATGTTAAAACTTAAATTCTAAAAGGGCCTAATTTCTAAAAAGCTGCAGTTGCTGTTTCTAAACATTTATAAATTACATAAGGCTTAGATCATTAAATGCTAATACATTAAATATACAGATAGATAGAAACGCGTGGAAGAAGAAGACATGGTGCACCGCCCCCAAAAAAATATTGGGATAAGGAGAAAGATGATGATGATGACAGTAAACTAAAGAGTTACACACACAAATTTTCATTTTGCCACAAAACGAAATAGATTCCCAGTACACAAAGATCAACACGTTTCCAAATTCCTGACACATCTTCAATCTTTTCTTAAGATTTGAATAAAAACCGCAACAGGAACCGAAGTCAACCCTTTCTGTGTCCGTCATACATTTGAATATTATAACGGGTACAATTGGTCTCGAGGACCGGAAGGGACGGTCTAACCCTTCGTTATTTGTATCCTATTTGCAAAGCTGTCAATGGAAACTTTGGATTTCGAACACAATTTTGTTGCAGTTTTTTTTTTCGTAAATAGGGAATATGTAATTTATACGTCTTGGAAATATGTTTAGGATATGCACATCCGCTACATTTCAGTGCATATTTATTATCCGATTTGAGATCAGATCAATTGTCGTAATACTTCTTTAATAGTGTTTTCAACAGATTTCTTTTATTTTATGAAAATGACAAAATTGATGATACGTAGACAGTCATGAATTAAGTATGAAATAAGTCAGGATGTGTTTATAATATGTATTTCATTCAGGCAAAACAAAAAACAATCGATTAAATCACTCCGCATGCGTAAGGCCATTATAGTTTCTCAAAATACCTTAATCACACAACCTTAACAACGAATTTATTACCTTAACCAATACCTACAATCAACATCCCTCATACGCAATACAATCAAACATTCAAAAAACACAGAGCTTTAAACAAAAATATCTCAAAACTTGAGTGACCACACACCGAACATTCCCGCTCCTAATAAAACCAGTCCCTCCGATGACAATGCAATAACAAATACTCGTCCGAGTGCGCGAAACTAATCGTGTTTTGGCGTAACACATCAGCTATTTCATTATGAAACCCCCTGCTTTGGTAGCAGTTTGATATGGCATACGATTAGCATATGTTTTTACTTTGAAGCCTTGTAATAGGATAGCGGGATGATTTCTCGATTGCAAATTATTGAAGGAGGTTTTATGTTACAAGAAGTTAGCATTTATATCTGTAGGTACTCTTATGTCCTCTATTAGGTCTCTTAGGTTTTAGTCAGCTTACTGAATTAGATTAATAAGTTTTAAGTTTTGTAGAAAATAATTTCAAAATGAAGACTGCTCTGCGTCTTCCCACGAAGGTGGGTAAAGTTTGTAAATATTCCTCTTTCTGATGTAGCTAACATTTGGAAACACAAAGATATCTTTAATTTTTGGCAAACTTAATGTTAAGCAGCAGTTTTGCTTACGTCATAATAAACACATCAAAAACAAACCTAAAAAATTAACATCAAGACATCTCAACACAAGAACATTTAACATCTCTCAAATACTACCAAACCCTTCCTACCCCTAATTAAAAAGCAAACAAGCAGCTATCAACACCAGTGTCACTGGAACCCGTCGTTAAGTCGAAGCGAGACAAATTGATATTTTACAACACAGCATTGTCACCCTTTGACACCAGCAAACACGTGTGGACACCCTAATGTAATGACACACGTAACTAATGCGACGTTTATACAGTATCTAACTGAAATACAATTTACTTTGAAGTTGTCACGCTGATTTTAATGTAGCTGTTCAGCTGCTTTAATAAAAAGTAGAAAATAAATTAATATAAACTCAGTATTGTCTATTCAGTCCAGCTAAATCGACTGGCCTGTTGGTCCAGTGGTTAGTGGCCATGACTGCTATATCGGAGGACGTAGGTTCGATTTCCACCCAGGACAAATATTTGTGTGATGAATTGATGTGACGTCTTTTCTACACAGGGTAATCCCCTAAAATGCTTTTGATCACACAGCTTGTTTTATCTCTGTGTAAGAAAGTTTTAGTTCTGATTATTAATTAGAAGGCCTAATGCAAGCTTATTCTTATTTCAATACTCTTTTTATTTTCCAAATCATTGGCTTTTAATCTGGCGCGTAGCTATCTACGTAAAAATATCATAATGCGGTCGGTAAGGGCAAATATCAATATTAAATTAATTCCCAAGTGCGTTGTAACATATATCTTAAAACACTTTGAACTTGTGAGATAAATCATAAAAATAAATTATTACTGGCTCGGGAGCAGGGTCGAATCATTGGAAAAACTTCAAAGTTTGAAAATACTGCGTGAACTTAACACGCACCAAGTGAATGCAATATTAAAGAATGTCATCTACTTACCTAATCATTTATACATATAAATAAATTGGAATGTCTGTTTGTAATAATATAATAATAGTTTTTTGCTACATACATATGAATATAACAGATACACGGTACATATGTTACAGTCATAGTGATTAATGAGCGATTATACATAATGACTAGTCATTATGGATAATAGCTAAATTCACTAGACAGTGTAATAAATTAATCACATTATCTAGTTATTATTCATAATATCGTGTCAAAGTTAGCCAAAGTAATAATACGGTTTTTATCTTAAGTTCACCCTTGTTTGATCGAACAACATTTGATATAATATTACTCAATCGAACAACGTTTAAGAAAATCATCGCTTTGTATAATGTCGTTTGACATAATTTTCAGTTCGTCGAATATTTATTTGCTATATCGACGGGTCCTACGTAGACTAGTACAAGTGCAAAAACACAACTTTTCAAGAGAGCGGTTTAAAGGTTCTAAAGCTTGTAACTTTGTCGTAAATCAATAAAAACACTTGAAATTTTAGTATGTTATATTTTAATACTTAAGGAATAAGACTGCATTTTTGGTTTTACTTCTTTTTTTATACTTTGGAAAATAGGTTAACTTGCATTGATGTAGCCTGTTTTCTTTACTACGGTAGAACCTGTAAACTGATACAAGTGGCCACTTATACCAGTATACAGTGTACTTGCTTATACTTAAAATAAAGGAAATCTGAAGGATTTTACTCTTTAAACATAGTATTTCCGTGTAATTGACCAATATGAGGTTATAATATAAAAAATAATATCTACTTTTATCTACTTTTATCGACTTTTTAACACTTATAACAGTTTACTCAGTACTGGAAATCTACTTGCAACAGTTTGCTGTATTATTATTAACTGTGAATATTTAAATTAATGTGGCAAAAAGTTAAATAAAAACATCTAAAATACAAAATAACACTTTATTATTAGATAGTAGCATTCCTAATAATGAAAAATAAAATCATTGGCCTTGCAATCTTAAAAATAATAAAACAAAAAAATGTAATCTTCTTATTTTAAGTAAAAAAAGGGTTTGATTTTTAAAGAGGTTTTCTTACGATAATACCTAATTGTTTTTTTTTATTTTTAAGACTAGCTTGTCTTGAATTTTATGTCATTATTCTTATAAATAGCATTTCCACTATTTTTTTTTAGTTACGTTACGTCAGTTACGTCTGTTCAGTTACGTCCACTAGTTTTTGTACGTTGATGTTTCTAATTTATTTCTCCCTTTGCAGATCCGCTAGAAAAGGTATTTTAAAGAAATTAGTATAACCTTTGTGAAACTCTTTTCGAACTATGTGCTTCTATTAAGTGTATAGTTGTGAACATAACTTGTTAAATGTATAAAAAAGTAACACAACTCCTAAAAACAGGGCAATGAGACCTTAAAGTCTAAATCAGATGATGGAAAATTCATTTCATTTTTACAACTTGTATTAAATGGTGATTTGTGTAGGACACCCTTCATACGAATGCCTCATCACATCACCACACTCGTCATACTTGTTTAAATATGCATATTATACATTTGAAAATATCCTGCTAATATAGTTAACGCGAAAGTTGCATAAGTATGGATTGGATGTTTGTTACTCTTTGACGCTCAAACGATTTAACCAATTTTGAAGAAATTTCGTTTGGACTTAGCTGACAACCTGGATTAAAACCTAGACTTTTTAACCGACTGCGTCAGAGGAGGGCAATGTTTTGCAGTTATAACCGATATTCGTGCGGTCGAAGTTGCGGGCGACCATTAAGTCCTTTATAAGTTTAATTTGAATGTCTTTTGTATTACTATACTTAAGTTTTGATTGAACTTAATTGTTTTTTCAATACTACAACTTTACCAAAATAAACTGGGGTTGCGAATATTGTTATATTGTTTACCTCTGGAATATTTCTACACCTTTAAAAATGATGTACTTGGGTACATAAAAAAAAATTGTCTTGTCAGTTACCAAGTAGCAAAATTTGGTAACTCCTTACGTTAATTGCTGCAAAAAATGTATTGAAAGTAGTATCGATATTTATTTTATTAGTAAATAGATATTATTATTAAAATAATGTAGGTTACGGCAGATAACAATATCAAGAAAATAAAACAAAGTCACATGTGACTTCGTATACTACTACTTTGTATTCCTACTGATGTAAGTGTAAAATTTATTGAAAGAATAAAATAATAATAAAAAAAACAAAAAAACCCGACTGTAAAAAAACAACCAGTAACCAAACAGGGAAAAACAAACTCTATAATTTAGTGTGAAGAGTATGCAGTATACCGTACGTCTACATTATATAATTTATACGTAAAAAATTAATGCAGGCGGCTCAAACAAATCAGTACAATCAGTACAATCTGTATCTTGCATTAGGTGAACATTAATTAAACCCTTTTGTAGAACTATTAGTACTGTCAACTTAGTAATTTGTTCGTTATTTTTAACGCATAAATTTATTAAAAATTGACCTCGTGAGCCCTTAATTGTTGTGAATTCTCACCACTACTTACTCAAAGCAAACAAAACTTGTTAAATATGTAAAAAAGTAACACAACCCCTAAAAACAGGGCACGAAAAGGTTTTAATACAGAAGAATATGTTAGCAGTTAGCGCAGTTATACCAGTGTTAACGTGCTCCTAACTCCGTCGCAGCGCGCATACTGGAGTAAATGGCACTTGCGCGTACGTGACGCGGCGCACGCGACTACCTACACTGGTACAAGTGACTTACATCAGTGTAGACGGTCGTGTGGCCGAAAATCATGTCACTTATGTTAGTTTACAGGTTTGTATCTCTGAAATTACTGAATAAAATAATATAATTTTTACAGGATATAAAGTTAAGGTAATTTTAAGGCTTTTGGTGCAAAAAAACGTATTTTGGTGTTTTGCTGGTTACACCAGTATACGTAGGACCCGTCGATATCAACATTTGCGCTAATGATCAAAAGGTATAATGTTCATTTGATATCCACAATCCTGCCTAAAAAAAAAACCTAACCTAACCTAAATTAGGTGAGGTTAGGTTTTTTTTTTATTTGTTAAAATCTATGTTTATTGAGGTGAAAATATTATCTTATGTTATTTTAATTGTTAAAATAATCTTTCTGATATGTATGCTTAAGGAAAATTGAAATACAAATTTATTCTTAAACGAATATCCACTTGTTTTATCACTTTATCCAATTCTTTGAAGATATTGTGTATAATAGCTAGTTAATGTGATTAATTTTGTGTGAATTATCACTTTATCCAAATTGAGTAGATATTATTCATAATAGCTAGACAGTATACATAATATCTAGATTAATCACTTTGGCTGTAACACATACACCAAAATATCATTTTCTTTTTCCATTTTTGTCTCTCTGTCTGTGTGTTTGTTCCCGCTAATCTCTGAAATGGTGGGACCAATTTTGTAGTCTCTCTCTGAAATGGTGGGACTTTTTTTAGCTGCTGATAGGTAGCTGATGTAATAAGGAGTAACCTTATTACATCAGCTACCTATCAGCAGCTAAAAAAAGTTAGGCTTCTAGAAAAAAAAATATTTAAGAAATTAACGAATTAACGTTTTTGTAAAATTGCAGTACCTACATATAGTACAGTTACAGTATAATACAGCTGATATATGATAAAATTGACTTAAGTTATACGATAATAACAAAAGTTAATAATTCAGCGAGTTAGTTTCGTCTCATAATAAAGTACCAACACGTAAGATTACTTTCATAACCCCAGCTGTTATTTAAAGACTTACCAAGTATTACTATAAATAACAAAGTTATAAGTTGCTACAATTAATAGGCTCTGTTATGAAAATATATTAGAATATGTGGCCTGTACCATATACTCTTAAGAAATACAGTTGTCATAGTGGAAGGGAGATGGAGCACTACACTACACGCAGTAGTATCTCGCTTCGGAAAGGTAACTGTCCTTCTTTCAGAGCTTTAGTTCAGGCACTGACAGGCAAAAGGTTAGCCTTCAGTAAAATAAGTTATAACTATAATATGAGATGACATAGAGTATACATTTGGTAATTGATTCTTATTATTTTAAAAAAAATCGACTACTGCACTAAATTATTTTATCCTTGTATCGCAGGGGGTTTCACACATTTTATTCACATGCACAAAGACACCCAGACTCAGACAGGGATCAAACAGGCGTCATATCATGACGCATGTCGCGTACAGTGGTAATTGTCTTCCGTTGCAGGATATGCCAAACCAGTATCCATTTTTAGTTTGTGTTTCTTTAAATACAAGTACGAATTTTCTACATTCGCTTCGTATTAAACAATAATTTACTGAATTTAAACTTATACTTCCATCACAATATCCTTTGACCGTAACTTAAAATTAACTCTTAAATATCAACAATGCATTCTCAATTACACTAATCACTCAAGCTAATAGAATCGAAACTAAAACCTTGTCACCTAAGTAGCCGTATAAATAAATAAAAAACCCTTTATCAAAGGAGTTCACAAAAGGCTTGGGGCACAAAGAAGTCGGTTCCGTACAAAGAGCGGAGCAATTCATGTATTTATTGATAAAAACTATTGTACAATAGCAAATAGCAATTGTGATTGCATTTTGCGGCAAGCTTAGGTAAGGGTAGAGTTCATTGACAAAGGAATCTGGTGTGGTTATGTTGGTGATGGTTTATTGGACCTGGGACAGCTAGTTCTATCACCACCTTTTAAAGTGAGAATGTTGGAGATCAGTCGTAAGAATCCTGCTTCCACGACTCACTGTGTTCCCTGATTTTCCTTCATTGTTTTATTTCAAGTAACTCATTTAAATAATTTATAATTACTAGAAAACTATACACACATAAATATGTAGGTATATGTTTAACGACGATAAAATTTTCATTCATTTGTTTAAATAAATTCATATTTATAAATAGTAAAAACACAAACAGATTTATTACAATGGTCATTAAATACTTTCATAATGCCTTTAAAACGACAAATGAGCCAAATAATATACTCGTACCATACATTCTACAAGTACCTACCGCCTTAGAAGTTCAAAGAGAAGAAAAAAACACTACATCATTAAAGTTCAATAGTTGACAATCTGTCAACTCAATAGCCTCTTACCTGCAAATGGTTGAAACGTTCGACGTACATTGTAGTGCAATTAAATTGTACTACACTTCCTAGTGCCGTGAGAATTTACTAGTAAGACTCCGTTGTGACTTTAAGCAAATCGATCACAATGAAATTTTTCTTCTCTAGAATATTAATTCTTCGGGTTCTTTGCAATAGCCTGTCATGAATGAAGACTAATTAATTATTATTAGGCATTTGTAAAACGTGGACAATTTCCTTCACTTTTGATGAGGGTTATTAAAAGAGGGATGTTAGCATGATATCGTAATAATCTAAGCTCTATGCGTTTGAGCGAGGTGTTGTTTTGACTGGACTTAGAGCGGCGGAAAATATTTGATATTCCTTTAGTGAAATTTAAAGTATATCCTTTTTTGTTTATTAATAGCGACACCATGTTCAAAAACCCTGCTATTTTAAGAATTATGGTCATAATTTTGCCAAAATTTAGCCTTTGTCATCTCATTATTGACAGACATAGGTAGACAGCTCTTTTGAGTTTCTTTATCTTCGATAGAAACGGTGCCTATGTCATGCAGAACTGCCATTTAATGATACTATTATTTATGATACCCGTAATATGCAATGTACTTTCTGGGGAGACATACTCCTTAAAAATACTTTTTGCACGGAACTTCTTAGTTTCTGATTGGTGTCTAAGTTTATTCTACTTTTCCGAGCCGAGTCTAGACCACTTGAATACTTAGGTAAAGTAACGAAACAATTGAATATAATTTGTAATTAAGACAGCGGTATTCAAATAACTTTATGGAAGTAATAGAAAACTTGAATAATTAGGAATAGGAAAGTTTAGAGCTTAAGTAATTTCAATAATTCTGGTCTTCGTAATAAAGTTTATAATTCGTATTAAAGTTTTTACGAAGATGAGTGTTTAATGTGACCATGATGACCATTGGACCATGAGAATGACCATGCGGGTGCTGTCTATGTGTTTTGTTTGTCGTTAAATAGTGCTAAGTACTACTGTCTTAAAGAAATAGATTTTGATTTTGATTAAAGGCTTGTTGTTTTTATCATGTTCTTACTCAATAGATTAATGCACATACAAAGGAAATCAAATATCACAACTAGGTACATTTTGCGACACACTATAAAATTGTTCCACAACGAAATTACGATAACAATATCAATTACGAATCAATCAAATTACCTACATCTCTTTTAAAAGTCACCTAACCCTTTACAACCCGCCCCCACTTTATTTCTTTAACCTTATAACAAATAGTTGACTAAAATAGTTTAATTTTACATTAGTATAATAATATGTCGAAGAGTACTGTAGTACACGTGCCCTGTAATAAGGAAAATGCAACTATAAAAGCTTTTAAAATGACTTTTATTAACCTTGAAAGGTTTAGTCGTGTACGAATTTTTTATATTGTGCAGACATTTTTCAATGTTACTTAATTAAAATAAATAATATTGTTCTTTATTAATCGTTGGTTACTCTACAAAACTATGATATGATATTGACTGACATGTTATTATAAGTAGTCAATTATCAATAAAGGCTAACCACAGGGTTGCTATTTTATGCTGCTATTTTTGCCTATGCTAGAATGTCACGGTCAGATAAACACTCATATAAAAAGCGTAAAGTAAAAACTAGTGCTATACATTTGATACTCTTAATACATTATACCGGTTACTCAAAATTGGTACGTAAACTCAGTTAAAAATATCAAAAAACGACCCCTTACTCCGGCGCTAGGGCGTTCAATAATCGATCGCGGGATTTTTACTTTTGATCCCGGGATTTAAATTCAGGAACTAACCCGATTCGGTTTTAGCCTTAGCTAACACTGTATTCTTATTTCGAGAGTAGCATTATTATACATTAGGTATTGCAGAAATTTTAAATGTTTTTGTCAGTTTCAATGCTTAGATAAAATAACATTTTTCTAGTCTCTTTTTAAGATCTATGTATATTGCTTGTATGTATATTAAAGACATCGTTACGTGGGTCGTATATTGCATAAGTACATTTATTTGTTTTAAATGTGAATTTCAAACGAATTTTGGCGTCGGTAATTTTAGTATTAAGTCATAAAATATGCAGATGGTTCTCTATTATTTATCGAAGAAAAGTAATACAGAACATGCTGCATGTTTTTACATTCATGCTTATGCATCAATGTGATAACACGATACTACTATTTTCGGAATCCCGGATCCCGGTATCAATTCCCGGAACTGCAATCCCTAATCATAACCCAGTGACTCGTGTCCATTAATTTCGCGCTTTGATCTCAAAACCTTTCCTATAGGAGTGACTTTTGCTTTTTTTTTAATTCCACCCCTCTGTTTTTTCGTTAAAAGCTACATTAAGTCAGATGTTTACATCAAATTTAATGGAATAAAGTAATAGATAATGACTTTTTAGGGTCAATAACGAATTAAAGAGTAAATATTTCGTTTAACGGACACAGTTCCCTATAGAAAAATAAATTTTCGCAAGTTTCTGTTTTCAATAAGGTTTTTTTTTGTTTTAAGTTTGGTTGTTTATAATAATATTGCGTCTTCTCTTAGAACATTTAGAAAGCAAACAACTGGGCAATATTTAGTAAAATATTGCGATATAGTCAAAATCAAAGTCAAAAGGTTTTTTATTCAAGCAGGCCTTCTCAGGCACTTTCAGAAAGTCACTGACCCTTGTTGCGCTTAGACTCTTGACAAACTGATGTGTGTGTGGCATACATACCAGTAACGTAATTTGTCATGTATCTTACATCTTCTGTATGGTAAGTTGTCTCACTTTGAACCAGGTAAATTTCAAAGTCCCATATTGGGCTGGATTTTCAATCAATGCCTTCAATTTTTTGTGTATAGTTAGCATATTTATTTAGCTTCAATTTTGTAAAACATTAATTTCTCATATTCTTTTTAGTTTCGGCGTAAAACAGGTTTTTCTGAAAAAATATTTTTGGTTCAATGAGTACTACCGGTGGTACACATTTAACCAGGGTGTGGTCCACATTGAGCCACCTTATTAACTATGTTTTATTGATCAATTTATAAGGCAAATACTTTGTAATAATAAAAATTAGTCTTATATTTATTAAAATCACTTAAAATCTTATGATCCTTTAATTGGATAATTAGCCAAATCGGGTTCCAAAGTCATCTGGAGTTTCATGGCACCTGATCTGTGCAGCTTAATACTTAGGCTTGACCTCAAGCATGTTGGCAGTCGAATACCGCCCTCTTTTTCTTATCGTTACTTTGTTTCACACCATTTTATAACAAATTAAAACAATTGTAGAAAAAAAAATCATTTAACGACTTGGATGTACACAATAAACCATGGTTCAATGTGTAATACCCTCAGGTGGTTCACTGTGAGACACACCAGGTTTTGATAACTAATCTTAAAATATACCGGCATACCAATCACTTAAAAACTCGAATTGTAGCGCTTTTAATTGCTAAATAACCGTAGAATACAGTGTACATATAAATAAATTGATATTATTTAAATGAAAAAAGCTAAAAACGAATGAAATAGAAAAAAAAATTTACTTTTTGAGTCAATTTGCTTTCAAATGCTCCTCACACAACCAATTGGCACGCGATCGCCACGCAAATTAGTGGGCAGTAACGGATCGTAAATACCTCTCTTTCACTCATATTAGCGCGGTTTAGCAACGTGGCGTTTTCGAGATTCGCCGGTGGTTCAATGTAGCTGCCTGGTTCACTGTGAGACACCCGACCCTATATGTATTGCTATAAGTGTACCCAATAAGTAAAAGGAAAAATAACTACTTAGTGCAATAATACAACAATAATATATATCTCAAATTTTATTCGTGTAGGTACCATTTTTCGACAACGACTCAGAAAAACTTTTAGTAACAGTTATTCTTCATCGTCTACGTCTATTACGTATCCAACATTCTCCTACAACAAAACCCTTTCCTCTTCTTTCTTTCTACAAAACAACCACTAACTCCAACTTCAAAGCAGCCTTAACTCGCGCTCTAAACAATATTACGTCGCTAAGTTGGACGGGCAAGATGGATGGCGTCTTATCTGCAAGCGCCGCGCCTCCCTCATCAATCCTGCCATGTGTTGCGTTTATTATATCATCTATAAGTCTATTGTGTGAAGCGATCACTTTGACTTGGTTACTTAAGGCTAATTCCTTTAAAAGCTAAATTAAATTGGTACTGACTGTTGGGTTACTTATTGAAATTTTTATAACCAGTCTTGCTATGGGAACTGGGTAGCACAATAAATGGTTTGTTGGTCTGAAAGATTCTGTCATTCACAGATTCACAGTTGTAGCCAACTGTAAATCTGTGAAGATATTTTTATTGTATTTATATTTAGTATTTTAAAATTTGGCTCGAAAATAACTAGTTGGTAGAAGACTTAATTTTTCATAAAATATTATCAACAATAATGTTCTGAGTACGGGTACCTACAACATAAAGAGATCATTGTATTACGTTTTCATTTCGCTTTCCTTCAATTTCTAGTTACAGTTCACGTATAAAACCTTTTTGAATGAATATATTTTGTACAAAAATAAAAATGAAGAAGCACTTTTATAGAGTTCCATTAAAGAGATTACAAGATATGATGTCTTCAGACATGAATCAAGTTCTTTCACTTAAACTAGACGGATTTCAAGTAACATCTGGGAAAAATAAACCGAATTGAATATATTTTAAAAATAAATCTCTTCATCTGCTTCTAAGATTTATGTACCTAGTTTTTTAGTAGTCGTAATACTTTAAGAGCTTGAATTTCTGGCTATCAACTTATCAATAAAATATTTGTATGAATAAAACTTGACTTCACTTTGACCATCAAAATGAAAGTGATCCTCAAAAGACAGTAGTATCTCAAACTGCCCACGCCTTTGTATTCGACAAATACGCCACACATAACATACCCAAAAAAAAAACTTTTGTCGCCAACATTCACATTCACAAAAACGTATTGTAGTTTTAATGAACTTAAAAATCTACAATACTCGCGAAAAATGAGATCAACAGCTACAAACCAAAAATATTTACCAAATCAACCTCCAGCTGATGAACAAAAAACAAACGAACAAGAACTTTATACCGTACGTTATAAGGATTACACAAACAAAGATGAACAGCAAAATAACGTGGCATCCAATCTATACCTGTCCCGCAAACTTATCGCCAAACACACAATAGGCGAAGAAATACAATGGAATCGATATTCCATTCATTACCGTAGCTAAAAACATGAATGAACCATTGAACGAGAGAATTTATGAATGAAGTGGACAAGTGTACCCCATAGTGACTTCTGTCAGACGAACAGGCGTCAGTATTGTTAAACAATTTAAAAGCAATGTTCTGAGAAGAGCGGCCATCTTGGATGCACGGACAATACGCAGGTGGTCATTAAATAACTTTTCTAAGTTCATTTCCGCTGTGATTGCGTTTTAAATGAAGTGCCCATTGAATTTATGCATTGGAAATAAATTAACGGTTTCTGTCCGGTTGTTATAGATTCTTTAATGTTTGTTAGACTGTGAATAAGCTTAACTAAGATAGGAAACTTACCTTGTCATTTCACTTAGTTCAAAAGCCTTTGGCATAAACCATTTTTATCTAAATTGTTAGACTTAACAATTTAGTTAAAAATGGTTTACGCATGTTTAACTACTGTTACCATAAGCATAGAAAAATGTATGTTGAGAAACCATTTTTATCTAAATAAAGTAAGAAAATGCGATACACCAAAGAGAATATTTTTTGTATCGAACGGTGAATTCTAATCAAACCAACCGCCGAAACTTCTACATAAATCTATTTCCAAATGCAATTACTAATGCAGAAGTAATACGAATTAAAATCAATGCTGGCTATCAATAGACAATTACGTCAAAACATCCTATTATGAGACCCCATTCATCTGATAACAGTTAATTTGCCATATTTTCCATTGTATAATTTTTCACGAATTATCATTACCGTGTCTAAAACCACCTGGTGTAGTTTGACATGCACACAATTCATCGTAACCCCGGTTACATTCGATAATAACCCTTTATATCTATCTGATTTGTAGGGGAGTCAACCACTAAACTAAAAATAGAAAAAACACCTCTATTTTTAATAACATAAGGGTCAAAGCTCTGTGGAAAATTTTGCACGATCAGATACACAGTATCCAAGTGATGTTTGCTCAAACATTGTTATTTTCGTCCTATTGTTTGGTCTGACGCGATTTCGTGATCGAATTCAGTGCCGTCAGATTTTACAACAAAAGAAAAAAATGTGCGTTGCAAAAAATATTTGCTGACGATACCGAATGCCTGTATGTTTTAGATGTATTTTTTTTCACAGCCTTAGGTAATGCTGCATCCTTTCGCTTCTTGAGATCAGATTTGTTTGTTCTTGTTGTTTTGCAAAAGACAATGTTGAAGGAAGCAGCCGTCGCTTGTTTAATTTTGGTCGTCTGAACTTTGCAGCGACTTTCCCAAATTGAATTACATCTTGCCAATTTGATGTCACGATTAATGTACTTGTCTGAGCCACTTACTCAGCTTGATTAACGAGGCTCAAAGTGACAGTACAAAAGGCAGGCCATTAAAATCAAAATTCTGTTAGATATACTTTGTTTCTGATGTATAAAAACAGATCTAAACTTTATGACCCAAAACGACCTATCAAAATATTAAATAAGCCTATCTAATTCTAAAACGACCTATCTAATTATTAAATTACTTTAATTCAAAAGCCAATTTATTTCTTACTTTTTTATGGCTTGCATTCAATATAAATATATTCTCCTTAAGTAGTAGGTATACCGTTACTTCCATTCAACACTACAACTTATATCGTTATTTTCCCTCCTAGAGTGCGTATTCAAACTACTGAAGCCCTTGAAGAGTTCCCTCGTTCAAGAGTAGGGTCTACCGTTGTTTCCTACTTGCTAACCATTGTTGGCTCTTATTTGCAAGGGAAATCTTACAATTACCTACTCTTCATGGATATTTTTGTCTTGACTAGGTAGAACTCAAAGAGTGAAGTTGATTTATGACCGTAACCAACTTGTTTAAGACTGAAATATAAAATTTTGACTAGCGGTTGGTACCTAAAGTAGTGTTGGGATATTTCAAAATCTCAAATTTGTCAGTCCAAAATAATACATTCCCGTCAAATGTAGTACCATATTTACTCACATCGAAAAATCCCATCCAAAACCACTTATGCGGACAAAAGAAAATGTTACTTCACAAATTAATACTGACATGATAATAACATGAATTGGTTCACAATTATAATGCTACGGAATATTAGGGTTCTTTTAATATTTCATAAACTAGTTTGGCCAGTGTACAGGGGGCGGGGCTTCACTTATCCCACCCCTTCTTGGGTTTCTTTTTGATAGGGTTTGCGCGGATCACGCGTGCACCATAAGGATTCAATTATGGGGTATTCATATTTAATTAATATGGTGTACTGTATGCGAGCGAATGGTTTTGATACTTGGAGACTGATTTTGTGCTCTGAGATTTAGTTAAGAAACTTAAAACACGTGTTAATGCAGATCATCTATACATGGGTAGAGCATAAATGAAAATATTGAAAATAATTAAAAAACAAAAAAACAACTATGGAGATAACATTGTGACACAAACCGTAGTAGGTACCTAAACATGTGGTTTGGGTTTTACATTTACATTATATTTGTAACCATAATAGGTATACAAAATTAAGCCCACCAACGTGTAAGATAAAAAATATATCTACGATAAACAAATCTAAAATTAACTCAAACTATAATATGATATAAAATTTATTTAACTCGAACTTAATAATGTTTTTAATATTGAACGTGGTGAAAGCATGTTACATTCCAAAGAATAACAGTAATGCTGCTCCATTATAAAACCTGCATTATTTATTAGCAAAAAATCAAAATACACACATCTCACACACGCATACAAAACAGTAACCAAATTGGATTTAATGAGACAGATATTAGGGATGTTACGTGCCATACAAAATTATTCATAGCTACTAAAATGCTCCATTCATTTTTTTTGCTCTCAACTAACACTGGGGTTGACGGCTCACCGACAAAGGGGTGGGCCGGGCCAAATAATTGCCAAAACGCTTCGAGAACCATTGTGTTTATTTACAATAGGGTGCACTAAGTGGGGGTAGTTTTTGTAATTGTTACTTTTAGGAGAGTCGCACCCCATATTCAGTAGTGAACTGGAGTTCGAAGCGAAAGCTACACCAACATGTCTCGGTCGTTCTTAGTCGATACTTTGATAAGTGATACGAAGGATTGCAAGAAAAATGAACTGTCTAGTGAACCTATACACCCTTACGCGTTGATCGGTCACCACTTGGATCCGCGTCCAAAGTTTCTGCCGTACCCTTACCCGGGGAACTTGAACAACCTTCTGAACATCGGGCTTCATCAGCAACGCTCACCGGATTTGTTCAGACCGTTTTTGGAACATCTTAACTTTCGGTACCCTCTTCTTCATCAAATGCCGCGCCAAGATTATTATGAAGCCCAAACCGAAGCTAAGCCATTTGAAGGGTACCTGAAAACTGAAGAGCAAGAGCCTGTTAACTTTGTTAGCAGGAGGAAGAAGTCTGTGTCTCCATACCTGCACCATCCTTATAAAACAACAATTTCGCCGTCGAAGAGTCAAGGTCAGCGGTCACCGTCGCTGTCTAGTGAAAGCCGAAATGGAACACCCAGCCCTCCTCTAGGCCACCCAGAGGAATTATTGCCTGGATATTCCAACGACCTTAAGCGTGTGCCACTAAAAGAAGATTCCAGCAAAAGAATAAGAACAGCCTTCACTGGCACTCAACTACTGGAGTTAGAAAGAGAGTTTACAATGAACATGTATCTATCAAGACTAAGGAGAATAGAGATCGCCTCAAGATTGAAGTTATCGGAGAAGCAAGTCAAGATCTGGTTCCAGAACCGACGTGTTAAGTTGAAGAAGGAAGAGTCGCCGATGTCGGAATCTCGCTCTAAGAAGTGCTGCTGCTCTAAGAGCTCATGCTCATCAAAGAACCAGGAATCGTGTGACCAGGAACAAATCGACGTGGTCAGTGACAACGACACTAGTTATGAAGCTCAAAACCTTTCCCAATACCCTTGAGAAGTGACGTCATAAGTTACAATGAACTGTAATGGACTGTGAAAGCTGAAATCAAATCCACGAATGATCTCAGTGGTAATCGATAGATTTTATGATTGTTAATTTATTGAGCGTGTGCGTGAATAAGTGCCAATTGATTAAAGTAGGTTGTGATCTTAAATTACTGTACTTGGAATAGAAAAATCTGCTGTATTTTTAACATTTTGCATCGCTTGTAGTAGTTTTAACGCAGCTAAACGTTTAAATGATATTTGTTTATATTACTCCTTATTAAATTTCTGCATAAAGTATTTTTAAAAATTGTAATAATTTACTCAATTCATATTATTACTAAACATAGTATTCCAAGCATAAAGATTTCCAATGTATTTCATTCATATGTATTAAGTAAAATTGTGATAGAATTAAATCTATTACACTGATTTATAAAATAGTACGTAATATTACTCTGACTACGGTTAACCTAACTTATGTTTAAGTAAGCTTGTAAGATATTTGTATATTGTTGACTTTGTAAATAATAATTTATGGAACAAGATTTGGTAGAACAAAAAATATATTTTGGTAAACATTTACACCTTGTGATGGTATAATAAAATTGTACGAATTGATATTCTTTTGTTTCCTTTTTTTAATTAGTACCTAAGGATAAAGCTTACTAATTAACGCTTTTATCCAAAGAAACATTTTGCTTTTCCCTTGAGAGAAATATACTAATTACATTGACATTTATACAGCAAAATGGTAGCTACAGTTGTCCTAATAAAATTGCTCAATTTTATCACCTTTGGGACTAATAAAACAAATGATTGAGACTAACAAAGTACCTCTCATTAAATATCGAACCTTCCTTATTTTTGACCGGTTGATATGAAGTTTTGATATTCATACCAGTTAGTAGTTTCATAGAATTTACTAACTACATCTTGGTATACATTCATTCATTTTCATGCTCAAAGACGGAATAAACCTCTCAAAAAGTCTTTCCCTAAGGCAAAGGTTTATAAGCGCCTGTAGACATTAAAATTGACTAAATTCAATGTCCTCAGGTGTCATAACACTACCTCTTTCAACGTATCTGTAGGAACTTTCATCAATTGAGTATTCCTGCACAATATTGGCAATACTTAAATAATATACGAGGCGGGACAAAGCATGCGAGCGCAAGGATTAACTCTAAACCTGAGCTGAGCAGGCGTTTTATGAATACCGATGCTTTGCTAGTTAAATTATATGCTTTACGACTTTCCTATACACTTCACTCATGAAGCATGTAGAAAGAGGATTTAGTTGACAAAGACTGCGACATTGTGACACACGTCGTACTTTATAATATTTTTACAGTTCAATGTGTATTAAGACTGGAATAAGCTATTTTTGGTTATTGCCCACGACTTCGATCTCACGAATGTGGGTTGACATTACCTCCTTTAACGCAGTCGGTTCAAAGTGGCCTATGTTGTTAATCCAGGATGTTAGCTATGTTCGTACCAAATTTTATAAACATTAATTCAGTTGTTTGAGCGTGAAAGAGTAACTAACATCCATCCCTTCATACTTACAAACTTGTAGGATGTTTTCTGTAATAAATTATAATATGTGTCCGTTATAATTAAAGGTATTTTTTAAAGGTAATCAGGTCAGTAACTGCCGAGTTGTCTGTTACAAAAACAATTGTGAATGTGTAAGTGAAAGTTTGTGCAAATTTAAGCAATAATTTATTGAGTAGGAGTTATTTTAACTCAATTAGTTGAACTTATAAGCAATCAGCTAGACACGTGTAATATATTACCATAACAAGTATTACGTGAATCAAACGATAAATTACGTAACATTATTATAGACATGTTTAATTCAAACTAACAATTAATTAGTATAAAACGGTAATGTAGTTGTATTGTGTGGTATAATCAGTTTATTTTCAAGTGTTATGTTTTGTTGGACCATAGCCGGACCCATTCCGTAGGCCTAGGCTATATTTAGTAGTCACGTTATTAAGTTTAAAATTATCTCCTCTAACATACTCAGCATTGCAGTCCAAATACTATTCGCTGCAAAGAATCCACGAGTAAATTCTATACCAATATAGAGGGTTAATGTGACATCAGCACAAAGACATGGTGATTTCATTAAAGCCAGGAATTTTAACAGGCCCCCGGAATTCTGGGACACATTTATGACAGACCTCTAATAATGCAAGCACGCAATCGGACCCCGTGACAGGAATCTCATACGCCCGCTATATGTGTGCGGATTTTTAATTAATTTTATTATGATATGATGGAGGGATTTTTTTTATTTTCGTATGTTGATTTTTTATTTTGATTTAGACTTAAAGTTGTGTTGATGAATATTGTGCTAAATGAATTAAAAGATTGCGGAGAAAAAGTCAGTATTCATAGATATCATACCTACTGGTATATTTTCTTACTGTCAATCGACATTAAAATGGGTTGTGAATAAAAATAGGCCTAACTAACTTTGAAAATTAGTCTCTCTAAATGTTAATACGAATCACAATCTAAGTCTTCCAACTAATTATCCTATGTATAACAAAACTGAACAAGCACATTCAATAATGACACCACCCCGTAGTTAACAGCTACTACTACTATAAAAGAAAACAAATAAAATATCAGTACTTTACCAACAACCACATTTACACCAAAACCTCATTTTAATATAAAACAATTAACGAAAACGCTTTGCTAAAGTAACGTCAGCCACAATCACATTAATTGTGTGAAAAATGCGTGTTACTGATACATTTTAAATAAAGTGTTTGTTGATGTTCGTGGCTTCCAATAAATGCTATGCTTGTTTAACTAAATGCTGTTTTTGTTAATTTAAAGTTTAATGAGCTGTTGATATTAAGTATACTTTTAGGAACTTATAAAAGGTATGTATTTTGTTTTAGTAATCAATATCCTTAAAATGTATACTTTAGTGTATTAGGTACTTTAATTAAAACAGATACAGATCTCACATATCGATTATTTTAAGAATAGACAGGATAGAAAGATATTTTTATCGCTAGAAAAGTCATAAAAACTCTATTGAGATAATATGACCAACTTTTGATTATAAAGGGAAAGTATAGTATCACAGTTTTTTATGCTGTGATAGTATTATAGATAATTTGTTACCCAAAAACATGTGACAGCTGGTTAAGTGATGTATCGATACCATAGCAGAAGACTTTTTTATTTTATTAAAATTTAAGGCAAATATCAGACTCCCCTGATAACTAATTTATTTCAGAGTAGATACACTCAATATAAAGATCATATTTTGAAACTACGTTTCATATAGTGAACCCTGAAAGTGGAAACTGTTGTATTTTCAAAGACCCAGAACACATCTGTAGAACTTGAGTGCCCTTCGGTTCCCGCATCGGAAAGATATTTGTATTACTAACAGTTATTCTTCTACGAGTCAATATTTTATATTTACACGTTTATAATGTTAGAAGCTTTTTAAAATAATCGATTTTTACGTATTTATTCAGACTCAAGACAAATTATAAATACTTACTAACTATTTAGATGGAAAAGAAAAAAAAACGATCATAATTATTATTTTCCTCTCATACTGTTAATGAGATAGTTCAAAGGAGATAGTAGGTATGGGATGCCACTATTATATTTTTAAGATTTATTTATCTTCAAGAAAATTGTTCAGTTTCGCAGAAGCAATATTATCACGCTACACACTTTGTATAAACATTATAGAGTTCTCGATTAAAATATAATTGCGATTAATCGATTCCCCGTAATAGTTTTGGCGGCCATATTGTTAAAGTTCCCGCCAAGAATGTCACTCACAGTGTCAAGGGTTTGTTGCCGAAACAAATAAGTACATTCCAAATACAAACTTTGATTAGGTTTGATTGGAAATTGTGCGTTCGGAATTCAACGGTATTTTGAATTCTATTACCTAGAGATTATTTACTCCAATTAGCGACAAGGATCTTTTTACATGTGGTTGAAATTGAAACTAATGTCGTCATAAAATTATGAAAAACTGTCACTTTTGACAAATAGCACAGCAGAGTCTGTCAAAAGTGATAGTTTTTCATATATGACGGCATTGGTTCCGGCTTATTGATTGTTGTTTGTTCTTATGAATATGCACACCAGCGCTCTCATGTTACTGTAATATTACACATACCTATTACCTAAAGATCCTTGTAACCCTATATCGATTTGTATTATTTTCAAATAGAGCTTCAAGGAAGAAAAAGGTATCTAAAGTTTTCAACTTAAATACGTAAATTTTGTATTGATTCGAGCATGTTTGACGGTTCATGTAGCTGGTTTGAAAGGTCTATCAAACATTTACAATTTGGAATTGAATTTAAACATCAATTTTCTTATTAGGATTGGTATACATTTCTTATTAAACCAATTGGCGTGAATCTAACTTTAATAAAAAACAAAAAATGAATTGTTTTTTTTTCTAATATTAACTAATTATTTTAATAATATATAATTTCAAAATAGATTTGTAGGCCGTCCATGTCTGTTCTTCCATAGAGCAGGGGTGGATGGCCCTTGGTAGATGTCTCATCAAATTTTAGACTAAAGTTCTCAACAAGGCCTCTGCATGTCGGACCTGTGTCCCCGTGTAATCCTTTAAAAAGGACCGGGTTTCTTCCCTTGAATTAAAATAATATAATACATACTACAAATAATAATATTCATACTTCTATTTCTATTGAAAATAACTTCGTCTAGGGAACAAAACAATTAATCAAGCCAGTCTGAAGTCATGGTCGCAACTTTACCAACTCGGCGTGATATTACTAGGAGCACAGAAATAACCAAGAGCTCTATCTTTGTTCTATTGTCAGCAGGTCGTATTAGAATGGATGAAAACAGAAGTGCTTCTTAAGACGTAGATGATACCTATTACAATTCCTCTTTGATTCATGGGATAACTTCAAGAGAAGAAACCCGGTACTTTTAAAGGTTTACACCGGTCCAACATGCAGAGGCCTTGTTGAGAACTTACTGTAATCTAAAATGTGATGGGGCACCTACTAATGCAATTATTATTTTTTTACACTACTGGGCAAAGGCCTGCCCCAATTATGAGTGAGAAAATTTATAACGGTAGAAGGTGTCATGGATTTTGAGAAGTTTCATCATTTTTCGTCGTCGCAATTGCTTTAATAAATAAGCTGTCTTAATTTCAGAAACAGTAGGTAAATGGTACCTGGTGTTTCCGGATTTACCTGAATATGTTATTTGGAGACTGGAAGTCTGACTTCGACAAAATATTTAACAAGCTCTTTAACAGCTCCATAATACTTAATTTATGTATTATTTTACATCAATCCTGTCAAATTAAAAACTCTCACAAAGTCTTGAGTGTCTTCTGTTCTTCAATATACAGACAAGTTATTTATACAAGTTATTTACCAAAAATACCTTTTGACTAATATATAATTAATATTTTGAAGTGCAAGTCCTGAAGTCCAGATATAAAATTTCTCTTTCCATTTCGTGTAAACAAGGTTCTACTAAATTAAATGCACTTTCCAATATTTCCCATAACTTTGTAATATCACTTTAACTCTTCTAAATTCGGGGTCGCAGTTGTGTATTGAAAAGCTCTTTGTCTGGAATCAAGAGACAAAATATCTGGAGTAGGTCTACTCGACGCAAAACTAAATTTTCTTGTAGTTGAGAAGATACTGCAAGTTTCATTTTGCTAGGTACCAAAACTTGTTTCATTTTTACTCCATCTAACTTTAATGGAATTAGAAAATTTAAAACAATTGCGGAATTTAATCTACCACCATTTATTATTAATTTGTTGCTAATAGTACAAAGATTTTGTGTAATTATTAAATAATATGCCAAATAAAGTACACTTTAGAATATTAAATGGCAAACAGAAATTTGAATCAAACAGATTCACTTTCCCTTATTCGTCTAGCCTGTGGTTCTTCAAAAACTTAGTAGTATAAGTATCGATCACTAAACCTTCTGATTTATCTGCAAAATGGCCGCCGTCTATAAATCACTGGCTTTCCTGAGTGAGCGGTGCTTGCCCATTTATTAGAATATTTAATTGGTTCCAAGTATTATGAATGTGTTTGTAAGGTGTCTCGGTATTAGTTCCCAAAGTTATTGGACTTCTGTTATTTATCTTATTTGTGTTGTGTTTTGGCTTTGTCTGCTATGGAAATACAATTTGAAAAATTTTTTTTAGTGTTTGGTCGATCTTCAAATAGTATAGTGCGTTTCAAGTTTTCTTTGCCCCACAGATTAGCACACATCTAAAAAATTAACAAAAATCATTTTTGTAAATCTTACTATAAATCGAATCTAATCAGTAATTCAATCTCCTTCAATATAATCTCCCTTTTATTTGTAAGACGTTGACAAATTAATTTATACTTTAGTCTTTCAAAATCTCGCAATTTTTCCGCCATTGTAGACGACGCTACGAGAACTCTATTCGATTTTTATTCTATTATTATAATAATAGTACCCTAAAATGCTGCGCAACGTGCTTAATAAATCTCCCACGTAGGGATTCCGCCTAATATTTGTCCAACGACCATCATCCATCTAAAATCAAATAATGTAATTATTTGCCAAAAGCATTTATTATCTACGGAGGGACGCGTTGCCGCGTGGCAGCCATAGAACTCAGCTTGAACCCTACTGCGGTTCACAAACTTATTTCTATTATAATTTGAACCTTAACGCAACGCAATAAAGAACTCTTATTGGAAATGTCTGATTTAAAAAGTTCATAACTATTCTTGTTGGTCATGACACTCATAATACACAACAATATAAACCCTTTCTGTTATATTCGAAACAGAAACTTTACAGCTACAGGAATAAGGCCGATTATCCTTTGTTTATATTTTTAGAAACGGCAAACAAAAGTTTGTTGCCATAGAGTTCGCCACGCGCGGTCTTTTCATTGGTATCTATTTGAATTTCGAACTCCAAATTCGGAATTTGTTTTTCATCAGCCGGTTCTCGTTTACGATTGGGCTGTCATCAAGTGCGTTCCTTGTTGTCGATTTGATTTATTTGTATATGTGATTTTTGGTCAGCAATTAGGGTGGGAAATTGGTTATTTGCGGATGGTATACGTCAGTATCATTAAACGTGGTTTACTTGTCACGGGTTAAATGTTATTTAATAAATTTAACGTTCAATTAATTCCGCTTGCATACTAGATTTGAATAAAATGTGTAGGATGCTACAAGCATTTTGTTTATTCATGTTTCGAAATTTAAAATTCCAAACGAAAACAAGAATGGAAATACTTTATGAAAAACTTAATTTAAAAGAGGTTTTATTCTTTGCAGAGCTGACTGATTTGCATAGTGGCGGAATGACAGAGTACCTAATCTTGAAAGTCATGATTGAGTCTATAACGGAGCCTGTTCTAGGTTGAAACATAGACTGAGATTAATCGGAATCTTAAACGATTTTTTGCTAGTCTGGAGATTTTATTTTGTAAATGCCCCTTTATCTTCAATGGTTGCAATAAAGACAGAACGACAATGATGATACGATTTGTCTGCTTGAATAAAGATGCAGTTGTACAAAATTAGTATTGCGTATAAACTCAGTGGCGACGACATCTTTTTTGTTGAAAAAAATATTTGCTGCAGCTTGTTAAAATCAATATCTATTTTCGTACTCATTTGTACGTAAAAAAAAAAAACTAAATCACTATATCAATTCAAAAAGTGTTTTTTTTATATAATTAACGTAAGTACCTAACTAACTTCCACAATCGTAACTAAATATAACGAATTATTCGTACATTTTATTCTATCAACAATGACATACGAACATATTATTATTTGCATGTCATTCGATACGCTCCGGTCTTCAATAAATCCCATCACGCTGACAACCGTATGTTTTGATAATAGGTCACAAAATTTCGAGGATAGCCCCTTTCATTTATACTTGCTATTGTATTTTGAACTTTAAGTCCATATCTTAAGGTGGAATTTCCTATGTTATTATTGCGTAATTATTTTTATTTCTTTCTTAATACTGGTAATGTATTTTGAACTTTGAGTAGAAAAGTTAAGATAGAATTTTGCGTATTTGTTTTTACTTATTTTTACTGGTATACTAACGTTTTGTCTTGTATTAAGCCAATATAAACTCTTTTTATTAAAATTAGGAATTTTGTAAGAAAAGAATAAGCATTGCAGCGAGACTCTTCACTTTATCTAATAGTATATCTAAAAGGAACTTTAGATGTGATAAAATATTAAAACTCTATGCACTAGCACCCTAATACAAAACAGAAAACTGGTAAACATCTGCCACTCAATATTAGTTTTAACATAAACGCATTACAATTTCCGTCACCGCTGCAATTTCAAATAAAAAGCAATTTCATTACCGATATTAATATGAGAAAAATATCAATTTTACGGTACATTGACTTATCCATTTTGGCTCACCACCTGACCACTAAGGTCCTGCAATAATCTATAACGCAAAACTAAACACAGTCTAAAATTAAACTACCTCCTTTAAGAATCAATCTATTGCAGATTTAGTTCCTTAGTTTATTTTATTGCGGAAGTGACAAAATCAACGCTTTAGTAAAAAGCACTAGAAATCTTTAGTTTTAAAAACAGGACAAAGACAGAACCGCCGTGTTTTGTCTTTTTAAGCAGTTCCAGTTTCAAATATTAAAAGAATATGATTATTTTCTTTTTCTATATTGTATCTGGCTAACGCATACCAGAGTTTCTCAATTAACTATGTATACTAAGAAGATCGTTTATCTTCTGTTTATTGCTTGCTCTCACTGTAATATGCGGCAATTAACTTCCGCGTTACCTAAGTGCTTGCTTAACGACCATCTAAGGTATTCTTAAGGTATAAACGTCCTTCGGATAAACTAATAAAAGTAAAAAATATTTTTCTGATGATTTTTTTTTTTATGTTAATTGTTTATGATTTGAAGCAGCTTTTATTTACAACACTAATCTATAGTAGCATATTTGCATTTAAACTATTAAAATAGGCATCTGAAAAGATTGATGCAACAAGTCGAATTATTCAGCTTTCAATGGCCAACTAGAAATGTAGAGAGAAAATTACTATCAAACTTCGATCCCTTTTTTGTATGAGAACAAACCCTCAAAAACAATTATAAGCCTAACATTCTATCATTCCCAAACCATCCGGTAGTCACACAATAAACGTCACCGCATTAGATACTTAAACGTTTATCGATATTATAAACGACATTTATCGATTATCTGTAACATACTAACCCTCAATAAGCTACGTAACAACCCACAAACAATGATCACCAATTCGTCACGACTTGACATAAATTAACCATTATTTCACACTACATCCAAGGCCCATACACTCCATCAAAATGGCCGCCTTGAATCGAGTGGCTCTCATGAATGAATCTCTCACAATATGTGATTCGTCATACACTCTCATACAATTGTATGAATATTGTTCTATTGTAAGTGCTTGTCTTTTGTTGCACCTTGTATCGGAACTCTGAAGTGTGCAAGATTGAGAAATTGCGCGTAAAATGTAAGAGGGTTGAATTCAATGGTATTCACAGGAATACGTAAGTGTGCTGTGCAATTTTATGGCGAGTTATCTTTTAGTGACAAATTCAAGTAGGTACATGACTTTTGTTTATGGACATCTGTCTCAGACCAGCCGGTCAATAGCCCATTCTAACCAGATATGTCACTTAATAAAATGACATTTGATAACGACTGTTAAAACGTCTGTATAACGGTTACAAATTCTGGGATGTCCGGTTTAGAGATTTACTCTAGTCAGAAGATAAATATTCCGGTGTCGGCGATTCCTGTTATAAATATAGGTACCTACTACAATACAAATTTATGATACTATAGACAAACTAACTGACTAACTCGTCTCCAGGTGACATTAATACATGACATAGTTACAGTTAATACTTTTAAATCTAACAAGAAACCGAAAAATGATAAGAATGTAGATAGGTAGGTAAAGGAAAGGTGAAAAAACTCCAAAAAATGTGGAACGCTTCACGATTTTGCGTGTCATCCTTGCGCAGGGGCCATGCTAATCTTCTCTGTATCGTTCCAATTTTAGTATATGTACTGCCGAAGCAAGTACAATTGCTATTGTCGCTATAGCGGTATCAATGCTGGGACGCGTGAAAACTTTTATTGCGCGATTCAGGATTTGGAGGGGTGCCAAAAGCTGCGAGGGGTCGCCATTCAACTGGGAAGTGTACCTACAGACTCTAAAATGCATCTCGCTTACTGTGCTATATTCTTTGCCCACGGAATATCTTTTTGCATGTATGTAATCGAAAATTCTATGTTTAATAGTAGAATGTGTGACAGAAACTATTCTAAACAAAAAATATCTACATTTAAAACTAAATGTTTTGGGGTTAATTTTTTTAATGTTTCACCTACTATTAACGATCAAAACTACAAAAAAAAGTGTTGAAACATGCCCACGATTGGACACGTCACAAATTACTTAATTAAAAAACTTCTCATAGAAAATACCACATGAGTTTTATGGTTGACTTCATTCACCTGCCGAGCGGTCACCGTGAAATTATAGCAACCCCATATCATATAGCCGTATGGGACACTGTTGTAATATCCAATAAAAGGCCCTTTTATGAAGCAACGATTACGCTAATGGAAAACTGTTTGTTTTTTAATGCTAACGGCAAAAACGAATTGAGTGGTAAACGTTTAAAAATAAAACACTCTTTACTTCTTTGTTTCGATCGCGATGTAGCAAAAAGGTTTTTATCAAATTACTTGGATTGAGTTAGTTTGTTTAAAGACTTATATTTTGTGATTTTAAAAGTACGTAGTGTGAATTATAGGAATTTATATCGGAAAAGCTTCAATATAAGAATAGAGAAACTATATGTCAAATATACGAGTATTAAATTATTTACGAAAAAAAAGACGTATGTTGTGAGTAAATCGCGGTAGTCTTAAAGTATAAACTTAGTCGTATAAAAATAATTGACTACATGATTAGTTAAAAATTAACCATGTAGCATTTGATTATAGTTCATAATACATCTAAATTATGCAAAACTCACTAATCAAAGAAACAAAATAAATATTTAAGTAATACTTTCAATTGTTTCGGCCACGTGATCCAGATTATTTTTTATCTGTTGATGACGTTTCCTTCGGGCTATGATTAGTCAAAAGTTCAACCACTATCTCATAAAGATGAAAACTCTTTTCTACAATTGTGCAAACGAGATGGCGCGCTATACAATGAAGAGCGGTGTCTCTCTTCCACAGCATAATTTAAAGGGTAGTTTTAGAACCCTATGTCATAATTATAAATATACATTTTAATATGTGTATGTTGTCCGTATTACAGTGTTTTAGTTCAGACACGTGCCGGTCTTGTGTGGGGTGGAATAATTGAGGGTGCATTGTTGTTATCTGATATCGCACTTATTAATGTTTTTGTTAGTGATATGCTTTTCAATGTAATTACTAAGTAGGTAACTAAATATTAGGTTTGGTATCTGATTTTTCTTTTGACGTGAATGTAATATAATTAAAGGATTGTTGCTAACTTATGTATAAGTGGAGGCGTCAACAAGCGTCTCGTGAATAATGTAATTGACAGACGGGCCCGTTGGTCTAGTGGTTAGTGACCCTGACTGCTAAACCGGAGGTCGTGGGTTCGATTCCCACCCAGGACAAATGTTTGTGTGATGAGCACGATCATTTGTTCTGTGTCTGGGTGTGATTTACCTATAATATGCATATATTTAGAAATATATAAGTATGTTTATCAGCTGTCTGATTACCATAACACAAGCTCTGCTTAGCTTGGGATCAGATGGCCGTGTGTGGATATTGTCCCAAGATATTTATTCAAGATATTTAATTGTACAACTATTTCATTAAATTTATAAACCACGATAAATAATTGTCAAAAAAAAGGTTAAGTAGTCATTGAATTCATTTATGGTTTTGGATGTCGTGACAATATTCACCTTAATGTTTTTCTAATCTTCATTAGAAATCATTTCAAAAATAACTTCGAAAAACCTTTGAAAACAAAAAAAAACATTATCTGTAAAAATACCATGTTTCAGGCAAATACATCATTCAAATTTACGCTTCCAATATACGCTTCCAATCGGAGCTTCTAAGCGGAAAAATGTACCCATGAGAACTTATCTTTATTCTATTTTCTCAAAATTTGACAATACTCATTAACATTTTAAATAACATCTTCACCGTATCAATTTGTCCTTACATTTTACTACAATTTTAACTTTTATGATAAGAATACTTGGCGTCATGCTTCCACGGTTCACCTTTAATTCCTAGACTGTAATAAAGTGTACCGTAATGTCTGGATAGAGACATGGAACCTCCCAGACAGCCACGAGCCAGTGTTAACTTTACACAAAGTTTTCTTCATTTATATATTGTAGAGGTAAGTTGTAGAAGTACAACTTGATTTATCAAAGACGTTTTCATACTACCACACCTCCATGAATCATCGATCCAACATCCATCGATCATACTAGCTAACAAGGCGTTGCAAAGCTCGCATAGACGGGACTAACTGTCTATCTATCGCTACAGTATACATTAAAGTCATAGCAACTACGAGAACTTTTTAGAGGTTTTTATAGATCTTTTTATTTAAAAAAAAAACGACTCCAAAGGAATTTAAACCTTGTGTCGCGGGGTTTTACAGACATTCAATTCACATTCGCACAAAGAACCTCAAGACACCCAGACTCAGAACAAGCATCTTTGGGTCGCACAAATACTTGACCTACGCGGGGATCGAGCTCGCGACACGTCGCGCACTATGGTAATTGACGTAGTGACCTATACCACTCTACTATCCGTGCAGTCGTATCGTAAATACTTTACAACTATCAATATCATAACAAAGTTAACCTTCTGAATGTTCCCTATCTGCTTGCTCAGCGCACCTGGCGCCAACTACAGAAGTATAACTTCCACAGTTTTACATAAAGTTCACAAAAAAGAATTCACTTTTTTCATTTCATAAAAATTAACGAAGGACTTGTGCTGAGGAAACCTAGCTGTCTCTGTAATGTTAAACATGAATTTCTCTTGTAACTTTTAAAGTTTTTATTTAGCGTCGTCGTTAACAAGTTGAAATATTATTTTGACTCGTACAGACAGTTAGGAAATTGGTGGTTTTTAGTCAAATTGTCTTTGGTATAAACGCAAAAGATTAAATAGGATGATGAAAGCTGATGTTCCGACATATATGTATGATAATAAATAATAAACCAGCCTATATTATTATATATCTCACTGCTGGGCCAGGGCCTCTTCCCATACAGGAAAAGTTTGAGCATTGATCACCACGCTAGCTCACTGCGGATTGGCAATTTCAGATTCCAATATTTGGAATTCAGGTTTCCTCAAGATGCTTTCCTACACAGTTTGTCAGTAGTGAATAATTAATCAAATACATATCAAAGTATAACTTTAAAAAGTCACACTGGTACTTGTTTTTGCTAGGGATCGAACCTGCACCTCGTGCATACAAATCCACACATAAAACTGCAAGGCCACCACGCCATCATTCGTCACAACGTCAGTTCTGACGTATAAGCGATTCAATTTCCTTTTGTAATTAGGTGACTGATTTAATTATATATTGTTAAAATGTTATTTTAACTCCGTTTTAAATAATTATGAGGTAGTTATTAAATTGTAACATATATTTTTAAGCCTCACATACTCGCTACATGTTTTCTTAGGATCGTCAAGATGATAAAACAATAAATGAATCCTTTGGCTTGTTGATACGGAAGGTAAAAAGTTGCTTCTGCACGAAAAGGTAAAAATAAGCACTTCGGACAGTTTATATTTATTTAAATATTAATATAGAAATTTCCTAAACCAATTATGTGTACAAACTAAACGTAGTAACTTTCCTTGCCGCAGGTTTGATTTTATCCCCAAAAACTTATGAAATTAGTTTCGCGTAGAGACCATTGTAAAATTTCCATTTTACACAAAATTCCTTAATTTAAAAACCAAATTTTGAACCTGTGTAGTATTTGAAATTCTGCATAATAATATCTGAAATCGATTTAATTCGATTATTCATCGAATCAGTGTAGTAATCGAATGCATCTTGTTTGCAATTCGATTCATAAATATGCAAGTTGGGTGGGCCGAGTCAATCGAATTTGTAGATCTCATGAGAATCGGTGTTTCGTATCAAATATAATAATTACTTTGTTTTTATATGAATACTAGCTTTTGCCGCGGATTTTTTGACGTGGTACTTCACGTATTACTTTTTTATCGTATTTTTTATATAGATATATAAAATATTCTTTATTGCACACCATGTGCAATAAAGAATATTCTATCTATCTATCCAGGGTTAAATTGATAAATAGTTTGACTATAATATTTCTTTCTTACAATAGTTCGAACCAATGGAATATCAAAATTAAAAAAAAAATGGTTTTGCGTAAAGGCGTCGCAGACGAAGAGTTTACTTTTCTACATAATAATATTATAAAGAGGAAAACTTTGTTTGTTTGTAATGAATAGGCTCAAAAACGACTGGACCGATTTTGAAAATTCTTTCACCATTCGAAAGCTACATTATCCACGAGTAACATAGACTATATTTTATTTTAGAAAAAAATAGGGTTCCGTAAGATATTTGGATTTTTCGGACACAAACTGAAAAAAATCAACCAAAGTAACCAAATATCTTCAAAGTCTTTCATAAAATTGTTATGAATGAAGTATTAAGTTTCCACTATAAAAACGTTTTCATTCTGTTTTATTACTTAGTCGTAAAATAACTATTTTATAGAGAACAATGCACTTAATAAAATAAACTTTTAATTGTTAAAATCACGTTTTAATTTAATTTACATTAACGTTTACATAAAACTAAAGGATTTGTAAGTCATAAAATGAGTTTACAATGGTCATAAAAATCCAAAAATAAAATCACTTCGTTGAATACGATGATAATAAGCGAGCTGCAATTTTAAGAACACCTTTCTATTGAATAGCGACCCTTACGAACTTACTTTTTGCTTTTTTTGGTCACCCTTTCAAATCCTGAATCGCGCAATTGAAGTGTTCTCACTTCCTCAGAATGTTTACCACTATTTTGAACTAGTTATTTGTACTCGCTTCGGCAGTACATATACTAAAATTGGAACGATACAGAGAAGATTAGCATGGCCCCTGCGCAAGGATGACACGCAAAATCGTGAAGCGTTCCACATTTTTTGATATTTTTAATTACATATTAAATTTTATTTACAATAATTTTTAGGCATTGTTTAAAGGCATTGCTGGGACTATAATGTTCGGAAATAACAAATCTCGGAAATGAAGAAAAAATACTAATTTAACTATAAACAAAAAATACTTACTAAATTAATCCATTCAAAATTACTCAAAATTTATTTACAGGATGTTGCAAGATATTTTCGCTAAATAAGCCATATACTGAATACAAACTATATTATCGGAATATGACCTTATCGTATATAAGCGCATTAAATAACCCTATACGTCCCTAACTGCGATACGTTACGAACTAAGCATAGGGCTTCAAGCCAGAGTAATGTGCTCATACCATGTAATAGTGCTGACAACCGCAATCCCGGGATCACGGAGAAAAACCGGGATGATTTGTAGAATTCGTTACTTTAATTTATTACACTTGAATTTATGTAGTTCAGGATTTGTAATAAATATTGTTGGGTTTATCGAGAACTAAGCTGTCTTTTCGCAGTAGTATTATCTATTGCTGTTGGTGGTGTAACGAATATAACACAATATATCTTTCTATTGTCTTATACTTTGCAGTGTTAGTGATTGAAAATATGACGAGTAGGTAAACAACACCATATACTTTATTGAAACCTGTACCTAGGAAGGGACAATCTATAAATAACACCGGTATAAATAAATATGATTAAGATAACTATATCCCTAAATAAAAGTAATGGTAAACTAATAATTTAAATGCAAAAAAAAACTACATTTGCTACAATTTATCAGTTATCAGATAAAAAAAATACCTATTACGTTCATTACACAAAAAAGACACGTCATAAAAAGGATTACTATGTCGGTTTTAATTCCGAAAACAAACATGCAGACTAGGTTGATCCCGTACCTAAAGCTAAAGTTTAAAATTTGTTAAAACAACAATCAGTAGGTCCTACAGCCGGTACGAGTTGCAAAAACTTTTAATTAAGGCTTTCATTAAAACCTGCGATGAAAACAGGACGTTTTTTTTATTAAAATTAGTGTATACGTACCTAGATACCTAAGTATAATAACCATTCCTAAAATCTCACCTAGTGCTTAGATGAGGAATTATATTGCTTAAATATAGATTGTAACTATTTAGTTCGTTAGTTTCAATAACTGTTTACTGGATCTATAGGTAAACTTGTACAATCAGAATTCTATTTCAATCTGGTAAAAAAAAAACATTTGATGATACCTGTGTTGAACACTGTTTTAGAAGAAATTTCTGTTATTTTATGTCTCACAAATCGAGCAAATTGTAGTTAATATAATATATTTATTTAAATAAACACTCCAGTTTACCTAAATCCCGGTGCACCCCATCACTAGTGGACATCGTTTCGGCGTTATGTGCTCGGTATATCACAGCTATTATCATTGTTTATATCTCGTGTTCTTACTAATGACTGATGAGGAGCTTATGGCGGTCATTACAAGCGTTTTCGAGGAAAAATCCCATGAATACGTGCTTAGAATACATTTGGTGTAAATCCTCTTTCTAGGTTGTTTGATGTACCAATTCTACCAAGTAGCCGCTTACGTGTAATACTTCATACTAAATATCTGTAGCATATTGCAGTTCTGTCGAAACGAAAGCGAAAAGGGCTCAAAAAATAGTATTATTTTACTAAAAAAATATTTTACGTTTAAGCGCCACCTATGAGATTTGTTAGGAACTTTTTCGAGTGTAGGGCAATTGGCGCGCGTGTACGTTTTCCTCTTCGCTTAAGAGGTCAAGTACAAAATTGTAGATGGCGCTGTCGAAGACCACAAAAATGCGTTATAGAACTGGAATTAATTTGGAAATAATGGAAATATGATAATAAAAATTATAAATAACAAAGTTTAATAACTTCTATTTGCAATTGTGAATGCAATCTGCAATATTAAATATCAGTTAGTTGCACGTTGTATGCCTAGATGGCGCTTTAAACCCAATCATAAGAAAAAATATTTTTAATTCGTTTTTGTTTATAAGTATCGAACTAATTTACAATACAAATGAAAAACTGAACCAAAATATTACTATTCTTATTAATGTAAGACAATTGTATGTTAAAAAATAGGAATTTAATCCATTAATGCAAAAAGTTCTGAATTGCGCAATAGAAATTTTCGTAACATTCAACTTGTATACCGCTATTTCTACCCATAAAATCGTACTTGCTTCGGCAGTACATATACTAAAATTGGAACGATACAGAGAAGAATAGCATGGCCCCTGCGCAAGGATGACACGCAAAATCGTGAAGCGTTCCACATTTTTTGAAGATTTCTATAATATAGACACGTATGTAGGTATGTAGTCATAGGAACCAATTTTTAGTCCCATAAAAACAACAAAAGATCTAAAGTTCTCAAAATATTATCAAACCATCCCGACCGGACCGGTTGTGGAACATTTCTGTAGGTTTCTGTACCTCTAAAGGGACACTGAAAACTTATACGTATTACGATCTGTTGTTCGTCCGTCCGTCTGTCTATCTGTCTGTCAAGACCCTTCCTCTCAGGAGCGCTTGGAGGTATCAAACTGGAAAATGACAGTAGAGCTTAGCTTGGAATTGTAAAAAAAATGTAGCCTTAGCTACGAAATAATATCTTATAGCACAGATATAGGAAAACCGTAGATAGGTATAGATAAGTTGGACGATTTAAAGAAAAAAACTTTTTTATGCTGATTTGTTGTCTTTATTTAACTTATTTGTAAGAAAATGTACGTGTCGCGTGTCGGACTCACACTTCACCGTCTTCTGTTTCTTTGGAAGCTAAAATTCATAGCTCTATCATCCACAATCTTATCATTGAGCTACGATAGGCGACAAAGTAACTACTTAAGTAGAGTACTCAACATCTAACAAGTTATATTTATAAATGTATTAAAATAAATAAGTTATGATGTAGAGGTGTAGAGATATTTTGGACACGGTCACTTTGGTCGTGAACTACGGATAGATGGGTGGCCACTATCCTAGCACTCGTGAGTTTACGTGACCATAGATAGCATAAGGGACCTATGGAGCAGATAATTATAGTATTTTTTGTTAATTGTTGCTGTCAAATCAACCGGCTTTTGAACAGTTTCATAAGCATTATTGTTAAAAAATAAAATCTGAATGTAAGCAGTAAAATACATATATAGTAAATTATGGTGATTTTTTTATAAGTTCTTTGTGAATTGTAGATTAAGTATAGATTGATAACGAACAATACGCATTCATATATTCACACACACATAAAACACACACACACCCATAAAAGATGTGTAAAGGGTAGGTTTTTGTCAGTAATAAGTAGAAGTATATCTAATACGAAGAAATCCAATTTTACCATTGTCTACGGCCGGCATAATTCAATAGCCAACCATTTTAGTAGCACAATTTATTATGCGTTATAGCAACACACTTAAAGAAAAAGAAACAAAATTAAAGTAATAATATTCTAACCACCACCAGCTCTACAGTTTTCCCTCTCCTCCATACTTCAAGTGGTACTTAACTAGGTTTTAATAATGAGTTAGCATGTCTAGACGAGGTCGTGGTAGGGACCCGTTGCAGGCTAAATTACTTGTACTTACAAAGCCTGCCAGCGACTTGTCCTGTGGTATTAAATATGATATGAATGGCCCTTATTTGGTGCCCAGGTATTATAATGTAGAGAATTTATAGTCTGTGTAATGTTGGCTGAATGCCGCGAGGTGGCAGTTTGGGACTCGGAACGTGCTTGCTGTATTTTTGTTGCCCTTTTTTAAATAGCTACAAGAGGGAATCATTTGTGCTCCACTTCCCTTTATTATTTACTCTTTTATGCATATTAAAATAAGTATACTATTAACTTTAGTGTCAATTAAAACCAATTTTCATGACAGTTTCTAATTACCAACGGTATATTTTTTCTATTTTTTTTACCAATGCTAAACTGATATTATTTAATTTTCAGTTCATCAGTTAACGTTTACTTCTGGAGATTTGAATTAAAAAAAAAATACAAAAGCAAGTTACATTACACAAATCCCACCAACCAATCTACACATCGTACATAATATATAAAAGTTAAACTGACAAACTAACAAGTATGGCCGCCACTCATCTAATAAACAAACACCCATCGATCAATCGTCTATCAGATAGAATCAACGCGCATCGCACTCATCAGCCAGAGAGCTTTCTTACAGCTTTATGCATCAACGGATAGCGCAACAATGTTATTACACTTTTGTAAAAGATTTTGAGAATTTCTGATAAGTTGAAGAGAATTTTTGTGTTATTTTTATTTTATTTATGGAATTGCTTTTATTAGCGATCGATTTTTAGAAGAGTCAAATATAGTAAATGTTTGGACTTTTACAAATAGTCTATTGTAGATAATTAGACTATTTTTATATGGTCTTAATGCTTGTTACAATTTATAACAAGCATTAATATTCTTAAGACATTTGACTAGCCTCTTGGTTTAGTGGCTATTGGCTCTGGCTGCTATACCAGAGGTCGTGGGTGCGATCCCCACCCAGGACAAATGTTTGTGTAATGAATACAATCATTTTGTTCTGTGCCTGAGTGTAATTTATCTATAATTTTATATTATATAGGTATGTATTTAGAAGTATGTAAGTATATTTATCAGTTGCCTAGTACTTACTCATAATTCATGCTCTGCTTTTGTTTAAGAGTAGACGGCGTTGTGTGAAACTCGTGGAATATTTAAAAAATCAGTTTACTTTATTACTGTATTTATAGAATTTATAGATAGTCGCCTATAATACACGTTCCCTCACTGGTACCAAATTTCCGCATGCTTGTCATTTACGTTTGAAAGTATTTTCGTATTTCCAGACTAAAATTTAGCTTTAATTAGATCGACATATTTCCTGAAAATCACAAAACCGTCCACATCCAGTTTATACCAACCAAAAAAATCACCCGCTCTTAAATCTTAAATTTTTATCCGAAATGATTTTTAATTACCTTAATTACAGTAAAAGTTTCCTCTAGTTTTAGAAGTAGGCCAAAAAAGTAATTAATTTTAAACGTAGCCGGCCTAATATTTCAGGTACGGTAAACATTTTGTATAAACCTTAAAATAATCTGTTCTGAGATACAAATTAAGATTTTTATTAAGAACTGTAATTAATTTACGGGGGTATGCTTATTATGTAATTTATTATACCTGGCTAAGATTAATAAAATTATTATTATTAAAGAAATTAAAATTTTAAAAATAAGTACGAAGGTTATTTGTTATAAGAACAGAAGTAAGTAAAATATATTTCTTAACAAGTACACGTTTTGTTAACTGTTAACTGATATCGTGCGGCTGAAAAAATTACAAAGGTCCCGAAATTCTTTTTTTGGATATATTTTGCAATTTCTTGTTTAGAGGTCTATAGAGGTCTTATTAAAATTTCTAGTCATACTAACCGCCAATACTGGGTGGCTAAAACCTACCTAAAACCTAACCAAAACCTTAAATAAAGGTGTAAACAAAAATTCAGCTCACTAGGAATTTATCCCCAGATTGGGGTTAAAAATGTCTAAAGTGACTGGACCACTAGGTAATAAGTAGATTCAATTGTGAAATGGTATGGAATCCTATAAATATGTTTTCTATAATAGATACAATCAAGGTTGATTCTGGCACTGGCAGCAACAAAAATCAATGAAGATATCAGAATCTTCACTGGTTGGTCTAGTGGTTAGTAACCGTGACTGATATACCGGAGGTCGTGGGTTCGACTTCGATCCCCACCCAGGACAATTTTTTGTGTGATAAACACGATCATATTTTGTTCTGTGTCCGGGTGTAATTGATCGTTGTCTAGTACTCATAACACAAGCTACTTGCTTAAGTTAAGACTAGATGGCGTTGTATGAATATTGAGGAATATTTAACTATTTATTTATTTATAGATTCACAAAGTGTCAGTACGTGTTCAATACAAGTACAATTTCATTACCAAATGACATAACGGCATTTGATTCTGTACGGTTTTGATTTAGTAAATTAGTTTTAAATATCTGATTGTGCTCTGTTTTATGCTGGCCGTACAAATAATTCTTACAGGGCGACAGTTATGTTTTCTAACCAATATCCCGCCGAGAAAGGCGAAGGAAATTACATTCTGAGCCTACCTTTTTACGACTCCAACAAACTGATTTTTTCTTTATTCTTTAGTTTACTTTTTACACTCAAGAGTTGGAAGGTTTAATATTAAATTCATATTGGTTTCAGTTATTTATTTTGAGGATGTCTGAGCGGGTTGTGTTGATGACATAGATACGCAACCCACAGAGAAAGTGGCAGAAAAATTAAATGAAAACTTTAATCAGTGGGTGATTCTGGGCTGAGATAATGATGATGATGATGTTAATTTAACAATTACAACCATTATAGAAAAAGTCAAGGGTTGGTAGCGTCCAAAATTTTTTAGCTCTAGCCTAAAAATCCTTCTCAAAAGAAAATAAATAATAAGACATATTTATAAGAGTATTTAAATGTGCATATTATAATGATTAGATCTAACAAAAATTACTTCCCCGAACATATTCCATTTTCAACAACAAATTAATTGTAATGATATTTCAAAGGCGACCCGTTTCACTCCGGACAGCGCTTCAGGCCGCCATGGGCTGTGCAAGCTAAAGAGTTAAACATTAATCTCCCCTGTTATGGTTGCTCAAACAACACTCTTTGACATGCTTAATGATTTATTGAAGGGAAGTTATTGCGAAAGGCTATTGAAATGTAATTGGGGCAAATTAAATGAAAAATCGAATAAAGTTTTTATAAACATAAACAAAAACTTAATATCGCTAAGATGAATTTTTATGTCATTTTTTTTTTCAATTTTTATTTCATGCGTGGTAACATTTCTAAATTAGTGCACTACGAGTATATTCGTTTGCTTTCGATTCTAAAAAGTTAACGGTTTATGTCTTCACAATCATCATAGACAATGCTGCTTTCAATAAAAAAAGTAGTAGGTAATACCATGCGCATCGAAACCTGAAGATTTCATCTCCTGAAGTAACAAAAGAAAAATGCAATACATTAATCCAATTGTGTTTCATTAAAAAATCTAAGATGAAAATAAACGTAGGACCCATTAAACAAGAGGAACAATTCAACAATCATTCAAGCACCCCATAAACCTTGGAAACAAGTAAAAATGTTAATTACTTTAAAATTAGGAGCTAAAACTCCGTGCATTTAATTTGTTAAGCTCATAACGAGAGCGGTGGAGTCGAGGGGCCATTTGACACCATTCGTCTGGATAAAAACGGTATCACCAGCCTTCCTCAGCTTGGAGTTAGAAGTCATTATTCTTTTTGTTGTTTAGAGAGAAGAATTTGGTGTATTTTGATTTGATGTGCTGATTTTTTAGTAATTAATCTGTATTATTTTTTCCAATATTTGAGTATTTGATTCACAAAAATGTGTGCCCTAAAATAGAAAGGGGAATCGAATAAAATGTCGAATTAGTCCGTTACATAGATTTCCAAAAAACATTGCATTAATATTTCTTACCACCCTATTGAATGGAAAATTATTGTTTCTTCTTTTTGCTTTGAGAAGTGCCCAAATACTTACTGAAACACCAATCCTTTTCCAATAGCTGTAAACAATCATGCCTTCTCTGTCGCTATAAAACAGAAAATAGAGACAAATAGACAACTTAAATTGAGTTTCAGTAAATCAAAGGAAAGACAGACAACTACCACAGAACTTTTAAATAGAAAAACTCATTCGTGATACATCACTCGCTCACTACGTACTATCACATTTATTACTCATTTGGGAGTTGAAGAAAACGCGCAATGTATCTACTGTGGAACCCCTTGAGAGAAGCCTTATATTTGGGTGTTGTCGCTTTTCAATTGACTTTTACGAGTCCTCGAGAAAATATGGGTGATACCGTCTATTTATTCTGCGTGCTATATCTGTTTTACGATGAATAGGAATTGTGATCGTGATAGAGAATACTTTTTAGAAGCAGGGGTTGAATCATTTGGTGCTGAAGTGTTAGCAGTAACTTTTAAACTATCGCGTTAAATTTTTATTAAGAAAACAGGAAATTGACGTGTTACATACACTTGATGAGTTGAAGAAATACTAATGTTCCACTGACCGACCAACAAGTATCTCCTCACTTCTCCACTCCAAAAAACATTTTTTTTTGGTTTTTAGGTCACCAGATCTAGATAAATACTGTAGCGATTTTGCTGTCCAAAATTGCCATTTTCGCGCATGGTTATTTTGCTATGAATTTGCAAGTTGAATGGTAGCCCTGTAGGAAATAACATCACAGTAACCTAACACCGCATAGACCGACATGGACAATTCGACTTCGACTTCCATATCATAGATACCAATATATACCTTTATAGATAGTATAGATAGTTGTACAGAAATCAAACTACGTGGTAAGGTTATATCTGGGCACGTTCCCGGCGGAGCCAGCCGGATTGCTTTATTTCTTATTGTAGGGACGGCACGCACCGAGCCTTAACTAGAGTTAACATCCACTGATGGAGTTGCCTTGAAGATGCGGTTGAATTTTATGTAGACTCGAAAGTTGTAAATATTTGATTACGGTTTTGAGCCAAATTTGAGCTCGTATTATATTAACGAGTAAGGTATATTGCTTGCGAGATGACGTCAGAAAGGAACATGTGGAAGAAGAAGACATGCTGCACCGACCCCAAATAATAATTGGGATAAGGGCAGGGGAATGATGACGGTTTTATAGTAATTCAGTGTGATGAGTGTGTATTATTAGATTTATTTTTCACTTAAATCTGTTAAAATTAAAATTTCTTGTATTGATGAGTAGGTATCTTTCATCCAAAACTGCAATTTTCTTGCTTTAAAAATTACTAGTGGGACCCCAAGTTACATTGCAATGTGTAAGTTTGTCAAAAGAAAATATTGCATAAAAACTCTTGCCTTTCTGACAGAGTTGTGTAAACGGAAATATTTTATTTTTATGAGAGTGCTTAATCCCTAGTTCAAAATCATATCTCAACCATCAAGGTGGAATCGGGCCGTCTAGTCACAATCCATACATACATGTATTTGTCACCTGTGTCTCGACGCATATTGTCAGATATCTCATCCACTCTGTTACAGAATTGAACATCACGATGGGAACTAGAAAAAAATATACTTCGATCTCATTGAAATATATCCTGTGTTTTACATTTGTTTACTCACGCCATCCACAAAAAGTTGGGCTTTATTTCAACGCCAGGTTTGTCTTAAAGCATTATTACAGCAAGAGTATTATGAGCAATGAGTTTTTAATACCTTTGATATCATGGTAAAGTTAAACAAGCTGCCAGTTAATTGCTGTTCTTCATTAAAAATCCAAATAAAAGAATCGTGTAAGCTGTGTTGCAAAAATGAAATGATTATGAATAAGATGATATCAGAGATTCTTTTGTTTTTCCTTAATTCTATCCTGAGCTAGCTACTCGTTACAAAAGTTACATATGTACGTACTGTTAATGTAATGATATACCTACGGTTGCACCGGCTTGCGCGATAGCGAGCTTAGTCGAGCTGAATAATGCATAAGTAGTTTTACCTTCAAACTTCACCTACGGAGTTCCGGAGCGACGCTGTTTCTAGACTGAAAATAATGGTCCGATCCTGGATACAAGGAATGCTTGCCGTTTGTAGGTTTGTGTATAATTTTTTATGTCTCAATTTGCTAAACCTTTTTTAAATGTGGCGACGTAGTGACGTCGTTAACTCCAACTTTTTAACTTAAAATCATGACAGGTTTATAATTATTTTAACGAACAACAGCACAAAGAAACAATACGTGTTTAATATTTCTCATTACTTGTTGGTGGGCTAAATAATGTTTTACTTGAATGTATAGAAATAAGTTTTCGCAGAGCTTTTGCTTTCGCCGGATTCGGCATTATGTCAAGAGTCTCACCATCAAAAGCTGTGCTTTTCTAACATAATCTGAGTATGTCTGCCCATTAGTGAAAGAAGCTTACTTTCCTAAACGTGAAAGAAATTAGGACACATTAATATGGCGGAAACCTTTCGAGGACCTGCATAATTATTATGTGAAAGAGATTTAATATTATATGACATGGTTAAGCTATACACCGTGACTTTTAGGTCGTTTTAAAAAAGCAGCCCAGTTCATGTATCCAATGACTAGTAAACGTTTATAATAAAAAAATATGTTTTTTTTTAAGATTTGAATGAATAAAAATATTATTCATTATTATGACACAAGGCAGTTTTACGAACACTCTGTAGTGAGCGCGGTCCGAACCTTGTGCCAAAGGGGCCGCGCGGGCGGCGCGGCGGCGTCTTATCACAGGTCATTCACCTTAGCGTAAAACAGCTGTCTTACTATTGCAATCATAATGTTCGCAGTAAGTATGTAGCATGTATCTTCAACAGTTTGATACGTAAACATTTTTAACAGGATGTTTCATATTTCCAATGTATTATTTATTTTTTTCATGCATATTATTTTAATTAATGATAAAAAAATTATATTCACGCCTAGAGGTATTTCATGACGGATACATACGGTATTTTTTGTGTAAAATTGCGTCTTCCATTCTTATGCAGAGCCGTAAGGCGTAAACAAAGGCGTAAGACGAAAACACTAAGTTTACAGGAGAGTAAAAAAACTGTTTAACCAGGTATATCTGTTATATTTTTGATGCTATGATATTTTGTTATATGCCAAAAAAGTAAAAAAAACAAGCTTTTTGTTTATTACATTAGAAATATCTCAAATTATCTCAGTGATTAATAAATTGATAATTAAAGTTTTACACACGTTTTTCTTATTTATTTATGACTAATCCTTAATTGTAAATATATTTACCCCAATTATCGTTTTCTAAATAATATACTTTAACTATACATGGTTACGTCTTTTATGAAGTTCTATACTATGTTAAAATACAAAAGATAAGCACTACTTCCGGCCTTTTATGCTTAATTATGTTTTACAGTATCAAACTGTAAGACGTGTTTACAGCATTTTTTGTTAAAAAATAAAAATAAAATGTAAGGCTAAGCCTGAATGTTGACTTTTTAAATAGCATTTTCAGTAAAATCATAACTGTTACCAATACGTAAACGTACCAATACCAATATGTAAATACCTACATTCCATTGGTGTAATAAAACAGATGATTAGAAAATTGCACTTTATTATAATTTTACACATAACAGACCTTGTTACAATTATAAAACTAATAACATTGAATCATATTTATTCTAATAAAATATGTAACATAAAAATGACATCTTCTTAAAATTTGTTAAAATCCTCGAAAAAGTTTTACAAACATGGCATTAACAAAAATCCTTAAACTATTTATAATTTCAGTTATTAAACATTTAAAAGAGTAATTACATAATAATATTGTACTGAAACAAAAACATGAATTCTCATTTATATTAATCACTAGCTGTTGCCCGCGACTTTGTCTGCGTGGTATTCAAGGCGTGTAGTGCTGTACAAAAAGTAAAGCCAAATAATGTTTCATGCCAGCTCCCTAATCCAGTTCCGTTCCAAACTAATTTCGTAACTTCCTAATCCTAACCTCTAGTCTTACAAACATATTTGACTGTTAGTTAATACTGCTAGTTTTTTGCTGTGGCCACTATCTTGCACTGATTTGACAATTGGGATTGAAGGACTTGAAAAAGGGCGATAGCAAAGAAGTGTGCCGGACTCTTACTGGCTCAACCGCCGGAGTGCTTCTCCGTATCCTATTGTCGGGGGCCACGGGAACGTTTTCGTAATCTAGCGCAAGCCCCGACAGGAGAGCTCTTTTTAAAGGGAGCTTCTTCGTTAACGTGGAGCCAGCTTTCGCCAGCCCTTATTAAGAGGCGCGCGGAAGCACCGCGCAAACCGTCTTTGCCTTTACCCAGTACAGTAGACTGCCCCGAGACTACTGCCGTAGGCCTGTTAGGTTAGGTTTGGTTTTTAGTTAGGTTAGGTTTGGTTTTTAGTTATGTTAGGTTAGGTTTGGTTTTTAATTAGGTTAGGTTAGGTTTGGTTTTTAGTTAGGTTAGGTTTGGTTTTTAGCAAGGTTAGGTTAGGTTTGGTTTTTAATTAGGTTAGGTTAGGTTTGGTTTTTAGTTAGGTTAGGTTAGGTTTGGTTTTTAGTTAGGTTAGGTTAGGTTTGGCTTTTAGTTAGGTTAGGTTAGGTTTGGTTTTTAGTTAGGTTAGGTTATGTTAGGTTTGGTTTTTAGTTAGGTTAGGTTAGGTTTGGTTTTTAGGTAGGTTAGGTTTGGTTTTTAGTTAGGTTAGGTTAGGTTTGGTTTTTAGTTAGGTTAGGTTAGGTTTGGCTTTTAGTTAGGTTAGGTTAGGTTTGGTTTTTAGTTAGGTTAGGTTAGGTTTGGTTTTTAGTTAGGTTAGGTTAGGTTTGGTTTTTAGTTAGGTTAGGTTAGGTTTGGTTTTTAGTTAGGTTAGGTTAGGTTTGGTTTTTAGTTAGGTTAGGTTTGGTTTGATTTTTAGTTAGGTTAGGTTAGGTTTGGTTTTTAGTTAGGTTAGGTTAGGTTTGGTTTTTAGTTAGGTTAGGTTAGGTTTGGTTTTTAGTTACGTTAGGTTAGGTTTGGTTTTTAGTTAGGTTAGGTTAGGTTTGGTTTTTAGTTAGGTTAGGTTAGGTTTGGCTTTTAGTTAGGTTAGGTTAGGTTTGGTTTTTAGTTAGGTTAGGTTAGGTTTGGTTTTTAGTTAGGTTAGGTTAGGTTTGGTTTTTAGTTAGGTTAGGTTAGGTTTGGCTTTTAGTTAGGTTAGGTTAAGTTTGGTTTTTAGTTAGGTTAGGTTAGGTTTGGTTTTTAGTTAGGTTAGGTTAGGTTTGGTTTTTAGTTAGGTTAGGTTTGGTTTTTAGTTAGGTTAGGATAGGTTTGGTTTGTAGTTAGGTTAGGATAGGTTTGGTTTTTAGTTAGGTTAGGATAGGTTTGGTTTTTAGTTAGGTTAGGTTAGGTTAGGTTTGGTTTTTAGTTAGGTTAGGTTAGGTTTGGTTATTAGTTAGGTTAGGTTAGGTTTGGTTTGATTTTTAGTTAGGTTAGGTTAGGTTTGGTTTTTAGTTAGGTTAGGTTAGGTTTGGTTTTTAGTTAGGTTAGGTTAGGTTTGGTTTTTAGTTAGGTTAGGTTAGGTTTGGTTTTTAGTTAGGTTAGGTTCGGTTTGGTTTGATTTTTAGTTAGGTTAGGTTCGGTTTGGTTTGATTTTAAGTTAGGTTAGGTTAGGTTTGGTTTTTAGTTAGGTTAGGTTAGGTTTGGTTTTTAGTTAGGTTAGGTTAGGTTTGGTTTTTAGTTAGGTTAGGTTCGGTTTGGTTTGATTTTTAGTTAGGTTAGGTTTTTTTTGATTTTTAGTTAGGTTAGGTTAGGTTTGGTTTTTAGTTAGGTTAGGTTAGGTTAGGTTAGGTTTGGTTTTTAGTTAGGTTAGGTTTGGTTCGATTTTTAGTTAGGTTAGGTTAGGTTTGGTTTTTAGTTAGGTTAGGTTAGGTTTGGTTTTTAGTTAGGTTAGGTTAGGTTTGGTTTTTAGTTAGGTTAGGTTAGGTTTGGTTTTTAGCAGTGGCGAAGGGTCCATATAACTCGATTCCTACCGGCTTCCCTTTTGAAATATGGCAAATACTAAGATTCAGTTTATTTAAGTATCATTTAAAAATATCAACTATAACTATAATAATTTAAATTAATATTGTACGTGTATAGTCTTTGCTTGAAAATAACAATAAACGCCTAACTTTTTTTTTGAGCAAAACGCATGCAATAAACGCCTACAACTTTTATTGTAAACCCACGATTCGCTTTACCGGTGAAAAAGGTAAGCCGGGACGCAATTCGGGAATCGAGTACATCTACTTCATAGTGCGATCTCTTTTACTCCATTGAGTAAAAGTGAGATACTATGTACATTGACACATTGAACAACCGCGGCCAATAAGGACTTAGGGAAGCCGGTGCTGAGCGGCTTATGACAAAGACAGAAAATATAAATGCGTACGCCAGAAAGAGATGCAATATGAACTTTGTACGTCAACTGAACATGACAGCTGACGTTTACGTTGGCGCTAATATTATAAAAGTTTTATTTATTATTTCACCGGTTCATTTGCATTAGATTAGGTGTATTCGTATCATAATTTAGAATCTTATAGTATTATTACTTGTGATTGATCAGTGTAGTGATAGTGCAGTAAAAACAAAATTACATCAGTTCAGTGTTATTGTTTGGTTATCGTCTATTCGAATAAATATTTAGGTAAGTCAGAATTACTAAGATTGTTGATTTCGTTGATTTAGTTTGTAGATCTATTAGAAAGTAATTATTTTTGTTATTATTAAGTAAATTCGATGATATAGCGGCATTAGTGAACGTAGAATGCTGTCTAACAGATTATTTGCTGTCTGAGTAAAAATCTTTTTCGTGCTAGTTTTGAAAAAGACCTGACATGATTTGAATTAATTACAAATGACGATCAAAACATTTTAACAGTTCTTTGTACGACAAAATATCATTGGTTCACAGGAAGTTTTAAATTAAATAAAATGTTTTGTTTGCTTTGTAATTCTCAGATCCAATACTCAATATCATATTTTATTCCACATAGTAATATAGATCAAATTAAGACCGTGTCTGTAGGACAAGTTAGTAGTAGATATGCACAGCCATAGTATACATATATGTGGAAAGGCTTAAAATATTGTGTTTATAGTTTCTATATTTATGTACTTATACTATTTGTATATTATTGTTATAACATTTCAATTTTTCTCAATATGACAATATACATATAATTATATAAGTAATTTAGAAGTGTTGTATATTGTTGTTTTGTAACTTAACAACAATATAAATATTCATATTTTAATTATAATATGCACTTAAGGTCCATGTTTATGTGCCACCAACTATTATATATTTTGTATTCTATAATTTAGTTGCATTTTATTTTATAGTAAACATTTTAATTTGTCTATCAGTTAGATATTCATTTATTGTACTTATAGTAGCATTTTGATTGTAAAAAAGTTTTTAATTATAAATTATTACTGTATTTCTCTTATTTTTTTTTAATTTTCAAGGTGTTTATAATTCTAGTAGTTAATAGAGCTACACAGGGTTTAATGCTCTTATTAATTCATCTAAAATACATTTCAGACAAAAAATACATATCCGTACTTGTTGTTTATCGTTGCATGATAATAATGCAATTTTTGGACGGGCTTCCCTTTTAAGAAATTCACCCTTCGCCACTGGTTTTTAGTTAGGTTAGGTTAGGTTTGGTTTTTAGTTAGGTTAGGTTAGGTTTGGTTTTTAGTTAGGTTAAGTTAGGTTTGGTTTTTAGTTAGGTTAGGTTAGGTTTGGTTTTTAGTTAGGTTAGGTTAGGTTTGGTTTTTAGTTAGGTTAGGTTAGGTTTGGTTTTTAGTTAGGTTAGGTTAAGTTTGGTTTTTAGTTAGGTTAGGTTAGGTTTGGTTTATAGTTACCTTATAACCTAACCTAACTAAAAACCAAACCTAACCTAACCTAACTAAAAACCAAACCTAACCTTACCTAACTAAAAACCAAACCTAACCTAACCTAACTAAAAACTAAACCTAACCTAACCTAACTAAAAACCAAACCTAACTAAAAACCAAACCTAACCTAACCTAACTAAAAACCAAACCTAACCTAACCTAACTAAAAACCAAACCTAACCTAACCTAACTAAAAACCAAACCTAACCTAACCTAACTAAAAGCCAAACCTAACCTAACCTAACTAAAAACCAAACCTAACCTAACCTAACTAAAAACCAAACCTAACCTAACCTAACTAAAAACCAAACCTAACCTAACCTAACTAAAAACCAAACCTAACCTAACCTAACTAAAAACCAAACCTAACCTAACCTAACTAAAAATCAAACCAAACCTAACCTAACCTAACTCAAAACCAAACCTAACCTAACCTAACTAAAAACCAAACCTAACCTAACCAAACTAAAAACCAAACCTAACCTAACCTAATTAAAAACCAAACCTAACCTAACCTTACTAAAAACCAAACCTAACCTAACCTAACTAAAAGCCAAACCTAACCTAACCTAACTAAAAACCAAACCTAACCTAACCTAACTAAAAACCAAACCTAACCTAACCTAACTAAAAACCAAACCTAACCTAACCTTACTAAAAATCAAACCTAACCTAACCTAACTAAAAACCATTTCTAACCTAACCTAACTAAAAACCAAACCTAACCTAACCTAACTAAAAACCAAACCTAACCTAACTAAAAACCAAACCTAACCTAACCTAACTAAAAACCAAACCAAACCTAACCTAACCTAACTAAAAACCAAACCTAACCTAACCTAACTAAAAACCGAACCTAACCTAACCTAACTAAAAACCAAACCTAACCTAACCTTGCTAAAAACCAAACCTAACCTAACTAAAAACCAAACCTAACCTAACCTAACTAAAAACCAAACCTAACCTAACCTTGCTAAAAACCAAACCTAACCTAACTAAAAACCAAACCTAACCTAACCTAACTAAAAACCAAACGTAACCTAACCTTACTAAAAACCAAACCAAACCTAACCTAACCTAACTAAAAACCAAACCTAACCTAACCTAACTAAAAACCAAACCTAACCTAACCTAACTAAAAATCAAACCAAACCGAACCTAACCTAACTAAAAACCAAACCTAACCTAACCTAACTAAAAACCAAACCTAACCTAACCTAACTAAAAACTAAACCTAACCTAACCTAACTAAAAACCAAACCTAACCTAACCTAACTAAAAACCAAACCTAACCTAACCTTACTAAAAACCAAACCTAGCCTAACCTAACTAAAAACGAAACCTAACATAACCTAACTAAAAATCAAACCAAACCTAACCTAACCTAACTAATAACCAAACCTAACCTAACCTAACTAAAAACCAAACCTAACCTAACCTAACTAAAAAACCAAACCTATCCTAACCTAACTAAAAACCAAACCTAACCTAACTAAAAACCAAACCTAACCTAACTAAAAACCAAACCTAACCTAACCTAACTAAAAACCAAACCTAACTAAAAACCAAACCAAACCTAACCTAACCTAACTAAAAACCAAGTGATAGCTCAGTAGTAAATTGACCGATTTTTGTGCTGTTTTCAGCTATAATCATCTAATTTTGACTACTAATTACTAGGCATATCGCATTAGACCTAGTTTGCTGGAATTTTCAAACTACCGTCAAAAACTCATATTTTTCAAAATTTTCACTTTAAATTAACGTTTTCTCGAAAATTTTCCGGGAAATTGTCGCTTTTAATTATTTCTAAATTTACTTACCTGCCGTACCCGCACTCCGCGCCGCACCCCGCGACCAGGACTGTTGGGAAACCTGCAAATATATCTCAAAATATTAAAATTTTTATATAAAAAATCGGTTTTTTGCCAATATTTTCAAAATTTTGTTAGTGTTATAAAAACTTTTATTCAACCGTTGGACAGCTCTCGCGGAGACGCGTCTTTTGACACCTCGAACGCCGAAATCGGAGGTGAAAAATTTTCCACCCTATATAGTTAAGGTAGGGTAGGAAAACTCATTTTGACGAAAAAATTTTTATCTTCGTTTCGGGTTCCGGAGGTCCGCCTGACAAATAATCTACTTTTTGGACCTTCGAAATCGTCCAAATAAGGGAGATATCGCCACATTTTAAAAAATTATATACTGACTATCGCATATTTTTATTAATACTTGACCAACTGATCCCCTCTATACAGGGATCAGATTTTTATATTAATTTTAATTATTTTATACCATTATTTAACTATTATATTGTATATTGACTCACTGATCCCCTCTTTACAGGGATCAGTTATATTAATCATTCTATTGAAATTATTAATAATCTATTTGAATAATTATATTTGTATCATTTTAAACTTATTTAATTAAAACTGTTTTAACTTCGTAATTATTTATTGACACCTGCCTCCAAGATGATGTCTGGAATCAGGACCCCGCCCACCAAAAAACCAACTGAGCCCACCGCAAACCCAAAGGCGGTATTAACAGAGAGGCGCAGCATAGGGGAGAGGATTGGTGACTGGGAAGCAGCAAAAGCAAGTACCAGTACCAGTCCCTCCCTTATTAAACCAGTTAAAAAGGCCGTTCCCGCCGAAAGGAAGACCAAGTTGCCCCATGTCGAGGATCTGGAAACGCTCGGACACAACTCAAGCACAGACCGAACAGCGGAAGCCAGGGAGTGCTTGAGACGCGCAAAAGAACAACTCGACATGTCCGGTAACATTCGGCGGGACATCAAAAACGCGGTCATCGCCATTCTCAACAGACTGTATCAATTGGTTAAAGAAGGAGAAGTTGAGAACAAAAAACGGGCACAAGAGGGTGCGGGACCACAGGAGAGCCAAAGACTTGCGCTTGAAAACCCACTATCTCAAGTGGAACCTGTAGTGACAATGCATGCTGCCCAAATTGGAGAGCATGCAAAGTTGCTACAGGAAAATACTAAAATGATGGCCGAACTGAAAGAGAAGATTGATAGGCATAAGGATATGATTGAGGAAGCGACGGTGGCAGCCACCTATGCCAGCGTGACCGCCAATCAAAAAGTAGCTCATGCAAAGGCTGGTCCAACTATGAAAACGCTGCATTCGGTGGTTGTCACCGCCAAGGATGAAATGGAAACGGGTGAAAGGGTATTAGAAAGGATAAGAGAGGTTGTGGATGCAAAAGAGGGATGGATAGAAGTGATGAATGTGAGGAAAGCGAAAGATAGAAAGGTAATAATAGGTTTAAGTACCAAGGCGGACAGGGACAGGCTGAAGGAAAGGATAAAAAACGGGGCAGAGCACTTAAATGTGGAGGAGGTGCAAAACAGGGACCCTCTCTTTGTTTTGAAGGGAGTGCTCAGCGTCCATACAAATGACGAACTGCTGAAGGCCCTACGCAATCAAAACAAAGAGGCGTTCCTCAATCTTGAGGATAGGGACGATAGGGTTCACGTCCGCTATCGGAAAAAGGCCCGAAACCCTCACACATGCCACGTTGTCTTCGGCGCTTCTCCGGTCATTTGGCAGAGGGTGATCGCGGCGGGAGAGGTTCGGATAGACCTGCAGTGCGTTCAGGCTGAGGACCAGTCCCCGCTGGTTCAGTGCACGCGCTGCCTAGGATATGGCCACGTGAAGCGATTCTGCACTGAGCCGGCGGATCTGTGCAGCCACTGCAGCGGGCCGCACTTAAAGGAAGACTGTGCGGACTTTCTCGCCGGATCGCCGCCGAAGTGCCGGAATTGCGCCGAAGCGCAGCTTGGAAACGTAGTGCACAATACGTTTGACTCAGCCTGTCCTATAAGGAAGAAGTGGGATGCCCTCGCTCGCTCAACAGTAGCGTACTGCTGAAATGAAATTACCGCGTAACCGGAAACACGCAAAGCAGGCCCTGTGGTGATCAACCCGCAACTGAAGATAATTCAGCATATCGTGTTGATCACCACCAACAAAAGGCGTGCTAAACTCATACCGGAACGTAATTGCTAATGGAAGTTAAACAAGAAATAAAGCTTATGATGTCCAGATATTATTGAATATCGCTAGGAACACCATAATTGTTAAAAATCACAACGTAAAAATCTTTGTTTAACTAACCTTATCGGCATTGAAATCTAAAAGCGCACAGCGAGCATATAAGGGTATCCCACCCCTTGGTACAATAAAAGATGATGTATGAACGATGTATGTAAGTATGAATGTATGGAAGTATGAAAGATGAAAGAGTGAAAGATTGCTAGAATATGAAAGGGTAAGTAGTGTAGGAACGTGAAAGAATTAGTATGAAAATGAAGAGTAAGTAGAGAGTACGAGTATGAAAGAGTAGGCATAAAAAATTCAGATAGTGAGTATGAAATATATACAGCAAATATAAACGCAAATATGAAGAGTACAATAATATAGTATAATAATTAAAAAGTATATTGAAAATGTAATATAATATAATAACAATATCATAAAAAAGTATAAATTAAAAAGTAGAATAAACAGTATAATATAAAAGAGTATAAAGAAGAGTAAATATGTATAATAGCAAATTTGGAAAAATGTAAAAGAACAAATTGATCGCGTAGACACAGGCTCCGATCATGTTGGAGGTACTCGAAACAGGAGTGTGGTTTTAGCCGGTAAGAGTCCGGCACTACCCACACGGCCTCCTCGGGGGTCGTGTGGGTGTCCATGAGGATTTCCACACTCCTGCACAAAAAAAAAAAAAAAAAAAAAAAAAAAAAAAAAAAAAAAAAAAAACTAAAAACCAAACCTAACCTAACCTAACTAAAAACCAAACTTAACCTAACTAAAAACCAAACTTAACCTAACCTAACTAAAAACCGAACCTAACCTAACCTAACTAAAAACCAAACCTAACCTAACCTTGCTAAAAACCAAACCTAACCTAACTAAAAACCAAACCTAACCTTACCTAACTAAAAACCAAACCTAACCTAACCTTACTAAAAACCAAACCAAACCTAACCTAACTAAAAACCAAGCCGATCCTAACCTAACTAAAAACCAAACCTAACCTAACCTTACTAAAAACCAAACCTAACCTAACCTAACTAAAAACCATTTCTAACCTAACCTAACTAAAAACCAAACCTAACCTAACCTAACTAAAAACCAAACCTAACCTAACCTAACTAAAAATCAAACCAAACCGAACCTAACCTAACTAAAAACCAAACCTAACCTAACCTAACTAAAAATCAAACCTAACCTAACCTAACCTAACTAAAAACCGAACCTAACCTAACCTAACTAAAAACCAAACCTAACCTAACCTTGCTAAAAACCAAACCTAACCTAACTAAAAACCAAACCTAACCTAACCTAACTAAAAACCAAACCTAACCTAACCTTACTAAAAACCAAACCAAACCTAACCTAACCTAACTAAAAACCAAGCCGAACCTAACCTAACTAAAAACCAAACTTAACCTAATCTAACTAAAAACTTAACCTAACCTAACCTAACTAAAAACCAAACTTTACCTTACCTAACTAAAAACCAAACTTTACCTTACCTAACTAAAAACCAAACCTAACCTTATGAACGGAAAAAAGGCGTAAGCATGATTGTTTCGAAACTGTAATACGAATGTATTACTCAACAAGGAATACGGCACTTTTTGTTGAACTATTTCTAAGCGTGTAAGCGGGATGTAATCAGTATTATTTTAGGAAATTGCTTTTTTTATTAAGTATGAAATAGCATAATAGGAATTACATTTATTAAATATTTGTATTATCAAATGAAACAACAGCTTAAGTACGATTAGGTCTGTTTTCTTATAATTTTACGTGCGTATGCTGGTTTATCGACTTCTTTAATTAATAAAATAATCTAATTTTAGAACGTCAAAAAAACTTTTTTTTTATAAAATCCTAATTTTTCGTCAAAAATTCACGGAAATAATTTTCTATATGTATTTTTACTTGTACTATTCAAATATGCGATAAAAAAATTGATGTATTTGCACTTACGCCTTTGTGGTTCTGGGGGTGCGATATCTCTTTCGTTAAACGCTATCTTTTTTTTGTAAAACCAAGTAATATTACGCTTTTCCGGGTTTTCTAAAACTAGATAATACTAAAAACCTATCTAATTTTGAGTAGAATACCTAAAAGTGGAAAGACTGCTTCATAAAACTTACAACGATTTCGATTAATTTATCGGTAATACAATCTATAAATATTTACTAAAAAGTAGAATCCTGACATTAAATGCGTACCAATATGTAATTCATTTTTACACATGCTTGCTCTCATGTGTTACAAACCTACACAAAAGTACAATACCTCCCATTTCCAAAACACAAGTGTTTAAGTGTGAACCCAAATTATTCAAAGTTTGTGAGGGTTTCTGAATTCTTTATCATTTCCTCAAACATATCACACGTTCCTGTTTAACACGGAATTACACCTGACCTTTGAAGGATTCCTTACGTAAGACGTAAGTGCTTCAAGAGCGTTTTTCCTCGGCAATTTAAGTCAGATCCGCATTCCTTTTTGTATATTGCTCCTCGTGTATTATTTTGTTATGAATCTGCGAAATTGGATATGTGAGAAACACTGTAGGTGAGGTTTTTGTTTTCTGGAATTTAGATCAATCATGATTTTTATTTTAATGTTTGGGTTCAGTTTCTTGCCTGGAAACAATAAACTTCTATTCTATTGTTTTTTTTAATTATTTTACAAAGATTTTTTTTACGCTAATATATACCTATATGTGTATTTTATATTTTGCTGACATTACCTTGAATAACTTTATATTCAAAAGGCCATATTTATTGCTTTATTCATTGTCAAATATTAAAAACGTGCAGCTCTTTCAAGCGTGTTTTTCAATGCTCGCTTCTTTTTTCAAAAGGGGTTTTAACCCGGCAGTGACACATACAATTGGGGTACCAAATCATGTACTTAGATATTTTCGTAACATTCAACTGTAGTTTTCTCTAAAATGTAAGAAGACCAGTCTTCAAATGTGATACATTTTGATCGTATAAAATATAAATCCTTTCTCTGGACTTAACTAAATACGAGAACGTTAATAAGGCTAAGTGTCATAGTAGTGTAATTAGCAAAGCTTTCAAGTACTTAACGGACCAAGAATTTTAATTCTAGCTAAAAGTAAGAGTAATGGCGCCGTCCGAGGCTCTTATCATACTCGTAACGACCGGGATTCATCTCCCTGATGGTGTTAAGGGTTGTTGCAGTGAAATATGTGGAGCAAATTAATGCTGTTACTGTTTATTTGGTAAAATTGTTTATGGAATGTGGATAAAGATAAAGAAATACTCCTTTGATAACGTTTGCCAATAAATATCGTGGATGATAGTTCTGTGTAAGATCAACAATTAGTTTAAATTCACGAAATGATCTTGATCGAAAACCATTTTAATAAAAAATGTTGAAAATATTTTTTTATTAAAAAAAACGATTTAATTATTAAGGCTAGTATTATATCAAATTGTGTCTTGTGGTAAATATAATGGTATTTATAAATGTTTTGGTACATGTCAACACAAACACAACACAAAACAACTGTCTACCCTTAGACTAAGAACTGATATATAATTCATCCGAATCACTATTGTATAGTCCAAGAGCCATGACCCCTAAACTTTATGTCTACTCAACACCGTCTTTTAGAAGAGTCTAAATAATTCATCACTTTATCAGTTAGGACGTAACAGTTTGGACCTCCTGGTCTATAGGGACAGTGGTCTTTTGCCGTAAATTTTGCAGGAACTGAAGGGATCCCCTAAACGCTGTAAAGTGAAACTTTTGTTGTTCCTGCTAAGTAGGTTTTATGTTTTTATTGCGAATGTTCACAGTTTTGCTGGATGAGAGCTTTTGTGAAATTATTTTAGGGATAACTTTGAAATGTCAGAGGTTTTGACGAAAGGTACTAGTATTCAAACTTAATAAATTACATTTTTTCAAAGTAATATAAGAATTATCATGTAACGCCCCCGAGATCAAAGTTTTCGAAGTAAACACGTCATGGTTCGTTACAGTAGGTATAAGAAACGTAGAATTTAATTCACTTTTATACTTTTCTTTGAGATTTAAAAACTATGCCACTTAATAGATTATTTTACAAACAGTATACGTCTCTTAAATTCTTTAAATTATTTAGTTGTTGACTAAAGATATTTTATTTTATTATTTTTGAATAATAAAATACGATCAAAATATGAAATCATTCAAACAAAACTAGACCTACAATTTCGTTTTACGCAAAACACGTTGATTGCTATAGTAAAGTCGAAAGTGCAATTTATTTTAAACCGTTGCTTGTTCATGAGTAAAGCGTGAAATGGAGCGTAAACTAATTCCTGTAATTTTGCAAAAATGACTTTCATTGTTCCCTCCATTCGAAACGTTGAGATAATTAGTTTACGGGAATATTACTTTGTGAATTACTGTTGAAATTATTTATTACGATTTAGATTTTTAAGGTAATATTTTTTGTAGTGGATTTTGATGTTCGTATTAGAATGTAGTCGATTTAGTTCATAACTCATTTTTTACTATTTATTTTTGGCTAATGAGCCTTGCAGAAGTAATAAAATAAATAAGTATGTACTATAGCTAAAGCTAAGGTAATCCATGTGTACCACCCATAACCCAGTATCGTACGCAAGTGGGGGACGCACATATGCATCAAATGCCCTAAGACTGGCTTGTCTAATCTTTGACAGTAGATGTTGCAATTAGATCATAGAAATTTTTCCTACAACGACTTTTGAAGAAATATGCAGCCTAATCACTATTTTGTACTAAAATAATAAAAAAATCGATGACTGTAAAATTCGCTATTCATTAAAAGTAACAAACTGATAACCTCACCATGAATATCAATATTTTCTTCATCATTTCTTAATAATACTTGCAGTTCGCGGTTTGTTTAGTAACAAAGTTTAAAATTGAACTTCGTGAGTTGCGAGGCTTGCTCTGTTGTGGGATGCTGCATCTCCGCTCAAGTTACCCCCACTCAAGTTTGACGCGTCAACAGTACTTAGATACTTGCGAAAGATGATATTACTGTCATTGTGTATGCCATTAGGGAGCTAAGAAAGAAGTAAAAATTACCTGGAACTGACATGTTGATTTTCGACTTCAAAAGACTGGATTTTAAGAGAGACAAAGACCCCCTTTTTTGGTAAAGCGGGGGAATCCTCATGGACACCCGCGACCCCGGGGGGAGCCGCGGGTAGTGTTAGGCTCTTACTGCCTAAACCTGAACTGCTGTGCTACGTCATCCACGTTTTGGTGTCGGTGCATGGCAGCGCATAGCATTACTTCATGCAGAGACAGAATCCCCTGAGTTTGTTACGACATTTCTTCTCAGGGTAGTCAGTTAGGAAATGTCGAATTTAGCGAGCTCGAAACATATTTTTAAGACAAATTAAAAGTGATATAATTATCCTACTTACAGAACAAATGATTTCGTTTCATTTTATTTCAATTGCTGTTGCTGCTCGGTTGTTTTTACTTATTTATTTTTTTAATGTATTGAACTGACATGTCTACGTCACGTTACTGTATCTGTTACATGCACGTCAATCAACGCCGTGGAACGTTGTGGTCAGTTTTGTTGGCCACAATGTATTTAATACAATTTACATGAGTATCACAATGAGTATCATTTGAAGTATTTACGTAGTCAGTCAATATTTTGTACATTATAAAACTTCTTTATTAAATCAACCTACTCTTCATAATGTGCTTTTGCACTTTAAAATCGTTCCTTTTTAGTTTTAATTAATAAATTTAGAAGCAAAGTACACACTGAAAATCACTTAAAACCAAATAATTCATACAAACAGATCCCCTTTCCCCTAATTCCACATGACGATGTAATCAATTTCAAAAGTTACCAAGTTGAAAATTGAATCAGGCTAAACATTGCTGACTTCAGCACTTTCAGCAAACTTTACGCGAACAACTTCTAAACGTATCGGGAGTGCACCCGATGGCATATCAATTAGATGATTTAGCCTTTATAATGGCAGAGCTGCTTTGGTTTTTGATCAAACTTGTGTTTGATAAGAAAGTTAGTGTTGCGTCGGTTATCCCTCGTGAAAGGATTTCATATTCAATTTCTTTTCTGGTTAAAGAAGTACTCTTCTTCGTTTGGTTGATGATAAATTAGAATGGTCTACTTTGCAATGGTATTTCATACTTTTACTAGCTGTTGCTCGCGACTTCGTACGTGAACAAAATAATAGGTATGAAAATTAAATTTTGGCCGATTCTCAAACCTACTGAATGCATATACCTACAAAATTTTAGGAAAATCGGTACAGCCGTTTTGGAGGAGTACGCTAATTAACATTGTGACACGGGAATTTTATATATATCTAAGATTTAAGTACACAAATAAAAAATGAACCATAAGTAAAATTATTCTACAAATATATTTTTCTTAACTTAATTGACCGATTTACCATCTAACTTCCTAATAGAAAATAATCGCCATTCCATTATGCGATCTACACACGAGTTAAAAAACTGTATAATCCCTATCTAAGGGAAAATTAATGAATGCAGTTCAATCCGGATCGAAGCGGCATTATCTAAAGAAATTGCTGGACGAAGCGCACTACGAGTTTACTATAGGAAATTAGCAACTATGGAAGAGGAAATTGCTTTTTTAATCTGTGTAAAATTAAAATTTATCATGTTCAGTGTCCGAAGTAATTATGTTCGATGCGATGGATTAGTAAGCTGATAGTGTTTTGTTTGGCAAAGTGGTCCATTATGGTTAACTAGTAGTGTTACAGTTAACAGTCAAACGTGTTTGTAAGGCCAGAGGTTATGAGTAGGAAGCTAAGAAATTATTTCAGAACAGAACTGGATTAAGGAGTTTGCGTTAAACATTATTAAGTTTTACTTTAAGTACACATCTTCAAAACAACTTAGACATCATCGCGAGCATCAGCTAGTGGTTAATTAAGTGAACTGGGTTCTAATCAGAAAGGCATTGCTTGCAAGCTTGAGAGATAATTGAGAAACTGGTATAGTGCTGGTGTATTAGAAGTGCAAAAAACCTTTCAGTTTTGGCGGTTCCATATTTAGTTAGTAAAGGTTTTATCCAGTGACACAAAGAAGTTACGAGTAAAAGTTTGACGCTTATGGCATCGTAGCTTTTGAACACATGGACCGATTTAGCGTTTTTTTTTTACGTAGTTCTTAAACTATAAACATATTTTATCAAGGACTTGGTTTTGCCTCTTACAAAGTACGGTCGAATTTTCAAATATTTCTGAAGCAGCGTCTCAAACTACTTTATTTGCATACAAAATCTATATACCACATAGATTCCTTACATTAGCTACTGTTAGCTACCATTTGGACGGAAACACAACTACAGCTGTCACAAAAAAGACACCTACCTAGCACAGACAACTAGACCTATCTCCAACACTCAAGGACACAGGTTCAAATCCTCCATTGCGACAAATCCCGTGTCATTATACTGGCTCCTGCGCCCCTGCGTCTTGTGATCCTCGTCTCCAGTAATTACGTGCAGGTGAGCAACGATTACACCCCCCCCGTACCCCCAGTCCCCCCCCCCCGCACCCTGCGGTAAACGCTTCCTGCTTGCATCCCGCGGAAACGATTTGTCCTGAGTACTGAGAAAGAAGGTTTTGAATTGTGGTGCAGTGTCGAGCCTTTGTCTGTACTTGTTGTATGACTTACTTGTATAAGAGTGTGTTGGGAATGACAGCTTAATGAATTATGGACGATTTTAATCGGTGGTACCTTTATATTTTTGTTCATCATATTTTTTTTTTAATTTATCCCTAGGAGTACTTAAGTAAGAATTCTAAAAGATTTAGTATAATAATGTTACTCTATATAAAAGTTGATCCAATGGAAGTTCTGGTCAGACATCATGCCGAAAGTTAGAGCCAGATAAGAAGAAAATGCTTGCAACTTTTATTCTCATGAAAAATAAAACAGCATAGACTTAGCAAATATACTTATTTTTTTAATTGAATCATGGATTAGGCTTTTACACGCTCTGCCAGTTTCATAGTATATCTCCAAACATTTCATTTTCTACGACTGGTTAAAGATGACACTATTTTCCCTTTCAGACACTATCTTAGACCATTTAAAGTTACCATAACTATGATAATACTCATACATTCTAACTCTCCCATAACTGGGATCCCACAGTAATCTTACGGCCGGCAGTTTACCTAATTCGTTTAGAAGCATACTGGTAATTAATATATGCGGAGATTATACCGCCTTTACCGCTTACACCTGACGTAGTTTGAGGCGCATTAACTTAAAGTTTAACAGCCTTGTGTAAGTTTTACATGTTTTATACGTTAAATTATAGTTGTATGGTAATTTAATATGAAGTTTAGGAGAAACGATTGTCGTCAATTTTTCACTATCGAATCAATAAATTGTGATATTCGCGGAAGAATATTTTTGGATCAAAAAAGCTAATGGCGTGTTAAATATACTTAAAGCAAGTAAAATATACACAGCCGTACTGACCGTATCTAACTTTCGAGCTGTTTCTCAATACGACTGATACTTATATTTCTACTCCATTTCTTAACACGAACATTAACACATTAATAAACAATATATATTTGAATAAATTTATATTTCACCCCATTTCCTCTCCTAAATTTTGCGTACACAACAGTGTACATATTGAACTTAATAATGGTAATAAACCATCCTCTATAATTCTCACTGCGGGGCACAGGCCTCTTCCCGTATTGATCTTAACTTGTTCTTTTTCCATCTCTTGAATTTAATAAATAATGATTATTACTAAAACTTTAAACAACTTTCACTATTTTAACTTTAGTAAATCTATAACAACTGAATTTCATCTCCATAGTATGTATATTATAATATTATGACTGTGTAAATGTCTGGCCATTTGTTACCGTGTTCGGGAGTTCATACCGGAACTCGCCCTGAATTAGTCCGTCCTGGTCACATGTGGAGTTTAACTAACTGCTACTTACTGTGCAGTGTGGCAGGATTATTGTGTAATAAAATACGATGGTTTAGTGTATTTGTCACTGAATATGTGCATATTAAATGTGTTTTAAGTTGTGTTTGTATTAGTTGTGAGTAGACGTGTAAACTTCTCCTAAGTTTACACGTCTACTCACAATCGTTAACTTTTTTAACTAAATATGGAGTTCTTTGCTAAAAAACTCATTTGCGTTATTAATATTCTCACGACGTTTTACCTAAAAGTATCCATTTATTTTTTTTAAACTCGTATTTCATTTCTCATAGATAATCCTTATGATAATAATAGCATAAACTTTTATACGAAACAATATTCAAAAATGAAACCTGTATTTAGAAAAATGCGCTGTTTGAATATTATTTTAATGAGATATAATCTGTGCAGCTCTGATTCTTGTTTTCTTTCTATAAAATACAGGTGGAAAATCCTTCGCTCGTCTCTCTACTCACGTTATTATAAGCTTAGAAAATGTATTATTTTGTATTCAAAGGCTTTCGATAATATACACGGCTTAAAAATTCTTCCGTTTTAATTTATAAATGATTTTTTTGTTATTACATAATGTAAAACAAAGTCGCTTCCCGCGTCTCTCTGCCCCTTTGATCTTTATAATTGCGCAATGTATTTTGGTGCGGTTTCTTTAATACATAGAAAGTTTTAAGAGGAAAAGGTTTGTCTGATAATACATCACAATTGCACCCGTGCGAAGCTCGGGTCGTTTGTTATAGTTGATATTAATCGTATTCACAATTTAATCAACATTTTTTACGGTTTGGCAATTCTAAATACTCATATAGAATCCTTCCACATGTTTTCTACACAGTGTACAGTGACTTTTAAAATAATAAAACTCTTTACTAAAATTACACTGTTGTGAATCTCGGCATGTATACGTTTGTGTACCCAGCCACAAAATCAAGCCACAACAAGCAAGGTAACGGCAAACAGAACAAAAACCGAAATGACAATAAACGACGTAAAGTCGAACTACCTGGTCCAAAGTCCATCGGAGTAAACATTTAACACACTCGTAACTTATTCAAAGTCCGGTCCAAAGGCAATTTCACCGAGCTAATTGAGTACTGATCCCTCGACGGTGGCACAGATTGTATACGAAGCGAGTCGAGTGTTTTGTACGGCTCGACAAACAATTCCGATGGCTTTTCGTAATGTCAGACCTTAGGAACTGGTGTAAACTTGGGGGTGGATAGAAATTGACCATCGTTGGGTGACTTGGCAAATATCGATAGTAACTCTTTGAAAATAGTAAGTAAGACATTCTTTAAGATCTTTTGATGACGCGGACGTCGGGATGTTTTAACCTACTGGTCGTCAATTGAGTGTATTTGTGGTAACTTCGATGAGTGTCCTCTCTGACATGAGAGAAACCGCAGAGAAAATGTTACCCCATTGTTTTGCTTTATATGCTGTGTACTTTTCACTTGATTTTGAGTACAGTTGGATACTAAAAGAACTACTAATACAAGGGCTTTCCACTTTGATAGCAAATCCTTTAAATGCAAATACCACAGTTCAACATGCATAAAGAAGCAAAAGTTCAAATATATTTTCTAATTACTTTACCTCGTGTCTCTTACGCAATCAGAGTAACAACAGTGGAACAGAATTCACTGAGCTCCCGAAATAGCAGCTGATCTCTGGAGGATGGACCAAATTAACGTTTCTCGTAAATACTCAGGTAATTACTTTGTTAAGGCAATCTTAATTCTAAGTACCACTTGGTAATAGTAAACATGTTGAGAAGTGGATACTATTTATCTGTAACAAGGTGAATTGGAGATTCAAACTATGGATACACAACTTGACTGACCTGTTGGTCTAGTGGTTAGTGGCCCTACTACTACTAAACCGGAGGTCGTGGATTCGATTCTCACCCAGGACAAGATTTTGTGATGAGCACGATCGTTTGTTCTGTGTCTAGGTGTAATCTATTTATAATGTGTATTCATTTAGAGGTATACAAGTATGTTTATCTGTTGTCTAGTACTTATAATTTACTCATCCGTTCCTACCCGTTCTTCACTGAAATCTTATCGATATTTATAAATGCTTCATAAACATCACTATATTATTATTAACATTCAGCAGCATATTATTATTATGTCTAAATAGGTATATCTCGTCTTTGAGGTGAGATTGTATGACTTGTATATCCTACCAATTAATATCCTCAATTTTAAACTAAAATATTTTTACTTCAAAGCTGCCATTTGGAGTAATGTCTAAAACAAAATTGTTCGAGAATTGAATCCCTGTTCATTTGTACTTTTTTCATCAATAGACTCAACAAATAAAATTTGTAAGGAAATATTTCCTTGTTCTTTCTTTACTTCGAGCTCTTCTGAGAATACTTTGACAAATAAATCAAGTAACTGATTTTAGTCACAATTTAAACTCAAAAACGTATTTTTCGCAGTCAAACACTAGACCTACTCTGTCTAAACGATACTACTAATCTAAAAGATAATTAATTAATATTCCCAATATTTTCGTTATCCTAGCTTTATTAAATTCCTATCGAACGGCCAAATATTACCGGTATGGCTGCGTAGTACAACGATAAGCCTATATTATGTAAAACTATCATGGTTCACGCAGGCCGAGGTATGCAACCTAATTGCTATGACAGGGTTATTGAATTCCTCACCTTTTAGGCTACAGGAAATAATAACAAAGCAATTCTCGAGATAAAGGGTGTTCATTAAAAGACTGAAAATGTACTAAAATGGTCCTAAGAACATTAAATTTTCTTCTTTTTCTTTGCCTATACGCCAGTATACTCTGACTGGGGTTTGCAGATAAAAAAATGCATATATAGAATATGGAGAGAACATTAAATTTATGATTATCGATTAATTTACATCCTTAGATAAGATAAGATATTTATTTGCCTTAAATGAGGTACGGAGGTTTTTAAAATAATTAAATATATTTTGTCCCTTATTTCCTTTCGAAACGTTATAATTTTTAGTGTCAAGCTCTGCAAGATAAAAAGAATCTCTAAAAAAGTACTTCGTTTCCATTTCACATCTGCCTGCTTTCATAGTTTTGAAACTTTAGTAAGATGCTCATTAATAAGTTCATAATACTTTCCCAGTGTCATCCTACACGATGGGCCGCAGATAAATTCTCGGTATCTCTAGGAATAGTTTTATAAAGTTATGCAACTAGGTCAGCGGTGAACTTAGATGGTTGGCGTTCTCGCACACTTGAGATCGTTTCTCACTTCCTAGACTACTTAGGAAATTAGTGGTTAATAAATTAAACTGCCTTTTTCAGGCTTATTTAGCATCTTAGCTGATGATCGAGTGAGTATCGGTTATTTTTGAAGTAAGAAAGTTGTTGCTTTAGAATTTGGTGTTAAAATGTATTTATGAAAGCAATAGTGTAATTCAAACAAAAGATTATATTCCGAATCATCATCATCATCATTCCCCTGCCCTTATCCCAATTATTACTTAGATTGTATTCCGAATGTGTGATTATCTTGCAAATTTTGATCATCTAATGGATCATTTTGTGCAGGTTTGATTTTTTTTGTAGGTTTATTTTTTTGAGATTGTACGCTACACCTTATATAATTAGTTTTTTGTATTTTGGACCCAACATGCCAAAACCATACATACAACTATTTATAAAGTTTAGGTACTTACTACACATAAATATAGACGTAATCTCGAACCAAAGAAAGCACCGAATCGCCTAGCTAAAGAAAAATCTCTCCCTTGTAAAACTAAGAAAAACAACTACGACCGTAGTTTGAGTAACTTTTATAACTTTACTCAAGTTCTTAGACCTCAAGTAAGTTTGACAAAGTTATAACTCTCGGTTGACAGTGGCTCAAGTGAACCTGTAATAAGTTACGTTTTTGTTTACTTCGCGTAAGTAAGGACAACGGATTTCGATAACTTTTGTCGTAAATGAATGTAAAAAGAATATCATATTACAGTCATGAAGGTATATTTTTTTAATTAAAGTGGTATGCAAATGATGCTAATGCATAAAGTACAAAGTTACAGTTGAAGTTTGCGCAGGTTTTAATATATCTCTATGCCTTTGTAGTTTTTCTTTATAATTTCGTGATAAATGCTGTTAATAAAACTAGGGTAGAAATAAAACAACGATATCAAATTACAAAATAAAACTGTATTTAATAGAGCTTAAAACTAAACATTAAAACAACATGTCCAACTGAATGAGGACTTAAGTACCTAAATATACAATAATATTAAAAACAATACATTTATCCAACTTATTACTAGTTCAATTAACTTAATAAATGCAATAAATATTTTGCGAATGCATACATTTCATTTTGAGACTGTATTTTCTAAACTATTTTACGAATCAATTCATTTAAATTTCTTAATTCATATTAATTATGAAAGATATTTTTATTTTGTGTTTGATTTTCATTTGTATAATGAAAAAAAATGAACTGATTCGTAAATATGTTTTGCATTTCAGAGTCAAAATAAAAGCATAAAATTCTTTGACACAAATGACTAGAATTTACTGACAAACAGTCGTTTAGAAATTATTGCACTGCCCGTAAGTCAGTCTTCTAAGAAAATCGTTAAAAATAATGTTTTATCGACTGAAGGTTTACTGGATACAAACTACACTTTGGCAGTATGGGCAAAGCGATGCAACTTTAAAGATAAAACTAAATAGGTTAATGCCGTATGAGAATCAGAAAATGCAATATTATTATACAATGCGTGTACATCAATTTACTTAGAATTCATAAAACAGGAATGAACCCTATTCACGATTAAAAACGATGACATATTTTAGCTTACTAAAATTTCCATTCCATTTTACAAAATCCAAGTTTATTACATTATGTGATGGCAAGTGAATTCTACTATTAATACTACGAACGATTATCTTGATTATAAAATTCTATAATCTAAATGTGACTACCTATCGGTTAAATGGTATAATGACATTGAAAAATACGATTTGATGATATGAGAGCTATAATATGTCGGATTTATTCACAGATTGGTCCTTACATTCAACTAATGAGAAATGGTAATATTTGTAATGAAATAAAAATACCCCTTGAATATAAAAGTTTCTTCAGTTCAAACGTCTAGTCATCTCAAAATAGAATTACAAGGTTTATTTACTTGCAAAGATCGTTGTGTTCGAGACTTATCCAAACATTTGTTTAATCTTTAATTAGTAGAATGGACACACATATTGCAGATCAACATCGTTGAATATCGACATTGACTTAAATACCTAAGGATGATATTCATTTAAATTTGGGATTCGCAGAGATATCATTATCTTAACTTGCCATTAGTAAGGGGTACACATCATATATTTCTATCTATCAGTTTCCAACATCAAGATTGAAGTGGTATAGAAATGAAGTCTCCTAAAACTTACGCTTTAACGTTATATTTATCAACAATCCTATTGCTATCTGGTGAATCGTCCGCAAATTTGATTTCATTAGACGAATCTGAATTTTCATCAGCAAACCTTATGTCAGCGAAGTCACTCCTTTTTAGTGTATCTGCATCCTTTTCTTTCGACTCATTCACTCTTTTTAAAGTCGACGTGTCGTATTCACTACGCACCTCTTTTCTGTGAACTTTGACTGGTGATCGAGTTAGGGTCAGATCTTTCATTTGTATTGTTACAGGACTTTCAGCCTTCTTTTTCTTGTTTCTTTTTGATAATTTGGGCGAGTTTTGCAAATCACTGATACTGAAGTTGAGCGGGTGTATTATGTTCCCCTTTTCGATGACTTTGCGAATCGACTTGATGGATTCGTTAGATCTGTTGGTGCGGTTGTCGGGGTTCCTTTTAAGCCCGCTAGGTACTGGCCTGTCTTCAGGGGATTCTGTGTTGCTGCCTGGATCTGGGCGAAGACCTTTAGGCAGAACCTCCTGTGAAAATACAATTTGGGTAAAAAAATAATTTAATTTTAACACTTATTTACACAGGTGAAAAATGTTATGTTTATTTACCTCATAAATTGGAGCGTTGTTCTCATCAAGCTCTTTTAAAATATCGCCTTCTTCAAGAGGTGGTATCCACACGAGGAAAGCAGGATCCATTCCCAAATACGAGCCAGGAACTGAACCTGCGAGAAATGACAATTCAGATTCTTTTTAACTAACTGAAGCAGCTGATACTATTTGTTCGCGTCAAATAGTAAAAAGTTACACACGACGTTAAAGTATTATAACCTTTTAGAACTCATTAAGCTGAAGGTATAAAGTGCACAGTTTTAGAGTTCTGAATATAAACCTGTTCGTAAAATGTGTTGAACTAACTTTTACATTAAGGTATGGAACAGAAATATTTAAGAGAGAATATAAAAAGGAATGTTGTGTCATAATATATTCCATTTCAACTTGATTTCATAATGGATGATCCATTATCCATGTCTGTTGCATGCAGCATACGACGTAAAATGTTTTAATATAAGGCTGGTTGACCTAAAAAGTTACGAGATAATAAGGATGGCACATTGCTCAGAGAACTCGCGTTTTGATATTAAAATTACTGAGCAATAAGTATACAGGGTGATTTCGAAGTCGTGGGCAATATTTTAAACTAAGACACTATTAATGACACTAATTGCGTTAGGGCTACTTTTACGCAATAAAAAAGTAAGTTGCATCTCTAAGTTCCGCGCGGCCGTGGATGATGCGACGGCCGCGTTTAAATATTTTGATACTTTAGATCATTGGCATTATCTGATTAGTTTTGTTTTTTTTTCAATAGTAATTTATTACGGTAGTATGTTACTTTTTATTTAAGTATACATTATATTTTTAATAACTAGATAACTACCTACGTTATTATTTGTTTTAAGTAAAAATAGCCCTCACGCAATTAGTATCATTAATAGTGTCTTAGTTTAAAATATTACCCACGACTTCGAAGTCACCCTGTATATCGCCCGAAGATCTTACCAGCGTTATTAACTTCGTAATCGTAGTAGTCTATTTCCATTTCTGGGTGTGATGTGAGGCTGAGATCTGATTTGAGAAGGCGTCGGTTGCAGGACTCCTTGGTGTGTTTGGGGTTGTCGCGGATCCTGGCTGCGGACACGCCGCTTAGTGCAGGCGAGTACCAGCCCTATAGAGAAAATGTCATAATTAGCATCAATATTTAATTTACGACTTACGAGTAATTAAAAATTTATTATTCAAACTTTTCATAATTAAATGACCACGCAAAAAATCGTCCCAACCCACCAACAGATTTCAAACGTATCTCATTTGATACATCATGGTATCATGATCATTTTTTATTATGACGACATCACCGTAAGTCATGGGGTTAACGTGCAAAAAAACAATTCTTGTTCACTTTTTTCAGTACAAAAATTTTTAGGCACACTATTTAACTATAAAAAAAGCTATTGATAAAGAACAGCCGTGAGATGCATAGGTAAAATAACGGTCTAATCTCACTGTACCCTCGCCCCTTGCCATGCTAACATGCGTGCGCGCACCTCAATCGTGTCCTGTACGTTCCGCTGTGTTTACGTTGTTTATCTGTGCAATATCGGCTTGTTTGCAGCTATTGCTGACCTCTGCTTGTTTATTGGGCCCTTTGATAGTAAATTAACAACAACAAAGAAATGTTCAAAAATACTAACCTAAAATGTTGTTTTTTTATCAAAAATATACATACTTACTTAATACACTTGAATATTTTTGCTATTAATACCTAAAATGTTCAGCTGAACCATTGTGTGCTGTAATTAATAACTAAACGTAGTTATTTAAAAAAATAAACACCCTTTTTCAACTAAAATGTTTTTATTTTTTATTTAATAACCCCATATATTTACGGCCAAAAAATCGATATTTGTCTTTTTATGGGACTTCATAATTATATTAAAACTAGTCCCAAGTCTGTTGGTGCTTGGGACAGAGCCCATACAATTTTTTGCATACTCCTTTGCTATTAAAAAATTAATGCTTTATTTGGCGAAGAAGATCATCTTGAAGACATTCAGTCAATTTTTTTTTTTCAAATAAGGCCTAAAAATATTTGACAAAAATACCTATCCTTATACGAGCATTTGACGAGGATAACACCAAAATTTTATGAAACCCTAAAACAAAGACAATTTCAAAAGAATTCTCGTTCACGCTCCCAGGAATTTGCAATAATATTATTCCAAAAACCAGAGTCATAGTGTTTATTAGGCCAAGTCATCGTGATCGCGTCTGCCCCTGTTTTAGCTACTCACAGTGAGTCATCAAGCTGCAAATCACATGGACGAGAATACCGAGATCTTTATTTAAGGACACATCAATCACTCAGTCACCAGCTAATGCCACAATTTGGCTTGACAATTTTCCTACAAATATTTTTAAGCATAAAATATTTTGTTATAAAAAGAGGAATTGGGTTTGTTTTTCGTCTTAAATTAACGAAGGATCAAGAATTCTGTAAAATTATATAAAACAAAAGAAATGCCAATGTTTTTTTTTTTGTAATTTGGCCCTTGTTGAGGTTTCGAGTTTTTTCTCAGTTTACAATAAGATGTTTATGTACACTTTCGAGATTTTGATTATTTTTGACATAATATTTGTTTATAGGTAGGTACCTTAACCATTTACTATGAACATCAACATTACGAAATTGCAATAATAGCCTAATCTTCAAGGTTCTCTTTTTCTCTCTTTTGACCGCAACCAATTACACATACAGACACCACTATCATTACCAATTTGTAGCTTATATCTTCACCAATAAAGTCCACATTCCCATTACACTACCACTCACGTTGGTAAGCGTAGCTGCAGACGTAGACGACGATGCTCGGCTCTCGCTGCGATCCTTGTCCCACATGCTGTCCCTGTCTTTCTCGCTACAGCTGTCTCTCTCACTCATGCTGCTGACGCTGGTGCTCATTTCCACAGCCATTGAATCACTTGTAGACGCCTGAGGTGGTGATGAGATCTAAAGAACCAAATTAAGAAGTTAAAATTTTCTACTTGGTACATTTTGGCCTCCAAACCCGAAAATAATAATTTTGTGTTTACCTGGGGCACAGCAACGTTAGTCACTGATACAGTATGCGACCTCCTCAGTGGCGATGGAGGTATGTTGCCGGTGACCGGTGCACTGCTTGACGACACAGTCTCGGGGGTCACGGTAGCTTGGCTCGCCACGCTGTCGCTGCTGGCCACGCTCATGTTATCGTTAGCGTCGCCATCGTTATCTGAGCCGGCGTCTTCTTCGTCCCTGTTTTTATGACACATTGTTAGTTAATAGACAAGTAAACTGTAGGAAGTAGCTTGCCTTAAAAAAAACTTATACCAAAACGCAAAAATATCATAATTTCACACTTTTGTAAAATTAGAGTTTTATAAAAAAATATCCCTTCAATTGAGTACCTACAAGTAAAAACAACATATACAAGGTATTGCATTTCTCAATGCCTGTATTTACGAGACTCATCTTAGAATTGGAGGTAAAACAATACCTTTTTAAGACCAATACTACATAAACTTAATAAATATTAAACATCCCCATTACAAATCCAGCACCACCCTAACTTATCCCTACATCGTTAAACAACAATACTTGGAACAATCCATGACTTTCGGTAGCAATACGTGCTCAAACAATAGTCTCATAGTTGACGGCGTACTCACAAAGCGTTGAGTGCTTGTTAATTAATTATTCTTTCCGCTCACTCCAATGAAGGGTTCTTTGAGAATTTCGAGTGGACTTTAATGAAAGGTTAGGAATTCGAAAGAGATCCAAAGAGTCTGGACGGATCTATTCTATAAGTACAGTTTTACGTTTGTAAAGAACCCTCTCAAAAGAAATTCTTGGTAGCCAGTGATTAAGATTTTTGGAAGACTTGCTCTTTTAATATAGTAATTCAAGGAATTTAGCTGAATCTTAAGCACTAGAAAATGTAAACAGAAATTAACAGACATATTATCCCCTATTGCAATTTCTTGAAAAAGAACGATAACATTGAAAATGCTTACTAAACTTGTCACAATGGTGAACTAAAAATAGTCATAGACTTCAAATCAAATCTTTACTTGCATTTCATATGTTATACAGTAGGTATTTTATATTGTTAAGACAATATATTAGAAACAATATGGACCCGATAGGGCACAGCATAAAGAGGTTAGAGAGGTTTGCAGTACATAATATATTATTATATTATTATCTTATCACCTAGTATTACTAAAATCTATGCTTATAACGAAAACTTAAGTATACTAACATTATTATATATTTGTGTGTGCGCGTGCGTGAGAATGTGCGTGTGTGTGACTTGAAAAGAAAAACCTCGGAAAATCCCAAATTTTAGACTATTTTCGATATTATTCATACCGAAAAAAGGGATAATGCGGCAAAGTGGTAGTAAAAAGAACAATAGCTGTAACACGTACGTTCTGGTTTAAATTCTTTCGCAACAATAATGCCAAATATATGTATTTTGGCACGCTCCCCAGACTTGCGAATTGAAGTGCATTGTAGGTTATACTTTCAACCAACACATTTATTACAGTCATGATCTGCAATAGGGTTTCATACATCTCTGTTTCGAGGTAAATTTGTTGGGGTTTTATAGAATCAAGTGTATACTATATCCGTTTACGTAAATCAAAAATTACATTATTTTGACAGAGAAAGAAAGAAAGAAAATACATTTTGTAACATTATTTTGAGCGAATAATAAACAAAACAAAAAAAAACAAACATGAGGGGGTAATATGCGTCACAACCACGCAATAGGCCCCTCGCTTAGCATAACGCTGCGACTCCGTGCAAGACAAAGTCCCAGCGCTGATTTTCAGCGAAAGCCGAGATTTCGTCCTTTTTACCACACATCAATAACAACAAAAACCATTTAATTTGTTTACAGGAGCTCAGAAAAGGACAATCCGAAATCAGCGAGATAGACAATAAAATTTTATTTAAGGAACATTGTGACTACTAACTAACAGAATATGATCTTATTACGAAAGACTCCAGTCATCATCACACTCCTCACCTCTGCTCCACATTCTCGGAGTTCCTGTCAGAGTCCCGAAGCCTAGTGTGCCTGGTCTTCCCCGAAGGTAGCAGTCTTCGCAGCGACACGCCTCCGCCAACCACCTCAGATAACAACGTACTACGAGAACCTGTTGTTGCTCCTCCCAGCTCTAATGATGCTGAACATGCTGTAAAGAAAATTGAGATTATTCTTCCATTTTGAATTACGACGACACTGAATATTTTTGTTTGGGAAAGGTTCGAAGTAAGTTAACCTGGTAGGCGTTGACTGCGTCTCCGGATTATGTTTTGATATGGTACTAGTTTTTGTCAAACGAAAAACTAAAACTTCGTAAACTCTTTCACAGCGCTAAAACGCTAAATTGAAATTATAAAGAATTGTACACACAAGTCACGTTAAGTTGGACACATCCTGATAAAAACAATAAGAGGTAATTAAAAAGTGATTCTACATTTATTCAAAGGCGAATAGAGGGTAAAAATGAAAAGGGTACCATCACTATCGGTAAGCGACTCCTTATCAGCCGCTCTCTGATAGGCCCTGGTGCGGTGCGCTGAGTGCAGCGCGAGACAGAGCGCGGCCAGCGCTGCAGCGGCTGCGAGGGCCACAGCGGCACCGCGCGCGCCGCCGCCGCTGCGCCACCACAGGCCACCGCTCACTGACGCCCACGCCGCTGATGCGTTGCGGATGGGCTCTATATCAAGTAAATTAATATCTTATATATAAAATTCCCAAGTCACAATGTTAGTTACCGCACTCCTCCGATCCGATACGACCCGCCGAAACGGCTGGACCGATACTCTTGAAATTTCATATAAGCATTCAGTAGGTCTGAGATTCGGCTACTATCTATTTTTCATCCCTATATTTTTTTCGCGAACGACGTCGCGGGCAACAGCTGATTATGTTGAAAAATACTGAACACTTCGGTATTTCAGACAGCCAATCGTTCATTAGCCTAACCATTTATGATACTAAAGCTACTACACATTTTTTTGCTATACCACCAATATCGATACGATCCTGCCGCTTATACTGAAAAATAAACTAAACATCATTTACCGATCTGCGTGGCATGTGCGAGGAAGCCCCCAGCACACTTGTCGCTGGTGTCTCCAGAGCGCAGCTCCACGAGAATGTGGCGTCCGCCAGCTATCTCCATCACACCACTGCCGTCCGTCGTGGTCTCCACGTCACCAGCAGTCTAAGGACATTCAAGTAGAAGTTGTAGTACTTTTAGACATGTACAGCTCCCTAGTGTTAGAAAAAGATTTGGTAGCTTTTTGAAACATTTTATCCATAACCTTATATTGAATTCCTTAGTGTTATTTTGTAACTAACAAATATCGACTAACCTATTTTTGCACGCGATAGGAATGAAAAAAGCAGTAATTGTTGAAACTGAGTTCTTAGCAGCAAAGATTGAGTATTGACGGACCTAAAGTACGTATTTTCTAAAATATATTGACGTATTCCTTACCACGGCAGTGCTATCTGGTCCATCCCAGGAGGCAAGTAGTGGGGATCCCAGAGAATCTCCATCACGAGCTCTCAGCGACTGGCCTGCGCAGGGTAGCCGCACTGCTTCCATACGTAGACGAACCACAAGGCCTTCTTCAGCCTAGGAAAAGGAATAAAGGGTTATTTAACACAAAAAAAAACTGGCCAAGTGCGAGATTTCCACACCAAAAAGCTTAAGTAAATGAAGTCTGCATATTTTTTCTTTATCTTTGCTGTAAGACGTTGCGTCATACTAAAAAGTGAGATCCTGGGTATACGGGAAGTACCAAATCGATTTGATTCCGTTGTGAGTGTCGGACATTTGCAGCATAACCTGTTTTTGATGTCGTATTGCTGTATTTGACGTTCACAGCTCCAAAAGATGGTTACCTAAGTACTTGATTCTAACTTAGTACCTTCACGCGTTCCAGAGAAAAATGAGAGTTGCCTGTCTGTCTGACACACAGAAGGAAGGGTGGACAGACGAACAACAAAATGATCCTCTAAGGGTTCTGTATTTTCCTTTATAAGTACGTTCTACGGAACCCTAAAAAGCCAAAATTCTAGTGCCTACAAATTACCTGTAGCTGCCACGAATTCACAAAGTTAAGTTGTTATTTATTATAATTATTCATCCAATATAAATGGTCCGTAACAGCCGTTGTTTAAAAGGCTAAAGGTCTATTCCATTTTAAAATAATTGAATATATTCAAAGCAGCTAATTGAAAACCCAAATCATAACATTCTCTTGCATGTATTTGAACCTAATTCTGTCGAATAAACAGCAACTTTTAATTAAAATGTAGCTTTAATAGATTGCGTCCAACGGAAACCGTTCAACAAAACCATTTCGCTTAGAATAAGGGCGAGGTTTTACTGAACGCTGAGCGAGAAATGAAAGACTTTCTGTCGGTCTTTGCGATTTATTTGTAGTCATCAATACTCAGAAAAAATAGTGTTGACATACGCTAGTTCATAGATATAATACATTATTTTTAATTTAATACCAATTCAATATTTTTGATGTCGTTAAGAAGTCAGTTAATTTGTGATTGCAATCAATTTTTCAGTTAAATAAATACCTGAACAGGAACTTTTTTTTAGTCTCTTCTACACTTTTAGTGTAACATTTGCTGAGCGAGTACAGTCTCACCGCACCCTTACCGTATCCAAACTTTTGATTGAGAGCGTTAAACACTCGGGAATTGGTGATTTGAACTTGCCATAACAACTTGCTATGTCGGGGCTTTAAGATTTGCCCCAAACTGTCCAAGTGTTTCTTCTAGTCATGTTACAGCTGCTAACATGGATTATAAATTGCTTAAATTTGTTTTTTTGATTGATCGATTTGTTAATGCTTGTTCTATAATTATCGTCGAAAATTTGAGTTGAGTCAAGTTTGCGTTTCTCGATAGGTAATTGAAACATTCACGGGTGATACTGGCGAGGTTTTAACCTCCTTCTCGTCAAATGTTTTTTTTTTTAATATAATGAGTTATTTTAAGAATACTTATTTTTATCAATTTGGTCAGATTTTAGAGAATATAATTTCTAAACCCAAGTAAGTAACTACTTGAAACGAGTTTCTCAAAAGAATCAAGTTGGTGAACTTTCTATAGCCTTTGTAATACACTGAATAGTAGCTATTAAAACTTGTGGAATTCTTCTGAAGAATTTAGATTTACCAATTTAGACTTCAGACGAAATAGCCCGAGATTGTGAACAACTCAAATAGTTTTGAGAAAGCTGTGCAATAAAGAAAATTATTCTTTGTACGTCTATAGACTTCAATTTTGTTAAGATGAAAAGATCTATTCAATTTTAAAGCTTATTCAACAACTTTACATGCCATTTTTACTAGCATGTAATAAAATAAGTTCAGAAGATAAACGTGACGAAAATTAAATTAGACTTTGAATTTGTCCGTTTCAATACCGGTATACTGAATCAACACTACTTTAGAGACATACCCTATTGAATCGCGTTCATTAATTTTGCCTGTGTTTATCAATAATTCATAACAGTTAACTTTTAGAGAGCTTGTCAACTAATTTAGTTAAACCGGCACATTGCGAGGTAATTGCCTGTTGAGAGAGCAACTTGGACGTTCCGTAAACTGAACCGGGAACAATATTAGTTTGTTAAAACGGGTAGCGATCGGGTAGGACCTTCGTTCCCAAATGGACAAGTTTTAATGACTTCAGAACGATACAAATTCGAGGTGCGTTCAGATTGACTGCTATTTGATGTGCGAGTTGATAAGACAGTCGACGAATTTCGAAACAATGTTATTATACGTATGTAGTACACCAGTTTGATTACTGTTTCAGTTACAATGGTTTCAACGTATTTAAAGTTGATAAGATTTATATTGAATCAAAACAGAAATATTTATAAATAAACGGACCATAGTATTAGATTATAATCATGTCAATGTTCTTAAGCAATTTCTTAAAACGATGTGCAATTTGCTGTTCTAACAAAAATCTAGGATCTATATAACTAATTTGCGACTAAAATAACAACCAATATTCTTTTATGTATTATAGCCCAGTCAAATTAGGGGTTTCACCTCGGAATGAAAGATAATAAGCTGAAAATTGGTGAGAACCTTTGTTTGGTCGCCCTAAATATTGTCTCAAAAGTCACAAGTTCTATCGTGTCCGCGTCTTAAGATATTCAAGGTCAAAGGTCACGAAAAATCATTTTTCGCGAATATCTCGGTTCCTATTGCTTAAATGATATTTTCACCAATATCAAAGTTGTAGAGTATATAAAATTCTCTACAACTTTTGTCTAAACTTTTTTTTTATACGATCAACCGTTTTTCAGGTAGAGCGTGACAAGTGCGCAGCGTACAGTCATATTATATAAAGGTAATGCAGGGTCAAGCGTGAGTTTCGGTTATCAGTACGTTGTATAAAGTCAATTATTGACAAAAAAAAAATATAATTATTAAGCAATGCCCATTATTTCTGTACATAATAAGGTCGGGGAAAAAGTCTTTTCGCATTATAGTATGTATGAACTTGTAATAAAATCTTTCTCTCTCTAATAAAATTAGAATTTGGAATTATGTTTTTTTAAATTTTAACTTTCAATTGAACCAAAACCAGCCACACACAAATACTATAGCCAAAAAAAAATATCACAAGTTCATACATACTATAATGCGAAAATACTTTTTTCCCGACCTATTATGTACAGAAATAATAGGCATTGCTTAATAATTATATTTTTTTTTGTCAATAATTGATTTTATACAACGTACTGACAACCGAAACTCACGCTTGACCCTGCATTACCTCATATATTATGTGACCGTACGCTGCGCACTCGTCGCGCTCTACCTCAAAAACGGTTGATCGTATAAAAAAAAAGTTTAGACAAAAGTTGTAGAGAATTTTATACTCTACAACTTTGATATTGGTGAAAATAGCATTTAAGCAATAGGATCCGAGATATTCGCGAAAAATGGTTTTTCGTGACCTTTGACCTTGAATATCTTAAGACGCGGACACGATAGAACTTGTGACTTTTGAGACAATATTTAGGGCGACCAAACAAAGGTTCTCACCAATTTTCAGCTTATTATCTTTCATTCCGAGGTTGACCCCTTATTTTACCTAATTTGACTGGGCTATTATGTAACAAAAACATGTTCCTAGAACATGTCAAGTAACTATTGCATATTAAACGGTCCCGCAACTGTGGGACTTCAATGGAGCTAGAAATAACCTGTCACATGGTTTAGCGACCACTTCAAACAACTTCGTTACGTCCTCTGCCGTCGTATGGGGATTGGACTTGGTTTTAATAAGAAAGTTCTTGATATACACAATGGCGGACTAGGCCTGTAAGGGGCTCCTATTCAGTTGAAAGAATTATGATAACGATAAAGGCATGTAATATGCTTCTTGAGTGAGTTCTTTTGAAACAATGGGTAGCAGACAACGATTTTAACAAATCTTTTCACATGAAATTGTATTTTAACATGACTATTCGGAAAACAGCTTTTTACTAACTTAACTGGTTTTGTGATTCATTTTTTCAGTTTGTTGATGGCAGAATAGAGAAAACAAGATGAAATTTCAAGTAAATCATAGGGGTGACTAGTACGTTTATGAGTTTTTTATGTACATTTTAATACGGATCTGGACTAAATTAGATGATGGAGCCGAGAAACTACTGTCTTGTTTTGAGCTTAATTAATTTGTATTGGCTATAATTGTACATCTAGACGGCTTGTTACAGTTATTAGGGGTCCAGAACAGAAGAAACAAGGCTTCAAAAACAGACTTACTGTATTTAATGCTAGTAATAGTAAATCAAAAATAATAATAGTAACAATTTACGTAAGGAGATACCTATTTGCGCCTATAGTTACATAGTCAAGTTAACACTTCCCAACCTATATATTTTGGACGATCAACTAGAGACAATACAAGAGAGAACGGACATAAAGTTTTCGAAAAGTTTCAAGATGATATTTTTGTAAATGGCAAAGTTTTGGAACAAAAGTTTAGATCATGGCGACTGAGTCTGAGGCGGTGGCGGCTCGAGGGAGCTGTGCTGAAGTAATAGACTTAAGTGTAGAATGTTATTGCGAACTAGATTAGGTCAAGGCAGTCAGTATTTTACAGATAATATATACATTTTTTCAAACATTTCAATTCTAAAAATAGTTAAATTTATTTCGCTTTCGAGCATGAGTCGCACCTACAATTGAAGTTAACACTGAAGAGAGTTTACACCATGTTATTATTGGGAATTTAATAGAAATAAATAAATATTCCACGACTTTCACACAACGCCATCTGGTCTCAAACTAAGCAGTGTTTGTATTATAAGTACTAGACAACTGATAAACAAACTGTTATACTTATAAAATACATGCATAATAATATAAATAAATTACACCCAGACACAGAACAAATTAATGATCGTGCTCATCACACAAACATTTGTCCTGGCTGGGAATCGAACCCACGATCTCTGGCATAGCAGTCAGGGCCGCTAACCACTAGACCAACAGGTTCCAAAATTAGGCTGTAATAAACCTTTTTTAGCATTCTGCCAACCTAGCCATCGAAATAATGCCTTACCTGAAGTAACCAGAATGATCTAGAAGGACAAGCCCTCGCTGAGCCGGCTAGCAGTCTGGCGGCGGGTGCGAGATGCAGCACGCAGCCACATCGACACCTAGCCCCGACTTCTGCCACCACCATTGAGGAGTCCCCAGCCCAAGGCCGAGCGGCACACTCACAAGCTGCTAGCTCCACTGCTTGCCCCTGTTGATAAAACAGATACATTGTATTCTCTTTTATATCTTTCATTTAACTTGCTTACGCAAAATTACATTAAAGAAATGGATTTAAAGAGCGATAAAAAGGCCTTGTTATGTAAAGCCAAGTATATCATACGTAAATTTCGTATAAGGAATTATATTAATTGTAGTTCTAAAAGTATTTGTGACATTTAAAAGAAAGACTGAAATTCAAAAACTATAATATAATAAATTAAACAAGTATGATTCAGATTAAATCCATATTAAAGATATCATGTAACATACACCATTAAAACAAACTTATTTAAAAGAAAAACTAAATTAAATTATTTGTTTTGGGCCTCATTTTTATCATCAACAGATTTCCCATCTGCAGACTTTTTCTTTTCGTCATCTTCAAGTTTACTATCATCAGATCCAGTTTTATCAAGGTTTCCCTCAGCAGGTTCAGCCGATTTGTCTTTTTCAGCTTCTTCTACCTTCTTTTCAGCAGTTTCTGCCTCCTTCTCACTATCGTCGTCATCCTCTTCATCGGCCTCCCGTTTAGCAAATTCTACAGACTTTGATAAGTCTTTTCTACTTTCAACACGGAGCATCGAAGATTTCTTTCGATCATCGATTAAATTCAACTGCATTTGTGATTGCATTGTTATTTGAGACATAGCTAAATCTCGCATTAGTGACTTTTGCATTTCCGCCTTGCTTGCGGCTAGCAATTTTTCCATGTTATTACTATCAAGACTTTCTCCAGCCTCAGATTCTTCCTCTTCACTCGAATGTAGTGATGTTTTGGTGAACGAAAGGAGACTGTCTTTTGGAGACTCTATCAGTTCTTCTTCATGAGGCACCAGCTCAATGCTAGGAACGGTCCTTATGCTACCCAGAGACGATACACTAGTACTACTACTGACGCTACGCTTATCCTCCAATAACTCTAATGATGTAACCATAGCACCTCCTGCAGTTACCACAGATCTTCTTGAAATACGTTTTGGTGTAAAACCCAGATCTCCTTTATCATATATTTTGCCAAGTGATATCAAAGACTCCATAGACTCCGCCCTAGCTGTGTCACGATATTGATTTATAACTTTGAGAATCTTATTCAAAACTTTTTCTCTTTCTATTATTTCTCGTGAAGGATCCAGTGTAGACCAGTGATCTAGCTTTAACGCAGCTTGTACGGCAAATGCAGAGTCTCTTAATATCTTCTTATAATTTTCTATTTCTCTGAGCAGTTTAGCTGTTTCCACTACAGATTTGTTTTGCTCTCCAAAAGTGGCGTGCAAGTTTTGTTCTAGTATACGGACTCGTAGTAAGAGATCTTCGTTATCAGTTACAAGTTTTTGCATCTTTGCTTGGAGCTTTTCGTTATCAAACTGTTTCTTATCATATAAGGCTTTTTGTTTCTTCACATCTTGGAAAGCTGCTGTTAACTGGTCAATAACTTTAAGTTGTACAATACTTTTATTGATTGCTTTGTCTCGTTCTTCTTCAGCTACTTCTTTTGCATTCTGGGCTGCTCGCTCATCTTCTCTAAACCTTTCATTTTGCTCGGCAACTTTTGCTTGTGTTTGCAGTAAATTGTCTAATTGATTATTTAAAGCTATATTTTCACGAATCACTCGATGTGTTGATGCGGCAATCCTCATTTCACTAGCATCTTGAAATTCTTGAGCTAATTGTAAGAGCCTTCCTTCCATTTCTCTTTTTAAGTTATCTTTTCCAATAACATACTTTTTTTCAGCGTCGTAAAGCATTCTTCTATATTTCATTTCCTGTTCTTCAAAAGAATGTTCTTGTCTTTCAAATTTTCTCATTAGATCATCTCTTATCGCTCTAAATTCTTCAAGTGTATTTAGTTTTCCAGCTAGTAGTTTATTTTCAGACGTAAGTTGATCTTTCATAGTAGTAAAATTTTTTTCTAGTTCCGTCACTGTTTCTTTAAACTGAGCTGTTTCTATTTCTCTAAGTTCTTCGAGACCTTTTACTTTTTCCTTCAGCTCCAAATTTTCATCAGTCTTGACATTAAGTGTTTTTTTCAAATAGGCAATAATATCGGCTCTATCCTCGTCTAGTTTATCGTATGCTTTTTGCAGTTCTTCATTACGATTTTCGTAATCAGTGACTGCAGATCTGAGCCGGGCTAATTTTCTATTGAGGTCAGCCAACTGCAATTCATACAAGGCTTTCTCTACCTCAGAAAATACTCCTTTAATCTCCTCATCCTTCTTTTTATCCTTCTTAGGAGGCATGTTAGACAAAATGTAGTTTATTAACAAAAATAATTATTAAACATAATATTTCTCACAGAATCAAATAAATATCAAAACAAATGATTTGACTGCAACTTTGACGTTTCGCCCTACAACATGTTATGTTATAATTACTTCTTTACTTATGAAATGAGGCCACGACAGATAGCTAAGCGATTAAACCTTTTTGTTAATATGGTATGTACTATGAAAATGTTTTATGGTTTAATATTTAGTACATTATAAAGGACATCGTTTAACTTGACTTGTATTTCATGAACAAAAAGGACATAACGGCAACAGATTTTGACGCAGAAAAAAAAAATACATTAAAAATAAAACAATCATTAATAATTTACTAACTTTAATTAACATAACATTACTTTTAAGAATACAGACTTACTAAAATTGTAACTCAACTAAATTAGAATTGTTCACAACGCTTTACATTAATATTAAGACACAAAACTAATGTATTTATGTAATACCCTAAAGATATTTTTTATTGTGTTATGAAAGTAACCCCAAGTACAATTATTTATAAAACCTATATTAAGACGTCTTGGCCAGATTGACTAATAAGTTTCCACTTCTCACTCAATGAGAATATTTACTACACGCGAGGACTACTACAATGCCCTCACTGTTAGCATGGATGTGTACTGCCTCAAATGTAACGTAATACCGTTGATTGACATGATCAAAAGAAGTGTGGGCCTGTATCATAGACGATGGCACATCTTTCGTACTCTTTCCTGTTTAATCGAAAAAATCATAGTTGATAAAACATTAACACAGAGTTGACTAAACAGTCAACTATGTGTTGATGTTCTATCATTCATATCATCTCCATTTATAAATCTCTAAATTTATGTATCACTAAAACAACAAAAATAAATTTATTATTATAGACATGACATAAGGGCAAGCGAAAAAAGATAACCATGAAAGGCCATACTGGTAATTTGTTACGTTATGTTTGTTACGTTATTGTTACGTTACAAAAGATGCATTTTAATTCTAAAACGAAAAATAAAAAAAAATGTTTGAAGTAAAAATATTGGTTTATAAAAAAAAATAACAAAAGTTCATAAATAAATAAAACAAATTAAAACAGTAAAAAGAAGTTAAAAAAGAGCTTGTAAAACCCCACCATACAAAAAACAAAACGTGAATAAAATAATTGTTTATGAAATAATTTATCCAGCACCTTATGTCTTTTTTTCATCACCGTCGACTTCGAGTGTATCATCGCTGGGTTCAGATACATCATACCTAGATAAATCGTCCTCCTCTTCGGAAACTTTTGAAACATGTGCCGAGTCAGTGACCATTTCATGGTGCTCTGTTTCAGGTTTTTTATCCCCTTTAAGAATGTCGTCATCACCACTGTCGATTGATCCTACCGCTGCTTCAGCTGTTGCCATTTCAACTTCTATTTCTTCTGCTTCTTTCTTTAATGTTTCATGAACGACAGTCAACATTTTTCCTTCTTTTTTCAAGCCAACCTCCCTTTTCTTTGGTAAATCCATTGAAACATTCATCGTGGACATTTTTATGCTTATTTGAGACATAGCTAAATCCTTCATTAAAGATTTCTGTATTTCAAGTTTACTTGCAGCTAACTGTTGTTCAATATCTGGCTCGGAATCTTCTTCAACAACTTCACTCAATTTTGAGGGTGGCGTTGCCACTAACGATTCTATACTCTCTATTATTGATGCAGGTGCTTGTGATTCCATCGGAGGTAATACTTTAATACTCGGTATTGTTTTCACGCTGCCAATGGATGATGATGATAACGATGCAACTGTCGGACTGACTTCACCTTTTGTCGTATCTTTAGTGGCAGTCAAACGAGAGGCTTTCTCTCTTTCTGAGGAAGTCTTTTTCAAAACTTTCTGTTTAGGTACAAAACCAAGGTCACCTTCTTCATATACCTTAGTGAATGAAGCAATTGTACCCAATGACTCTGCGCGTTCCACTTCTCGATACTGAGAAATAATCTCAAGCAAATGTGACAGTAACACTTGTCTGTCTAAAACGTCACGAGTAGCATCTTCTGTAGCCCATTGGTCTAATTTCAAGGCAGCTTGAATAGCAAAGGCTGCATTTGACAAAATCTTTCTTAGCTTGTCAGTTTCGTGAGCCATACGACTAGCTTCTACAACGGCTTTATTCTGATCGCTTAATCTAGCATGCAAATTTTGTTCAAGTATGCGAACTTGTAAAGAAAGACTCTCGTTCTCTTTCGTCAATTTCTGTATTTTTGCTTGCATTCCTTCGAAATCAAAATTACGCCTTTCGTACAAACATTTTTCTTTCTTAATTTCTTCAAATGCGGCAGTAAGCTGTTCAATTATTTTTACCTGAATCACGCTCTTTGAGATTGCTTTATCTCTTTCTTCCTCTGCTAATTCTTGGCATACGTGAGCCGATGTCATTTGTTCTTTATATTTATTATTTTGATTGGCTAATTTCGCTTGAGTCATAAGTATGCTATCTAACTCGTTGCTTATGGCTATATTTTCTCTGATCACTCTATGTGTCGATGCAGCCACTCTGAGTTCAGTCGCGTCTTGAAAATCTTGAGCAAGTTGCAGTAGCCGTGCTTCCATTTCTTGTTTCAGTTTATCTTTGCCAATTATAAATTTCTTTTCGGAATTATAAATGATTCTTTTGTACTTCATTTCTTGAGCTTGAAATTCCTCTTCTTGTTTTTCGAACTTTTTCATCAAGTCATCTCTAATGGCCCTAAACTCTTCTAGTGTGTTTAGTTTACCTGCTAAAAGTTTGTTTTCTGATGTGAGCTGGTCTTTCATAATAGTAAAGTTTTTCTCCAGTTCTGTAGTAGTTTTTCTAAATTGCTCGTTCTCAATCTCCCTAATCTCTTCGAGGCCTTTAACTTTCTCTTTAAGTTCGATATTTTCTTCATTTTTAGCGGTTAGTGTTTTTTTCAAGAAGGCGATGATATCTGCCCTATCTTCGTCTAGCTTGTTGTACGATGCCTGAAGCTCTTCATTTCGGACTTCATACTCGTCTAAAGCAGTTCTAAGCCTCGCTACCTTTCTGTTACACTCCGCGAGCTGAAGTTCCAAAAACGTCTTTTCCACTTCATTGAATGTTCCACCTTTCTCTTCCTCTTTCTTGCCTTTGTCTTTCTTAGGTGCCATAAGGAGAATAGCAAAAAAAAATAATTACAAAATAAAAGTGTTCGTAAAAATGTGTTTGTTTGGGTAAAATGACACGAAGATTGATAAATCGGTTGCTTAGGAACGTGTTTCATGGCAACCGATATCGCGTAACTGGCTTCTGATAATAAAAACTAATGACGCGGTATAACTAAACGCAATAATAAAATAAGTTTTAACTCTTAACATTAAATTATGCGCTTTTTTTCTTAGCTACAATTAAATTATTAATTAATAAACAATTCAAACGTATCAATAATCATATTATTATGTAATCATCTGTGGTCGTCTAACAATGTGATTTGTACAACCACAGACCTAGTATCGTATAGGTAACTGTATCTATGGCTACAACGTAAACAGAGAATCCTGTAGACACCGGGCTAGAGATCAAACAAAGTCACGTCACTATATCGAGGGCTACTTGTTTAAAAATACCTCGTAAGTAGTAACACATTTAAGAAAATAATACTACTAATTTAGTTCTTATTATTGACTAGAAACTCAAAATTTATTGCATTTTTTTGTAATAAAAGTTTATATGGTTCACAGAATACATCTAATACTTTAAGTTTCATCAGTATACGTCTTATGGGGGTTCAATTGCTGTAAGCTTCTTTAACGTTATTTAGTAAATTAGGAATATAGGTGTGGGTCGTAAGTTTAGTATCTTAAGTATAATGGTAATTTAAAGAATATAACTTTTTATGTACTGAATAAATAGTTTCACTTCACGAAGGGTTTCGATTTTATTGTCATTTGGCTACGAAACCTTAAAACATGGCCAGCTATGTGAAACAAAAAATAATATCACTCTATTACACTTCTTTACTTGACCGTATCTTTCAAATACTATTTTAAGAAGTGGTGGGAGGGTCCCATAAGATTTTTTTTAAATAATCCTATACATATACTGGAATAATATGACTTCAACTAAAAATACTCACTTCACAGTACTTCGCCCCATACGCGGGTGGTGGGGAGTCACAGAAGCGATGTCGGCTGCGCGTGCGCGTTGAGCAGTGCGCAGGCGCTGGGCATGCCGACCACGCTGACCACTCGCCCCAACCTCCCGCGCCACCATCTTTGAAAATATTTTTTTTTTAATATAATAATGTCCGGACCGATTTCAGCCACGGCGGTTTGTGTTACTATGACACCAGCCAGCTACGCGGGACGTATAGCAAACACAGGTGCACTCTCTATTTCTTTACTCTCATAGCCCGTTGGGGCGGTAATCTGACACGACCAGAGAGAAATCAGGCGCAGGACCCACATTTTTACGTGCTTTCCGAAACACGGAGATTTTTTTTTAATATACACCGTGATTTAGAAGTTACCTGCTTCAGTTGATAGTTTATATTTGATATTTTTATTTTATAAGTTTATATTTTAATGTAGGTAGGATTTTTTTGTTTATTATAGTCTGTTACACATTGTAATGTATTTTGATTGTTAATATTTTAAAAATATGCTTTCTATTTAGTTCAAGATAGATTATTCAGCAGTTACCAACCGTACCTTAACGTTAACACTACCTGCAATACCTACTTACTAATTCCTATCTCTTATTCAAGTGTTACAGTCTCTTACCAGAAAGCGGCAGTGTTGGCAGGCAATCCATCCTGACGTCAGCGACTGCACCAGTGACGGCTTGTGACACGTACACGAAGCAGTACTCCGGGTAGCGCTCGCTAAACAGGCGGCAGTCGAAAGACGCCGTGTGCTGGCCTCTGAGAATAACGAAAAAAAAGCGAAGTCAAAATCAAAGTAAGAAAATATTCTTTAATCGACTTTAAAAGGAGGAGACTTTTCAATTTGAAAGTATATATTTTTATTCTTTTTTATGTTTGTTCGCGGATAATTTCGTCGTTTATGTGCTGATTTTGATTCTTTTTCTGTTGGAACAAAGATATTCCGAAGGTGTTCATACTGACCACCTTCAGGGAAGTTAGGGTTTGATGATTGCTAAAAGATCAATAAACTTCTTTTTTCATGTTCGCGGATAACTTCGTCGTTTATGCACTGATTTTGATGATTTTTTTTCTGTTGGAACAAAGATGTCCAAGGGTGGTCTTATGTCAAGGCAGTCTGGGTTTGATGACTTCAAAAAAGATCAAGAATCTTCTTTTTTATGTTTGTCTGCGGATAACTTCTTCGTTTATGCATTGATTTTAATGATTATTTATCTTTTGGAAAGAAGATGTTTCAAGGGTAGTCTTATGATAAGGAAGTCAGGGTTTGATGATGGTGGCCCATGTAATATACCAGTTTATCAGTTAGGTATGACATTAAGATAGGTTTAATGATGTAGCATTGTTTGAATTTTATATGAAAAATTTCAATGTTTGTACTTGGATTGCGAATGACGTTGAACAAAGAGTGAAATTGGTGATTTGAACAAAAATATTTGGTCTGGTGAATTTGGTGATTTTTTGTTTGGTCTTTAGAAAATAACGTAGCTTACGCCCAAGGTACATATTCGTACAAATTCAAAAAGATTTTGTGCTGTTTTTTTTAATTCTCTTATAAACCCTTTCCTCAAATTTCATTAAAATTTTTGACTACTCAAATACCATCTACATAGTAACCCACTCCATACTCTCACCCTTACCTACAAACATATAATAATATCTAAACTCAGTTCCAATCACAAACCCCGTTGACAATTACCACCGTCGGCAGCACAGGTAATGACTTCCGGCGTTTAAATTGATTCGATTAATTACTGCGATAATGTGTTTACATCTCATTAACTAAACCGAAAATGATTTATTTACAACCGCTTCATTTATTGTTTTAATTAACTTTGTGATTTAATTTTAGTACCTACCTACTAAACTGCGATTCTCGTTACAAAATGTTTGGGACATGATCGTAAAAAAAAACTTAATTCTTTTACCTATACTACATAATATTATTATGGTAAGTTCAGAAAGTATAATTGTAAGTAATTTCGTAAGAACTTGACCAAAATGAAGTTTGTTTGAGCTCCACTAAAACCCTTCGGTTACCTTTTACTACGATATAAAGTACAAGATCTAATGCCGCTACCGAAATTCGTTGCTTTTTTTTGCAGCCTATGGTGACCATGACCGTGACAATGACAGACCTCACCTAGTCTTCCTATTAAACGCTACCGAGTCGACGCGATATTCCCATTAAAATATTTTTCTTAAATCTGGATTATTTTGCAATATATATAGGCTAATTATTACCTACTTGAAATGAGTGGCTATGTGCAAGTTTCAGATCTATTGTCCAGTTTCATTATCTCATACCAATTGAGTGCCAATAACGAAAACTATTAGGTATTTACATTATGCATGTTTTGCACAGTTTATTTATTCATTTCATTTATTTTACAATTTATGTACACACAGAATAATTGAAGAATGATATAACATAATATTTTTGAAGTAGAAGTTTAATTGTAAAACAACTGAATTAATAGTGCTACATAAAGGATGCATTTTCACTGTGGGTTTCACTGAATCGAAAGAGAAACGAAAGCGTAATCTTACCCAATCGCAATTCATAATTAGCGATTATTTCAGTTTTCTGCTACAATCTACCTAGATATGCCTTCTCACTGAATAACTTACCTACGTCACGCAGAATAAATTCGAAACTAAAATAAACAATTATACTATATACTCCATAACTACCTATTGCATGTAGAAAAAAACTTCAAATCAACATTAAAAAATCTATTTAAACTCCATCCAGATCAATACTTTATACAACGTTGATAAAAGCGAGAGGCATTAAATGAAACCACATATTCTGTATATCATTATAAGGCTACACAACAAAAATCAAATCAATGTAAGCAATATTTTTATAATAACTTTCGTGAGGATGATTCATACTTAAAACGTTATAACGGTTTACTCACGCGTATTTATCGGGATAGCCCGACTAGTTTCGGACCCAACCGGAGCCAACTAGATAACTATGCCTATAAAACTTAGTCACCTAATCAGGAAGATACAGCATGTTCAAACTAAAAAAAAACTAAAAAAATATCCTGTGACTAAATTATTGCTTACATTGATTTGATTTTTGTTGTGTAGCCTTATAATGATATACAGAATATGTGGTTTCATTTAATGCCTCTCGCTTTTATCAACGTTGTATAAAAATCTCTTCAAAGTAACTTCCAAGGTTTAGTATCTGTATTTCCTTCTACGTCTAAATGCACTAATACTATTATTACCTGCATCGGCAACATTCACACTATGTATATACGTACGTATGAAGTTTATATATAACCTGTAGCTACAGAATTCCCATCAAATGCTCACTAAGCTTGAAATTACGTAATAATGAGGCCGATGTGTACTTAGCAACGTGTTTGTTTATCATCAAGCATGTTTACCACGGAGGTGTAGGCTGAAATGGAGCATAATGTAACTAAAATCCCTTGACGATATTATGGCACATGTAAATTAACCATTATAGCATCCTTTACTAGAAAAGTTATTATACGAGGTATTTTGTGTAATGTGTAGATATACGAGTATGACTCTATATCTGAATTTTTACCTTTCAATATTTCTTAACACCGGTCCTATAATTCATCTCCTTTTAACCACTAATATCGATTAGTTCTGCAAAGATGTCAATCTTTTGCTGCGGGATGTTCGTTAGAGTTACCGCGACCCTGGCACTCAAAGGGCTTTAGTCAGTAAAAGTCTGACACTCCCTCCCGCTAAGCTTACAATGGACGGGGGACATGATGATTTCCCAAAAAAAAAGGCACTTTTTTTGATTCCTCACCTGCGCACTCTCCTTTCGGCGACGTATCGCAGCCGATCAGAGTCCCTCCCGAAGACCCGCACTCTATCAGCGCCCTCCAGCACGCACTCAGGATACTGGAACAGGACCCTGACTCCATCGCCGCACGGGAACACAGAGCCGCCGTGCACGTTCAACACGAACTGCTCTGACCAGTCCGCCTGGAAGTACAAAATGATTAGAGTATAATAATATAATGATATTAGTTTATATTAAAAAGAAAACCGCTGAAATGCGAGTCTGACTCGTGAAACTGACGGGTCCGAAAAAGCTAACAGTCACAAGTAAAAACATGTATATGTTATGGACCAAGTGATAAATTGAGCAGTATACATAATGCCCGGGCACTATGAAAAATGCCCAATATGAGAGTGCACTTTGATAATAATTATTCAAATAATCAAATTGACCAGGCACTATACATATGGCCTATCACCTTTTGGGCAAAGTAATAAAGATTATTTCAACAATTAAAATAACATAAGATGATATTTTCACCTCAATAAATATAGATTTTGACAAATAAAAAAAAAAACCTAACCTCACCTAATTTAGGTTAGGTTAGGTTAGGTTTTTTTTTTTATTTGTCAAAATCTACATTTAATGAGGTGAAAATATATATAAAAAAAAACCTAACCTCACCTAATTTAGGTTAGGTTAGGTTTTTTTTTATTTCTTCCATCATTACGACCGCAATCAACATCGGAACTCGAACTCTTACGGTGTCCCCAAGTGCAGCCACGGTTTATTTAGCGCTTGATATAACTTAAATATAGCTTTAGTATCAAATTGCCCAACTATCATCTATATATATAAAACTCTTCCGTTACTGACTGACTGACTGACTGACTGACTGACTGACTGACTGACTGATCGACAACGCACAGCCGAAACTACTGGTCGTAGAAAGCTGAAATTTGGCATGTAGGTTCCTTGAGATATGTAGGGGTGCACTAAGAAAGGATTTTTGGAAATTCAACCCCTAAGGGGGTAAAAAGGGGTCATAACGTTTCTATGAAAAATCTTATTCCTTGGGTTTAAAAACTTGAAACTTAGCACAAACACGTATATGGTCAAGTAAATAAGTTTGGCATTATAATTTTTTCCAAACTACCCTCCAATCGTGATTTAGGGGGTTGCGATTGGGTGACTGATTGACTTTCGCGCAGCCATAACCGCTCGGTGTAGGAGTCTAATATTTTGAACAAAGCTTCCTTTACTGACGAAAGTGAGCATTAAAAAAAGATTTTTGGAAATTGTACCCCCAAGGGGGCGAAAAGGGGTAAAAACGTTTCTATGAAAAATGTTATTCCTTAGGTTTCTAAACTTGAAAATTGGCACGAAAACTTACATAGGCAAGTAAATAAGTTTGGTAATGTAAGTTTTTCCTCCAAACTACCCTCCAATAGTGATTTCGCGGGTGTGATTTGGTGACTAATTGATTAACGCACTGCCGAAACCTCTCGGTATAGAAGTCTGATATTTTGAACAAGGCTTCCTTTAGAAACACAATCGACCACTAAGAAGGGATTTTTGGAGTAGCAAGCCCTTAGGTAGCGGGCGGGGGGGGGGGAGGAGATCAACTGATACTTTTAATTTTTCTAGACGATGTTTTTGTCTTGCTTTACTTTTTGTTACATAACGTAATCGACAAACTCCAAAACTACTTATCGCTTTCAAATATTCACCATTAGAAAGCTACATCATCCATGAGTAACTCAAGCTGTATAATATAATTCAAGTTCTAAAAATTTTTTAGCCTATGAAAGAAAGTCCTGTCGAGATCATTAAAATGCGCCACAATCCCAAATTACACGTGGGCGAAGCCGCGAGCGGAAAGCTAGTTTAGCAATATAATAATGACCAAACGATATGATAATAATGAAGTTAAGATAGTAATTAATCACTTAGCCCGATAATGCTAGGCATTATTCATAATGCCCAAGCATTATAAATAATGCCCGCATTAATCACTTGGTCCATAACATATACAGGGTGTAAGAAAACTACTATAACGATCCTGAACAGGCGTATACTACTATCAATCTAAATACCAGAAAACGTATTTTTGGAGGTCAATATCAAAAACTGTTAAAGTTATTAATTTTTGTTCCATCCATCTAACGCAAAATTCTCCCCAAAACTCGGCAAAATTTCATAACACTGACAATACTCCACACCACCGCGGCATCTATGTGATCTATTGTACTATTGCTTCAAAGGAGCCGACCAGTCCGAAATAAAATAAAATGTCAAAAAATAATGTTATTTATTTTATGTCAAAGGAACCGCCAGCCCTTTCGGCGCGTGCACAACTACCGCGGATTCCTTTGATGATGCCGCCGACCGGCCGAGCGACACTGACGACACTCAGTCTCGTGTAGAAAGCGCTTCCGACAAGACGTACGATTGCTTGATGTTTTCTAGCTAAACATCGTTATTTCTTTACCATCGATGACTATTGATCATCCTTATCCCGACATCAGTCTCGTGTATAAATTTGTGTCGATAAGATCTCCGAATAGTTATAAGTTTTTCGCGAGAAGTTATGGCGTACTCTAACGTAACTTATTTCAATATCAAGTGTCCGAAGGAAGTTTGACGCGCAATGTTGTTTGCGAGTGGTGTAACAATGCCGTCGGTACAAGTATTACTAGCATCATCTTCACATAACGAGCCAAATTGTGAGTGTTAAGGCGAGTCTTAAAGCCAGTACAGGTGTGAAAGTATCAGTGTTACATTAAGAAATGTGATTAAACGGTTCAGAGGAATGTTAAAGTCAAGCACGATAAACAAAATTTACAATTAAAAGTGGTAGCTTTATTACGAACGTAAATTGCCGGAATACCAGGTTGCTGGCCACCTACATACACCTGTAAGTACCATTAACATTGTTATCATCGCACACACACAAATAAAATCAAAATAATTATTGCGACTTTAACGACTCGCTAAACATACCTAGACTAGTCAAGTGAATTTCATACCTACGTTCCTTTCTCATAGTTATTATTTTTGGTTAGAATTGTATTGCAAGGACCAGGTAAACAGAGGTCAAGTAGTAGTAGTAGAGAGTTTGTATGTCGAAACCGTTGACGAGATCTCCCAAGTAGTCATTGTTACGAATTCTCGATCGTCAGCTGACGGAGTAGCACGATCGACAATTCTTGATCTTTGATATTTCGAAAACAACTTATTAATCATCGTATCGTTTGTCGTACTACTACCTAGTGTAGTATTGATATTATTTTGTGGTAGATAAATACAAAATGACTGTTCAATTAATAATGTCAGCTCACGGCTCACAACGAAGATACCGCCGTAAACTTATAGAAAATAGAAAATAAATTCAATAAATAGCATACAATTTTGGGATAATTTACGTAAAGTGTTTAACCTTGTGTCGTTACCAGTAAAGTTGAAATTGATTTGCAACGGTATTTTTGGCGATATGATCAAAGTATCAAACACTTGCGCTTGCGCTAGCGGCCATTCTTGAGTTCAGGTCATGACCCGAACTTTATCATATGTTCAGTGTGGCCACTAATAACGGTGGGGAAATTTAGCATTATGAATTAATTTGAACGGGGAAAATCATAATCGCGTATCGAAGTAAAAGTCGCAGCAATGTGTTTGTAACACAAGACTACATATGCCCCTTCACGATCGTTATAGTCGTTTCATTACACCCTGTATAATACACGATTATACAGTTGAAGTTTAAGTCAGCAGTCCAATGATTTATGAAATAGGACAGACAACCGGACAGACGGATGGACTGACGGACAACAAAGTGACTCTAAAACGGCTCTGCTTTTTCATTTTAAAGTAGGGAACTTAAAAAAAAACTATGTCTACGGCCAAATTGAGAAATCTCCTCCACTTTTGAAGTTGGTTTAAAAGAATAATTCTAAAAACTGACAATAATGGGAAGGATCAATTCGTATTTTAGGATACGATATTACGATGTAAAACTGGAAACATATCGATGGCCGCATCGAATAAACGTGCAAGAGAAAAATGACAACTTTACAGGAGAGACTAAAAACGTTAATTTCTTTATATCCAAGATGTCTTAATAAATAGGTGTATATAATGTATGATGAAATTAGAGTAAAAAAAATAATCTTTCATATAAAATAATTACTTTTATAAAAAAATCATTAATTTTCAAGATAATCATGAAAAATCACATTATACTTTTACTCTAGTGCAATTAGAAAGGTAAATTAAGTGCAATAAATATTTACACGTTTATTCGTGTGAATGTATTCAACTTTGAGTAGCATAATGTGATATTAGAATATTGTTCTATGTAAATTTTACTTGTTTTGATCCCAGCTACAATTGTTTGCATGCTTGTTTAATACAAAAGTTAAATTAATTGATATCGGTATTGACATAATGTATGTTTATTAGTGTCTGGAAGTTGGCTTTCCAATTGTGTAATACATGCTTACTAATGCTGAGTCCAGTAAACTTTGTTTGCTTTTGTAAAAAGTTACTGTCAATTTGTAAATAGTGTACATAAAATATCATTTTAAGGAAAATGAAACTTTATATTTATAACAATCATAATCGAAACTATCAATTAACAATCAGTCTTTAAGAAAGAAACTATCTTATTATTAATCATTTATAATAATATCATCAATTATTATAAGCAATAGTCAACAAATTGAGTAACATTTTAGTGAAAAAATACTAATAAGGCACATTAGTTAAGACATCAATGATCTCCAATCTTCTTCACCACTATCATTGGCGGCCAAGGTCTCATTTGCCGATGGCATCAGGTTTCTGTAAAAGCCATGGTAATGGACTGGTATTGCGTTTGCGGCACAAAGACTTATTAAATCTTTGTATAGAGGAAGAGGTATATGCAGCCTTTTAGAGTACGCTGGCTTTAAGCTTACAAAGTTTTCAATGGGCTCTTCTCGACGTCTTCTAGAGTTAGTCCTTGTCATGTATATTGATTGCATTGGTTTTAAATCTTCAGCCGAACTAAACTTAAAATAAAGTGAGGATGATCATTTAAAAAAATAACTTCTTTCACCTTGCTCCAATAGATTTTATTGCCATTTACTACATTCGACCAGTTTTGTCCTTTAATTAACTGTTTAAAATCGATGAAATCTTCTTGTACCATTTGTTTTACATCATATTTATGGCCAGTAACTTTAGCATTCTCTATCTGCCACATGCATAGAGTCTCCTTCGGATTGACTATGGCCTTTTTCGAAAAATCTGTGCGCTATATTTATAATATTGAGTTTAGACGCCAAGGAAAACATGGCAAATACAAATCGATTCTGGTTTTGGCCAGCGCAAGAGTCCGAATAAATAACATAAAATTGGGTAAGGATTAATATTGGAGAGATTAGCTTGGATAAGGGACCATCAACTCACTATTTCTATGGCCCCCCTTTTTGCAATCTGGCAATACCAGACATAACAATATCCTTCTTTTTCTAATATATTAGAAAAAGAAGGTTATTGTTATATTGAATACTGTGAAATTATATATTGGGTACCTACTTGCGCTTATAATGAAATATCCCTACCTCACTTTGGGGAATACTTAAAACTTTCTCTAGATCGAGTATCGTAATCATTTTGTAATTGATCATAAACAAATTTAAACATTGAGATATTCTTTCTGATTATCTTTACGGACGTATTGGCTTCGGTCCTATGAAACAGGTTAATATGGTCAATTATGCTTTCAGCCGTCTCTTCCAGCGCAGCGTCTTCATTGGTCTATTTTTATGTTTTGCTCTATTATTTGTAATGTAATCATCTGCTGATAATTTGTCAATAGTTGTATTTTAAACTATTTGCTGTACTATAGACAAGGTATTTATAAAGATGGTCTTACAAATTTTAATTGCAGCATCCTCATTTTTTATGTGCCGATATAGTAATGTGTGGATTAGATTTACGCTCAATCGTTATTTTTTCTACATTTTCTCTTGGCATGCTGATTAATGAACTGTAACTCTGCCAACCATGGAGAACATGAACGTCATTCATGGTCTCCTAAAGCCTAAAACTTTAAGAAAACTTTATTATTTGTATCGTTATCAATTTTTTCATAAAATTTAAGAGTGCAGTTACTAATTGGTCCAATAGATTTTTTTGCCTTTTCTTGTTACCTCTAATATTTTCATAGCTTTGCCCTGAATTTTTCAATACTATGTTTTTAATGTCCTTCCATGAATCAGGATTTCTTTTTCTACAAGGTTTGTCTTTCTAGTTTCTTCTATATCGGAAATGAATTCTGTCTAAATCATAATCTTTACTTATGTATAAAATAGTATAAAATCCATATTTTGTCTGGTAGATGGCGTCACGGACTCTGTTTTACTGGTAGGTGAATTGCCTTCAGACACCTGTGCCATCAGAGGGCATTCCATGTTAGGTACAAATGGTATAATTATATTTTTAGAAATATCTAAAAGTTCATTTTCCGCAACATTTGAAGTTATGACATATCCCGTTCTTGTTGTAATGGAACATTGTTCGGTATAGGTATCAATGGCGTCGGCGTAACAAAGTGATCAGCTGTAGTGACAATTTCGTCAAGCTCTGACATACCGTCAATTGCAGAAGAACTGCAAATTATGCAAATGTTAACTTTAAGGTGCCTATTCGAATTATATAACTCAAAATTAAGCGGTACCTACTCGTCTACAAAGTACAGTAGAAGAGTGCGTACCAATGATAAAGCCATTGGTACAGAACTCACCACTTGCCGAACTAAATAAATCAGTAAATATTTTATAGATCAGTGACAGAGTACTTTGTACCTTCTTACTTACCTGGTCGAGCCGGTACATACATGCTGATACCACCAAGGCATTACCCCTTACAATAATATAAGTACTTAATCATAATATAAGTAATTTATATAACTAACGCGGCAAACATTATCAATACATAGTGCCTACTGCACCTTTCCGCGCTCCCGTTTCTAACCTGCTTTCGTCGAATGCAATAAAATAGCGTGTCTCATATTTGTGTAAGCCGCCTTTACTAAAATTATAATTGTATTGAGAATCACAGAATAAGTAGTGTTTGAATTATTAAGAAAATTAATTAATCTTATCTATTATTGTAAGAACTAATACATATTAGGAGCCGAATTAGTTCTAGTGTAACATACATTTGCCGTAAAAAGAATAACAAAAAAATACACGAATAAACGTGTAAACGTTTATTACCTAAAATGAGAAGCAGATAACTTACGATAACAAACATTTTACTGTTTATACACGTTTGTTCTCGTCAAATCGGGAAAGTATTTAACGTGTATTGTTCAATACATTTATGTTTTTGTAACAAAAACATATATTAGTTCCGCAGAATAAAGAAATCATTTTAATTTTCTGAGTCATTTTTGGAAAAAAAAATCTAAAAAAAAATTAGAAGGTGGAGAATGGTCTAAGGAAACAGAAAAACAAATAAAAGTTTTTTTGTGTATCAGCTCTTACACGTTTATTCGATGCGGCCATCGATATTTTCTAGGGATTAATAGAAGCTATTAATCCCCAGAAAAAAAGTGTTACTAGTTTTAACAAAAAGTTGATGTTTGATTTGTTTCTAAAATTTTTTGCTCAGTCTGCACGGAGTCACTTGTCAATTTAGAATCGAGATAGATTTTAGGATTTTTCGTTAGAATCAACTTTCAAAAACTATTCATATAAAACTTTCCAGCAAAACAAATGATATTCAAAATATTTCTGGATTTAAAATCTCGTACCTTTTTGTTCAAAGACTTTTTATAACAAAATGTGAGAAAAATCACAAGCATTTCACAGCGGAATATCCATGATTGCTTTCCTGCACTATTCCTAGAAAAGTGGTTTCCAAGCTAATGGACGCATTTTATCGGCTAACGGTCTGAAGACGATGGAACTGGGGTGTTTAAGCCTTATCACGATCTTAGGAAGTAAATGAATCTATTTTTAGAAGTCTTTTTATAAACTTCATTCTAACTGAGGATTATTCTTTAAATTGTAGAGCAAAACCGAAATTGTAATAAAAATAACATTGAGAAAATAGTATTAAAAAGTTCAGTACAAATAAATAGTAACTAGAGATTTCTGAGGTTTCATAACTGAAGGGTGTCAATAGGACTCCATTACTCAGTTTCCGCCATACGTCGGCCTGTCTGTCAGCGGAAAGTACCTACCTCATGAAACGTTATAGGCAGAAAGGTCGATAATACAACGTCATATAAAAATATACAAAATTCTACATGTGCGAAAGTGACTTGCACTTAAATTAACAGTCATGATGATAGCTTAAAATTTGACTAAAATCCATTACAGTATTAAAACAGCTACAAGTCTTCACAAAAACGTCATCATACAAAATGGAATGAAAGAAAACAATAAAAATAAATTCAACTCTTACTCCAATAAAACAGATTATTTTTCCTCAACTCATTTAATATTCTAAGGAGCCCTGAAAAATATTGTGGCCACAGATAAAATTATTTGCGCCATAAAAATGTTGTAGACTCGCAATAATGGAATACAACACTTAAAACCAGGACCCATTTATTACACATAAACTTTTACGTAGATTGTAACTCTGAAGTTTGTGGAACGCCCGCCGTTGAAATGTAATCATTTCCTTGCCACTCATCTTGATTTTAAAATATTTTAATCTTTTTTTGTATGTGTAATCTCACACAGTAATAGGTAATAATACAAATTAGTAGGGAAAAAGTAATAAGATAATCATGCATGAAATAAAACAGTTGTCATTAAAGAGAGACGTCGCTACGAGCAGAGTATTACTTCTTTACGATTCCACAATCGCAAAGACTCTATATTAAGAGTTAATAGCAAAGAGAAAAGAAAGAACATATTGCAAGTAATACCAAACTTGATCGATATACAAGAATTCAATTCAATGAAGAGCTACCCGTTAACGGCCAAGCCTCAATGCTATATCCTGAGCGTAAAAGTGAAGTAGCATTAAACGATAACACAAAAGTATTTTTATAGGTCTGTGTACGGACAGTCCGTCCAAACGTCGGTTTTATAGCGAACCTGGCAAGCTCCGTAAATATTTATAGAGGTGTTCATTTGAAATGGCTTTTATGAGTGTGGAAGTCGGTACGGCTACATTTTGATTTCCGCCAGAAAACATTTTTCATTACTTTAAATAGCCGAGGATCCTTTGCTCTTTAAATAATGAAAAGTGACAGGCCGCACATTTGTGGTAACTTTAATACAGAATTATTAATTCATACGACCACAATCCAAGCAACTTTTAGTCTGAACAAAAATGACTCTACATTTTCGTCACAGTTTATTAAACGCAGAAACAACAATCGAACTGGAGATTTATCATAGCGTTATTAAAAAAAAAACAGATATATACTGCAAACATAAAATACATTACGTTATACGCTTTTCCGGTTCATGTCAAATGGTCATTAGTAAGACATGTTTACAAACCTTGATGAACGACGTAGCGAGGTCCTGCGGGCCGGCGGCTGCGGCCGGCCTGAGTGTGAGCGCGTAATCCCCCGCCTGCCCGAACAGCTCGCAACGCAGCGTCATCGTGCGACGACCCGGGAAGCCGTGCATCTGCCACAATACATCGCGTATTATATCCGAAACAATAGCACCAGCTCGGACAATAAGATTACTTTTATAATAACTATCCAGCCCCTATGATATGAGAGCATCCAAAATTAGTCACAAAATTAAAAAAAGGATTCAAAATATCTTTACCTGTTCAGAATATAAGACATGGGCGTGTGAGCTAGTGTTCTTTCCATCACATAGTACAGCTCCTCCACTTGAATGCCCACAGTAGAGCAACTCCAGCCAAAAATCTGCACTCGACTCAATAGGAGTGCACACCACCCTCGGGAACTCCAATATAGCCATCACCTGCCTCTCAGGGTATGTCTGAATCTGCTCTGGAGTTACATCCAGATTTGCTGTAGGCCACAACACGTCAAACTTCCATGACTTCACAACGCTGTCCCCTGTCTCCATCAGGCTGCCCTCACTAACGTCTCTCTTTACTTTTTGATGAGCATCATCATCGTGTTTAACCTCTGTAGTATTATCGTAATCGGGTAAGTATGTGTCCTTATCAGATATGAGTTCTAGGTAGTAAGTGCCTCCTCTGGAGAAGTAGCCGCAGGGTAAGGTCATGCGGTTCTCGGCGTCGAGGGCGAGCGGCATGGTGGCGAGGAGCGCCCGGCCGTCGTCGTCTTCGCGAGCGATGCGGACCTTGAGGCTGGTGCCGGAGGCGCCGTGCACGCGGATGTGCACGTCGCCCCCTAACGCCACGAGGGTCGAAGGGATCTCCACCCATACTTGGTTTAGATCCACACGATCTTCACTCACGTATGGATTCACAAAATGGGCACCGCCTGCGAACAAAATAAACCATATTTTGTAGTACTATTTTATATGTTTTTAGGGATATTTCCTGTGCATACATCACACAAAAGCCCTGAAATAAATCTCTATTAATTAATTATACCCATGAACAACACCAATAAATTCTTAACAAAAGTTTCAAACATTTTAAAATTAATATGGAAATACCGACTGAAATTCTGTACTAACAGTGTACCGAAAAGCTTTAGTATGTTAAAATACTCAAGCTTCATATTAAAAATGAAGTTATTCTTCCAAATAGTTTAAAAATGCACTCTGTGAGCTTAACAGATTTGAGAAGGAAAATATTTTGTGAAATATAAAATCCTTTGACGGAGAGAAAAATCTATTTTGGCTGAGATACTTTAAACAATAATTAGAGGCATGCCTTAGAAGATAGTTAATTTTTTTATTAGTTTTTTAATGATTTATTGGGAGGTTCCCTAAAGAATGTTATAGTTTCCTTCCTTTAAGTAAAAACTTAAAACAAATTCATTACCAAAATTTGCCTAACCAATAACTAACAGACAAGTACTTTTTATCAATTTTAAAAAGAAATATGGATATGAGAGACCGAGACTCATGTTCCAAACAAGTCTGGGAAATTAAAAAGAAAAAGTTTTAAATCCAGCTTAGCTAGTTTGGCAACCTCGCCCAATACTGTTGTGAGAACTTCATGTTGGTTTTAATCCTTATTAAAACACTTTTACAGGGATTTCTGACGTAATAACTCGTCGGGACAAAGCTGCTTACAGCTGTGAACTAAAAATGTTTTATGATGCAAGTATTTTTAGCTATGTTGCTAGACAGTGATTCCTTTTTTCTAAAATGCCACATTATACAGTATTACTTTTTGTTTAGATATTTTTTTCCGTCTCACTAAGTTATCACTCAATTATTAAAATCTTAAGGTTATTTATAGTGACACATAACATTGAACGTAAAAAAAAAACAAATAAAATCAACGTCTTTGCTTACCAAAATAATTTTCGGTTTAATAAGATCGTAAAATGTTCACATCTTCGATACAATTAAGATAAGATTTGATGGGCCATTATAACTCAATACACTCAAGCTAAGATCCGCCTAAATACCTCATTTCATCTAAGTATGTTTCAAAACCGTTTAAAATATTCAAAATGCATGAAGCGCGATACACCGTACATCAGAATTTACATATATTTTGCCATTAAATGCAAATGTCGGATAACGTGGGTTACGGAGAGAGCTCTCCCTCGGTATTATGTTTGCAAGAGCTCTAATTACCAACCCTTTGTGTTAAACGAATAACATTATAATGAAGTTGTGTGTGGGCAACACTTTATTTTATGTTTTTAAGTGATAACAATTCAATTTTGGGAGACGTGTCGCATAAAGTGGAGCATACTGTACCAGATCAGGCGAACAGATAAGGATTATATTTTATCTATCCACGATACTTACGCTACTTATTCGTATAAAAAAACAAATATGTGAAAGTTATCTCTATACTTTAAGCAAACTTTCAACTTTATTACTACGATACTTTATTATATACTAAGAGTAACTTATGGAGTTTCTTGCCGGTTCTTCTCCATAAGAATGACATTTTGGAACCGTGCAACTAGAGTCAGTAACGTTTTGAAAGTGCCTGAGAAGGCCTACTCGAAATAAAAACCTTTTGATTTTGATTTTGATTTTTTTTTTTGATTGATCAAATATTGTAGTACCAATAAGCAGTCATTATTAAAAACACTGCAACACTTGAAAGTTCTGATGCTATAGCAAATAAACGTCTACATCTGGGTGTAAAACCCCCAAGGGATAAGCCAAAAGTGCAAGTCCCAGTGCAAACCTCGCAAATATTGGACCATTATCGACACTTGTTAATTGGGAACTAACCTGTGTGTTCAATAGTTAGGTTTTGCTGTCATTTATAAAAACTTCTGGTTGTGATAAGACAGGGTTAGACAAGTTTAAGGAGATAATGTTAAGAGTTGGCAAAAATAAGGGTTTCTTGAGATATAAGTAAAGAATGGAAAGAGTGCAAGTGAAAATTTATAAGAAAAATGTTAAAAACGGGAATATTTTGAAGTATTCTAACGTTGCTTAAAGGGTTTCTGTAAAAAAAATACAATGCAACACTGTTTTTCTCGACTCAAACTAATGTGAACATTGCAAGGCATGCCGAGTGCAGCTAGTATTTTATAAAGCATAATATTATGAGAATTTACTAAACAGAGAGAGCAAAGAGTGTTAGCAGAAAAACAAGAACAAAAATTGTGAATATTTGCTCACTTTTCCCATTTGACCAACATTTTTTTACCAAGACAAAGGTAACTTTTGCTTACAAACATATTTCCCAGGAGATACCGTTACATTGCAAATAATTTTCGTGATTTATAGAAAGGTATTGATCATTTTCATCTCCAAAAACCTAAGGTGTTTTGTTACTTCGGTATTGATGAAAAAGACACATTTCGAGCAATATGAAATTGACTAGGATATGTATTCTTCAAAATAGAGAACTGGGATTCTATTTTGGCATACTCAGTTTGAATACCTACCTACATTTTGCTCTAAATCGCTACATAAGAGGTCTTGTAAAAACTCTCTCGTAAGCGCTTAGTATAATTACGTAAATAAACCTACCGTTCCATCAAAGTACAATTTTAAAACGAACAGTCCAAGAAAATTTATCTAAAAGAGAAATTTCGAAATGACAACCAGTTTACATGTTCTCTTTTCCTATTTTTCGTGAGATTCGCAAAAAGGAATCATTTGCTCGAGTCTTATTGTAGCTTGCTGCATAATATAAACAGCTAAGAAATCCTCGATTTAGCTGGGAAAACGGGAATTCTTAGCTTTCCTGAATAAAACCAGACATAATTGATGTCTACGGCGCTGCCGTCGAGATGTTTTTCCAGTTAAGGGGAATGAGACATTTTAAGACATGCGAAACATTTTAATGCGAATCCAAAATCTTTTCCTATGTTTGAGGATGCTTAATTTAAGAAACACGACGTACACATCTCTTTGTTGTGGTCGCGGCACTTACTTGTCCCTGTAAAATGCTGGAATCTGGACTAATCTCCACTGAATCGGACTATAAAATCATTACAAGACTAAGTATGTATTTATTTATTCGGCACACAAAATTATCTACTAATTAATCCGGTACTTTATTCTATAAACTGTATCATGTTGAAAAAACTTTAAGACTTTTTGTTCTGTGAGAACATCTCCCTCTTAAGAAGTATTTCAAAGCGTAACATTTTGCAGTAGGACCGATGGAGATGGAATCAACATTGGAAAGAAATCTATGGCAAACATGTATAATTTTATTCTTTATTCATACTACAAGTACTGAACTTCGTCGCGGTATTTAAAAAGAAATTGACCCCAAAATTTTTCCACTGATACGATTTCAATATGAATATAAAGGCTTTCAATTACAACGACATACATTATTCGGATTTCGTAGAACATCCACAATAAATACGAGTTTGTCACCCGAAGCTCAATAAAATGGAGAATGGGAACAATGGAACTTAAATTATTGTTCCGAAAATTCCGTTTTCTGTGGAAGAGATCACTTTTATGATATCCGCGTATGTGTGTTATTATCGTCACAATAAGAGGAAGAACAACTTCCTAGAATGAATAGAATTTGATTTGGGTAAATAATAATAAATATGTGATTTGTAAGCTTTCTGATTCGTATTATTACTAACGACGCCCCGCAGTTTCTTCTGCGTAATACCAGATTTCGTGTAATTGAGCCATACAAATGATAAAGAACTTACTCCTAAAATAAATTTGGACCTCTTGCACAATTTTTGATCTGTTCATGATAATTTTGTATCGTAAGGCTGTTATTTGGAGATTTCACTATAACCTCCTTGTTGAAAGTTTTTAACCACTCATTTGGAAGAGATAAGTCTCACCACTTCGTGTAAGGTGCTACCTCGCCTCCACAACTGCAATAAGTGGCTCGTTAGGCCTCCTAATCTAATTAAATGTGATTCAATGTTATTGATCGACATGCTTCAATAGTATACAACGTTGATAAAAGCGAGAGGCATTAAATGAAACCACATATTCTGTATATCATTATAAGGCTACACAACAAAAATCAAATCAATGTAAGCAATATTTTTATAATAACTTTCGTGAGGATGATTCATACTTAAAACGTTATAACGGTTTACTCACGCGTATTTATCGGGATAGCCCGACTAGTTTCGGACCCAACCGGAGCCAACTAGATAACTATGCCTATAAAACTTAGTCACCTAATCAGGAAGATACAGCATGTTCAAACTAAAAAAATATCCTGTGACTAAACTATTGCTTACATTGATTTGATTTTTGTTGTGTAGCCTTATAATGATATACAGAATATGTGGTTTCATTTAATGCCTCTCGCTTTTATCAACGTTGTATAAGGAGTTTTTATTCCGAAACTAGCTGCACATAGTATATTATATCCAATCTCACCTGCTATGAGTAGCAGCCGCAGCAGTGCGGCGAGCGGCGCGCGGCTCATGCTGGGTCACCGCCCCATCAAACCGGCGCACGCCCCGACTTGCCTGCAACAATCAAAAATATACCATAAGTTGGATGAAATACGGTCAAATTTTCCTTGAAAGTATACTGGATATCCATTGACTTTATTAGAAAAAAATATTTACTTGTATTACTTTTTGAATACCTATAATTACACGTTATTATTATCAGATGACATAAGCCACATAATAAACGAATTATAATTGAAAGTATTACAACATATCTACAACAATTAATATCGTTAAATAATGTTACAAAAGCAATAAATTAACATTTATATTACATGTATACTCAGTTGCAAGATACCTTCTCATTAAATTCAAGAAACAGCCCAAAAACACTGAATAAAGTAACCTTGAAAATTGTAAGTAAAAACGATAAAAACTTCATAATTATGTACCTATAATTATGTTATTTTTTTCTGTTTATATAGTGAATAATATTAACCATCAGAGGCTATTATGTAAGGAAGATGATTTAAAACATTTTACTTAAACACGAACCGTGTCAAACAAATTTGAGGTAAGTATCATACCCTAACATAAATATTCTTCATCTTCGACAAAAAACAACGTTTTCTCAGGAAAAATACAGATCAACTGACTTAAATTTAGATTTAGATCTCCTGCCGTTAAATTATAAGCCATTTGACCCGTCTGTCATACGTCGATCTTGTACAGATATAAGTCATTACAATTTTAACAACCAGTGTTACGATAGTTATTGTTTAACTCAGAAATTGGGTCGTGGATGCTATTTTGCAGAGCCAGGTGAGACAAGAAGCTGACATGTGATGATAAGAAAACTTATAACTACTGCTTCAAATGTAGATACCTGATAATATTAATGAAGGGAACAAAATAAATCGTTTACTCTTTAGGCATGGTATTTATGGACTAAAAAAACACATAAGCCAGTTAAAGACAATTTTATTTCAATGCTAGTTTTAATAAATTAGAATTTAAGGCCAACGGTATCATAGATCTTCTTCCAGAAGCTGACATGTTCCTCGTGGAGCTTGTAGCCCACGGTGAGGTTCTTGTCGATGTTCATGTAGGCCAAACTCTTCTTGTCAAACTGAGGCCATTTCACTCCCAGCGAGGTGTCAGGAGTCGGGTTGCTGTTGAAAATAAAGAGATTGATATAATAACACAGAACAGTACTAACGAATATCATTAGTGGGTAGATGAGAGGAATAGTCGTATCATCATTTTATTCACTCTGATCAATTATCGCGGGGATTTCATTTATGGAAGTAGGGAACTAGACATGGAAAAAAAATACCTATGTATGTGTTCTATCATAAAATCTTTTTGACTTACCCAGTTTTAGCAAAGTTAGTGACAAGTGTCGGGAAAATCTGTACCAGCTTATACTCCTCGCTATCTTTGGGTAAAGAGAAGTTCAACATTTTTGGATCGAATTCATGGAACAATTCTTCGAAGTGAGCCACTCCAGTAATTCCAAGGTTGTTTTCACTGTAAAGACTCCTGCTAGTTCTGAGAGAGAATTGGTAGAAAAATACGTTTCCAACTTTGGGCCATCTTCTGACAAATCTATGCACGTCGTAAGCCAAGTTAATAAAATTATTCAAGGTCACAAACTCAGCCATGTTTTCTTCGCTGACTTCTTTTTCACCAAAGTAGAACTCTTTTATGGTCTTAGCTAGAGATAAACTAACATCGATGGGATATTTGATTAATATTTTGCTGGGAACTAACATCTCCGGGTAACGGCTGTAACGGTTTATGTATCTAAACTCTGGATTCACGTAGAATGGAATCATAATCAAAGTCTCTTCCGAATTATAACCGAGCATTATGTCTGCCGTATTCACTTCACCGCGGTCAAGGGAATCATAAGGATCTTTAGTAATGAATCTTTCTTGTCCATAATTACCCTCAATAACTGGTGTGAATGGGGTAAACTTAAACAGAACTTGTGTAATCTCTTCTGCAGCTGTGACAAAACTGGTGGTATTCAGTAAAGATCTCACTGGTACAGTTTGTAAAAAGGCGAGAATTTCACTCTTATTCTTAGATCTCATGCTTTTATCTAATGATTCAGCCAGCACATGTGCTCTCTCCACGGATTTATGTTCTGTGAAACAGTCTATATCTGGAACACCACTTTGCAATATGGCTCTTTTGAATAATCCTTTAGACATTGGCGAAAGTAAGTGATGACCAACTGAAGTACCGCCTGCACTTTCTCCGAAGATGGTGACACTCTTAGGATCGCCACCGAACAAATGAATGTTCTTTTGTACCCACTTTAGCGCTAATACTTGATCTTTCAGTCCCGCATTTCCGGGTACTTCTTTAATTCCGAGATTGATGAATCCCAAAGTATCCAACCTGTAATTAATTGTGACAACAACAACCTCTTTAGAAACAAGAAAGTCGGGTCCATATAAATCTGTATCTCCAGCACCGAACTTCAACACGCCTCCATGAATGAAGAACATCACCGGGAGAGGTTTTTTTGGTTTCAAATTGGGCGTGTAAACATTTAGGAACAGGCAGTCTTCATTGCCGGGGATGTAGACATTGTTCAATAAATCGACTTGGGGACACACTGATCCGTGACTGGTAGCGTTTCTAACCCCCTCCCATGGTTCAGGTGCTTGTGGTGCCTAAAATCAAAAGAACGTTATCATACCAAGTTGTAACAACAACCAAACTTTCGACAAAATCACTACATACCAGAAATCTGAGTGCGCCGACCGGTGGCTTAGCATAAGGGATGCCTTTAAAGCTAGTGTATGAATCCCCTGTGACTGCTACTACCTCCTCACCAGACAGCCAGCCCTGCGCTACTTTCACTAAGATGTCATCACAGGATACACTTTGCAGAATACTGATAGTACAAAAATAATAAATTCATTTTATTAAATTATTTAAATTACTTCATACAAAAATCAGGCATAAATTAATTGATTAAACGTACCATATAGCAAGAAAACAAAACGCTGAAATAGTTCCCATCTTCGAACTATTTCCTTGAGACATGCTAAGTGCCTCCAAAATTCGGAACTAGCGATCTCTCCGGTTGGCCGCTTTTTATTACTTTGGTCTTAATTAATTCATACTTATACATCATTTTTTTGTATGTCTGTTATTTAGTTTTTTTCTTATTTATACGCCTATTGTAATGCGCGTTTTTTTTTTAGAATTTTAATCAGCAACATTTGTTTAACTTAGGCGCATAAATAAAATTTTCTTCAAAAATAATTTCTTAACTTGCAGGAGTTTGGGAGGTGGGGTTTAAGGAAGCATCTGAGTTCTTCTGCTTCAAAGAGTTAGATCGCCATCAAGAGCTGACCCACATCACCAGGAGTGGTACTAAAAGAAGGAAGTAATTACTTTCATCATTTGCGCATAATGCTTCTTCATCATTTATTTATTTTTACACGAACACAGTTGGATTATGCGACTAGTCTCAATTATTACGTCTTTAAACAAATAGGATATTTATTCAGCTTAGTAAACGGTGCGTGTCAACTTCGTTAATATTCGTGTTTAAGATTATAATTTTCCATTTACCAAATAAAGAACAATATTATTTAATTGTATTTTGAATTATAAATGCCATTTTTTAATCATTCTATCAATAAACACAAAAGTCGAGTTATGGTGATTATAATTTATTTATGTTTGCATTATGATTGTACAAGTTGTAGCAGTTTACAAAGCTGGTAAACTACATTTAATGAATATGAAAAATAAATTGAAATATAAAAACACCGGACTTTAAATGATACACTGTTGAATGGAGGCCTCTTCACAATTCGAGAGGGAGAAAGTAAAAATAAAAATTATTTCCAGAGAAAAAGTCTTTCACAATTTTGTTTTACTTAAGGAATAAGGTTAAAAGTCCTGTAGATTATAATTTTTACAAAGGTCCAACTTTAGTCCCCAGTGGCACCCCAAATATGTATATTTTATTTACACTTTTCCCGTAATTCTACGAAATATCTCAAAGCACCTCGCTACTTTGATTATTCAACTCCGTCATCTCACTGTTTGACAAAGGAATTCCCATTGATTCCCTATTAATTCACAAAAGGGAAAACTTTCTTATCAAAACATGAAAGATGGGACTTCAAGATTTTTTGCCTTTGTACAAGTAACGTCTGATGCTCCGCAATCAATGTAATTCGGGGTCGTGGTTGTTTGAAGGCTTTTGTATGGCCCTATTATGTTCGGTATTTACATAATCAACGTGATTCGTATACACGGGGAGCAATGTCGATGCTTGTATGATTTCTCCCACATTTTCCTTATCTGATTGGATGTTGTTATCGACACTCTTCCTGTTGATGTCAAGTGCAATTGTATCTGTATTATCGGAGCCTCAAGTTTTGGATGTGACATTCTTTTGTGTTGTTTTGTTGACGACTTTCTCTGAGGGGTACTTGCTTCACTATTTCAAGCACTTGTTTTTCCTTCACGGTAAACAGTATGCCTAACATTTGGCTTTGGTTGTTGGTAACTTACTCTAATTATAACTACTTAAAATGGCGTTTGAGTATATTATTAACATTCTCAAATACCTTATCCCAGTTTAATATGTATACATAATGCCATAACTTGACGTGAAATATTATTAGAAGCATTTACATATAATAACAGCCAACCCAACAGATTTACGACACGCGTTCTATCACTCGCTACATCATGCCGTCAACCTTTACGGTGCACAATAACTAGTTATTACAGCATATTATTACTTACAAACGTGTATTGCCAGGCTAAAGTCACGTACACACTTGTCACGTCTCGCATTTATGTTCTGGTTCAGAGCGGCACTCACCGGGTCTAACCGGAGTTTTCCGGAAAATAAACGCCTCGCTGCAATAAGAGCTCGTCTTACGTTTAATACAGGTGGAATTTCGTGAACGCAAAACGAGCAATTTAAATTAAGCAAGTAAATTACACTGATAATAATAGTTTTAATAAAACCTTTTCGTGATACATTGCAGATCTTTTTAGGTAGTGTTGATTAAAAAAACGAACCAAAAGGTCGCATCTTTGCATCGTCGAAAATAGTTGAATTTATGAAGAGCTTCATAGTGACATAAGCGGATGATGAGGTAACTAGTCGATACCAAACTCTTTATTTGACTTCTGGAAAGTTTAATCAAATTTTGACTTAGGTATCCAATTCTAATTTATTCATATTCATCTAGGTATTATAATTTACCTAGTAAAGTTTTCAGTTTTAAATAATTCCTCCTTTTTAACTTAACCAAAATTGTAAAACCGCATTTAAAATAAAGCACCTATTACGTAACTTCATAAACATTCTTGGTCATCGTAAACCCTTTCCGTCTCCCTGATTTATTCAAGAGCAAGCAAACAATTTCATTCATCGTATCGTAGTCCCGCTAAAATATTCAAGATCACGCGTACGTCACTTAGTTCAATTTTCTCGGGATTTTTTACAAAAGTATTTTATTTTGGGAACGGAGAGGTCGTCGTTAATAAATACTTGTTATAACAAGCTTAATTCCTGACTGCAAATTGGCCGACTGTACAAATTAGAAGGGGAATATCGTATTTGTTAATGCTCGGTTTTTTGGAGTTTGAGAAAAAGTATATTTGACGGGAACTTTTTTAATACAAGGATTTCTTCGGTTTGTTTATGCTCTAATGTCGGGACAAGGTGCGTCGACGCTCGACGCTGACTTCTTGAAGGAAGTAAATGAGGCTTACGAAAAGAAATTCTAAAATGCCAATTATGTCTTATAGTTCGATCCGGGCGCTAGAAGCTTGCGCTATGTTTGGTTGTGTACTTATTACTCAAAATTATTTGTCAGCTTGTAGATCACCGATCTTTTTAAATCAAATAAAATTTAGCGCCAAACTTTAGCGGATTAGATAAATGCTTAAAAATTATATATTTCAAAGAAATGTCAAGTTGTAAATGACTTCATAAAGTTTGAAGAAAAAGTTTTAACTTTGAGCTTGGTAACATACTGAATTGGCAAAAATAAAACGTTTTACTTTTCTTTAGCATTTTAATATGTGCTACAAAACCTAACAAACCTCGGTCCAGTAAATGAGGCATTATAAATTCATACACAAAATACATTACCGTGTACATTTTTGAAACGGTGTGCATTCAGACACGCGACTTATTTATGTTAGCGTTGTTAGGGTAAATTAACATTTTAAATAGGACTGTGTTTTAGTGAAGCTATGAGTAGATTGTCATTGTAAAATTTTGAAGACAATGTGTTGACCAAATGACAGTAAATGGCGAGTGTCTACACACATGCGCCGACAATCTCTACTAAAATAAAATGTTATTTATTTTATTTACGCAAGCATAGCTTGCACACGAACAAAACGAATTTGAAATCTATGGTACCAAACATTCATATCCCAAAACCTTGCCAAAGAATGTTAACTGAAACTCAATGTATCTCAGTTTACCGCATAGTTTCATCACCATCCTACCGTTACGCACCTTCATAAGCAAGTCAGGTTGACGCGAGAATGGGAGAGTGGCCGACAGTGACGCGAGTGACGCGACCCGTGTCAGCAAGACTGGCAAGAACTGGCTAGGAGTGGCAAGCTCCCGAAAACAATTTGTCGAAGGCCTCAGGATTAATTGTATGCGGTTTAGGAATTTATGGGATTTGGGCACAAGACGTGTTTATGGGAAAAATACTGTTGACTCTTAGGTTGTTTTTTCAGTTTCACTTTTGTGGATGTCTTAGAATTGTTTAATCTTGATGTATATATATATTTTATCACAATTTAATGTTAAGAAATCTTTATTTTTATTCATTGGTGATTAAAAATGAGCTTTTTATCTCCATCTTCAAAAGGAAAGGATTTGTTCTTTAACCTGTAGTCATATTATATGATTAAAAAACATCTCTAAAGTTATCACTTCTTAAAATAAAATCCTTTCAAAACTCACTCAATACTGGAATAACAAAAAAACAATTTTATTTTCTTCCAAGAATCAGCGTCAATAAATTCAATAAATCTACATACATCCTCTTTTCTCCTTACACTGGCAAGCTCCTTATAAATGCACCCCGGTTGTTAGGAAATACGTGAACTCGTAAATATACCAAAATAAAAAATGTTGGGGAGAACGCGCCCAAAGAGGATATTCAATTATTCCTCGCCTTTACTTTAAACATTTTCTGGTCTATTGAGATTGATATCATAACAAAATAATGTATATTTATGAGGTTTTGGTATAGGGTAAAGCATTAGAACCCTAAAATATATCAAATCTATATTCCGATGCCGACCGATGCCATAATTGCAGTTTTAGATTGCCGGGCGGAAATTCGTGTCAAACGTTTTCTATAAGGGTTTGCTTCATCAAGATCATTTATTGAAATATCAGGTTCTGATCTTTCAGGTATTCCTCATAAATGTTAAAGCCTGAATAAACTTTAAAGACATTTCTTAATAGCATCGCAAAACAGTCGTCTTTCAAAAACCAAGAAAAAGAAGATTGATCATCAAGATAACATAAAAATATCAATTTAAAATACCTCATCTGTTATTTTTCCAATATTTTCTTTAATCAACTGTAAGTATCATAAAGCACTTAAAGTAAAAGCACAATGCTACCCGTCAGAAAGTTCGCCACATTTTTTGTATTATTTTGGAATTAAAAGCCAGCGGTACAACGGCTAGTTTAAAGTGCGGGTCTGTGTTATTGATGTAAACGTGATGTGCTGAGTAATGGCCTAACTTCACTCGCCCAGAGAAGTGCTGGTGATTTGTGGACGCTATATCTCATAGACTGGGTGTATGGTGTAAGGGATAAGAGGAGCGAGTATTCGATTGCCTTTATTGAGTGAATCTATCAGCACCTTGTGTAGTAAGACTGGTGCAGTTGTGGAACAGAGACACCTCTCTATATATTTTTTTGAATTGCCTAGCTTCCACGCTTACCATACGCATATTTTAAGATTCAGGACTGAATAGTGATATGAGTCTAAGAGAAATTAAGTGCTTGAGGTCTTGGGTTAGAACAGAGCTGAACACACATTAGAATATTGTCCTAGCTAAATGGTGATGATGCAAAGTGACTGATCAGGTTCAGTGCCCAAATGTAATGTTAAATGCATATTCTTTTACTGTTGTATGGATATATTTATTTAGGTTATGATGGTCAAACGCATTGTGATAATTTTCCTAATTAAAAACAGAAAAAGAAAAAAGTTTCAGGACCGGTACCTTTGTTTTATGCAATATCTTGCTTCCACAACAGCCTGTTTCACATTTTTACAGTCTAGTAGTGAAACAGGATCTATGCAAAACTATCACTCTTCCGTTTCGAAGAAGGCTGATAAATTATTCATCAGGTGTTTTATCACTCTTCACGGAGGCCCGATAGACTGAGGATCTGAAATGTCGGATACGAATCGGTTCCGGGTGGTTTGTTACAACTAAGGAGATGCCTCTGTCTGTGGATATCAAATATGTATCTATTAATATGAATAAATATTCCACAACTTTCACACAACACCATCTAGTCTCAAACTAAGTAGAGCTTGTATTATGAGTACTAGACAACTGATAAATATACTTCTTAATACGTACATCATTATAGATAAGTAACACCAAGACACAGATCAAAATTTAATGATTGTGCTCATTATACAAAAAAATGTCCTGGGTAGGAATCGAACCTACGACCTCCGGTATAGCAGCCACGGTCACTAACCACTAGACTACTGGCCAGTCAATATTATTAACATAATTTTTTTGTTGCGTATCGTCCTTTGTGTATTCACTGCATATTTTAATAACTTTCAAACTAATACCTTTTGTGGTGTTTTTCTTTAGTCGTAAGATTTCGAGATATTAGTGCAACTGGACTAGTCTACATAATATATTATTTGGCCATAACCCAAATCCTGCTGTTATCGAAACTCTGTAGCAGGATTAAGTGCAGAATAATTAATAAACGGACTTAAATCGCTTTCGATGTTGCTCCTGCAATCTGTAAGTACAAACTATCAAAATGTAGAGCTTCTGTTGTTCATTAAGGTGTGATGGAGCGGTTGAAGGTTGCACTATGTAATATAAACCCTTTGAGTACAGCTGTCAGTTTAGTTACAAGAAAACCGATTTATTTCATTTATCAATTATTTATTGATTGATCAATGTAATAGTCATATTGATCAATCAATAAATAATTGATCACTATCAATTTTCTTTCAACCTATTGAAAACTATTTATGTATTGAATGTTAATTTTTTAAAGACAATTTTGACAGAAGTTTATTACATGATACCTATGCATTCTATTAATGTTTCTTGCCTGTTAGTTGTTTGGGTTGAAAATATCAAAATGATAATAAACTTGACAATATCCTCTGATTTCCACAGTTGAAGAACGATATAATGATCAGTGATCATACCACACATTTTATTTGTTTAATCTCCAAATGACAGAACACAAAATTAATGATTTTCCTTTACTTAAGTATATACAGTAATGTTATTTGAATTAGGGAGTTGGTTTCCACGGAATTTTCCAGTCGGGCACACACTAATTCAAAAAGGTCCCTCAAATAACGCACAAGGATACTCGGTGAGCATAAATTCAAACCGTCCATCAACAAAATGTGTATATTTGCATATTTTTTGTAAAATCTACGAAGAGGCAAAATTGCGATTAGTCCGTTTTTAACGTGTCTAGTAAAACCTACATGTTCTCTCGTCCATCATGGCCATGGAACATAGGGAAGTAGTGAAAGTGCCCCCACTACACTGTCATAGTATTGGATCCAATGCAGTGCCGCAAAACTCATTAGCTGTCTGCCTCTTTTTATCAAAGGTAATTTAAAGTTTATTTTATGAGTAGTGAACTCGCCAAGCGTATCCGTTTAACGTTGAGAAACGTTCTTAAATTAACCAATCAATAGGATACATGTATACTTATCTATATTCATAACAATCAAAAATTCTCATCACTCATTTTCGTCTTTCACATACATAAAATTAAAAATCATGCCTTCAATTGGTTTTAATTTGCAAAAACAACAGCAGAAAGAAAACTGTATGTTAGAGTTAGTTAAAAAATACTCTGCAACTCGTTTCAAACCTTTCAATGTTATATGCTAAGGTTGATCGCCATCTCCTAATACCATCACGCGCGTAGTTTAAATGCCACTTCCATCTACTTCTCTTATCCGTGATCAAGACCGTTACTCGTGTAAATTTATAATGACCTACACAGCTTTAGTGTTCCGTAAGCTGAGCTGCCATCGACGCTGAATATTTAACAGCGCTAAAGTTAAAACAAAGGCTACAGCTCGAATACTGAAACATCAATCAGTTTTAAGACATGCTCAGAATCTCATGCTATTTTCGTCACATTAAGGCGTAGGTATAGTAGCGTAGGTACAGACGTTTTAGAAAGTCGTAAAGATAAGCTGTGGTTTCTGGATTCCGGCGAAAAATTATGAGTTTTGAGTGACAATAAAAAAAAATTGCCTCAAAAATAAACATTGTTAGATTCAAACAAGCTTGCTAGTTTTTGTGCTGAGATATGACTTATTTTGTGCTGATTTGGCAATTGTAGGCTTTGAATGAAACTGTCTTATTAGCACAAAATAAGTCATACCACAAAAAAATACGTAAAAAATTGTCAAAATCAACAAAACTCATAACAAGATAAATGTATTTATTCGTCTCGATAGCTCAAAATATCGCTACAGTCTGTGTCTCAGAACGCTGTATGAGATTACCTACAGTTATTAGCAAAGTTATCAAAGTTCGTGAATCATTTGTTTCAGAAGGATTCACTCGCTCGCTTTATGTTCCTAATGTTTTAACTTAATGCATTTCACTTCTTCGCCACTTGGATTTATTAATGCAGAGAGCAATGAACTACTGTTATGTTTCGTTATTCTATTCATTCCTCTTTTGAACGAATTTTTTGGCACATCTGGTTATGTACTCTATTTTATCACCATAAACTGTTGGAGACCGCTAATCAAGAAATCAAAAACCACTGGCAGTACATACGTCTTTTTTTTTTTTTCTAAACTTTTATGGCGTTTAAAAAGAAAAATCCTAATATTATCCCTTGAAATACTCTCAACAAGTTTTAAATCAAGATTTAACGACCAGTAACTTAACACTGCCATTAACAAAATGAGTCAGTTTAGATAAAATCAAACCATATTACAATAGGTACATAAAACATAAGAAACGCCAAAGTTATATAAAAGTGTGTACACACGATACTAAATTAACAGAATTATCGTTAAGAACTCTCACCTAGTAGCTAGGGCTGCGAATATTATATCGTGTGCAAACACCCTAAGCTAACACATTCGAACGCCGTTTTGTCTCAACGTTACGAAGAGTTTAGGGCTGGCAACTAGATGATTTTCCCAAGTATTTAGCTAGAATTTGTTGTACCGTATATATTTTTTGTCGACACCTTAATCAAAGACTATCTTAAACATCTATTCGTTTGTATATTCCGCTTTAAAGTGTGAAAGACCCTTGACACTTAAAGGCATTTTTTAACCGAGCGAAGTTTGTGAAAGCAGCAGTACATACTACATTCTGTAGGTACCTACACAACATAATTAAAGCCCGCAAAAACGCTACACAGTTAAGAATTTTATCTCGATGTGAAGAGCAGCCCTGTACCCTTGAAGGGTGCTTAACGCGACCCCTCTCGCTTGAGACCCGGCGGCTTATTTACATAAACATACGAGTATGAATGACCGTTTGCTGAAGGAATTAGGATACAATTTTGGTGGGTCTAATCCTCTGGATAGGCCAGCACGCGTATTATGAACAGTTAGAACAAGACTCTTGCTGTTGGAAGAGCTAGATGCCACTATATAAAGTATAGAGCGCTGTCTCACTTTCTTAATGGTGAATAGGCGCGCTTGAAGAGTTGATAGTATAGGCGTTAGATAGTGGATATAGGCCTGAGTATAGAATGCGGTATTAAGGCCAAATATAATGTTAGTGCCCCGAAATGGAAATGAGGGACTAATTGGGTTTCAGAAGGAATTATTTTGGTTCTTACTTAAAGATTGCGGGCTTGATACTAAGCTATTGAATTAGTGTTATGTAATGCTTTATGATACTGCTGAATAACTTAGGCTTAAGAGTTATTTTTTTCACGAGTTGTAACAATTTAGCTCCTAAATTAAATTTCCGAGTAACAGATGTTTTTGGTTGCAGAAATCCTCCTTCTTATATTTCTAAAATCTAGTTGAATTTTTTACTTACCCTTTATATAAACAAATAGCTTATATTACTCACAAAAAGAACACAAAACACACTCTCAAAAGAAAAAATAAGTCAGTACAAATTCGTCACAAACAGTTTAATACCACTTGAATCACAATCCAACGAAAATACTCGGCAGTATCAAGGGAGTAGGTGTCAATGTAGGGAAAAACTATTTCAATACATCTCGGAAATAAATGACACATGTCGCTCCGCGGCTGTGACGTAAGCAATCTCACAAAATAAACAGATTGGAAGCTTTTAAACTGATAGTACAGGTACTCTGTCAAACTGGATTCAGACAGCGAGGTGATAAGACTAGATAGCTTTTGACCACAACTGTATCAGCGAGACTGTTTTGTTTTAAGTGGCAAAAGATAGAAAAAAAAAAATTGAATAAATCGGTCTAATGAATCGAAGTGACAAGTCGTCACTTCGATTCATTAGACCGATTTATTCAGCACTCGGATAAATATAACTTGTCTAGGAGTTTTTTTTTTTCTTTTAAAGAGTCCTCATTTACACCCATCTCCTCCAGGAAGAAAGCAGGTAGTGTCAGGCTCTTGCTGTCTAAACCTGAACCACCATCTAACTTCAGCGTTTGGTCGGTGCGCGACAATGCGTTGCAATTCATGACGCACAATTTTACAACCTTATTACAATGTAGTAAGCTTCAAAATTAATCGTTACAGAACTTTAAACCCCAACACTGTGTCCACAAGATATCTCTAAGCGAATTTCGAGACACTCGTTATTTACAATACTTAAGATGAAGTGGGGAAATGGTTAAGTAACAAATAGTCTGCATAGTTACGGCTGAGTAAGTAGGGTCTGGTGTTTGTGCGTAGCGGCAAATACAAACCACTGCTGAAACTTAACGCGTTACTGTTTGTTTTGTACTACCTCGTCGCCTGGTTCCGCTTGTGTTTTTGGTATTTACTTTTATATTTTGTTGAGTGAGGTTTTATTAGGAAATGTATTCCTGAGTTAAAGAGATAAATAAAAACATTTATCTCAAAATTCATTACTGGTTCATAATTGATTTTTAAGAGAGCTCATGAAAAAAATACTGGCAATCTTCTAGGCAATACCTATAGTGCGGCATCTCGCTATCACAACTGGTTCAGTCTTACTTTGAGAGGGGGAGGAGAGCATAATAACAAAAGACAATCAACACAGACTCGAAACGTGAATGAAATCTGCTCTAAAAACTCTAAAGAATCTACTTGTAATATCATTCGTGAATATTTAACTAAGCTTTGTTGATCAACATTTGATATTTCAATCGATGTAAATGAATACTGCACGAGATATACGAGCCGGTTATTACAGGGCTTCTTAATATTCGAAATATCCCTGTAATATCCGTCTGATATTCGTCTTAGTTTGAAGTATATCCGGCCGGTGGATCTCATGAATTAATTTCGGCCTTCGCTCTCGGGATAGATGCTGTTAAAGGCAAATACTACGATATTTACAGAGATATTAAAATTAATGACGTTTTGATATTGCTTTTGATTCATTTTTTAGGTGGTGATTTTATTTACAGCAAAGAGGCCCGGCAATAGATTATGGTATAATCATAACTGTGTTATTGTTCACCGTAACGCTCGATTTTTTTTTAAGAAAGATTGTTTTTTTATATCTTCACTAAAGGGTGATACCATAGTATAAATACATACAGTAGGTACTTAAACTGGGGCGTTTCTGAAAAATAAATGTCTACAGCCGCGCGCTGCGTAACAGAGATAGTGCTGCACACCTACAGTGTTTTAATTACATCAACAACGCACTATTCGTTTGTCACTGCGACATGCTCGCGATTGTATCATACCACGCTTATGACGCGATTCAATTCTTAGCTCGCGGTGCGCCCGATTATGTAAATACTTCATACTATATAATATTATTTTACTGCTTGTGATAACGAATATACTCTTATGGCCCAAGTCTGGTAAAACGTATTGTATAAAGATCAACATATAAAATTGATAATTTTGTATTTAAAACTAAACGATCTGCAAGCAGTCTTTGTAACAAAAAGCTCAATGTATTTCGAAACCAATATAATACCAATTGGAATTCATAAGCCGAATGATGAACAATAATAATATGATTCACTTTATGGAACAAATTAACCTTTGTTTCGAATATAATTAGTATATTCCAATCTCAATTAATTAAACCACAATAATTATAATATAACTGTATTGGGCATTGTGTTTGATTTCACTACTAAATAATTGTTATACTGTTACTGAGGAGCTCTAAGTACACGGGTTTAATCATAAAAAGTGAGGGAACTATGATTAAATTGTTTTTTTGTATGAAAATTAAATATAAATTCCGAAAGAATACACAGCGGCTCAATGAAGAATATTTAATAAGGATGTTTCTAACATATAGAACTATGTTTGTGTAATGTGCAAAAACAGAGACCTTTATTTCAAATGTGGTAAAGTTTTCTTTCGTGTGCATAAATTTGTGGTTTCTTGTAATAAGAGAACATTCCTAAATCTATAATATTTTGTGCCACCTAGAAACATCGAGGAGCTTAGAGTGTTTTTACATTATCCGATACAATATCGATATCTGACGATGATCCGATAATGGCAAGAGTAAAATTTATGAAAAATATTGGTCCGATATTCGATATCGGGTCGGACAATGTAAAAGGTAGAAGCTATTCATACATTTGACGTCTTCCGATATCGTATCTTCGTCGGATATGAAATGAAAACGTACCAAGAGTTGATATACAAAGACCGTATTTGAGTAACAAGCCAAAAAACAAATGACGACTCAACGCCCTTTCATGCAAGTGATGGGAATGCCGTTACACCTTTGTCACTTTAATAATTATAGAACCGCAGCATGGGCAACAATTTTCATTTAAAAGTTCAGTAAAGCCGCTTTTCTATTTTCCATTATGGGGACGTGTGTCAACACTGTGTTGGCACCAGTCAGCGTCAGTAATGTAATGGAAGTGTCGCGAACATTTTTAATAAAATACATAGAAACAACGAAATAGACATTTTCGATTAAATATTTGATGAATGTGAGTGTAAAAAAATAATTAAAGTATTACTGTCATCTTCATCATGATTATTATCACCAACCTTAAGAAACTCACTACTGAGTATAATTATATTCTTCCCTTTGTTTTTGTAAATTCGCTGTGCATCTTGCACTTAGAGCCATCATTACTATCGTAGCAGTTTATTATTCAATTCGGGCACACATTTTCCTTTTAGCAGTTTGTGATATGTTTAATATTTATAAATCTTAGTTCTTTATTATGATACACCACTTTTCTGTACCTAGTCGACTAAGTTCATTAAATAACGAAAGGCCCTAATTTATGAAATTATTGTACAAAATCCAATAAAAAAATTAACAATCACCACAAATATTTTATTACAATTAGCAATAACAAAGAGACTTTACGGGGTTTCACGTTTCATGGCCACCATAATAAAGTGAGTCAAAGGGAAATCCAACCATGAATTGTTAAAGCGCCGATCGATGCAGTCTGCACGCCAACTTACATAATTAAATGTTTTTTCGTCTTGTTATGATATTGTACAGACGATAAAAAATACTGAATGAGAGCTAATGTCAATTTTATGTGAAAATGCTTTATGGTGTTGACTTTTTTTGCCAATAGGATAGATAGAATATTCTTTATTGCACACCACATAAGAAACAGTTTTTAAAAAACGTAAAAGTTATATGGTACCACAATGGTAGTTAATTCGGTAATATTTCGTTTATAATTTTAAAAATACCTATTCCATAACTTTAGGATAACCTAATAAATAAAATAAATTTCAGCTTTTTCAGTAAGTGTTATATTACTCGTAGCTGTAGGTACTTGTATTAATCGATGGTGGTATAAAGAATATTTATGAAGTTTTTGCCTGCATTCATAAACACTTTATAACACGTGAGGTTTCGTATTGTACAGCCATATGTAAGGGTTTTTACTTTGTGATTAAAAAGTAGCTGGATTGTACTCATTTAATGCACTTCAGTCATGCAATCAGTTAAAATATTTTATACAGATTAGAATCTTAATTTGCCAAGTGTGAAAAAGTTTAATGACCGTCTTACATAGTTTTGAAATGAGCTTCGGACACATTAGAACAGTCTAGACAAATACCATTACAACTATTGAATTACTAAGAAGTTCGTTTCGTTTACATTGCCCAAAAAATACAAGTTGGCAAAAAAATAATGGACAAGAATACGATCAAAACATTAAAAGCATTTTCTTCTACTCTCTACAATCTTGTAGCCCTCAATTTAAACTAAAACGAAACAGATCCAAAGAAAATTAAGACATAATAAAAAGCAATTCATGAATTAAAACTTTATTTAGTCTTCATTTATTCTAACCAAAACAAAGTCCGTTGGAAATGAACAAAAGGGGATTAAGTTTCGTAAGGAGCAAAGTTCTCGAAACAATAAAAGAAGTTAAAGTGAAAAAAATATATATTAATATCTCCTTAGAGCAGTAAATATGAGTTTGTGAGTTTCCGGGTTCAGCCGGATAGAACCGGATCATCCCTAAGGGCGTGTACACAATAATGGATAAGGGCTTTATATTGCATGTGTCGCATGCTTATCGTTGCGAATAATAATAATAAATAGTTTCTGTTTTTTTACGGTGTTATTTTTCAAGTGGCCGTATGTTTGTCGACTTTCTTTCATGTTGTGTGTGTGCGTGCGTGTGTTCTAAAATAATCATATTGATGTTATTATACTAATGCAAAAAGTTTAATCGCCATGAATTATAAATCTTTGTGTGATTGAAATGCACGCGGATGTTCAAACGGTCTCTATTGTGATTGTTAATTAATATTTTAGGTATAATGTTTAGAAAAAAAAAATGTAATATCAAAACTTGGGACATAAATATGAATCCCTTTTCATGAACTCTTTATCGTCCTCTTAACAATAACATTTCTCGAACAAAAACACAATTCACTAAACAACCAATCGACAAGAGACTATCAAACTCCTACAAGATAAATCAATCCCTTTCAACCCTTGTAACAGACATCAAAACTTTCCCATTAGCCTTCAAAACTACTTCAATGTAATGTAAATGGAGAGAACACTCCTCTGAGACATCAACCCAACATCTTGGCATTGCTGACTGCATATAAACGTTGATGGAACTATGACGTTTGTACCTAGGTAGCTACCTACATCGTGAAGCTGTAATAGCTTAGTGGCAAGACCGTGGGACTGCTAAGTCAGAGGTGTTGAGTTCGATCCCCACAGCGCGCACCGACTTTTCGAATGTTGTGTGCGTTTAGAAACAAATATCACAGCTTCCGTGTTCCGGAAGGCACGTAAAAATGTGGGTCCTGCGCCTGATCTCTCTCCGGTCGTGTCGAATTACCGTCCCATCAGGCTATGAAAATAAAAGGAACAGAGAGTGCACCTGTGTTTGCGCTCACGCTTGTGCTCTATAATATGTCCTGCGTAGCTGGCTGGTGTCATAGTAACACTGGCCGCCGTGGCCGAAATCGGTCCGGACACATTACCTACCTATAATGCAATTATACGATAGATGACAGTTACAGAACTGTCTCACGTCACGATTCGCGACTATAATGACTTTAATTGGAAAACTGTAAACAATAGAAATAAGGTTTAAAATGAAATGACAAAATATTATTCCGTTTTAAGACTTCAAAGTCTATTTTTAACAATTGAAAACGATTTATTCTGCTACGGGTAAATACAATTCTGTATCTGGAGTTTGTGTGTACCATACATCTGCATAGTAATGTTTGCATTGTAAACATTGAAACTACTACAAACGCATTTATTACTCGCAATCGTCAATCCATCGATAAACTACATCAACAGTACGAATCGAATCGAAATAGTGGCAAAATGATAAAGCATAAAAGACTAACTAGGAATTTTCACAATTTCTAGGAGGTTGATCAATTGAATTTGCTGTCAAATCAACTGATCACGATTGTAATTGGTTGAGCTTTAAACAAACAACTCATCACACTGATGAATAACATTTTTTTGTGTTGATTAGCATTTGAGAAACCAGGGGCTAGTATAAAAAGAGATGGAAAGAATAACATTTAACACAGACCCTAACATTTATAAGAACTTCAACTTTTTGAATGTTAAATAATATGTGAAAACTTTACACAACTCATTTTTCCTTTCGTGCGAAATGAAAAGGAAACGGCGCGTAACTTTTGGGCGACAACAAATTGTATGCGGCCGTCTAACTCGGACAATGTGACGTCACTTAGGGACGAGTAGGGATATCTGTAATAAAGGAGTATTATTGTTTAGTAGGCGTTAACTTTAAGGCAAGCACACATTTATCGCTGTTGCAAAATATTTCGTTTTAACGTCTAGATACCTAATTTTTCTGACGGGAAGAGAATTCATAATGTAAGTCCTGTCCGAATTATAATTATAATTTGGTTGTTAGTTTTCAGTACATAACTAATTGTTAGTACTATTCTTAACTTATCCTGGATAACCTGAAACGGAGCAGAACACTATGTCATTTCAGTTTAAATATGAAATACTAAAAACTACTACCATTAATCTAAAGCCCACTAAAAACCCGTCCATTGGAAAAATATTACTTTACCAGAAAGCCCAAACAAAAGTTGTCCAATTCCGTTTTTGCAGGTGCAAGTCACCAATACAGTTCACTTTGTCCGATTGTAAAGTTTGCGGAAAAGGAAAAGAAAAACTCAACGTTTATTGGGACACAGAAAACACCGTACAAGCGTGGAACAGCAGTTCGATGTAATTCCGGCCACTCGGGATTGCACACATACCAAATGTTCGAAACCAGAAGTATGAAAAAAAATACAACTACGAATGATTAAGTGACTTTTTTGTCACATTCGTGGGTTACCCAGTGGTATCAGTTGCCTAGGATAAGTTTGCGAATGAAATTGTTGGCGTATGACATTCATGTATGTAGTTCCCTAATTTTTTGCGAAGCTCCTAGGAATATTTCCAACATATTTGATGCAAACACGTAGTTTTTACCGTGACTTAACCAAATTACTAAACGAAACATTTTCCATACATGTTTGTGTAGGATGCTCATCATCACCATCAAAATCCTATCGTAGTCCACTGTTGGACATAAGCCTCTTCAATTGCTCGTCACTTTGATAGCTCGAAGCTCGTTTGAGTACCTACATTTAAGTGCTGTGCATTTCACATTATTGATTTGAAGGACCATCAAGCAGACTTCCAAAAAACATGTAACATTTAGTCATTTAGATCAAATCATTTCTATGACCCTTTAGAGGCTGGGATAAAACATGTGCTCATTTGTTTGCGCCAAAGCGCGATATCAATTCCGCTACGAATAGCAATAACAAGGGTTCAGACTATCAATAGTTACAGTTTCTGGTCCATTGCCTGTGATTACTATTGGCCTGGCACCCTCCATTGACTCTTACATCTGTGGCTATAAGATAAGCCACGCGATGTGTTCCCACAAAATAAGTAATTTATGATGAACTTTTGTATTTATTATTATTTGTATTTTAGAAATACAATTTACCTACTATGGCTTTTTCATTATCATTTTTTTGTTTCCCACGGCATAACATCCAATTCTATACAATGTGTTCGATTTATGGCCTAGTGAGCCTACAAAATTTTAACATAACTTATTATTCATAATACTTAGTAGCGAAAGGCAAATAGAACATTTAAAAACGCCAAAAATATATCAACATATTTAAAAATCTATCAAACGGTTTCCTCAATATGGGAAATGCTTAAAATTTTTGATTACTTTCGAAACCGATCGCCGTTAATACAGACGAGCGATTATGACCATTCCGATAAACGTTACGTTAATCGATTCACCAGCTTTTTTATATTCTGCTGTGACAACTGAACGTATATCCCACAAAATACATTTACATTTTGATGCTTATTGAACTTTGATAGATCATCAATAGGTTTATCATTAGCCGCGTACTGACTGAGCGAGCAGCCTCGCGAGGCAGCCTCGGACGTTTGCTTCGCAACGTTTGCCGCGCGAGGCAGCCTCGGTCTGTAAGTTTTCTAATCCGAGGCTGGCTCGCGCGGCAAGCCCGAGCCATCGTGAGCATCGACGCTCAGTTTAACTTGAAGTCGAATAGAGACCGCGCGTGCGTATAGTTTGCCCGAGACCACCATGAGGCCGCACATTCGGAAAGCTGTCGCTACCACTGCCTTTTTAATAATTTAAGGCTTGCAAAAAAAAAGAAAACAGAAAGCTTTATCCATGACGCACAACTAACACGCAACGAATAAGCGAGGCAAAACACTACCGTCTTGAGTGAGCGCGGCAAACGTCCTGAGGCGCCTTTGAGCATCGACAAAAACCGACAACGTTCGGCTCGGGCCGCGGCACGCTCGGGTGAGGCAGCGCGTGCGTTTGCCTCGGGCGAGGCACGTCTTGACCGACCGAGGATTTACCTCGTGAGGCAGCCTCGCGAGGCTGCTCGCTCAGTCAGTACGCAGCTATTGGCTTTTTAACAAAAATTGAAAACTATTCCCAACTAAAATTGTTTCCAAGGATATATCCTTTTCACTTCCTCAATACGCTGAAAGTCTCTAAAATACGAAATATATTTTTGTTTACTATTCCTCTTCCTGCTAAACCGGAATGAAAAATATGCTTATTTATTTACCCATTTGTACCCTACAGCCGCAAGCAGCATACTAAACGTACCCCTTAAAAGAAATAGCCAATAAACGCGAACTTCCTTTGCCATAAAAGTTGGAAGCAAAAGTTTTCCCATAGCGAAACATGGTACAATTCCTATAAGTCACTGCCCTTGGATATGGGAGCGGCACAACATAATATACCACTTCTCTGATTGAAATAACTGTCTCGACAAATGTGAGTTGTCAGTTCGATGACCGGGAATGTTGTAAGACTATTTCAAGGATATTTTTTTGGTCGATAAACCTTATAAAGATTACAGTCTACCAAGTCATCAGAAAATCTTCAGTCCGTGAAAATTGTTTTTCGTCAGGGCTTGAATTTAAGAGGACGACCACTGTCAAAACTGTTGTAACTGAAAAAGAAAAAAAGACAAAACTAGGCAAATTTTTACTCTGTAAACTTCAAGAAAATACTAGAATATCGGATATGGGACTTGTAATCCCTCAAATAGTATACTTAGGGCCAATCACCTCACTTGACTAACTAAACCTTATCTCTTTCATCAACGTCACACACCCTCAACCTAACACTATCACCAAGAAGATGTAGTACATTAAGTATCTAATAACCCCCACTGCGACGTCTCAGAAACATGTCTCGAACCAGATCTTAACCTGTAATGCGCTGAGCATGAGACCACATAATAGCGGTGTAACTTATGCACATAATTGCTGGAACACGGCGTTGGACCGCGCCCAAGCATGCCACGGTCACTGCCGATGACATATCGCGTAATACCCCTGATATACTGCGCCTCGTAGGGGACGTGCCTTGCCCTTGCTTAGCTAATTCACAGACAGAAAATTACTGCTAGAGACTAGCTCTAATTTATTTAAAGTTTGCATACGAGGTTTTTTATGGTTATGGACTTTTTTACAGTCTATTTCTCCGTGTATCGTACTGGTTTAGCAGTTTGAGGAACCGGTTAGATTTATGTTTGATTACAAATTTGAATAGAGGCAAGTGTTATTTTCTAAAGTTTTAAACATTAAAGTTTCAACAAGAAATGCACATAAATCGTAGTGGAATCTGACATCGTCCATTCCTCAAACTTGCGTCAAGATCAAATTCTTAGCATTGCATTGAACCATTATATACGTACACAGCGATACTATCTTTAGTTTCATTAAAATACTACCATTTATGACCGATTCCTTGTTTTCGACGATGATTTAACCTATCCTTTCCCATAAATTGAATTAACTACCATCGACTCGAAACCAAAAAAATGGCGAGGAAAATCTATTACCGAAATTGGTCCAAAACTAATTTGTCATCTTCTTTCGTTTGGAAAGGTAATTTAATTCCTAATCTGTACCTCAGACGTCCTCCACATCTAATAAAATAAATTACATTACGATCCACGTGCAATAATAACACGTTTTCATGCCATTTTCTGGCTAAGTGATGGAGACATAATATATTACGTTGCGGTAAGCGCTAGGCATTTTTCATTAAGTCCTGTCGCGGCTTTCATATTCGTATAAGTACTAAGTATTTTTGTAGGTTACTTGTGACCTAGATTCGACCTTGAAGGAATGTTCGTGTACCATTTGTGTTTGACCTCGACCTTCAATAAGGTCGTACGATAGCGCTTGATGAATGTATATAAGTTTTCACTAATATTTTAGATGGTTAATCAAGTGCCGCAAAATAGTGATTACTTCTTTTCCAACTTTGGTTTGATTACTTAAAATATTTAAGTAAAGGTCATAAGAAATTAAGTAATTTACTTTCTTTTACGTTTTTTGCCCCCGCACTAAAGAATTCAATCCTTGTATCGCGAGGCGTTTTACAGACATTCAATTCACTTAATGATTAAATTCATTCCTTCGCGGGGATCAAACCCGGGACATGTCGAGCACCACTCGGTTATCCGTGCAGTCTAAATGATTTTGCCTGAATGACTTTCAACTTACCAATTTTTTTTCATTTTATGATAAAAAAATTGGATGATTTAACGTTTACTACGATCTCTAGCATAACTTACTCCGTAGCGTGATAATAATGTATCGACAAGATCTTGCTTCAATACTAACTTCCTTCAAAGTTTCTATTACAGGTTTCACGTTTCAATTCAACCTGTACATTTATTATTTCTCCTTTAAACTATTAATCACAAATATAATAAAAGTATCGTGTTGTTCGTAATAAATATTAATATCGCCTCCGTAGATTTATAGTAGAAATGTTGGCGCGCACACCGGCGTCGAATGAAAATATTGGCACATGATAAAATGCTGGATAGTTTGGATATCCGCCAAATACAATGTTATAATGTGTACATTTTATTTGCATTATTATTGTTTTGTTACTTGTTTTCTTTTATGTGAGATTTATTCGGTCAATAATTGACGTAACTTCTGGTATTGATTATGGGCAATTGATACCATTTATTTTTTACCCCTCATCTGTTTTTAGTCATATGTTTTTAGTGTTAAAACTGAACTGTTAATTTTTTTTTTTCTTTTCGTCATTAATTATCATTCATGATTTTGTTTTTAAAAGTTACTGCATTCTGAAAAGACGTAAGCGCCAAATGCTGTCACATCTGGATAATTAAATAAAGAAATGTGTTTTTTTTTTAATTTCAGACACTTTCAAATATTGAAATGTCAATTTTTACCGTGTGTAAGGAAATACGTGGTCAGTTATTTAAATTCGTTAGCGGAAATGGTATTTACACTATTACCTCATGTTTTTACTTTCACTTGTACAAATATTGAAAAACATTAAAATTTGTAAGAATACAACATAAATAAATAATTTTAAACCACTCAAAATAAAAATAAAATGTTTTTACTCTGTTCATCAGTTTCTGGAAATATGTTCTATGTATGCTTTTCATTGTTTTAGTTCCTGGAGTTCAAAATACAATTTTGGAAACTGACCAAACAAGAATTAATCAACCGACATTTTTGACGTACATATCAAATTGGTATTTTTCAGAATTCCCAATAAACATGATGCAAATAAATAATAATTAAATAACGTAAACAAATTATGTTCACGAAAAAACCATACATGGTTTTGTTTTTGTACATTGAGTCATGAATCGAATTGAGGAATCTCCTTTTTGAAGTCGGTTAAAAATTTGTCGTATTTCTCTGAATATTAGAAAAAGTTTGTCATACTTGCCTTTTAGCTATAATATGTCCTGGAGACCCTTACTTCCTTCTTTTTACTCCAAAACTTCCGTTTTAAAGGTCAAATCACTTAGCTGACCTTGAGGGCCATTCACATTTAGCATAAAACTGGGTACCTTTACAGATATATTTGTAGCAAAAAGTTGTAAAGGTTATGATTGTTAAACCTGATTATATTTGACCTATTGAATGTAAGGAAAAGCCTTTCTGATTTGTGGCTGTGTTGTGTGGGTTTATTTTATTAGTAGTAGGAAAGTAATGACATTTTGTGGGTTATTTAACTGTATTTGTACTCATAAAAAGTCGTCTTTGACGATTGTTTATTGTGTTGCCTTGCAATGTAAGTATGTATGTATATAGTAATATGCATCACCCACGTGATGTGTTATGAGGAGATCCACATCAGATGCTCGATAACTTACCATAATTAGCGTAATACTCATATATGAATTACTAGCTCTTGCCCGTGACTTCGTCCGCTCGAATGTTGGTTATTGTAGCTACATAAACATGTTCGAATGCAGTCGGTTAAATGTAGCCTACTTATGTGTTAATCTAAGGTATCATATTACTCCATACCAAATTTCATTAAAATTAATCTAGAAGTTTGAGCATGTAAGAGTAAGAAACATCCACCCATACTGACAATCTTTCACTTTTATAACATTAGTAGGATAGCGGATAGAAAATTATGAAAAAAAATTGTTCCACAACAAACCTTAAACTTTTTCAACGACACAGTCTACCTAAAGTATTTAGACTATTGATTCTCCTTCCCTAGCAGTCCAAACTGTAACATCTTACAACACACACAGATGTCTTTGCTCAGAGCTGTGGTCTCGACACGACTCGAGGGTCCTACACAGAGGTCGCGTTTCCTTAAGATGATACGCAAACACTTGTTACTGTAGGCCGTGGTATTTGTGATCAGAAATGCGTTACACGTACATTTGTAGCCTGTTTGTATCTTTGTTTATAGGTCTGTTTTAATAGATTTTGCTCGCTTGATCAGTTAAAGGTTTTTTGTTACAGTTCTTTAGATTTGGGGTGTCCATCAATTAATCCTTGTGAGTATAATTTAGCCAAAACATTATTAGTACGATTAGGTTATCAAGAAATACATTTAAGAGTCAATTCCAAAACTCTTCAAATTACGAACAACGGAATATTATTTTTGTTTTCGGACAAATCAAAGTCTAAAACTCTATGTAGGTACGTATTACAATGTATGAACACACTTAAACAATATAAAAATTTTCACTTATTTTATTTTAAATCCAAATTATTGACTCTCTATGAAACAGATCCTTCCTTTGTTGAATTAAAATTATGTGCAAATAATCGCTTTTCGGGGCTCATGTTTGACAGTCCCAATTTGATCAAATACCTTTGGCAAATACACCAAGGTTTTGTCCAAAAGAATTTTCGTGAAGGCAAATATGATAAATGCTTGACAAATACAAAATTGGACACTCTGAGGTTGGGGGGTACAAGTATCAATACAAAAAGAAGTCGTTATAACCATAAATTTGTTATTAGTAAAAGGATTCATAAATCCCTTAAGACACGGCATTGACAAAATTTCGCCAATTTTCTACTAAAAAAATTAATATTAAAACCGTCTCTATAATAAATTACATTTAAAACACCTGAAAATGTCCACAATACCTGAATGCCTTAACATTAAAGAGCTTTGAGAGAGGCGCGTTCATTTATTTCTTAAAAGAAAACGCCACAGTGGAGGGTTTTACAAGCAATCCCATAAAAAGTGTAAGAGCGCTGTCCTGCATTTTCTTGGTAAATTAAAAGGGTGTCAACGTCCTGAGCGTCCGTACCGGGGCAAAGCAACGTCCGTAGCGTCCGTGACGGCCGGGTGAAAAATAATTCGCGCCGATGAAATGTGTTAGATGGTACTTACGTAATTACTTTATTTCTTAGAAATATCTGGGAGCGCTGTTTTGTTGGTTGTGTTTTATAATAGCTGGTGTGATATAATATCAAATGACATAAAAGGTTTATCTAATATTCTCCGATTTGACTTCGATAAAATCAGAGGACAAAATTCAATGAGTGAGATCTTAATCCAAAATAGTACAAAGTATGTTTTCTTTAATGTGTACTAAACTTCACCCAAGTATATAAATATCAATACAGAAAACAACTCATGTAGTAGTACCCACTACATTTAATACGAAAGCGATTCATTAAAATTCAAACTCCACAATATAAACAAAACAACATCAATATTTTGAGTAGTAAAGTTCCCCTCATCTCTACCTATAAAACATCGTCTGGCCAATATGTTATAGCGTCTAACTTCCTGATTGCCCCCCGTCTGGACCGTACCCTGCATATCGCCGGGAAATCGCTATTTGACACGTTAATTAACACTCATCGATTTAGAATGTTCTAGAAGAGCTTCTTAGGTCGCTTAGGTATTTGGTCTACAAGCTTAGGTAATGTTCTTAAAGTAATATTTTTAAACTTTCGCGACTTGTACACATATTTTAGACAACACACGGGTCTTATTCGTGATAGAATTTTATATTTGAAAGGGAGAAAATAAATATAGAATTATATTGCGAATAAATCCCGTTTGATGTCTAAAATATGTTCTTAAAGTAAACAGGTAAATGTATAACCGTTGTAGGTCTAAAAGGGCGCCTTTTCGTTTCTAAACATCAGTGTTGACTGTACCAAGTACATAATCATTGTTAGATAACGCAATCGTTGTATTGTATCCAGACATTGTACTTAACGGTAATTCAAAAACATGAATAATTTAATAAACAAAACATAAAACTGAATTAGCAATTCGTTTGAAACTCACCCGATGCTAGCGCCCCCCACAATGTATCTGAAACAAAAGCAGGCTTTGTTAATCACCACACATCTCAGACAACACTTCCAGGCAGTGACGTAATGTTATTAAGGAATTAACGCGAAACAATTATATTGTAGAACAGAACAGATTGGTAGGGGGGATACAAAGTGAGGTATTAGAAGGGATCTCACTGTCTCCCTTGAATACTCAAACATACAACTTTGAGGATGCTCTTTAATAATTTCTGATGCTTTTATATTATAATGGCAGAGACGGCAAGTGACGTCATGGTTACTGAAATTTGATTTTGTTGGATATTCGACCATTAACACGATTTGATCAACAGAACAATTGACTGGCCTATTGGTCTAGCGGTTAGTGGCCCTGACTGCTGTACCAGTCGTGAGTTCGATTCTGACCAAGGACAAATGTTTGTGTGATGAGCACGAACATTTGTGTCTGGGTGTACTTTATCTATAGTATGTATGTATTTAGAAGTATATAAGTGTGTGTTATCGATTGTCTAGTACTCATAAAACAAGCTGCTAAGTATGCTTAACTTGAGACTAGACAGCGTAGTGTGAATATTGAGAAAAAAATTGACTTTATTGGATATTCGAACATTAACAGACTGTTTAAACCCACAATGATCAGCATAACACTTGCTAATGCACTCCAAAAGCAGGAATATTGTGAGAGCGGAAAATTGTTACGCGCAGTGTATTTTTACCATCAAGTTAACACAACATTAACAATCCTGTTTTAAGAGTTCACAGTAGAGGGAAACGCGCATTTCCAGCAACGTGAGTAGTATATTATTGGGCATTCTGTCCCACTTTGCTCATGCTTGCGCATTCGCGTCGTGAGACAGAATACCCAATAATATTTCTGGTAATTAAATGGTTCCGCTTGGCGAAACAAGTTCGCCGTCGCGGTGGTCCAGAATACCCAATCGTGAACGGTCGACTCGGTTGGTGTTCGTACGTAGAAAGTGGTAGTGGTATGGTTTATAAATATTAATCTTAAATAATACTTGTCATTATTAATCGAACTGTTTCACACAATAATCATGAAATTTGTAAAACAACCACAATCGTTAAATGTCAACATAATATGTGATGAATTTTGTAAAACTGATTTTCGCCATAGTGAATTATTACCTCACTCAGTACGCTGTATAATTTGCGGACCATCAAATTGTGGAAAAACCAACTTACTCATTAGTCTTCTTATACATGAAAATGGTTTAAGATTTCGAAATGTTTATATTTATTCAAAAACCCTCTACCAACCCAAGTACATATTTTTAGAAAAAGTATTGCAACGAGTACCGGGTATTACGTTTCAGAAATACCAGGAAAATGAAGAAATACTCAGAGTTCAGGACGCAAAACCCGACTCGGTGATTATATTCGATGATGTTGCTTGTGAAAATCAAAACAATATGCGTGATTACTTTGCAATGGGAAGACACAAGTATATCGATTGTTTTTATTTAAATCAAACTTATAGTAAAATTCCTAAACAATTAATAAGAGACAACGCTAACTTAATTATACTTTTTAAACAAGATGAAATTAATTTGAAACACATATACGAAGAACATGTCAACACTGATATGTCATGGGCTGAATTTCGTGAAATGTGTTCAAAAATATGGAACGATCCCTTTAGTTTTGTCGTGATTAATAAAGATTGTTCTAAAAACAAAGGATGTTATAGAAATAAATTTGACACTTTTGTAGTTTTTGATTAGATCATTATTATTTAAATCCGTTACCCTAGCTTTTCTAATTATTCTACTTAGGATACTTATTCAATCACCATCTACATATTTTATAAATATGGAAAAATCTTTGAAGAGACAAATCGTTGAAGCGACAGAAGCCGTGAAGAAAAAAGTACGAAAAATGAAGGATATTGAAATAAATAATAAGGAAGCGCTCGAATCAGTTTTTAAACCTGTAACAGAACCCTTAAACTTAATTGCTAATGTCAGTAAACAGACTGCTCCACAAAATATCACAGATGAAATTGATGTTCCGTTTATTGATAAAACTTTGCAAAAGGAAGTTCTTAGTGACAAAGAAAGCAATGATACAGACGACGATTATGAATCTGAGATAGACAGTAACTCCTCCTTTAAGTCACTAGGTGAAAAGAAACAAGATTGTAACACAACATCCTGGTCAGTTTCTCCAGAAGCGTTAGCAGATATTCCGTTTGGGGTCAGATACGAACGTGGAAAGTTGATGTTGGGTTCTGCTCCCATAATTGTCAATGACGAATTTATAATAGTGACAGATCGCAAGTATCGAACTACGCCTGGATTAAAACAGTTGCTACTGAAAAAGAATGTAGATTTGAGTTTGGTTACAGAGAGTGATATGCAGCATTATAAATTAATGCTTCTTGATACTAATGCACATCGTCGAGATTATGATCCAAATAAACCGATAAAAAGTAATAAGGGACAAAAATATTTACAATTTATAAAACCTCTTTTTATACAATCCAAAGGGAAAGGACTACCCTTAACAAAAATGTGGAAGAAGAATGTAGATTTTATATATTGGGATGATCCTAATGAATTGGTAGAACGGCTAAAATTGTTAATTGCGTCACAAGATGCTGGTAACACCGGGGTAAACAACGAAATTATATCTATAATAGAGGAATTGCGTGAAAGTAATATAATAAATACATAAAACAACTGTGTTTCATTTAAGTGACAACCTTTCAAAACAATACACCTTAAAGATGAATGTAGACAAATTCGGTCATTTTATACACAAGAGAATGCGTTTATCAGATTTATTTGAATTTCATGATAACGCGTTGTTAAAATCAGAAAGCGGGGATTTTGATTTAAAAGCATCAAGACTGAGAGGAATCCGATATCCCGTTGATAAAGACGATGCTGCAAACAAAGATTACGTAGATCGATTAAATGCTAATACGATACACGAATTAAATAAACTAATTGGTGCCTTACGTTCTCAGCTCGCATCAGATGTACAAAAGACAGTTCAAGTTACTTTAAAAGCAAAGATACCTGAGGTGTTAAGTCATTTGGAAGAAAAGTTTAATAGTAAAGCAGATGTTGATAAGTTGCATAAAAAACTGTAAATTATGTCAAAACAGCAAATTGTTAGTGAAATACACAAAACTGCACGAAGAAATTTCTTTCGACGTTCTGTTGTTTTAAAAGGAATTGATGACTTGTGGCAAGCTGACCTGATGGATATGCAAAATCTAAGAAAATGTAACAAAGGATATAATTATATTTTAATAGTAATCGACTGCTTCTCAAAATATGCTTGGACTCAGTCGCTAAAATCAAAAAATAAACTTGAGGTCACTAATGCATTTGAACGAATATTACTTGACACTAATCGAAAACCTGATAATTTACAAACTGATATGGGGAAAGAGTTTTATAATAACACATTTCAAGCACTTATGAAAACATACAAAATTAACCATTACTCGTCGTTTTCTATCAAAAAAGCATCAATTGTTGAACGACTAATTAAAACTATTAAAAATAAATTATACAAATCTTTTAGCCTTAATGGAAACTATAAGTGGCTGGGTAAACCATTAGAAGTTACACTGGAATCGTATAACAACACAAAGCATCGAACTATTAAATTAAAACCAATCGATGTAAACAAATCTAATGAACAAGTAATAAAAGAAAATATTTTGAAAGCATATAAACATGTATCTATTCCATGTAAACCTAAGTTTAAAATTGGTGATTGTGTTCGTATTAGCAAATACAAACACAATTTCGAGAAAGGTTATACTCCTAATTGGTCAACAGAACTTTTTACTGTAAAAAAGGTTAACAATACAATACCAGTCACATACCATATTCAAGATCAACGTAATCAAGCTATATTAGGATCCTTTTATGAACAAGAACTTCAAAAATCTAACTATCCTGGTGTGTATTTGATAGAGAAAGTCTTAAAAAAGAAAGGAACAAAACTTTACGTGAAATGGTTGGGTCTTAGCAATACTGAAAATAGTTGGATTGATAAAGCTGCATTACTGGATTGAGTTAATAAGTACCTATCTATATAATGCATTTTTTGCAACATTTTTCCCATTGCGCTTTGTACAATGCAAGGTGGTGGACTAGTGAATAGTATAATAGAAAATCTACCGTTCGAACTTCATTTGCCCGGATATAATTATTGTGGACCAGGAACAAAACTCCAGAAACGTTTATTACGCGGTGACCGAGGTATTAATAAGTTGGATGACGCTTGTATGCAGCACGACATTGCATACGCTAACCATACAGACTTATCACATCGTCACAAAGCTGACCTACAACTTATGAATATGGCAAAACAAAGACTTAAATCAAAGGATGCTGGGAAAGGCGAAAAACTTAGCTCATGGATAGTGAACAAAGTTATGAAAGCCAAGCTTAAGTCTGGTGCTGGAGTAAAAACGTTTAAGAGTTTTGTATCAAAAATCAAATCAAAAATTAAAACAAATAAACACAAAGATAGTAAAGCTTTAATTAATGCTGCTTACTTAGCAGCAAAAAAGATATTTCCAAAAATTCAGAAAATTCGGATACCACGAATTATACCAATACCGAAGACTGGAGGTATTTTACCTTTAATTCCAATTTTTGCTGGCTTATCAGCTCTAGGCACTTTGGCTGGAGGCGCAGCGGGTATTGCAAAAACCGTTAATGATTACAAAGCAGCTCAACAAAGTTTGCGAGAAACGGAACGTCATAATAAGACTATAGAGGCTTTAGCATTGGGTAAGGGTTTATACATTAAACCGCATAAAAATGGTAATGGATTATTCATAGAACATCAAAAAAACTGATAAAGAAGCTACCTAATCGTCCTCTTACTAATATCGATATCGAAGAACATGCACGAGATATCCCACACTTTCGGGGAGTATACATGAAGGATCAAATGCCGAGAATACCAAAACAGATAGAATGTGGTATTGTTAACTTGGACGATTCAAAAAATGAAGGAACGCATTGGGTAGCTTATGTTAAAGTCTTTGACTATTGTGAATACTTTGATAGTTACGGAGACTTGAAACCTCCAACGGAATTAATGCAATATTTTAAGAATTGTAGTGTTTATTACAACTACACAAGATATCAAAAGTTTAACACAGTAAATTGTGGTCATCTATGTTTAAAATATCTGTGGAATTTTTGGAATAAAGATATATAAAATTAGTGTGTTTCTTTCATTTTAATCATTTACAAGATGTCACTCACTTTATCAATAACCGGAAATTCATCTACCTTATCCACGTACTATCCAAATACGTTACAACTAGAGGGTCAGTATGAGTGTGCATTATTGCATTTCTCAACATTTAATTCTATTCCAAACATTGATAAAACGAACAACAAGTTTTACTATGGCTCCGAAATCATTGAAATACCGGAAGGAACCTATGAATTGCAAGATATCAGTGATTATTTAAAATCTGAGATAAAAGATGCATCAATTAAACTAGATTGCAATAACAATACTTTAAAAACTACTATATGCTGTACGAAAGATATCAATTTTGAAAAAGAAAACACCTTTAGACGCGTGTTAGGGTTTGATAAGCAGATATTAAAAGGTAATAAATGGCATGTGTCACAGTTTCCCGTCAACATTTTATCTACAACCGTGGTCAGGATTGAATGTGATATTATAAGTGGATCGTACATAAACGGAGAACCGAGTCACATTATCCACGAGTTTGCACTCAATGTACCTCCTGGATACCGAATCATAGAAATTCCGAAGAACGCAATATACTTTCCAGTTAATCAAAACCTCATAAGCTGTATACATATCAGGCTGTTAGACATTAACAATCGTCTAATAAATTTACGCGGTGAAGAAGTACAGCTGTATTTACATCTTCGACGAAAAAATGATTAACTACAATAAATATGAGCATCCCCAGGTCAAAAATATCAGTGACAATTTAGCAATCAAGAAAACAAGAGCTCGCACTAATAAAAAAAATAAATTAACCGATAATAATAAAGCATTTCTGAAAGCTATCGGTTTATTAAAATGAATATTTTGGACGTTTTATCTGCTCCTACTTACGACAACACAGTTGAAGGAATCGAATTTCACTCCTACAAGCCCTACGTGACAAGTTTTAATAGAAACGATGAAATACGCATACCCATCAACCAACAGGACCTGTACGTACTACCATCAGCAAGCACTCTGTATTTGGAAGGAACTATAATTGTTAGTAAAAAGGACTCAAAAGATAAGGCTTCTAGCGTTAATTTTACGAATAATGCTCTCCTTTACTTGTTCCAAGATATAAGGTACGAGTTGAATGGAGTAGAGATTGATAAAATAAAAAATGCAGGCGTTACTACCACCATGAAGTCATTAATTTCAATGAATGAGAGTGAATCAAAGGTATCTAATGCCTGGGGCTGGAACATTGAAGGTACAAAGAATATTAATGGAGGTGACTTTTCCGCATCCATACCTCTTTGTAATATCATGGGTTTTGCTGAAGATTTTAAGAAAGTGGTAATAAACAGCAAACATGAACTAATATTATTGCGAAGTAACACAAACCTGAATGCTGTGAAACTCAACACCGGAGAAATTGTAGAAGACGTTCAAATCAATAAAATCATATGGCGCGTGCCACACGTTAAAGTATCTGACAAAGAAAAGATACATTTATTAAAATTGTTAGAAAAAGATCGTCCGCTCCAAATGATATTCAGAAATTGGGATCTATACGAATATCCAGCTTTACCAAAAACTACAAAACATACCTGGTCAATTAAAACGTCATCGCAAATAGAGAAGCCGCGATATGTAATTATTGGTTTACAAACAAATAGAAAAAACAATGGGAGTTCAGATATGTCCCAGTTCGATCACTGTCATATTCGTGACGTTAGAGTGTATCTCAATTCAACTTACTTTCCGTATGAAAATCTAAACGCTAGTTTTGCAAATAACAAAATAGCATTAATATACGAGCAATACGCACGATTTCAACAGTCGTATTACGGCAGGCGCTCGGAACCCTTACTAAGTGAGAAACAATTTAAGGATCTAGCCCCGTTATTTATAGTTGATTGTTCTAGACAAGCAGATAACCTCAAATCTGGTCCTGTGGTGGATGTGAGAGTGGAAATCGAGAGTGAATTGGACATACCAGACCAAACCTCTGCATACTGTCTTATATTAAACGATTGTATAATTGAGTATAAACCTTTAAGTAATATTGTTAGGAAAATATCATGAATCCCGATGCTATCATATTAGATGTACAAGGATTTAAAGATATGTACAATAATTTTATAGTAAAGGAGTTAGCTTTTGCAACACGTGAATATACACAAACGTTTTTAATTAAACCACCGTATCAGTTCTCATACTTAACAAGAGATGAAAAGAGACAAGTTATGTGGTTGGAAAAAAATATGGGTTTACGTTGGAGCGAGGGCTATATTGACTATAGAGAATTCCATCGCATGATCGTACCATATCTAGAAAATATGTATGTCTATGTAAAAGGTTCAGAGAAAGTGAAGTGGTTAAAAGACCTGTGTTTGAACTGTAATGTATTAGAACTTCATGAAGAAAATTGTCCTAAACTATCTGTGTTAGCTCAAAAGTACTGTGATAAAAAAAGTAATTTAAATTGTATTCATCATCTAAAACATTGTGCTCTTAGAAATGTGTTATGTATAAAAAAGTATTTAAAGTGGTAATTTTATGAGCTGTATCTCAATTGTGTATGTATTTTTTTTTAATAAAACAATTTAAATAAAGTAAACATTTTTTTTAATTTCATATAATGTATGTAACACCTGTATACAAATAATATTAGGATACAATAATACTAAGTTTCTAAACAATATATATTTAAAAAAAGAACATGGCTTTTAAAAATCACTATCGATCAACGATTTCGATATTTTCTTAACTAACGACTCCGTTTCGTCCATAATAAAGTCAACCGCGTCTTTAACCACGTATTGCGCTTGGAGAATAACATTATCACTAGTAGTGTCACTATCACTGTCTGGAGAATTGTTGCATAGATCGATCACTGAAATTTTTATAAGTTTACTGCCTCGCCGTTGATGTCTACTCATAACGAAAGATTGAGTTGAATTATGTTTCTTAGATTTCTCTCTGCGTCGAGGTGTAGACTTCTTTTCTTTCGGAACCTGTGCGCTAGCCTCGCGTTCGCATCGAATCATCTCATTATATTCTTCATAAGGATCCTGAGCGTATTGGCTAAACATAATTTCAGATCCCGCTGACTGAAACAAAGATTAAACAGAACATTAATCACAGGGTTGGTAATGTTGGTATGAATATTCTATGTAATAAAAAGCTATACAAAATATTCAATCAACGAATACAAATAACACTCTCTTAGAAAAATAAGAATTTTAAGATCATTAAATCATTGTGATATTCGTAATCACAAGATTCAATGCATACAATTATGAAGTATCTATCTTTACTGGATGTTTAATTAATATTTACTTACCGAAGTCATGTTTAAAATGTGATGTGGTACGCAGTACGAGTAACTAGACTGAGCAATATTTATCAAATAATAAAATTGTCGTAAATAAATCGTTAGCAAACTAGCAGACACACGAAAAAATAAATAAATGATTTAAGAATCGACGAGCGATACAATGTAGGTTGCATTGCGACATCTAAAAATGTTAACCATGCATTATTTGCTCGATGTTTTGTACAGTTTCGTATTACACATTTTTTTAAGTACAAGTATTAACTTGTTTATACGATGAAACTTGATTACTTACCTAAGATAGTCCAGTGGTAAAAATAACAGACTTCAATGTTGAAGGTCTTGGGTTCGAATCCTAACAAGTTTATATTTGAGATCGTTTATCCTCATGCTAAATAACAAGAAGTAAATAAAGGTTCTAAGGTAAACAAATTAAACAAGTAAATTAATAAAATGATCATATTTATTGCAGTAATAAAACGATTATTTCTAATAACTAAAGCTAGATAACAATGCTAATTACCACTAATACACTTACTTACTTAACTAAGATTGGTGGAGTACAACTCTTTATTTTATCAATACCTTAAATAAATTACAATAATAATAATTATAAACATTCCAAGATGACGTTATTGTTTACCTATTATACAAGAGTGACCCCAAGCTTTCGTTGTTATTTTGTCTTTCAAAATAATTCGTTTATCATCGTTACTGGATAATGCAATTTTATTAACACTTTGTGTAAAAATTTCATGTTTCAATGATTTAAACATAATATTTTTTCTCCGAATAACTCCACCATCCAATAAAGTGCGTACATAGTCTGTGATATCTAAATCTCGGAGCACATATGATTTAATTCCTTTTGCTTTTTTGATAACTGAATTTGAAGTTTTTAAAGAATAGAGCTTTGACCTCAATCCAACAAAATCAGTAATATATCTACCACCCATATCGTCTTTAAAAAGTCCTGGTATTTTTTTATTAATTAGAGGTATTGCATATTCGTTCTCATTATCATAGTTGCTGCTATCGAAGTATTGCAAGAAATGGTATTTTAAATCACAATAAAAATCATTAGTATATATTTCATACACAAAAGAATCGGTGTCTGTATAACATAAGCGGACTCGATCCTGATAAAAAGGTTTAATAACATTGTAATGCAAATTATACATATGCGACTTAGAAAGCTCTAAAACCGTAAATCCTATATAAATAGGTTTGTCTAAGATTATTTGATCAGGTTTCATTTGTATAGCTACTAAATTTTCAGTCAATATTGTTGCACTATGAAAATAAGGATTAGCTATAAGCCTCTCAGCGGATATTGATTTGTTGGTTTTGTTTGTTTTATCACTCCATTGATTAACTAAATGTACTTTGACTCTCTTTTCTGTATTTTCTAAAGTTTTACCAAAAACACTGTTGTTTAATAATTTAAAAAAGTCTTGCTCGAATGTACTTTTTGCTTTCTGTCGTAATTGAGTATTTAATTCTATATACTGTTTTAAATAGGGACTTTGTTTGAAAGTAATGGCTCTGTGAATCTTACGTAATTTTAAACCATGCTCCAGGCACTTTTTTAAATGGACGTAGTGTATGACATAATTGTACTTATTGTATAAATTTGCGATAAGTTTTTTTGTTTTACCACCTGGAGGAATGCATTTTTCAGGACAAAAAGGCAAGTCATTATGGTCATTGTGTAAATGTTCAGGATATAAAAGATCAACTTCTAATATATAGCCCCAGTCGGCATTATCTTCAATATTTTGAACGCGTAAATTAATTAATTCATTTTCATTAAGAAATCTGAAATTAGAATATGGCAAATACTGACACATACTGTAACCATACAAATTATTACAGTCTAGATATGTTATGAAACAATCTGGCTTTACAGCATTATATTCAGACATATATTTATGATTGGCTTTTGCATACCGATGCGAGCACATACACAAACCTCCTCTAATACCTTGCTGAATCATTTTAACAATCGCCAAATCTGTCAACAGTTCTAATTGAACACCTGTTTTAAGTAACATTGCATCAAAAGATAGACTAGGAGTCGTTATATAAAATGCAGGATCAAGTTTATAATACTGTTTACAAGTTTTTCTAAAATTTTGAAATATGTCTGTTAATAAAAGTACATCTGTTTTTAAGTATAGATCAGTGTATTCTCCTAAATTTTTAATATTAAAACAATCCCACACAGTTTTAGCATGATTATAATCGTCATCACTAATGTCTTCATTTATTAAAGAATTGTGAAAGTAACATTTTAGCGGTAACGTCTGTTGCTTGTAACATTTCCAGTTTGTCATATAATCGTATGGATAAACACCTTTTCGTGTCAGCAAACTTAAATGTTTGTTATCAGAAAAATGAGATCGGAGATTAATAAAATCTTCTATCTGCATTGTTTTAGCTAATTTGTCTAAACTGGTTCCTAAAAAATTAAAAGAATCTAAAAATCTTAATTGTACATATTCATTATCTGCAACGGGGATAAACTTTGAAAATGATATATATTTTTCTTTAGTCTTGGGTATAATTTTTATTTGACCGGGTATTTCACCTAATTGTTTCACAAATAAATGACAATCATATCCTGACAAGTTATGAAAAAATATTGGTATGAATTTTGGGACTTTATGTTGTAAGTTACAATGTCGATGAGCGGCGCCACGGTATTTACCTGTGATGTGACAGTGATCTCTAACTCTGTCCAACCACAGTAAGTTTTCACATATGTGACACTTAATTGCATTACTAAAATCCTCAACATCTTTATCAGTAAATATCATAGGATTGTTTTTACTTAGAATTTTGTATATTTCAATTACATCCTGAGTAAGAAACTTTATAAATTTTGCAACACAATCCTTACCGCGATAACTTTTATATCTCTTTTTATCATTAAAAGAACATACTATGTTATAAGCAAAAGCGGCTGGCGCGTGTCGCTGGGTGTATGATGTATTAGCTGTATCAAATTCATCGCTGGAAATCGGAATTAACAGTGACTCAAAATCGGCATAAATGACGAATGGAATGTCTTGTTTTCTTTGAAAATTTTTAAACTTTAGTACTGATCCTTTATCCGGCAAAATTGTGACAACCCCTCCGCACAGATGTGTTTCAAGTTGACACAGAGTAGGAAAAAACAATAAACAAGATTCGCAATAATATAATTTACCATGATGTTTGGTGATTTGAGTTCGAACTAAACGAGGTAAATTCTTAATAAGACAGTAATGCGAAAATGAATCATTTTCTAAATGCAATAAGTGGATGCTCTTAGATTTTTTATTAATTGTTTTATATAATGGTCCTATAATAGTTTTGTTATTTTTTAATCCATACACATAAATATTTATATTGCAATTATTTTTTTCAAAATTTTCTATGTCCGTGAATGTGATGGGAAATGACAAATCTTTGATATTTAAAACATCCCGAAAATGAGGATAAGATGAAACTCTCTCGGGATGTCGAGTTGCGGGATACAAGGCTGCCACAACACACCATAGAAAGCAGTAATTGTCGTTGTTCTTAATATTCAAGCAAGCTTTTTTATGTTTTATGATATTTGGTAAAGGAATAAATTTGGATCCACTGAGCGGTTGATATTTATTAATATTCACTTCAAAATAGGAGTTATTCAAAAATGTCCAACCGCTATCTCTTTCTTGAAACTCTTCTATTTTTTTGAGAAGCAGGGAAATTATGGATTTAAATTTTGTATCGAAATCGTAATTTAAATTAATAATAAAGTTTTTTGTGGCAAATGATTTAATTTCTTGGTGATCGTTTTTAAACAAAAGGAATACCAAAAATAGTTCAAAATTAACTTTAATAGATGTGTGTCTTTTTAGCGAGTGGTTTATCAGATCCTTGACTTGTTCTTGGATTTGTATTAGAAAACTCTCTGGCAATTTATGGACTAACTTCTCAGTTGCAATAATCCTATAACTTATAATACGTCCTTTGAACGAGGACTTAATTACTTTTACATTACTGCTAAAAGGAGCTACACTATTATTTTTATGTGTATTGCTACGTAAATGACCAGACCACTGACGATTATCTACAGATATATTACACACTGTACAGTAAGGCATTGTTATTTAACATACACGAATCTGTATGGATAGAAATAGATTAATAGATATTTCAGCGTTTCTTAGACACAGGTATCAATATTAAATCGTTTATATTATATGTTGGGCATAAAATAATATATATATATTATATACCTTTTACACAGATTTACAGCTTTGAAAATGCGTTAGAACCACCACCATAAATAAAAATCTTGATCAGTTATAGCTCCCGTTCTTCATTTGTTGTTTTGTCCCTTTGATCGTATTATAATAATATACACCCATAACCTGAAATAAATAGGCAAAGATTTATTGGGTATACAAAGATTAATAATTCAACAAAAGCTTAAAGTTAAGGGTTCTTACTATATGTACCTGAGCATTATTAAAATTTAGTCTTCACACTCATAATAATATAAATTATCAGAGAAAACTTATAAACTTCTAAAATATTCTTCTTACAAATGAAACTTGAATCTCGTCGTCTTTTTACAATTGTAAATAAATTTGTGATGCATGTGTAGCTGGAAAAGAATAAAAACAATGTTATTTAAAGCAAAATTCACCAGTCAGTATCAAAATAGATTTATAATAATTAAAATGATAATTACCTGTTAGTGTTCCCAATTTCAATACTTGAATGTGAAATTCATTTACCGAATTAAAACGTATTTTTTATTTCGGGAAGATTCCACATCGCTAAGGCTTCGTAATAATATTATAGGTGTATATCAACTTTCAACGTTTCCGTTATTATTGCGATATTTCTACACGTGCCTGCGCTGATGCAACCTTGGTAGTCAGCTATTATACATAGGGCTGTCATTTCGCTGCTTATATAATCACCGATGTATGAAAATGTAAAGAAACGGTGTGTAAGCCCTAAGCGTTTTCGATGCATCAGCAATTGATACTAATTTATTTTTGTCTTAGTATTCATTTTCGAAGGTGTATAATACCTCTAAATAAAAAAGTCCCGTTATACGATTAAACCCAAAGAATTAAAGTAACTTTTCATGTTAGACATTTCCAGACTTATAAGTCACTACGTTTATCATTATGATCATAACAATTATTTCAAGTGAACTAAGTAATAGTAACTTACGACTCCGGACTACAATCGTGCATTTGTGATCGGTAAATTATTGTACTCAGTCAGTACAATCAGTGTTGTCAAACGCCTTCACCACCACCAGCTGAAAAAAATCATAGTCACCGGCCAGCACTGCTGTCGTCTTGAAGTTGAGTAAGTCACACACAAATCTTGGAAAAAATGTAAGTATTAAATATTTGAAACTCATCTCACTGTGCCCTTCAAAACCACCGTAAACTTATTAATTTACTTTATTTAAACGTATGTACAACTTTCTTGCTTCAGGTCCGATTCTGAGGGTTCCTACTATCAAGCATCACCAACCAATGAACTTAAAACGAAAACTGGTCGGAAGCCAACAGATAATAATGGAAAACGCAAATCTAAATCGACCCGTACCAGGTAAATTACGTATTTATTTTTATACCGCGACACGTTGCGCCTTCGATCCAGTGATAAATTGTGCAAAATATTGATTTACATGTTGTATTATGTGTGTAGAGATTGTCCTCGTTACTGTTACTACTTATGACAATTCCTTAAGCGATTACATACATAAGCGTTACACTCAACAACATTAGTAAAAAGCCTTATTAGTATCAATTCTCGACCACCGAATGAAATTTGTTTTGTTTTTTTTTTTTTTCAGTAAGAAAGTTACGAGTGATAGCGATATATTCGGTATCAGCCGGGACCACGAGACAGGCGTACAAGTCGGGGAGGGATCATCAGGTCGAGCATGCCTGTCGTCGCTTTTCGTGTACCGAGTGGGAAACGGGTGCGAGCGACGGACTGCTCACACCGATGGCGAATACTACATCGACTGCAAGGTGTACCTAGCTAACGATGCTCGCAACACCGATTCGCTGGAGCTGTGGAAAAAGGCAATCGTACGTATCAAACTCCAGGCCGACCTAGACTCTCCTCAGTGGCGAAAACTGCAGGAATTTGTTCGTTCTGCAGATGTTTTGTTTCCAGACAAACCTATGTTTTACGATAAATAAATAATAATTTGGTTTTATGTCAATGAATGTGTTTTATTTTACAACTACATATACCCATACTTAATTGCACAAACGTCTCATACAGACACAATTAAATATCGTAAAGTTAAATTCTAATGGTTTGCATTCATTCGTATTTATTTATTAATTTTTCATTATAAAACTATAGTAACGTATTCCATCCGATGTCGTGGAACATTTAATTACCAGAATTATTACTGTGTATTCAGTCCCACGACGCGCATGCGCAAGCGCAAAGTGATACTGTACGAACACGAACCGAGTCGAACGTTCACGATTGGGTATTCTGAACTACCGCGACGGCGAACTTGTTTCGCCAAGCGAAACCATGTACGTATTCCATCCGACGTCGTGGAACATTTAATTACCAGAAATATTATTGGGTATTCTGTCTCACGACGCGAATGCGCAAGCATGAGCAAAGTGGGACAGAATGCCCAATAATATACTACTAACGTGACAAGCGGAAACATTAGCCGGGCTGCGACAAATTATCTGGAAATATACGGAGATGTATTATGTCCGCCGACGTGAATAAATAGGCAGTTGAATGGCTGGTTAATTATTGATAAATGTATCCAGTTACAATATTATTATGCAATGTATTAAAACAGAGCGTATTCGTATTTGAAACTAGGCTTTTGTAAATAAATAACTTTGTTCAAGAAAATCTGTTAATTTGTCATTTGTCTACATTCCGGTGCGATGAAAAAAAATGTCTTTTTCTAAAAATTAATAAAGGACAAGTATGAATTTAACACCATTCTTAAAGAGCACTTTGTTAAAGATAATACTCCGGTATGTACGCACCTTTCCAATAATACACTTTCATTGAATGCTTTTAACTAATGATTTGAAATAATATTTAATGGTATTTTATGGTTATGGTCGGTTTGATTTAATAAAGCAAATTGGTAAAAAAATGTTTAAAGCAGTGTCGTGCAGTCCATAGAGACCAAATATTCACTGTCTATTTTCAAGAAACTCAGACAAATATTTGTCAGTTGTTTTTTCTAACATGAAGTGTCCTACTGCTGGGCAAAGGCCTCCTCTAAGTCCTTTTACGATTCTCTATCTTGCGCCGGCCGCTTCAAACCAAGCACCGTCCATCTGCTGGCCCCCATTGGCTTTTAGTTCATCCCATTATTTTATTTTAACGTATAAATATTTCTTTATATATGAAAGTAGGCATTGTCTTTATGAACTACTTGCCACTGGGTTAAGATATCGTTTTTTAATCATTAATTCCGGTAGCCTTTTCATCACCTTCCTTTCACGTGATATTTGAACCGAAAAAACTCCAAGCTGTATTTAGTAATTGTAAAATCCAATTAAACCAGAATTCCCCGCCAATCGTTTCCGCGTTTAACACATTAGTCGAAGATTAATCTAAATTGGGGCCGGCTTCGTATTCCAACTCAAGTGTCACAGTTAACCGCTCCGTAAATTGGGTACTGGTGTTGCAAGCTACCGTGATTTAAACATTGCGAGGCACAATGCAGGTGTAATTTGTTACTATTTTAATGTGTGAGAAAAAAATCGTATAAAATAGTTTTATACTCGGGCACTTAGACTGCACGCAGTCGACTTAATATTTTTTAAAGTTTTTATTTTTGCGGCATCATCTCAATCAAAAATTGTTTATTCGAAATAGGAATAAATACTAAGTAGCACTTTTTGAAGGTTAAAATGTAATGGCCAGCACGCCTTCGCTTACCTTTCTAAGTACCCATCTAATCATTTTTTTTAATAACGATTTCAGAACACCAAATTTATTTAGCTTATTTATCTAGCCAATTAAAGTAATAAAGCATGATAAAAAATAACCAACACGAAAATTTCAAAATTTCCACTGAGATAAATTTTCAGTGATGTATTTCTAAACGAATGCACGAACTGTACTTCACTGTCGCCGAAACTAGATAAATTCGGGTCGAACATCACTGCAGTTTACGCACGGCTACGCTTACGAGTAGCTAGTGCACTTGTATTCCGAATTCGCGAACCACGAAAATCGCGTCCAGCTTTTAAACACAAATGTTTGTTACCATACGTACATATACCTACATAGGTAGCTAGAGTATAGGAGTTGAAGTGTCGGGTGTTGGAGCCAATGTTTGTCCAAACATTGGTTTGTTGCTGCTTGGTTTCTGTACCTTTGAAATATGTATTGTTTGGTAAAGACAGTTGTGAGAAATGCCTGCAGGTAGTGTTTTGTTATTTTCATCAAGACTGACGGTTCTTGTGCGTAAGCTAAAGGCTTTTCATGTTATTAATATAAATAGTAAATGCATGAAATTACATTTTTTCTAGTACAATTTCAAATGACTCACCAATTTCATTGTCTATTAGGGCAAAATTATACGTATCTATATTTTCTTAATCATTGTTTTAATTGTAGATTGATAATAAGTGGTACATTTATACAAGTTTCCGTACTTGGTCCCAATGTCTGTGTGCGTTAAACCCAATGAAGTTCATGTTATTCACTGCTCTGTAAACAAACTCGTTTAGCGTGAAGTAGTCGCGGACAAAACGGGCGCATAAACCAACCGTGACATCGTGCTCTTCGTTAGAGGGCTGTGATTAATTTATTTTCAAACAGACTACTATTACTGGCAAAAGCAGTCTTTAAAACCAGCCAAGAGCAAGTCGATCTCGGCTTATCTACAAAAACGTTAAGAAAAGCTTTGTGATATACAAGTCATTAATAAATTCAATATTTATTTTATTCTGTTTTTATAGTAGCAACAGAAATACTTTATAATAAATGAAAATTTTAGTTTTATTGAGGAACAACAGGAAAATGACAAAAAGACAACTTAGTCTTGGTAATGGTGTCCCGTATATACTTTAGAAAAAAAGCTTTAAAAAAAGGAATACTAATCATATTATTATAGACATTCAATCACATTATAATCCTTCTCACGTAATAAAGGCTAAACATAAGTTGAAGAATTCGATTCCATCGTATAAAAATAGGCTATTGAACCAAGATCCGCTACAGACACTCCGATCCATCAACTCAGTCCCAATAAAAATAAATATACTTCTAAACAGAAACCTAACCTATTTGAGCTACAAAAGCGAAACTACCTAAGAATAGGTATAGATTTACTTAGAACATTAATATGAAGATTTGAATTAAATAAGCAAATGGTCATTCGATGCCGTCTTCTTCGTTATTCTTTCAATACCTATATAGGGTCTTTGGCATGTTCTAAGTGTGTTAATATTATATTCTAAATATTCGAATTGAAAATTAAAATTGTTTACACGAAAATCTATCAAGAAATAATGCCTTGATTCTAGCTATTTGTTTGTTTACTCAAAACCCACCTGACGAGAAATTCATACAGAACGTAAACATATAGTACAATAATTAATAATTCATTCAATCCAGCAGCAGTACACATTCGGCACGTAGTAGAGAGTGCCTCAAATTCATTAAGAGCATAGATGATGAATGCACTAAGGCCAGATTAAATTCCGTGCCGCGCATTGTTTGCTGACGATATTAGGCCTGATGACGTCACTGCGCAGCTGACTTCATTGGATAGAGCGTCATTAAGTTTAGTGACAAGGGTTTTTTGTAGATGGTTTTTTGGCAGTTGTGATTTTTGAGTTAGGTTTCCAAAAGTTCAAGAAATGTGAAAATATGTTTGTTTTTTTTTTATTACGGTTTTAATTTTATGGTCACTTAAAACTACAGCATTCTTTTCAATTTAAATAGTGAAAATAATAATATATTTTCTCTTTCATATGTCCAACACAGGCTTTAAGAACGTTAATTATAATACTAATGAATCCAGGTAAACGGTTATAGGGTACCAGGTAACGGAGACTAGAACCTAGTTTGAACATAGCTTGGGAAAAAGCCAACCAGAAGAAGACAGTTCATAACTTTACACTAAAGTAGGTGTTGTTTTGTGTCTGGAAAGTGTCTGAGATGTTCACACACCGTACACATATCTGTAGTATACTTTCCTAATGCGAAAATAAAATACAGAAAGGAAACAAGGACTACAAAAGTTCAAGCCAATAAAGGCGTGTCGCGTGTACCCGGCTCAAGTATTTATATTATGCTAAAACGTGATACAGATTTATAATTTTGGCACGGTTCTAAACTTTTGTGTAGCATTCTACTCAGTTTGCCACCATTTGGCACCTATTTAAGCCACAATCATATAAACTGCCAAGTTAACTCCAACAGCTCTGGAATTGGCTACTATTCTTGTAATTTTATGCAAACAAAAAACTGTACTGAATTATATTAGTAAGTAGATCTTGTTTTGTTTTTTCGTTTATGCAAAATTACGATAGGAATCGAAAGTATAAATGAGCTCGGTATCGAGTGATTCTTACTATTTATGGCTACTTTACGACTATGAAAGCATCTGAAAGCCCGAGCATTAGATTTGTTGTTATTATAAAAGGTATTATACAATTTCACCTTCCAAAATTTCGAAACATACGTTGGTAAAAGGAAAATAAATATTGTGTAGAACAAAACATTTGGTTACGTTATTATAAAGCCAAGGCCGGCACAGCCTTAAGTTACGAGGCTATAATTTAAAGCGAGTGAACTGAGTAAGACAGGAGGCGTGAATGAAAGCTCAGAGAGGTTTCCACGATGTACGGAGCTAAGAATGAATACAATATATTTTGTTGCATAAAATATTATTATTGTCACAAATGTGGACGTAAATATCCATTTTACTCTAACAGTTTTATGCCTTAGCGGTTTGACACAGTAACAATTTTGTAATCTAAATCTGTTTAGGGCCTTTTATCAAAGAAAGCGCTAGTAATAACTGCAATAAGCGACTTGCTCATGGATAAAGCTCAAGTCAAAAACTTTAGTATTTAATATACAGATAAAAGTAACGCTAGGTATATTAGAAAAAAGTTAGTGATCAAGAGATAGCGGAATACGATATCACGCTAAGATACTGAATTACGGAGTCTGCACAAATAAACTCAATGTCAATCAAAATGAACAAAGTCTTAGTCGAACCTTTGAAGTACATAAACCAGTAGCCATTTTACGAGTAAGAACGGATGCAACCCTTCGAAGCATCTACGCATGGACGGCTATGGACAATTCAAGCCAAGTGAACGAGGTTAGCGCTCACATAAATTAGATAAGAAAAGGTCGGCATTTACATCTAGTAATTGAATATGCTGTCCCCAGTGATAAATGTTTGGAGTTTTCACACACCTTCGGCTCTGCGTGTTGGTGTATTCTTTAATTTTCTACCTGCTTTCAAGGATAGACGAGATTTATTTTGACTCGTCTTTTAGATTATCACATGGAATATATACATCGATTCATTAAAGCATTTCTTGGATGTTTAATTGTAGCGGGGTACCCTACTGGACACTCACCTCCTCAGGAAAAGATGTGGTTGGTGTCAGATCCTTACTGGCTAAACCGCTGACCAATATCTCCCAAAACTTATCGGTGCCTGAAAACCCATAGAAATTTATCATGCACCGACCACGTGGTATACAACCCGTCACTCGGCCTTTATGGGCTTTGGATAAATGATGAAAATATGAAATGTTTCTTTGGTCTTTATATAACAACATGCCATAAAGCCGGCTTTCTGTCACAAACGCTGACCTTTACTCGACCTTGATATCAAAGCTTGATCTACGCTATTATCCTATATCTATCATCGCATTAAAAAATACGAAAATTACCCTCAAAAATTATGGAAACATTAAATAAAGTAAATAAATGGCAAGGGTACCCAAAAGGTCGAATTGCTGTTCTATTTATATCCTTAATTTGCCAAAATTCTCGTTAGAATAAAAACGTTATAACAGCTTTGAATTTTAATTAAACCATGTTTTTGTTGGTGCGAACTAATTTGCAAATGTTAATCATTATTTCCTTTAATTATCTAGCATTATGTTTCGGCTAAATATGTTTCGGGAGGTCCGAAGCCCTACCACCACGTTTTAGAGTAATATTATTGCGGGTGAGGGAGAGAGACATCGCTCTACGGCATGTAATGCGCTGTCTCGCTTCCACACTTGCAATGATATTACTATGAACGGTCGTGGTAGACCCTCAAAACCTTTCAGTTTGTTGGAAATTTTCTGCGCGGTCTACCGTATAGTATGCCCGTTTTGTCGGTCGAATTATTAAACGTTATTTTCCCTCGTAAGTTTTGTTAATTAAATGTAACGGTGGATTTTAATAACATATTTTCTGGTTTATGTTAACAGACTTTGTTACAGTAACTTTATTAAATTATAATTTTAAAGTAAAGTTTATAAAATGAAGTGATACATGATTTACAAGACTCGAAAACAACAATAATGCTTATCAATCTATATAATAGACAATTGTACGACCGTAGAACATAAATTAATAAAAAATGCAAACGAATAAAATTTACATATAAAAAAAAAATCTAATCAAAAATTACCCATCCATATGTCACATTAATATAGCACGAAGTACAAGAGTTGCCAATACTAGACCAGCAAAAACAAAAGCACAACAAAAAGATATATTTAACTGAAAAAAAAAAAACGTATAAACGTAGAAGTTGAAGGTTTTAATCAAGTCCAATTGCAAGAGCGAGGTAATTGTCAGCCTGTCGCCTTGCAGTTTCTAGGAGACGGAGAAACGCAAGGAGTTCCAACAATTAGCTAATACGTTTTATTTTGCCTTAAGCCTGACATATAATACCTCGTTAGCTGGGTTCTTAGAAAGCTACGTGAAGGGTAAGGGAAAATACGGGAAATTTTGTTATTATGTATTTATATCTCTAATAATGATAATTTTCAGACTGATTTCGGCTAATACGGCTAGTGTTACTATGATGCCAGCCAGCTACGCAGGCCATATTAAAGTGCATAGGCATGAGCGCAAACAAAGGTGCACTCTCTATTCCTTTACTCTCATAGCCTGTTGGGACGGCAATCCTACATGACCGAAAAGAGATTAAAACCAGGACCCACATTTTTACGTACCAAAACACGGGGACACGTAAAAATGTGGTAACTCTAATATTATAAAGGCCAAAGACTTTTTCTAATTGAAACATTTTGTTTCTGAGTAGCATCAACTTGTAACCGAAGTAAAACAAAGATTAAAAGAAGATCTTACCAAGGTATGGAATAAAACATTAATGAGAATATAATTACGCTATTCAGGAAAATATAAATTACAAGGCTCCTTAAATCACAGTTCATATCGGATTCGTAAAATACGACATTTACTGTACATGCACAATCCATTACTCGCTTGTCATAATTGTATCTATTCAGCAATGGAACTAAACCGGCAAGCTACTTATAACAACATGTTAATCTCTTACGATGTCCCATCTAATCGGTGTTGGCGGTTGTAATTAATTTACGTCGAAAACTTGGTTCCGTCGCGTGGCTGGTTTTGAAACGTTAGAATGAATTTGTAGGAGCTTCGGTCCTTATTGTTACAAGTTTCTTAACAAATGACGATCTAAACATGTTAAGTTGTAACACAGACATTAAAATGTATGTATGTAGTTTAAACACACATTGCGATGACACAAGATAATTTATTGAAGCGAAAACTATTAAGATTTTCTGTTCATATACACTTCAAAGGTTTTTTCTTCTGTTTTTTTTTTTATGGGAACTAACTGCATCCCTTCAATAAATTGTATTTAATTTGAGAAGCCTAATTCTCTTGAAATTCTAAACCTCAAACGAATAGTAACAGTATGCTCCGAGGTTTAAGTTCGTTCCTGCCCGTATCCAAACCCGATCAGTCGTTACCGCTAGCCGTGTCTAATAGACTGACAAATTGCTGCGGATTTCACCTCGCCAGCTGATACAATCTAGTTTAAACAACCATTCTGCTACTTTAGATCCCGGATGGTATAGCGTAGTATCGTGTTTTGAGTTTAACAGCTTTTAACTTTTTTCGTAGATTTTTGTTTATTTATCTATACTTTTTAAACAAACAATGTACAATGGCAGACTTAATGCCTAAGGCATTCTCTACCAGTCAACCATAAGGTAGCTTTTTATCTATTTTATTCTAGATGTAGATGTAGTAAAATTTGCCTAATAATATCATCATTACATCTACTACATCTTATAGATCTCATATTTTTTTTGGATACGAAAAAAAATTCAAAGATATTTGGTACATTTGATTTTTTTCCACAAAGTGAACATTAACATTTTCATAAGTAATTGAATATAACTCCTGGGTTAAAATAAACATCAGTTTATAACTTTTGTATGGCAAAAACACAAACATTTAGTCTTAATACCAATTTCTTGTACGTTTCTAGCAAGTTGCCTAACGATAAGTACAAAAGTAGAGCAACTATGGGCTTCCTTATCTACATAGAAAGATCAGTCGTTACAAGCAGCCGTCTAATCGACTGCTAAACGATTGTTACCGATCCCTGGCTTAAGTATCGATAAAAAAGATCGCCTTTTTATTGAACATCTCGTAATCGGATACAGATAAACGTGCTTGAGCCGCTTTAGATTTTAAAGGAGGTTCGTTTATCAACGTAGGTTTTAAAATATTTAGTCTGTCAACTTGATCTTTTTCTGCCAATTCTGACCCCATGCGACCCAGTGAAACGTTTATTAAATCCTACAATCCTTAATTTCCAATAAATTTTCTTGTATTTTCAATTCGTACTTGAAACTTTCCCTAACCATATTGAAAAGTGCATTTCAGGCGCAGTAAACATTTTGTACCAGTTTACAATTTCTGACTGTCTACTCTTCTCGGAATGTAAAATGGCAACGCTTGGAAAGAGAGAAGAAGAGCGCAGAAGTCATTTTACATACATACTTGTATTCTGCGCATCTCTCCTCTCGCTCTAACTCTTGCCAAGTTACATGCCGGCAATAATACCTACATTACACAACACACAACTCTTAACTAAAACACCTTAGGTACATACATGACTGTATCCCGGAAGCCGGCCAGCCTCGCATGCAGCACAATGCAATTTTATTAATGCGTTCTGTTTGAACATCTGGCGATTTTCACGACGCGAGACTTTTGGCCCGGGGCGTGTTGCGCCCTTGTTCCGGATGGCGGTACAGAGTTACTGCATATTGTCTTGTATGTAGGCTTTTATGTATGATGTGCTTCCTGATGGTGGCTTTATGTATGATAAGATATGGTGGCATTATTATAAACCTATTTTAATATTTTCTTTATTTCTTGCTCTTTGCATTCGTTTTGCTAACTATTTTATGACGTTATCTCCGATCTACCGAGATTTTGCCCCCGTGAATTCTATCACAGATAAAGCTTTTTATAGATACAGGTAATAAACATCATAATACTCAAAGTTTTGGATGTTCTTGAAATAAAACTGTTTTAAATGGATCTGTATTTTAAACAGTTTTTTTTATAATATTATGTCTACATCATTCTCGTTTTTTCGTGATTAGGTACTTAGGTATGAAAACATATTACACAAGCCAATTAACATTACAATCCTCATAATAACCAACATTTATCACACGATTTCAATTACCGTCACGGTATACGTGAACATCTCTATTTACAGCTGTGATATATGATTCTGTAGTTACACAAGCCTTATCGTTAGACTCACGGCGTCTTACAGTCTCTGTACATTTCGTTTTCCAGTAAGCAGATTACTTGGGCTGACTGATTCCTTTGTTCCTACAGCTAATAAGCTCACTCGAACTCGTTTGTTCAATCTGAACGAATACCTCAATTCTCAAGATTAATATTGAAGGCGGACTCTTTCTTTTGATGTCAAACGTATTTGTAAGGAGTGTCGTCCTGATTTTTGCTTTGCGCTCTCACCGTTTGGTGTTCCACTTATTCTGTTATTGTTTTTGTTTGAGAATCTTGTGAACTGTGTTCTTCTTTTTCGGTGTTTTGTTTTTGTGCACTTCTATGTCCTTTATAGATCTGAAAAACTCGATTTTTCCCAGCAATAATGAGAGCCCATGGAGAAGGGTGGCCCAAAAGCCCATTATAAATGTTTTAGTCGCGAAAGGAAGAGAGTCAAAATGAGTACAAATTCATCAAATTTGTGAAAACGAGAAAATAACTTCATAGTTTGTTTTGATATAGGGAGCTTACAAAATTGATGAAGATTTGTCACCAGATTTTTCAAGTATTTGTTCTACAAAGGTATTAGTGAGGTTAGGTACTCGTATTAGTGAGGTTTATCGATAAATATTTGCCACACGGTTAGGCTCTCAACTGGTAATGTATCTGTAGGTACATATTCTGGTTTCAGACTAAACAATTCATTGTCTGGGGAATACAAACTGATACCTAACACCCAAAATATAGCGGCGTTTGGTAAATAAAACCCGTGTTTGATATTAATCTAAAATAATATCTGGTTACAGGTTGTCTGAAATAGTCTATGACGTAACTACCAAATTCATATCGACACGTGCAAAGGCTGACACATTAAATCTATTACTTTTTTAAACTCACATTTGCAGAAACGTCAAATTCAATATAATTATAATCAATTCAATTTAAAACTTGCATGTCGCTACATGCGTAAACATTACGGAACTCAAAAATATTACTTTTATTATTAGCCGTCTTTTAAATACCTATTTACCTACCATATTAAGTACCAATACCAATACAACCAATCACAAAAAGCCTCTTAAATCATTAACCTTTATCAACCAACCACCGTACAGATAACTTCATCCACCGCGGCACCGTATTTAAGCATTCCCTGCATCCACAAGTTACTTTTAATATATTCTCGTGCATGTAGCCTTAATTCGCGGATGATCCGAGAAATGTATGCTCGGTGATGAATAAATAACGAGATTCAGTGCACAGAGTATGCTGTACTGTGTACTGTGAGTCTGCAACGCAAGTAGTGCTTCATAAATTAACTGAAGACCAGATGCGGGATGCAACAAGGATTTATAATATTACATTACGAAAATACTCTTAACGAAGGTGAAATTAAGAAACATTGAAATAATAAAATTGATTGGATGTTCGATAAAAAATCTTTTCATTACAATTTAGTATTTCATTCAATTTGCTTCTTTTTTGCTGTATATTGCCCACGGCTTCAGCCGTGTAAGTATTGGTTGACAGAATAAAAAATATCGTGTCTGGAGTCCATAGTATACTAACCCTTTATAAAGTTGCATAAAATCGGTTCAGTGGTTAACGTGCGTACAAGTAATTAAGTCAATACGTGTAATAGCTAAAAAGGGTTTTTGTATTCAAATAGACACAAGACGTGTTTTCAATCTATTAAAATCGAGCCTAAATATATGTGTCGTATTGTGTGTAGTTGCTGACTTGACATATTCCAAGAATGCAATATAACCGGGTTATTGGTAAAGCCAGCACTCGATTTATGTGTATCAGAATCGCAATGATCATTCCTATTGAAGCATTGTAAGCATACAGATCAAATTGTCGGGATTAAACTGAACAGTATTGATTCAAGTATCGTTTGAATGGTTAGGTGTATTTAGTGTGACATTAATCACAGTTGTATCTAAATCATTGAATAGTATAGGTACTTAACTTATAAAAAATTGCGCTTTTTTAATATACGTTACTGAAACCGCTAGTGCACATGTATTTATTTTTTCATACTTCTACTTTTAAAACAGTTTATAATCATAGTAAAGTTTTTGAATACGCTAAAAATATGTGTCAATAAAGCTAACTGCTTATTTTGTACCTTAAAGTTACCATGTTTTAAACATATGAATGTGTATTATCTCGAACTATAATGTATACAAGTATAATCCTACCGACCTGCTGTTCAAGCTGTTATTAATCCGCCATTAGCGACATCCTCGCCAAACTTACCATAATGAGAAGCGTAACATGACAAAACTGAAACTCTTCTAAATTGAAACTTGACTACATAAGGCCATAGCCAACTTTAAGTTCCAACTTAAATTCAAGTTGGGCCAACACCCCCGCCTACCACCAACTTTTAAACTGAAGATGTAGCAAATGCGGAAGCGAGACAAACAAACGCCGCTCTATGTTAAAGTAGAGCATTGTCTCGCATCCACAAATGACGGGCTTACTAGAAACTGTGGGGGTAAAGCCCCGGTTGAGCTCCAGTAAACGACATTTTAAAGTTCTCCGTCATAATGTTCAAGTTATAATGAGTGTTATACATAGTTCGGGCCGGGGGATTATCGTGTGTTATAAGCTTAGGAACGAACTTAGCGTGTTCGTTTGGGTGACAACTTACAATTAAGTTAGGTGGGACAGGTACGATGGAGGGTTTCAAATGTTATTCGATTTAATTTGTGTTGTGCTAATCCGACATTCATTGCTTTTGATATTGAAGTCCAGAGTTAGTACATGTAGTTTATGTCATTACAAGAGAGTTCGCAACAATGTTTGCTTCCGTCCTACCGACCATACCTAGTTTCCTGGGCTCAGCTAAATACTGTATTTTACTTCAAATCTATTACATTATTTAAACGTTTATTGTATAAAGGTAATAAACTACGAGTAATTTATAGTTAAAAACTGAAGTTAGCAATTAACTGTGTGAAAACCGCGATAGTTATATGCCAATTAATCCACCAACAGTATTCATTATTTCATTGGATTTATTCGTAAACACCAACAAAGCACACAAAATCCCTCTTTTCATTCATAAACCTTTTCATAAAACATTATTCCCTGAATGCTATTCAATGCATTATTTCCATACAACTCACAAAACCTTTACGGTACACTAACCAGCTATAGTACTCTACCACTTTTAACGTACGAACAATTTCTCAGTACGTGGAACTTACCACTGAATCTTAGAGTAAGACTGTTGCAGTTATGGAAGCGAGACGGCACTACATAATGTAGAGCGGCATCTCGCTTGGGAAACTGCAAAAGTTTCACTTTGAGAGGAGGTGGTAGGAAACTGTACCATTTCTTAAACCTTAGGTGAAACTCAAAAGCTGAGGACTAAGAGTGACACGGTTCGTGAGACAAAGAGAGCACACTGCGTCAGTAATGGCTTCTTTTCAGCCGACATCCGATAGCGTCAGCAAAAAAGTTCCCGTAATTAAAGTTGGGAAGTTCGGATCAATCCGCTGACGTCGTACTGAGGAAGGTAGAGTTTATGACGTAGATAACTTGTCGAACGAATCTGATAAGAGTTTGTAGAGTTTCTGATAAACGTTATATTTTCGATGTTTAAGATATAATTTGTGTAAAAATGTTATAGTTAGAATTGCCTTAAGAAACAGGTGCTTTAATTAGAACTCAGATTATATCACATGTCATAAATATTTCAGTACGAAGAATTTTATATATTATACACCACAAAAACTGGTTTCAGCCAACATTTTATGCCTTTTTTCACAAACCACAAAAATAAATCAGCAAAAATGTCTTTAAAAACCTTCATATTTTCAACTTAACTATTCTGCTGACGGTACTCAAAAGAAAAGCGCAGGTTGAATGCAGGAGCACACGTCCTTGCTCATTCTTCTTACTTAAGTGAGCCAGTCTAATTTGCAGACCGTACATGTTAAGTTGCAGTCTTATAGCGAAGCATTTGCATAATCAATTGCTTTAATACGAAGCGGAATAATTTGAGGATTAAGTATCGATACTGCTCATAAATATTACATTGTTCTTTATGGGCTAACATTTACATTGCAGAGCTTTTAATATTCTGTTGTTTGATATAGATGTATTGTGAGTTCGTAGAGTTATGCTTTCCTTATAGTATTTTAAAAAGAAAGTGCTATGGTAGAGAATAACGTCGTTGTGGCCTTACGGTCCTGTGTATGGATTTGTGTGCACGAGGTGCAAGTCTGATCCCTTGCGCAGGCAAGTACTATTGTGATTTTATCAAAGTTATATGTACTTTCCGAATTATTCTTAGTCGGGAAGGCGGTGTTTAAGTTACTTTTGTATTGTGACTTCTTTAGCTGTTTCAAATAAACAGAAATAGAATTTAATAATAGATTACAAAAGACAACTTGAGTGGCATCAAGTCTTTCATCCGCAGAGCTGTTAGATTTCGTCCCACACATTTTAGGATGAACTCACAAAAGTTCAACTTACAACTTGACCGCATTTAGCTCATGAATAAAATCAAACATATGATAACATCTACAGAGTCTTTCCTAAAATATCTTAAGGTCGGCTTCGAGTCTTACTAGTTTGAAAGTAATATTTGCTTTCTAATTAAGCCACAAACCATGTTACAGGATACCACAGTATCCCATACAGGACTGCATAAACCAATTCCAATAATTCGCCTGGATAGACAATATATCCCCGATTTCATCATCATCGTCATTCCCAAGCCCATTTATTATTTGGGGTCGGCGCAGCATGTCTTCTTCTTCCACGTTCCTATATGACGTCACCTCGCAAGTAACACTCTTTGCAGCCATATCGTTTATCACACAATTCATCCATCGTGTCTTTAGTCGTCCCCTTCCCCTATCCATCCACATTCATGTCCAGCACCTTCCTTACCACGTGATCAACGATTGGATCCGAATTCCATATGTAATAAAGATTTTTTATCGGTTCTTGGTCTTCTGAGTACTAATAATCGCTTCCGCTCTCGCTCTCAGTCTCACCTTTTCTCAAAAACGCTACGGGTAATTAAACTTCTTGAATTCTTGATTTATGAGTGAAAGAAAATTTTATTTCCTTCTCCAGGGCTTTGGCGAGTGAATTAAATTCTGTAACGTTCTGAGAATTAATGGAGTGTTTATTCACTGCGAATGTATTATGAGGAGGTCCTTGTTAAATATTATACTGGTTTCGGTTGCCATGGTTACGAAAAGTTTTTAAGTACGGTGATACTGCAGTTTATGAATTATGTCGTTTTGTTTTCATAAAATCATTAGTGGTGACTGGGCATTTATTTTGGACTATATCAGTTAGGGTTAAGGCTAGTTTTAATAGTTATAAAATGTTTAACCAACATATATTCTTCAGATTTTTAATAAAAATTGGCAAGATGGCTGTAATAACCAGCGAAAAACAAGTGAGTTCTCGTTGCTGTAATTAAAATGCATCAAAGAGAACTCAGCTAGTTGTAGATTTAATACAAATAAAATAACAAGCTTTAAAGACGGATTGTTTTTAAAAGTAAAAGTTTTTCTCCATTTTAAAATCCTTTTTAAAAGTAAAACTTTTACTCCATTTTAATATAAAATTTAAAAAATGAATTACTATTTCAATACAATACGGAAAGAATTCTAAACCTGTATTTACTACATCTAGTGCTTTCTTTAAGACAGGCTTCATAATGGCATGAAAGAATATATCTGTCGGAGAGGTGGTATATGTCGAAGAGTTCGTATACCTATCCAACCTGCGTGGTGTAACGCCGATGCCAGTGACAAGAATTATGATGATTATCTGTGGAACGTCAAGTATGACAGTTGGAGTCTAGCGACTGAATTACTTGGGTGTGGTCTGTACTGCGAAACCGTGGAGTCTTGGAAGATGAACTCAGAAGGCGAACGGACGGAAGTGCAGAACTCGCCAGCGTTTCACAATATAATCTGTTATCATCTTCCACGTGTTTGTAAAACCAATCATGTAATTGTAATAAACGATAATCAAGCGATGTAACGAAGACTTTATTTCAACAAGACATTCAATATGGCTGATGAAGACTATCTAAACGCTCTGCCATTACATATCCAGTCCGTCTCATCCTACATCAGAAGTGGGATGAGCCCGCTGCCCACAGAGAAGTAATGAGATTCGCCAGCCCGTACATAGAAGCAACGATGATATTCAACGAAATTTGTTGAAGCTGCAAAATCGAAACATTTTGACAAGTTATAGAAGCCATGAAAACAAAAGAAGAACTCAGCGTCACAATGTTAAACGAGCACATCGAAGGAGTCAACCTACAAGGAGTCCGGCTTTCGTCTGCTGCAGTCGCCGTGCCGCGCCGCGCCGCAGCGCCGCGCCGAGAAGCACTACACGAGTAGCTACGACGGGAATGGAGAAGTCGACGAGTGTGGCAGTCACAGCGGCTGCCGAGAGGAGGGTCGACGTGTGATACTTTACCAACACCTGCGTACATTGATGCATCCGGTGAGCAGTTTTCAGTTTGTTATGTTAGCACCGTAAAAAAAAACGGAATGACCGTGACGGCGTCAGATTGTGTGATGCGATTTGGTAGAAATGGCGGTGTTGCCCGGTTCTTATGCTGTAAGTTCGAAGGGGCGCACTTGTCCAGTCCAAATGCGTTGAAGGGTCGAAGGGGCGGTGTCATCCGGTCTGCAGTAGGCAGTCGAAGGGATGCACTTGCTCGGTCCCGTTGTGGTTATGATTCGGGTGCTGAGGGCTCACTAATGAGAAGAGTCATCGAGTAATGTGGTGTGTGGAAGGTGGTCGAAAGGATAATGTCGTCCGGGCCATGCAGCTGATAGCGACTGGTTGAAGGGACACATTCATCCGGTCCAACCTTAAGTGTTCATTGGTCGAAGGGACAGTGTCGTCCGGGCCATGCACGTGTGGCTGGTCGAAAGGACACACCCGTCCGGTCCAAATTGATACTGTGTGAAAAATTGTTGTTAAGTGACCAGAAAAAGGTGCCGTCCGGTCCATGAGTGGTCGAAAGGACACACGCTTTTTCTATTCTGAGACAGTTATAGTTGTATGACTGATGACAGTAACATTACGACTACTAGTCATAGCTTGTCAGGTTGGGCGAGCGGGTAGATTGATTCTGCCCATGTCAGATTGAGGAGGACGCCTGAAGCTCTTAATGTTGTAAACATATTGGTTGATCAAGATAATGATCAGGTATCTGACACATCGCGCGATTGAGTTTGGTGGCCAGAGGCAGCTGGCCTGAGGCGAGGTGGCCAAAGGCAGCTGGCCCGAGGCGAGGTGGCCAAAGGCAGCTGGCCCGAGGCGAGGTGGCCAAAGGCAGCTGGCCTGAGGCGAGGTGGCCGGAGGCAAGGAGGCCAAAGGCGAGATGAATGAGGTCGCGATATGTGTTGAGATGTGATAATGATGAGTTAAAAATTGTGAGAGAGAGCTTCAGAAATCTTTCTAAGTTAATTGATTACAAGTCAGTAAGAGAAAATTGTTTCTGGTATAAGTTGGATTAGTACTCGTGATTGTCTTAAAGCGATGTTTTGTTGGTCAGAGATGACCGAGCGGTGGTAAATACTACTTGTGGTATTTTCCTTTACAGATTCACACGAGGACGTGTGATGCGTCAGGAAGGCCGTGTCGGAGAGGTGGTATATGTCGAAGAGTTCGTATACCTATCCAACCTGCGTGGTGTAACGCCGATGCCAGTGACAAGAATTATGATGATTATCTGTGGAACGTCAAGTATGACAGTTGGAGTCTAGCGACTGAATTACTTGGGTGTGGTCTGTACTGCGAAACCGTGGAGTCTTGGAAGATGAACTCAGAAGGCGAACGGACGGAAGTGCAGAACTCGCCAGCGTTTCACAATATAATCTGTTATCATCTTCCACGTGTTTGTAAAACCAATCATGTAATTGTAATAAACGATAATCAAGCGATGTAACGAAGACTTTATTTCAACAAGACATTCAATATGGCTGATGAAGACTATCTAAACGCTCTGCCATTACATATCCTGTCCGTCTCATCCTACATATCTTTAATCTCTCTATTCAAAACTAAACTTTATCCAAACAGACTTTAAGTTACAAATTAAGTAGCATCATAGGATTTCATGCACTTACATTATAACAATCAAAACTATCAAAGGAAAACTCACTCTATGATTGTAGAGTTTAAGTTGCAAATGTATTGTAGCGTGAGTATATTTTATTGTAATGTTAGGTCACAAGGGTTATTTTGGATGCCTCCGGTCACCGCACTGGGCCAGTGGAAGGTTCTCGAACAAGCATTAAATCCACTATTAATCCCTACTGTTTTATAGCTATTATTCCAATCCCTCTACCTTTGGGTAATATTAGGGCTGTTTAACATTTTAACTGTTTGTATAGACAATGCTCCCTAAGGCAATTAAAGGGTCAATGTTCCTGCTTGCTTATATTAAAAGCGTGTTATTGGTGTTGAAATGGATGGATACATACATGTTGTTTTTTTGTGAAAACACTTCAGCCTTAGGCTTTTTAAGGGGTTTTTAAGGGCTTGGCGTGTAACAATTTTTTACCCTATCATTCTATATCAAAGTACCTGTAATTTTAAAATAAAAAAAAATGTCCTTTTTACTCTTCATCAAGCAACCACATTGACAATTTATCACTCATTATTTGAACTGGAAATCCATAATCAATGAACGAACACACATTCATTATTTAAACAACTACAATCCCTCATTTAGTCTAGTTCATTACGTTAAATGTGAGTGTACTTAAACAAAATCTCATTAACGTTACACTTCACAATTAGTGTTTAACATCAAAGAGTTACTTGAAACTGCGGTTTATGTAGAACAATTCCGTGCCTGGCGTGAATAAGTGGACAAGTCTAAAATGCCAACTTTTCAGGGGAGCCATTTAAAGGTTTTACTTCCTTCTCTTAAATCGAGGAATAACAACAATATAGGAACGTCCGCTGTTTTATAGGTTATTTTGTGCCTTCTTTTAGATGGTGGCGAGAAATTCAGGAATTTCCCTGTAGTTTCAGAAATAATCGAGATATCATGTACAATTTTGTATGCACAAATATTGATTTAACGAGTTATCCAGTTATTTACGTCAACATTTTCTTCAATTTTCATCTGCGTGAGAGTTGTCAATAATTTTAAAACTTTAATTATAATATCATTATCTTATTATTTTTGAATAATTAATAAGTAATTATTAACTAAAATAACTGTAAATTTAAATAAACATAAGCTGATATAATATTTCACTTAAATTCTACCTATGCTTTATTTAAACTTGAATGGTACGAGTTACGACAACTTGTTCTCTTCATTCTATCAGGTAAATACATAATTTAGTATTTATGGTCAGAATGAGATTGTTAAATCGTTTAGAATCATAATAGGTAAGGTTTATTTGTGTCAAATAAAACAGTACTTAGTTCAAAAAGTAAAGTAAATAGTAAAAATTCAGAAAAAATCAAACAATGTTAAACAGTTTCTAAATCCGGATTGTTTTCCTGTAGATCAGGGTCAAAAGATGCAGAAATATCATTGGATGTTTTGATATTGATGAAAAAGTCTATACGTCATTGATTAAATCAAACATGTCCATTAGGTCTTTCTAATATTCAGCGCTTATTGGCAATGGTTCCTTTGAAATTTTGGTTTAAGGCAAATGAATGAACAGTCACTTATCACTCACACACAGGGTATTGGTAAGAAGATATGAAAACTTTTACGTAAACTTGCCATTGCAAACCATACAATAAACAAAACCAATTTATAAAAAATCTACAGGTTATTAAAACAAAAAAAAAGTAATAGCATTCGTTCGCGCACTTGCGTCTGACTGACTGAGTTTTTGTTTATGAAATCCTAGTGATCGAGAAAGGAATAGAATGTAGGTACCAAGGATGGTAGCCATTATGTTTCCGCGAACTATCCTTTGAATGAAAATGCTCTTTTTGACAATCTAATCGGTGTTCTTATTGAGCTATTTAATCCGATAGTACATTTTATTCCATTTATTTAATTATTTTTATTGCTGTGCGTTTCTAAACCGGTTACCTTTATTACTTATCATATAAATAGTTTATTATTTTAGCAGAGGATAAATTTGATAGTTACGATGTCCAATAATTTTAGTTATTTGTAAACGTACGTTTATTGGTATCAATAGATATCAAGTAAAATATTTTATTTAGTAGACGTAAATAACTGGACATCTCGATTTGTCAAGGTAAGTTTGGCTCTTTCGGATAATGAATAAGTGTATAACCTCAGATGTCAACAATTATGTTTTAGTATGTAAGTGTATAATTCAACATATCAATTTTATTTCATCAAAAAGGGTAAAGCATACATCTGACATGTGGTTTTATCAACATTAGCACGCTAAATTCGTACATGTCAGGTTGATTACGAAGGCGATATCTACAAAACTACAGCATATATTGGAGTATATTTTTTTTTCATATAAGATCATATGCAAAGGAATCGTGTAAGCCAATAAAAAAAAATCGTGATTTTGGAGTTGTCCACTTATTCACGCCAGGCACGGAATTATTCAGATAACTTGACTAACAAAATGGTTAAACTCAACACTCGAATGAAAATTTGTGCTAGCTGTGTTAATTTTTCGGTATTTTAAGACTAGACAAGATTAAAAGACCAACATAAAAATTTTTAACAACATAAAATTACAAGACCTACATAAAATTAAGATAATCATATAAAACTGAAGTTCGACTAGGTCATATTGTATGTATTAAGATAACCAATGCCTGCTACACCTTAAGTGTTACAAGGTATATTCGAAATGTATGGTCAATTAATTTATCTAGGTTCTGATGGTCTTAAAAACAGTATACAAAACCTGAATAGATTGAAAGTCTTTGTTTTACAGTAGAACAGCACGACCTAACAAAATACGTCAATTTGGTAACCGCGTTTCAGATTGATCAAAACAAATTCATTTTTAATCCCATGAAACCAATTGCAACAACTATAAACGACTCCTAATTTCTTCACTACTCATAGCAGCTACTTAGTGCAACAATTACTCTAGAACATTTCACGTTGATCGTTCACAAAGGCTGCTCCAAATAAAACTGCAAGTGCTGTCACTTTGTCGCTTGACAATCTGCGTCCGCTGCATTAGTTAAGGGTCTCTGCGACTTGCCTGTCAAACGAGACTCAGTACTGTAAATATTAGCGTAGCGTGGAAACGGTTTGAGGTATATATCGTTAATTTTTTAACTGCTGTAGTGAACAAGGTTGTGATAATTTTTAGTATTCAGTTGGGTTTTGGTTTAAGAACTGGCTTTTGAATTTATGGATGTAATAAATCGTAACCATAATTATATAAGACCAATATTCTTGTGGTTTATATGACACCGTCAATTCAATTATATAAAAAAAAAACATTATTTAAGTTATCACACGTAGGTATCCATCTCTTCAACTCTAACGATTTGTTTTGATTAATGCCTAAACTTAGTTTTAGACCGAACAAAGTTTAGGAGCGACAGATAAATTTAAACGAATCAAAAGTGAGCTACGTTTCAGTAATTTTTCAAAAATGCAATTTACAATTCACTCCACATACATTTAAACTAAGGCAATCAATTATCACTTTAGTTGACTAACGATGTCACCTACGGTACGTGACGCATACATTAGCACTAAGTTCTGTAATAGAAGCTTTGAAACGGCGTCAAGGAAACGCCGTGACAAAGTTAAACTGGCAGCCAGTTGCGAGTAACTGGTTACATCAGCTCACTACAAAGTGACTTTAAAAATTAGCTTTTGTTTTACTCGCTGGTATTTTACTTGTTTTAGTGCAGGCAGTGTGATTACCTTGTCACTTAGTAGGTATTGGTTATGTGATGCTTAGGTAATTTGTTGCCAGTTTAGCTTATAAAATATACCAGACAACGTCATTATTAGCTTCTATTTGATTTCATGAAATCGTTGTAAAATCCTAAATGAGCTTCGATTTGATTTCATTTAATCATATCATAAAATCCAAGGTATTCAGGTGATGTAATATACTAGTGGCGCCCCGCGGTTCCAGCTGCGTAATTGCCTTTTCCTCCAGAGTACGAGGATAAAATATAGCCTCCACTAAGCGATCGTAATGTAGACTATCAGGTATTGAAATCATTTTTATCGGTTTAGTGTGAAAGCATAACAGTTTAACACTCACATCAAATCCTATTAAGTTAAAACAAAAAAAAAACTCCTCGAATTTAATACCAAAAATTACAATAGTCACAGCCACTTTAGCAAAAATACATAATTCCTCCTTACATCACAACACAGTATTAGAAGTTAGCCGTTTTTCATCCGGAGCTAACAAAGGATTTTTCGAAATAAATGGTCAAGTCTCACAGACCTGCGACACAATTCCAATCTGTCTGCCACTCTATTAGTTAGCGGGGTGGCCCGGTGCCCGGTGGCCCGGTGGACGGTGCAGGGGGACGCACTGACAAATTAAAAGGCCCAATCTGTTCTTTAGATTGGATCAAGCGTTGTGACGTCTTTATTGAAACGTGATTCTCGGTTTGTTGCTGTTAAGTTGTTTAGACTTCTAATACAGTGTGGTTTTTAAAATAGATATGACTTTGTTCTAATTGTCATTGATTTATTTTTCTTAAGCTAAAAAAACTGCTATAAGTTGATTGAAATTTAGTGTCGTTCTCGAATATGGTCATCAAAACATCTAATTTTAGAGCAATTTTTATGTTTCAACAGTATGGAAAAAGTCTATTTGACTTTTATAAAGGTGAATCGTCACGTGATTTTGTGTTTAACAGCTGTTCAAAATTAAACGCTTTTTAATAACAGGTGAATGAATGTTTCGACACGTGACACCGCTTGTGGATACTGCGTCAAGCTTTACTATGAAAATAAAATAATTATGAAAGCAAAACCTTTGAGCTTTTGTAAAATGAACGCCTCTTTGTCACACTGAATAAGTGCACTAATTGCGGCATTTCAAATTATTTTTTATTTATATAATTTGTAAAGACGAACAAATGAAATTGCTTTGAAGTTAAAGAAAACTAAATTGTACAGAAATCAACAAAATAAGTATCGACATAAACAGTCTCAAGGGTAAAATAAATAATTATTACAAACCAAAACTTTATTATAACCTTTATTGCTACTTAATAATTAATCGACTCAATAATTAATTATGTCTAATTGTAAGGTAAACTAGGCCATCTTTATAATACTCTTTATAATACTCATTGATTTCTTAACGATAATTGAGTCTAGGCATAGTCTAGAACGAAGGTCGTACCGAAACGTCTAAGTAGTTGCCGTAAATTGTAGCCTATTTTCTGTAATAGGTACCACAGCTTTGTAATACCACAAATTTTATGAGATATTTCCACTATTCATGTCTATCACTGCCTGTTAATAATTTATAATTGGACCGAATTCAAATAAAACCATTTTGTTTTAATTCCTTTTATGGCTTACTTATCTGTACATGCAATAACATATGATTATACAGATCATGGCATGAAACAAAAAAGAAAAACAAATGAACATCCATGTACTGGATTCCCAAAAATAAATAGTATTATATGCGTGATAGTTGGAACTCAGTGTATATCCCATACAATATGGTGAACCCCATACAATTCGTAAGGGGATCAAACCGGACCAAACGGGTTTAGGGTTGTCATCGCGTCGCGTTCAAAAAACGTATTTTATTTAACTTGTTGCTATTTATTAGAGTTTTTCCTCTTAATGCTGTTCATTCGTCATTTCGGATTGTATTATTATACTTATGGCGATATTATTTAAACTGTGAAAAATTATTATTTAGTAGTAGATATTATAATAAAAGGTTTGGTATAATTTCAATGATGAAATGAGAACTTGAATTTAATAATTGTTAGTATTAAATACCTCTTTAAACGAATTTTTTTAGTAAAACTATAACCCTAACTTTCAAAATTATATTTACTTTACACAGTTCTTATTCTAAAACTAAATAATAAACAAAACGATCTCTTTGCGTCAATAGTGTCAACCCTACAAAGTTCCTTCCCGTCCGTATTGGGTGCACAATGAAAATATTCCCAAACCCCGTTTTGACTTTCAAATTGAATCGGCCGAAGCACGAAGACTTAGGAATCAATTTGATACTTTATTTGTGATCTTTCAACTTACGATGTTAAGATTTTGGGGAGATTACATGCTAACAACTAGGGGAAAGGATTCTAATGCTTACTTTGGAGGGCTTAACATAAGAATAGATTTTGTTAACTGCTGATAAGTGAATCGCATTTAAGATAATTTGATCGATGCAACAATCAAGTTGGTGCTTGCATTTTTTGTTTAAGACCCTATTTGAAATGGAGGTTTCTTTTTTTTTCAATTTGGATGGTAAATGAATTTGTATGAATAAGTAAATCGGACCTTGGTGTGGCCTAAACTCAAATCTTTGATAACGTAAAAATAGGTTTAAAAGTGTGTAAGTATGTCAAAAGGTGTACCGATTGGACGATTGAACTGCAAACATTCAAACATTCTGCGACTTAATTATAAGCGGCAGTATTTATCAAACTTTTTAGACACAAATAAAATAATTAAATTATGTCTCTAATGGATTAAATATAATTTTCCCTTTTATAACCGACCATCCACCTATAATAGGTGCTTTATAAATGTGTAAATTTGTAATACTATGTTAACGTTTGAAATACTAATAAAGTTAGGTAGATAACTCTATTTGATAAATACACTAACAGCCAAGCATTAATTCTGTTAAACATATGTAGTGCAAGCGTAAATAAATACTATTTATTAGCTTAACAGTTGGAAACACGAGATTACTCTCCGTATTTAAGTGGCCTAGTTAAAGTACTGCATACTAAAAACGTTAGCACGCGAATTGTACCTGTAGTTGTTGTAAATTAAAAACGTAATAGTTAAGTAATAAACGACTTCCAAGGATGGTAAAAACGATTACAGTTATTTTTATTGAAGTCATCAGAAATTTCAACGAAAATAACGTTTAATAAAAAATCAAATGAAATTATTAAAATCTGTCTTGTAACTAGTATCTACTTATAAACAGGATGCCATTTTCCAGGTCCTTAAGAGATGATGAGAAGCCTCCTAAAATAGGTCTTCTGGAACGCCCATAGAATAGAATATTTAGTAAATTTATTTGGAAGAAAATTGTGTATTTATAAATGACATTGAAACTTACTCTGAATCAAATTGTATCACGAAATATACAAAACTGGCTCTTCCTTAATTAGTACCTTTCATATCAGGAAGTTATTTTCGGTTTATGAATACATTAATTTTGTCAAAGGGTTCAGATATATCTGTTTGATTTCTGATCCCCGGAAATTAAATCCTAACATCCTGTTTGTATTATATGTATAGTCTATTTGTGAATGGGTTTTAGTTAGACTGTTGTTAATATTATTTAGATTGAAAGTGATTAGTAATATTACCTTTGAAAAAGCCTATTTATTTAATAATTTATGTACACACAAAACAGGTAAAAAACACAACATAAGAATCAAGATGTACAAGAGTACTGCTAATTTCTAAAGAAATCTCTCCGAGCAGACCCGTGACAGGAGTAGTGGTCGATATTGGTAGTCATCAGTGTGCAGAGGCTGGTAGCATTTTGAGTATATGTTTGTACAGTTTGTACAAGGTTTTTTAAATACATACATAATTATTATATGTAGATAAATTAGACCCAGATAGAATAAACGGTCGTGCTCATCACACAAACATTTGTCCTGGGTGGGAATCGAACCCACAACCTCCGGTATAGCAGTCAGGGCCACTAACCACTAGATCAACGGGTCAGTCAAATTGCCTTCAAACTGATCTATAAAAAAATAGAAGTAATCAACAAAAAATAATTTGTATGTACAAAATAGTATTTCTTTAACATTGAGTTCCAGTTTTACTCTAATACATATTAAATTAGCTCAAAACGTTGAATTTATTAAATGTAGATAGATATTATCTACATTTAATAAATTCAACGTTTTGAGCTCGTACGTGACATTCGCGCTTCCCATATCATATCGATTGAATCTGATTTAACGAACAGCTCCGAGCGACTGAGCGGAATTGATTCAATATATTTAGGTTATTCATCAACTGTGTTTTCATAACTACTAAGCAAATATACTACTTTCAAATTAGATTTATTTTCAAACTATATTTTGATTGGATACGACATATTGAGGACGGAAAAAAAAATGTCAAGGAATTAAGAAATGTTATCCTGCAGAGTAAGTTTTCAACCGACTGTAAAAACGAGCAGGTGTTTAATTTGATTCTTGGTACATCTATTATTTTTTTCTAGTTTATAGTGTCCCACTGCTGGGCAAAGGCTCCCCCAAGTCCGTCTATAAAGTTCAATTTTTTTATTCAACGTTAACTTATTGCGTTTTTGTTTACTTCACTTATTTTTTTAATTAATTGCGCGCAAAATTCTCAAACATAAACGCCTAAAATCAAAACATATATCGACAAAGCAAGTAAACCTACGCTAAGAACTCACGGAGCGATTTCTTACCGCGCCCGCAGCGGTTGCGGAACCGTGAATTTATTTCCAAACTCACGAGACCGGTTATTCGCGCGGTCCCGCAGCCGCTGCGGTAGCGATCATCGCCCGCTACGTTTGCGGGCGACTATCGCAACCGCAGCGGCTGACGCAAGACCGGCCTCTGCGCCACTGCGATCGCCCGCCAATCGACCGCAGAGCGCGCGGGCGCAAACCGCAGAGCTTGCGGGCGACCGCGGCCCGCGCGATTCTACAAGTTGCCCGCCGGTGCCGCGGGAGCCGCAAACAATCGCACGGTCTGCGGGCGTAAACCGCGTCGTGAGTTGTGCTTTTGTTTTTTACATGTAAATCTGCATTCTACAGAGTCTGCGGGCCCGCCACCGCGGCGGGCGCGGGAAAAAATCGCTCCGTGAGTTCTTAGCGTTAGCGTAAAACTTAAACGCATAAGGCTAAACACTTAATAAAACCAATTGGGTCACTCATTTATATGCACCTAAAAATCAAACACTTTCCTTATCACCAATGTCATAGGAAATACTCCTTCAAGGGAAATAACTTGTAAACAGTATGAAGGTTTGATGACGTCACTCAGAATGACCGTCAGGCTGCAAAAAGAAGTATTTTGAGTGTCCTCATGAGGAATAATGTGAATAAAAAATTGTAATGTCCTTGTTAAGTCAAATATTTTCCGTTTGTTGATACGATTCAATGCTAGATGCGAAAAAAATATATTTTGTTTTCAATCAGTCTGGTCAGTCACAATCAATCATCAAAAATCAAATCGATCAACAAAATTATCAATCAGTCAAAAGATTTGCGAGCATGAGATTCATTTAGATTTAAACAGCTTTGGATGTAAGACACAAGCTACGATTTTACGAAACAGTCAATTTTACCTCAGACCATTCATTAAAAGGCACAGATTTTCAATTTTATGCTATATTAGTTAGCATAATAATCATCCTATAAAACTAACAACTAAACCCAAGAGATTTCAAATCGCAACAGTGACGCAATAAATAATGCAACAAGCGCACGCATAAATCTGCCTGAATCTGAAAATATCACATCAACCGTATTAACCTAACTAGATTTAATTCGTTAATTCTATAGTACATGTTTAACGCCACAGAATTCATTTACGTGAGTTGATTACGCGGCCTAATAACAGGCTAGTGTTGTTCACAACCCCATGCAAAATTGCAATAAATCAAGTCGAATTTATGCAAATTGCAGCCAACCGTTTAGCAATCATCCTCAATTTAGCTGACTGTGCACTAAAAGGAATACGGTCACGTTTTAGAATGGTAGAAGCTCAATAAAGCGACATTTGATACTGAACTTTGAATTTTAATGGAACTAAAGTCAAGAAGTCATCTTTATCTCAGCTATTAGAAGTCTTGATTTATCAAAAGATACACACAATTTTAAGGCATCAACAACACTATTAAACTGTGAAACAGTTTGTTGTTTCTTGGTGCATACACCCTTGACTTTGTAACTCATATTTTAAATGTCCATCTGACGCTTTTTCATACATTAAAGTGATATAGACAGTGTAATGTTTATGTTAATTGTAGTTATTGATGGATTTCGCATTGATATCTGAGTTTTGAATTTATCACCATCGGCATTCTTGCTCTTCGCATAACCCAGAATAATTACCATCGTGTAATATAAAGTTTTGTCATAAAGAAATAACGAGGCGTTAAATTTTTTAATCTACTTTATGCTACCATTTACTACTAATAAATCGATTTTACCAGCTGACCCAAATGGATTTTAATTCAGATTTCCAATTATTTAAAAGTACCAATTAAAAACAGAAAAGTGATTTCCAATTTCAGTCAGAATTCGCCGGATGGATCGATCAAACAACGAACCGTATCCTTTATTTACCCAAAAAAATGCAATTAAAAAGTTTAGATCAAAATAAACAAAATATCTACGTAATAACGAAACCCGATTTATTAGCCCCAAATGGATTCATCATAAAATTAGAAACGGCAGAGAGTCGAAATAAAAACACAATCAAATCTCCGAGAGTTTTCCAATTTGTAACGAAATATTCTGCTGTTAAAAGCTGTTTTTGGATAACTTTGTAACATGCGCGGTCCTTATTCATTAAAAGATTAAAAGCATTAAATTTGTGAACGAAACAGGATTCATTACGTATCTCTAGTTACTAATAACTGGTTTTCCTTTCATAAAATAAAGCCTTCGCTTTATATTTCTGTTTAGAATTCATGTAAAACTCGTGTGGGCAAAAACCTCTCGAAAATTCAGTGCGATGTGAATATTTTCGTGAAATAATTAATACAGGAACATGATACGTACGCCAGTAATAATTAGGAACACAAAAATGGGAGTTCTTTTTGTAACTTTTTCTCGTCACACACTTGTGACGCGGCGCTAAAATGTCATTTGCTTGCGTAATTAAACGCCAAGCAACCATTTTGTTTCACGATTTATTATTGCGAGTTGGATAAGGTTTATTAATAGACGTTATATTTATTCTAACATTGATTCTTATTTGTATGTTATGTAGATACTTGGTGTTCTGGTACAAAATTGGGTAGGTATTTGACTGAAAAAAAAATAATTTCCTTTATCACGTTAACAAAAAAATAAGGTGATACGGTAAGTTAAAAACTCGTGTGACGTCACATACGCTTGCAAGTACACTTTTTACTGGCAAGTGACGCTGGTAACCCTCACTTTTATACGTCCACCTTTACGTCACCACCTTTGTTGCGTTTTATCTTTGTACTTTTTTAATGATTTAATAAAATAAAAAATACGTATCCAATATTTTTTGAAATCTACCCGACGGACTTTCTCTCTTGGGGGAAAAATGACTTGAGTAGGTACTGAGATTTCGTCACCAAGACCCGTCAAAAGGACCCAGAACCAAACACAATTCGTTTCAGCATGATGGATAAGAGGGCTAAATATATCAGTGACATGTGCGTGAACACTTATTGTGAGGCAGCGTTACTCATTTGTCAACGTCATTAGATGTCAAGCGGCCAATACGTCATTGGTCATGAAATATATATCGTGTTACTTCTGTAATTCCAATTACCTAGCTACCAGTGTAGCGTAAATACGAGGTCTGCGGCTAAAACAGAAATTCAATTTAACAGTTATTTTTTTATGTTCAGATAGTAAATTAGTAATTCTTTTGCGTCCGAATGATACATAATTCAATTATTTTGATGTATTCTCTATGTCCAAAATGAGATATTCTCTGTCTTTAAAAAAATAAACATGAAAGTTATTTCTTTATAATTACGCGAATCCACAATTTAAAAACTTCTGCAAAAAAAATGCTTTTAATCTAACTATACATACCCTAACCTTATCAAATCAAAATACCGTATAAAACATCAATAGCACCGCCAGCTCAGACTTTTCCCGCCACACGCGACAGACGCCATTTTCCCGCGTAATTAAACGTCAAGCAACCATTTTGCGTATAAACATGCATGAGGGAATCAGTCGCGACGCCAGACGAACGTATTTAACGCCTTTTATTTTGTTACGAACGGGAATCGAATATTAAAGTAATAAATTTATATTCTTTTGTTGTATTGAAATCCAATTATATACAGACTTATCAATCGGTTATATTTCTGGAATACAAGCAAAGAATTCGTAAATTAGTAGATACCTATTCGATTTGATCGATATTATGTTTTCATTAATTTGAAAAGAAGTTTCTTTTTTTTCGTTTTTTTATAAGTAAAACATTAGGTAAAAGTGTATTATCGAAATTATCCTTTCGGTAGAGTAACATTAAGATAAAACAAATAATATATCACCGCGTTACCCATGAAAGTCGATGGCGTGGAAAGGGCTACATTTAGGCGATTGGATTGGCGCTAAACAAATACCTATCTACTAGGCTCAATGAACAAAGTATTGATACTTTATCTGCTTTGAAAACGGTATAATAAAACTGACGACCCGATTTTAATCCATTAACGACGTAGTAAAAGATGTATTCCAAAAATGGTGAATCCAAAACTGTAACTGTACCTTCATTAAATGTTTTTTTTCGAAATTGCGTTCACAAAGTCATTTAAATAAGTTACTGTTTAAAATAACGATACCAATCCAATAAATATTGACGTACCTGAAATAAAGAGTTTATTTACATCGATTGACTATCAATTCGCGTACGCGTGCAAGTGACGTATTGACACAATTAAAAAACAATGCGTGAAATGAATCACAGTTTTCGAATTCGGTCAGTGGCGTGTGGCCAGTAACATTGGCACCTGATGCCAACTAACGCCATAATTGACCGCCAAGGAGATGCGCATCATGCATAATACATGCCGACTGTTGGACGTAACAGTAATTGGTGCCATTGTACAACTTAGCGGTGCGACTGTTGTCTGTCAGTCGCGATTGTTAGTTTGATTTCAGATTTGATTGACGTCGCAGTTAATGAATTGGATGCATGCGTATGGTCTTAGATGACTGATTGTATAGTAATACAGTTGGTATATGTATCAATAGAATGATGAAGTAAGATATGGAATGAATAAGTTGGATTAAAATATATACAGAAGTGTAAAATTAAAATACCTACACTGAATAAATTACATTTGTTTGGATGGTTAGATAGAGATAGAACAGCAACTTTACTTACATCAACTTGAATACAATAGGTAGCTGCAAAGAGCATACAAATTAGTACAAGCAAACCGCACCACTTTGAAACAACCACCTGCTAATCGCTATTTACATAATAAGGACACTATACAATTCTGCCCTCGGCGCCTTAATTACGTCAGATAACTAGCAGTATAGCCCTTCTGGGCTGTGATTACACTAGCAACCCGTTACGCTCACAATCAGCACGAAATTCAGTAATTATCAAAGCGAAAGAAAGCCGTGTGACCAATTCATGAATATTGATTGCACTTGATTTTCTTGGGTAAACAGCCTTGCAAGAAGCAACTCACGTACGCACAATGACAAGGTGTAATCGGCGGTAACACTAACCGTGATCGTCGCGAGGGGCCAATGTCGCGGTCCACACGCCCGGAATATCGATCATGCTGGAGAGATGACACATCCGGTGATCACGGAAACTTTGGAAAATGGTAATGTATATAAGCGCGGTGCCAACTGACCACAGCATCATTCGTCTTCAGACAGTCGAAGAAAACAGTTCAATATGCAGTCATTTGTGTGTGTACTCCTGCTCGCAGCCATTGTAGCCGCTGAACCTCTATCCAGGCAGAGATACAGGTTCCAGAGGCAAGAACTCGGGTCCGGTTACGACAACGAAGCCACGACACAAAGCACTGATGATGCACCTTACGCTCCAGCTGGCTTCAGACCCGCGAAGGTGTTCAATCTACCAACACGCCAAGAAGCTGCTCCTCCTTCTACTTCGTACGGTGTCCCCGACGATAGCTACGGTGCTCCTTTAAACACTTATGTTGCACCTCAAGTTGAATACGGAGTCCCAGAAAAAAGCCCCGCTACTGAATACGGAGTTCCAGAGACTGATGACAATGAAGGAAGTGGAAAGGAGGAAGAGAAAGTCGAAGCCGAAAAGGAGAACATCAAGGAAGAGCCCAAGAGTGACGCCGAAGTAGTGAGCGCTCAGGGAGTGTACTACGTCCTGCTGCCCGGATCGCAGCTGCAGCGAGTGCAGTTCCAGACTGAAAACGACGTGAGGAATATGGCGTACACGGCCCGTCTTCAATACAAGAACGAAGACCGAGCTCCGCTGTACGTTTACACTGCAGTGCCTCAATACCAATCGGCGGCGTACGTCCAATTATTCTAATTTCGCCAACCCTTTGAACCAGTGATAACCACCCAAACGGATGCAATTTAGATTTGTGAGGATTATCCAGACCCAATACCGCGATACAGAAATAACGTTTTTCAAACGATTTTATTGTTCAGTGTCGTTTTGTTGTATGTTTAACAGAATCGTTCAGGGCGGCATTATGGCCAAAATTTCTTATGTAATGTATTCGGGTCGATGTGAATAACTGTCTTTGTTTTACATACATGATGTGATATGTTTTCATTGTTTTTACGAGTATTGTATTCAATAGGTAATTTATTAAAAGGATTATGGTTACGAGGAAAAATAAAAGCTTTTACTTTATATCCATTTCAAGAGTATTATTTTCAATACCTTAAGGTTTTTTTGTGCATAGAATATTTATACGCGCCAAATGCGCCAAATATTATTTTATTGCCTAAAAATATTTACAAAATGTTAAAGTTAAATTACCATATTGTTTAAGGCCCACACAGTAGCATAATCAAGCGTATCACCAAGTCTTATTTCAAATGTCATCATTTGAAAGAAACAAAAAATTTAAAACACTTTCAAGTTATTAACATAACAAAAGATGTCCCGATTTAGCAATTGCTGTCAGTTTAACTCGCCTTGCAGGCTGTACCGCTCGTTATGACATCGTTAAGTCATAAAAATGCACATTTTCAAGTTTTGTTCAACTGATATACAAGAAATTTTGTAATAGAGAAACTATTTTTCTTAAAACATTTTTATGCCATTATGAATAACCGAGATGCTCTTTTAAAAATATCAAATATTTTGATATTAGGTAATTTTGCAAGTATTAGATTTTGTATTTGCACAAATATCAAACATTAAATTTGTCGATAAGCACGTAACAAGCAATTCGATAACTATACTAAATAGTGTGAAGATAAATGAGTTAATACCATTAACCAATGTTGTTAATAAGTACTAGATAGATACAAGGTCCAGTTTTCCCTGGAGAAACTACCCATTCTCCCAAATCCCTCGATTGTTCCGTAAATGAAACAAGACCCGAGCCTAACAGTAGTAGATTATCAAGTGGTTTCACGTAATCCTTCAGGCTTCTAATCAACAATTTGCGTTGAAGCGAAATTAACAAGAGCGCGGTTTCCATGTCACCATTCGATACAATAACTTGAGCCGTAGCTTCACACAGCTGTAGTTAGATTGCCACATGTCTGCGGTTTCCTGGAACTCGGCGTGTCTTGTAGTTTCCAGTTCACTCCGTGTATAATTGATCTGGATGTCTGTTTGAGTAGGCTTAGACGTGCACTGATGGATCGATTTTCAGTCGTGTAATCTGTGTGCGGAGTTTGGCATTCGAAAGCCGGTCTAGACCAAAAATGGTTCGAGTATTCGATTTCGCAAATGGTGCCTATCTTTTTTTAAAACACATGGCTGGTCTTTGCAGAGAGATGTACCATTTCTAACCCGATTGAAAAGGTTGTTATCATAGCGTTCATTGCGCTGTTCACTGTTCAATTACATTATTCAATCAACTAATGAAGTTTTTCGCTTGAATAACACCTGACGTTCGACTGTTTTTGACGCACAGATAAATGATAAAACAAAGCAAATCAGTCATCCAGAGAAAGAACATAGAGGTACTGAAATATAATTTTATTGTTAAGTTATTTTTTTTCACATTAATTTGTTTTTGTAATTTGGCATAGCTATCATTAGCAATAAGGCCCGATGGTCCTAAGCATATATTAGCATAGATTATAAGTTAGATAAATTGTAACGAATTTTCAGTATCGCACATAAAATGTGTGAAATATACTATATTCATACAGCAAATATAATAATATAAATAAAGTCCATCGCAACGTAACAGATAAATCCACTACTTGACAAAACCCTCATTTTACTTCCATAGCATTTTCTATTGGACAATCATTAAAAAAAAATGTTAGGTAGTCCACTAAAAACAAAAAAAAAACGATTGGAAAGGAATTTCAAGCCACCTGATTTCTCTATCAAAATTATCCTCTTCAAATTCCTAAAATGAACTTGTAGTCACATCTTCCCAAAACATCATCGAGTTTACAATGGTAGGTTGTCATCGTTTCTAAGACGTGTTCTAACGAGAAGTCACCGTCCGTACATCGCCTCCCATGAATGTCGAGCACCCTCCACGTGTTCATACCCCGGAATATGTAAGCTTGTTCAAACATGATTGATTGCGTTTGATTTTCCCTAGGTATCTCTGTTTGCTGCTAGCGTTTGGATTTAATTAAAACCTGAGCATTTGGGTTAAGAGCTTTTAAGTGGGAAATAAAATTATTCTACTACTATCCGTTGGCTGCGAAAAACTTTACCCCGCTCAGACGCAGTCGCTATAAAAGTAGCCTATATGTTAATCCAGGGTATCAGCTAACTCCATACCAAATTTCATCAAAATTGATACAGCTGTTTAAGTGTGTAAAAGTAACAAACATACATCCATACAAACTTTCCCGTTTACAATTATTTCTAAGACTTCAAGATCGTCACAAACGATTTTCATGATGAAAAAGTTTTTGACTAATGAGAACAGTCACAATGTCGTGAACAAAAATCTGTTTCTTTTAACAATAATAAGTCCAAGCAGATAGCCGGGATAAATAAGCATTGCTCCGTTTCCACTAGTTTAACAAAAAATCTATGAAAGTCGACCCTGTCGCTTTTTACAATAAAAACAGAAATAGAATATCATCTGCTTTTTATGTCATCTCTTAGTGTCTAATGATCGCAGTCTTATTTTGTAGTCTACCTCTCTAATTGCATGCTTTTTTTCTAGACTTTCAATTTATTGCAAATGTATTTGCCTATACCTTTTGAAGCAATTAGTATGTTCCAATGGAAAGATAAAATACAGCTTTAATCATCTCATACTGTTTTAAATCCAGTACTTCGATAACTGATTTCTATTATCATTTCATACATTTTTTTTAATAATCAGCTATTGTGTACTTACTACTATTTTTTGAACCCATATAATTGTAAAACCATGTTGCACCGACCCCAAGCAATCATTAGGAGATTGATATCGACAAAAGAACTGCTGAAAATTTAAGTACTAAACTAACTCTATATCTAAATTATGAAATCTTATGAAAGTTTACACTGATGTCATCATTTCCCTGCCCTTATCCCAATTTTTACTTGGGGTCGGCGCAACACGTCTTCTAGACGTGTTGCTTAAAGTTTTGGCTATGGTTTTATAGTCGGCCGCCTGCCTGACACTAACCCTCTTTGGGAATGCGATTGTTGGTTGTTTACCCGCAACCATTCGGGTGACCCAAGGTGCTTGGTACAGTGCACTAGGTCTTAAGGTCCATTAGTCGCCTTTTACGACACCCAGTGGAGGATATGGGGTGGTGCAATTCTTTATATCCGGACACCACACGGACTGTTGGTGTGGACAAATTCAGTAATTATGAAAGCATAATAAAGTTGACGATTGTTCGCCACTTAAAGCTAAAACGATTTATAAATTATTTTTTCTGTGGTTTTCGTACATCAAGTTTTGGATACTCGAAACATACGTGTTATTAAGTACTAGGTATTTCATTTAAGAAGTTCAGATATTTTCAAGTCATTATTTAAGTAAAATGTGCACCTAAAATGGGAAAACATGTTATTTTCTGTTTTTAGTCGGCTGAATACTTAAACGTTACTCAGATATTTAAATCACTATTTACCAGGATGCCATTGTTAACTGGTTATAGCAATCAAAATTGGAATGCATAAAAATAGTTACTTAGTTACTAGCGTTTTAGTGCATCTAAATCCAGGGAAACATTTATTAGACAGAAAGGTTCTCCTATTCGCCTCCCCTGTGTTTCAGCAGTCTAGTGTTCGTCTGAGGAAGACATAAAACTGTCGACAGTTAATTAACCAGACGTCCATACGTAGCACTCCGGCTCCAACTAAGTTCTTTACTTTTATAGCTCTCTTTAACTTGCTATGAGTTTTTATCGGCACTTTAATACTGCATGAACCGCAAAAGTTCTACGTTCTCTCTAGGTACACGTACACATCTAGATTTATTACATTTTCAGATTTATTGAACTCTGCTACAAAACGCTTTTTTACTCTCAATTCTTTATTTTTGAACGAAGCGTGTTGATGAAAAGCAAGGTCGCGTTTCAAAAAGGTTACACGCGAAAAATGGTTAACATGAAACAGAAAACGCCAAATATCTTATTACTCAAACAAAAAGTTTGTTTATAACTGCCAGTCTCACAACAGTTGTCGAACATTGTCATTTCTGTCAAAAGATATTCAGGAAATAATTAGGATTATTATTTGTAGATTAAGTGAATATTTTATTTTTAATAATTATTCCGCTTATAATTTTTTCTTCCGTTTTTTATATTTGTGAACCAGTAGTTAGTTAAAATGCTTGAGTTTGTTCAAGATAAAGATTATACGATCCAAGAGCGAGAGCCGGCCGTCACTTTGTTGCCCGGCGATCGAAATAAATGCGCTTTCATTGCCGATATGATTGTTATACAGTGTGAGTAGTTTTAATAAACCTTTGTCATTTCTAACGGGATGTTTTAGAAATTGTTGACGCTGTCCTTAGAAACAAATTAACGCCCAAATAAAGTACCAGTATCTAAATCAATCAATTAACTTAGCCTATCGTCACTACTGGACACAGTTTCCACGTTACCCCACACTATCTTGAAGCTTTTCATTATTATAATAACAAATTATATCATCAAAAGCATTATTCTTGTAAGTAATTTACATAAGATTTTCATATTATGTAAACATAATGTGTGATGTTAAGCTGTTGGTATAAAGGTACACTTTAAATAAATAAATAAATAATTTAAAACAAAGAGGTTATCAAACATTATAATTAAGTTAACCTAAAAAAGGGGATATCTAATGCTAAACTGTGTGCGTTGGTTCTAGGCATCATAGTCACCATTGGTTCCATGTCCATTCTCTACTGCGTTTGGACTCCAGAAAATGCTATCTTGGACTTCGATAAGCTGGCTCGTATCATGTACCTCTTCGACTACCAGACCTGCGACTATAAAGTGAATCGCGTCAAACTGGTGACCAACCTTCTTATCAGCAATGAAACGTATGGTCGAAACGTTTGGCCTATCAGGTGGCAGCCGGCTATCGTCACCGTCTCCACACGGTTATCTGCTAAGACCAGAAAGTAAGTGCATTTTTGTTCAGATTATTATGTTCATTAAAAAAATGCCAGTGTTCATTGACAGATGCTTGAAGTGGTGTCTTTTCAAACTTTCAAAGACCAAAAAGCCAGGTTGAATACCAACCTCTACTAATTTTAGAAGTACTTGAAATGGTTGATTAGATGGTTGGTTAGACTGATGCTAGGTTTATAGAATTTCATAATTCAATTCTAATGCTCACTAACTACTACCCATTCAGTTAAAATTCAACTCTTAATAAACTACTGAGAAAGAAATATTACGAGAGTTTTGAAAAAACCATTTGAGTTCTGTTAATCTGATTAAATGGATCTATTTCCATCAACTCTAAAGCGAGTTTAATGATCTGAATGCCGGCAACTGTTCGCGTAATCCCAGCCTTTTTAATCTTTTATTAAATTATTTGTAAAATATTCAAAGTAAAGCGCATTTTGTATATTTGTCACAAATTGGCTTGAAAATGTTACGCAGTACACAAAACCTGTTCAGTGTACATACCTACAATGTTTCTCATATAATATTAGTTAAATAATACTGTGCTGTATTCATCTAGAGGTACTTTGGTTTATGAAATGTGAATATCAACTAGGCTGGTTAAGTGATTTGAATAAACCTACTGCTTTTAGACATTCATTTATTTTTTCTGTTTTTGTTACAGGTACATAGAGAAGAGCCTAGTATTCCATATTATCTGGTTTGTCCTCGCCATTGCTTTTCGTTATGTTACCAGAAACAGTACGGATGTCTGGACTTTGAAAGTGACGCTGGCTATATTTTTCTACTGCGGTATCTTTATTATTTGCTTCGATGCGTCGATGGCGGTCGTCTACATCAATCATATCCAACAAAGTTTGACTAAAGAAATGATTGTCAGGCACAGTGGGTGGAGTACGGAAATCGTACTAGCTAGTTATGACGACTTTGCCGGCTGGCTCCCTATGGCAGCTTCGGTGTGTTGGTTACGAGGTTTTATCTTCTTCTTCATGAATATATACTTCTGTAGGATTATTAGCATTCTGCGAAAAAAAGTTAAGAAAAGAGAAGTCAGAAAAAAGTTCCCCAATTTACGTTTTGTTCCAATCCCTGAGCCCCAACAAGTACCAGCATACGATGATAACTGTCTAGTTTTTCGTTTAGGAGAAAGAAAACCTCAGAATCTAAGAAAAAAGCTTTTATTGCACATTTAAATTAAAGGCCAGGAATACTATTAATTATATTTAAGACAAACAGGTCATAATATTTCAATTGTAAAATGATTTCTATTCATAAGTTAACATGATAATAATGACATATTAAATAACGTCGATAAAAGTAAAGTTGTTTTATTATCTGGATCGAGAGACGATGATTTTCGTCAAAGGCCGTTTAGTAATGAGAAATGAAGTGAAACGGTTCTGTTCTTGGAAAATTCAATTTAAAATGCTGGCAGGGGACGCTATAAAATTTTTCATTATCACCTCTGAAGGAGACGTTTCCCATTAATTCCGGACTTAACCTGTAATCAAAACATAGGATGACCAATTTTAGTGGCAGCGTTTTGTTCGTGACCCACTTGAAATTTGTTTGCCCTCTAGATTCTCAGGGCAACGCTTTGTAACGAGCCGGAGCGCGGCATTGATATATAAAAGGTTTATTTCATTTAATAACTGTCGCAATAATAAACTGGAGTAATGGGATCCTTAGGATTTTGGAGCATGGTGGTGATTTTATTTCAAAGTGAGTGTCTTTGTTGTACAAATAATTTTGAATATTTCGTCCTATTTTAGCTGGAATTGTATTTGTTTAATTTTACTGCTGAACGCTTTACAGCAAAATGCTTTTATTATTTTACATGAGTTCAGTTTTTACATTTATTGAAATTCGTAATATATTGACAATTGTAGCATTATTGTTAAATGATGCATTTATATTCAGGAAGCTTAAGATAGCAAAAACTATAAAAAAATGTAAATAAAATTGAAAACTGCACTTCATTGAAATATATAGAAAAAAAACTTACTTTTTGAAACTTATATTTTTAAGTATGAATGTTACAGTATGACATGTATGTCACCAAAAAAGTATGAAATATTTCCAGGCGTCTTGGCCGTTGTGATCAGCTGGTTGACCCTGGATTGCAAGTTCGCTCCGCTCACCAACGAACTGCATGAGATCACGTTGATGAAGGCCCTCTACCTCTACGACCCTGAGGCCTGCGGCAGGACCCACTTCTATAACCTCACTTCCAACGTCGCCTTAGAAAGGACCTATACGAGTGTCGTGTGGCCCGTCACGAACCTAGTTGCTGCGAGATTCCGGACGTTAGTCTTTTAGAAAATTTAGTAATATTTAGGGGAAGAGGACGACCAAAGAAACGATGGATGGATGATATGGCTGCACAGGGTGTTGTTTGCGAGATGATGTCAGATAGGAATGTGTGGAAGAAGAAGACATGCTGCGTCGACTCCAAGTTATAATTGAGATAAGAACAGGGGAATGATGATGATGATGATGAACGTGAAAAAAAAACGAAATTCGGTCAATGTTTAATTGCCCAAACAGACTTACAATAAAAGAAATTAGACGATTAATGTTCATAATAGTCAATTCGTTTGAAACGAACATTACAAAAATTATGAAGTTATGATACGACCTTCAAACTTTCAACAAGTAATCTCTAAACAACAACAAAATCTAAACTTTGTCTAACTTTAGAGCTTGAAAGGTCAAGTTACTTTAAAGCATCGCTTACCTAATCCGTGTTCATTAAAATTTGACAGTTGAGAGGGGTAACATTTATCGATAACACTACCGTCTCGTCTTGTTAAGAACCTAATACATCAAGTAATGATGTTTAGATTAGAAAAGGGTTACTTTGAACTTGTTTAATCAATTCTGAAACTACAAATTACGTTTGGCATGTTATAAATGGCAGAAGAACAAAATCATGTTGTCTTAATAGCTTGCGGTTGACTGCTCTAATCTCAGGAACTACCCCAAAAAAAAAAACCACCACCACCAGTTTACCACGCTATGAGCAGTAGCTAGATGAGAAAACAAATTGTTTCTTTCAACGTCTCTACTGAATCTAGTCCTTCATATATAATTATTACGATTAACTCAACATCCCAGGCGGAGATGGCGAGATGACCTGGATTCATTTCTACCAAACTGGTCAACCGTGGCTCCTGTGAGAGACAAGTGAAAGAAAAGTAGGGAGGTCTTTGCCCAGCAGTGGGACATCTCAGACTAGTAATAAATAAATAATAATAACTCAACATCCCAGGAAGATCCAGCTCTGGCTCTCGCTCCACCTGATATGGCTGCTCTTCGCCATTGTCAACGTGACGCAAGGCCAGCGCTCCTGCAGCTTCTACGCCACGCTGCTGCCCTTCACCATCACCGGGGTCACTCTCCTCATCTGTGACATCATCTATGCTATACTGTTCCTTGTCGACGCTCGATATACGTACAACGAATGTAAGTACCATACGTAATAAAGTATCGGGTTTATACAAGCCTATTTTTAAGCGATACAATTCAGCTTCCTTAAGACATTTAATTCAAATGTTGACTGGTCATACGGTCCCAAATTCGTTTTATGAGGCTCATCTCTTTTTATTATATCAACTAGCATGTTTTTTCTATGCAAATAGATTTCATCTAACCCAAAAAAAACTTTAACCAAACCAACAACTAAGCAAACTATTGCGTTCTGTTCAAGTATTCAGTTTCAAATATTCCCTATCTTCCTTTGTGTTGTAAAATCAGATAACAATGAACCACTGCATACATCGCGTGCATTGTACGATACACGACTTCCATTATCCTATCAAAGGCAAGCAATGGTCTCAAATGCACAGTTATCAACGTGTAGCTCTAGATCACGGTGGGAATACAACAGGTATGCTACTGTGAGCCAATACGAAGGCTTATTCTGATTCGAATTTCATGATAATGTAATATTATGTTATTTTGAATTAACTGTAAAAATACTGTTAGTATAGTGAGATTTACAGCGTACAAGCCCCACTCGTTTTTCTTTTTTTTTTCAATTAGCCGATTAATTTTACTAAAACAATAGCACAACTGTGTTTTACAATTTATTATTTTGTTGTCCGTTTCGTAGGTGGCTTAAGGGGCATTGTTAAGTACTCTTCCGAAACCAGTTACATAATATAGTATAAAAAAAATCTTCATGGAAACCAGTTATGAAGATAAAAAAAAATACCTCAACGAAACCAATTACGACACTGGCTTTATTAACGACCAAAGGGGTTTTTAGTCACCCCGTTTTATCTGATATTTAAAATCGCTGGTATACTGAACAAAACATAACCGTATCTGATCTACTAAATACATGCCTAAAAAAGGCAACTAACATTTATTTTATTTTATTGTAGCTGTACACAAAATTTTACTTTTTAATGTAATTTTGAGCAGTAACACTTTAAGTTTACCTCCTTAACCTGTAACCGTTTACTACCAATCATTTCTATAGCCTTAGCACTCCCGTATATCTTCAAGACTATATCGAGATATCAAAGATTACCTCAATAACGATTATTAGTATCGTAGGACCCATGAATACGGCTGCCGGCTATTAGTAATTGATGCCCACTCTCAGGCTACTGCGAAGCCGCTTTGAATCGCAGACAGAGCCCGTTTAATCTGCTTCGCGTTGACTAGATAACCGTCCGTTCATTACACTCTAGTGGGAAATGCCAAGTTTCAATAGAAATTTAATCCTTTTAGCAGTGCCTCTGAACCCGGATCTATTTACGTCCTTAATTAATCCTAGAAAGAAGCAAGTGAATTATCAAGAGCTGTAGATGAAATCTCTTGAGCATAATCTCATGTAGTTTCATAATAATATATAATCGATATTAAGGCACAATTTATTAAATTCAGGTAGATAGAATAAGTAAATCAGATTATGAATGTATACATCACATTTTAATAAACTTGATATCTAATATGTACCTAAATATAAAAAAAATAAATAAACAAAGATAAAGTTTTAAAATAGAAATCAATTTCAGAAAAATCCAGTATTAAACCATTATCCCCCTCTAAACGTGAAAATAACACTCACTGAAAATATTTCCTCGCAAATAATTGTCCATGAATATTTTTATCGACGGACAACGGGACTCGCATGGAAACTGAGCGCATTTGCATAAGCTTTCAATGCAATGGAGATCTTCTAAATTCCTCTTTATGCTCGGAATATAGAGGCAAAGATCCGTACTTTCTTTGTCCCATGAGATGTTCCGACCACATGAAACCTGGTCAAAAGAGGTTGTAATCGTAGCATGGCGTGCTGAATGTCGGCTTAGTCCCGTGGGGAATGCGTGATGATTTGTTGAGTGCAGCTTCGGGTTGTAAAAGGAGGTTGTCTGACAATCTGTTGGTAAGTTAGACAGTCATGTGTCTTATTGCTCAAATGAAGTTACTTTTTTTTAGTATTCTGCCGTTCTAACTTATCTATTCTTGGGTTTCAATTCATGTTAATTTATTTTATGATGCTAGGGGTTGATAGCGGCGTAATAAAGATAAGGGAGTAGACAGGCCCAGCTGTGGGAAATTTTAGACCCGTAATAATAAAAAAATATTAATTGTATTCTTAAATATATCAATAGTGTCATATCCTTACACAAAATTCTGTCTTCTTTAGATATCTTATTATCTGTTACACAATATCATACTTTGAATGTGAATGGATATAAAGGAAGAGGACGGGGACGACGAGGAGGAGACGACCAAAGAAACGATAGATGGATTGTGTGAAAGATGATATGGCTGCAAAGAGTGTCACTTGCGAGATGACGTCAGATAGGGACGTGTGGAAGAAGACGACATGCTGCGACCCCGAATAATAATTAAGATAAGGGCAGGGGAATGATGATGATCTCATTTTTTCAGCTACAATCCTCCACTACCTGTCAGAAAAAGGGCATCTTCGGGCCATGAACAAGCGGCCGCTCACAATAGGCAACCATAACGCAGAAGACACGTCGTGGATCGCCGTGGTCCTCGCATACATCAGCATGAGAGGCATCGTGCAGTGGGTCGTCAACTTTTGGATCGTTAAAGACAATTATTATGAAGGCTTGGAACGTTATCGTAAGTCACACAGATTTGTTAGAGCATCAGAAAATTATAGCAAAATGAATTCAATTATGTAAGTAGATGTAATTGTAGAGTCGTGGACTCATAGTTATAAGCGTTTTTAATGAGATGAAATGCTCATAATGAACTCCAAAAAGACGAAGAATTTTATAATCTTCTCCAAGAAGAAGAATTTAAAAATTTCTGAATCTGTTGTATTTAAAAAACGTATTTTTTAATTAAAGTTCATAGTTGTGTTGCTTCCGTTTGCTGAGGTGTATTGCTTTGATGTTACGGTCTTACGATCTTACGATGCCATAACATATCATATGCTTTAAGTTTATGAACTTAATGCTCAAGGGGCCTTCGTAAGATTCAAAGTTAACATCTCAAGTCGGTCATCGGTTTTAACGTTTATTAGTCGACAACTACGAAACTCCAAAACTTTGCCTGCAATATCTACTGCTACGATAGTGACACAATATGGTTTAGGATATCTTTATCCAAGGTTCAGCATTCTTATGATTTTTGGTCTGCGTAGACATGTTTTCCATACTTAACTAAGCAATTCGTGCACTCTTCTGTTCAATTTGAATTTTGTAAAAATATTTGCAAAAACAATATTTACTAAATACGTTAAATCTCACTTCTGAACAAAATGTTTCCCTAAATCTACGAAATGTTTGTCTTTTATTTAAATTACTAGGTTTGATTGTAATTTTAATGCCATATAATTATTAATTTACAGGTCAAAAGCTACGGCTCAGTCGACACAAAGCCCGAGCACAGAGAACTTCTTCACTCTCACAGTTATAAAACAGAATAGATGCATCAATTGTTACAATATAGCGCCTTATGTAATGGAGAGAGACATAAAACGACGCGCTACAATCTCACTATGATAAGGTTTATAGTATTTAATTAATAATAAAATGTAAATACGAACAAAGAATACTTTTATTGATATTTAACATTTTCAGGATGCCATTCAAGAAACAACTTTACCATTTCGCATTACGTCATAATTTCCTCTGACATCATTGTAACGTTTGCAGAATACACTGCAGAAACGCTTAGACTGGGAACAAATATAAACGTATTTGTACAAGCGGGTTATATCCACAACCGTCAGCGCTGCAAGTCACGCGACAACCAGGTCGGGTACATTTGCGTTTGTATAGTTTAGATGCTGGTATTCAAAGTCGGGGCGCATGAAAAATACTAGCACCAAAGGACTAACTAATTTTGCTCTCTACTTTGTAGTCTTTTGTATTTAATTCTTAATTGAGTATAACGGAGTTGTTTGTGTTAATAACAGCAAAAAAACATTTACTAAGCGTATTTCACTGTTTATCTACTGCAGTGATCCAGAGAATGGGTAGTTGGTAAGCCCATTCGGAAACCATAGCTAGACTTCCCTTCACACGTTTTCCCAGAAAATAATGAAATCCTCGATCATTAAGGAAACACGTACATTAAAAACAGTTGCCTCCGTTCCGAAGCTCCAGATATGATACGTACACAAACAGCTAAAGTAAATGAACGCTGGCGGATGAATGCGGGTGAAGCAATTAAAATCCGTCGCCATTATAATGACATAATTATAGCGGGAGATCCCGACGTTTACCGTCACCAGTTAATGAATGAAGCCCTAAAGCCTCCAGCGCTTTCTTACAACTGACTACTATAAAATATTCAAGAGATTTTCATGCTCTTTTCGCGTTTGGTTGAGCAAATGTGGTGAAGTCACGTTTCGTTGGGTTTTGAGATAAGATTTAAGACGTGCTTACTCTTGGCTCAGAGTACTTTCTGTCCTGCTTTATGCTATAGCAGTTGACACCTTTACTTTTATTTATTTCCGTAGAGAACTCTGTCTATAAGAAGGTGTTCATGTCTTCCTTAGTTATATAAATGATATTTATTTCATTCATAAACAATTTATCAATGTATTTTTTGGTCAGAAAAATAATAGATAAAAATCGTATTTTTAAAAAGCCACTCCCAAAATGATGACTTTAATAACAGCGATGTCTTCTATTCGCCAAATACGCAAAATAAAATACCATTGCCAAAACATAACACAAAATATATACGTCAGAAAAGTATGCGTTTAAATTCATTACGACAGTTATGGCCAATCCGCCATTTCCATACAATTGGAACATACATTCAGCACATTTAAGCCAAAAAATATTTCATACAAAGTTGGGTCCGACTTGGAATTAACAGGAACTTCCTAAAACTGTATTTAGTGAAACAATGCTGGGCAATTAAGTTAAAATAACACAAGACGAGCTGCTTGCTGGACCGTTATAAAGTTCAGCAAATTTTGTGGCAGCCATTGTGACGGTTATTGTAAAATGGAGAAGCGGTTTGGAATAAGTAAAACGGTATTGAATTAACATGGAGCCTTTGACTACGCTTACACGAAGGAATTGGACGTAACCCAGTTTCCACGCTGAAAAAAGTTGATTAGGATAATAAGGGGTTTGCTCTTCACTGCTTCGTATCAGACAGATATAATTCAATATTGGTTGGTAACGGCCAGTGATAAATTTTCCTAAACGACTTTAAAAGCAATGAATAAAAATTAAATCATCTTCTAAGCTAAGTTCGGGCTCGCATATAAAACACGTCATTTCGTGAACATAACGCGACCTAATTCTTTTGGTCGCTCCATACAATCCGCGTGGGAATATTGTCACCTGCATATTTTTTCTCTTATCTCTCGTCCTCAAGACGTAGGCATACGAATTCAAAACGTTTGATAAATCCGTAAGAAAATCAAGGCGGGCTTTTTGTGTTGTGGGCTGTTACTTGTGATTCTTTGAAGTAACTTTAGATCCAATTAAAGGAGAGTTAAAAGTTTGAGGTTATCTTGCTTGGTTGCAGATTCAATATCAATTTCATTTCAGAAAACGTCAGAATTTATTTTTACTCTCTCCGTTGGACTATTTTAAAGAGGTTTGGTTTATTTGTGGATTTATCTATTGAGAGATATCTATAAATGGAACCACCATAAAATTAGACCTAATTATAATCCTCTCATTATAGAATTCCGCTAGAATCATTGTAAGTTTGAAATACTCCATAATATGTAAATCATGTAAAGCCTTTCTTTCAATTTCCTTCCTCAAATCAGATTTCTTCGCTAAAGTGTAAAACATGTAATTCTGGAATCCAATTCCAATTACCGATACATGTAGAAAATTATTACTCGCGTTGCTACAGGCTGTTCCATTTGAGCGCCACTTGCATGCTAATGAATATCAAATAAACCTTAAGTAACAGCTGTGTACCACGATACAGAATGGCTGATGCAATTACTTTAAAGATATCTGAAATTAAATCTGTAGTATGGTTTGTTTATGAGATAACCGTAACCTATATTTCATAGCTCTTAGGTACCTTATTCACAGGTGAGGTTGCGTTTTTGCAATAACTAAGATATATGCTGGGCAAATTAATGAATTCTACTAATCTTACAAAACATCCTTTTTTTCTAAATCCTCAATAGAATCGTACCTTTATTTGAATCTGTTTCCTTGATTATAGTCCCAAAGGAAGAAACGAGTTTAATAATGATATAAATCCATTAGTACGACATAGCAACTACAAAATACAAAAACACCCGAGCTTGTTTATTCCTCTTTCGCAAATTAAGATGACTTTGCTCTGCAATCTGACTGTTGCAAGCTGGTAACTTTTCATTTTCAATTAGGGAAAGACTAGCAAATGCGGGCAAAAATGAAATGTTCTGCAAAGTGCATTTTCATTGTTTTACGAACGTCAATACGCGCACGTTTCAAAGAATGCAATTTAAAAATTCCACTTAATAATAACTACGAGATTGTATCAAGTTGCTAGCTATCCGCTTAAAGTAAAAATTAAAACTGAAAATTGGAACTGAATATTTCTGATATTTATTGGGATAATATTTGCATGCCTTTATTATGAATTCTTGTGCAATGTGAATTCCTTTTTAACACGCTATACATTTTAAGCAACTTACGATAAATATTAATTTGCTTCATTTTGCTTAATTATATTCTTCATACGAGTCGCAGATAATTACTAGAGTTTAAAATGTTACAGCTACTGATGATCGTTAGTATTTAATAAGCTTTACAGCCTCTTAACTCTGATTAATAAAACCATTTTAAGGTAGGATAAAATTAATTACACACTTAATCAAAGGAGAGTAAAATTTCACTTTAATTATAAGCACTTTATTACATTGATATACCTTTACATAATATTTCAGGGCCTGATTATTAGGAGAGGCGCGGGGTTCCGCAGCTGAAGCCTCGCCGTGTACTTCATGTTCTTGACATCGTTCTCTGTCACAAACTCCACTTTCTGCAGCTGCCCATTGGGGAGCAGCACGAAGTATTGTCCTTCACTCTTCTGGACCTCCACGGGGCCTTCCAATCTCTCAGCCTGAGGGTTATCAGTAGTTGGAGCGTCGGTGCTATCAGGAACTCCGTATGTGTTGTCTGGGACTCCGTAGCTCGTTGCAGGTGGAGTTTGCTTTGGCAGTTCAAAGGCTTGACCCATTGGTTTCCATCCTGAAGCTGGGTAAGGTGCGTCAGGCGGTCCGTATTGGTCAGCTGGTTTGTCTGCAGGTGCTTCGTTAGGTAATGTGAATGGTTCTCCTGCAGGTTTCCAGCCCGAAGCAGGGTAGGGTCCGGACGCCTCTGTGGTAGCCTCAGTTGGTGAATCAGTGGTTGTCGGAGCTAATTCTTGTCGCTGGAACCTGAACCTCGCTGGTCTGAAGCGAGGCAGCTCAGCCATGGCTCCGAACACAACACAAAGCAGGACTAGGAACTTCATGATTAGATGTTGAGCAGTTGAATGATGCTGGTAGACATATTTCGGCCTAATTTATACTATGATGATAAGTTTATGGTGCTTTGTTGTATCATAAATGGTGTGATAAGGACGTTATTGAGGATATTCGGTGATCCGTCAGTCTGATCACGTAGCGGTTGACTGACATTGACCTGATGTCGGCGTTCTAGTCGCATCGGTAGCTGATTAGACGACGTGTGATTAATTAATTAAGTCAGTATTAAGCCTTTCTACCTTGGAATATTCATGTTATTTGTATTGCAAAGATGGTGCATATGACATAAATCATTTTATAGACACTAAATGTGTACACACTAAGATTGCTCAAACTAGTTTTTGGACATACTAAGCCTTGCCGTTTGAAGGCTTCAATAAACGGTCTAAAGTGAGATAATAATCAAGGAAGTTACTAAATAAATTATGAGCAAAATCTAAACACATTTTCCTTGCCAAGCAAATATTCAAAGAAAACTAACCTTGTACATATTTAGTACGCTGATTTACTAACTTTTAATGAAACAATTTAATATTAGGAATCACACGTTTTAATTGAAACCAAACCTTTCATCCAATTTCGCATTAATCACTAAACAATTCAATTGATGTAATTGATTTCTACAAAATCATGTAATTTCCATTTCTGTCTGCTAGAAACAATATATTGCCAGACACAAGTCATTAATCCTGTTAATATTATATCCAAGTAATCGCTTATTCAAGTAATAACAGTTATTACTGGGTCACAGTATCCTAATTGATATACCTACTAACATGATTATGACATGAGACATTGTAAATTAACGTCGTAAACACATCGACAATGGCTTTCATATCGTTAACTATACGCAGATGGTAATCAAACTGTCTTGTATACATTACGTGGTCTGTACGCGTATTGAATGTGAAATTAGTTGGTAAGCGACAATGTATGATGCCACGTGCGATGGCATGGCATAAGGAAAGTCAAAGAGTGGAAGTACTGTACTGCCGTAATACTGGAACCCGAATAAATTTGCCTAAACTTTTAAACTTGGATGTCTGAAACTCGTCGCTCTTTGTTATCTGTCAAATTAAATATTTATTTGTTTGTTTGAGTGAAAATTACAATGATTTTTCACCAATTTAAAATTAATTTAAAAAACAATATAAAACGTAAAGTCTCGTTGCTTGGTGTTATACAAAAATAAAGTGAAAAAAAAATGTATCCCGATGAGGAAAATTTGTCCAAACTTAGGTTTACACACATTTTTAAAACATCTTTTTTACTTTAAATTTATAATTTAGGTAGGTAAAGTTGATCGTCAACTCCTAACAGTGACATACGCGAGTGGTCTGAGTGCCACTTTCATCTTGTCTGCATATCATATGCGATAGGACCGGTGGCTGTGTTGTGCCCGGCAACTGTTTGACAATATTGATTATCAATTAATCCTCGTAGGGATTTTAGTCTCCTAACGAAGATAAGTATTGATTTTGTTATTTAATCCTTACTGTTCTAATTACTTCGTCCGAAGTTTAATGACCAATTTATCTGATATCAAAATATTTATAAAAACTGCTTAAATATAAAAAGTAAATAATTTCGCATTTTTATTATTTACGTTTAGTTATTTTACGCATTCAATTGATCGTTAAATTCTAACAATAGAAAAAAACAATCAGACCGGAGAAAAATTGATAATATAAACAAATTTCTTTATATAAAACTGTACACTTTAAATAAAAAAAAGCATACACGTGACTTTATGATCATTTAGTTTGATATACGAGTATTTTAGCCATAATATAGCTACAAAATCGATTAATAAACAGAAATTGAATAAAGAATGTTCAAAGTAATTTTCTATCGTAATTTATTGGTTAGACGCCCTCAGCCTCATTATAAATATTCTTTGATCATACTCCTGACTCCGTACAAAATGTTTTATATCAGGTTTATTTAGTAAAGCTATTAATTTTGACTTTATTGGTGACGGGACCTTGTTCAGGGGTAGGTTTTAACAGACATGCGCCGGCTTTTTGTGTATGTGACATTTTATCTTCAAAAGCAACTGGTATTCAAAATCACTTTCAAAACTTGTTGAAAAAAGCCAGCGTTCTTTTATTTCACTTTTAATATAGATATACGCTAAATGTTTTTTGTAACGCAAAAGGTACTCCATACAACAAAGTCGGTTAACTCATTCATAAATTGTAGTGAAATAAAAAAACTCGCAGACATAAATAAATGAGCCCGAACCGTAAACACACTTCTATCATATTATTATCAGCATTATAGAAACATCAAAATATTTAGTGTTGGAATTCTTTGCCAATGCTTCTCCATAAAAATGACATTTTGGAACTGCGCAACTAGAGTCAGTTATGTTTGAAAGTGCCTGAAAAGGCCTACTCGAAATAAAAACTTTTTGGTTTTGATTTTAAGGACTAACATTCTTAACGCTATATTAAACCTGGCTTATAACATGGTCTGAAAACACAATATCCGACAGCCACACACACAATAGTTTCTGTGTCCCAACTTGGTATGAAATTTCGATACCCTAGGTTCAATACACGAGAGTTAGTCTCCTGTCTACCGCAGCTATCCTGGTTCGACAACCAAGCATTCATAGTTTACCTACGAGTATGCCTCGACGGGACGTTTAGACCACGGTACAAATAGAATGGGGAATGAGGTGATGGGTTATTGGACGGTAAAGCAGTTTAAGGGGTTAGATTTCTGGCAGATTAGGTTTTATTTGACGCTTGTTTACAGTGTAGATAATTAACGTAATAGGAAGATAAGGGCTGTAGTGTGAGTTGCGATTTTGTGAAGATGGTAATAGCTAATTATAATTATTAATTTGCAATATTTTGTTGACATCACAGTACAGGGTTAAACACAAAAATACGTGCTCAGAAACAGAACCTTATTTGGAATTAAAATTAAAAACTGTTATAGAAATCTAAATCGATAATTTAGCTTAATTTGTGGAAGCAAAATTCAACCTAAACAACATGATTTTTATGAAACAAATTCGCCTAACGTATTCCGTATTGAGGCCGACCCAAACTATTTCATTAGGTCGTTCAATCAAAATGTTTAATAAATTAACGTTCGTCGGCAACACCGGTGAGACAAACTTAGTTTTAATATAGGCCATCCTAGTTTCCTAAAGCCGAAAAGCCCGATTAGGTCATTAAAGATAAATTTGGAAACATTAATTTGGGATTCGGATATTAGAGAGTGATATTTATACTGTCTCCTATATCTTTGAATTAAACTTAATTACCTAATGAATATCTAACAGATTGTAGCCTTCCCTAGACAATCATATTTTGACGTTCGTAGTAACAGCTATTTCCAATTATCAACAGTTATTTCCAATTATTAATAAGTTCCAATTTTCCATCGCTTCGAAGTTAGCCATCCATCCAGTCTCCGAGATCAAGTTTATTGACGTCACACAGCGGCTATTGGAAACTGTAGTCGAATCAACTCGGATGGAAAATTGGATAGGATATGTCGTTCGAAGCATACCCAGTTAGGAACGTAGCCCCACTGGCGTTCCTTTGCCAACAGTTTTCAGTCTACCTGATCCCATTTCAGAGCTTTGCTCGTGTTAAATTTCGGGAATAGCAATTTTGAGCACCGACTTTTCAATTTTCGTAGTTACACGCTTTAAAAGTAGTGTTTTATTCATCAGAACTCGAGACTTTTTTGTGTGTATTTTTTCGGCTTTGAAAATGCTTGCGAATGAAATAAAAACTTTTGTATGAAAATATTCTACCACTAGACCTATAGATAAAATTTTGTCGATCCTCAAACTAAAATGTTGCGTTAGGTTGTAAAACTTAACGAACCTACACACCTGTCTATTGTTGTGTACCATTATAATATTAAGATGTATGTACAATCATAAATGGAATCAGTACAAGACAAGTAAATCTTGACGCCGAGGCAATCGGGTCTCCGAATTTTGATTGTCAATTTATGTTTACCAGCAATCAACATCGGCCGGCGTCTCCGACGAGACATTTACATAAATCTCCGCCAACAAATAACAATATTATGACTTTATCAAAATAATAAAATGTTGAATGAAAGCGGTGATTTACGTTGCTTAGGATGACAATGATTGCTGGATTGTTGGGAGAGTCGCGCTGGGATTAATCCCACAAATTGTCAGCACCTGGCGTTGAGTCGTAATCGTCACGTTTCAGAGAAGACTCTCGTTAGCATGGCATTGGAGACATAATTATATCGTTCCATTTTTCACATGATTTGTGAAGCGATTCATCACATTCCTACGTAATATACCTATATTTATCTTGCTATATTTAGATATTCCAAAGGTCCTCATAATTGACTCTGGGATCGTCAATTCGACAACGCAATTTACGTATCTACCTCAGTAAATCCCTTTACTAAGGGACGTGGGAGGGATCCTTGTTAGAAACAAAAGTATCTGTACTTATCAATAAGCAACGTCACTCACAGATTTCATTCATTCAGTCGTTATTACTGCTCGAAATAAAGTACTCAAAGTATTTTGGTACAACGATATTTAAGAATTAGATGAAAAAATACTCCTTAGATATGCTTGAAATTTCTGAAGCGTAAAATTAATGAGAACTTTATATACCTTCGCGTATAATTTTATTTGCTTATTAATATCATGGAAAAAACCACATTACTACGTACAAATACAGCTTTTTAGTCAGTATATATTATGTACCTGGTAGGAAAAGACGGAAATATAAAAATGTTTTCCATTTTAATATAACAACAGAAATCCGTCCTTAATTCGCAGACAATTTAATTTCAATGGCCAAAGCCAGGTTGATCGAACAATTGGATTCTTCAGATATAAAGCCAGTATGAAATGGTTTAACAATAAAATCCTTTTGACTTTCAGCCGATGCTTTTGATTGGGCATAAAAGTTGTGCCGGCCTTGGGTCCTACATGACAAAGGTCCCAGAACGCGCCTTTCACGTGATATCGCAAATTTATTGCCGAGGTGGGTAAACATAAATTGTGGAAATATGACAACGTGGAGACAACCGGAGATACCTTTTTGTGTTTTCATTAAGGCTTGAAACAATACGTTTGTTTAATTGCGTCTGAATTTGTGAAATAAGCTTTTGTGAACATACGGACAAAGACCTCATTTGTAGCAATTTTTGGTCCCACTATTTAAAGCAATTAGCACGATACTTAGATTTTTTTTTTAATGAATATGTCGTGGCTGTGTGTCTTACGTACAGATACAGTAACCTACTAAATTACCAACAAACACCAAATATCAACAAACAACCTACCCGAAAAACCAATACAATTTCACCGTCCTGGGAATCATTAAAGTTAATGATGCGAAATAAATGTTACCAGTCACAAACGCGGAATTATCCTTCAAATCGATGATGCCCTTTGCGAACGGATGTCAGAAATACTCAAATTTGAGGCATTCGACATTAAAGCTGATCACGCGCGTCAAAGGGCACGCATTACGAAATTAAAATGCTGACGAAGGGAGTTGCAGAGGAAAATAGCATGCACATCCCTTTGTGGCTTCCTCGTGACGTCACACACATCTATTGTTCCACACAGTAATTATAAAAGGATTGTATTGAGGCACATGTCTATTTTAATGACTGAGAGGAAAAAGTAACCCAACAAAAACTGCTATAGCTATACCTACAAAAATATTGGAAATAAACTTTTAACGCCGAAAGAAATAAACATAATAATTACCAAAAACAATTAACTCATCAATTAAATTATTTCAATTTGTTTTAAACCTTTTTGCAAACAAAAGATGTAAACCGAACATGAACCTTTTGTAGCATTAAGCGATCCAATACTTCGATAACTCATTATTAGAGGCGATTTAATAACCAACGCCTGAATCTCATTACACGAACATACAAACCTATCACATACTTTTTAATTTCCATTTTAACGATCACTGGGTACCTACTACCTATATAATTCAATATTAATTCATACTTATTAGGAAATGTGGGCACGAGTAGAGTCACGAATAAAATAATATGAAATAATCAGTAATAATCGAGTGAAGATAAAACACAGGTATTGCATCAAAAAGCATAACAAAATCTATCGTTAGCATAATTATATCGTTGATCAAAATCTCTCAAAGCGACGTTTGATATTTTGTTATGACGCGTTTTCAAAAATGATCCTTTGTGAAAATATACTCAAAAATAATTATGATACAAAGCCGTAAGTTTGTTTAAACGCGATCGTGTCCGAGGAGCAATTAATTATAATGGGTTTTCGTCGAAGCGTAGTGAAACCTCGTTATGACTAACATCGCGTCGGTAAGCACGGCGTTATACTGGATAGACCCATTAGTATGCTAACGCGACGGTCAGCACTATTGACGGTACAAGGCATGAGATCAAACATGAAACATGAACTCTCACGGGAACTAACAAAAAAAACAAATGAAATCTCTTTTAAATATCTCGTTTCATTTTTAAAATAGAAAATGATTGAAGAATCCCACTGGTTATAATTTTTGGAGACCAACTTCAATTAAATTAAATTAAAACTACTTGGGGTGGAAGTTGTGAAAGCGAGATGGCGCTCTACATAGCGTAGAGCAATGTCTCTCTTCTACAACTGCAAATGTTACTTCACGGGATGGAGGCAAGCTCAATTTATCACAGGTTCGCGTCTTGATCCCGCTACCGCTCATGCCTGAATCTCCCTAATAACAAAGGCAGGGCTCCGCAGCAATTAGACAGGATTTTAATGTTACTTTAACTGAGAGATTTTCAGTACTATCACAAAGTTTACCTCCAGCCGTCACTTCGATCGCAATCAACCTCATTTCTTTCGTCTAAGATTGAAAGCTCGCTGAAGAAACTGAGAATGTTACGCGAGATGCAATACATTGCGGCATCGCGTGGATCTTATATCAAACGTGATGTATCATGGTCGGCAATGTATTGCAAATCATACGATATTTTTCGCCTCGTCTAAACAAGAATGCTCTATAATTGTAGAGAATCACGGTTTTGTTCCGGAGTTCGCTCGACTTGGGAAAATCTGATCTCTTGTGATGGGAATGAACTCACAAGTTAGTGAAGTTAGTTTGATGTTTCCTAACAAACTCGGAAAATCTTTACACAGGAAATAAAGTTCTGCTAGAAGTGTAGACTTGCCTTAATTGTTTATCAAGTGTAAAGTTTGTAATTTACACGCTGTTATTACTAAAAGTTTTCGAGTTTTATCAGACACACTATAATATTTAATGTTCTACTGTTTTTTTTTCCTAGACTCCACAAATATAGTCTCAGACTACACATATCGATACCTCCCACGTAAGTTGTTGTAACCCACAAAAATGACATTTTAGTTTTTTGCTGAAAAATATCCTAATATGAACCATTCTATCGATTAAAAGTAAAAAAACAACAAAAACACTATTTTTAAAGGATTTGTCAGACGTATAATGTTGTATTTTTCAAACGCGAACGGAGTACACCGTTGTATATGCCTATACAATTGTGTACGCGGGGCGCGCGGCGGGTAAAATCACACGTATTGGTCACATACAACAGACTACGCCGGACTTTCAACCGGCCGCCGCACATTGCAATCGCTTGCATTATTTGCTAATTTATTGACGTAATTAGTTTATTTCTTATTTGTTATATTGTAACGTGCAAGTATTATATTATCACGAGGGCGTAGAATATGTGACTTACTCAATAATGCGAATATTATGAAGTCAAAACTCCGATACACCCACTGAAAAGGGCAATATTTCATTAAATGAAATAGAATTAAACAGTTTTTCTGACTCAAACCTACAAAATATTAATGTCAAGTTTCTTTTTGTACTATTTTAGTCTCATGATTTGGATTACTAACACTTTTCATGGTGGCACTAACCAAAACTATTGTATAGATTACTTACAACAATATACGCCGGTAAGCATTCATCGAAAATGTTGTATGTAATACATACAACATTATACGTTTCCGTTGAAGTTAATAATTTTATTGTATCTAATACATACATCGTTTTACTTCGGAAATCGTTCATTAAAATGTAGTTGTATAGTGAAATACTATATTTTACGTTGGATTTACTTCTTTTTTTACTTAAAATTTACGTTGTAAGTCAAGTCATTAGTTCAAAAGTCGATCTTTAAATGGTAAGTACGACTGCCTCAAGAGCCAGATGCATACCTAGTGCATTGTATTAGCACGCCGAGGTCTCAGGTTCGATTGCCTAAGTATGCTGACCATTTATTATACAAAACATTATTATTGTTTCAGAGTCTCCATTATCAATATGCTTTAATGAGTCGGATATTAATGTCATTCATATTTTTGGCATGTACTTATTGGTTTATAATAATGAGGGTTAAAATAAAAACAATTGTGTTAATTGTCAACCTAACAAACCTAAAATGAGCTTTTATGGGAGCCTCAAAACAATATAAAACAAATTAATATTATTTTTAAAAGATTAATATTAAAACCTGAGATGCTTAATCAAAAACAATATAGAAAAAAGAGAAATAAACGAAATATTTGGAAAAGACCAATGACTATAATTCTGAATCAGAAAATTCAGCGTCATTATTAACGCCAGCAACGAAAGATAAATGCCTGAAAAAGTCGTGATACGTAGCTGGAATAATTTCAGTACGACTCAGGTTCATTAAGTCGTCATATTTTGCTTTAGTTATGACAAGACGGTTGGAACACAAGGGGCATAGCTCACTCATGCTATTCCTTTAGCGTCTACGGGTATTGGTATTAAGAGCAGTTGTCATAGCATTACTATCTGCCAAATCGTACCGATACATAATTTTAAAAGGATCTTCTGCACATACTCTTACTTCTTTTATTTTATTCCATCTAACTACGTTCTCATTTACTTTTTAAACCAATTACGACCAATCAAAAGTGTTTTATAGTTATAAAAAATCTGTATGCTTCATTTCTATGACGTTATATGGTTTTCCCTCCTGTTTCGCCCATCTAGCCGAGCTAAACCATTCAAAGGGTGTATAAATACGTTTTTTTTTTACGAACGTTCTATAAGGCTTGGCGCAAACGGGCCACCGACCACCGCCACCGGTGGCCAGCGACAGCCACTTAACACGCTTTTTCATATATTTTGTATAGACACGCCGCACACGTGTAGCCGGTGGCGGCCACTCGCTACTGAAGTGTCCGCGACTCGCTACTTGTGGTCGCTACGGGCCACACAAGACGCCGACACTCACCACCGTCGCATTGCTCCACCCCCCGCGCAGTTAACCATTAGACGTTCTATGCATCGCACGCGTCACCATGATGCACGACGCTGACGCCTCAATGGATATTGATACATTCATATCGGAAATCCATTCACGTCCCGCTATTTGGGATTTACATTCTGATCTATACAGCAATAGAAATGAGAAAGTAAAAGCCTGGGAAGAGATTTGTGAATTATTTATTAACAATTTCAAGGACAAAAGTAGGAAGGAAAAAAGCGCCGCTGGTAAGTTAACATTTTAAATAATAAGAGATGTAATAACTGTCGTGAGAATGATTCGTACAGGGTGGCGAGGACAATGCGACAATAATTTAACACACGGTTAGAACTAGTAGCCATGAATCATTTAAGTCATGACACGTTTTGATATTACGTAAACTGAAAGACTTTTTTTTTCAAACAAACTAAATAATAAAAATCTATCTCAAATTGTGATCACTCTGTGCGAAAGTTCATTCATCAAATAACTTACCTACGACTAGCGGGCTTACGTTTACTCGGTGCGGCAACGTCGCACGCCGCACGCGTAGGTACAACAGCTGTGCGCGCCAGCTGGCAACAACGCGTCGCGACTTGTAGGCATAAAATGTCTCATGTTCGGTCCGATTTTGGCGGCACAATATCACAAGCACAGATCGTACCTAAAGCGAAGGTGTATAGTTAAACATCGTAACACGCACTTTTATTTGGTACTATTAGTCCATTAATCACTAAATTTATTTAACTGCATTTATTTTAAAATTTATTTGTTTGCACACACAAAGAGCTAAACGCCGTTAATTTCGTTAAATTTTAATGTGTGCACTTTTCCCGCTTTAATATCTGGATAGGAGTTCTGTGGTGGCCTTGAAAATGTATTGCGGGCTTAGGCTCAATTCACACCAAAAGCGCGGCGAAGCGCAGCGAAGCGAAGCGCGGTTTGAGTGTCATTTGAATTTTTACTTTATTCCCATTACTATAATGTATATTTTCGCATGAGAAAGTCGAACGAGTCGCGCGGATGCCCGCGGCGCCGCGGGACTTCCCGCGAATTCCATGAACGGAGTCTCGTTCGACTTTCTCATGCGAAAATATACACTATAGTAATGGGAATAAAGTAAAAATTCAAATGACACTCAAACCGCGCTTCGCTTCGCTGCGCTTCGCCGCGCTTTTGGTGTGAATTGAGCCTTACGTTTACTCGGTGCGGCAACGTCGCACGCCGCTCGCGTAGGTACAACAGCTTGGCGCGCCAGCTGGCAACGCGTCGCGACTTGTAGGCATAAAATCGGCTCGGCCGGCTCGATCCTTTGGCGGCACAATATCACAAACACAGATGGTACCTACAGCGGAGTTAGTTAAACATCATAACACTTTAACTTTTATTTGGTACCATTAGTCCGTTAATCACTAAATTTATTTAACTGCATTTAGTTGCGCATACAAAGAGCTAAACACCGTTTCTTAATTTCTTTAAATTTTAATGGGTGCACTTTTCCCGCTTTAATATCTGAATAGGAGTTCTGTGATGGCCTTGAAAATGCATTGCGGTTTGGCGAAGGCTAGTTTTGATTGATTTTCGAAACGTAGAACATTTTTACACAATTGTAGGTTTGGCCGGTCTGGGTTTTCGCGGACATGCTGAAGAGCACCTACATTAGTGCGTCGATTTCTAGTTAAAATTTGTATTTGTCATCACAGGTTTACACAATTCACAAGAGTTGAGATCACAATCAAGTAACTAAAACAATCCAAAGCGTGTTTATCACAGTATTGTAATCTGATTATTGTCCTGATTACGGTGATTACACTAGAATAAATAAAGACAACACCAAATACGTAAGAGTCCCTTTTTCGGAAACCATCACCAAAACATTAAAGGATTTATGCGCACGAGTGACAAAAAGTGTGTCAAGTTCAGGGGCCCGGATGGCACTGAGCAGCTGAGCGGCTGGATAAGGCCGGCGCGCGGCGTGAGAGAGAGAGAGGACGCGCGCGTCGCCTGCGACGCTCGGGCTCACGCATTTGTTTGAACCTGACATTGCTGACTCGCTTTAAAAATTCATTGATGGTTTGTTGACATTCGTGACCCCGACAAATGACCGCTTCGCGATGGTTCTTTACGTACAGGTTGCTCTAACTTGCATTATTTTTCAAAAATTCATAACTCCGTAAGTATTAACATTTAATGAATTTAAAATTCATTTATTGAATAATAATATGGTAATGTATACGTGTGTTAAATTATTGTCGCCTTGTCCTAGCCACCCTGTAAATGAATATTTAAGAGATGTATAACGGTTTACTCACGCGTATTTATCGGGATAGCCCGACTAGTTTCGGACCCAACCGGAGTCCTTAATCATGAGCTGACGCGGCGGAGGGGTCGCGAGTCGAACTAATGCCGGCTGCCGCGCATCTCGCTGCATAGCGTCGCGCTCGCGCCACCCGCGACGTCAGCGCCTCCCTCGGCGCCTCATGATTAAGGACTCCGGTTGGGTCCGAAACTAGTCGGGCTATCCCGATAAATACGCGTGAGTAAACCGTTATACATCTCTTAAATATTCATATTCTGTTTACTTGCCATGGTATTGATCCTTCATTCATAAAGTAATCTTTTAATATGTCTCGTGTAGTACATGATCGCAAAGTTGGTATACCTATGTCTTCAATATTTTCGAATCCGATTACATTCAGCGTGTGTTTGAAATTGTAACCATCTCTTTTACGAACAAAGTTGTGCAAAATACAACACGTTTTTACGATGTCTTCTGAGAATTCAATAGATGTATTTAATGGGCGATGAAGTATTCTCCATTTGTTAGAAAGTATACCAAATGCACATTCGATACAGCGCCTAGCACGACTCAGTCTATAATTGAATATTTTTTTATCTAAAGACAAATGTCTTCCAGCATAAGGTCTCAACATGTGTTCGGATAAACCAAATGCTTCATCACCAACAAAAGAATAATTTAGAGCTTGACGGTTACCAACTGGTCTTTCTGGAGGTATGTTAATAGATTTGTCTTCAATCCTTTTAAATAATTCACTCTCTTTAAATATAGTTGAATCCGATGCTTTGCCATAGCAACCAACATCTACGAATGTGAAAAGATAATTAGAGTCACAAACCGCCAAAAGTACCATCGAAAAGTAATTCTTATAGTTGTAGTATAAGGATCCGCTGTCAAATGGGTGAATAATTCTTATATGTTTCCCATCGATAGCACCTAAACAGTTAGGGAAATTAGTGTTTTGTAGAAACCCACTAGCTATTTCGTTCCACATATCTCTCGTTGGTTCTGGTATACATATTGCTTTCAACCTATTCCAAATTAGTTGGCACGTTTCTTTGACTATCATTCTCGCTGTAGATGCACCACGATAGTAAGTCGTTTCAAAATCTCCAAATGAACATCCGGTGCCAAGGTACCTGAAACAAACAGCAAGATCTATGTTAAATACAGTATTGTTGAATAATAATATAATTTGTTACAGCTGCCACATTACAGCGAAAGTGGAAGAGTCTCCGCGATAGTTTCAACAGAGAAATTGGGAAGCAAAAGAAGAGCGGATCTGGAGCATCAGGCAGGAAAGAATATATATATTTTAATCAATTATCTTTTTTGAAACGTCTTAAAAACGTGAGACCTACAACAGATGGAGAGATTAACGAAAATGAATCAGGACTAGAACAACAACAACAAGAACAAAATGAAGAAGAAACTTGTTCTATAAGCAGTTCCAGGAGAAGGGTAATGAAAAGGAATGTTGATAAATTAGAAAACGAAATATTGAAACAACTATCAGACAATTTTAAAAATAAATATACAAGACCTGAACAAGTGGATCCCGACAAAGATTTCTTGATGTCAGTCTTGCCGGATATTAGAAAAATTCATGATGATTTTAAAATTGATTTTAAGGGTGAAATGTTACAGCTGATTAAGAAGTACAAAATGTATGAACCTATTCATAATTACAGATCTTACTCATCACACTCTTATGGATATTCTTCACAAAACACAAATGCTTATACAACAAACCAAGCTACTACATCCACTTCAATATCTTCTCCATCGGCATTGTCAAATTATTCTAATCATTCTACGGATGATTATTCTATAATAGAAGAAATGTTTGGTACCGACTCATAGAGAATTATAAATTCATGATGATTTAAAAATTGATTTCAAGGGCAAATTGTCACAGTTAATTAAGAACTACAATATGTAGAAGCTGTAAAAAATTACGGATCTTACTCATCATAATAAATGTTAAAATATTAAATGTGTTTTATACTGTGGTTTTACTTACCTTAATGTGATTGCGAGTCTTTCTGCAGGAGTGATGCTTTGTCGCATACTGGTATTTTGCCGTATTAGTCCATCTTGTAACACCAACAACAGTTCTTCAAATGTAGTCAAATTCATTCGAAAATGTCTAAAAAACTTTTCGGGATATCTTTTTAGATTATCGAAATGAAAGTTATGTTTTACTGTAGGACCCGTTAACATTGGATGTACCCAATGTAGCCGGCGGCGGCGTCGTCTACGTCGTCTGCGTATTAACAATAGCGCGAGCAAACCTTCCGTGTCGGAATCCATCGTAAGACTGCGCAGCAGAGAGCGGGTTATAAAATGTGGCGGCTTCCGAACACCAGTGGCTGTCGCTCGCTTCTGACACTGTTACAAAAGTGGCGGAAGCGCGCGACAGCTGTCGGTGGTCGTGGTCGGTGGCCCGTTTGCGCCTAGCCTTAGAGCATGTACGCTATCGCCTTCTGCCTGGGTGTAACCTGCAAGGTGCATGAACAAGATGCAAAAGAATTTAGATTCTGGTCTTACAATTGTGCCGGTCAGAATCGCAATCGTTTCGTGTTTACTTTTATGTTTGTATTGCTCATAAGCTTAATATTACTATCGAACCTACATTTCTTCAAAAAGGTGATAGCGTACATGCTCTAATAGAACGTTCGTAAAAAAAAAACGTATTTATACACCCTTTAAATGGTTTAGCTCGGCTAGATGTGCGAAACAGGAGGGAAAACCTTATAACGTCATAGAAATGAAGCATACAGATTTTTTTAAACTATAAAACACTTTTGATTTAACGTAATTGGTTTAAAAATGTAAATGGGAACGTAGTTAGATGGAATAAAATAAAAGAATTAAGAGTATGTGCAGAAGATCCTTTTAAAATGATGTATCGGTATTTAGCAGATAGTAATGCTATGACAACTACTCTTAATACCAATACCCGTAGAAGCTAAAGGAACAGCATGACTGAGCTTTACCCCTTGTGTTCCAACCGTCTTGCCATAACTAAGGCAAAATATGACGACTTAATGAACCTGTGTCGTACTGAAATTATTCCAGCTACGTATCACGACTTTTTCAGGCATTTATCTTTCGTTGCTGGCGTTAATAATGACGCTGAATCTTCTGATTCAGAATTATAGACATTAGTCTTTTCCAAACATTTCGTTTATTTCTCTTTTTCTATATTGTTTTTGATTAAGCATCTCAGGTTTTAATATTGATCTTATAAAAATAATATTAATTTGTTTTATATTGTTTTGAGGCTCCCATAAAAGCTAATTTTAGGTATGTTAGGTTGACAATTTAAAAAAATTGTTTTTATTTTAACATTTCTTTATCATTATTGAAAACCAATAAGTACATGCCAAAAATTATAAATGATTACCAAATTACTAGGTACTTTGATTTTAAGCTGATCTCATATAATTAAGATCATATTTTTATTTTTATAGTGATGTTGATTTTTGTAGTTCTATTTTATTAGTTCTTAAGAAAAGTTTGTAGCGTTACCATTCTATAACTTTGTATAATTGTCTTTTGTATGATTGTTATATGTTGAAACGTTTTTGATTATTCAGCAATAGAAGCAGTCATTTAATGAGGGTTTAAAAGCTCAGTATTTTATTTTCAAAGATTTTCTGATTAGGTCTTAACACTGATGTGATTTCTAAAAAAATAACCTTCATAACATTTCTTTTTTATTTATTAACCTAAAAAACTAATCACTGTCAAATTGTACCTTTAAATTCTGTAACTAATGTAAATATTATAACCACATACAACAGAGTAAGACTTATGTTTTTCAATGTATACAGTTGTAACTATCACATACCACAAGTGATGCCATCTGGGCGCCGTGGTATAATGTTGTAAGTATCAGATACAACAGCTGGCATAGCTTCTTTTCCGGAGTAAAATGTTGTATGAACAATATCTCCGTAAATAAACAAATTACTTAAAATATCTTTTAACGTAGTTAAGAAGACTATTATATTACATTTAAATACGAAATTTTAAAAAGATGCAACAATAAATGCAGATTGTGGGTTGATTTGAATCTTTAAAACGCTCTCCTGTAAAATTGCAGTTTTGGAGATACAACAACTTACGTGGGAGGTATCGATATATTATGTTTACTCTATGCAAAAAAAATCATTGCTCACAAAGATACTTACAATGTAAAAGGTAGCGGTAGGAAGCGGGTGCCAACAATTTTAAGGGAGTGTTCATTTTAAAATTGTCTATCAGTGAAGCACTAGCGCGGGTTGCCTCGATTATTCGAATTCATTATACCAGTAATTTATATCAATATAATTTGAATAAGGCTTCGGCATATAAACGCGGAGGCATTAAAATTTCCTTCGTTTTATCAATACATTGACATCGCCACGCGACTGCCCTATATTTTAGTCGGCTTCCATAACTTCCAATTCCGATTAATTAGAAGTTATTAGGTCATATTTGAGCGATCAATCGTGTTGTCATGGTTACATTTGGGTACTAAAATGATTAATGTATAGAAGTTTATTACAAATCAATATCTGCATATTTTGTAATAAGTATGTTTTACAGTACGATATAATTTCTAGAAATATTGTATTACCTATAAAATTTGCAAATTGAAACGTTATTGCATAATTTAAATAAGAAAATTGTTTGTTATGCAAATAATAACTTTTGACGAACGAATAGAGATCAACAAACATTCAAAGCAAACATCAATTAGTTTCCAACCAATCACGGGTGACATCAAAATTAATGAAACGAGACAAAAACTCGGCAAACCGTGTAAAATATGACGAAATTCATGACAGAATTAATTGCACCGTGAAAACGCCATCTTAAATCAAAATGATGTATTATTTCCTTCAGGTGAGCCACCGAACAAATCCAGAAATGTCAGTCGGGTTTCTCATTTCCATACTAAGTGGAGGCGGTTGAATTATTTGCTTAGATGTTACAAACTGTTATCCCCTTTATCTTATCCCGAAGGGAACTGATGTGGGTAACGGCTAGGTTTCATATTGGCCAGATTTAATTAAATTATGTCAAACGTAAAGCTGGCTCCTCTATCGCTGATCAACAGATGAGGTCAAATCAAATGTTAAACCTTGTGTTGGCTGCTTGTAGTCAAACGAACACAGTCGTGCTCAGTAGATTTGAAAATAGGATAAAATGCGCATTGTTAAGTATTTTTTTTTTATAAAGCTACTCCAGCACTAAGGAATTTAATCCTTGTGTCGTGGGTTGTTTTACAAACATTCAATTCACATGAACAGAGACACCCAGAATCAGAACAAGCATTTGTGCAACGCAAAAAATTTTGTCCTACGCGGTGACCGAACCCGCGATACGTCGCGAACAGTGGTAACTGGCGTGGTGACCTATACCACTCGGCTATAAAGAGTTTATTTATGGTAATACTTTGCATTCTTAGGATCTGGATTCTTATCCTTTCTTTTTAATTTAGTTCCAATTAACTGTTATATAATCACTACGACAAATACAGTAATTTTGACCCATTATTGCCAAATGTGTTTTGCATAACAAGACATTACACAACTTTGTTTAAATTACATTGTATTTTACTTATTAATGTAAAAATAACAATGTTTTTCATGGCAGATGTTTTATAATGTTCAAACTGTTATTCATAAGTTAAATATAACGTGGCTATAGATTGTGTATTGTACATTGTCATATCAAAAAAAATGTGAGTAGCCAACGCGTCAAAAACTAATATATAACAAAATAATAATAAATAAGTAAATTTTGATCGTTGGATGTGTATTTCAACTCGCACAAATTGTGTATTTATTCTATTACATGGATACATACACAATTTAACGACAAGGCAAATAATAAAGAACAACGAAGTTTTTTTTAATAGGGTTAACGTTTCTCAATAAAAGTATACATGAATGTAACTTACCACAACTTCAACAGCACACTGCAGAAGTTCCTGGAAAAGAAAATAAAACATTATTAAACATTGTTCTTTTTACTCACATAAAATTGTCATCAAACTATAAATAGGTGATAAACATATTGAGCTAGTTATTATTACTTTATTCAAAATATACGCAGAATGTAATCGAAGACTTTCTTATACTTAAAACTTTTCTACCTTTTGCGTATAACTTTTTGTGTATAACTTTCCAATAATTTTTATTGAAAAAGACGAATTAAAAGAAATAATGAACACAAAAATACCAAGTCAAAGTGCTACCCATATTCATATTGTTTTTTATAAATCCCTTTTTAAGCAGTAAGCATTTTAGATGTGTCAAGGTAAAGCAAGGCGAAATATCGCCGTCCCTGTCTCACATACCATGCATGTATACTTTGATCTCGCTTCAACAACATTATGTCTTTTTTCCAAAGCGATCAAGTTATGCTCCTTTTAATGCAATTTCGCATACATGAAACGCAACAATAAAAAGTTAGTAATATCATGATAAACGTGTGACGCGCGTTAATTAAATACTTATAATACCAACATGATATTATTTGCCACATACTATGTCATTACGTAGTACCTGAAACATATGGTCGTAGGTTACAAATATTTGTGGACAATGGAAATATGAAACTGCAAATATTACTCATAGGTAGTTTCTGGTAAGTCAATTTTCAATATGCAGCATATAATATATTTTTTAACGTCTGCCGCAGTAAGGAATTTCTTGTATGGCGGGAGGTTTCACAGACATTTAATGCATATGCACCCAGACTCAGAACAAACTTTTGTGGATCGCTCAAATTCTAATATACCACACTAGTAGGTAAAATGTAATCAATGGATTCGCAGGTAAAATCAATATTGTATGAAAAATACTTCAATTATTTCATTTCTTTTTAATAATTTTAGAGTTATTTTCAATCTCAATTCTTTATTTGTTAAATTAGTTTAAGACCTTGTTACATTGCAACATTCTAAATTTAACATTTGATGCATTTTTATTTAGCCTTTTCAAGACTATATTCGCCGAGTGTACCCTAGTAGAAGTACAACAAGGATGGTTGCGTGGCAAGCACGTGCAGGCTGTTACTGGCGAATATTTCTACAGCTTCAAGGGCATACCATATGCTAAACCACCTCTCGGTTCACTTAGGTTTAAGGTAAATGAATAATCCCTTCATTCCAAAATCATAATTCCACCATCATTCTCCTGCCCTTATCCCAATTATTATTTGGGGTCCACGCGTTCCTATCTGACGTCATCTCACAAGTAACACTCTTTGCAGCCATATCATCTTTCTCACAATCCATCCACCGTTTCTTTGGTCGTCCTCTTTATTTCTATATCCATCCACATTCATGTCCAGCATAATTTCAACAGCCTCAATATCATAAGTACTAAAACAATTTTAAATATAATACTTTTAAAATAAAATTCGTTTCTAATAACACGGAATGAATACAATATTACCAAACATTGTAAACATCTACAGGCACCTGAAGAACCCGAGAGTTGGGAGGGAGTGAGGAATGCTACAGAAAATGGAGCTGTCTGCCCGCAAATAAACCTCCTAAAAAACTTCTACGTTCCTGGGAGTGAAGACTGCCTGTTCCTTAATGTTTTCACTCCTAATGTACATCCTCCGAAGCCACTCCCTGTCATGTTTTACATCCATGGAGGACTCTTCAAATCTAATTCAGGAGACGACACCTTTTTTGGACCAGATTTTTTAATATCAAAAAATGTAATAGTAGTCACAATAAACTATAGACTAGATGCGATTGGCTTTCTCAGCTTAGAAACAAAAGAAGTACCTGGTAATGCTGGGCTGAAGGACCAAGTATTAGCGTTACAATGGGTGAATAGGAATATAAAACAATTTGGAGGTGATCTAAATCGTATAACAATGTTCGGTCAGAGTGCAGGAGCAGCTTCAATCGTTTACCACATGGTTTCGCCAATGTCCAAAGGTTTATTTCAAAGAGGAATATTACAAAGTGGTGTTCCTAATCTTGACTGCTTTTATTCTTACAAGCCTAGAGACAGAGCATTCAAACTCGGTAGAGACTTAGGATTTGAAACTAAAAATACAAGCGAGCTGCTGACATTTCTCCAAAGCGTACCGACTGAAAAGTTAATAAATACCACAAGTTCTTTACTGGCTTCTGAAGAAATAACGAGTATTATATTTAAGCTGCACCCGTTTGTACCTGTAATTGAAAAAGATTTTGGACAACAAAGGTTCGTGATTGAAGATCCTTTTAAGGCTCTGGAGACAGGCAACGTTAACAAGGTTGATGTCTTATGTGGGTACACAAGCCATGAGAATTTGATACTGATGCCATTTTACGTAAACTGGTTTTACATAGAACGCTACAATAAATACAGGGAATTGTTTGTTCCGACTAAAATACTGTTTAATTCTCCACCGGACGTAATTTTATATTTGGCTGACAAGATCATTGATCACTATTTTGAAGACAAAAGCATTAGTGTGAGCAATATGCCCGAGTTTATTAATTATGCCACTGCTTCCACAATGTTTTACGACGTCCACAGATTTTTTAGGCGGTGGCCTCAAGTCGGTACTAAATTCTTCTACAAGTTTTCAGCTTACTCCGCCAGAAACATGTATGGTCATCAAGGCACTCGATACGGCATTTACGGAAGTGCACATACAGAAGATTTACTGCACTTGTTTTACCAAAAGGACCTGGATTTACCTTTTGAAAGAAATAGCAAGGAATACAAAATTATCCAACTTCTGGTTACAGTTTTCACCAACTTTGCAAAATATGGGTGCGTTTTTTGCAATTTATATTTAACGTTTAGTTTTTGGATGTGATAGTTTAAGATAATTAAAGATAAGCACAAACAAACGGACCACTATTGATATGATTCTGATCTCTTTATTTGTGATTCCAGAAACCCTACTCCAGACTCATCATTGGGCGTGATCTGGCCTCAATTCGACAACACTAGCCTGGCGTTTGTTAACATTACCGACGAGTTGGAGGTGGGCAGCGCGCCTGATGAGGAACACGTTCAATTCTGGAAGACCATTCTGGAATATGCTGGCATTACCTTCTAATTTTGTACATACAAAATTGTTGCCAGGCCTCTATTAAATATTTTGAAATATTATGTTCGTTTGAATAAAGATATAAAACTTTTCCCTTATTTTAGGACGCCTGAAATAGATAGAAGTGATAAGAATAAAACTGAAAACGCGAAAGGGGTATAGTGATATAAGAAACATGTCGCCTCCTTTTACCCATTTATAGAGCTTATTAAGAGAGTGTTAAGGTTCATTTTCCATTGTTAACTATATTGTTATGCAGTATAGCACTTGTGTTGTTTATGCACATATAAAGACTTTTGTATTGTCACGTTATTTTTTATGAACATACATTAAAAAATTGCCATTGTCTTTTGACTTGTAATTATGAATTCACTTGAATGTATTTAACTTGATTTGGTTATTATAATTTATAACAGTTCTTTTTTTACTAAAAATAGCGAACTGTTTACTCAAATAATACAGCCAAAAATATTTGGTTGTAAATTACTTAAAAAAATATTTACATGAAAAATATTTTACTTTAACCAAGTCCACTGGGTGACGAAATATAAAATATTTAAAGTCAAACACGTAAGCACATACCAAGAACTTGTATGTGATTATGTGTGTGCAAAAGAGGCAAAGAGTTAATTTTAAGTTGTTATATGTATGTATTCTTCAATGTTTAGCACAACAGTATGATGAGAACCTATAACCATTGAGCTAAGTCTACATAGTTTATAATTTTCAAACTAATTGCATCAAACCTTCCTACCGACCTGGGCGCGATGTGGTGGGCCGAGTTCAATTCCAATTTCAAACAAAGATTTGGCAGGGGAATGATGATTGTGTCATCCACAAACGTTTGTTCTTATATTCTACTTGATCTGTGTATATGATTCAATTGTTTGTCAAAACTCCAGCGACACAGTATTAAATTCCTTAGTGCGAGAGTCGTCTTAAAAAGGCTTCATTTATGTCACAAACCAAGACCACTATCCGCCAATATCACCTTTATGTCTTACACGTGTCAATCTTAGTATTACCACTATTAAATTATATGGCGACATAATATTTGTTAAATTGGGAAATGGAATAAAGCCGTGCATTCGTCTCGGTTTAGTTTTCAAGGCTTTCGAAATTGAAAAGTCATAAATAGTATTTTAATTAACTAATGTTTTCTCACTGTGGCATTATTTACAAAGCTGGCATATAATTTATTGTAAAACCAAACGAAACAGGTGTGACGAATAAATGTAGTGATTATGTAGAGCCTTCACCTACAAGCATACGCGTGTAATGTAATATTTTGCTGTTTACATTTTATTGTTATCTCCTGTTATACTATCTGTATTACAAGCACAAACGTTACATTAATAATGTCTCCTGACCGATTTCGGCCACGGTGGCTAGTATTACTATGACACTAGCCAGCTACGCAGGACATAATAATATTATAGTGCACAAGCGCGTGCGTAAACACAGGTGCATTCTCTGTTTTTTTACTTCCATAGTCCGATGGGAAGTCAATCTGACACGACCGGAGAGAGGTCAGGCGCAGGACCCACATTTTTACGTGCCTTCCGAAACACGGAACAATATATCAATTAAGAAAGAGAAGAAGAAAGAGCTTTAAAATACGTACCTTGTAACCATTGCGATGTGTAATATCTTGATAGAACATATATGCACCTTAAGGTATTGTACACGCATGAAAGCAAATGAAAATATTATGACAATACTAACAGTTGAACATTGTATAGGTCTTAAGGTTCCGCAGCCGTATGATAGAAACAACATTCTAATAGATTCACATTAATTATCTATCCGTTTGTCTGTAGTATGTCTGTCTACATTTGAAAAGATTAGTGTGTGTGTTATATTTTTAGAGCAAAGTACTTTAGATCGAAGGCATCAAAGTGTAACGAAGCGTTAATATATCTACTTATTCATTCTAAACTCAACAATATAATGCTAATATCTTGTCTAAGAAACAGATATACGTGCATTCAAACTAATTCCATCTCATGGATGTTTTTTTACTTCCTTCTAATATCTTTGGTTTTTTATCACACCTTTAGCTGCGTGTAGATTGGTTAGCTAGCTGCAAACTATTACGTGATGAACTGCTCAGCATTACCACATACCGACTAATTCAGGCGTAGTCAGTAAGAGTCTGACACTACCCACTTCCTCCCCATAGGATGAGGTTGACCATGTCCCCGTCTTACCAAAACAACAGATAGCTGCAGGCTTTGACAACGAACTCGATATACGACTAGGGCCTGTAGACAATCTATTAAAAGCCTTTTACTGACAAGTCATTTGTTGAACTCTCTTATGGAGTTTCTTGTCAGTTCTTCTTCATAATAATGTCATTTTGCAGAGTCAATAACGTTTTGAAAGTGCCTGAGAAGACGTACTCGAAATAAAAACCTTTTGATTTTGGTCAGGAATGTCATTCCCGTGCATTTGAATTTTCTTTTCCTTTTCCATTCTGATGCGATGATATATCTTCTAGGCTTAGGCGGACCTTGCACGAAAACTTCACTCGGTGACAGTCCTATGTAGAAGTTGACACCAAAGTACGAAAGGCCGTATTCGTAAGACTTCGCAAGAATATGAGCTGCGTTTTTGTTCAGTGCCTGTAAGCTCTCTACTAATAAGACGGTAATTATCATATTATAAATATTTTTTATACTTAATTAAGTGGGGTAAACATAAGGCAAGTCGTTTATTAATGTTTTCACATCTGCAAAAACTGTGACGTTTAATGCTATGGCATCAACATCAATAACTAGTTATGTGATTAAGATTTACTCAAAAACTTGTGTTACTCAAGAGAATAAGGTAAGCATTTTTTTTGGAAGTAAGTCTATTTTAAATCCATAAGTTTCAACTAGCTTTTGCCCTGAACTTTGCTGCAAAAATATGTTGCGTCCTTTTCTGGCGTTTAAGCTGTTCCTGTTAATTTCACGATAATTGGATAAGCAGTGTGGTCGTAAATGCGTAAACAAGCAAAAAAATATAGCAATATACATTTCAAATATAACCTTGAAAAAAAAAAACGGACGAACGAACATTATGATTTAAATTTAGATATATATCAGAATGACTGTTCTTATTGTAATTTAAACAAATTTGATATCGAATCTTCTGACATTTAAGGAAGGTTTTTCGTATATAATGTTATTATTTATAATTTCTTCGTCAGTTGACGATTGGCTTGCCGTTAGTTTTTATGTCCGCCATGGCGCCTGTCTCCGCGGTATACTGCTTTGTAGTTCTATGGTATGTAACTCTAAAGTTCTCACTCCTAATCCATAGCATCAGAGACATATTTGTTAGATTAAATTAAAAAATCATCAGAAGTTTTTTATATTGTCAAACTTAACATACCTACTCGTATCTAATAACCTCTCTATTCTATAAGGTTTCATTCTTTAGAAGTTGTCTTAAAATAAGATAATTTTAAATGTTTGTTTTTTTTTAACAGTTTATTCCAAAGTGTATCCTGTGATGAGATCTTAGTAAAAGTAGCGCAGGGCTGGCTGTCTGGTGAGGAGGTAGTAGCAGTCACAGGGGATTCATACATTAGCTTTAAAGGCATCCCCTATGCCAAGCCACCTGTTGGTTCCCTCAGATTTAAGGTAAATAACCATTTCGATTCAGTTCAAATGAAGCTCAATATACGTTGTGGAGTTTGGTAACCATGGTTTCTGTTCCAGGCACCCGAGGAGCCAGAACCATGGGATGGAGTCAGGAACGCCACCGAGCATGGACCGGTGTGTCCACAAATCGATCTATTGAACAACGTCTATATCCCCGGTGACGAAGACTGCCTGTTCTTAAATGTTTACACTCCTAATTTAAAACCAGATAAGCGTCTACCAGTCATGTTTTTCATATTTGGCGGCGGTTTTAAATTCGGCTCTGGAAATGTAGATTTATATGGTCCCGATTTTATCGTTTCCAAAGAGGTTGTTTTAGTCACTATAAATTATAGGTTAGATACTCTAGGATTTCTTAATTTAGGTACGAAAGAAGTACCTGGGAATGCAGCACTCAAAGATCAAGTTTTAGCACTTAAGTGGGTTAAAAAAAATATACGTTTGTTTGGCGGTGATCCTAACAAAGTGACTATATTTGGGGAAAGTTCAGGCGCCACTTCGGTAGGATATCATTTAGTTTCACCCATGTCAAAAGGGCTATTCAAAAGAGCCATATTACAAAGTGGCGTACCTAATTTAGATTGTTTTATAGAACATAAACCAGTAGAGAGAGCAAAAACGCTCGCATATCTGATAAATAACAACACTGAAGTTGAGAACGATGACCTTCTTAGTTTTTACCAAAGTTTACCAGTTGAATCATTACTAAATCGAACAAGTTACATTGTAGCTTCGGAAGAGATAACGCATGTCATATTTAAGTTCACCCCATTCACACCAGTTATGGAAGGAGACTATGGACAAGAGAGATTCTTAATTAAGGATCCTTATGAATCTCTTGACTGTGGCGAAGTGAACACGGCAGATGTAATAATGGGATACAATTCACAAGAATCATTACTTATGATACCGTTTTATGTAGGTCAAAACTTTAGCTACATAAATCGTTACAGAAGATATTCGGAGATGTTAGTTCCTAGTAAAATATTGATCAATTCTACAAACAATATCATATTAGAACTAGGTGAACAGATTAAAGATTTTTACTTTGGGGATAAAACTATCAGCGAAGAAAATATGCCCGAATTTATTACTTTCAACAACTTTGCAATTTTGGTATATGACGTCCATAGATTTATAAGAAGATGGCCTAGAGTTGGAAGAGTATATTTCTACAAGTTCTCTATTGTCACCAGCAGAAGTGTTTACAGTCAGGCAGGAGTTCCCTATGGGATCAATGGAGCCTCTCACTTCGACGATTTGTTCCATGAGTTCGATCCAAAAAGCTTGAACATGACTTTGACGAAAGATAGCGAGGAATATGACCTAGTGCAGATCTTACCTACACTTTTTACAAACTTCGCTAAGTATGGGTAAGTCAACAAAATGTTTGCTTGATATTTATTTAAGTTAGTATTAGTTTAAATCAGAAGGAGGACACTTCGTTCCTGTAGGATTTTATTACAGAAAAGTATTTTCAAAAAGTGAAATGAAGTTCTACATGTCATTCGCTGGAATTGACATTTCCCAACTGGCTCCCTTGAGAAAAATAGTAATTTTACGGAAGCATTTTTATACTCATTTAGTTAGCTCTGGTAACATTGAGTTACTCAACGAAAAAAGAATCATTGCTCAGATATTTATACCAAAATTTTAATCTTTCTTTTTTCAACAGCAATCCGACTCCGGATTCCTCCCTGGGCGTCGAGTGGCCTCGGTTTGACAACAAGCGCTTGGCCTACGTGAACATCGACAAGAACCTCACCGTGGGCTACGCTCCCGACGATGTTCATATACTCTTCTGGAAGAAGGTCTTTGAATATGCTGGCTTTGACTTCTAACAATAGCATAAACTATTCTAAGACTTCATTTTGAAGATGATTAATTGTACCACCATCACTATGCGATATTATTGTAATGTTTATGATCAAATAAAGTTATTTATAAGAGTTACAGAAGCACGGTTAGAGTGATGTTCCAATCCTATCCTACTAATATTATAAATGCAAAAGTTTGTAAGAATGTATGTATGTTTCTTACTCTTTCACGCAACAGCTGGAGCAATTTTGATGACATTTGGTATGGAGTTCCAGTTGGTATGGAGATACAGTTTTATTTTGAAGAATAAAATAAAATGACATAGAAATAAACACAGCTTTTATCAACCCACTATATTTTTGAGATTTATGATAAATATCAAAATGATATAAACTAGTAAAAGTAAAAATAAAACGCAATTTTATTCATGAAAATTTCTATTATCGTTTAATACATTGTCTAAATCTGCGACTAATTATTATTGATGACTTAATGTTTGTTCATTTATAAAAAAAAAAGAATTATTTAAGTAATTAATTATTCCGTTTTACGAAAGAAAACAAGGTTTATGTTGCAAACGTCGATAACGATAAAATTAAATTTCATAATGTTACATCCCTAGTCATGTGGTACTGTCACCGGCACATTGTTTAAGTGCAGCTATTAAAGGTATACTGAAAAAGTAACTGGGGATCATACCAGAACTTTACTCATTACTGCCACACATTATTGCCATAATTACTACCATTGGGATAAACCTTATAACATCACACTAAAATTTGACAATTTATTACAATTACTGTGTGTATTGCAATAACGTCAAATCCAAAACAATTGTCAAATGTCGATCCTTACAACGCCATCTAGTACTAAACCCTATAACTAACTACAGTATATCAATTCTATGTCGAGAGCAATTTCGGCCACGGGTTACTATGAAACCAGCCAGCTACGCGGGACATATTATAGTGCACAAGCGTGTGCGCAAACATAGGTTCACTTTCTGGTTCTTTACTCTTGTAGCCTAATAGGACGTCAATCTGACACGACCAGAGAAAGATCGAAGGAGGAAAGAGGACCCACATTTCAAAATGCCTATTGCCTTCCGAAACATGGAAGCTGTGATATTTATTTCTAAAACGCCCACAACATTGTTTGGTATTATCCCTATTGTTTGGTGGAACCCTGTGGTTACTGCGCGGAGAATTGCATAATGCATTACCAAGCACCGGCAGCAAACGCAGTTTAGATTACATCTAAAGCTATTTTTTTCATTATTCAGTGTTTTTTTAACATAATATAACACATGATTTTTAAATACGGTAAATTCTTGCTCACTGCATAATATTCATTTCATTAAAGACTGAAAAAGAGCTCCAATTTTCACTAACCTTGTCTGAAAATAAAACATGTTACATAACTCTTAAACAAAACATAATAATATGGCATCTGTCGAAACAAATGAATTAAAATAAATTTGTGTTAATTTGGAGCATCGTACAATATTTGTACGAATATTTTCTTCTTTTAAAAGTCGTAATTGTTGAATGCCTCTTACACTGTATTTGTACAGTTGATTCATGATTGGTTCCGAAGTTTTAATATTATTTTAATCTCTTAATTCATGGCCTGACCGGGTTTCAAGGGAAGAAACCCGGTCCTTTTTACAGTTAGAGGTCAGGTTATGCAATTAAATTGGCGGGCGGTGACAAGCCGGCTCAAGTATACTGCTTACTGCTAACTACTACTCTATTATACAGCCACGATAAACAGCAGATGAACAACACCAGAGAGAAATGGTAGGGGTGTAGAGAGAAGTGACACCGATTAGCACCGACAGGCCCAGAGCGGGTTTCCTATTTATTACGCCATTAGATTCTTCCACCCCCGAGCATATAGCGCTACTCCTCTCTAGCCAGCCAGTTAAGGCAAGAAAGAACTGGGAGTCCCCACAACGAGTGACCCCTTGGGGCATTCAGGTTCCGTTATGTTGCCACTCACAAACAGCTCGCCACAAGATGTCTTCCGGATGTATGTATAGACCTTTAGATATATTTTCAAGGTTTGAAAAACCAAGTTAATAGTTTTATCAAGCCTTTGTTGTTTTACTACTAGACAAAGGTTTCTTTTCATACCATCTAGCGATTCAGGGCCCTTGCTTTTTCTAAATTATGAGTAAGGTGTAAAGCCCTTCCAACATCTCTTTTAAAACTATTAATCAGCGTTTACAAAGCTTTTATCTTCACTGAAGCTAATCCGATAGCGATTTCGATTTCAGGAAGGTTCATCGATTTATTTTTTGGACAATGAAGACTGATTTGACAGCAGCTTCTTACAATATTAACAACCAATCACAGCGCTAAACACTAGATTTAGAACTATAGGCTGATGTTAGATGGTCTTTGCATTAAGATTTGCAATGATACCAAAAAGCGGATGACATAGCATTGCGATTCAGGTTTAGTCAGTTAGAATCTGGCACTACCCGCAATCCTAGGGGGTCTTAGGCAAGTCTAGGTGGTGTCCCTGTGCCAGCATTAAAAAAAAAACGCGTCTTGTCTCTTGAATTTATTATATGAATGCAAAGAGATCATTAAAATGATAACGATAATACGCAGTACTGATTATGTAACCAAAAACATCTGAAAGTAGGCGCGTAAAAAAATTAATATTCTTAACAATTTGGAACAGTATGTGCAAACAAACATTTCATAATAATGGAATTTGCTGGAATATTTTCGATCTGTGATAATATTGGTTTATTAAAACAAACGATTTTAGAATTTCAAATTTTAGAGATACTTACTATAAATACAGAAGGTTTTGTAATTTTCATTTACTTGAGGTTTGGGAAGGGCAGTTTACATTAGTTATCATCATGATGCCAACTACAGTATTTTTAATTCAGATCCTAATTTTCTGGTGAGTCATTTATTACTTGTTTGTCTTTTTTGTTGCAATATATTTTTTATTTTTTTTTATAATAATGTTACTAGTATCATTAAATATTCCACGATGAAAGACCAGCCCTTATTATACTTGTATTGAGTCATGGCATATGTCTTAGATATCGTTCATGAAAATAAACAAGAAAGTTGAAGTAAATTTTTCTTGCTGATTATTATTTTTAAAATTATGTACGAGATTAATTCAAGATACCTTAACTGTCTGTATTTTTTCATTTGAGTCCAATAGAATTAAATGTTCATTTACGTTTTAAGTTAACTCCTTAGTTTATTACATGCTTCATAAACTAAACTACCTTGACTAGAGCCGATAAGACATATCGGAACGGTTTACTAAAAGACCTTCCACCCGATGGCCTTGATTACAAATATTTGATAATTAACTTCATTTACAGCAGTGTACCTGGTATATTCAGCGAGGATATTACAGTGGAAATAGCTCAGGGTAAGCTGTCCGGTGCACAACAGACAGCCATCGTAACCGGCACACCATTCTACAGCTTCAAGGGAATCCCTTATGCCAAGCCACCAGTAGGCGAACTCAGATTTAAGGTAAGCAAACTACTTACGATATTAATTTAAATGAAAGTGACATTAAAATTGTTATTAACTGATGTCGTGGTAATAATTGATTATATTTTTCAGGCTCCCGTAGAAGCTGAAGCGTGGGAAGGTGTCAGAGATGCCACAGCGCACGGAAACGTCTGCCCTCAATTTAATCCAATCACTGGCATATACACTCCTGGCAGCGAAGATTGTCTGTTCGCCAATGTTTACACACCGAATCTGAACGGTTCTCTACCAGTACTGGTTTGGATTCATGGAGGTGCATTCTTATTTGGCTCTGGTGACGAGGCTTCGTATGGACCTGATTTTCTCGTTAGTAAAGATGTCGTAGTAGTTACATTTAACTACAGACTGGAAACATTAGGATTCCTCTGTCTTGACACAGAAGATGTTCCCGGTAACGCTGCTTTGAAAGATCAAGTATTAGCACTTAAGTGGGTGCAAAATAACATTGCTAAGTTTGGAGGAAATCCTAAGGAAGTGACTATCATGGGGGGAACTGCCGGAGGAGCCTCTGTCGCTTACCATATCATTTCGCCACTGTCCAAAGGTTTATTCAAACGAGCTATTTCATCAAGTGGAGCTCCTGCTTGCGATTGTCTCTATCCTTACGAACCTAAGAAGAGGGCATTCCAACTTGGCAAACTTTTGAGGCCAAATCAGACTGAAATTAGAGATACCCAAGAACTTCTCACTTTCTTACAAAGTGTGTCATATGACCAATTAGTTAATGTACAGCCCAGAATTCTAACATCAGAAATGGTCGCAAATGTTCTTTTGAAATTACAATACTTCACACCAGTAGTAGAGACTGACTTTGGCAAGAAGCAAAACTTCATCACAAAAGATCCTTATGACACTCTCAAAGGTCAAAACTTCAACGACGTCGAAGTTATGTTCAGTTACAGCAGCGGGGAAGCTACGCTGTTGACAGAACTTCTTGAGACATCATACATCGAACAGTACAACACTTATCGTGAAATGTTCGTTCCTAGCAAATGGATCGTCAGTCTGGAGCCAGAAGTAAATCTAGAACTGTCGGATCTAATTGTTGACTTTTATTTCGGAAACAAATCACTCATCGCCTCCGAAGTCATGGCAGAATTTATTCATTATGACAGTATAGTCGGTCTTGCTTATGACATTCAAGCGTTCTTTAGACAAGTATCTGATCGTCTGAAAACCTATTTCTTCAAGTTCTCGTACTTTTCAAGCAGAAACCAGTATGGCCAAGCCGGAGTCAAATATGGTCTTAGCCTTGCATCACACTTTGACATTGAGAATTACTTGTTTGATCCTAAATCACTGAACTTGCCTCTCGAAGCAAGCTCTGAAGAATATACCATGGTGCAGAACATTACGACAGCTATAACTAATTTCGCGAAATACGGGTAAGATTATTCTTACAACAAGCATTTTGTAGTAGATAGAAATTCGAATGTGTGTTTATGTTGTTGATTTTTTTCAGAGAGCCCAGTCCTGATGGATCACTTGGAGTGAACTGGCCCAAGTTCACCACGAAGAGCTTGGCCTACGTGAACTTCGGCACGACGCTGGAGTCAAGCAAGGGTGCCGATGAGAAGGACATGAAGTTCTGGCAAGGTCTCTACGATCATGTCAAGAAGATCAAAGCTCTGTCCTCGGGCTGGAGGTCCGTGCTTTCGTTCTTTGATAGATTTTGGTAGTAATTATATAGATAAATTATTATTTTAATGTGTTATTTTTAAATAAAAATTAAGTTGCCAAATAAATTTCGTTTATTATTTATCACAGTCTTAAACATTAGCAGTAGTTGATCCAACAGGCGCAATCAAAATCTTTAAATTCACTCCTTATGACCATTTCGCATTTAATAGACCACAAATAAGTAAAAAAATGGTGTTTATACCCTCTTAACTCATGCTCAAATATTTGAGATATTAAAAACTAGATCAAATATAAATAAAGCACAATAAGGCATTTTCCAAAAATATCAACTCCAAAGTTTAAATTAAAAAAAAATATATTTTAAATCATTTACGCCTGATATTAAAACAAGAGTTTAGTTGCACTGAGTAGAATCATTATACATACGATGTTGTATGAGCCTAATATTAGGTAATATACTAATATTGTACCTGATCGACATACTTGTTGGCATCTAATTTCTAATTAACAAGCAATATGAAGGATCCAATTTCTAAATAGCAGCCTGTTAATGTACTAGAAGAAAGTCACTTCCTTTGTGAGAAAAATCAAAGACTACGCTCAATTACTGTAGGTTAGCGATCCCGGATTCTAATATGTATTTAGAATCCAGGTGTCCTCGAAAAGTTTTTCTTTATTGTTAGCCTGTGGTCTTTTAGAACAGGGACAATGACTGGGATGATGACAGAGTACGAAGAGTAAAAATCTAATTAATCTGTCAGATGCATCATTAAAATATATTATAAACTTGCGCGTAGCACTGATCTGAAGAATATAATATATCAAAAATAAGCTGCTTTAATGTTTAGGAGAGAGGGAGAACGAGAGTTCATAAAGAATTTGTACAAAATAGTGACGTCACGCGTAACTTTCTCTAACTGTTTTTTTTTTGTTGGCGGGACAAAAGAACAATACATATCTAATATTAAATTATTCATAAACTTTATTTCAAGGACATTAAAACGTGTTGCATCGTCCCTATAAGTTACATTGTTACTTTCTGGCATTGGTTTCGAACTTACATCTTTATTCTAATTTCCAATGAGATTGAGTTACGAGGTTTTTACTCGAGTGAGGCGCAGGATGATAATTATATAACAATAATAATATATGATAAACCAGCCCACATACGTCCCATTGCTGGGTTTAGATCTCATCACTGATAATGTCTACTGACCGATTTCGGCCAGCCAGCTACGCAGGACATATTATAGTGCACAAGCGTGTGCACAAACACAGGTGCACTCTCTGTTCCTTTACTCTCATAGCCTGATGGGACGATAATCCGACACGACCGGAGAGAGATCAGGAGCAGGACCCACATTTTTACGTGCCTTCCGAAACACGGAAGCTGTGATATTTATTTCTTAAACGCACACAACATTCGAAAACTCGGTGCGCGCCGTGGGTATCGAACTCAAGACCTCTGAATTAGCAGTCCTACGGTCTTGCCACTAAGTTATCACAGCTTCAAGATCTCATCACTATAGGGGATGAGATATAAGGGGAAAGTTTTAGCATTGATCACCACGCTAGCTCACTGTGGACTGGGAATTACGTATATTCCAATATTGACTTGCTTATTGTTCTAGGGGTTAGTGGCCCTGACTGCTATACCGGAGGTCGTGGATTCGATTCCCACCCAGGACAAATGTTTGTGTGATGAGCGATTATTTATTCTATATCTGGGTGTAATTTATTTATAATATGTTGCACCTACTTAGAAATACATAAGTATGTTTATCGGTTGTCTAGTACTCGTAACACAAGCTACTAAGTATGCTTAATTTGAGACTAGGTGGCGTTGTGTGTATTTTAAGAAATATTTACATCATTTTAATATGTAGAATCCAGGTTCACTCACGATATTTACCTTCACCGATGTCAGTAGTATCTTAGAATGATTAAGAAAGTACATATAACTTTGAAAAAGTCACATTGGTAGTTGCCTGCGCTGAGGATCGAACCTGCGCTTCGTGCATACAAATCCATGTGTAGTACCTAGGTAGTGCTAGATCACCAAGACATTATTGGATAGGCGGAAGGATTTGATGGGCGAGTCTGACTCGCACTTTGCCCCTTTTTATTACATGCAGGAAGTTTATTACCAAATTAAAAAAAAAGTGTTTCTGCGACGAGTGGCGTGGCGCGAAACGTCATTGTATCGTCACTAGCCCGTCGCGGTTAGCAGCGGGTTCGCTGACAAACGCAGCGTCATTTCAGAGTTGCCTTCATTTCACAAAGAGTCGCCGCGGAAACGCTGCGATTCCGTTACGACTCTCGACGATACGCGGCGGGATTATCGCTTGTTCGTGGCGATTCTCCGGCGATATAAGGGCGTATACGTCACGATCTCGATCGTGGAGACAGCGCCTAGGAGAGACCACGCTGAGAGCAGTAGTGTGTGCCGTCTGATGATGAGTTGAGATAGCCTAGTGATAAGACCGTAGGACTTCAAGTCAAAGGTTTCGAGTTCAATTCCACGGCTTCACGAACACGCCGAAGAAAAACATCGTGAGGAAATCAGCACACATTTATTTTTAGATTGTGTTAAGTCACGAACGGGGAGTTCAAACTATGGAACCAGGTTGTTCATCACCACCATGCGAAAAGAAAGACATCTCACATCCACTTTGGCAAAAAATCTGCTTAAAAACTAAGGTTTTTAAGCAGATTTTAGTAAGCTTCAAATAACAATTGAATAAGTGTCTGATAATTTCATCGCACAGCAATAGTAAGTTACATAACGTTATCAAGCTTGTGATACTGACGTTAGCTCACACAACAATCTGCGTGCCTTACCACGCAAATGCTTTTTAATACACACAATAGTTACACGCGAATACATACTCATAATAAAAATACAACGTTACTATGTATATTTGTGTATCAATTCACGCTGACACTTACTTTTTTATGAATTTTACTCCAAGTTAGCTAAACCTCATGAACAAAATAATCTCTGAATATTCCCTTTATAATCATCTTTACCGTAGGCGAAGGCACAAGAAATATTCGAACAAATTATAATAATATATCACAAACAATGTCGCGGGGCAGCATACCATAAAATATACACTATTAAATATTAATTTCCCAAAATGTACACAATTGGCAACCATTGTATTTCGGAAGACAAAGAGGACACATGCAGAACATTAAAGAAAAGTAAATTTTTTGTCCATGAATAATTCGAAATTTATTGATTTTGAATATTTTTTATATTAAAATTTCTTTTATTTAGAACTGATTGTCTTAGGGTTTTCCCTTATTAAATATGACTCAATCATATATTCAGTTTCTCAAAATACTATTGGTAGACATCATTCCGATACACATCTTTTTTAGTTCATGGGAATTCATGAAAAGAGACCCGGTCCTTTTTAAAGACGGACACAAGTCCAACATGCAGAGGCCTTCTTCAGATCTTTAATATTAAATGGGGAACCTAGGAGCCTTTTTTGATAAGGCGAGGACTGAACACCCACCTCCTCGGGGGAGGAAGTGGGTAGTGTGAGACTCTTACTGACTAAATCTGAACCGCCATGCAACTTCTCCCGCTTTTGGTTGTTGCACGGCTATGCGCTGCAAATCCTCACGCACCGACCGCGGGGCACCCTCGACCAATATGGACCGACGGTTTACTATCGTGTTTTGGAGTCAGACGTGCAGAGAGTGCCGGCTTCTCCACCAGGACATGCAGGGGCCTGGAGGTTTACCACTAAGCTAAAAGTAAGACTATTGTAGTTATGTTGTTCTGAATACGTTTGTCGTTTATTCTATTTGAATATGTTCGTCGCTCAGTAGTATTTTTTTTCACACAACGTCATTTAGTCTCAAACTAAGCCGAGCTTGTATTATGAGTACTAGATAATTGTTAAACATACTTAAATACTTCTAAATACATACGTAAATATTATAGATAAATTACACCCAGACACAGAACACATGATCGTGCTCCTTACACAAACGTTCGTCCTGGGTATGGATCGAACCCACGACCTCTGGGCTACTAACCACTAGACCAACCGGCCAGCCAATATTACTATAAGGCTTGCTTTGTTATGTTACGAAACTCATTATAATGCAACCGGAACGTTTACTTAAGGTCTGCAACAAAAACGGCAAACAGTAGAGGACGCAAGAGGACTTTTAAAACAAATAATAAAGATGGCTTCCAAAAACTCTAAAACAGATAAATATTGCCTCACTATACAATATTATTGTAGTTATCCAAACGACAACAAAATATTTACAAACTAGATTGATTTTTTTTAAAGTTGGTACTTCCATGTATTGGAAGGGTTGTTTTTATTGTACCAAATTTTGTTCTGTAAAAAAATTGCGATGCAAATCGGGAAACAGAAGTATCACTGCGGTGAGTATATAAATGAACAACTATCTTTAATAAAAATCGGGAAGTCAATAAAAAAATGGGCTCATTGTACAAAACATTCAGTCGTTTGCTGTTTTAACAAAAGATGAAATTTTCTGTAATAAGTTCAAATGATCGTTGGTTTCGAGAACCCTCTTTACTACTATCAGTGTTAAAAAATTAGATCTTTTTCTCATTGGACAAGTCCGCCCAACATTCATTGCAATCCTTGTATATCAGAATCTACAATGATAACCAAAGAATAGCTCAGTGTCTCTCCTGGGAAACTGTCTGTCTTAGAACCCATAGCGAATTTAATCTGAAGAAGCAATTTAAGGAGTATGAAATATATTTTTCCTCTTCCCCTCCATGCAATCGAGAGACGAAAAAGAGAGCTATGCCACAGAAAAGACAAAAATGACAATAATAAGTTACCCCAGTTGCCATGAACCACAAATACATAGAAATATTGAATGGGTCCTGAAATAATGCTAGGTTAAAGAAGGGAATACTTCTAAAAATCAACCTCTCTGACTATCAACATATGAAACAGTTTCGCAATTTTTTGTTTCAGTCACAGCCTAGCCGGGGCAAACGGATAGTATTTAATTTCAGGCTGAATATATAATTTATTTAACAATAAATTGTTTATTTTATGAAATTCAACTAAAATATAGCAAGCTGGTAAAATATTTGAATCAGTTTAAAACTCAAACAAGAGTAGTATAAAAGCAGCTTTAACAGCAGTCATTATATCATCCTTGTCGCCGTCACCAGGACATTGGCTAAGATGAGGGCCACCGGAATCATCATCAGCTTTGTCATTTGCTGGTATGTAATAAAAATACATTATTACGAATTTAACTTTCTGTTACCATAACTGTGTCTCCATCGACCGCATCTACAACACGTGTAAAAAAGTCAACTTCGAATTTAAATTTGTTTTACATTAAAATAAATATTTTTCATAATGTCTGTGTTAATTACACCACTACCAAATATAATATTTTTGTAGCCACTACTAAATATTCTATTGTTGTTTTAGCACACTTCCCAGCATTTTCTGCGATGACTACATAGTACAGGTCAAGCAGGGCCAGCTGTCTGGTCTTAAGGAGAAAGATGTCACTGGCGAATTTGACTTCTTCAGTTTTAGAGGCATCCCTTACGCAAAACCACCTGTCGGTGAACTTAGATTCAAGGTAAATACGTACATGTATAATTATTTTTTTCTATTATGATAAAATGCCATGTGATTTGATGTGATACACAAGCCTGGGCTTAGGCAAAGTACATTTACAAATTCAAATGAAAAAATAATATTTTATGTATATTACAGGCACCTCAAGAAGCTGATTCATGGGATGGAGTAAGAGATGCTTCAAAGCACGGAAACGTGTGTCCTCAATTCAACCCCATCAGTGCCCAATATAATTATGGCAGCGAAGACTGTTTGTTCCTCAATGTTTACACACCAACTCTAAACACCTCTGAGTCTCTCCCAGTAGTGGCTTACTTCCACGGTGGTGCATATCTGTTCGGAGATGGTAATGACAACTTATATGCAGCAGATTTCCTGGTCACTAAAAACGTAATACTAGTCACATCTAACTACAGACTGGAAACCTTAGGATTCTTGTCTTTGGGAACTGAAGACGTTCCCGGTAACGCCGGTTTAAAGGATCAAGTTCAAGTACTTAAGTGGGTGCAAGAGAACATTTCCAAGTTTGGAGGAAATCCCAAAGAAGTGACTATCCTAGGAGGAACTGCTGGTGGATCTTCTGTCGCTTACCACACTATTTCACCTCTGTCTAAAGGACTGTTCAAACGAGCTATTTCAATGAGTGGAGCTCCATCTTGCGACTGGGCTTACTCTTTCGAAGCTGAAAAGAGAGGATTCCAACTTGCCAAACTTCTGCAGCCAAGCGAACCCGAAATTAAGGATACCACAGAACTGCTTAAATTCCTGCAAAGTGTTCCCTACGAGCAACTAGTAAATGTACAGCCAAGACTTCTGGCATCCGAACAAGTCAGGAATGTATTATTCAAAATGGAATATTTCTCACCTGTAATTGAAAAAGATTTCGGCAAAAATGAAAATTTCATCACCAAAGATCCATTTGAATCTCTAACTAAAGAAGACGTTAATGACGTTGAAGTTATGTTCAGTTATAACGGTCAAGAGTCACTGTTATTAATTGACCTTTACAATGCATTATTGATACCTCAATACTACACTTACAATGAAATGTTTGTGCCCGACAAAATCGCGCACAATGTTTTACCGAAAGTAAACTTACAGCTTGCTGACAAGATCGTCAAATATTACTTTGGAGACAAACAAGTGAGCACCGAAAATCTTGCTGAATTCATCAACTACGCCAGCTTCGCTAGCATCAATTACGATGTCCAGAGATTCTTCAGGAAAATATCCGAATTTGTGAAATCTTATTTCTTCAAGTTCTCTTACTTCTCATCAAGAAACGTCTACGGTGCTGGAGGCGAAAAATACGGCCTTGGTGGCACTTCTCACTTTGACGAAGTATTCTACCTATTCCATTCCAAGGACATTAACTTACCCGTAGACAAAACTAGTAAGGAATACGAGATGATACAGGCCATAACGACCACTGTTGCCAACTTCGCCAAATACGGGTAAGCAAAGCAGAAACATGATATTATTTAATGAAAATTTACTTTACTTACTTTTGTCATTCTATGACTAGATTTAATTAATGCGTTGAATATGAGATATGAGCATGATCTTCTCAGCTTTAAACAAGAAAAAAAAAATGAATAATTTAAAATTTCAATTCCATTGACCGTGGCACTCTTCTTCCTCTACGTAGATTCTTTACTAAACATACAGACTTGCTTTGTTTTTATCATTCATGTCATTTACAGCAACCCAAGCCCAGCTGAATCGTCCATTGGAGTATCCTGGCCCGAGTACAACCTCGACAGCAAGTACTACGTGGACTTCACCAACGACGCGTTGGTCGTCGGCCAAGACCTCGACGGCAAAGACATCACATTCTGGGAGAGCATCTTCAAAGACGCTGGTATCAAATGGTAGTCAACGAATTATTCGTCTTACTTGAAACCTAAAAACTGTATGAAATATTTTACGTGGAACATCCGATTTAATAAATGATGTTTTCGAGTAATTTGTGTTTTAATTTTTATTTTTAACATGATAATAATATTGGTAACCATCTCGGCTCTTTTAAACAGGTATAGTTTAACGCATTCACTAAGCAACGATAACCCACAATGTTATAAAACGACGTCTTAAAAAAATCGTAAATATCTTCCAAATTAACGGTACAACCCCTTACTTCAAACAGTTTTAAGATTTATAATATAGATTCAAATAGTTTCTTCTACTCCTTGCATATTTCTGGTTTCAGCAAGTTGGACTATTTAGTTACAGATATTGCTACATACTATTCAGTAGGTTCTGTGTATATTTGATTTGTCAAGTGAATACAAACTTTTCAATATTACCTCACTCAGTAGAATTTGATAAAATAGAATGATATTTGAATAATTCAGCTCATAATCAAATGATTGATAGAACTCGTGATGATATTCTTTTGTTTAATCATCGCGACATAGCCATTGTTGTATGGGTTTTTACTTTTCAGATGTCAAAACAGTTTATCAATATAAAACGGTGAAATGGTGATGAAGATAAAGTGTTCTCGAGAAAAATATATCTAATCTTATGGCCATCTGACATGATCTCAAATGTTGCGACAAACTTAATAGTAGGGACAAACTTTAATAAACTTTATAGTATAGTTCTTTAACTATACTATAATATTAGCATTTCATTTTTTTACAGAATATTTTTTTTGCTAACGCATACATATTTATAAAAGACTTGACGAAAACATTTACTTTGAGCACAAAATATCCGCCTTAACGATAAGAGATAGCAACCAGATGAAGCATTACTTGCTTTTTCCAGCGCCTGATCCCTTCGATCATGTCGGATTGCTGTCCCATCGCGCACAGAACAGAGAATGGAAACATGTTTGTGTTGTCTGGGTGTAATTTAAAGTAAACTGGGCCTCCTTGATTTTGAATTACTTTATTTTCTTTGTAAATCATGAAAAAGTGAATATGCCAGAGGCCTTTGAGAGTACCTTAAATTGTCCGTTTCCAGTCGTTGATAGACCAGTTATGGAAGATAACCCCTTTTTGTATTAGAGCAAAGTTTTCAAAAATGTCGCTATGTATTGAACCTATATCATTACTTATGGTTTTCAAAAGATCGAATTTTTAGTCGGATGTTATCTCAAGAAAGAAGAGAGATGGAAAATAAAACTTTATTACAAATCAAAGGTTCATAGAAATATAATGAAATGAAATGAAATGAAATCATTTATTCTGTAAGTAGGACAATTTTTATCACTTTTACATGTCAAATATGTTTCAAGCTCGCTGAAGTCGACATTTCCTAACTGACTACCCTGAGAAGAAATGTCGAAACAAACTCAGGGGTCTCTGTCTCTTTTAAAGTCCAGACAATTGTAACATAAACAAATGTAATTATAAGTAGGTACACAAAACAATTTAAAATAATACATATTGTCTAAATATAAATGATTATATGCAAAAGCACAAAACATGTCTAAATTGTATATGAATATATGCAAAAGCACAAAACATGTCAAATTGTATATGTGTATATGCAAAAGCACAAAACATGTCAAGTCATGGAAATAAACGATAGCTGTATAAGCGAGCAGCTCAATCCCAAGCGTTTTTATCACTTAAATAATCTAAAATTGTGTAATATCCTTTTTTGGATAGTTTAGATTTAATACAACTTTTAAATTTCCTAATTGGTAAGTTACGATAACTAATGGGTAACTTGTTGTAAAAGCGTATACATTGACCCATGAACGAGTTGCTTACTCTATGGAGACGAGTAGCATGAACGGCTAAATTGTGTTTGTTTCTTGTATTAACTGAATGTATATCAGACATTTTCACAAAGTTTGATTCGTTTTTATGAACATACATTAGGTTCTCATAGTAAACCGCACACCATAATATATGTTGTCATTCAATGAAAGTAAATAAAGGAATATTTACAGCAACACAGATGCAGATGCAGGAGGCACAGCAAATATATATTTTTAACTTTTTATGATCTTATTTACAAACATTGTTACTAATCCATTGAGTCATGTTACTTTAAATATAAAAAAAAATCTATATTTATTATTTATACATACGAAAACTCTGAAATGCTTTAAATCGCTCAAAAGATTAAACTGATGCCTCCAGTTATGAGTCATTAATAAACGTTTAATTGCTTTATTAAAACGACCTTTTAAATTACTCTACAATGGTCTCAAAAAAAATCAAACCTACAACTATGTTTGTGTGATGAGCACGATCATATTTTGTTGTGTCTCGGTGTATTTAATCTACAATATGTATGTATTTAGAAATATGTAAGTATTTTTTCAGTTGTTGCCACGACATTAAAGACATACATAGCACAAGTTACTCTCGTATACTTAATTTGATACTAGATGGCGTTGTGAGAATGTTAAAGATCATTTAATATTATATATTTATTAAAACTATCTGAACAAATTGGCCATATCAATATTTTTATTAACTTCACCTTCAATACTATCTAGTTCTATTACGTTTATTTTTCCTAATTGTACAAAAATACATGATTACGGAGTCAAGATAGGTACATCATGTTTTATATTATGGTGGTTATTATTACAATTTTGTTTTTGTTTATTTACGTTTCACCCCCGTCGAATTTGGGCTCGTTTGATTTGTCTTGATATATGAAATATAAACCTTGTACTTATAATAAAAACAAACATTTTTTTTTCAACATGTATTTTGAACTTTCTTTGCTAGGCAAAGAGATGGCAACAACAAATAGTGTTGCATATTTCTCACAATAAATGATGATACCATTCCACTAACATAAAATATATGTATCAACAATCGATGAATTAATGTTGGACCAATGGCTGTGAAGACATAGTGCTTTTTATTCCTTACCTCAATTCTAAACAATAAATCTAAGGGCTGTAAAATCTGTCGTGGGGGTCAAGAGAAAAACGCATTTTAAAATTGAATTTATTAACTAAAAATAGTTTTAGAAAATTGTACAAAAAGCACTTATTTTCTGCAAATGAACAAATGTACTTAACCTACAAATAGAAACTAACTTATTATTCGATCGCGATTGATATGGTTCAATCATAGTAATTACAAACATCTACACAGTAAACAATACATTATTATTCAATTTCTAGTCATATCAAAACAACATAACACAACTTACGGTACCAAACTATGTTTTAAACGTTGTTCACTTATCAGTGACTTCAAATGTAATAGTAAGAAAATTGAAATCACATGTCCCAATCATCTTCTGACGAAACTTATTTTCATAAAGATGAAATCTTACGGTTTCAGAGGGCCTGTCACAACCGCTTGCAGGTGTGGAAGCTTGACAGCGCATTACACGTCGTAGAGCTCTCAAAATCTCTCTATCACGACCGCATTAATATTATTTGAACTAGTGGTAGTCATAATTTTACAAAGAGACCACCACAAAACACGCAGGTATTCAAACGCACATGAGAGACTACTGAAAATCAAAGGTCTCATCTTTGTTAAAATAATTATGTCCGTTCGCATTGGGATTTTCTAGTATAGACTGATCAGACCGACTATAAAGTTATCATACAAAATATATCCATCACAAGAGATGCGCAAATAACTACTCCAAATTTATTATTATATTATCCACATGGCGTCATAAACGTTACTTATTATTTACTGAATTTACAAGGTATACAGGCTTGTATACAATTTTAATATTTGGCTCACTTGTGCATACTAAGACATACTATACACTATCTATATTATTTGCGAGTACACATAAAATACAACACTCAACAAGTTTTTGAATATGTAAAATTTAATTTTGTTTGGATTTTGCTAGATGATAATAACATTTAACTTTCGCAAATGATTTCAATCACCGAATAAAGGAAATATCGTTACGGAATATACTTTTTAACGGTTAAATGGCTGCATCAATTTTAAAGAAATGCGGTATGGAATTAGAAGGTCCCCTTTTTTGGTATCCCGTGAAAATCCTACATGCGATTCCTTCACCGTGGGGAAGGGACGCACGGGTATTCCTAACTACTACCGGCTAAAACTACTGGAGGGCTTTCTGTTCCCTATTGCCAGGGGCCAGGTGAAAAGGCTATCGCAAACTACTGCGTCCCCGATAAGGAAGTAACTTATACTATAGGCTACTTTTAACCGACTGCGTCATAGGAGGATAATATTTTTGCAGCTATAACCGACAATCGGGCGGGTGAAGGTGTGGGCAATAGCTAGTCAATCCAATATATTGCAAAATATTTAAGATCAGTAGGTTCACTTGGGAACTAAAGAAGAAACTGTGAATCTTTTCAAGCAGCATGCAAAACTACGGGCTTAAACATTTTCACTGAGGAAGCTGATCTGTGTAGATCACGTAAATCATTAAGCTATTAGTTTACTATCAATGCAGCATTGACTAATTATAATATTAGAATAATGTCTCCAGACCGATTCCGGCCACGGCAGTTAGTGTTACTATGACACCAGCCTGCTACGCAGGACATATTACAGTGCACAAGCGTGTGCGCAAACACAGGTGCACTCTCTATTCCTTTACTCTCATCCAATGGGACGGTAATCTGACACATCCGGAGAGAGATCAGGCGCAGGATCCACATTTTTACGTGCCTTCCGAAACACGAAAGCTGTGATATTTATTTCTAAAACGCTTTTTTTATGAATATCTTTTATGAATGTTGTGTACATTCAAAAAGTCGATGCGCGCCGTGGGGATTGAACTCGAGACATTTGTCTTGGCAGTCCTACGGTCATACCACTATCACAGCTTCAATACGTCCCGACCTAAGTCCTCCGATGTAAGGAAAACGTGTGCCGTTGGGGCTACAACCCATCTATACCATATGAGTATGGTATCACTCCTCAAACCAAAGCCCTCTTAATTAGCAACCTAGCAGACTTCTAGCTACACATTAAAGCACATGCGAGGACCTGGTACAGCGCCACCGACAATGCAGTCGGCGTAGCTGATCAAATAAAATATATTATGATCACCATTGATCGATACGCTAAGAAGAAGCTCCAAATGTAGTAGATAGATTTTTCACACAATGCTGCCTTTTTTTTATTTTGATGCTCAGCATAACCGGGCCAAACCAGTAGTATATAATTGCAGCCTGAATGTATATTTGGTATAACATTTTATTTCATGCAAATTCGCCTACAGCAAGCTGCTAAAATATTTGAACTAGTTCCCGGTAATAAATTTCTTTAAAATAAATAAAAAAATATCGAAGAAAAGTAGTATAAAAGCAGCTCCAGCAGTAGTCGCTACATCATCCTCGGCACTGTCACCAGGATATCGGCTAAGATGAGGGCCACCGGAATCATCAGCTTTGTCATCTGCTGGTACGTAACCAAACAAGTTTTAATTGTGATAAACCATATATATTTTTAATTTACTTTGTATTCATACACGGTCCCAATTATTTTACATCTCTATGATATTTTTTTCATTTTTGCTTTATTCTACGGGAACGACATAAGATCATTTTATTAATTAAGTATTCGTTGTTGCTCTTAGCACACTTCCCAGCATTTTCTGCGAAGATTTCATAGTAGAGGTGAAGCAGGGCCAGCTAGCTGGTATCAAGGAAAAGGATGTCACTGGCGAATATGATTTCTACAGTTTTAGAGGCATCCCTTACGCCAAGGCACCTGTCGGCGAACTTAGATTCAAGGTAAATATAAAAAAATTCTAGCTATTTCGTAAATATGTCTGGGAAACCCGTACGGGTCCCCAAAACAAAGCTACACGCCAGGTACGCATCATTGTTTTACAGCGTTGTTGATTGTTTGGTGGACCCGCTCCAGGTCTAATCTGGAAAGCGTTAAAAATAAAACAAATATAAGTCAAATACCCACAAATAACAATATCCTCTCAATTACAGGCACCTCAAGAAGCTGATTCTTGGGATGGAGTAAGAGATGCTTCAAAGCACGGAAACGTGTGTCCTCAATTCAACCCCATCAGTGCCCAATACAATTATGGCAGCGAAGACTGTTTGTTCCTTAATGTTTACACACCTTCCCTAAGCGCTAGTAAACCTCTCCCAGTAGTGGTTTACTTTCACGGTGGTGCATATCTGTTCGGAGATGGTAATGACAACTTATATGCAGCAGATTTCCTGGTCACTAAAGACGTAATACTGGTCACATTTAACTACAGACTGGAAACCTTAGGATTCTTGTCTTTGGGTACTGAAGACGTTCCCGGTAACGCCGGCTTAAAGGATCAAGTTCAAGTACTTAAGTGGGTGCAAGAGAACATTTCCAAGTTTGGAGGAAATCCCGAGGAAGTGACTATCCTAGGAGGAACTGCTGGTGGTTCTTCTGTCGCTTACCACGTTATTTCACCTCTGTCTAAAGGACTGTTCAAACGTGCTGTCTCAATGAGTGGAGTTCCATTTTGCGACTGGGGTTACTCCTTTGAACCTGAAAAGAGGGGATTCCAACTTGCCAAACTTCTGCAGCCAAGCGAACCCGAAATTAAGGATACCACCGAACTGCTTAAATTCCTGCAAAGTGTTCCCTACGAACAACTAGTAAATGTACAGCCAAGACTTCTGGCATCCGAACAAGTCAGGAATGTATTATTCAAAATGGAATATTTCTCACCAGTAATTGAAAAAGATTTCGGCAAAAATGAAAACTTCATCACCAAAGATCCATTCGAATCTCTGACTAAAGAAGACGTTAATGACGTTGAAGTTATGTTCAGTTATAACGGTCAAGAGTCTCTGTTGTTAATTGACCTTTACAATGCATCATTGATACATCAATACTACACTTACAATGAAATGTTTGTGCCCGACAAAATCGCGCACAATGTTTTACCAAAGGTAAACTTACAGCTTGCTGACAAGATCGTCAAATATTACTTTGGAGACAAACAAGTGAGCACTGAAAATCTTGCTGAATTCATCGACTACGCCAGCTTCGCTAGCATCAATTACGATGTCCAGAGATTCTTCAGGAAAATATCCGAATTTGTGAAATCTTATTTCTTCAAGTTCTCTTACTTCTCATCAAGAAACGTCTACGGTGCTGGAGGTGCCAAATACGGCCTTGGCGGCACTTCTCACTTTGACGAAGTATTCTATCTATTCCATTCCAAGGACATTAATTTGCCCGTGGTCAAAAACAGCAAAGAATACCAGATGATACAGGCCATAACCAACACCGTTGCCAACTTTGCCAAATACGGGTAAGCAATACCAATTTATAACACTGTTTATACATGGTGCTCGTTCATTACAAGAATTGTAAGAGCACTTTCGTCTAAGTTTTTAATGATTTGTTTTTAACTCTAAGTAACAGAAAAAATTATAAATAACTGCAAATCGGAATTCCATCAATTACCTCCTTCATGCTCGACCTTTTTCCTTCATAAAACTAACTCAGGCCGATACTTCAATATTTTATTACCATTTACAGCAACCCAAGCCCAGCTGAATCGTCCCTTGGAATATCCTGGCCGGAGTACAACCTCGACAGCAAGTACTACGTGGACTTCACCAACGACGCTTTGGTCGTCGGCCAAGACCTCGACGGCAAAGACATCACATTCTGGGAGAGCATCTTCACAGACGCTGGTATCAAATGGTAGTCAACGAATATTGTTTATTGTTATATGGATATTGTTTTTCTCTAAACCAAAAAGCTGCATGGAAAATTTTACGTGGAACGTCCAATTTCATTAAATGATGTTTTCGAGTATTTTTTGTTTTAATATAGTTTTTTTTTTCATCAAAAAACACATGTGTCTAACAAGAAAAAAATGCGTTTACGTTAGATTTCAAAATTACAATAACACAACACATTACATTACGGACCCAACATAAGTGCAATTGAGTCGCGATATCCATGAAAAGTTTCTACTTGAACAAATCCATTATACACGCGTAGTATTTGAATATAAAATCTGACAAAATGGTTTCTAATGCCCTTTACAATAAGGACTTTTCTAGACGCTTAATAACTCCATTGATATTATTACCCCATTGTTCTTTTGTTTAATACCTGAGGCTAAAGAATTTAACGCAAGAACAAGATGATATTTTAATAAGTCTACTGGTAATAAAGTAATTGATAGATATGATGATAAAAGTCTGTTGTTCTATTATATATCATAGCCATGTTACATTTCAGTGTTTATTAGAATTTGACAATATTGAAAAAACCAGATCCTTTTTGGCATATCACATTACAGATTAACTTTCTCAACAACAACTTTAAACTAAAATGTGATGAGGCATCCACCCCAGCCCAATACTAATAGCTACTTAACACGATTTTTCTCAATCATTGCTGTTGCTGTCACCCAAACATTTCAAAAAATACATGGTTTGGTGATAATAAGTACCATACGTAAACGTGCAAATTAGTCTCACAACTTTGGATGTTAGTCCTAATTTCAAATGTACACATATTCAAGTCAAATATTATTCGATCTTTCATAAAACCAGATTATAATGAATTTTGTATTTTCATACCATATTGTTAAAGTAATTTGTGTTGTACACTTGTCTTGTACGTGCCTTATGAACTAGATCGGTAACAAGTTAATACAAGGAGAGAACATTTAATAAATCCAGTTTGTATCGCAAAGCAATGTCCACTTTCTATTCTCTCAATTAATTTAACTACTAGTCGTACAGCAACAATATTTTACTAACAGATTATCTTTAAACTACCAATAATTTATAAACGTTACGTAATCCTAATAATACTACAGCATGTATATTTGAACGACGGACTTATTGAAGGAGGGTGGTCAGTATTCGATTCTCGTCCCAAATATGTAAAAAAACTATGACCTTAATTTTTCATATAACTATCCGATAAAATACAGTATTTATAAACACAGAGCGCAAAATGCCTAATATCACGCGCCAAACACGTGCCGCCGCTAAGGCAGCGAGCGCGCAAGCCCCCCCGCGCCCCTTGTGATGTCGACGACGAGTGCCGCGCAGTGAAATGCATTCATACCTACGTCGACGCCGGTCATTGACCGCGCATATGTTCGATAAGCGCGAGGGTGTTAAAACGTTGCGAAGTTATTAAGACTTTTTTGGAACGATTTTGTTCGTCATTAATCAGGGTTTTTTTTATTGTTTATACGTTTATTGGTGAAGTCTATGAATAAACTATTGGTGGTTTGAATAAGTCCGTCGTTCAAATATACACACTGTATATAAATGAAAGTATGTAAGTGTGTATTATGGGATGGATGTTTGTTGCTCTTTCACGCTTTAGCAGATAGAGTAATATTGATAAAATTTAGTACGGAGTTAGTTGACACGCTGGAATGACACATAGGCAACATTTTGACCGACAGCGTCAGACGCGGATAATGTTTTTGCATCTATAACCGACATTCGCGCGCGCGACTTTGCTAGCACAGTTATAACACAGCTAGCATGCGATAAAAACACAAACAAATACAACCGTGAATACTGAACTAGAGATCATTATCATATCGTCTTATTATTCAAACGATTCTAAACGCGCGACCTAAACTGTCATGTATTTAACACTCATAATGTATTCATCTCACATACGGACCTACTTAAGTAACACGGAACCAATTATACTCAGATAGTGTATAAAAAAATATTGTTATGGAAATATTTATTAGAAAAAAAAAGTATTTAGAATATTGTATATTATTATCAATGTTATATCATACATATTCAAGAACAATACAATCAGAAATAATTTCAAATTACATAGCAATTAACCGAAAAACGATGTTTCTATTTTTATTACATATTCTGCAAACATGGTTAGATAATTATGAATCTTACTGGGTCGATATAAGGTACATATTGACAGTTTTCCTGATACGTGACTTAACTTGTTATTTTTGTGGTTTGGCGCTATATCTAATTATAGTGGATAAAAACTAGATGTACTGTTGACCGCCGCGCGGGAGCCGGCGCGGGCGCCTGTCATTCATTTGCATTAGTTTGTCTCTAAGCGCTCACGGTCGTGCGCGTCGAGTAAACATCACAACAGTAAACAGTGGAATCGGTATGTATTGCATAACTCTAAATTTAAACAACAACACAACAATTTAAGTGACAACTAGAAATTTTTTTCTACAGAAATGGTTTTACTTTCTTTTTTAAAGATATCGAACAGAGAATTATTTAATAAAGTAATTTTTATGATCAGATCATACCATTACAGTCTATTTTCGGTCTGCTTGTTGTTTGTATTTTTTTTACTCGTCTGCTTCAAAATTGAATATTATATGTGTTGTACGACGTAATTTTGATTCCGTTTACACCTACTTGCGTATGAGATGCATACAGATTAAATAAGGTTTGGTGGCCAGATAGAAATCTGGTGAGTTGCGTTAAACCATTGGATTGTGTTCCTTTTCATTAGGTACTACTTCCTAGAATGGGCCTATCTTACTAAATAACAATATTATTGCAGTTGTGGAAGCGTAACAGCTCACAACACAGCTTAGAGCGACAGCGACATCTCTATTTAGCAGGTAGACTCCATCTACCTGTTACAGAGAGATGCCGAAAATTTAAATAAATAAAATAGAGGCCGGAACAAGGTGCTTGACACACACAATAAACAAAAATGACCTGTTCAGTGATATAAACAATGTAGAAGATTACAAAGCCGCATTGTATACCTAGTAGTGATAAGATAAAATAACGTATGATCTTGGTGGTAATATTATCTAATGATAATATAATTACTATATCTAGTAGTAAATTCAGAGTCGGTAAGTCGTCTCATATTTTTTATAATATTGTTTAATAAATTAAATTTACTCTAGGATTTATGTAAAATAGGTATATTGTTATTTATGGCTCTCAACGGATAGATTTTATCTATCGATATTCTCCGGTTCCAAAAGTGATTAACATAAATACAGGTTTTTATCCGTCCAATCTCAAGAGCGTATCATAGTGTCTCCTTTTAGAAATCAATCTTAAAACTGTGATAACTAAGTTTGTTGTTCTTAACAGCGTATGCAAAGAAGATGGTTGAGGTCAAAGTACAGCAGGGCGTGCTGTCTGGTGAACAGCTGACGAGCGGCCTCGACGGTACTCCGTACTACAGCTTCAAAGGCATCCCGTATGCACAGCCTCCCTTAGGAAAACTCAGATTCAAGGTAAATTTGCGAACAAATCTAAGTCAAATTGGACATAATATTTTGTTCCACATATATGTAATTTTATACAATGCCAAACTGATATACTTAACATAGATCCGTAAATAATAATAATGTCGTGGCAGTATAATAGGGGACCCATCTTTGAGCCGACGAGTCACCGCTTGCCATAGTTACTAAAGGAAACACACTTAACATATCCTATCCATAGCCCAAATTCGTTTCATATCCATAATTTTGGGTTTCTCTCCTTTAAATTATCCCGTAAATTAAAAGAGATAGTATGTAGGTGACTGAGATCCATATACTTGTTTTATAAATATCAAAACTAATACTAGTAAGCAGGAACTTTGTCCGCTGTATTAATTTCCACATTAGAGGACAATCATGTCTAACAGCTATGGCACTCAAGGTGCTATGGCGAGTTCCGCGCACATGATTCATGAGTGAGGCGGTTTTTTTGCTGATAGCTGCAAAGCCAAAGTAAATTGGCAAAGATTGTTGTAAAGCCCACAAAGAAAAATAAATAACAGTTTAATATTATTTGCACTACATTAGGTACACTTGTACATAGTCTGCCATTACCAGATTTAATTATATACAATTATTATAACCACAAGGAAACTAAGTAATTTTAAAGCTGTCCACAGATAAATACAGTTATTAAGAGCAATTCACATGTTTCTGCCGAAATTGAGCGAACAACACCTAAATAAACACAGCTTTAAATAAATTAATTCTAGTATCAATAACAGTAGAACATAATATATTCTATGACAAATCTCTTTAAATGTATTTCAGGCTCCACAACCACCTTTGCCATGGGAAGGTGTCAGGAAAGCAACAGAACATGGCCCTAAATGTCCGCAAAGAGATATTTTTACCGACATGAAAATACCTGGTGACGAAGACTGCCTATACCTGAACGTGTACAGTCCGAACATCAAGCCTGATTCCCCATTACCAGTCATGCTGTTCATACACGGAGGCGGTTACAAAAGTGGATCCGGAAATGATGACCACTACGGTCCAGATTTCCTCGTCAGCCACGGTGTCGTGCTGGTCACAATTAACTACAGATTGGAAGCATTGGGCTTTTTGTGCTTAGACACAGAAGATGTGCCTGGAAACGCAGGGTTAAAAGATCAATCGGCTGCTATGCGCTGGGTGAGAGACAACATAACAAACTTCGGTGGAGATCCTGACAATGTCACAATATTTGGTGAAAGTGCTGGCGGTGCATCTACTTGTTTCCATGTAATCTCACCGATGTCTAAAGGACTTTTTAAGAAAGCTATTGCTATGAGCGGTGTTCCATTATGTGACTGGTCTGTTCCGTTCGCTCCGCGAAAACGAGCGTTCGTACTTGGCAGACAATTGGGTATAGAGACTGAAGACCCACAAGAATTATTAGATTACTTGCAAAGTCTCCCAGTTGAACGTTTATTCGACACAAATCCGACTGTATTGTCATTTGAAGAACGCAATGATAACAAACTTAAATTTTACCATTTTACTCCTGTTGTCGAAAAAGATTTTGGCAAGGAGCAATTTTTGACGGAAGATCCTTTAGAAGCCTTAAAAAATAAAAGAATTAATAATGTTGACGTGATCGTAGGATGTACAAATGAAGAAACTGTGGTTGGTATAAAGACGTTAGAAGATTCCCTACTTGAAACTTATAGTCAACATCCAGAAGTATTAGTGCCAAGAAAGATCTTAAATAAATGCACCCCTGAAACAATCTTAGAAGTAGCGGATAAAATTAAAGAACACTACTTCAAAGAGTCCAAAATAAGTACTAGTAATATGCGGCAAGTTATATCTTTCTGTAACGAGGCATATTTCTTTGCTGATATTAGCAGGTTTATGTATCATTTGGCCAACATCGGTGGCAACAAAATATTCCTGTACAAATTCTCCTGTGTGTCGGGGAGGAATGTGTATGGAAGTTTCGGAAGCAAGTACGGGATCCAAGGTGCGTCCCATTTGGATGACTTGTTGTATTTGTTCAACGCGAAGATTTTCAATATGAAGGTTGAGAAAAATAGTAAGGAACATCAGCTGATCAACCAAGTCTGCACAGTTTTCACAAACTTCGCTAAATATGGGTAAGTCGAAAGGTCGAAAGTGACAATATAACTATAGCGATGATAAAAAGATAACATTTTAAATCCAAGATAAGTTTGCAAAAATAACATATCATATCAGTTACAAAATCAAATATAATTTAGAACATTAAGTAATTCAAATTTTAATATTTTTATGATATGGGAGCAACAATACTCTAAGCGTTTACAATTTGTCGTGCAATTTAGGAATCGTGCCAGATAAATAAATATTTGAGGACCCCTACAAAGTACTATGAAATTAAAACAATTTAGTGACTACGGAAGCCAAGGTCAGCAGACCGACCAGCCTCAGCAAGCAGCACCTGTTCTCTAATATGACGCATTTAATGGACTTCATAGTATGTTCTATTATCTTTCCAGTCACCCTACACCTGATGGTACGCTGGGCGCCGTGTGGCCGGAGTACGAGAACAACGGCAAGCGCTACGTGGATATCGGAGACAGCCTGACGGTGGCCAGCGCACCGGACGCCGAAGCTGTCAAATTTTGGAGAAGCATCTATGAGTTCGCTGGCTTCGAATGGTAGATTGAAGCAAGCAATTAACCAACGATGGTGGACGAACATCACACGACTACAGTTACGGCATCATTTTAAAGCTGCGTACAGACATCGCGAGGCATGCGTCGCGAATGGTTCGTCACGCATGCCTCGACTTGAGGCATACGACGCATGCCTCGCGATGTTTGTACGCGGCTTTGAATATTTTGCTAACGTCTATTCTACCGTCAATATGGTATGGAGCATAAGATTATGCAGTAATTTAGAACTGAGTGGCTTATCGGTATACGGTCGCCAGAATTAATGATATGAAGAATGTATTTGAAATAGATTTATAAACTGAACAAGCATTTTATGTACCCGCAGTCACTGGAGCATTTATTATTACATTTTAAGATCCAATGCCCAGCGTTAAAAATACATAACTGCGCTGATGATACTCTAGAAGGCATTGTTTTATTTTGTACGTTTTTATCGAACATTTATACACCGTGTAACATAATTAACGCACATCCTGAAACTACTTTGTTCAGAATCGATAACAGAATCCATTTCATTAATAAAAATAAATATTTTTTTTTACCAAAAAATTATTTAGAAATAATTAAATTGTAGACACTATTTTCATAAAGCACTCGAAGTAAACGAAAATGAGCCTTAAGTCGATGCAATAAGGCTATAAGGCTATAGGCTATAAGTAACGTATTGAGCAATAGGGCGCCCACGCGTTTTGCCAATTATTTGTACAAATTATTCTGACAATATGTAATAAAAACAAATATCTAAGAAAATGATAATAATGTTTCAATACATTAATTGTGGATAAAAAAGGATATTCTTTTTGGGGTGTCTGTGGATGTGCGTCATTTCCGTTACACGTTGTATACAGCGTCCATGTGAATGTGGCCTCTAAACTAAAGTCAAGACTTTTTGTTAATACCGAATTAATTAAATGTATTAGGTCTTTTAATTAAGCAAGTAATGTTTTAAATCAGCTTTATACATAATTGGATGGAATAAAATGAATGGATGTTTTTTTTGCAAATGAATTAAGTATTAACAATTATTGTTCTAAGATCCAAGTCCAAGATTAATTGCTGTGTTTACAAACAAAGTATGTAATAATTTTAATAACTGTCAATATATTTACTACGTATTATGTTAAGGAGCTCAATGCCATTTTGAAGAATTTTGTATTTTTTTAATCTTCTATACCTACTATTTTTTCATGAAATAATCTTATAAAGTTATACATATCACTTTTTTTATTATAATTATAAAATTATTTTTAATAATAAAAGATCATAATACAGTGTGTATCAAAAATCCCCATCCGACCATAGAAGGACAGATTAGTGACTTGCTAAAGATCCTAAAAAAACAGGTTTTCATAAAACATTTTAAATATTGTTCTACCATAGTAAATTTACCCTGAAATTAGGGAAAATTTCCTTAACTAACACAACACACAACACTCCTCTAAACGGCGGTATCCTTTGAAATTCTCAGTTTTGGTCGGTCAAAGGTCATGCCCCTTTAAAATACTCGTAGTGCAATTTTACAGACGGGCGCGTCATCAAAGGATTAGGTGAATAAGTGACTGGTGCACACAAAGGACCGCACTTGGCGCCGCACCGGCAAACGTAAATGAATTTTAGGTAGTAACTAACTTGTTTGTTCTGATTTATTCGTCTTCTGTGCTACCATTCATAATATGGGATATTTTTTTAAAATTAATTATTTTCTATTCTTCCAATAAATAATGATAAATACTTAATAATTTTACGCTACTCTACAACGCCTTAATTGGTCGGACAGTATTTTTCATACATAGTGTATATTGACTGTCTTTTTTTATATCCATAATTTCTATTTTAGTTTCAGCTATAGGCATTTAGGTAAAATACTACAAAAAATTAATAAACAAAATCGAACCTTCTATGTTTGCTGGGTAATAATAAAAAGGGAAGTTAACGCCTAAATTACCTACCTCCTTTTTTACCACCAAGTTTTAATGGGTGCTGAATACTTGTTAGCCAACTACTGCTAACTACTATAAAGTAATTGATTAGCAGCTGCAGTAACTTCATGCAGTGGATTGTGAAACTCTAGAAATACCCTTTTTTGCTCAGAATGAGATTATAAAGAAAACTATTACCGTTGTGGTGCACATACCTACAATCCTATTACCTACTCGCTCTAAAAAACCTCATCCTGAAAAAAAATCAACCTCGGACCCAAGTCAACCGGTGTAAAAGACTCAAGCGGCGCGGCGGTGACTTGAGTCAAATAAGAGTGGTACTTTTCCTATAACCATGGCCATGTCAAGCTGTTCAGAGTGACCCACTACCTGCACACTGGCTGAGTATTGGTCTAACACAGGTAGGTATTATAAATTTAAAATTAAAACAAATCCTCTAAGCGCTTGGATTTTAAATTTGACATAGTTTGTAGTAATCTAACAGAACTTATTTCCAGGCGCTAATGGTTAGTACCGGGTTGGTTGAGGTGCGGAAAGGATCCTGCAATTTCCCATCTCGTTAATCTTTAAAAAACTGATTGACTTATGAAGAACTGCCCAATCCCCCCCCCCCCAACAAACAAATGTTTCCAATGATACAATATCTGTGTTAATAATAAACCGTTTATTATCTCAAGTAGGTATATAACTTTTTACGTTTATTTTATCCACATACCAATATTAATCGACGGGTCCTACGTATACTGGTGTAACCCGCAAAACACCAAAATACGTTTTTTTGTACCAAAAGCCTTAAAATTACCTTAACTTTATACCCTGTAAAATTTATATTATTTTATTCAGTAATTTCAGAGATACAAACTTGTAAACTAATATAAGTGACATGATTTTCGGCCACACTACCATCTACACTGATGTAAGTCACTTGCACCAGTGTAGGTAGTCGCGTGCGCCGCGTCACGTACGCGCAAGTGCCATTTACTCCAGTATGCGCGCTGCGACGGAGTCGGGAGCACGTTAACACTGGTATAACTGCGTAAACTGCTAACGTATTCTTCTGTATCAAAACTATTTCGTGGCTTGTTTTTAGGGGTTGTACTACTTTTTTACATATTTAACTAGTTTTGTTTGCTTTGAGTAAGTAGTGGTGAGAATTCACAACAACTAAGGGCTCACGAGGTCAATTATTAATAAATTTATGCGTTAAAAATTGACAAACAAATTACTAAGTTGACAGTACTAATATTTCTACAAAAGGGTTTAATTAATGTTCACCTAATGCAAGATACAGATTGTACTGCTGGTAGATTTGTTTGTGCCGCCTGCATTAATTTTTAACGTATAAATTATATAAGGTAGACGCACGGCGTACTGTATACCTACTCTTCACACTAAATAATAGTTTGTTTTTCCCTTTTTAGTTAGTGGTTGTTTTTTTACAGTCGGGTTTTTTTGTTTTTTTTTTATTATTATTTTATTCTTTCAATAAATTTTACACTTATATCAGTAGGAATACAAAGTAGTAGTATACAAAGTCACATGTGACTTTGTTTTATTTTCTTGATATTGTTATCTGACGTAACCTACATTATTTTAATAATAATATTTATTTACTAATACAATAAATAGCGATACTACTTTTAATACATTTTTTGCAGCAATTAACGTAAGAAGTTATCAAATTTTGCTACTTGGGAACCGACGAGACAATTTTTTTTTATGTACCCAAGTACATCATTTTTAAAGGTGTAGAAATATTCCAGAGGTAAACAATATAACAATATTCGCAACCTCAGTTTATTTTGGTAAAGTTGTAGTATTGAAAAAACAATTAAGTTCAATCAAAACTTAAGTATAATGACACAAAAGACATTCAAATTAAACTTATAAAGGACTTAGTGGTCGCCAGCAACTTCGACCGCACGAGTGTCGGTTATAACTGGAAAACATTGCCCTCCTCTGACGCAGTCGGTTAAAAAGTCTATGTTTTAATTTATAAACTCTAACTCCATACGTAATTTCTTCAAAATTGGTTAAGTCGTTTAAGCGCCAAAGAGTAACAAACATTCAATCCATACTTATGCAACTTTCGCGTTAACAATATTAGCAGGATATTTTCAAATGTATAAAATGCATATTTAAACAAGTATGACGAGTGTGGTGATGTGATGAGGCATTCGTATGAAAGGTGTCTTACACAAATCACCATTTAATACAAGTTGTAAAAATGTAATGAATTTTCATCATCTGATTTAGACTCTAAGGTCTCATTGCCCGGTTTTTAGGGGTTGTGTTACTTTTTTATACATTTAACAATTTATGTACACAACTATACACTTAATAGAAGCACATAGTTCGAAAAGAGTTGCACAAAGGTTATACTAATTTCTTTAAAATATCTTTCTAGCGGATCTGCAAAGGGAGAAATAAACTAGAAACATCAACGTACAAAAACTAGTGGACGTAACTGAACAGACGTAACGTACGTAACTGACGTAACTCAACTGAAAAAAAATAGTGGAAATGCTATTTATAAGAAAAATTACATGAAATTCAAGACAAGCTAGTCTTAAAAAAAAAAAACAATTAGGTATTATCGTAAGAAAACCTTTTTAAAAATCAAACCTTTTTTTTACTTAAAATAAGAAGATTACATTTTTTTGTTTTATTATTTTTAATATTGCAAGGCCAATGACTTTATTTTTCATTATTAAGAATGCTAGTATCTAATAATAAAGTGTTATTTTGTATTTTAAATGTTTTTATTTAACTTCTTACCACACTAATTTAAATATTCACAGTTAATAATAGTACAGCAAACTGTTGCAAGTAGCTTTCCAGTACTGAGTAAACTGTTGTAAGTGTTAAAAAGTCGATAAAAGTAGATAAAAGTAGGTATAATTTTTAATATTATAACCTCATATTGGTCAATAACACGGAAATACTATGTTTAAAGAGTAAAATCCTTCAGATTTTCTTTATTATAAGTATAAGCAAGTACACTAAATACTGGTATAAGTGGCCACTTGTATCAGTTTACAGGTTCTACCGAAGTAAAAAAAACAGGCTACATGAATGCAAGTTAACCTATTTTCCAAAGTATAAAAAAAGAAGAAAAACCAATAATGCAGTCTTATTTCTTAAATATCAAAATATAACATACTAAAATTTCAAGTGTTTTTATTGATTTACGACAAAGTTACAAGCTTTAGAACCTTTAAACCGCTCTCTTGAAAAGTTGCATTTTTGCACTTGTACTAGTCTACGTAGGACCCGTCGATTTAATCTCAACTCAATGATTTGACACATTTGGGTATGAGAGCAAATAGGCAAACATAAAAGAAGTTTTATCAGTTTATTGAATAATCGGGAAAATGTTTTGTGCCACTAGGTAAGTAAATAAACTTATGACGAGAAAGAGTGATGAAATTATACTTACGGTTTGCGTGACAGACTTAGCTTTCCTGCAACAAATGAAATATAAATTAGTACACAAAAGTATAAAAATACATAGAAATATGATAAACAAAATTGATTCGATAGGAGAGATTGTGAAATACAAAAATGATTCTTATCACTTTGAAATAAAGTCGTTGAGATTGCTGGCTATTTTTGTGTGTAATCCAAACCTAAAACTGGACAAAAAAAGGCAGTAACACTCCTTGACAATGAACTTCGACCAAGGCCACGGCCGAATCTCGTCAGAGCAGCATATAGTATCAATCATATAGTTAATAGTAGTATAAGAAGAGGCCTTATCTAAAGTAATATTATATTAGCAAATGTTTGGTTGTTGGTCTCTCAGACACGCTAGAACTATCCAATGGATGGTATTTGGCAAACTTAGGTACCTAATTACCCAGAAAAGTATATAAACTTTTTAGAATGATATGATCTCGGAAACAGAAATTGCACGAGTGAAACCACGGGGCACACCTAGTTCTATAATATTTAGGTTTCGAGATTGCGTTTACGAATTTAGTCAGATATAACGTCATGATGATATCGCACTACACATGATTACAGCATTTTGTTTGCGATAAGGTTTGTTATTGATACGGCATATAAAAGGCCAAGTTTACTCAATTATCGAACTAGTGTCTAGGTAAGCGTCTCATTGCTTTGTTATATTCATGAATCATTTTATTCAACACGTAACCATTAACGTTGTTTTGCCTAAGTAATAAAACGTAAGATACTATTTCTTTCATTCGCATGTAACACATAATTACTTCATAAAAACGAATAGCATTTTAACATTTTAAAATATTAGACTTTATCAACGTCTTGCAAATTCGTCTTGCTTTTTCTTTGAAGGTAACTAGGTACTTAATAAGATGTTTTTTCTACAGTGTTAAAAAGATCTAAAAATGGTGCAAGTTAAGGTACAACAAGGTGTGCTGGCTGGTGAGCAGCTGAAGACAATACCCGACGGCACCCCGTACTACAGCTTCAAAGGCATCCCTTATGCTGAACCACCCGTAGGAAAACTGAGATTTAAGGTTAATATTAACTCAAAGTCATTCGTCATCCACTCTTACATTTAAGTACATTATAAACTTCAAAAACTTTACTTTTGTCTTGTAATATTTCAGGCGCCGAGACCACCGTTACCGTGGGACGGCGTAAGAAACGCTACAGAACATGGCCCGAAATGCCCACAAATGGACTTATTTACGCAACAAAAAATATTAAGCACCGAAGATTGTTTATATCTGAATGTATATAGTCCAGATATTAAGCCAGCTTCACCTTTGCCAGTCATGGTATTCTTCCATGGAGGTGGTTATTTATGTGGGTCAGGCGACGACGATCTGTATAGTGGAAATATACTTGTCAACCATGGAGTCATACTGGTAACACTCAACTATAGACTAGAAGTACTAGGCTTTCTATGTTTAGATACTGAAGAAGTACCTGGAAACGCAGGGATGAAAGACCAAGTGGCTGCTTTGCGCTGGGTGAGAGACAACATAGCAAGCTTTGGTGGAGATCCCAACAATGTCACAATATTTGGTGAGAGTGCAGGTGGCGCAGCTGTTGTATTCCACACCATCTCACCCCTGTCAAAAGGACTTTTTAAAAAAGCAATTTGTATGAGCGGTGTCCCGTCTTGCGATTGGGGATTACCGTTCGTTCCACAGAAACGAGCATTCTTGCTGGGCAAACAATTAGGTATCAATACCAAAGATCCACAAAAACTGTTAGATTTCTTACAAAACGTGCCAGTAGAAAAATTGCTTGGCACAAATCCAGCTGTACTGTCATTTGAAGATCATAATAATCACGGGTTCAAACATTTTCATTTTACACCTGTAATTGAAAAGGATTTTGGAAAAGAGCATTTCTTGACTGAAGAACCATCAGTAGCTATAAAAAATGGCAGGATAAGTGATGTCGACCTGTTTATAGGATACACTAGCGAAGAAGCCTTGTGTGCAATAGATACTACTGTGCCGTTGATACAAAAAAACTATAACCAATATTCTGAACAACTTGTACCAAGAGAAATTATCATAAAATCTACTCCTGAGACAGTCTTGGACGTAGCAGAGATTATAGAGGAGCACTATTTTGCGGGATCACCAATAAATGTAGATAATTTGAGAAAGCTGGTCACTTTCGCCAGTGAAGCTTATTTTGTTACTGATGTTAACAGATTCTTATCTCATCTACCTAAGGTTGGCAGTGGGAAAAGGTACATGTACAAGTTTTCTTGTGTATCAGGACGAAACTTTTTCGGGAATTCAGGAGAGAAATACGGAATTGTAGGAGCTGCTCACTTGGACGACGTCATGTATTTGTTTGAACCGAAGTTATTAAACTTGAAGCTTGAGAAAGATTCTAAGGAACATAAATTAGTTAATTTGGTCTGCAAAGTTTTCACGAATTTTGCTAAGTTTGGGTGAGCATTTTACATACTTAACTGATTTATATCCCGTAATTGTAACATTAGCGTGACCACACATCATTTATAATATCAAGTATAAAAAACGATGACTGCGCAAATTTAACATAATTATTCATACGGTCTTTGTGCCTACATTGGTCTATCACAATTTGACGAAGTAAAGTTACTCTCTCATTTTTTTCAAATCTAAAATTGTTGTTGTTTCTAGTAATCCAACTCCAGATGACTCTCTGGGAGCCGTGTGGCCGGAGTACGACAACGCCAGCAAGCGCTACGTTAATATCGGAGACAGCCTGACGGAGGCCAGCTTCCCAGATGCTGTGGCCGTCAAATTCTGGAAGACCATCTATGAACACGCCGGACTCGAATGGTAGATTGCATCAATCACCAGAAGAAATAAATATCGAATTTAGGTTATCTTATAAATTGTATGAAAATAAAATTATTCATAAGTAACAATGGTTTTATTTTATTCGAACAACAGTGTTGAAGCAATTTCGGCAATCATTTTGAGGACTATTTAATGAAAGAATCCCTTAAGTTCATTTAAAAATGCCTTTTTCTTTCATCATTTTGATAATTAAAGTTAGATGTTAAGTGAGTTAGATTATTAAAGTTTTAGATATTGTTCTTTTCGATTTTTTTTCTCAAATCACTGATTGCCAGTTTGAAAGTTTTTATCTTAGACATTTTATGTACAAATGTATTAATCATGAAACGCTATGTTTATTAATATTTACAAATTATCATGAGCTTAGGATCAATTTACCAATCTCCTTATTACTAACTCGGTTTATCTTTTAGATTCAAAGCCTTATCTCTATTTGGACCTAAATAAAAATAAAAAGAATGCTTCGCAAGCAAGCATTTAGGATCCAGATTTATTTTTTATTTAAGGATACAAATTAAACTTTTCTATTACATAATAATATATTGTTCACGTGGCACCTCTGCGTGAACAAGTACATTTGCTTTTAGTCTCTCGATGAGTGTTGCATGCTTCAAATAAAAGTATATGATAAGAGGATTCCATTTTGAGAAGGTGGCATAGACTGACTGGCATAAGCTCAATATACAACACCAGTGTACTACACGTCATTCAGTACTTGCATCTTAAATATTTATTTATTTTCCAACCTACTAATCATTACAGGTTATCACCTAATACGACAGTTATGTTTCTTATATACCTTTATAACTTAAATTGAATAATATTATGTATCTATAACTTACAGCTATTGTATCTACTTTAATCTTATCTAATATGCCTCTTTCTATAGTCTTTGTCTAAGCCACGACTCCATGAAATGGATATTGAACTTTGATTACTATTCATACTTGTTTAAATACAAAATGTTTAAACACACCTCGGTCATATTTCAAATATCGCAGCTAAGCTGTCAATTTCAAAAATATGGGATTCCAATACAAAATTTATAAAACATATTGGGCACGCTTTTTTTAAATAATAAGATTATTAATTTCTCTAGGTTTGTACAGGTAAATGCAAAACCTCATAAGCTTCAAGACTTGTATAATAGGGTTAAACTGAACGAAGGAAACTGTTGTCCAGAAGTGATACAACAAAAGACAGCTAGGTATAATAATGGTATGAAGTTAGGGTTGTCCCCTTTTTTCTTTTGTTTTCCGTGGTAAAACGCTGATGACTTCAACCCACGCTGAGGGCACGGCGTGGGGATATGTCGGACTCCCACCGACTAAAAAAACCCCGGGTTCCTTCTGCCGCCTAAGCCAGCGTAACGGGATTGCTCGCGCATGCTCTGCGTGACCCTGGCTGGAGTAACTCCTTGCTGTTTAAAGTAGTGGTCGTTCGAAAGGTCCATACTTTTCATGAGTTTTCTCGCATAGGTCGGATGTGGATACTTCCTGATAGATACCTCCTAGTACACTATTGAATTATGTTTTCTCGTTAATGAGAATCAGTGAAAACAAAACGTGCGAAACCAGCCTAAACCGGTTAAAATAAAGCTGGCATTAATAAACACATTCTGTATTCATTACGTGATAGCAGGTGCGTATACATTTGTAAAATAACATAATGATGGTTTGCAATTTTCTGTTTTTAGATATTAATCATCTTATCAAATTATTACAAAACAGTCATCGGGCTATAATTATGGTGAACATCTTTATTTAATTGCGATTCATTTAGTTTTATCATACACTATCTATACACTATCAGTGACTATTTTTAATCCTATACTAGCGACCCGCCCCGGCTTCGCACGGGTGCAATGCTGATACTAAAACACTATAGAAAAACTGTGAATTATGTATTAAAAACAGCAAACGCTGCGTCCTGCAATTTTAAATCTGTAATATCTTCGTAAATATTAATCTTTTGCTGTAAAGGGCCATATAGATCTATATTAAATCAACAATAACAATAATTGGATAAGGATTAGTGCTGTATTGGTTAATATCGCTTCGAAAATTCGACTATTTAAATTGATAACTAACGACATCACATTAGAAACCTCAAAAATAACAGTATATCTCCACTATTTCACGGAAGTTATCATACATATAAACCTTCCCCTTGAATCATTATATCTATTAAAAAACCGCATCAAAATCCGTTGCGTATCTTTAAAGATTTTAGCGGTCGAAGGGACAAGAGGACAGAAAAAGCGACTTTGTTTTGTACTATGTAGTGATAGTGATATTATTATGTGACAGAGTTACTAAAAAGAAACCTTTAGTAAGCTTTCGCCAGATTTTGATCGCTAATTTTCCCCTTAAGCATCGAATATCATCGAACTCTCTCAGTATTCAACTCTTTCCTACGATCCCGACTAATTATTCCTATACATAGTTTACAACTTTAGGAACTGACCAAAACAAGTACATTGCATTTTCGTCATAGACAGCATAATTAAGTGCGTCTGTCTCAACACTTATCGTGCCTTGTGTTAAAAACCAATCATCACAAAAAAAATCACATGTCACTATATGATTTTGCTGTTTCATGATCATGATGATGAGAGATAAAATTTAATTGATCGTATATATTAGGCACCGTTGACTAGCAAACTCAACCAGTATACAGGTAAGCTCTATTATGTGATCCACCCCTTCACCCTCGTGACACTTCGGTATGAGTTAACGTTGACACGAAATGCTCGAATGTATGAAAATGACAGATCAAAATCACGTAATTAAACAAAATGAAATGTCATTTACATACATTTAGGCGTATTCTAGTGCAAGCGACTACAGAAATGTAACTGGGATACAGGGCGAATTCAGTTTTCTAAACACGTTAATATAATAAATCTTTATTCATATTGACCCTTTCTTTACAAATTTATATTATTACAGAACAAGGAAAAGTTTAACAATGGTGACAGTCAAAGTACAGCAGGGCTGGCTGTCTGGGGAGCAGCTGAAGACAGCACCTGAGGGCACGCCGTACTTCAGCTTCAAGGGCATCCCGTACGCCGCGCCGCCAGTAGGCAAGCTCAGGTTCAAGGTAAGTACCTACTTTTATCCTACATTACTACAGCGCCCCCGGCCCGAGAATTTTATTATTTTTCTAATATACCTAATTTAGGATTCACGAGCTGGAAAAGTGGATTTTTTGGAAAAAAAATAGATCAGATTTACTAGCACTGCTTAACAAATGTAGCCCACGATTCAGTTTTGTGTATAAAGTAACAAAAAAAATCTAATTTTATTTAACAGGCTCCACAACCGCCGCTACCCTGGGAAGGTATACGTAAAGCCACTGAACATGGCCCCAGATGTCCACAAGTGGATATATTTACTCAAGAAACAATAGTGTCTAGTGAAGACTGTTTAAACTTGAACGTATACAGTCCAGACATTGCGCCAGATTCTCCATTGCCCGTATTATTCTTCATACATGGCGGTGGTTTCAAAGGTGGATCTGGTAACCAGGACCGTTATACTCCTGACTTCCTCATGAGCCACGGTATTATACTAGTCACGATTAACTATCGGCTTGATGCATTAGGTTTCCTGTGTTTGGACACTGAAGAGGTACCTGGAAACGCAGGGATGAAAGACCAAGTGGCTGCTTTGCGCTGGGTGAGAGACAACATAGCAAGCTTTGGTGGAGATCCCAACAATGTCACCGTGTCGGGCGAGAGTGCTGGCGGTGCATCCACTTGTTACCACTTGCTGTCACCGATGTCTAAAGGACTTTTCAAAAAGGCTATTTCCATGAGTGGTGCGCCGGTGTGCGACTGGGCGACACCATTTGAGCCACGAAACAGGGCATTCTTGTTTGGCCGGCAGTTGGGTCTGAATACCAAAGATCCACAAGAATTATTAGATTTCTTGCAAAATCTTCCCGTGGAGAAACTATTGAACAATAACCCAGCTCTGCTATCTTTTGAAGATCATAATAATCACCTCTATAAACATTACCACTTTATACCAGTTGTCGAAAAAGACTTTGGTGGCGAACATTTCTTAACCGTACATCCTATGCAGGCCCTGAAAGATAAAAACATTAACGACGCTGACCTGTTCATTGGATACGCTAATGAAGAGACTTTAACTGGTATAGATAATTTTATGGGTACTATTGAGGAAACCTTTAACAAGTATCCAGAACTTGTAGTTCCTAAAAAGATATTAATCTCATCTACTCCTGAAACAATCTTAAAGGTAGCAGAGTTAATAAGAGACCATTACTTCAAGGGGGCTAACGTAACAAAAGACAATGTACGGGAATTCGTCTCTTTTGCGAATGCTACTTCCTTCGTTACGGATATTAATAGATTCATTACACATCTGCCGAGAGTCGGAAAAGGCAAGAGGTACATGTACAGGTTTTCGACTGTATCGAAAAGAAACGTACATGGGAACGCCGGAGCAAAGTATGGAGTTGTAGGAGCTGGTCACATGGACGTATTGATGTACCTGATGGACGCTCAAATGTACGACTTAAAGACCAAGAAAAATAGCCGAGAATTTGAGCTTATCACCTTAGTATGCACTGTATTTTCTAACTTCGTAAAATACGGGTGAGTGTTGATAATTTTCTTATAATTAATATCCCATGGTTATAAATATTCGAATCTAGAATCGCCTCGCGGCGAATGGTGATCAATGATCAATCCTTTTCTATATAAAGAAAAAGATTGATTTATTGTAAAACTCCTGTGCCTATTAGCGGGAACAAGGATCAAGTTATATCACATTAGCTGTAGTAAAGAAATCCTGTCGAATAATGTAACAACAGAAAAATGTCTCGTTTTCAGCAACCCGACCCCTGACTCCTCACTGGGCGCCGTGTGGCCGGAGTACGACAACGCCAGCAAGCGCTACGTGGATATCGGAGACACCCTGACGGTCGCCAGTTCACCTGACGCTGAAGCTGTCAGCTTCTGGAGATCCATCTTTGAATACGTTGGACATGAATATTAACACTGAAGATTATGTAACCTGTACTTATAACAGTGTTCTCAAACATATCACGTTTGAGTTAGCTTTAAAGATTCCTTGGTTATTTTAACGATGTTTTAATTTTGCCTATGTTTTTTTAATGTAACGATTGGTTATGTGAAATATACGTTATACATAATAATATTAACTTCTTAAATTTATTTTGAATCCCAACATATTACTCTCCAATAGAACCCTTGTCGTGCGGAATTAAACATCGAGAATCACCTTAAAGAAGGGTTGGTGTTTCGCAACATTTATCAAGAAGAAATGGAAAAGCGGAGTAATTCTACTGCTGATGCATAAATTGTAAATTGATGACTTAGGACAAGAAGACAAAATATTTAAATACGACTAGAGAGTGTATGGATACTAACTTCTACTTAAAAAAAAGTTTTTGACAATCCCTTCGCGGTAGATCTGTCCTTATTGAGAGCTCGCGCTAGATGGCGTTATATCCAGGTTTGAGGTATTTAGCAGTTTTGTAGCCATCTTAGACTTGTCACAAACAGTTAATTAGTTTTGGCTTTACTGTGCCCCAAACTTCACATATTATTCATAGACTTGTAAGCAAAAGAATCATCATCATCAGCCTATCGCAGTCCACTGCTGAGCATATGCCTCTTTAAGTGCACGCCACTGAGATCTGTTTTCTGGCAATAGAATCATGCATTTGAATTCAGTTTTTTTTTGCGAAAGTTTCTAGTAATTGGGAGAAAAGTGCTTATTTCAAAACGATGACACCGAACTCTTACGGTTACTTTTGGCATAACTGCTTAGAGAACCATAATGGAAACTTAAGAAAAAATAGTAAAAAAATATTTCGAGTATACATGAATAAGACACTAAAAATATCAAAAATATGTTTGAACGACAATCTCATGTTAATATTTTTTTTGTTTTTCCCACCATGGACTAAAAAAGGAAAAAATGTATATTTAATAAAAATACAAGATTACTCGAACTTAGAACTGAATAATTGCAAATTGTATACGAAAAAGAAGCTGAACCAAAATTAGAACTTGAATAACAAAAGTTAGACAAAAACTCCCTCACCAGTCTGTTCCAGTTGCTTGATTGGATGTCGAAATAGCTTTTCATATTAGCACCCATTAGCAGTATGGTGCTTGCGACTTAGTAAAACTAACTCATATTTCCGCGAAATTAATAAATGTAAAAAAAACGAAATAGGGGGTTTAACAAAATTGTTGTCTGATTCCCAGATATGCGTACAAAATCCGATGTGCACACAAAATCGGTACAGCCGTTTCGAATGGGTACGGTAACTAATATTGCGACACGAGAATTTAATACAACATCTAATGAAATAACAACATTTTGACAGGCGCTACTTTTACATCTTCGATTACAGCTTGGCAATTTAGGTATGTTTTTGAATTTGAATTTTCGACAGCTATAAAGATCTGATTATTAATATTATTTCACGGATTTATTAGTGTAATAGGTACTCGGCTATCCGTGCAGTTAAATATCATTATTTAAAGTGTGTCAATTAATTAAGACCTATGTTTGACACCGGTTTTAGGACCAATATTTCAAGAAGGTACCTAATCTGATGAACTTTGATCACGCAATGGACATTTGGATTATGATGAATCTATGGATGGCATAGACTGACGGGCATAAGCTCAATTTACAACACCGGTATACTCCTCGTCATTCAGTACTTGCATCTTAAATATGCCACTTTCTATAGCTTTTGTCTAAGCCACGACTTCGTGGTATGGACACTTGAACTTTGATCGACAATGTCGAACTCTGAACTATTCATCATCTACTCATACTTGTTCAAATACACCATGTTTGCTGTCAAGCAGTCAATTTAAAAAATGTTGACTACACACATTGGGAACACTTAGTTTTAAATAATAAGATTATTGTTTTCTATAGGTTTGTCACGTCAAATAGGTAAATTCAAAACCTCATAAGTTTCAAAGCTTGTATAATAGGGATTGAAGACGTGATAGCCTAGTGGTAAGACCATAGGACTGCCAAGTCAAGTTCAATCCCCAAGGGGCGCGCCGACATTTCGAATGTTGGGTTTATTTGTGGGTGGGGTGGCACGTAAAAATGTGGGTCCTGCGCCTGATCTCTCTCCGATCGTGTTGGATTGCCGTCCATCAGGCTATGACAGTATAGGAACAGAGAGTGCACCTGTGTTTGCGCACATGCTAGAGTTTATCACGCTAGTGTCACTAGTGTCGGCTGGTGTAGCCGCCGTGGCCGAAATCAATCAGGAGACATTAAAATAGGGATAAATTGAACGAAGCAAACCGTTGTCCAGAAGTGAAACACTAACAAAGGACAGGCTAGATATGATAATGGTTTGAAGTTGGTGTTGCCCCTTGCTGTCTTAAGTAGTGGTTGTTGAAAAGGCCCATCACTTTCATGAACTTTCTCTCATAAGTCTGATGTGGCTAGTTCCTCATAGATACCTCGTAGTACACTATTGAATTATGTTTTCTCGTTAATGAGAATCAGTGAAAACAAAACGTGCGAAACCAGCCTAAACCGGTTAAAATAAAGCTGGCATTAATAAACACATTCTGTATTCATTACGTGATAGCAGGTGCGTATACATTTGTAAAATAACATAATGATGGTTTGCAATTTTCTGTTTTTAGATATTAATCATCTTATCAAATTATTACAAAACAGTCATCGGGCTATAATTATGGTGAACATCTTTATTTAATTGCGATTCATTTAGTTTTATCATACACTATCTATACACTATCAGTGACTATTTTTAATCCTATACTAGCGACCCGCCCCGGCTTCGCACGGGTGCGATACTAAAACACTATAGAAAAACTGTGAATCATGTATACATATAAAAACAGCAAACGCTGCGTCCTGCAATTTTAAATCTGTAATATCTTCGTAAATATTAATCTTTTGCTGTAAAGGGCCATATAGATCTATATTAAATCAACTAACAACTAACAACAACCAACATATCGCTTCGAAAATACGACTATTTAAATTGATAACTAACGACATCACATTAGAAACCTCAAAAATAACAGTATATCTCCACTATTTCACGGAAGTTATCATACATATAAATATTCCCCTTGAATCATTATATCTATTAAAAAACCGCATCAAAATCCGTTGCGTATCTTTAAAGATTTTAGCGGTCGAAGGGACAAGAGGACAGAAAAAGCGACTTTGTTTTGTACTATGTAGTGATAGTGATATTATTATGTGACAGAGTTACTAAAAAGAAACCTTTAGTAAGCTTTCGCCAGATTTTGATCGCTAATTTTCCCCTTAAGCATCGAATATCATCGAACTCTCTCAGTATTCAACTCTTTCCTACGATCCCGACTAATTATTCCTATACATAGTTTACAACTTTAGGAACTGACCAAAACAAGTACATTGCATTTTCGTCATAGACAGCATAATTAAGTGCGTCTGTCTCAACACTTATCGTGCCTTGTGTTAAAAGCAAATCATCACGAAAAAAAATCACATGTCACTATATAATTTTCAGTTTCATGATCAATGATAAGAGATAAAATTTAATTGATCGTATATATTAGGCACCGTTGACTAGCGTATTCAACCAGTATACAGGTAAGCTCTATTACGTGATCCACCCCTTCACCCTCGTGACACTTTGGTATGAGTTAACGTTGACACGAAATGCTCGAATGTATGAAAATGACAGATCAAAATCTCGTAATTAAACAAAATGAAATGTCATTTACATACATTTAGGCGTATTCTAGTGCAAGCGACTACAGAAATGTAACTGGAATACAGGGCTAATTCAGTTTTCTAAACACGTTAATATAACAAATCTATATTCATATTGACCCTTTCTTTACAAATTTATATTATTACAGAACAAGGAAAAGTTTAACAATGGTGACAGTCAAAGTACAGCAGGGCTGGCTGTCTGGGGAGCAGCTGAAGACAGCACCTGAGGGCACGCCGTACTTCAGCTTCAAGGGCATCCCGTACGCCGCGCCGCCAGTAGGCAAGCTCAGGTTCAAGGTAAGTACCTACTTTTATCCTACATTACTACAGCGCCCCCGGCCCGAGAATTTTATTATTTTTCTAATATACCTAATTTAGGATTCACGAGCTGGAAAAGTGGATTTTTTGGAAAAAAAATAGATCAGATTTACTAGCACTGCTTAACAAATGTAGCCCACGATTCAGTTTTGTGTATAAAGTAACAAAAAAAATCTAATTTTATTTAACAGGCTCCACAACCGCCGCTACCCTGGGAAGGTATACGTAAAGCCACTGAACATGGCCCCAGATGTCCACAAGTGGATATATTTACTCAAGAAACAATAGTGTCTAGTGAAGACTGTTTAAACTTGAACGTATACAGTCCAGACATTGCGCCAGATTCTCCATTGCCCGTATTATTCTTCATACATGGCGGTGGTTTCAAAGGTGGATCTGGTAACCAGGACCGTTATACTCCTGACTTCCTCATGAGCCACGGTATTATACTAGTCACGATTAACTATCGGCTTGATGCATTAGGTTTCCTGTGTTTGGACACTGAAGAGGTACCTGGAAACGCAGGGATGAAAGACCAAGTGGCTGCTTTGCGCTGGGTGAGAGACAACATAGCAAGCTTTGGTGGAGATCCCAACAATGTCACCGTGTCGGGCGAGAGTGCTGGCGGTGCATCCACTTGTTACCACTTGCTGTCACCGATGTCTAAAGGACTTTTCAAAAAGGCTATTTCCATGAGTGGTGCGCCGGTGTGCGACTGGGCGACACCATTTGAGCCACGAAACAGGGCATTCTTGTTTGGCCGGCAGTTGGGTCTGAATACCAAAGATCCACAAGAATTATTAGATTTCTTGCAAAATCTTCCCGTGGAGAAACTATTGAACAATAACCCAGCTCTGCTATCTTTTGAAGATCATAATAATCACCTCTATAAACATTACCACTTTATACCAGTTGTCGAAAAAGACTTTGGTGGCGAACATTTCTTAACCGTACATCCTATGCAGGCCCTGAAAGATAAAAACATTAACGACGCTGACCTGTTCATTGGATACGCTAATGAAGAGACTTTAACTGGTATAGATAATTTTATGGGTACTATTGAGGAAACCTTTAACAAGTATCCAGAACTTGTAGTTCCTAAAAAGATATTAATCTCATCTACTCCTGAAACAATCTTAAAGGTAGCAGAGTTAATAAGAGACCATTACTTCAAGGGGGCTAACGTAACAAAAGACAATGTACGGGAATTCGTCTCTTTTGCGAATGCTACTTCCTTCGTTACGGATATTAATAGATTCATTACACATCTGCCGAGAGTCGGAAAAGGCAAGAGGTACATGTACAGGTTTTCGACTGTATCGAAAAGAAACGTACATGGGAACGCCGGAGCAAAGTATGGAGTTGTAGGAGCTGGTCACATGGACGTATTGATGTACCTGATGGACGCTCAAATGTACGACTTAAAGACCAAGAAAAATAGCCGAGAATTTGAGCTTATCACCTTAGTATGCACTGTATTTTCTAACTTCGTAAAATACGGGTGAGTGTTGATAATTTTCTTATAATTAATATCCCATGGTTATAAATATTCGAATCTAGAATCGCCTCGCGGCGAATGGTGATCAATGATCAATCCTTTTCTATATAAAGAAAAAGATTGATTTATTGTAAAACTCCTGTGCCTATTAGCGGGAACAAGGATCAAGTTATATCACATTAGCTGTAGTAAAGAAATCCTGTCGAATAATGTAACAACAGAAAAATGTCTCGTTTTCAGCAACCCGACCCCTGACTCCTCACTGGGCGCCGTGTGGCCGGAGTACGACAACGCCAGCAAGCGCTACGTGGATATCGGAGACACCCTGACGGTCGCCAGTTCACCTGACGCTGAAGCTGTCAGCTTCTGGAGATCCATCTTTGAATACGTTGGACATGAATATTAACACTGAAGATTATGTAACCTGTACTTATAACAGTGTTCTCAAACATATCACGTTTGAGTTAGCTTTAAAGATTCCTTGGTTATTTTAACGATGTTTTAATTTTGCCTATGTTTTTTTAATGTAACGATTGGTTATGTGAAATATACGTTATACATAATAATATTAACTTCTTAAATTTATTTTGAATCCCAACATATTACTCTCCAATAGAACCCTTGTCGTGCGGAATTAAACATCGAGAATCACCTTAAAGAAGGGTTGGTGTTTCGCAACATTTATCAAGAAGAAATGGAAAAGCGGAGTAATTCTACTGCTGATGCATAAATTGTAAATTGATGACTTAGGACAAGAAGACAAAATATTTAAATACGACTAGAGAGTGTATGGATACTAACTTCTACTTAAAAAAAAGTTTTTGACAATCCCTTCGCGGTAGATCTGTCCTTATTGAGAGCTCGCGCTAGATGGCGTTATATCCAGGTTTGAGGTATTTAGCAGTTTTGTAGCCATCTTAGACTTGTCACAAACAGTTAATTAGTTTTGGCTTTACTGTGCCCCAAACTTCACATATTATTCATAGACTTGTAAGCAAAAGAATCATCATCATCAGCCTATCGCAGTCCACTGCTGAGCATATGCCTCTTTAAGTGCACGCCACTGAGATCTGTTTTCTGGCAATAGAATCATGCATTTGAATTCAGTTTTTTTTTGCGAAAGTTTCTAGTAATTGGGAGAAAAGTGCTTATTTCAAAACGATGACACCGAACTCTTACGGTTACTTTTGGCATAACTGCTTAGAGAACCATAATGGAAACTTAAGAAAAAATAGTAAAAAAATATTTCGAGTATACATGAATAAGACACTAAAAATATCAAAAATATGTTTGAACGACAATCTCATGTTAATATTTTTTTTGTTTTTCCCACCATGGACTAAAAAAGGAAAAAATGTATATTTAATAAAAATACAAGATTACTCGAACTTAGAACTGAATAATTGCAAATTGTATACGAAAAAGAAGCTGAACCAAAATTAGAACTTGAATAACAAAAGTTAGACAAAAACTCCCTCACCAGTCTGTTCCAGTTGCTTGATTGGATGTCGAAATAGCTTTTCATATTAGCACCCATTAGCAGTATGGTGCTTGCGACTTAGTAAAACTAACTCATATTTCCGCGAAATTAATAAATGTAAAAAAAACGAAATAGGGGGTTTAACAAAATTGTTGTCTGATTCCCAGATATGCGTACAAAATCCGATGTGCACACAAAATCGGTACAGCCGTTTCGAATGGGTACGGTAACTAATATTGCGACACGAGAATTTAATACAACATCTAATGAAATAACAACATTTTGACAGGCGCTACTTTTACATCTTCGATTACAGCTTGGCAATTTAGGTATGTTTTTGAATTTGAATTTTCGACAGCTATAAAGATCTGATTATTAATATTATTTCACGGATTTATTAGTGTAATAGGTACTCGGCTATCCGTGCAGTTAAATATCATTATTTAAAGTGTGTCAATTAATTAAGACCTATGTTTGACACCGGTTTTAGGACCAATATTTCAAGAAGGTACCTAATCTGATGAACTTTGATCACGCAATGGACATTTGGATTATGATGAATCTATGGATGGCATAGACTGACGGGCATAAGCTCAATTTACAACACCGGTATACTCCTCGTCATTCAGTACTTGCATCTTAAATATGCCACTTTCTATAGCTTTTGTCTAAGCCACGACTTCGTGGTATGGACACTTGAACTTTGATCGACAATGTCGAACTCTGAACTATTCATCATCTACTCATACTTGTTCAAATACACCATGTTTGCTGTCAAGCAGTCAATTTAAAAAATGTTGACTACACACATTGGGAACACTTAGTTTTAAATAATAAGATTATTGTTTTCTATAGGTTTGTCACGTCAAATAGGTAAATTCAAAACCTCATAAGTTTCAAAGCTTGTATAATAGGGATTGAAGACGTGATAGCCTAGTGGTAAGACCATAGGACTGCCAAGTCAAGTTCAATCCCCAAGGGGCGCGCCGACATTTCGAATGTTGGGTTTATTTGTGGGTGGGGTGGCACGTAAAAATGTGGGTCCTGCGCCTGATCTCTCTCCGATCGTGTCGGATTGCCGTCCATCAGGCTATGACAGTATAGGAACAGAGAGTGCACCTGTGTTTGCGCACATGCTAGAGTTTATCACGCTAGTGTCACTAGTGTCGGCTGGTGTAGCCGCCGTGGCCGAAATCAATCAGGAGACATTAAAATAGGGATAAATTGAACGAAGCAAACCGTTGTCCAGAAGTGAAACACTAACAAAGGACAGGCTAGATATGATAATGGTTTGAAGTTGGTGTTGCCCCTTGCTGTCTTAAGTAGTGGTTGTTGAAAAGGCCCATCACTTTCATGAACTTTCTCTCATAAGTCTGATGTGGCTAGTTCCTCATAGATACCTCGTAGTACACTATTGAATTATGTTTTCTCGTTAATGAGAATCAGTGAAAACAAAACGTGCGAAACCAGCCTAAACCGGTTAAAATAAAGCTGGCATTAATAAACACATTCTGTATTCATTACGTGATAGCAGGTGCGTATACATTTGTAAAATAACATAATGATGGTTTGCAATTTTCTGTTTTTAGATATTAATCATCTTATCAAATTATTACAAAACAGTCATCGGGCTATAATTATGGTGAACATCTTTATTTAATTGCGATTCATTTAGTTTTATCATACACTATCTATACACTATCAGTGACTATTTTTAATCCTATACTAGCGACCCGCCCCGGCTTCGCACGGGTGCGATACTAAAACACTATAGAAAAACTGTGAATCATGTATACATATAAAAACAGCAAACGCTGCGTCCTGCAATTTTAAATCTGTAATATCTTCGTAAATATTAATCTTTTGCTGTAAAGGGCCATATAGATCTATATTAAATCAACTAACAACTAACAACAACCAACATATCGCTTCGAAAATACGACTATTTAAATTGATAACTAACGACATCACATTAGAAACCTCAAAAATAACAGTATATCTCCACTATTTCACGGAAGTTATCATACATATAAATATTCCCCTTGAATCATTATATCTATTAAAAAACCGCATCAAAATCCGTTGCGTATCTTTAAAGATTTTAGCGGTCGAAGGGACAAGAGGACAGAAAAAGCGACTTTGTTTTGTACTATGTAGTGATAGTGATATTATTATGTGACAGAGTTACTAAAAAGAAACCTTTAGTAAGCTTTCGCCAGATTTTGATCGCTAATTTTCCCCTTAAGCATCGAATATCATCGAACTCTCTCAGTATTCAACTCTTTCCTACGATCCCGACTAATTATTCCTATACATAGTTTACAACTTTAGGAACTGACCAAAACAAGTACATTGCATTTTCGTCATAGACAGCATAATTAAGTGCGTCTGTCTCAACACTTATCGTGCCTTGTGTTAAAAGCAAATCATCACGAAAAAAAATCACATGTCACTATATAATTTTCAGTTTCATGATCAATGATAAGAGATAAAATTTAATTGATCGTATATATTAGGCACCGTTGACTAGCGTATTCAACCAGTATACAGGTAAGCTCTATTACGTGATCCACCCCTTCACCCTCGTGACACTTTGGTATGAGTTAACGTTGACACGAAATGCTCGAATGTATGAAAATGACAGATCAAAATCTCGTAATTAAACAAAATGAAATGTCATTTACATACATTTAGGCGTATTCTAGTGCAAGCGACTACAGAAATGTAACTGGAATACAGGGCTAATTCAGTTTTCTAAACACGTTAATATAACAAATCTATATTCATATTGACCCTTTCTTTACAAATTTATATTATTACAGAACAAGGAAAAGTTTAACAATGGTGACAGTCAAAGTACAGCAGGGCTGGCTGTCTGGGGAGCAGCTGAAGACAGCACCTGAGGGCACGCCGTACTTCAGCTTCAAGGGCATCCCGTACGCCGCGCCGCCAGTAGGCAAGCTCAGGTTCAAGGTAAGTACCTACTTTTATCCTACATTACTACAGCGCCCCCGGCCCGAGAATTTTATTATTTTTCTAATATACCTAATTTAGGATTCACGAGCTGGAAAAGTGGATTTTTTGGAAAAAAAATAGATCAGATTTACTAGCACTGCTTAACAAATGTAGCCCACGATTCAGTTTTGTGTATAAAGTAACAAAAAAAATCTAATTTTATTTAACAGGCTCCACAACCGCCGCTACCCTGGGAAGGTATACGTAAAGCCACTGAACATGGCCCCAGATGTCCACAAGTGGATATATTTACTCAAGAAACAATAGTGTCTAGTGAAGACTGTTTAAACTTGAACGTATACAGTCCAGACATTGCGCCAGATTCTCCATTGCCCGTATTATTCTTCATACATGGCGGTGGTTTCAAAGGTGGATCTGGTAACCAGGACCGTTATACTCCTGACTTCCTCATGAGCCACGGTATTATACTAGTCACGATTAACTATCGGCTTGATGCATTAGGTTTCCTGTGTTTGGACACTGAAGAGGTACCTGGAAACGCAGGGATGAAAGACCAAGTGGCTGCTTTGCGCTGGGTGAGAGACAACATAGCAAGCTTTGGTGGAGATCCCAACAATGTCACCGTGTCGGGCGAGAGTGCTGGCGGTGCATCCACTTGTTACCACTTGCTGTCACCGATGTCTAAAGGACTTTTCAAAAAGGCTATTTCCATGAGTGGTGCGCCGGTGTGCGACTGGGCGACACCATTTGAGCCACGAAACAGGGCATTCTTGTTTGGCCGGCAGTTGGGTCTGAATACCAAAGATCCACAAGAATTATTAGATTTCTTGCAAAATCTTCCCGTGGAGAAACTATTGAACAATAACCCAGCTCTGCTATCTTTTGAAGATCATAATAATCACCTCTATAAACATTACCACTTTATACCAGTTGTCGAAAAAGACTTTGGTGGCGAACATTTCTTAACCGTACATCCTATGCAGGCCCTGAAAGATAAAAACATTAACGACGCTGACCTGTTCATTGGATACGCTAATGAAGAGACTTTAACTGGTATAGATAATTTTATGGGTACTATTGAGGAAACCTTTAACAAGTATCCAGAACTTGTAGTTCCTAAAAAGATATTAATCTCATCTACTCCTGAAACAATCTTAAAGGTAGCAGAGTTAATAAGAGACCATTACTTCAAGGGGGCTAACGTAACAAAAGACAATGTACGGGAATTCGTCTCTTTTGCGAATGCTACTTCCTTCGTTACGGATATTAATAGATTCATTACACATCTGCCGAGAGTCGGAAAAGGCAAGAGGTACATGTACAGGTTTTCGACTGTATCGAAAAGAAACGTACATGGGAACGCCGGAGCAAAGTATGGAGTTGTAGGAGCTGGTCACATGGACGTATTGATGTACCTGATGGACGCTCAAATGTACGACTTAAAGACCAAGAAAAATAGCCGAGAATTTGAGCTTATCACCTTAGTATGCACTGTATTTTCTAACTTCGTAAAATACGGGTGAGTGTTGATAATTTTCTTATAATTAATATCCCATGGTTATAAATATTCGAATCTAGAATCGCCTCGCGGCGAATGGTGATCAATGATCAATCCTTTTCTATATAAAGAAAAAGATTGATTTATTGTAAAACTCCTGTGCCTATTAGCGGGAACAAGGATCAAGTTATATCACATTAGCTGTAGTAAAGAAATCCTGTCGAATAATGTAACAACAGAAAAATGTCTCGTTTTCAGCAACCCGACCCCTGACTCCTCACTGGGCGCCGTGTGGCCGGAGTACGACAACGCCAGCAAGCGCTACGTGGATATCGGAGACACCCTGACGGTCGCCAGTTCACCTGACGCTGAAGCTGTCAGCTTCTGGAGATCCATCTTTGAATACGTTGGACATGAATATTAACACTGAAGATTATGTAACCTGTACTTATAACAGTGTTCTCAAACATATCACGTTTGAGTTAGCTTTAAAGATTCCTTGGTTATTTTAACGATGTTTTAATTTTGCCTATGTTTTTTTAATGTAACGATTGGTTATGTGAAATATACGTTATACATAATAATATTAACTTCTTAAATTTATTTTGAATCCCAACATATTACTCTCCAATAGAACCCTTGTCGTGCGGAATTAAACATCGAGAATCACCTTAAAGAAGGGTTGGTGTTTCGCAACATTTATCAAGAAGAAATGGAAAAGCGGAGTAATTCTACTGCTGATGCATAAATTGTAAATTGATGACTTAGGACAAGAAGACAAAATATTTAAATACAACTAGAGAGTGTATGGATACTAACTTCAACGATCTACTTAAAAAAAAGTTTTTGACAATCCCTTCGGGGTAGATCTGTCCTTATTGAGAGCTCGCGCTAGATGGCGTTATATCCAGGTTTGAGGTATTTAGCAGTTTTGTAGCCATCTTAGACTTGTCACAAACAGTTAATTAGTTTTGGCTTTACTGTGCCCCAAACTTCACATATTATTCATAGACTTGTAAGCAAAAGAATCATCATCATCAGCCTATCGCAGTCCACTGCTGAGCATATGCCTCTTTAAGTGCACGCCACTGAGATCTGTTTTCTGGCAATAGAATCATGCATTTGAATTCAGTTTTTTTTTGCGAAAATTTCTAGTAATTGGGAGAAAAGTGCTTATTTTAAAACGATGACACATGACCATAATGGAAACTTAAGAAAAAATAGTAAAAAAATATTTCGAGTATACATGAATAAGACACTAAAAATATCAAAAATATGTTTGAACGACAATCTCATGTTAATATTTTTTTTGTTTTTCCCACCATGGACTAAAAAAGGAAAAAATGTATATTTAATAAAAATACAAGATTACTCGAACTTAGAACTGAATTGCAAATTGTATACGAAAAAGAAGCTGAACCAAAATTAGAACTTGAATAACAAAAGTTAGACAAAAACTCCCTCACCAGTCTGTTCCAGTTGCTTGATTGGATGTCGAAATAACTTTTCATATTAGCACCCATTAGCAGTATGGTGCTTGCGACTTAGTAAAACTAACTCATATTTCCGCGAAATTAATAAATGTAAAAAAAACGAAATAGGGGATTGACAAAATTGTTGTCTGATTCTCAGATATGCGTACAAAATCCGATGTCCACACAAAATCGGTACAGCCGTTTCGAATGGGTACGGTAACTAATATTGCGACACGAGAATTTAATACAACATCAAATGAAATAACAACATTTTGACAGGCGCTACTTTTACATCTTCGATTACAGCTTGGCAATTTAGGTATGTTTTTGAATTTGAATTTTCGGCAGCTATAAAGATCTGATTATTAATATTATTTCACGGATTTATTAGTGTAATAGGTACCACTCGGCTATCCGTGCAGTTAAATATCATTATTTAAAGTGTGTCAATTAATTAAGACCTATGTTTGACACCGGTTTTAGGACCAATATTTCAAGAAGGTACCTAATCTGATGTACAATGACTTTGATCACACAATGGACATTTGGGGGCTTGTAACATTATGATATCTTTTTAAATAGACTCGCAATACTGAGGGTTTCATACAAAAAGGCTAGAACAAAACACATTCGCAAAAAAACAAAACGTCTTTTGCTGTACGTAGTGGAAGCACATATAAAGTATCTATGAATAGTTTAACAATCAAACTACTATAATTCATGACATGCTTGGTGACAGACGGGCAGAGGCTTCGAAACCGATTCGAAACTTTAGACAAAAAGTACAAAAGACTATTAAAAAATAACTGAAACCTAAGAAGCGTTGAATAATTATCAACACCTGTTTTAATCAGAAAATAATCCGGCAAACTTTACTCGAAACAATGACATGACACATCACAAATAAACGTAACATGAGTATGTGAAAACTTGCTCTGTAATACTCTGAGACGAAATTATTCTCGATATATGATCCGATAATGTTATACGTAATTTAAATTTGAATGACCAACAATTATTTGAGCAACAAAAGCATAATATTTAATCTTATCTAGCTCTCCAGTTTGAGTGAATTTTAATTATTATCGATATTGAAATGTTTACATGTTTGTCAGTTTTTTTGTATTTTTTATTTGATTGGAAGAATTGAAACAGATTATTTGAAGACAGATTAATTTCCACGTCTGAAGTTGGTATTTACGCACATTCAAAAACGAAATTAAACCAAAATAAGTTAACTACCGTCTACACGCATACCTTAAAAGAAAAGTCACTGACGAAGTAGAGAAAGTCAACCCATCATTTTCTTGTCAGTGTCAACTTCGATTTCATTTATTATTCTTATGATTTGCTATGTCCGATATTTTATTCTCCGTTAAAAATGGTCCACAAGAACTGTTACACCTACTATTTCTCTAAAACTACGTTTACGTGACGTAGACTATGACTCCGGACAAAGTCACAAAAAACCAAAGCATCACACAAAAACTGTTTAACAACCAAAATACTCGCGTCACGATGATTACAACTGGCGTTTATGTAATGATCGATAAGTTCGAGATAATGTTGATCGTATATTAGGCAACGGTAACAAACGTAGTCATCCAGTGCACAGGTAAGCATTATCGCGAGTCCAGCGCGATTCCGTTTTTTCTCAATTGGTCGTTAATATTTACTCTCTGACAGAACTAGCTTTAGTAAAACATTTATTACTTCGTACTAGATGTTTCTCTAACAATTAACTGCTAGTTACGAAATCATAAGGAAATTTAAAAATTTAAATTTATATCGTTGTTTCTTATTTCAGGTTAAAAAACCGGCTTACAATGGTGGTAGTCAAAGTACAGCAGGGTTGGCTGTCTGGGGAGCAGCTGAAGACAGCACCTGAGGGCACGCCGTACTTCAGCTTCAAGGGCATCCCGTACGCCGCGCCACCAGTAGGCAAGCTCAGGTTCAAGGTACTTAACTATTTTTATTACTAAAAGTAGACAAGCAGATTCTGAATATTCTAACATTATTTGAACACCAAACACAATGCTAGACTGAAGATGATACCTGGCTCTTTAAATTTTGTCAAGCTTGATCAGGATAGATAGCACTGCTAAACAAACGTAGCTATAGCTATAAGTTTTCTGCATTTTTAAAGTGTTTTTAAATAACATACTTAATTTAAATTTACAGGCTCCAGAACCACCTTTGCCCTGGGAAGGTATACGGAAAGCCACTGAACATGGCCCCAGATGTCCACAAGTGGATGTATTTACTCAAGAAAAAATTGTGAATGATGAAGACTGTTTAAATTTAAACGTATACAGTCCAGACATAGCGCCGGCCACTCCATGGCCCGTATTACTCTTCATACACGGCGGTGGTTTCAAAGGAGGATCTGGTAACCAGGATCGGTACACTCCTGATTTCCTCATGAGCCACGGTATTATACTAGTAACGATTAACTATAGGGTCGATGCATTAGGTTTCCTGTGTTTGGATACTAAAGAGGTTCCTGGAAACGCAGGATTGAAAGACCAAGTGGCTGCTTTACGCTGGGTGAAGGACAACATAGCAAGCTTTGGTGGAGATCCCAAAAATGTCACCGTGTCGGGCGAGAGTGCTGGCGGTGCATCCACTTGTTACCACTTGCTGTCACCGATGTCTAAAGGACTTTTTAAGAAGGCTATTTCCATGAGTGGTGTACCGTATTGCGACTGGGGAACACCATTCGTTCCAAGAAGACGAGCATTCTTATTTGGCAAGCAATTGGGTTTGAACACCAAAGATCCGCAGGAATTATTAGATTTCTTACAAAACCTTCCAGTAGAACAACTGTTGGAAAATAATCCAGCTGTACTATCCTTTGAAGATCATAACAATCATGGCTACAAACAATTTCACTTTACTCCTGTTGTTGAAAAAGATTTCGGCGGAGAGCACTTCTTAACGGTACATCCTAGGCAAGCTCTGAAAGATAAAAACATTAACGACGCTGACTTGTTCATCGGATACGCTAATGAAGAGACTTTGACTGGAATCGATTATTTTAAGGGCATGTTCGAAGACACTTACAACAAGTATCCAGAACTAGTAGTTCCTAAAAAAATGTTAATGTCATGTACTCCTGAAAAAATCCTAGAAGTAGCAGAATTAATAAGAGACCATTACTTCAAGGGGGCTGACATAACTAATAACAATATAAAAGATTTCGTCACGTTTGCGAATGCTGCTTACTTCGTTACGGATATTAATAGATTTATTACACATCTGCCGAAGGTCGGTAAAGGCAAAAGGTTCATGTACAGGTTTTCGACTGTGTCGAAAAGGAACACTTATTCATCTGCCGGAGCCAAGTACGGACTTACAGGAGCTGGTCACATGGACGTATTGATGTATCTGATGGACGCCCAAATGTACGACTTGAAGACCGAGAAAAATAGCCGAGAGTTCGAGCTGATTACCTTAGTTTGCAAAGTATTTTCCAACTTCGTAAAATACGGGTAAGTGTTGATAACTTTCAGGAAAAGTATGATTTAAAATTTATAGTCTAAAATCAAGCTAGTAGCAAGTCAAACATAAATTTAATTGTGTAAAAATAAACAAAACAATCTATTTGAATCAATCTAATTCTGATTAGAATTATAATTATCATGATATGCAAACAAACAAAAATATTCTATTACAGTTTTAATCTGTTAATAATTTTATTATCTTTTTAATTGCAATGATCAATACCAATGTGTTGTTATTATAAAGTATGTATATGTATTTGAATTTCTTTGATTTTGTAAGAATTTCATTGGCTATACAGTAGACTATAGTATAATGCAATAATATAATCATGTTTTTTTTTAGTAACCCGACCCCAGATGATTCTCTGGGAGCAGTGTGGCCGGAGTACGACAACGCCAGCAAGCGCTACGTGGACATCGGAGACAGCCTGACGGTCGCCAGTTCACCTGACGCTGAAGCTGTCAAATTCTGGAGAACCGTCTATGAACTCGTTGGTCATGAATATTAAAAACATAATTTAATTAATATTTATGATATAGGATCCTATAGCTACAATAGTATTTCTAGATATTGTGTGTTGTATTGTCATGTTTGAGCTTTAAAGATTCTTAGGATAGTTTGTATTTATTTGTATTCGTGTTTTTCTTGATTGTACATGCTTTTATTCTTTCTATGTTCTAATGTAAACTTGGTTTTTATTTTTGAGTTTTATAATAAATGAGTGTTACCCATCAACGTGTTTAGCTCATTAATCGACATTCTGAATTCTTAGTCACAAGCATATTTCCGCACTTCCAACCTCTACAGATTATTTCATTATAGAAAGGCCAGTAACCTATATTGGGTCGACCTAGATTACGAGCTAAATACTTCGGTCTACTAAAACGTTAGGGATTCCAGAGAACCAGGATCTAGTGAGCTCTGCTCATTACTTTTGTTTAACACACTTTTACAGTAATGATAGCCTAATCGTTTAGCTGTTGGACTACCAACTCAAATGTTTTAGGTTCAAATCCCGGCACGCACCGTTAAGTTCTGTCACTAGTTTGTATATCCATCAAAGGAAAGAAAGACATATTTTTAATAAATTCGCAAGGCTTTTTTAAATACTCCTAAGTGTCACTCTTTAATTTTAAGATTTAAAAATATCGACAATAACTGAGCATTTCAACAAAGATGGGATTGACCTATTTCTAAACTCATATAGCTCAATTCTTTAAAAAAAAAGGCACCACCTGTATGTAACCATTTGAGAAATTGATCGAATGCTGAGATTTTGCACCTTAATGGTATGTACAGTAAAACTAATAATGGACCGAGTACGCTGCCTAGTGGGACACCATAGTAGTAACAGACTTGGGAATTCAATAAAATGTGTAGTTTATTTACTGAAAGGATCTTGAGTACATAAATTACATGTATAAATTATCAGCATTTCGCATTAATTAAAATTGAATAAAAATATCAGCCCGAAAAAAAAAACAAAAATATTTATTATTTTTTTTTCTGGCTGAACGCTCAGAACAAATACGTGAGTACTGAGATATGAGCAACTAAACACATTGCTTTACACAGAACAGCAAGCACGGTTGCCTCACCTCGATCTAGTCTATATTATTCGTCGCACCTTGTTATATACCACTTTTTGCAGGTATTTTCAAGTAAAGACAATTGATAAGCAGATAGCGAGTATTAAGCACACGTCATTTGTATTGAACAGGTGGGTCAAAGTTCAAAGATAAGGTAATTACAGACCGTATATTAGGCCATCGTAAACGACAGACTCCATTAGTTTGAAGAAAGGTTAGTGTCTGGTCAGCAGAACTTGGGTCTCGAGCCAAAACAAAATTTTACTGTAAAAAGTATTTCTACTTTCATATTAGAACATTTCTTGTCTTCATACACTTTTTGAAGAGCGTGTCAAATTTGGAAGATGGTGGTAATCAAAATACAGCAGGGATGGTTGTCTGGTCAACAACTGAAGACAGCGCCTGAGGGCACGCCGTACTACAGCTTCAAGGGCATCCCGTACGCCGCGCCACCCGTGGGCAACCTCAGGTTCAAGGTAATTTACATAATTTACCCTGAATATGAACTAATTTGCCATAAATTAGGTCATTTTTGCAGAAATACTTAACTGTTAATATAATTTGTAAAATCACGTAATCTATTCTGACAGCATTCATACAAAAATCAATGCAGTCAGAATAGATTACGTGATTTTACATCAATCAATCAATGATAATTGTAATTCCTTTCAAGTTGGCTATACCCGTTACATTTTACAAAAATATTTTTGGTTATACGAATCTCTTAGTAGTCTCACAATTTTTCTTCGTATCTGCATTATAACGGTACCCACAACTACAAGTATCTTAACATTCTTCTTACTTTTCATATTCCAGGCTCCACAACCTCCTTTGCCATGGGACGGTATACGAAAAGCCACAGAACATGGACCGAGATGTCCACAGAGAGACGTATTTACTAAAGCATTAATAACTGAAAGCGAAGATTGTTTAAATCTAAACGTATACAGCCCCAATATTGAACCATCGACTCCACTGCCCGTTCTACTTTTCATACATGGAGGTGGTTACAAAGGTGGATCTGGTGACGACGACCGTTACAGTCCTGATTTCTTTATGAGCCACGGGATTATACTAGTCACGATCAACTATCGGCTTGATGCATTAGGATTCCTGTGTTTGGACACTCCAGAGGTACCTGGAAACGCAGGATTGAAAGACCAAGTGGCTGCTTTGCGCTGGGTGAAGGACAACATAGCAAGCTTTGGTGGAGATCCCAACAATGTCACCGTGTCGGGTGAGAGTGCCGGCGGTGCATCTGCTTGTTATCACTTGTTGTCACCAATGTCTAAAGGACTTTTTAATAGAGCCATTTCTATGAGTGGTGTACCATTTTGCGACTGGGCATTACCGTTTGTTCCACAGAAACGGGCTTTTCAGTTTGGCAGACATTTGGGTTTGAATACCAAAGATCCTCAAGAACTGTTAAACTATTTGCAAAGTCTTCCAGTCGAAAAACTGTTAGATGGTGATCCAACTGTAATTTCATTTGAAGAACATAATAATCACGGGTTCAAATTTTTCCATTTCACTCCTGTTGTTGAAAAAGATTTTGGACAGGAACATTTCTTGACTATAGACCCTATGCAGGCTTTAAAAACTAAAAATATTAACGAAGCTGATTTGTTAATAGGATATGCCAATGACGAAGCCTTAATGGCATTAGAGCATTTAGGGGAAAAGCTGTCGACTGCAACGACTTTATACCCAGAAATAGTAGTCCCGAGGAAGATGTTAATAGCGTGCACTCCTGAAACAATCTTAGAACTCGCAGAAAAAATTATAGACCAGTATTTCCAAGAAAATCTTTTCAGTTTAGCAAACGCAACAAATTTAATATCTTTACTGAGTGATGCCTGTTTCAAGGTTGATATTAACAGATTCATTACACATCTGCCGAAGGTCGGTAGAGGCAAAAGATATTTATATAAGTTCTCCACTGTATCTAGAAGGAACGTCTATGGAAGTTTGGGAATACCGTTTGGTATTATAGGAGCTGCCCACATGGATATATTAATGTACATAATGGATGCAAAGATGTATAATTTAAAAACTGAGAAAGATAGTAAAGAATTCGAGATGATTACCCTAGTGTGTTCTGTATTCGCCAATTTCGTTAAATATGGGTAAGTATCACACAAAGAAAAAAAATTAGAAACTTGACATTATATGATTTCTTTACCTTAATTTACATTTGTCATTACTGGGCTCAATTATAGCTACCAATATTTGCTTTGTAAAAACCGATGACTCCCAGTATAAAATAGTACTTGAAATGCAGGTTCCAAAACATAAGTGGTCTTCAACATGTTTTCTTGTTACAGTAACCCGACCCCGGATGACTCTCTGGGAGCCGTGTGGCCGGAGTACGACAACGCCAGCAAGCGCTACGTGGACATCAAAGACGGTCTGGTGGTGGCCAGCTCTCCTGATGCTGAGGCAGTCAAATTTTGGAGAGGCATCTTTGAGCAAGCCGGACTTGAATATTAGAACACTCGAACTGAGGAGTTCTATATTGTTTTATTTATTAATAAATTAAAATTATTACTTTTTTAAATAAATAGTTTTTATTTTACTTTTTAAGTCAAGTAGTCTTTGATCTAGCTAGATCATTTTCTTCGCCTGGTTTTTTGTACTTATCGGGCGCAATTTCGTAAGGAAACTCCATTTTGCAGGAAAAAAACTAATGGATTGCATCATATGGTGAATGAATTCAATATTATTTTTTCATAATTAATAAGTAATAAAATTTAACGTTCATATTTATCCAAATCCAAATTTTAATTGCTGGTTAACCGTAGACATCAATGACGCGAGCGCTGAGGGTTTAAACACAATGGCTGACATAGTTATACCGTTTATACATATACTACTTTCACAAATGATTTGATGGAAAAACGAAAGGTGTTTTCTAATCCAGTATTCCTTTAATACTGGATTAGAAAACACCTGTCAATATTATAAATAGTTCAGTGAAATTGAGAAGATAAGGTTGATAAACTGATCATATATTAGGCCATCATAAACGATAAACTCCATTGGTGGGAATCCTCATAACTGCCTAGGTTAGTATTTCAGCAGAACTTGAAGTGAAATCAAAAATGGTGGAAATCAATGTAATTGTCTAAAGTTTAGTTTCCGAAATTCATAAGTTTGCAGTTTCCTCGTACAACAATCCTTTGACTTACACATTTCGGGACTAATAAAACATAATTGGTAACACTAAAGGCGTTGTACCAATATTGACATACAAATAGAATTTCAATATTTGTAAAGGATTCGTTTGCTTAGCAATAGGAGCGAGAGTCCTGGTTGAATTATGCCCGTAACTGTTCAAATAGGGCCCTTTTGTCCCAAAAACCTTAGCTTAGTATTCCAAATAGGGCTACATAGTTATAAAACCAACTCACACTTTTCGTTTACTACCTAAGACTTAGAGGGTCATCATTCATCAGTAATGGCTTACAGTTAAGTGATCAGTTTGCTATTTTCTGGATCCTAATTTGAACCATAGAAATACAAATATATCTGAAAGAATATTTTTACACAATAGATGTATGTATTTTTTTATGTTACCGTTTGTCTATCCAACTTTGGAAAAAGAAACGAATTTTCTTTAACACATGGTATTATGTGCATCGTAGAGGGTAAAAAATAAGGATGGCGTATTATTACAATAAAACGACGTTAAAACCGCAAATATGGTAACCTACAAATATTGTTTTCACGCACAGTGTATGAATATTTTACTATTACTTATAAATGAAAGCCAACCTACAACCAAGTACGGAAGTATACTGAAAGGATAATTAATTACTTAATGTACAGACTACAAAAAAAACGTGGTTTCTTAGTCATTCTACATACAGCTGTAGAAAGGCTAATTAGAAATTATCAATAATAGAGAAACAAACTCTTAAATCCATTATGATTTTCACGAAGATTTTGAAATACCATAAAATCACTATCAGACTATAGCAATAAGAGAAAGTTAGTTAAAAGAAAGTATTAGAGTCATGTCATTCAGTGAAGCCCTAATTATAATAATAATAATAGCGTATAATTTCTTTAATTGCTTTATAACTGTCATCTTCAAATAACCTTTACACTGAGCGCAAATACCTTCAGGCATTCCAACCGAGGCGAGGACGATTAAAATCGATTCGAAACGGTGATAATTAAATTAATTTCCTTTTTTTCATAGGCCTAACTTGTTTTCTATTTATAATAATTTTAATTGAGTTTTGTTTAATTTATTGGCTGACGCTAGATGATACAGCTGTGTTCCACTCATATGTGACTGCAACCCTATTGTTCTAAAAGTTGGAATCGCTTTGTTTGCTTGACTATTTATAGAACGTCAACAGACTTTGGAGTTAGTTGATAAACAAAAATTGACTCATAATAGTATACTCGTAATAGGTATTATTAATGTGAATGTGAAGATGGTACAAGTGAAAGTTAGCGAGGGGTTACTTGTAGGAGAAATTGTAGAAAATGAATATGGAGGCAAATATTACAGTTTCAAAGGAATACCTTATGCACAGCCACCTACTGGAGATTTGAGGTTCAAGGTGAGATAATTTTGTTCTATTTTTTAGTTACTTAATACTACCATATCATGGACATCCATACAATAAAAAGAAAACAGCAGTTTAATTAATATTTCATTTTCCATTACAGGCTCCTCAGCCACCTAAACCATGGCAAGGCGTACGGAGTGCCAAAGAATTTGGTCCTATATGCTACCAGTTCAGCTATACGAACCACAACCTACATAACATGAGTGAAGATTGCTTGTATCTCAACGTGTACTCTCCGGATATCAAATCTACCTCCCCCATTCCCGTCATGGTTTGGATTCACGGCGGTGGCTTCATCTGGGGAAGTGGTAACGATGATCTATACGGTCCTGAATATCTTATTAGACATGACATTGTTTTGGTAACCATCAACTATAGACTCGAAGCTCTAGGATTCCTCTGCCTGGACACCAAAGAGGTACCTGGCAATGCCGGCATGAAAGACCAAGTAGCAGCACTCCGATGGATCAAGAAAAATATTTCTAGTTTTGGAGGTGATCCGGAAAATATAACATTATTTGGCGAAAGTGCTGGAGCTGGGAGCGTAGCGTATCATTTGATATCACCGATGTCCAAAGGTTTATTTAAACGAGCTATAGCACAAAGCGGAGCAAGTACATGTTTCTGGTCGCGAGCCTTCGAGCCGCGAGAAAAATCTTTACTTTTAGCTAGACAACTGGGGTTAAATTCAGAAGATAACCAAGAGCTGTACAATTTTTTTATAAAACTACCAGTTGAGTCTCTAGTAAACTTAAAATTGCAAATAACAATGTCTCAAAAATCTCATGATAGAATACATTTCACTATAGTTGATGAGAAGGATTTTGGGAATGAGAGGTTCTTCTACGGCGATATCGTCGATGCAGTGAAAACAAAGACACATGAAGAAGTGGATATTATGACTGGGTACACCGAACATGAAGGCCTTATGGCATTAGCTATAAGCGACACTGTAGAAGAAATTATCACCAAAGCAAAGTGTTACCGTGACATGTTTACCCCAAGACATATTCAAACACATTGTCCAATGGCTGACCATTTTAAAGCAGCAAGGATAATACGAAAATTCTACTTTAATGATGAAGCTATATCAATGGACCATTTAGATCAAATAATAAAATTCTTGGGTACAGACATGTTTATACACGGCGTGATGTTATCGGCGAAACTACTTTCAAAGACGAATAAAGTGTACTTTTACAAATTTTCATGTAATTCAGAAATAAACTGTTTTAGCAGCTTTTTCGGGGTCGGTCATCTTAATAAGGATAAATCAATGGTGTGTCATGCCGATGACTTGGCTTATCTCTTCCCGATAAAAGTTTTGACAGAAAAAGTACATAAAAACTCGAACACTTTCAAATTGATAAATAGGGTGACCACGCTTTGGACGAACTTTGCAAAATATGGGTAAGTTACATTAATTTACTCAAAGTTTGCGGAATAATTTATGGATTCGAAGTCTCAGAAGTGTGATTAAGTTATTTATAGATATTTTTGCTTCATAACGAAAAGTTGGCCTAATTGTGAGTTTTGTAGTAAAAATAAATCATTGTTTACAGAAACCCGACCCCCGATGATAGTCTTGGATTAAAGTGGAATCTTTTCTCGATTGAGGAACAGGATTATTTGGAGATTGGCAATGAGCTGAAAGCTGGCAAATCACCAGACAAGGAAGAAATGGATTGTTGGAATGATGTTTTCAGAGAGATTTTACCAAAATTTAGCGTGTAGCCTATCTTGTTTACTTTTTGTGAGTTAGTTAGTAAATTATTGTGTACCTAAATGAAATGCGTATCATTTTGTTTTCACTTATTATACAGTTTTTTTTTGTTTGATTGTTATTCGTTTATGCATTTTTTTTCTAATATTTACTGATTGGGATTTTATTCAGGTTCCTTTCAAACTTTGTTCCAACTATGTTATATACAGCCTCATTGGAGAGCTGTGAGCGTAGGAAGTGTACTCAATTTCCTGGTTTAGCCAAGTGTTGTTATATATTTCTGTCAGAAAACTTTCAGTAGCAGCCTCGACTTTGAAATTGTTTCCGGTAAATGGCAATTGACGTGCCGAAATCCTAGAAACCCAGAGAACACATTTTGCACTAGTATTTTTGCTAGTAGTGTTAGCAAGCTTATTTTCACTAGTTGTTTTAAACAATGTCTTGATTTTCAGACACTACATGAAAATCCTCAATTTGCTTTCTTGGTTTTGCTCCGCTGCCGGGTAAAGCTCAGTCTACACTCTTCTCATCTCTATCTATCAGCGAACTTAGTAAAAGACAACAAATTTTAAAATAAATTTACAACCACATTTGAATTAGACTGTATTTAAACTCGACCAATTAAATAATACGATCGCCAAACTGAAATAGATTAAAATGGCTTTTCCGGTCAAAGCATTTCAATTTCAAACATATTATGCGCTGGTGGTGTTCATTGAAACGCACTGACGTGTTAATTGATAGCATTTAATTTTGAGCATTCGTTAGTCGCGAAACACGTTACAAATACTTTCTGTATAACGTACCTATTTAGTCATCAGTCACTATTGGCAAGGGACCAAACAACGTATATCTAAATGATGTAAATATGATAAATTGGGACCAATTTACAGATGACTACGTCGTATAAAATAATGTCGCCTGCTACTGCCAGTCTACCTACCCCTATGTATCCTTAGATGTTTAAAATACGCAATGGGTTTTGATATTTTTTTTCTACAGATACAATGTTTCAAGAGTAAGGTTTATAAATGCAATCAGGCAACCGAGCGAAACTGGGGTGGTTTGCTAGTTTTTAACCTTTGTAATTTTTACTATACTATCGAAGATATATAAATAAAATTTGCGTAATATATTGATATTTAAATCACATTATCTGGTAAACCAATCTTAATCAAATGGCAGGTGTGTATTTATCAACAATCAAACAAAAAAGTGTCAGTACAAATAGGCACAAATATGATATTGTTTGCTATTTATCTTTGTCATGTAAACCTCAATATTTAGTCACCCTATAATCTTTTATGTCATGAGTGTACATAAAAAAAATACCATGTAACGTATATCTAAGATTTGATTTTTAAAATTCATTGTGTTTCAATATTGTGCAATAATATTGTTATAGGTTTTTTTTTGTTAAATCTTTATTTTAAATCTAGAAATGTTATTATTTCCTCAAATATACAACGAAATCAACAAAATTATTTTACTTGCATAGAATTTGATCTATGTTGCGACAGCGATGCTGGCAACGGTGCCCGAGAATCATTCCTAAAGGTCATTGGGCGCAATCCGACCCAGTTAACGAAAGTTTTCCTACAAAAACCAAATTAGTTTTAAATTGTTAAGTATTAACCTACATTAAAATTGAGATAGTTATTTTTTTTTAAACCATGGGAATAAAATGTTATAATTAAATAAAAAATAGGTAATAAATGTATTTATAAAGCAATTCCAGTGAAGTATTCTGTTAAATAAATAAACAAAATAAACGTTGAGTGCGCGATTAGTGGCATGCATATGTCGTCTCACTCGCACTAAAGAGTAAAAACCGATTTTGACGATGCGCTCGCGTCGCGCGACCCGGCCAGGTCGCAGTCGTTCGTCATTTATTGTCGTTGCGATCTGTGTGTTTCTTAGGCTTTTATTATGTTTATCGCTTACTTTGGCGTGTTTATTGGATTATTAGTTTGCATTTGGATTTTCAATTCTGGTTTTAGTTGATAATATGGAAAGACAAAATAGTTGTGTTTCATGTAGCCACGGTCGCCGCACTATTGGATGCTGTGCGCATATAGCCAGCATAGTATATTTTTTGTCTTGGGCCCGATATCAAAAAAATTGATGCGCCTGCGGCGTTTTTAGACGACACAATTATTCCTATAGACATTGATCATGTCGAATAAAACTTATAAACTCTTCTATACTTGTTTTATTTCACTTATTTTGTTTTTAAAATCATGTTTACTATCAAGAAACCAATAAAAATGTACTAAGCCTTGTTATAATTAACCTTATTATTGTATTTTTATTTTTTAGGTTTCTGTATTTTTCCCATTGTCTGCGTTAATGCGACATATATATTCGTAAACTATTCGTCATTTATCTAAACATACTACCTATTTTTTTTTCTGTAGGCCGTGGGTATAGTTTCCATACTTAGGTGCCCAATGACCTTTTTAATGAAGTTCATCAAAATTCACACTAGAATTGTTGCGAGTATCAACATACTCATCAGAATCAGAGACAATGAATACTGACTTAAAACGCTGATATTTAAGTCGTAACATGTTTGTTGAAGGCTTGACGCGTGTCACGAAGAATTTTGATCAATCCTACTAATATTAAAAATGAGAAAGTGTGTGAGGTTGTATGTATGTTTGTTATCCTTTGAATTCTTAAATTGTATAACAGTCTAGCTGTTTTTAAACAAAAGAACAAACAACAGATAGAAAAGAAAGTTTACATTATCATTCACCTTTGGTAATAATTTAAGGTACAATATTTTTCTAATTTTTAAATATCAGCATCTTCATACTCCAAAAAGCTGAATCACCAACAGCCCTGATCCAGACTTAACACAGTAAACTTCATAAATTATTCACGAGACTTTTGATACGTTTCGCTATCGCTCTGAAGCAAACGTTTTAAATTTAAAGCGTCCCGCGTCCATGCAAGGCGAGATTTCCTGATATTTTTTCAAGCCATTGGATTTGTGCGACAAGACGGCGGACGGTAATGTATCGTTTCGTATGTCGAATCCACGACAACTCGGTTACGAAACGAATCTTTGTGTATTCATTGTATATTAAGTTCTCGGCTTACGGAGCTAAATTTTTCAATAGAAAATGCAATTGAATTTGGGATTTGAACTGTATTTTTTGTTATCATCATGGCTTCTAATAATTATGTAAGAATTATTCTAGTAGGTTGTGACACGAAATCTCAAAATATGACAAAAATACTCTATAGAGATAGTTTCTCTATATCTGGATAATATAACAGCTTGCTGACATTTTAATAAAGAATAAACTTATCATAAAAAGTTATCGTAGGTAGGTAGGTATAATGCCTTTGTAACAAAGAGAATCATATCACAAAAGCAGTATTTCATTATTGCTTTAGAATATAACAAAATATTAAAAAGCCATTCTGATTAGGTGTCACCGTAACATTCCGTAACACTATAAAGTGTTTAATTTGTTCACGTCGCTACACCTCCACAGAGGCAGTATCTTAAAGTCGTAAAACGGTAATATCGCGCCGCCATAATAACCTGCGAGACTACCACCATGCTTTAAAATAAGACTCTTGCAGTTGTACAAGCGAGACGGCACGCTACAAGGCGTAGAGTAACCTCTCTCTTCCACAAAACAATTGCCATAATTTCAGAGTCGGTGGTAGACCCTCCGGGGAGAACAATTTACTTTGTTTACACAGCAAACGAGTATTGGGTGGTGGGTGCTAGATAAACCGTCGGCATTCTAGTTTAATAGATGGTACACCGATACCTTTAAATCTTTAGTTAATTAACACGAGCATTAAGTGTCGACAGGTAGAATATGGCTCTACATTTAATTTCAATGTCATTGTTAATGTGGTAATCCATTTAGACTAGTCGTGTCAGTTTGTCACATTTGTATTGACACCTCTGTGACGCGTTCAAATCTGTTCTTTCTTTGTTCATAATTTAATTTAATAGCCATATAACATCGAATTTCTTTTCAGCCTTTTTCAGTGTAAGCAATTATTTGACTTTACTTGTATATTTGTTTTACGTGAAACATCTTAATAAACACTCGTCTATTGTTGGAAACAGATCTTACGAATATAATTATATTAATGACGTTTATACTTACACAGCTTGTGACAATAAATATGTAGAGAATAATTTATTAGTACCTATCATGCCAACCGATGTACCACGCCTCCGTCAAAAACCAGTTGACGAAATACTCTACATTTGTTTATGCAATTTCACTTATATTTTTATAAATATCCGGAATTTAGACTTCGTGAAATAAAGATCAAAGATTAGCAAGAAAGGTTATCGAGTTATTTAATTTAAATATATTTCATATTTTTAAATTGAATGAGTAATATATAGTTAATAGTCTTTATTTTTGTAGATCTATATTAAAATAAAACTAAATATCAATCATAGTATGCTTGAAAAGAAGTGAATACGATTGTGAAATATTTAAACTTATTTTTTTTGGCAAGTACTGAATGCAGTTCAGTAGGTATCTCTATTAATTTAGCAAAATGTGTTTGGCAGACCACTTTGTCACTAGATCCCTAACCAACCCATTACTAGCACCTGTTCCCAGAGAGAAGTATTTGTTTGTCTATAGGCACTTCAAATTGCATGACCCATAACCATAACCTAATATTCTCTAAGTTACGATAAGTACCCAAACTTAAAGATAAGTATCAATTACCAATGAGGATAACTTGCTTTTTGTTTCTAGCAATGATTGTTGATACCTCTACATTAAAGGAGAGCTCAATAATTATCAAGATTCGTTAAGAAAATATTCAGATCGAATAAATCTAAGAGCTTCTAAGACATTTAGATTATTCAGAAAAATTACGATAAGGTGAGATCTATGCTGTTTATTTTTAGTTTTTTTCTGGACGGCAGAAGAAAAAATAGAGAAGCAAAATATGACCGGGCTTTGTTAACAATTCATAAACAGATAAAAATAAACAGATAAATAAATCAATTTACGTGTTCATCTGTATAATAAATAAAATAAAACAGATATTAATGATCTCATAATGTAAATTATCAAAAAATTGCCTCACTCTGGCAATTTCAATATCACACACTGATTCACTTAAAAACAATAAATATTACAGATAAAATACGTCCTTGTGTACGTGATTCGGCCGTGCAGTTTAGGAGATAAGAGATAAGACATAATACAAAATATTTATCAAAATATAATCGATAAATCGCAGCGTTCAAAGGTCGAGATTTACATCGGGACTTTGACCTGTTGTCTGCAGGTTCATCATCATTATCATCATCTTCCTGCCCTTATCCCATTTTACTATAATCAAATCGGGTAGATTTTAATGAGAAACTCTTCGAAATGCGCAACTACTACTACTACTAGACTAAAATGTCCCACTGAATTGCGCAACTGAAATCATTTAATATTCCAAAGGTTGTGAAGAGAGGTATCGAAGTTTACTCAAAATAAGACCTCAAATCATTCTAATTGATAGTTTAAGGTCATATTGATTTCAATTTTGTCAAAATCTAGTGAATTTGGTTAAGTGGAAAAAGCAAGACTGTCACAAGTACTTAGTCTATACATATAATAAATCTGTAGAAAAGTCATTTTTGTACATTGAAGAAATTGAGAAAAAAAATTGCCAGGGTGAGAAAAGATAACTAACAGAACCCATTTCCATCATTTTTGAAATTTTTGTCTGTTTGTCTGTTTGTCTGTTTGTCTGTTTGTCTGTTTGTCTGTTTGTATGTGCGCGCATCACGTAAAATCTGCTAACTCAATGCAGACAATGTTTAGACACAAAAATTATACGCAACTTGAGGTATAACTTAGTCTTTGTTTGATCAAAATCGGTTCACTCTACCAAAAGATATGATTAATTTAGTGAATTCAAGAAGTAAAATAATTACGTTACGCAATTCAGTGTAGTACTTGCAACGACATCTTATGACAAAAAATAGAACTAATTTTGACAGCTAAATTACAAATCCGATAGATGGCGTTGTGCAAATTTCGTCGTTTTCTGAATCGCGGTGTTAAGATTTGACACCATTATATTATTGCTGAAGGTCGGGCCAACATAAATACTATATATTATTGTGCTATCCTATACAGGGGGTGATCAATCACGAATTTTCGTAACTGTTCTACTGTCACCATAGCTGTGTACGAGTCACCATAGCGACCAAAATACTGTTGCTATGGTTTTATGTTTTTTCATTAATTGTATTGGCTTACATGTTATTTGGCTTACAACATAGCAATCAAAATAGCCGGGTTGGTGAATTGCGAGCTTCGTATTTTTTCACTTCAAGTTCAAATTTCATTTCGACATACACTTTTTGAATTTATTTTTCAATAATTTTTGAATATAAATTTTACTAAACAAACATTTACTTTTCTTCTATCGTTTTTGATAGTACAAAGTATTGTATGAAGTACCTGGCTTTTTTAACATAAAATTGTTTTTTTTTAAATAAACAAAAACAATGGTTTAGACGGTAAATGATTTACTATATTTTTTTAACTAGCTGTTGACTGCAATTTTGTTGTGTTTTACGCGTGGTTTTGAAGATTTGATAGTACTTATACACTACTACAATTGTGCACCAATTGCGATGGTATAGGGTAGTTGCATTGGTAAAAGTGTGTTGATATACTGTTATTAATATCATTAATCTCGCGTACGAGTATGCCCTGTTCACATTCTCCCGCAAATGGTTTGTTACGTGTGCATAACACTACCTTTCTTCAGGCTCAGTTGGCTCAGCTCAAACTACCATAATTAGAAACTTAAAACATTGATAACCATGATATAACACTAAGAAGGGATTTTTGAAAATTCGTCCGTCAAGGAGTAGAAAGAAAACGAAATAGAAGATCGGTGCCCGGAATAATCTGCTGCACCCGCATACATCCACCAGATTGGGAGCGGCGTCCGATGATCGCCGCACCACAGTGCATAGCGCTCAACAAAACGTGTCGAATAATATCTGGCTCTTTAAAACCAACCCTGCTCAATAAGTTCTCACTTTGATTAGCATTGCTCTACCTGACGTTAGAAGAGAAGTCGCATGCGCGCTCGAAAAAGACATCGAGGAATCAGACACACGACATCGGACATCCCCTATGTAATACCAAAGCTTATACCCGATTAGACTTAAGAGCCAAAAGAGCTTTCTCCGATGTACACTGGCTACAAACGAAACTCCAACTCGAACTCGGTGCAAGATCTGGGCAGATCAGCATCTACCACCTGCCACTTATGTCCTAAACGTCTGCCGTCCGGAATTCTTTGCAGTGACCTGTTTGGAAAGCATTCAACCGTCTGAGAATCCAAGTAGGTCGCTGCAAACAAAATTAGTCAAATTTGGGTGTACAGACCTCTCTAACATCCAGTAAGAATGCGTCATCTCCGTACAGACGATGTCACACCACCTATAGTGACGAAAATGTCTGCACACTTGCAATTCAAAGGATCTACTATTTACCAAATACTACGTACAATTGACACAAAAGAAGAAGGTTTTTCTAATTAAACTTAAAAATGGAGAAGAAACGGCGTAACAAACTTCACAACATAATTCAATACACAATTATTTTTAGTGTTTCCAGAGGGTATTAGTTTGCCGTAGCCAAGGATAGTTGGTGTGCCGTCATCGAATTCTGCAAAGAAGTGATGACGCTCAACAAAAAACCGCAGAAAGAACACGGGAAGCCTCATCTGACCACTCGATCCGTGCCCAGCGAGCAACAAATAGAAGAAAGACCAAATTTACCCTCCTCAAACCACCATAAATAGCCTACGCAGGTAGGCTAGGGGAAGTCTACTGTACTGTATAATATAAAGGCAAAGATGACAAGCACGGTGCTTTCGCGCGACTCTTAATGAGCGCTGGGGAAAACTGACTCCACGTCAATTAAGAAGCTCCCGTTAAAAAGATCTCTCCCGTCAGGGTTCACGATAGTTTGCGAAAGTGTTCCCGTGGCTCCAGACAATAGGACACGGAGATGCACTCAGGTGGTTTTAGCCAGTCAGAATCCGGCACACTTCTTCCCCATCGCCCGTATTCAAGACCTTCAATCCAAATTGACAAATCAGTGTAAGATAGTGGCCACAGCAACAATATAATACGACCTTTCATCATATGAATGTTGGACTAACCTTTAAAACTAGCAGTGTTAACAGTCAAGTAATATGTTTGTAAGAGTAAAAGTTATGAGTAGAAAGTTAAGGAATAATTTTAGAACAGAACTGGATTAAGGAGCTTGCATTAAACTTTATTTAGCTTTACTTTTTGTACAGCACTACACATCTTCAATTTACCTAATCTTCAATACCACGCAGACAAAGTCGCGGGCAACAGCTATTTCTATTTCAAATAATTTAGGTACTATAATCCCATTTACATGTGCTTTTGTATTTTTAGTAATAACAAGTAGTTTTAAAAATCTATTTTGAAGAGCTTCCAGTTTATCTCAGTGAGTTTTGAATGTTAACCCATAGCTGTGACATGAAAAAAAACTCTTAAAATAATAATAGGAACTTTAAAGCTTAGGTAGTACATTTTTTACTTAATAATATTCTTAGTTCGTCATCTATTTTCACGCCAAGGTATATGTATATAGCCTACTCTTATCTAAACTACGTTGTTTTGTTTCGACAACCACGCGAACGAAGTCGCGGGCACAGCTAGTAATTAAATATATTTATTATTCTTACTCTTCGAATAATAATGATGTATACTTAGACGTAAGAGTCAAAGCATACAAGCATGCAAGAAATCCATTTGTATAAAGACAAATAACTAGTCACCAACGCGGCAACGATCATTATAGGCGCTTGGTATACGCTCTAACTTGATCGCGATCCGTCAAACCCATGATCGCGATGTAGATTTACCTTCAATCTCTTTTAGTACACATTTAATATGGATCGCATCATAGTTTGTGATCTTAAATCCTGATCGAGATTGTGTTTCAAAACTAGGATTTAACGAAAGTAATCAGATCGTCGAGAATCGGTATCTATTTTTCTAGATATCAATGCGGACATTTTTGTTGTGAAACAAATATAAATAAATCGATAAAAATCGTTGTGTAATCAACAATTATTATCGATTTATTAGCAGTGACTTTAATGATACAGCAGATTTCTTAGGTATTTGTTGTTAAAATAAATAAAAATACTGTTGAAATGAAAATCATGATTCATTTTCGTAGTTATTAGTAGAATTAATTAATCGGAGTATTATAGTATACGATGAATCGTAAAAAGCTAATAATGACGTAACAAGTTGTGCACACGATGTTGTGACTAATCATTTTAGACCAACTCGAATACGAAGATGACGGATAAATTACTATAACATTTAATAGTATAGCCTAATATTGTAGCTACGGTTAAATCTGTTTGTGTGATTTTTGGACGTTTATTACTCTTCCAGGCAAAAAGCGGATTTTGAAAATGAAAACCATCAACTTTTTTGAAGAGAGCTAACATTTTTCAAAAACAATATTAACCATTCAAAAATTTCATTAACTCAACTAAATTGAGTTTTAGAATAAACGGAGTACAATGGCGTCTTATTATGTAAATATTCTAACAATACCCCCATGCATCTAATTTAAAAAAATTGTGATGTCTTTATGTAACGCTAATGTCAGCTTACTCATAAATACAACACTACAATACAATACAACAAATAGAAAAACAATAAGAACATAAATCTTCAGGACTGGCGTTCTAAACTGCTGACGCTAAATCTTCAAACATACTTAATGTCAAACCTAGTGTAAACCTTTCAGCTTTATTATGAAACAATAAAATAAAATACTGTATCAGGGGCACTTGAGTGCGCCACGTTTAACATGTCTCCAGCATTCGCGGAAATGGTACAGGGCCCTACCACCACATATTAAAGCAAGGCTGTTACAGTTGTGGAAGCAAGATAGCACATTACACGGCGTAGAGCGGCGTCCCTCTTCCACAAGTGCGAGACTTACTTTAAGAGGAGTTAGTAGGCAGCTTCAGTCCGCCTCGCCAGTTATCTACCTGCTATATATCGACAATTTTCTACTCCAACTAGAATGCATTCGCCTCTTGAAGACAAAGAAACTTATTGCTTTGTCACAATTCCTTGTATTGTATTTCAAGATTTTGAAGACAGTTTCCTCAACAAAGTAACAGGGACCTCAAATTGTTTGTTTTCGTGCAAATTGACGGAACTTTAAACTTTGTACATTATTCTTTGAACTTTGATAAAGTATATTTTATCTTTTTTGTGTCACGTATCTATTAATTAATTATCGATGAGATTTTAATAACAGTAATTAAGACTAGACTATTTATTGAATGGACTTTGTCATCAAGAGCTGCGCTGACGTCGAATTCTGTCTGATATGACTTGTAGAAAACACGTCAAATATGTGTATGTGTGCGTAAAACAAGCAAGTCATGCTATCGGCAATCCGTTGGAGAAACAAAAAAAATGCACGTAGATAAACAACACAGTTAAAAGCTATGACACGACACAAACTAGAATCGATTCAAACATCACAAGTGACGAAGTTGTGTTTATCATCTAAAATATCACGGCTACGACTCAAAGTACATTAATAAGCGTCTTGCATAAACATAAAGGGTACCGCAAATTCCGAGTGACTCTCATAAGCCGGGAAGATCGTAAAACACGTGATATTACGTCACACGGCAGAATACCGCTTTTTTGACGGCTGACTGCCGCTATATTAAAAGTGTAAAACTGAAATATATTTGCTTTGTTCATGACGGTATATTTTGGGGCAGGTAAATAAGGGACGCGGTGTCGTATGTACGGAGTAATTGGGTTTTAGAATTTACTGGGATTTCACTGAGTTATGTTGAAAGGTCACAGGAAATAATGTCTGTGAAAGGAACATGCTTGAAATAGGCAATCAGAATAACATACTTTTACCAACAACAGCTCGCCTCGCATGAATATAGGAACTAGATTCTTAAAAACTTGAGTAAAATTCGTAAATTTTAATGCAGCAATTAAGTTAGGTACCTATTATAACTAACTATTACACTTCCTGAAATGCGGAAATTCAGAAATTCTATTCTCAATTTGTATTGTATAGTTCAGTACCAAAATTAAATACTACTTTCAACTACTATACACTATTCAACTGCTTATTACACTGATATTAGTGACATATCCATAAACGTAATGACAGTAAAGCTTACTAGTTTTATGACAACAGCCAACTAAAATGCCCTCGGTATATGGAGATAGTAAAAAAATACATTACATTACGTAGTTTCTGCAACTGAGAACGAGTGTAATTTTATTTCACGGATAATCCTACAGTGAACGTATTCAATGTATCTTATTTTAACTTACTTTACATTTAATGCAGTGTTCTGTAGAAATAGTACTCCGTATTATAATTACTACGTATTCAGGTCACAGGGACATTTAAAACCCCTAAACACATATCATCTTATACTAAAAAACCGTCCAATTTTTGTCCGATCACAATTACCAGATGATTTAATATAAAATGCATACAGCATTTCATTGTTTTCCTGACCCTTACTTTTCTGGCGAAAAGGCATCGTACTAAGGTCCATTCCTTAACAAATTAATTGATTACAGTGAGAGGTCACCCCACATCTAATCGTGTATTGAATTGACATACTAATGTATGTTTGCCGTGATTTGTCAGTAATTGATGTTCTATATTAGATACTATGTACATACTTATTAGGTCTGTAATTGAATCAATGTATAAATTATCTTACAGATTGATACATTATATTATTATGATCAGGTGTTAGGTTACAATAATTATAATTCCCCTTTCTCGCTATGCATCTTCTTCTTGTTATGTCTACATCACCCTATGGTTGACTGGTTGAGAATGCCTTCGGCATTAAGTCCGCCACTGTACATTATTTGTATAAGAAGTATAAATAAATAATTAATTAATGTACAGACAATGATGTCATATTTCATGCACGAATTAATCAAATTCAACTTTGGACTTACTTACACACTCTTAGTACGCAATATGCTGCTACATCATTTCCGCCTGTTTCAACATTCCCCAATGACACGTATCAATAACGCGATTATTCATGGACTAATATTTTCATATATATCGGTTGTGACGTTTTAAAGGCAGAAGAAATAAACAACGAATTTTCTTTATATAATAGAAATTCTTCATATTATGTAGTGTAGATCAACATTAGACCCGTCCCCTAGCCGACGGGAAGTAATATTCTAGCTCGCGCTGCAGAGACAACAAACAAGCATCGCCTATTTATTTGCCATGTTATTCCAAGATATTAACAGTCCCAGTGTTATTGCAAGCACTTGAAATCGCGATGGAGTGATATTCGCGATAAAATGGCGACTGCTCCCCTATGTGTCGGTTCATAGATAAAAATTAATGGACGATTTTATTTTTTATTGCGTCAGCTACTGTGGGGTACGGTATTCATGGTATTCAGCCTAATGAGGTTAACGTGATAAAAAAATCTATGGTCGCGATATTGGAGAACGTTATTTGTGGGCACGTATGTGTTTTAATATGGCGTTGTTCAGTGTAGGTAATGGCTTTGTGCGGTTTTATTTATTGTTTCGCGAAGTTCCCTGCCGGGCGACCTTTGCCCTTGAGTTTCAGAAAGTTTCTAAACAATATAAGTAGATTTGTCAAACATATTCAACCTTACTTTGGCTAGAACATTTCTATTTTTGGTATTTTGAGTTATGTATCATATTAAGCAAATACATTAACTTATTGTACAAATACAAATATCGTTTTAAGAAGACATTAAACAGGTGTATGTAGACAGCAAAATCAACATGACTGAATTACGTGTAAGCCAATTGAGTCTACATACTTTTGTTTTTTAATAGCTGGAGGTAAAATTCATTATCATAATTCAACTATAATACGAAAATCAAATATGGTTGCCGTTGTTTTTAATCGATATTAATTAAGGCAGCTAATATTTCTTTTAATCTTAACCATGAATTCTAAACAAACCATTAGAGCGCGATATAACGAAAATTTCATTGCGAAAAAAAATACAAAAAATGACCATCATATCTTACTTTTTAATTAAATTTCCAGTGTGAAACGGAATCATCGGCTGCCGACCAATCATAATAAAGTTGGTAAAGCGGTAAAGTACAAAGAGTCCGGATCATGGGGATGGCCGGGGGCGCAAGGGGCGGGGGCGCAGGGGCGCGGGGGCGCGATCTACCGTGAAATATTGAGAGGGTCATCGGCCAGAGGTGCTCAAACTATCCACCATACAATATACATGGGTTATGGCTGCGGGATCACGTTCACGTGATGTTTGCATCCTCTCAAATGGTATACTGTTAGGATCGAATGACATTGAATGCCGAAGTGTTCGGTAGTAAATTCGTATTGATGTAGTTGTACGTAAAATGTTGGATCTCTCTTACAGCATACTACAGTCGACAAAAATGAATTCAGCTCACAATGTTTGTAGAATAAATTTTGAAATAAATATGTATGTACCGCTTTTACGAGTTTACAATACTTTCTGTAAAATGGTACAGAATTATGAATATTAAACTCTTATGGGTCCGCGAGACGATCAAGTGCGCTTGACAAGTCTACGTGCTTGACGATTTCACTTGACAAGGGACTTGACGCGACTTGAAGGTGCCGTCAAGTCCACATGCCGCAGTCGTTCACCGGCCTGTGCCTTTTGATGAAGCGACATCTAGTTTTTCTTAACGTAACTTTTGTATCAGCGCCATCTGTACTCAAATTTTGAAGTTGGTTTGCTTGCCTAATTTTATTAAAACTTGTCAAGTTGCGTCAAGTCGCATCAAGCGCAAGGAGCTTCAAGTACCGTCAATCAAAATTTTGGTCAATTATGGTCCAGCGCGTAGATACTTGACGAGACTTGTCAAGTCAACGCTGTAAACGATCAATATTCATTTCAAGCACGTAGACTTGTCAAGCGCACTTGATCGTCTCGCGGACCCATTAGAAAAAAAGGTAAGCATTTTAGCTAAACAAATGAAATAATAGCCAGAGCCGCCGGCAAAATATAGTATACCACAAATACGTAGTAAAAGTAAATAATACAAACAAAAATTAAGCGCACCTAAACAAAGAAATACATTGAAAATAAATATATTACTCAAGCGAAAATTTAGCTCATGTATGCATAATGCTTGGTACATATTTTCATAGGTGCACTTACAAAAGCGTGCGAGATAAATGAGAAAATATAGAAGCTTCGTTCGGTTGTTCTCCTGAAGGCAACCTCTATGAGAATTTGATTACCAGCTGTGTTATTTTATACGGAAAATCGGAAAATCTTATATACATGGGTAGGATAGCATAGAAACGTACACAAACTGAGATCGTAAGCTGCTAACTATCGCTCAGGTAAAGTGGGTGTCTTTGTGCATGCGAATTGAATGTCTGTGAAATCCCCCGCGATACAAGGATTAAAATCCTTAAGTGCGGGAGTCATTTCTTTCAAACAAAAAAAAAAACGTTTTTAAATTATCGAAGGAAAAATGTAGAAAAGTAGGAACATCAACTTCCGGTCCACTGTATCGGTGATAAGTTTTAAATAAATATGTACTGAACACCGTTGGTTATTTTTTAATAATACATATTCCTAATATGTGTTTTAACATTTTTTTATGTATTCTGACTGACTCACCCTTTGGGTAGGTTTACAATTTTTATTTTAAAAATAAAATAAATACATAAAAGAATAAAAAATATATTTTTATTTCGGCATATTCGTTATTTGGATAATCTTATCTGCGTCCAAAATACAAAAGATTAAATTTGAATGATTATAAATCATAGATATTTATAGATCTAGGGTAAGAATATGACACACTTATTAAATACAATCGTTTGAAAAACTGGTGGAATATACTGAGTGAAGAAAAGGTAGAGAGGTATTTGAAGAAATTATTGCTTTGCGCTATAGTGACCAAGTACACTTCCTACTAGTTATAGGATATGGTCAAAGTTATTCTTGGTTTATAAAGGAATAGGAAATCATTATATCATAATTTAGTAACAAGAAATGGTAAAAAAAATATGAACTTAGACACAATTATAAAATGGTTATGGTAATGAAAACGCGAACCGTCCCACATTTTCGTAAAACGAGCGAATGTGCATATTTGTTTTCTGTGCAATTATGCATTTTTGCTTAGTCTTCAATTAAAACTCGAACACAATCGACTAAAGAATATCAAAATAAAAAAAATCAAGTCATAAATAAAATATACTAGCTCAAAACCCTAAACCAGCCGACTTCTTAGTCCTCAAAACACGTACAAGGATCGCACAAATATTTAAACAAATGACCCGATGTTAATTTAGGTTCGAACGACATTCTCGACATACAAACATGGGAGGATGCCAAATAAACTAGGTCTCATCCAATACGTAACCCACTTCGAAATCAGGTAATTTGTCTGCTTCCAATACTTTTATGCTAATGGACTTTTATCTCTTTGCTGAATTTTCAACTAAATATTTACGTATAATTAAGCTTTTGCTTCAATATTTGAGGAAAATATGAATCAATTTATGTATGAGTTGATTTAAGTTTTTTGTTTCATTATTGTATTTATTTCTCCTCTCAATGTATGCTAGAAAACCTCAATATTTAAAATAAAACTTATGTTTTTCGAAGAATTGATTAGCTTTTGAATGAATGTCCCTAATTCATATCGTACTAATAATACAATTCAAAGACGTTATTGAGATAACATTCCTTTAAATAAAGCTGCATTGAAAACCCAATTATTTTCTTTATTCTTCCTCAATTTAAATCGACGTGCAATTAGTACCTTACTGTTTTTAATTAAGATTCTTCGGACAGGAATGTTTTATCCTGTGTAGTACGGATCGGTACAATCTCTTGCGGTTTTTTGTCTCACTGACTTGGATAGGTTTTTAGTATATTCAAACGATTTGTTTACTGTTGCCGTAGCTAACTTTACATGTTTTATAATAGATACAATAATAGTTTTCCATAGCGAAGGAAATACATACATTTAACAAATCCTAATCATAGCCTAAATTAGTTTCATCTCCATAATTTACAATACCTAGTCTTGTAGCTACCTTGAGCCGTCTATGTCTGTTCTTCCCTAGAGCAGGGGTGGATGGCCATTGGTAGATGCCCCATCACATTTTAGATTAAAGTTCTCAACAAGGCCTCTGCATGTTATACCTGTGTCCCCATGTAAGCCTTTAAAAAGGACCGGGTTTCTTTCCTTGAAGTTAGCCCGTAAATTAAATTAACTCTTCTTAAATTCACTAACATTATTTCTGCTTCAAAAAATTGATAGACTAACGACCGTATTTAAAATTGTTCTTACCGCATTACTACAAACATCTATAGTACCACTACCCTCTAGTATAAGTATCAATACCTAGTTGTTACTTACGTTACAACCGCGTAGGAGTCAGTTAATGGCTCGCAATCAGTAACTAGTCAAACATTATTTTATTTTATGGCTCTACTTAAGGCCCGAGCCAATGTATACTGTATTGTAAATGTATAGAACTAAGTGTATAATATAAGACAGTAATTATTATAAACTAGTTATATATTTTCGACACTATAAGTTTCATAACAAACAATGACATTGATTGATTATTGAAGATAAAAAAAGAGACTTTGAACGTAGTAATGTAGAATCATGTCAAGCTATCCTATCTTACCATCTAATCCTGCCTATATAATAAATTTACCTAATGATTTATCAAAGTAATTATACAAAAAGTTTTCTCTGTAAATAATAATGCCTCCAAAAATATACCGAAACGTTTTTGGCGGTGGCATTAGTCGCCAGTGTTATCGACTACTACTTAGAAAACTTTAAACATCAATTAACTCTAAGCGATGATAACATCGGCTACGTTACGAGCCTAGATTCCCGCAGGTACTGCTGAGTCTGTATATACTGTGACAACAACACTACGCTTATAAACCTAACAAAATTAATTAGTCCAACTCAAACAGTAAAGAAACGCCACTTAAACAACTGCGAAGAAAATCCACATCGCAAAATTTAAACAAAGCAAACACAACCATGTTTCTCTTTATTACTCATTTCTTTAAGTTTCAAAGGTTCCCTTGAAAACTGAAAACTGTGGGAAACTTGTCACTAACAGAAGGCTGTTGTAATTAAATTTTAATCCTCAACGAACTATTGTCTGGGACAAAACCAACAAAGATGCGGGAAATGAAAGTTGAGCGAAGCAGCTGTATCTCGCGAGTTCGACAGAGTTATGTAAGTTTAGGCGGCGGCCATGTTGCCGCCGGGAGCGGGGACCTCCAGCACAGAACAGAACAGCAATTACTATACTGCTTAGAACTAGAACTATACTCGCCAAACTTGCATCATCATCATCATCTTTCTACCTCTATCCTTTTTTAGTTGGAGTTGGTGCAACATGTTATTTTAAGTCGCCAAACTTGCATATCCGCTTTAAAATTATTTTCGCTCATTTATTGTCTGTCAAAAACGTGAAAAAGTTAATGTTCTGTTGCTAAGTTTTGCGGTACTTTTGCATTTCAAAACTTAAGAATAGTGCGCGGCGCGGCGGCGGCAGGAAGGAAGCTGATCGGATTATTTCTTTTATAAAACAGAAGACGTTAAACATGTGACTAGTTTTATATGGCAGCCTGAGTGCCATTTTCTATCTCTTTTTATGTCCCGTGAACGCCAGCCATGGCAGTCAACGGTCAAACGTTAAAACGAAGCCCTTATCTAATAAACTCGGTGAACCAATTAGTGCAGCTAAGGATTAAGTTTCTTACAAGTTAGAGAGTAGATCGGATTCGCAAATAAAACATGTATATAGCCAGCAACAAAATGTTATGGGGGCAATTATATCGATTGAGTTGCACCGACCGTGGTCACGGGTGGACTGATGGTCGGTGCAACTCGATCGAAACGTTGGGAGAAAAGAAATATCGTTTCATATCGCGAATAAGTCCCGTTTGCCGTGTACCGTGTACAAGTCGCGAAAGTTTTAAATCGGCAATTATATTTACTAAACCCCAGAAATCAATCAAAAATAGGTGATTCTTGCAATTAATCATAATCAAATCTTTATCAGTTCGTTCAAACTGTGATATCTATTAAAGCCAAAGCGTAGTATATTATTATGGTTAAAGTCTTTTCCTATCTGATTGCGATTTTTTTATTTGTGATACCTACTATACAACACACACAATTAAAAAAGAATTAATAGGAATGTGATTACCGTTATTCAATTATGAAAGTCATATGTTGTTTACCAAGGTTAGGAGAAATTTCCTTATCAAGCATTCCTGATCTTTCTTACATGGCAACTCTACGCATGTCTAAATGCATTAACTGTTACTGTAATTATTTAATTATAATTATGTTGCTAACCGTTAAATAGTTATAGTGAAAAGCAATATCAAATACCAACCAATTATTTTAATCATTGTTTTAGCATGCTACGTATTGAACCAAGGAGGTTTGTTAGATCAAAGTCACAGATGACTTCATAATTTATAATAATAATTAATATCAATATTTTAATTTCCGAACAAGATAGCCCTTTTTAGGCACTTGATTTTTTTTTATAACATTATCCTGTGCTAGCTTAAACGTCCCTCTGCGTGACAAATGTATTTCCTATGGGAAGCGAGAAGAAAAGATTCAAAAAACCTTAAGTAATTTTGATATTTTGACATAACATCGCATTCCCGCCCCGCTTGCCACCCAGTCACGAGCGCAAACAGTAAAGTGGTAGCGATCGCAATCGATAGACTTATCCAAGTTAAAGTGAGGAGTGCTCTACAATATATGTAAAACTTAGTCACCTATCATCTTGTAACACGAGCTATCACCTACCACCAGTGCTTCCAGTTATACTGCAGATGGGGAAAAGAGATAGCGCTCTACGAAGTGTAATGCGCTGTCACGCTCCCACAACTTCCACTATATTACTTTAAGCGATAGTGGTATGCTTCTAGTAACGGATCTTTATTAACTTATTGCCTAGTTCTAAACCATGTTCCTAGAAATAAGTACGAACTTTATGTGTTTAAGTCTTATTTGCGGTAAAAGGGTTTTAGTTAAAATTCGAGTTAAGTTTAAATATTATACGAGTGAGATGTGTATTAAAACGATGTTTTCCGAGAAGGTCGGTCAAAGGTTTTTCGAGGATTTTAACGGAATTGGAGTAGGAAATTATTCATTTACGTTTAATAGTAACATGAATTAAAATAAATTATTTATTCTAAACTGGAACTGGTAGAGCTGTCCTAAGGCCGGGTATTTATTTTTATACATAATGCATACATGTGTGCGTATTTTAAAGCAAATAAAAACGTGTTTCTTTAACTTGCCAGACAAACTACTTGGACTAATAATAATGTAGAGTACAATTTATATTTCAAAATGAAAATTCACATAAGAATACACAATTACTCACGAAAAAGAGACAAAACACATTAAAATGTCAGTTTCCTACTAAAGTACCTACTAGACAAACAACATTTACCTTACAATCATCCTGTATAATCCACAAAAAAAAAACAAAAAACTGCATCCCGGCGTACTCCCAAAGGGTACCGTAGATTTCAGGAAATTACCACGGGGGTCCCTTCACAGCTATTGTGTCTGCATTTATTTACTGTTTAGTGCCAAAAAAGTAGATATAACAGTCTGTTGTTTACCGAAAATGCGTAAAGGAGAGATAGTAATATATTATCATTAGTATTGACCGGTTCCTCTTCGATGTAACGATGTGACGAAACGATGATTAATAACTTCAGGTAAACGGTAGGCAATATTCGTATCATAAAAACTTTCGTATAAAAAAACTTATCCAAATAAGTATGTAAATAAATGTAGCGATGCATAGACAATGATGTTCAAAATTAGCATTTAAGAAACTACTAACAACATTTAAGTGCTAAATAACCAGCAAACAATAACAGTATCTACAATAAAGACATAAAGCTTTGAGAACCACTGTACTTACTCACTGTTGCGTTATTCCAGACCCATTTTGCAATACATTGTTTGTTCAATTTATACCCCCCAGCTCTCCAGAGATGCGTTATTCTATTGTTGCACTCGATAAACTGCACGTGAACCTTATTGTTATACAGATAGAGTGCATGTTTGTGTAAACTAACGATAAATGGTCTTGTTGTTTTTTGGTTAGACATCTTGAGGAAATGTTACATTTTCGGCACTTAGAAGTCAATGAACTTTGCATAGGGCAGTTCACACTCGAATACACGTAACTTTAATAACTTTTTTGTTTTACTTCGCGTGTAAAATCGACATTCGAATTTAATCACTTATTAACCTCCGTAATTAGTCACGAATACGGCAACAAGCATCGCTAGATATACTTAGTCAAAGTTACATTTTCATTTAAATAAATCATTCAAAAGTTGACAGCAAAATTACTATAAACAATTACAAAACCAACAATCAAAATGGCGGTCTTAGAAATGTCACTTCAAATAAATAGGCACAGGTATCAAAATTATTCAGCCTTACGAATACGACGGTATTAAATGTCAGTTTCACAAATGCCTTATTGAAAGTTATAATAATACAATGGGTCCACAAAATAAATAGCTTTCAGAGTATTTGTCAAATTTGGTTCGTTGTTCATTTATTTCATAAAGTAAAATACCTACATTATTACGCATGAAAAACTTCGGCTTTCATTCCAGTTTTCGTTGAAATAACTTTCCGAATCAATTTACTTACATTTGAGACTAATTTCAGTGAACAAACTTTATAATGGCTGCCTTTCTGTAATCTGGCTATTTATAATGAAACTACTTAGTAAGTTCTGTAAATAAAAGTACTAATCTACGTTATACAAAATGAATAATTCAAGTATTGGCGAAGTTAAAAACAGAATAAATTTAGTTAAAATTTAAACGGATTCAGTAGGTAATGTTAGTGGATGTTTTAATATTGAATTAGTAAATGCAGCCACGTTAATGTTAATCTTGTTGGCGCATGAGTGGAGGGGAATCGTGGAAGCGTAAAATATTGCTCGCCACAAAGTAATATATGTAACACATTGAAAAGATAAATAGTTGGAACAAGTCTTAGAATGTATATTTAATTGCTAATGTACTCGTGAAGAGATAAATATCTCCTTCCGAGCCTTTTTTCAAGCTATATAATACTCATCTCAGTCGTAGGACGTCCACTGTTGGACATAAGCCTCCACCAAAGATTTGCAGATATACCGGTTACAAATGGCATCCAGCGTTTTCCGGCAACCTTTTTAAGCTATGTTAGGATCAGTCAAAATCAAAATAGGCGTAGCATTTTTGAAGGTCAACATACAACAGACAGCAACCCATCGCCCACCCTTCTCCGCTTCCTGTGCTCTCGCTACGGGAGAAGAAATGACGCAACTAACTCACCAGCAGTACGTTGTCTTTCAATTTACAGTACAACCGTATTTAAACAATAAAGAATCCGACACCTTCATGTTTAATGCAAGTATTCTCTTAAATGCGCTTAAAATAATAACAATAATCTTTAACAGACTTACCTACTATCTTATCGTATCATGAAAAAACTGAGGTAAAATTTTCATTATTTTATTGTCAGTGAAACGAAGTTAGCTAGTTAATAACGTAAAGCGCCAGCCTATTTGACCATCTCAACTTATTTCAGAGGGCATAACAGTATAAAATAGTAGGTGATAGTCAGAATAATAAAGACTAATGAAATATACTCTTCTAAATCAGAAACAACGACTTGTCGAAGCTTTCTAGGAAACATACATATGTAGGTCATATCAGTTACTAATGAGTTCCTACAGCAACATTTATCTATTTTTGCCTCGTCCCAGAAATGCGAAAGCCTCTGGGTATTTGGGCCCACGTTTCTAAGAAACTTTTTTTATTTGAAAATAAATATCCCTATTTATTATGAAAATAAGCTTAATGAACTTATATTTTCAAGGCATATGACATTATAATATGTATTACAATTTAAAACCGTGCTAATACGTGGACATGTGCTGTATGTATTTTATTTACCTTTTATGTTGAAGTCTTAAGGTGTACTTACAGTTTTACGTGGCGAATGCGTCGTACGAGTCAACGAATTTAAAAATTCTATATGAAATCTTCTGCAGATCCCGACTATTCTGCGAGGGGAAGTTTGTGTTCACCTTTAAATTTACTTAGCAGAGTTTACACAATGAGTGACGCTACGAATTTATCAAACAGTCAGTACATCATAAACATGCAATATAAATACGATTATTATCGGAAGCCATTTATACTCTTAAAACAAATGAAGTAGGTATTTTCATTTGGTACTCACAGATGCAGGTACGGTAGCGAGGACAAGACTAAACCAACAGTACCTATTCCATTTAAATTCTCTTTTCACAGCTACATTTATTTAGTAAAGCTAGCTAGAATTTATTGTGCGAAAATAAGAACTAAAAGTGTAGTAACAAGATTAAATTTTCAAAAGCAATTCGTGTGCGGTAACTAGCCTTGTGTGGTTCCCGAACGCTTTGAATATCACATTGTTTTATACGAGTTACGTGTATGAAGTGTTTGTTGTGTGTTACATTTTTTATGTCTTAGTGTGTAGTGGCCTCGTCATATTTATGTAGCCACTAGCTGTTGCCTGCGACATCAACAGTCATGTCAGTTATAGTCGCAAAAACATTACCCTACTCTAATGCAGTCGATCAAAAAGTAGCCTTTGTATTAATCCAGGATGTCAGCTAACTCCATTCCAAATTTCATTAAACTTGATCTAGCCGTTTGAGCGTGAAAGAGTAACAAACATCCACCAACTCATCCATACTCACTAACTTTCGCATTTAGAACGTATTATTAGGGTGAATTATTTATCTGGTCTGAAACGACCACTTAAAAGTGTTTTAAATTTCTGAAGCTAATTTCTTTCTTATAGTACTTAATAAAGCCAGCATCAGTTTAAGTGGCGATTACTAAGCAACTTATTAAATAACAATATCGTGCTTCTTCAAAAGAATCCTGCAGTAGTTAAGATTATTGTCATACTATCCATATGTTCCATAAGTTATGAATAACAAATTAGTACCACAGATCATATTTTCGCTGTCACAGTTCCTTCCGAATCTTATATATTGTCTAACGATGCTTGTCCGTTGCGTGCGATTTCTTTATCTCCACCTATCTATCATGTACCTCTTACATTTCCTGTTAGTAACGTTGATAGACGGTAACTAATCGTGTTGAAGTGACGGGAAAAAGGTTCTGTGCCCATTGTTAGTTATCAGTTTTCCTCACAGGTATGTATGTCTATAATATTTGCTACAGTGCTGCTAAGATCTTTTGGATCGTGGCCGAAATCGGAACTAATACCGTTAATGAAAAACTGTCACTTTTGACAGATACTTGAGGTGATTCTTGTTGCGAATATGCTCACCAGCGTTCACACGTTAATGTCATTTACATACCGAAAAATTATTGTAGCTCTATTTTGGCTAATCTTGATGTACCGCTCTGCCAGTTACAGTACTATACAGGTTCTTTCTAGTTTTGTGAACCAACTTCAAACAGAGGAGGTTCTCAAATCCGTCAAACAAACATTTGAAAACTACAAATAATTAAATCAATGCATGGATAATGTTGTAGCAGTTATCAAAAAATAATATATGAATATTGAGGTTTAGTACATTTTTCACAGGTTATGATATAAACAGATTTTTAATAAAGTTCCTATAAATAAAACAGTAAGTTTATGAAATCCGAGAGGAATGAAACACGGCACAAAGGCTGGATTAGAGCACGTTCCGTTTTTGAATATTAATAACAGCGTAACGTCCGAGAGAATTGACACAAAAATATTATATTCAAATAGTGCTTTTATTGAACCGAGTTTTTTATATCTCAGTGCTTGAAATAGAATATTTCATGGGAGATTTTCACAATACCTTTTAAATATATTGTTGCAGGATGCAAGCAAGATAGACAGAATAATCTTTATTGCACACCGCATGAAAAACAGATTTGACAAAAGTAAAAGTTACATGGTGCCACAATAGGCGGAACGATCTCTTAGAGACAACCTGTAAAGATAAATAAATACGATAAAAGGATTTTCACTTTATAGGAATTAACAATTGAAAATCACCCCAGTCCCACCCCCACCTCTGAGTATATAAACATGGTGACAAACTATTATGTCCTCGCCAACTCCAAACATAATTAGATAAAAACAGTTTACCTGCAGTCCTGTCAAAATATTTTAGCATGGACATGTAAAACAAGTTTCAAAAAGTTCAGTTCGTTTGAATTGTTCTTTTTCATCGTTCAAACGTGTTAGAATAAAAGAGTAAAAAAGTGTTGCATCAAAGGTAGACCAATATTAGAACGATAAACTTTTTATGATGCGCCTTTTTGGTGCCCGCATTGGCGCCTCTAATCCCAGTTTACACGTAACTTTGAACACGTGCCATGTTTCCGAAACACACAACATTACCGCATACATACTTTGTTACAGTGTTACAGAAAGGAGGCTGAAAATAAAAAGGTTACACGACGAGGCTTCTAATTAAGCGTTACTCTGAAGTTTGGTAAGAACCGCGCATTTTCTCTAACCACACGTGTTGTGTACACCCTGTATCCGTAAATTCGATTAGGTAGCGTTACTTTGGGCAGTATCGGTTGACCTGCGCCCCTACGTCGATATATTAGGGAAATGGGACAAGTATTTCGTACTTGTTCCTACAAAAGTGTTCGTTTATAACCTTTTTTACTGACTCCAGAAGGAAGATAAATGTAAAAAAGACTATAGTAAACTATTTAAAATTTGTAAAATATTACCGTTAACACTTAAACATAAATACATTCTCGCAACCAATAACCATGGCAATCATGAGCATAACAAATTATTAACAAATGTTTGTAACAAGTATAACACCCGTGCGATGTCATCGGGTAAATATATGGTTCCGAAAGTTAATAATGTATACGGAGACCGTACATTAAGAAAGCGTCTACCCTACATATTGAACCATTTACCAGGTGACTTCAGAGACGAAACTGATAAATGTGTATTCAAAAAAACTCTAAAAAAGTATCTTATTAATACATTGCCCTAACATATGTGTACTTATAGTTATAGTGATTTTATACACCCTTAATAATAGTGGGTGTAAAAATATGAAAATCACATTTTCATATCTTTGTACTTATATATATTATAAAACTACCTGCTATGCTACTATATAAAGATAATATATATAATTATATACATCAATATAACATTGTATAATTAATATTAAAATAGATATAAGATGTAATATAACGATCCAACAGACAAACTATATAAATATAGTTTTGTTGGACTTTTTCTATTTTCAACATGTAACTTGTGCCTTTTTAAATAAATAAATAAATAAATAAAAATAATAAGAAGTTTGACTTCAAGTTTTATTTCGCTTATTACCCTATACCTCTAAATTGAAATTTTGGACAATTCCAAAAAAAAAAAAAAAGTATCATCCGTTTTTCTGCGGTTGTCTAATATACTTTTAATAATTCTATTGCCAACAAAATTAATTAAATAAATCACCAACGAGCCGTTCCTAATTTATTCAAGCGTCTTATACGTCAAAGTTTAAAAGGGCAGTCTAAACGAGTAACAGCGTCTGTCAATCGAGACTAGAGTTGAAGCCGATAAGTTTGAAGGCGCTCTAAGAGCGTGGCTTCCGACAAAGGCTAGAGCCACTTCTACCCCCCCCCCTCCAGCATGCGGGGGATTAACTGAAGGGGATTAGCCGCTAGACAACGATATGCTATAGTTTTTAGCTAGATATTGTGGCAAAAATTCTTCGTGCAAGTGGCAAATGTCGCAACCGTTATTTACGCACAAGTCTTTGAGTGTTAGGGGTGTAAGTAGCCTTCACTAAAAGGAAATTGCGCTTTAAGTTGCGTAACAACACAGTTTTGGTATCTTGCTTTATCCCGCTTTTGAAATCCCAAAAAGAGCCGAGAGAGTTAATTAAGTGCATTTAATGTATGAGTAATTAAATAATATGAAATCGAGACTTACCTACTTTTCTGAATGCTATTAATTAATTATATATATATTATACTAATTATCATAATAATATTCTGCACATTTTGTAATAAATAAAAACAAAATGCTTGTTAAAATACAATTACCATTTGCAACTTGGTTCTCGTTAGCAATATGTATAAAAACATTTCCAGGGCGATGCACTTTTCGCCCGGACGACCCTCGTCCCCGGTATTATTTAAACTGTATCCCCTCGGACTCCCCTTTGTACCAGGAGAACAGACGCAGGTAGCGGACAAACATGTAACTAACACTTCTCTGTATCATTTAATATGCTCCTCTCTAACAGTTTTGAATACTAATTGGTATTGACAAGGGTGTGAAGTATGAACCCCTTTACATCTACAAAAAGATGGTCGAAATGGTTCAGAATGGCATAAACAATGCAAGCACGAATAAGAAAAAAAGACTAATTAATACAAAACTTGGCGTTACTTGCAAGCGATTTCATTCATCCACACACTTAAAGTTTACAATAGTGTATAATATAGTCCTCAATGCAAACGCAAAGTAAATATACTCTTTACTATCGTATAAAAAGGCAGTAGCATTCCCACATCGGCTTCCCATCCATCTCACTTTGTTTACCCCCAACAATAGATAAAACCAACTAGTGATTCGCAAAACTTTAATAAAAGTGCATTCTTCACGTTGCAGCGAATCAATGTTGCCTTGCTGCTAAACTGAACAAAGCCAGCCAAGAGAATGGAACCCGCAGATGCCGCAATAGTTCAATACTGAAAACCGTTACACAGTGGAAAAACTGGAAAAAAACAAGGCGGAAATCAAAGAAAGAGTGTAGTTTATACGGGAAAATAAACGCACATTTTACTTATTCGCATTTCGACGATCCATCTTCTGTAAGCAAACTACCACATTTATTTTTTACCTTTGAACGTACTAGGAGTCTAGATAAATGAGGAGCGAATATTTCATTAACTGTAAGTAACTTGTATCTTAGTTTATTTACCTTTAATATCATCAAAGTAATATTAAAGCAAAGCTTTTTTTCTTATACCATTAAGTCTCCCTTCATTTACCTTACACAAAAAAATGTTCCTCATAAAATTTTAATCTGCATTTACTTTGTAATTTATTACGGCTAGCTAAACATGAAAATATACCTTGAACTGTAAGTCCAATACACAAGTCCGAGCCACACATCCATGGCTCTGGTTACGTAACTAGAAATCCACTCGGCATCCTCAAGCCAGTAAGTAGGTATCTGGCAGCGGTTCGTTACCCCGTGTCGCCCGTGACGTCACCTGAGCCGGCCACACTTACGTAACACTCCTACTAACTTATGTGCCCCTGGTACTTAATGACCGCTCCTCGTAAAACTGAAATACCAGATCATTGGAACGGTCTCGGCAGTTATTGTAAAATGGAATTTGCACACACACATAAACTCAGTTTTATTGTTTTCCAATTTTCTATGTTGACTTATGGAATTGAAAATACAGCATTCGATGGTCCTGTTTGTATTGTATGGCTTTTTTAATTGAGGGTAGGGTAAAATAGATCGTTGGACGTCAAATACATATTTGTCACCAAACAGGATCTATTAATTGTTGAACTGTTTGTCACCATTGTTAATTGCTATCATTGGCCTTTATTACAAGCTGCAGTGATTGAGAACAGCTCTATGTTCCTCAACTCATTGACAGCGCACTTTTTTTTCATTTACTGTTAACCAATTTTATATTGGGTATCAGTAAAATAATCTGCTAAAACAAAAATATTGTCAACATCAGTCTCTCACCGCACGAAAGAAAATAAACTAACCGTTTTCCTCTTCCATTCATTTACAAAACAGCTCTTATTTCTCTTCCGTAATTGCCTATTATTTTTGAATATAGGATTCAGCATTAAAATAAAATCGCTGCAGAGAGTAGCATTGCTCACCGTATTTTTGCGAAATTCAAAATGAAGTATAAAGTAAGTATAAAGCTCGGGTTTTGTAAAATAAAACAGTACAAAACCGCAAATGTGATTAGATTTCCGCGGCTAAGCCGCCGGCGGAATTCGATTTTATTTTATCTTTGCAAAATGAATGAGAGAGATGTCTGAGGCTGTGAGTTAGATTGTATAATGTTTTAATGGTAAGCTGCATTTTATTGTACAAATAAGGGTTCAAAGTTAAATTGCAGATCGTACTGTAAATTTCAGTCTAGAGCCAGTTGGTTGATTTATAAACGAGTTCGTGGTGTGCTAGCAAGTAATTAGGTACATAATATTATCTTAGTATGTGGTATGTGAAAACAAGGATTATAGTGAAGGTAAGCTACTATTCTGCACCTCATGTTTTTGTTTCTCGATATACAGAAATTAAAACAAGTCTCTTTACGCAGGTAGCTTTGTAGCCCTATATTCTAAATGTCCCATTTTTGCTGATGCATAACTGTGAGAGAAAAATACTAACTTTGAATTGCATCAATGAAAAATTTCACAAAAACACTAACATTCAAATGAAAGCATTTTTTTTATTTTTAAAAGATAATAAAAGCTTGTTTAAAAACAAACATTTGTTGGGTTGACAAGAAAAGATAAATACGAAAATTCCCATTTATCAGACAAAGGGAAGTTTGTAAAGTGGGCGCTATGAGCGTCAGAAAGAGTTTTGATATTTTTACGTTATATGCGGGTCGGGTCAAACTAAAACCTTGTTTTGTTTTTGTGTTACATAATTATGAGCAAGCCGTCGCACTGGCTGTATTTGGTTGATAACAAACAAACAGAAGTTTACTTTCATCTCTGTAAATTACGTCACTGTGTACAGTTGACAAAACAAATTGACAAATCGTATTTTCTCTAAGCAATTCATATTGTGTGGGTTCGTATTTAGTCTTAATCAAGCGAAGCCTGAACTATAGATCTGAAGGGCCTTATTATTCATGAATTCTTAAAAAATCTGCTCACGAGGCAAAGATTCACTATTTCAAGGGAGACTTAAAACAAATATCTGTGTTTCCTACAAATTGTTTATAACATGTTAGGATTGAACTGGCTTCACATCACGCGTTGCGCCTAGTGGAAATTAGTGTAGCGTTATTATACCATTCGACAACCTAGACAATCAATATTTAACAAAAAAATTATGAAACTATCGACAGCATTTCAAATTATTTATCTAAAATTCACCTTCATACTAAGTGTTAAGTAAATTTGAAATAGATTCCCTAAAACTTACTAGACCTTCTACAAAGAATACAATAACAACTTTTGTCTAGACGAAAATTTGAATTAAAGGGCCTTAGATATTTAGGTTACTTAAATTCTTTTAAGATCAGGAGAAAACTTGACCTTTGCTAATCTAAATTAAGCTTGGTTTGTAAGTCCCTTTCAATTTATTTAAGGAGTGGAGTAGGGATATAAATTGATATTAAGGGTCGTTAAAAAGGTACTCAGAGATTCGTGCTGAAAGATTTTGAATGTAAAAACAATGGGTTTGTTATTTGAACTGGGTTTCGAGTTGGAAAATGCTTATCCCTTAATGAAACTTCAACTTTGTGAATATTCCTAAACTTAACCATGATTTGGAATAAAAAAAAATGTTTTGGAATTTCAGTGTTTTAGAATTATAGTATTTCTTAAATACAGCATATTGTAGAATTGCGTTGGTTATTGATGTCAAAATCTTTTCTTATTTCGTGTTGACACTCGCTACCACAGGGGAATACCCGGCTATGATAAAACAATGCGACAGTCAGCTGTTTCGTAACAATTTAAAAAGAATATAAATTATTAAAGAACTTTGCCGACGAATGATTCACCTAAAAAGCCTGTTTGCATTCCTATCTGTTGCCGGAATTAGTTATTAAAGGACGAATTATCATGAAAACAACATTTAATTTTATATCATTTAATTAGAAATTATAATTAATTTCTACAGCACGCTATAAATGGCCTGCTTTTGTGTTGGTGCGATACAAATTGCCTTTCCTCGAATTAATCAAAATTCAGTAAATTATTCGTGTTTGTATTACGCTTTATTTGTGTATCATTATATGGGATAGCAACAAAATGTTTAGAATCAACAAATTCACTAACAACGTGATTCTTGGAACAAAACCTAAATTGAACATAAACCTAGCATTCTGTTTTAGATATACAGATCATTATTAAATGTGGGATATGCGTAATTGTAATGTAGTGTTACTCACATTTGTTCCATATATGGACGTGACAAACAGGACGCCATTGATTTCTTCATCAAAGCTTAGTATAAAGGAATACAGGATAGAAAAGTCTGAAGTCTAACGAACAGCTGTTGGGTAGAGCGCCCTTGTTGACCAATGAGGTACCTACAATACAGGTTACACCGAAACAAAGTTTCAAGACGGCGTCTATTGATGATTACATTCTTGCATTCCTACTTTAACAAAAATATATACAAAGGTGTCATACCTAATCACATTAAATCCTATCACATATAATTTAATGTATTCTGTAACCAAATTCATTCAGTCCATTCATATTTATACTTCCAATATTTATTGTATTTCCATTCATAGTCAAAATTTCTTAAATCTCCGTTAAGAAGTTCAGACTTTAACTTTTGGAACAGACCTCAGAACCTACATTTCTGAAACTTTTTGCATAGCCCTAAGTAAATGCGTCACAAGTCAAGTCCTGGCCGGAATGCGGGATTAATTCTACGTGCCATAAACAAGTGATCCGCGGCGGGAATATATTAGAGGATGGTCGCGAGCCGCGCTGACAGCCGCCTGACGATCGCTATTACTCTCAGGATATACATATTAAACAGGCAAGTAAATATACTAATTATTTTACGGTGAGATGTTTTTTTAAAAGTTACGTTTTGTCGCTACTAAGTTAGATAAAAAGAGATAATAAAGATTCTCTGTTTCTGATTTATTTGTATTTTTATTCTTTGTCACCTAAATTAGTTTTAAAACAGAGTGAAATTAAGTAAATAAGGTCGTTGGCAGAATATTTTGCCTGAATGGAAAAAGTTTCTAAAATAGTTTCAATAGGTACGTCAGAATGCAATAATTAAAATCCCATAATCAAAATACTTTTAAGTGTAATGTCATTGCAACACTACAATGACATTACATTTAAAAGTAAACCATTTGCTATTCTAGGTCTACAAAACATTATAACGGATAATAAAAATCAAAAGTATCTAAAAGAACTCATAACATTTGCAAATACAACTACAAACGCATTTCCTCCACCTTAAAACGCCTACACATATCATAATAGCAACATGATTTAGCATCAACATAAAAACCGTCCTAATCGCGCAGGCGTTTAACGGCTTTCCATCTCACGTCGTCTTCCACAGATTTACTTAGCCACAAAATGATGTCCCATTATAATACCAAACTATTACTCTTACCACAATTGTCAAAATCAACCTTAGGATTAAACTTGTAAGGTATAATTTACAACAACAATTCTAAAGGTTATGTAGATATTACTTTTGTTCTTGCAATAGTTGGGATTCTATAGAAAATATTTTGATTAATGGGCAGAAAATTGAGTTTCGAATTAATATGTAAATGTGTGGGAGATAATTGAAGCAAAGCTGATGATGTGTCACTGCTATCGACATTGTGGGATGGGATAATATGCAAAAGATATTTTGTATCAACATGCATGGATTTTTTTTTTATGTGACGTGGATATCATAAATTATCTGTATATAAATTGCTACGAAAAAGGTAACAACGTGCAAAGTAAGCGAATAGCACGTATTTCGATGAAGCTGAAGGCGAAGAAGTTATAAGTGTATGAAAAAAAATCTTATTATATTACCTAAGAGAAACAGTTCAAACAGTCGACTCTCAGGCTTAAATGTTTGGTTTACCATACAAAATTATCACCGGTTGATCATTAATTTTATGAGAGTACCAAATTATTTCAAAGAAAATCGTTTATTGTCGTGCTATGTCCGTAGTCAGTTTAAGCTAATAATTCCCAATAAAAACCTGCTGTTTTTATACTGCTTTTCATGACACGTAGATATAGCGAAGCAGATTCTACTGAAACAAACCATCGCTTGTCGTCGCCATTACTGTGCTAGTGACAGCTCTATACGATATTGATCTAGCCTATATTTCCACCATCAACAACCATTTAAGACCAAAACAATGAATATAAATCCTGGCTGATTCCAACTATTTATGCACTGATCTCGATTGAATGAAATCATGTCCGGATGTAGAGAATATCGACTTATGTATATCCATAATTTCATTACAGCATTCTATAACGTTCACGTTCCACATTATGTGTGTGCCTAAGAGGGTTATTCCCTAAAACTAACATCACATCACACAAAACAAACCTAGTGGTTGTTTTTATATGACCCTAAGTGATGTTAACTATAAATACTTCACATTTATTCATTCAAACAAAGATGCTTCATTCTAGCCTATGCTGGTATTAACTGTGCAGGTACACCGAGCGTAATAAGACTTGCAAAACTACACAGTCGTGACAATCACACGGTCTGGTTTGCCTTATGTCATCATTCCCCTGCCCTTCTCCCAATTATTATTTGGGGTCGGCACAGCACGTCTTCTTCTTCTACACCTTCCTATCTGACGTCATCCCACTAGTAACACTCTTTGCAGCCATATCATCTTTCACACAATCTATCCATCGTTTCTTTGATCTTTCTTATCTTCTTCTTTTCCTATATCCGTTCACATTGTGGTTTGCCTTATAGGTATCTTAGTTTTAAAGTACAAAGGTATCCCTGAAATAGGTAGTTCAAGTTCATTTTTAAACTACAAAAGGCGCAAGTTTCCGTACTAAAAAGGTTTCTCGTTTTAAGCCTCAGGGAGCACCAATAGGTAGATGTTAATGTTCAATTAATACAAGCATTAGTTCTCAATTCACGATCGACATTACAATGGGTGGCACACACAATAGCCTGATGGGTGCAAAGATAAAAAGGTCGTTCAGAACGACCCGGTTTAGTAAAGTAAACCCATTTCTAAAACACACATTGGGTTATGGCATGACAAGCGCTAAAAGGCAGTTGCTCTAAAATGTTTCTATTTATATCTAAACCTAGTATTACACCAGCTTTCACTGAAATAGAGAGTAATTCTTGTTGATAACTTTTGGTAATAGATTAAGTAAGTTTCGCAGGAATGATAAAACAAATGTGTTTCATTAATGTAAAAGTTTCGTTAAACTAAACACACAAAATGTGCAAACTACGCCGTTTTCAATTGCTACTTATAGACTTTTTTATTTACTTTATAAACCAATGAACAAACACGAAAGTTTAACATTGAAAAGTCACGTTTTCCATTTAATCGTAGTCTTATAAATATAAAAGCTATTGCAACGATGTAAGGACCATCTTTCGCAATATCGATACAATAAGCTTTGTTCCAATAATAAAATGATAGTTACGGTAAGTGCAGCCGCACGGAACAGGATAATAGCCCATTTCCTACATTCTCGTTCACTTGGTACTTAAACGGGAGGAATTTAAGCACAATATCATATTAGTTCTGCTATATTATTTTATGTCGGCCTTGAGACCTGTATTAGACGGACACAACGACAGTTAGCAACAAAAGTTGATGAACGCGATACGATTTACAAAATACATGAAAACAATTTTAAGGTAAGAATTAGCTTTTGACATGATAATGTGATTGTTGTTGATGACGTGAGATATGAACGTGTGGAAAAAGAAGACATGCTTACCTGACCCCAAATAATTATTGGGATAAGGACAGGGGAATGACAAATGTTGTTGCTGTTTTTTTTTTAAGCTTCATCGCATGATAACGTACATTTTATTTTAGAGTTTGGGAAATCTGCTTTTGGACAGTAGCTTTTGTTGTTGACTGTACAAGGTTGGGCACCAAACTTGACCGTCCCAAATAACGTGACGTGTCCAACTTTGCTCGAAAAACTGTCGACTCATTCAAGGCTAATAAAAATCATTAAAAATAGCAACAAAACCTCGGGTGTCGAAAAATATGTAAATACCTAGTGTTGGCAAAATGATAAATGACACTCGAATGATTAATGATGTCCGTCAATGGCGAAATTATATCCATACAGGGACGGCAACCCTGTCGGGCAATGGGAACACATACAAGTACCCACGAGCGTCAATAGTCGAGTACAAATGGGATTTTAATTATTTTTTCTTTGGCCCCTAGTTTAGGGCATAGTATGGTGTTTAGTAATACAATTATTTTTTTTTCTATGTATATGACATTTTGGTAACTCTTTAGTAGCAGTGGTAGTTTTCTGCTTTATTTTTTTACTACGGGATATAAACTATAGCTATGAAAAATAATTGACTGTATTTTAGAAATGGCACGTAGACATTTCTTAGTATTGTTTGCCGAAAAGGAAGACCGTTATATTTTAGTCTTGTTAACTTCTTCCAGTGGGTGTTGACTTAAACGATTATTACCTTGACAGATTATTGTTTAATATTACATTTTTGTATTTTCAATCTTATATCCAAAACAATTAAAGCTATATTTAAATAGCATTTACGCACGTATATCATACATTTTTGCCCTACAGGATTATTGTTAATATGGTGCCGTATATGGGGCATGGCAGGAAAATTAAATGTCCGAGTTCGAATAATGAAATACAAACATGTGACGAGGGGTAAAAAGTTATTTCTCTTACGTTAAACTGTTTGAAATAGGAATTGTTTTCGATGTGTGACGTTTAAACAGATCGGCCATTTTGTTTTTTTTTTCTCATCTTTTGGGAATATGGTTTCTTATGTTTATTTAAATGGGCAGGGACTTTTCATTATTATGTGCCTGATATGATTCTGTTTTCTTTAAATTAGTTACTGGAAATATATTATAGTAACTTGTTCTATCATCCTGATTATATTTTATTCGATGATGCGTTTGTGTTTTGTTTTCTCTATACTAGGTACTGAGAATTCCACGAAAACTGTCTCAAGTATTGATGACCGTCCAATCTATACGAATTTACGCTAAGCTGTGAGTTTTACTAGGCATAAACATGTATAGACTTCAATCTTGATGGATTGAAGTCTATACATGTTTATAAGCCTATCACGAATGGCTGTATAAGCTTATGTGGTACATCAATAAAGATCATTATTATCGTACATATTTGATAATAACCGACCATTTCTAAGGAACCGCAGGATTGCCTAACATTGCGGGAAGACCGCGACTTCGAGCTTAGTTTCCAAAATATTTCGATATTCCTCCAAAATATAGCACGGTATAGAAACTGCGCTGAATAGTTATTATCCAACATAGTAAACATAAAATGGAATTATGAATACGAAATAGCAAAAAGCGATAATAGCAAATCCTATAGAAAAGAATTTTTTTTTCAGTGATTTTTATCATAATCATCATTTACCGTGACTCTACATATTTTATAAATCATACTAACATATCTTTTGTTTTCAAAGTATAAAAAACACAATAACTTATTTACCTAACGAAACAAAAGACGACTCGCAATCTAAAATCCACTGATCTGAGATACCAGGTACCAAAAAAACAAAAACAAGTAGCAGTCACCTTACAAGGCCCTTCTCCTAATAAGGCCTTAAAGACAAACAAAACACCAGTACATCCATGTCAACGACCCTCACGCACGTAAGGTCGCTAATAAAGCCTTAAGCTGAAACCTTAGAACTTGCGTATTGATTCGCCAGTTCACAAGAACCTTTGTTTACTTCACTTTTACCCTGACGACGTATAAGACGGGTACTTAACCTTAAAGGTGTTTTTTAAGAAAATAGAGAACAATTCGCTGAAACGACTGTAGACGCAGACAGAAGTGACAATAATGTGAGATGAGAAATCAATTAAAAGACATTTACGATTTGATGAGATGTGAGAATTGATGAAGAATGCTAAGTAATGGTGTTGAGAACATTTAAATCCTTCGTGCAAAATCTTAGGTCATAAGCTAAGTCAAAATGGAATTATCATCTATGCAAAATCATAAACGATGCTTTACTATATCCAGCATAACAGTTGCTGTTCAAGCATGGACCCTTATACAAAACATCATTGTAAACTACACTGAACCTAAACAAAAACTTCATTCACAAACGTAATTAGTTCCGTACTTAAATAAAAAACTGTTCAAAATACGCGGAGTCGCGTGTTCCGACGTTTTAATAGCTATTTTACAACTGTTTCGGTAACAAACTTCACTTGTTTTAAAGGGAAACTTATGACGTCACAAATACTAATACCGGAGGGATTATAACCACCTTTCAGAGTCATATTATTGAAACTGTAAAAGAGAGACGCCGTTCTATGCAGTGTAGAGCGCTGTCACTTTTTTATTACAATAATGTGTCTTTTAGAGGTGGTTGTAAGATCTCTGGTACTGGTTCTCATGACGTCATAAGTTGGTACACCCCAGCCCAATTAATGGTCACGTAGTTAATAAAGTAGTATTAAGTTTGTAGGGTTTATATTGCATTTATACGCCGCCGCAGACATCGCGATGTGACCTAAATGCATTGCTTCACATTGTGTGGCTGTGAATGCGAACTGTGAGCACTTGCTGTTTCTGCGCTTGAAATATACTATTGTAGTTGAGCGTCCATGACTTCACAGAGTTCCGTATAAGTAGGTAACTTACAAAACATTTTAAAGCTTAAAATAAATCATAACTGAACTAGAATCTGCCAAATCTGTTGTGTCTGTTTTATTATAAAATACAATTACTCATCTTTGAGAAATTCGGTTTAGAATTCTTGAAATATTTACAATCTTGTCTTGAATTATTACGGCAAATATTTAGAATTGTAACCTTTCACCGTAAGACACTATAAAATAACAAGTATTCCAAAAATTGCTAAGGAATTCTACCGGTACAAGGAAAGAGGACTTCTTTTTCCCTTGTTTAAATTAACTCCTTAGTCGCCAGACAAATTAACACAAAGTACAAAGTAAGTTTACTTCAGAAAATTCTCAGACAAGGAGAGTAACTGCAAACGACAACCTAACAACATAAACGACTCTACATCGCAACGGAAGGAAGGGTAACACTATCTCAAACACTTCACACCGTTCAGCTACTTTAACCTTACCTGATCAAACTCCATTATACTCTACACAAGCTTAAGGTTACAAAGATTACAATCTCCTATAAAAAGTTCAAACGCCTCGCCTGACTGAATTTCAACCACCAAAGAGTTTTCACTGCAGTTCTTTGAAGCTTATTTGTCTGTAGCCAAACAAAAACAAACATGAGTGAACATGCCACATGGCAATGAATTATAAGGACGCTCACGAAACCGCTCCGTCATTCGGTCCGGCACGCGAGCCGGCATTCACCAACCGTTCCTGGAAAACTTTATGAGAACGAAGCTATTAAATCTAGAGGTCGACGATAGCCATGACAAGGTGTAAACAGGATTAGTTTTGGGTTAAGGAATTTACTGTAGATACGTGTAGGGAAGAAAGTTATTTTGTGCCCAAGAAAACAACTGTTTCAACTGTCTGTTTAATTCTTCGACAGCAAACGTTTCCCCTTCTTCCGTTCGCGACGTAGCGACGCATTTCGAATGCAAATTTGTGTTTTATCATTAAGTTACTTCATTTATTTTGAACTGAGGCTATAAATCTGTTTCTTTTTTCATCTACAGTTACCCACGCCCTCTAAGACCACAGCTGCCCTTGTTAACCTAGCTTCACCCTCACCACAAATCCTCGAGGGAACAATTAGGCAATCGTCTAATCTTTATCGTGTGATAAACGTTTAAAGAAATACCGTGAAATTGTGAGGGTGAGCGCTGTGAGTCAGACTCAAAGGATTTGTCTGACGATCCAAGAGCGAACCCTCGGTATTAGGGATAAAATCTTTGATATCTTGTCTTATCCAATACAATTGGTATAAACCAAAACATAAGACTATAAATGTACAGTAAACAACAAAAGTCGAAGAATAAAATCTGATGAAACTGCCAACATTGTTTAAAAACATCTACCCAATACATTCATGTTCAGGTGGTATTTGACTGTATTCAGAAGCTTGAGGTTGTAAATCTAATAGTGGACAATTTGGTTGCTGACTGTCGCATAATGTAATAATACTGTGGTCAAGAGTACGGCCAACCAGACATGCGTATAGAATGTGGTGTGTGGCTAATAAATCAATGCAAATCAGTGAACGGGGCGAAAGGGGTAGAGCAGGCACGCAGCGTGTGGAAATCTGTGGTCTCCAAGCTCCCCCTACGGCGAACAGGCATGCCTAGTCAGTGTAATATTACAATATTACAAGACTTACAAGCGAACATTTTACTATGTTTTGAACATAGTTCTGCTAATAACAAACAATGTTTTGTCTGTAATACCGTCAAACATACCAAAAAGCACTACATGTAATATGGCTCTTTTCAAATGGGAACCATCACTATTAAACGTTGCCAGCCATAGCACAACAGTATAAAACTCCGCGCTCATTTGTCACGAGTTACATCCCGGGTGCGAAACCCTAACAAAAAACGACCAACATTTTTCAGCTAATCCGAAACTACACAAGTGAAAAGCAGTTCGTGTGAAACCAGTTTATACGGCAAATCTATCTCAGTCTCGCACACATCTAATTTTATTCTTTACTACCTCTAAATCAGCAGAACCGATCACTTGAAGTAGGTGTGTCCGGTAAAAACGGCCGCTTGAGGTAGACCTACATTTTGAATTAACTCTACTTCACGCTCAAAGAACTCTTCTCAAAGAAAACACAAAGTAAATGGAACGAACGTCTGTCGGAGACATCTTAACACATTACGACTAGAACGATTTCAAACCAATGAAGTCGAGGCTTTTGTTCGTCAATTTATCGCTACGTTTTGTTAGTTCATTTGGAAGCGCCTGGCGAAAAACAACAGAAAGTTAACTTCAGGCGACGAGTTTATTTTTGCTCTTATTATTTATGCAGGCGTTTTATTGTGCGCTAAATTGTTTTGCGAGATATGGATTCGTAATGGAAAAAATGCTCGGAGAATTCATTAATACGAGAGTCATAAATATTCGCATTATTTCTCAGGGGGTGCGTAATAAATTTGTAATAAAGATGAAGAGAAGTGCGTCGATAAAGGCTCCCCACTATGAGTGCGGGCGATATATTATATAGCGGAACGAACTCGCAACGCCTTGATGCCTGTACATGGTTATGACATCTCTTTACTTAATATTGTGAGTTTTGTGCAGAATTGTTGCGTTCACTCGCACCTAAGTGTGGGAAGGATTGGTGTTATGTTTATTTTGTGATTCTCGTTTCACCTGTCACGGCAATCAACCACAAAATTTTACGAGAGCGGAGCCGCGGTAAAGTGGCACATCAAAACGTTGCTATCACCATCAAAATCGAATCACATACATTATGATGTAAGCGTAAACATTAGTTATTAGGGAATCATGGGCGGCGATAAACTTGCCTGCTTTATGACCCAACAAACGCTAGAAATGTTTTTTTCGTGGGTTTCAGAGATCAGTACTCTGTACCTTTTAGTGTTTCGTATCTCTCATAATTATGTTTCATTTTTATCTAACAGTTGCAACCCATATTATACACCTTCCTCTTAAAACATTATATCTATTAAAGAAACCCGCATCAAAATATATCAGTTCTAAAGATACATGATGCATACAAGTGCAGACATATCTATCTGCCTATCCACCGCTGTCGCGAAAAAAGACTTTGTTTTATACTATATAGTGAATAGTGATATACATATTATTTTTAACACGTATGTGTGTGTACATCCTAAGTAGACTTACCTGCACCAGTTAAAGATATCAAATGTAGCAAACCTAGATAACTTATCATACACATTTTAAGACACGAATAGCACCGAGATTCTGTAACAATTTAATTAATTAGAATTATTGCGCATCTCCAGTTGTTACGATTATTGTGCAAATGAACAATTGATAATTGCCGTGACCCAATATAAATAGCCAGTATTTATTCGTGCGTTAAAAATATTATTCCGTCCATTATAATTACCTAGTTTTAACATGCTAATGTTGTTATTCATACATCGTTATGTGAATATTAAATTAACCATAATGATTTATTTCGGCTTTGTTTTTAATTGAATTATACCAGTACCTACCACCTGCATTAAAACCGTAATTTTCCCAAGGCTTGAATGTAATGTAAAATAAATTAAACTGCCTACTGTATTTTATTATTAGAACAAATTCAATTTACACCTTTGTTTAATTTAGTGTTTACCCAATAATACCTACCTAAAATAGACAGGCCTAATAATTTCCATCTAGTTACAAAATTTGACAGTTATAAATAGACAAGATTTGCCCCGTCAAATAAATCGTTACGTTCCTAATTCAAAACTCAAGATAGCCAGTTATCGAAGAAACAAAAGAACAAAGGATTTGTTTATTTTAAATTGTAAAATCAAAATACGTCAGGAGAAACAAATGTCCATCAATTTCTTGTTCGCGACGGCCGGCAGGGGGCGCCGTTTATAATGAAGTTGGAAATGTTTGACAACCCTTGCCTGGAATGATGTCGCGCGTAAATTATAAAGGCGTCCGTGCTAGGGCCGGCACTTTAAAAGCGTCTGAAGTTAGTTAGTTACTTACCTGGAAAGTTGTCTTTGATCTGAAAATGAGAAAAGAGTTTTTAGTAGTTTCTTACAATTACAATTAAAGCTTGTATGTGAGCAGTTAATATATAATGTGCACATTGAAAACGAAATTTGGAGACATAACGATTATTTATTATTTATAATTAGGTAAAATCCAAGTAAGACGGTACTTCTAAACTGTACTTCAATTCAAAAGACTGACTTTAAAACACAAACAGAACAAGAAACTTAATTATTTTAACATCTAAATAATTTATTTAATAAATTTAGAATTAAAGTAAAAGGACGTTTATCACAGAGTAAATAAATAAAACCATAGAATGTATGAAAACTAGTTCAAAGAAAACAACATACAATAAGTCAAGGGAATAAAATAATACTTGTGTGAGTTATTAAAGTGGCAACACACGCCAGTCTCAGCTCCACAAATGTAAAGAAAACTTTCGTTCTCAACATTTCATGGATTTCTTTGAAAGGTTCAATAGTTTTTAGAGAATTATTGCGTTAAATAGTTTTTAGAGAATTATTTATTGTTTACTATATTCTGGACACAGTTAGTAAACAAGAAACAATTCTCTCCTATAAGTACTATAGACTCTTAGTATAGGTAATTGTCAATCCAGTGTCATTGTCTCGATAGATAATATTGTCAAAATGGTCGCGCCATTAGAGCGTGAAATAGAAACAAACGCGCAAACTCTCAAACATACTCTGACAAGCTATCGCCGTTGTAATAATAGAGTGATTTAAAAAGAGGTGTAATTAAAGGCTAGTGTCACGTGTCGACTGTCACTTCACAGAGAATATTTAATTTTATCCATATATTTGAGTTAAGTTGTCAATACAATTGGCACTTTATTTACAGTGCGTTAGAGTACATTTTGTGTAAGCAAAATAAGAACAAACACGTGAACTGGAAATAACATATCAGTTATTTGTTCAGTGCATAGGTCGCGTTAAAAATATAGCGAGTTTATTAAGCCATACACGGAAACAATTTCCGCAGCCATATTTTTGAAATACAGCGTTCTCTATATGCATATTCATACAAAAAATTGAAACATCGAAAAGTCGAAAATAAAAATGGCAAACTGCAATAGTTATTCTCACAAAGTTTTATTGTTATGAACTGCCAAACAATTTCCATTGTTTTAGAACAAAGTCAGTAGTAAATAATAATAGCTTTGTAACACGCATACCTGGACCATAAAAATACCAGAAACAGTAATGGATTGGATGAAAACACTAATATCCGTGAAGTACATCACTAAAACCACAGCATACATTAAAAAAAACAACAAACTACACAGAAAAAAACAAAACACGGAAAGATAAAAGATAGCACATTTATTAGAATTACACACGCGACGAAATTAGTTGTAATCTTGTCTATATTAAATAAAAATACATTAGTCACGCGACAACCCTAGGCCGGGAGCCGGGGCCCTTAGGAGGGTGATTTCATAGACGATTTTGGGCGGACAAGTAACGAGAAGTCGCAATTCCTACATTTGAGTTATTACAACGCTTTGTTAAGAAAATTGGAGCTACCTGTAGATTTTTTTGACGTACACATTTTTTTAAATTGCCGGGTTGGAGCTACGTTTTTGTAGCGATGTTTTTTCGTAGCAAATAAAAGCTACATTTATACTACGCCGTAGTTTAATTATGAAATGAATTTTAAGTGCAGTTTTTACGTTTTGTGTATTGTGGCTTAATGTATACTTTTCATGATGTCGTTACGTTGAAAAAAAAAGGTATTTGGCCGGCCATTAATCAATTACTTCCTATCTTTATTAAAAAATCGGGTTTTATTTATTTTATGTCTGTTACTGTAAAATTAATAATCTTCGCATAATAAATATCCACAAAACTTTTGAAATAAAGACAAAAACACAATTACTACACCGTTAAATATTAAAGTACAGAAAAACATGCTCCTTTAATTGAAAAACTTTGTTTGTACTTGTTTTGAACAAGACATACATTTTCAAAAGTTGCTAATTCCAATAACAAACTCTTTTAAAATAAAACTTAATCATAACATAATCTTCACTTAATTTTGTTTTAATAAGGAGCACCTGAGTACTGTATTTCTTTTATTACAAGCAATTTTGTTTGTTCCCCAAACAAGCATAACCGGTAAAACCCCTTTAAACTGACTAACTGGATCAATACCGGACTGACCTACCGCAATCAATAAAAAAAATTACCACCCCTAACTAAACATAATAATATGCACATGACAACATCACGTGCGAACGCGTAACAAACTACCGTGGTGTGCGTGCATCCTCTTTGTCATCACATGTACACTCGTGGCTGTATGGACAAAAACCCTCGCCTTTAAAAAATAACAATTTACTATTAAAAAAAACAAATGTCAAACATTCTATTCGATTTGACGTCTTACATTTTTTACAAATCGCGATCTTCATTTGTTTTCTTCATTCATTGTATCCAGTTTTACTGTTGTGTGTGTGCGTTAATTGTGTGTATGTGTGTGCAGACGGATCGGGAGCGGCGCCAAAATGCGATCGCGTCACGCACTGAACTTAGGGCTGAATATTGATTCATACTTAATAAGGGGAGCTGCTGACTGGGCTATACTCGTAAGTCGTATTGCGAGTACGAATAATTGATGGATTTAAGACTTAGCCGGCTTCTGTTGTGTTCGTGTTGTTGTGTAATGGCAAATTATATGCTGTTAGAAGATTGTTGTATTATGTTTTTTGTAATAAAAAAGAAAACTAAAACAAATATTCTTATATTATGAATTTGTGTGTAATACAATAATGACTTTTCAACAAGATCAATATAACGCATCCATACAATTTAAATTAAACAATACCTTTACGGGTCTACAACATCTAAATTATTTAATCATTTACTCAACACGAACGTGATTCAAGGTTACACCTAATGTGATAATAATGTCATAAGTAGTAATAATAAACAGAACACGATCTATCGATCGAATATGACAGGCCTGTTGGTCCAGTGGTTAGTGACATTGACTGCTATGTCAAAGGTCGTGAGTTCGATTCCCACCCAGGACAAATGTTTGTGTGATCAGCACAATCTTTCCTTCTGTGTCTGGGTGTTATGTATGTATTTAAAAATATATAAGTAAATATATTTATCAGTTGTCTAGTACTCATTACACAAGCTCTGCTTAGTTTGAGACTAGATGACGTATGAAAGTCGTGGATTATATTATTTATTTAATGTTGAAACCGTACCGGCCGTACGTACGGTCGCACCGTATCACAGCCGGTCAGTGAGCAACGCGCCTTACTCCCCCCCATCGTTGATCCCTACACCTATGGTTGCCCAATACTGCACCTTATAATTTACGAGCACAATCCGCCACCCCACGCCGCGCATAAAATGCAATGTCTATACGGAGTTTATGGCTGTATTAACATAAATAGAAGCATAAACCACACCTTTTTACCCACGCGGTAGAAACGAGAGCGTTTTCGTCTTGTTTGTTTCTAATTTGCGAAGGTCGACAACTAGGAGACCTATTTTGATGATTATTTTTACTGATTCTTTTAAAAAGCTAAATTAACATGCATATTGAAAAAAATCAAAACACATTGTTACTAGTGCAAAACACGCAATTTATACAAAATCCTACAAGGCCTCTGTCTAGGCAAAGTTACCTTATTCCATTTTGTCAATTTAAATTTTGATGATAAAACTTTGACCAGAAATACAAATATTACCTATCGAATTGAGAATTCCCTCTTCCCCTACTTTTGTATTCCCTGTCGGGCATACAAAGAACTTAAATAGATATTATGTTAAAGGTAATAAATACTTCAAAGTGAGCATTTATGTTACATTTACCTACAACGTTTCAATTACTAACTTATCAGAAATGTAATTAATATGAATGTTCTAATTCGAAAAATATTTAAGTAATTGGACGAGAATTCTTGGAACAAACTGCTTTATTAAAGTAACGTTACAGTGAAGGTTACAAACTTGACCGACCGTCGATTTAGGGGTGAAAGCTGAACTGGCAATTTATTTGTTCTATAGTAGACTTATTTGTCTGTTATGTCTTTGTTACAGATAAGCTAGAGTTACTATTACCTACTTTATTTTATTAAATTTCGCTTGAAATTGCTGTTCTATAAAGTTTTCCGCTTGTAACTGCGAGAAAATATATTTAAGTGACTATGTTACATTCAAAAGCCTTGTTGATCCTTTGACAATAGTAGTGGTCTGATCTATTAAAATTGTTTTAGTCATTCTTAATTTAACACTTAAAAATTTAATAAATCTAAAAGAAACTGATCTCAAAACCAATCTCAATTTAAAAGACAGAAAAAGGAGTAAAAAAACTTCGTGCAATTTATCACAAAGAATCAGCGCGATGAATACTTTACGATACTCGACCCGTCTTACCTTTCAAGGTAATATCGGGGACAAAATACAACCCTGAGGGACGCAAAAGGGTTGTAATTTGAGTTAGTACACGTCACTACGTCAAAATTCGTCGGGAATCGCGAAGGAAACTATGTGACTACCGTCATTTGTGGGCTATATGTACCTAGCTAACCTAGCGGTATTAAATAATAAAATGAGTGGGTTATTTAAGACTAGTGTAGGCGTGTCTGAGCAAATTACGCTTGTAATTTAAAGGTTGTTACAACGGTCAAATTACAGACTTACCGTTAAGTGATGTTGATAATAATTAATGATTAGTCTAAAAGGTTAAACTTTATACGAATCATTATGTAATTTATGTCCAATACTAATTGATGTGAAGCTTTTAATACTGGCAATGATGAACTATATATAATGGTGTTATAACGAATTCGTATTTCTGCAAGCCTTTGTGCACAAATCTAGATGAAGTTAGTATAAGTAGATATTTCAATCAGAGTAGTTCAGTATTAGTCTCTTGAACGGAAAGCAAATTATCAAAATTGCTTTCTATGTCATCACATCGTTGAAAATTGGTGTCAAAATCGATATCTAATGCATAGCGATGTATAAACGTCAATCGACTCAACAGTTATAACAAAGGAAATGTGAATTTGATACTCTCTCTGGTGCACAATAGCTTTTAGTTAGCGAAGCCTCGGAGTAACTTTGCAGAATGCATACTGAATTACTAATCTCACAGATAGTTATCAGATTGCAGCTATTCTGACTAATCAATTTTATTATGTTAATTAACTGCTTCTAATATCTAAGGTACGATAAGAAGACCTATAAGAGTGTTACTTGCGACATGACGTCAGATTGGAAAGTGTGGAAGAGGAAGACATACTGCGCCGACCCCGAATAATAATTGGGATAAGGCAAGGCAATGATGATGATGATATAAGAAGATCTTATTACCAAACAAAATCAAACATTTTAATAGCCTAACAACATAATTGCGTAAAAAAAATTGTCTACGTGCCTTATCCAAATGTAAAGTCCTTTCTCATGCATTTGAGCGATTTCTCTGTGAGACTTGCCGACGTTAAGAGGTCATTGTATCTTTTATTAATTGTAAGGTGACACTGGTGCGTCACATCGTGAACCTGAAACCGCACACTACACCCTAGCTGGTGTCACGACCGCTTAAATGCGTAGGTAAGTGTTAACAATTTATTATGGCTACTACCTTTTGGCCGTGACTCCACTTAAGTAGCTGTAGGTCATGGGAATTGCAAATAGTAAGGCCGTAGCCTTTTCTTTTCTTAGAGTTTAAACTATCCCCATATCTTCCATTTATAACATGAGTAAAGATAAGACTACAGTTGGAGATACTGATGATGCCACTAATGGTTTAGTTGACAGTTAGGTATGTTTCTGGTTTAGACTTTGGGTTATTGGCTAGCAAAAATATATGTAAAATAAATCATTGTTAAGCCTCATCGCTTTTATAGCCATAACACAAAAAATTAATGCCGACTAACGTTTCGCTTACTTAAATTTTAGCTATCCCCAAATCCAAAATACCATCCACGAAATTTTCAATAGACAATTTACCTTAAAAACTAGCCTTTCAAAATATGGAAGGTATTTTAACCTGTAACAATCCATACGTTGGTGCTGTCGGGCTTGGATCGACACTCCAAAACCGTAGCGGCATGAAAATAAAAGTCGGATTCTCTCCACGCAAGAGTGTCAACTTCAATTGTGAACGGAAAACTGACGTCCTGTTCAAAAATTGCACACATTTTAGGGTTAAATAACAGGTGCTGGCTTATTGGCTATCTCGGTTGCTAATTCACTACAATATGCAAATATGTGGCTTACGTAGTTGAACAGCACTGACTAACGAGTAGATATATGGCTGATCTAACCGTCACATTTTTGCGTTTAAAATATTATGTCGAAAATATCACATTTTAACGACAGAATCACAAAAAGATCTAACTTTCCAAATATTCAAAAAAGAGTTTTGAGATATTCTGTATAAACATGTTTGTCATCAGCCCCTATGTACTTTTACTTCAGCAAAACGATAAATGGTATATCTCCAAAGTGGAACAAAATCTTTTACCCGTCCATTGTTTATGAAAACGCTTCCTTATCTCCCGTGATTAATTCTGGACGATCAACCATCCCGCAGCTATTAGTAAACATAAACAGACTGAAGTACGAGAGCTATAGAGTTGGGAGAATACAATTAATTGCTCCAGGGAATAGTGGATATGTCCCGGGCACTTATGCCATTAGCCGGTACTAGGACCGGTTAAAACTTATCCCGCTGTGATTTGAGGAAATCATGTTGCCATGAGGTAATCTTGTACAAATGTACTCACTACATCGCAAACATGGCAACGTATTTTTCTGATACTCTAATCTGTGTTGTCTTTTCAGTAATTTCGGAATCCATCCTCAATAAATCCTAGATATTAGGACCAACCCTAATTCTATTACTCCTTAGATGAATCATCATTTGGTTTTTCACCTACATTTATTAGAACTCTGATAAAGAATGTATTTAACACTCTTTTTTGCAACGAAGAAAAGCAGCTGCTACATTTTATAAGATAAAGAAGAATTTAGATAAGAATAACCCTAACCTAATTTGATGTTATTTGCCTACATCATGTTATGTCCGTTTACTGTCACAGGTATTGTCTGACCCTTGCCGCGTCAGCCTAAATCCAGGGTTGCTCCCACGCAGGTTTTGACAGGGATCATCTATTCATAGGCATCAAGTGCTGTCATCATTTCGTCAAGATCTCAAGACTGGGAACGTATTTATCTTCGTCAAAACTATAAAGGTATACGGAATAAAGTGCGCCTGTCTTGTTGTAAGCCCATTATGACAAAATACCTGTTTAGTATATTGTAACCTTTAAAGAAAAATAGAACTAAATTATCAATGACTTGAAAAAATATCCAAACGCCTGGCTCATGGGCTCATACAAGCCGTGAACCCGTAAATAAAGCCACATGCGAGAAAACACCTATTTTATATAAATGAAATATATTTTTTTATACGAAAGTTATAGAAATAACCACCGATATGTACGAGTAATAAACTTCGCACAAATTACATTTGATATTCGCTCAGTGTGCGATGAAATTCAATTTTACTGAAGCAATTACTTTTTAATCTATGGGCATGAGTCTGTTCAATAAATCAAAGAGTTGAAATAAATAGTATTCAACGGTTAAATAATACGAAATCCCATTGTGCAGTAGTAGACAATTTCTGACATGTTTTAATTCGTGAACAAGAGTTTTATTAGAGTCGATCAGCGTCAACGACTGTCGGAATGTGACTCCTTTACGAAGGTTGGACTGAACACAAGTACACACTCCCCCAAACACTGATCGAATCGCTGACAAATCAAATCTAGCTCTAGTCAAAGAAAAATGTAATATTCATAAATCTTGGTCTTTGGTATATACAAAATATTCCATAATTAACAATTTCCCCGTTATTTAGTTCCCATATCTAATCCCTCCAAACAAAATAGACCAAACATTTAACAGATCGAATCGAACACCATACTTGAAATCGATATTTAGTTCCAGGAATTGCTTACACGACTAAACCTTGGCAGCGAAGGGATATTTGATTACAAGGACATACGGCTTCTACTGTAATACGTTCGAGACGAGGAAATTAACTATACTTACGTCACAACAATTTAGTGACATTCTGTTCATCCGACGTCAGAAGGAGGGTCGGTTTTCCGAGTAAATATATTGATAGTTCTCTGAAACGCACTGCAGTAAATACGTTTTAACTAGTGAGGAATTGGAAAATTGAATAAAGAAGAAATTAAATGAAAGAAAGAATTATTCATCATACTAATCATAATATAGATAGTTAAGGGTTTATTCAATTTAAACTAGACCAAGTCTTGGTCTTTAATCTTGAGCTGACGAGACTGACCGTGTCACGAGACGAATCTGTGAATCCGCCTCACAAAAAAACATTATGAAAATAAGTTAAAACTTCAGCCCACAAAATGCCTATGATTGCGAAGTAGTGAGTATTTTAGTTTTACCAATTTACAAGAAAATGAACATCAAAAATAAAAGACAATCAGAAGTAATCTCCTTCCAAAGATTAAATAAATCTGAAGTTGGTACCAAGACTTCCAAGAGGTAGACAAATTAAAGTACATTCAGATTCGAGTAAATCAAATTGTTCTCAGGTCAGGAGTCACTCCAGGACTTTGTTACTTGAACTGTTAACCTTTGACCCTGTTGCGTTGTCGCCTCTCGTGCTAATACCCACTTACCAGAAGTTTACAAGGAGACGAGTTTACTAATGAAGCTTGTACTACTCTTAGTAAAGCGGTTATACGTCGCCAATACTGCAGGCGATGTAGCAAACAGTTCAATTTATCTAATGTGAATAAATATATGATGGACTCGTTTAGTTGAAGAAGACTAATCACTAGTTGGTTGTACCACGATCAGTTCTTAAGCCAGTCACTTTATTAGACGATCTTCCTGAAACAATAACTTATTTTCTAAATGTTTTAGACAGCTAACAAGGAGGTTATGAGGCAGGTACCTATTGCTTACATAACGTTAGAAATTGTCCTCCATTTACTAAATTACGTGGCCGTATAGCTCTTTGGTAATTACGACATGAAATAACACGTCTACCTTATATTACCGGAATGAAAACATAACAACCATATTGGAAATTTTCCATAATAAACATTCCGTCTTCCCGTAACAATAGAAATCATTCATCTTGACAGTCCTTAAAAGCAAGAGATGGAGATGTTATGTTTCCTGCACAAAATTAACAAATCAATCAAAACATTGTTCTCGAAACAATGGATCCAATCTCAGGAGTTTGAACGAACGAGGCATCGTTGAAATATCGACACCAATACTAGTTTCGATTAGTAGTCGATGAATCAACACTATCGGATATCTGAGCTCTCGACAAAATTAATCTATCAAGTAATGCCCACTGTCGAGTAAATTGAAACTCAATATTGAATCGTATCGATACTTTAGGGTATCATAGCATCAAGTACCGCTTTCTATGCCAAATAGAAAAGAGAATGGAAAACTTTAGGATCTAAAGTCAGCTGATTCTATTGAAGACAAAGCTCAGTACATCCAATTCTAAATATAAACTGTGTCGAACTTTGTAGCCACGAAAATACTCTTTGTGGGTTGAAGTTCAAGACTTAAAGTTTCTTTGGTGAACATGTCATGGTCTTTTCTTTAAGTGAAAAGTTGGATTATAGACCGACGGACGTCGTTAGCAAAACTTTAAAATTCTATTTGAGGGAACTAGTTTTACTATCAATGAAATATTTATTACGGTCTTAAAGTCCATGATTCGTTTAATATTTAAATGGTACTTCCTTATAATTCTGGTAGACATAAATTAGGTACTTATTTTTATGAGCTTACTCAAAAACCATAAAAATATTATTACGCCAGATCAGCGATTTTCTCTCAAAATAATCCGCGAATAGTTAACGTCTTGAGCAAAAGCACAAACTTAATTTTTTGAGGCTATTGAAAATTAACTGCCTGATACTTTAAATTATTTGTTTGGGTATCAAAAATATACATAATATATAGTTCCTAATAAAAATACGAAGAGAGACACAAACTAAAACCTAAACAAAATAGCCTCGTATTGATCTGCTGCAACCCTGTCAGTGGTCAAACAGCTAAGAGTCCTCTGAAAGCCACTACTTTTTAATTGGACCGTCTCTATGCCCTGTCTCAACCAAATAGAGTCTGCCAATCTACGTCCCGTATGTATCTTGTTTTGATCTAATTGCAAAGCTAGCACTCGCTTTTGCTGTTTACTTTATAGGTAGACTATATGTAGAGTGATTGATAGTCAGATGGTCTTGGGTCTGTACGATCGTCAGATGAAAGATATTTGAGATTGTCGGCTTTGGAACTAGATTTTCAGACATATATTGGTTCTACGTGTAGTTTGTCAGACAGATCGGGGGTTTAAGTCATACATAAAAGCACACCTTACTGAATAGTTACTGTGCATAGGTGGAGTACCTACTCGTTGACCTCACAGTCAAACCATTGCTTCGGTTTTGCGGGGCTTAACTTATAAGAAACTTACTTTTGAGAGATAAAGATAAGTAAATAAATAATTATCTTCATTAATTTGAAAGTTGTTTATCGTTGTACATTAAATCTTTAACGAAATACATCTACAGGCCTTTTACTCCAAATACACATTTCTACTCTCCATAGAAATCTCTCGCACTAGGTAATTGGCGCTCAGCTTTCCCCGCTCTATTTCCGCAGTGTCACGACAACTATTAATATCTCCGCTTCTCAAAGATTGAGCACAATCTCAGGAGCCATTATTCCTTTGGCGTTACCAGACAAAGCATTTTTGCCGCTTTCGACCAGTTATTGGCCCAAAAACAGTTGGTCGGAGTAATGTTAGTAGGCCGACAGAATTGGGTTTCGATTGGCAAATACCCAGATGTATATGCGGTTCAATGGATCCATTACTGGATCATAGACGGTTTGGGTTAAGCAGGATAGAGTCTGGGAAACTTTTTATTTTACATCTCAGACTGATATGAAACTAAGTTGTATTAATGATAGCACCAAAACTGTTATTTAATGTTAAATACAGGACATTAGATGTTGCACAGTTTTCTTATAATTTCCTATTATTTTTAATTAACAGCTTTAGAAAATTTATAATTTTCTTCCCGGTCTATACAATGGTCTTTTGAACCCAACAACAACACTCAGATTACACTTAATAAATTGCTGCTTTTTATTCAACGCGCAAATTATGAAAAACGGAACGCTTAAGGTGAGAAGGGTCATTTAGGGCGAGTCTGCGCCCTAAGCTATTCATGGGGTTAAAACATATTCCATTGTATTTTGAACACTTTGCTTTTCGTATTAGAGTCGTTTATTCCTTGTAAAAGTGACACATTATTTGGGGGTTCTACAAAAACATATTTTTACACGTCTGAAAACCTAGGAATAGACTGGATAAGATAAGGTTACATGTATTTAAACGAAGTTGAAAATAGACTTTATTATTACAAAAAACGACTTGTATTTTATTTATTTAGTTGATTTATACGGCAAAAACAATGATGTCAATCAATCATTGATTTTATAATAAGCAACTAAATAAAAGAACTACGTAAATTTTATTTATCAGTTATCACAACGTATTTTTTTGTAACGCAGACCATCGTAAGATTGGAAAGGCACTGAGACAGAACAAAGCTCAAAAAGGGTCTTTCTTCAAAATAAATAAAAAATAAGTGTAAAGAAATATGGAGGCAACACTGTGGTTGACAAATTAATACGAACATGAAACAAAACATTTTCTGTTGAGGCCTCCGAGGCGTTTGTTAAGAGCCGGCGAATTACAAGAGCGTATATTATGTAAGTGTGACGTATATTTAAATAAATACGTACTTACATTACCTAGATGTCGAGAAAACATATATTACTTATAAGGTTTCCATAGACTTGCATATTTACTGTTTTACAGGATCGATGCAGGAGATTTTGGATTCCAGTCAACAGTCATAACGTGATAGGTCGTTTCGAAAGGTTGTAAGTTCTAAGTGAAGGGTTGATAATAAAACAAATAATTTTAATCCATTAAGCCCTTAGGTTAGGAATTTTGTATACCTAGACGAGTAGACAATGTTGACATATTACATTTTTAGTCTAGACTGATAAAAAGGGTTGATAAAGCAAGTTTAACAGAAAAATGAAAGTTTCTGTCTAATATAAACTTTTATACGACATTGAATTTACTGACTATGATGAGAAGAGAATATAATTTTCATTTTCAGTTGCACGTGAAGACCAAAAAACCAAGCAATACTGTACCTGGTATTGCTTTGTATTTTGGTCTTCACGTCGACAATCATCAACGTTGATAAAAACCGCTCGTATGTATATAAACTCACGGGCCCACACGGATAGCCGAGTAGTATTGGTCACCACGCCAATTACCACAGCGCGTCGTGTCGCAAGTTAAATCCCCGCGTAGGACAAAAATTTGTGCGATCCACAAAGGCTTGTTCCAAGTCTGGGTGACTTGGTGCATGTGAATTATGTCTGTGAAACCCCCCGTGACACAAAGATTAGATTCCTTAGTGCCGGGCCAAAAGAAAAAAAAGCTAAACCAAACGAAATGTCAGTTCCATACACGTGAGCGATTATTATTAACGCTAGCGAATATAGAAATGTTACTAAGCTGCAGACCCGTATTCGTGGATCGAGAATACAATCCGATTGATAACTGGTACAAAGCTAGCATTTAGGTAAGTGCCGAGTGCCGAACTCTGAACGCCGAAAGCCGAATCACGACTGTGATCAAACGCCTCGTGATATACGAGCCTGTATGTAATGGGTGACTCTGGTCTGTGAAATGTACAGATGGAAGATATTACTGTATTGTACCTAGGTATTTGATATTTCAAGTTACTGGTAGTAGACTGTAGTCGTTAACACATACGATGGTTTTGATGACTGATCGGGAAATATAATCTGACTGAAATTTGAATATTGTTTTCACACACGCCTATACAATTGTTTAAAAGGTATGAAATATAACAATAAACTTTCTGTAAATAATTATAGTAAGTTTTAAAAAAATAGGCTTTAACTACAAAATTACATGATCAGCTCATACGTGAGGTCATAATGATGTCCAAAATTTTTTGGTAGAAAGCTTTTCATTTTCTTGCACATCTAATACAACCTAGCTGTATTTACAACCATCGCTCAGTCAGCTCTAGTTCTACAAACTCTAAGACACTACACCACTCCTCAGCCTCCCAATCTCCTCCCTACAAACTCCCTATTGACACATCATTTAGGCACTCATTCACGCGTTCACATACACGCATGAAAACGCGATATTAATTTGGTCTGATCGCAAATTACGTGTTTGTTAGCGTAGCACGTTATAATTGTATACTCCCCTGTCAAGTTCGTTACAAATTATAGTTTAGTAAATACAGATGTAACGAGAAGATTTACGAAATAGCTGTGTTTGTATAACGTAATGTAGTTGATTATGAAGCTAAGTGTTTCGTTTATGTTTGTTAAAGGAAAAATTACTATGTTAGTTGTTGTGAGATTAATTTCTTGTGAGTCGTGTCTAGTCTGGTATGTTTTAGGAGACTTACAAGATTTTAACTGCTTTAAAAATAATACCTACTACACAATATACTAGCGACCCACCTCAGCTCGCACGGACGCAATACTGATGTCTTATACTTATCTTTTTCTTACGGATTTTTAAAATCCCATCTACTAAAAAATACCGCATCAAAATCTATTGCGTAATTTTAAAGATCTAAGCATACATAGGGATGGACAGACACGGGAATCAACTTTGTTTTATACTATGCATTGAAGATCCCAGGTTCGATAGCATTCAAATAATTTATATCATATAAAAGCAAAAGAAGATTTATACGTAAATTGAATTTATTCCAAATCACATGTTCTGCTTTTCTAAACCACATCACTATCCTTTTCAGGTGCTCTCTTTGCATTACATCCATATCACACAATATATTTCTAAAGCAAATACAAATTCTAAAGCGTTTCAACCATTTTCTCTTATAAGACAAGATATAATACACAATATTTCCCACATATCCCGATATCCTAGATATCGGTGACGGAACATTTCCTGACGGATTTATGAGATCGTTTTCATGTATTTGGCGACTAGCCGCAAACGATTGCCCTTCTACCAAACTTTCTGTTGACTTCACTGTTTCTGACTTATATCAAGTAATACCAGCATATTACGTTTCATGAGGGTCAAAATGTAGGTCAGTTCTCTAATACTTTTTGACGTGTTATTAAATGTCAGATTGTCATCGCAAAATGTGAATTTATCTTGGATCACCCGGTTAAACACAAGTGTAATATCTAGCGAACATGTAACTTATCTCACAGTAATATGAAATATTTCTTTGAAAACACTATTTATGAATTTGCAAGACTGAAAGATAGCTGACAACAAACTATTTCGAAAACGTCTATAAATAACAAGAATAAGGCCGAAAGAACTTGGATAACTTTTTATGTGTGTTATGCAGGTGACGTGCACTAGATCTAAAAGACGCAGTGCGGGTCTTTTATCCCAATATTCTTTAAAGTTTTTATATTTCTATTCATATCAGAGGATATTCTAGATTTTATCCCAGCATGAATTCTACTTAATGGAGTATTGATAAACACAAACGACAGTAAATATCGTAGTCTATGTATAAAACCATTAAGTAACAAATTCTCAATACTTCTCATAACTTTATGATAAAGTCAATACTGCCAATACAAATATGTACGTACAGTCTAAACCCCAAGTAATATTTGTTCACAAATACTAAACAGAGAAATTCCACATAATCTTAAACTTTATAGGTAAAGACATTTTCAAGGAGTTCGAAACTTATGAAACCCAAAATGAGGTTCAATAGAATATTAAACTTTACTTAGGACTAATCTGATACTATTAAATAGTTTTCAGCCGATATATTTGTATAGACCATTCGAATTTCGAATGTCAATTTGATAAAAAAATAAACTCTTTTAAAAAAAGATCAGTGGCCAGTCCTACTATTCAATTATTGCTCGATCTTTTTCTAATTTAAAAACTTCTTCTTTTTTTAATTATTATCATAACACTATCATGGTATTAAGGACAATAAGACTTGCGACCTTGCTTCATGACCTGCTCATGATTACGGTCGCTCGTAGAGGCTGAATGCCCAAATACCTGAATACCCATACTTAATTGTCAAAAGACCAACATTTTAGGCAATCATCAACGAAAATTACCGAAGAGTTGGATTCTAATTCTAATCGACCCTTTTGTTCTCCACAACAATAAAGGGAGTTAATTGACAGGCGTAAAAAGTACCTTTTAACGGTCTATTGTCATTTGTGGAACTGTCTTAATGACTGATTAGTGATATGATAAAATTACATAATACGTTTCCTATATTGCTTGTAGCTAAACAGCTTTAATTGAAAAGCAAGATTCAACTCCTATAGATATGTAAAGTATGTTATAAACTACCAGTGTTGCTACGTAACAGGCTAAAGCGAGCGCGAAAATTAGTATTCTTTGTCAGCAAAAGACAACAACCGATGGTCCGTCCATCCGTTAAAAAATTGGCATTCTAAAACGCGTTCGTAAATAAAACAAAACACGGCTACGTTCATTAGCATCCCGTCATCGAGGCGTGCAGCCAAAATGCAAGTAAAATCTAATATACCGCAGGAACGGCGGCCATGGCACGGTAGTATGGTGTTGATAGCAATCTCTGCGTAAAACAATTGATGCACACAAACAAACATAAATATGTAAACAGCACGTTACAGTCTACTACTCCGCTTTGTTGTAACGCGATACGCGTGAACCAAAAGCTCTCATCATAATGTGCTAACGAATATTATTTCATACGTTACGAGAGTGTTACAAACAAAGGAGGTTGTAATTATACGGTTCTTTTGTAGTATTCGAAATAAGAGAAATAAAATCATATTTTTTATTATAAAAGACCTATAAATGTCTATACTGGAAAGTTGCCCACAAACAGAGAAATAACTTTACACACAGGAAGTCATAATGATAAAAGAATTAGAAGACGCACGACAAAGTGTTGAAATTTTAGCAGCTGTACCGTACCGTAGCCGCCGATATTGACATTAAAAAACCATTAAGTATCACCCATATTCAAACGTAAGTTTCGCCTTAAAAACTGAACGAAAACTACAAAGGAACACAAAAAATATTCAAGAAAGAGTAGGTAAAGTCCGCTATCGCTACGTCGTGTCATCGGCACGCTATAACTATGTAGATGCATTCAATTTTTCCTGAAGCGTTTGTTCCATTCGACGTCAAAGGATGAAACTCTGTTTATAGAACTTCAAATAAAACCAATCACTGAAGATTTACTCCGACACTTCTGATCACAAGAGATGAGAGTAACGGAACTAGTTGGATTTTGTCAACAAAATAGAGAGACGCAATGGAGTGGAATAGAAAGGGGTTCTGTATTGTTCGATAAGAAATGGCCGGGCAATTTGACAGTCATTTGACAGTTCACAAGACGAAATCTTTTATCGATAATTGAGAAGTTATCGGACATTACCAGTGCTTGGAATTCCGTGAAAAAGTTAAGACAAGGCTATTACAAACACCACTATTGTAAAATTATGATCACAGACAAACGCGTCTATAAACCCACGCGTATATAAAAGGCCATTAAAAATCATAAATCTTTTGATTGTTATACAGATGCTTTTAACGTTAATAGTCTGTTATATGGCTGATATTGCTTTAGATTTAACGCCCACGGTAAAATAAATAGAGCATGAAAATTACTAATAACCGGAGGAAATCGACTGAAATAATTTCCGCCCGCTTTCTTCAGAACTTTACTGAAGAATTTTTAATGTACTTTATGTTATTTTACAAAGGCTCTTGAGGTGATTGATTCGATTAAAGAACAGTTATTGTAGTTAAATATATTGTTTTATATGTAATACTTATTCATTCCATTTGTTACTAGAACCATCGTCACAAAAAAAAAAAGAATTCAATTTCAGCAACAAACAGCGTAAATCTTCTTTTACTTGTCAAATACTTTCTTGCAAGTATTTAGTTAGTAAATACATAAATAAAACAAAGAAATTCCTGAAGGTCTGTCACGACATCGCCTTACATAAATTGCATAGGTAATGTATGAAAAGCTTCGACGGAATAGAATAGCTTATACGTAAAATGAAAGCAAAATAGCTCGCGGCCTTTGTATCTGGTTTAACAAGGTTCCGAAGAACTTGAGGCATCTTTCAACGATGTTCGAGTATATTATGGGTTTATAAGACAGCTGATCGCAAATCCAAAGCTGTTATGCTCAAGATACTAGACTCCTTCGTAAAATCCCGCAAATATTATTGAACGCTCGGACCTCTTTTCTAATATTCATGACGTTGATCCTCAACTCTAAAACAAGTGACAATCAAGCGTGATAAACAAGTGAGGATCACGGTATAATTCCCCTTAAAAGACCAGTCGTAAGCTGGACAGGGCCCAAAGGAAAAAGCGCATTAGTAGCGTAGTTTATATAAGAGGTTCATGTCGTTTATAACTTGTGTTGTATAACCTTGGCCGTAGCTTTCCGGGCTTTACTTATAAAAAACACATTAGCAGCGCAGCTTAAGTGAGGAATGAGAGTTGGATTTTGTATTGCTTAGCCTTGACCTAAGAATTATGAAGAAAATGGATTATAGTTAGAGATTACTCGGAAAAATTCCGAAGGGGTGGTGTTTTGGCACGGTAACAACAATTTCTCTTTGCAGAATTTATTTGTAAGGAATTATGATAGAAAGTCACAACAGTAAGTCCTTTTTGGGCCTATCCTACAAGATATTTTATGCATTTCAGTATGTTCTTGTTTTACTTTTCCATGGTCCGTGGCTAGTGTAACCTGATTCCAGAAATCCGTTACTCAGTCTAGTTTAATCTGGACAACTGATAGTTATTGCTTCAACAATCAAAACGATTTCCTTTGTTTAGACCAAAAAGGTGGGGACTGTTACTGTCTCTAGTACTTTATATTTGCCGTTTCATTCCAATGTTAATAAAGATGGTATCTTCTAAATGTAATACTGTATAAAGGGTTCCTTCGTCGGTCTACGTCGTCATTTCAATATTGATATCATCACACCTTCATTCACAAAGAAGAGATACCTACATTACTTTATGTATATCTATACCTATATAATATGCACAAAATTATTACGATAACAATATGATTTCATTCAATTCTGAGGTTTCCATTACCCTTTTTCGAACGGGAACTGTACCATTTCTTAAGAAAATTTCAATTTCTGGTCCGACTTAAGAATCGATTTAAAGACTTCAACAACATTTCATTTCAATAAAGAGATCTTCATGTGAATCTCTTTAATGCTCAAGTGGCCAATTACGGTTTTATTTCTCAATTACTGTTTCATTTCTTCTATGGCTTTTCTTTTTCCACTCATATTCTTCAACCAATTAAGAATTATTGTTATTATTATTTATTTCTCATAAAATCTACTGCTACAGTGCTGGCAAAATAATCGATTTCCTGTGCTTGTGGCCAAAACGGAATTGCCAATTGGTAAGAAAGTACCTAAATATGTTTCAATCGAAAGAAACTTTCGGACTAACCTACAAGTATTAAGAATGGCTGCCTTCTGAATAAGAATATAAGTGTGAGGATGCATGTCCAGGTTTTTCAAGCTATTGTGAAAGGATATAGGTATTACGCCGGTGGTCGATATTACCACAGTCTAAATGTCAATATAGGCACCGTGCGGACAAAATCTACACGCCATTGAATTTTCAACTCGATGGCCAGGTCTTTGCATTATTATTCTATTCATCTATGTATATTGTTACTATTATCGCAATAAACCAAGACTGACGCGATTTACCAAAACTTAATCCACAGTAAAAATTTGTCATCAACTGCTTTTATTATTGTTCCTAATACATGTACATTTAATGTTCTCTTAGTACTTATTCAGTATTCCCAGTACGTGCCCATAGATCTAGCTTCTATGAAGTACCAGGAACACATAAGTATAGGGGTTATATGATAAAGCTCAGCTTCCCCCGCAATCTGCTTATCCTCAAAGGAATAAGCCTGAACGTTTATAGTCATATTATCCTTGCTAAATGCTTCGTGAAGCGCATTTCTGTGTCACGGGTAATATGCCAACGCTATTACATTGCCTCCTTGCAAATCAACGATTCTTTTTTCAACCAGCCATCATTATTCATAATTTGTTTCTTTTTTCTTGTTTTTCTTTCGTGCCTGTATCTATGTTATAACACCTATATCTCGGAAAAAGGAGATTCTACCCAAATTTTGTGTTTAACGACTAATGTTGTTATTATTACACGTATCCATCAAGTAGAGGTTAGGTTATTGTTTGTTTAGGTATCATTAAGGCGGGGTCTAAAAAAAAATACATGAAAATTATTTTATTAAAAAGTGGTGAATTTCATGTATAAAACATATGTTTTGTTTTACTTCCCTTAAGTTACTTATCTGAATAATGTCGTATCTTACTTACTTTAAAACGAAAGCGGAAAAGCCTTTGGAAATATGTGAACTGCACCATATTATGCATAATTTTAAGGCAACTAAGTACCTGAACATTACAGGGTGAATCCTTAAATATTTGTATACACACAGCGCGCTGGAATGTTACTACTTGCATGAGTAGTTAAAGGCACTCAACTAACATAATTAGCTAAAATAATGAACACACAGTCGGTTGTTGATGTTGTTCCTCGATAAACAAGGATAAATAAGCCATATGACCTGTCTTTCACTTACAACTACCCTACTCCGGCGACCCAATTCATCCTTAATTGAATCGACTTCAGGACAGCTTCTGAACAAATTGCCTGTTCGAGCTCTCACTTACATTTTTCAGACGAAATACACCAAAAGGAACGATTATTTGGGTTCACGGATCCTTTATACGTTTGACAATGAAACCGAAAGGCGCATGCAACTCGACGACAAACAAAATAATTAAAAGGTTTATCGGGTAACGGATAAGTCTGACGTTGTTGTGGTCGGAAAATAAATCAAAGTTAATAAAATTCAGATCAAAACGCAATGCAGTAAATACTTACGTAAGTTAGCTAAATGCGGATGTCCACAAACTGTACACCAACACACGCCGAAAATGTAATTAGAAACAATACAACACTTGTCAACAAAACAAACGAAAAACACTAAGAACTATTCATAACGGTTAAAGACAAAAATTAAAGGAACACAATTTTGGAATTGGAATTGTTTTAAATATTGCACTAGTTCGGGAAAGATCGCGGTGTTTTCGCAGCGGGCGGCGAGGAGCGAGCGCCTCCAGTGCGGGTGAAACGCGAACTGAAGGAAGATTGTTTCCACGAGGGACGCGGGCATTGGGGTGAACACAGGGTGAGCGGGGGCGCACGGCCGCCCGGCTTGAATGGACGCCGCGCGCCCGCTCGCGCCGGCCGGCTACACAACGCATGACGGTTTTCCGTCCGGCGATCACAGAAAACACTCCCCCGACGTTTCGCAATGAATGTTTCTCTAATTATTACGGGTTGGCATTTTGAATGTTTTCTTCTTGGCCAACAACGGGAACACTGGAGATAACGATAATGACTTTCAACACTTGAGAAACGTAAAATAACAAAGTTTAGGACTTGGGATGGGTAGGCTATAATTTTACAGTAGAGTCACGTCTTAAAAATGTATACATTTGGAGTCTTTTGGAATGTAAATGTCTTTTTTACAATTATGCCCCTTAGGTTATTAAAGACTCCTAAAAATGAACGTTCAGGACCTGCAAACGGAGACACTATTATCAAATAATAGACTTTAAATTAGGTATGCATTATGTTCTCAACATGGTTTTCTAAGCAATCAAAGTAATTTTAATTTATTGGTTTTTAGATAAAATGGATTAAGTACAAGGGATTGTCTTTTATTTGAGAACAAATTGTTTCAGCGTGAGTGAATAAATTTAGAACGCATTTTCGATCATCCATTCCAGTTAAAAAAAAAATTTTTGCTTATGAAGGAGAGGCATACCTACCTATCTACCATTATACAGACTTCGCAAAAGGAAGCAAGCAAAATGTATATTTTACTTTTTATATTTGTCACGACGACCTCCATTGTTAAGAGTTCAAAAAGTCGTTTCATTTGCGAGATACTTACTCGGATTTATGAAATGGTACAGAATACATTCTCCCTGATAATTGGAGTTCTACAAAATCCTATTACATTCAACGTAGTTACTGTATGTTTGGTAATGATAAATTAACTTTGTAAACTTTCTTAATTATATTTCGGTATGTATGTAGGCGTTTGGTAGCACCCATGTTAGGCTGTACAAAATTCGGTAGTCATGCGAGTATTTAGGGTAGAGTAGGGCTCGACAGTCTAACGCGCCTGACAGCCTGGTACTAATGTTTTACTTAAACCTTCACGCCGAGAGGAAGTGTAATCAAAATGGAAATGTGATGTTTAAAGTTATGTTAAGTAGGACGTGTCTAGGCTAAAGTTTATAATTTAAAGTGTCTATTTATGTACATGCACACGTATTTCGAATGAACGTAGATTGAGCCGAAAGATATGATAGGTGATATTGGATATAGGTAGCTACTAGCTACACTAGTTATGATACACATCGTTTTGATTATCGGTTTTGAAACATGTAGGGTGTTATTACCGACCATTAAAGCCCAATTTTTATTTAACTATGTCGTTAAACCCCCCGTTTCCAACAAAATGTATTATCCAAATTGTTTACAACACATCCTTATAGCATTGTTTATTTTAAGAAAGGTTACCTATCAACTGAGATTTTCGCATAGTTAATGGGACTCAAAAAAATAAACATAAAACAGTCGCAGACAAAACATTCCTTATAATTTATATTAAATCTGTTAAAGTCTAACACTCAATTAACCTGGTCCACTGAAGTACCTTTAATCCATTTAAAATCACCCTAACATTAAAAATGCCATCAACAAAATTACTAACATCATAAAAATATTAAACAAAAGGCATCATGTGGCGCCATTCATTACTCAAAAAATCCCGCCAAATATTTATAAAGCGCTAAGACTAGAGGGGGCTACGCGGCATTCGACATTCAAATTCAAATGAATTAAAATCGATAATGAGCACTTCACTAAATCTAGACAGCGCGTCGCGTCGGGTGTCAGGGACTCAAAAGGGACTACCACAACGTTTTGAAGTAACATTATTGCGTATTGTGGAAGCGTGACAGCGCACTACACGTTGCAGATCGACGTCTCTCTTTCACACACGCAATAATTTTACTTTGAGCGGTGATGATAGACCGTCTGGGGTTGTCGACTGTGCTGTGCACCGCAGAGGCGCAGATAGTGAGGGGCGCGACACCCTCGTAAATTGCGCCCTCTTACTAGATTAGGTGCTTTGTTTCCCATTCTAAATACTACAAGTGCTGTAGGGACGCTACCTATACAAATATTTGTGTATGTGATGCGTCTGTCCGCAAAATTGTTTTGATAAGTTTTAATAGCTGGTCGAAGCCAAAATGTTTTGTTAGCCGTGATCTGGCTACATAATATTATTTCGTTTCCGGACAAAATTCAAATGTTAAAATTCCTAATTCACCTCATATTACTTTAATCAAACAGCAGTGAAAGCTGCAGGTAAACTTGATTCAATATTTGCTAACTGCGCCATCTCTACAATACTTGCAACAACTGTTCTAATGTTACGGGTTTGATTCCATGATTAAAGGTGTCTAACAAAAGGTTTTTTTTACCATTCATGTGGTGGTAAATCTACATCTTTTACACTTCTATGATGCGTTCTCTTTCCCGTCATTCCAAAACCAAATCGAATTACTATAGTAAAGCGACATGTAATAAATATTACTAGAATTTATTTTCTAGAATACTTTTGAATTATGTGTGATACTTTATCTCTTGTCTTCTCAGCATTGTAAACTTTATAACTATAGCTGGTGCCACAGCTTAGGCGCAGTGTTGTCACACATAATAATTTGAAATGCTGGTTTTTAACTTGTGGACTTTGAAATTACTTTTACATTAAGTCAAATTATTACTTACGTGTTACAGATATTTTCACCTTAAATTTAATTACTAACTCCATTACTGTCTTATTTAATGCTTGATCAAAAAAAAAGAGGGGCACTGCGTTTAATTACTATGATAAAAACAAAAAATCCATTTATAAGATGGTGAAATAAAACGAAATTTTATTGTATAAGAATAAAAAATCAAATAAATATGATGTCTTTAGTTTTCTTTCATTAAATATTTGATAAAGTTTTACCTAAGCCACTTTCCAAATAAGAGAAATGAATTTTACTTACCAAGTCAACGCAGTAACTAAACGCTCACTTCGTTTTGAGTTTTCTCAGCCGCTGTGTCTGCTGTTTAGTTAAACAATTTAATATAGTTTCATATTGTGGCGATGTGTTAAAAGTTATCATTCGGACAAAACGTTGTAAAGGATACATTTCTAATCTATATTATCAAAATAGGTAAGATATTTCACTAGTCGTATATGTAAGGGCAACTTCTGTAATATAACGTTTCACCTTTCGTTTTGTATTAATAATTCCATGGGTCTTCAGTAATTAATCGAAATACTAATCGTTATGTCATCGTTTTTCATTGTATTATACGTATTCTCTCTTTTGTCCCACATTGATTTTTTTATTTCAGGTTATTATCGACCTGTCAAGAAGACATTTTTTTCGTGAAGCTGTACTTGCAAAATTCGCAAAATAGGAGACGGAAACCCCTTTAAGTTTTCGAATTTTATATCGAACCTGCCACCAATAGTAAGTTATATTCTTTTTATATAAGTTTTACTCTGAAAGTGCGTTTTAGACCATGAAGGCGTTTTATTTGATGTTTGAGGTGTGTAGGTAAACATTTTGTCCATTCAATCGCTAAAGAAGTTTTATTGTTGTGTTTCGACAATGGTGTGTTGTGTTTGTTAGTCTAAGAATTGACTTTTCATCTTTATAATTGTTTATGTTGTTGTTTAATCATGAATATTCCATGTATAACCTCTAAATACATACATTGTGTTCAAAATCATATGTTTCTGTCACACCCAGCTGATTTGTATATCTAAGTTATTCAAGGCTAGATAATAGGATATTTCTTAAACATGTTAAGATAATGATTTCTGATACTGAACATGCTACACAGTTAAAATTGGTGTTGTTGATAAGTTACAGGGTGTGCAGTGAGATCAATGTTTACACTTAATGTATGTTTATCAAATATAACTTTATATAAGACTTTTATTGATAAATGACATCAACAACAGGTTAAAGATAGTTAGCTTATTATAATTATGTGTAACTAACGTCTAAATCATAATAATTAATGGATAATTAAACATGTAAACAGATAAATATATTTGTGAACCAAAACATATAACTTACTATTGTGCCTAAATAACCCTTAAATAATTCAAAGACCATAATCTACTGTTTATAACTAAAAAAAAAATTGATATATTCATATAAAATGTGTTCTAAATGTTTTTTTACATATTCTATAAAATTTGTAAATTCATTATGAAACTTAATACATTTAATCAATAAAATCTCTATTGATTGTGCTCATGAATTAGGCTTTTATCATCATTATGATTAAATTATGAAGGTTACATTATATAAACTTATTTAATAACTAAATTCAAATATTGTAATATCATCATTTATATACTACTATGTCACAAGTGAGGCATTAAAACTTTTTGCTGACTAATACAAAAACATTGGTAAGGTATTTTCAATAAGCGATTTGAAATTGTAAAGATAGACAAATATGTTGAATGGTGCCACCAAATATTATTTTTTTGTACTTGTGGCTAATGTGCTTACTGGTATAACACAGTGTAACACGAGTTTTTGTGTGTCACAGCTTCTGTTTGAATGTTGGCTAAACCATCTGTCTCTTGCTCATAAACTACCATATCTGCTTAACCATACAAGTTGAACAACATAAATAAAATAATAACACTTATATTAATGATTTATGCTTGAATAATGAATCTAGCATTCAATAACTAGTTGAATAAATAATGATGATTAGATTCCAAGTTGATTGTTTAAAAGTATGCAAATATTTAGATGAGAATGGAGGGCTGAAGTGATTAGTGTTAAAACTCTAAAATTCTTCTGCATATTTATGTAAGTCAGAAATTTGTATCTCTTTTTATTCACGGGATAACTTTAAGGGAAGATACCTAGTCCTTTTTAAAGGCTTACACATGGACACAGGTCCAACATACATGTTAAGAACTTTAGTCTAAAATGTGATGGGGCATCTACCAAGGGCCATCCGCCCCTACTCTATAAAAGAACAGACATGGACAGCCCAAAATCGCTACAAAACTATTCAGAAATGTAAAAGCTAGTCAGAAATTATTATTAACATTGTAATAATGTTAAATTCAAAATTAGATACTCTTTTTCTACATAGTTGTCAAGTCTTACAGATATTTTTATTTTAATGACAATTAACATAATTTATTTAATATAACTAAACTGCTTCATGTTATAAACCTATTAATAAAATGCTTGTGCACATATTTTGAATGTCAACAGCTAATAGTAACAATTTTAAATAAATGTAGAAACAACTTATGAGTATTTGATGAGCTGTTGTTTTAAAATAATTGTTTTAATATGCATAATTGTATATTAATAATATAATTGATGCAGTGGGATACTACAGGCTATGTAAAGAAAATAGTTAATACTTAATGGGTTCTTGTTTTAGTGTATGTTGACTTGCCCTTTTCATTATTTGTTCGATTTTTATGTAATTTGTAATCAAATTCATGCTTTCATATCGCAGTTCATAACTACTATATCATCTTAGCCAATAGACATTATTTTACAAAAAAATATATAACCACAATCTTTGTAATTAACAAGTGTAAACTAGGAATCAGAGCAGTTTAAGAAGAAGAATGTGTGGCAATTCAAAAATGGAAGTGAATTTACTAATCTTTTGGAATAATGGGCAATTCCCAAGATAGTGTCAGCTAATCAAAGTTTGTATGGCAATATTGTATACTTCTGCAATAGCCTGCCTTCCAAGGACAATTTCATTTCCATGTACAGTTCTTCAAGAATGTTTTGTTTTCAATCAATCTGTTTCAATAATATTTTTTTCTAGTGAATGTGGAAGCCAATGTTGGGTTGCGTCACAAGACACCACCAACATTTGTCGCCAAGTCAATGGCGCCATTTAAATTTTATAGCAAGCTCGACTTTCGAGGAAATTCTATACTCTATTACATTACATGATTGGCATATTGGATCTGTTCTATGTTAGCATTAGACATTGCTTTGATCTCTTGTGTTATTTGTGTACATCATGTATAATAATAACAATCTATAAATGTCTATATGTAGTACAATTACAGAAATTATTTGGACGCCATCATCATTACTTCTTCTTTGCTATTCTATTCCTAGACAGACGCATTATTTTAGTGTTAAGTCTTTTAAAATTACAACAGAACAGAAGGAATATGTAATCAATGAAAATTTGATGACTTACTTTGAAAAACGACCCTGTAGTCTGTACTAGTAGCTTGATTACAAGGAGACCCATGACACAAGTTTTTACTTAGTTTGGGCTCCTGTCTCCCGTCCATATAACCAGTGTATATTATTTATGACTGTGTATAACTTGTGGGAGAAAATAAACAAAATTATTAATTATAATTATTAAGGAATACTTAGTTACATTTGACAACTCAAGCGCAAAGTAGGTTCATAATCTAAATGTTGTACAATACATAAGTAAGATGTGTTGTGTATCCGCAGGGTGGTAGAGCGATGCCTCGGTGCAGTAAACGCACGCGGAGCGGCGCGCCCGCCAGCGGCGGCGACGTGCTGCCCGGAGCCACCGCCATCGACGAACACCACCACCACAAGCGATCTAGAAATAGCAGGTACGTATGCCGAGTATCCTGACGACGCTAGGCTGTGTTAAAGAATACCGGACAATGAAATTAAGTTAATTGTGTACAAAATAAGCAAACAGGTTTTTTGTTTCAACTTGGATTCGTTTCCAAATAAGAGGTCTATACCCGGCAATAGTTCCTAACCAAACAACACAAATTCTGTCCATATATAATATTGTATGTATGTTGAAATTGTATTGCAAATGATGGTATTATTGATGGCTATTATTTTATGCTGCAAAAGCTAGATCAAATAGAAAAAACATGTATAGTTTTAATATTAAATATCTTGGGACAATATCCACACACGGCCATCTGATCTCAAGCTAAGCAGAGCTTGTGTTATGGTGATCAGACAGCTGATAAACTTACTTATATGTTTCTAAATATAAGCATATTATAGATAAATGTAATATTACATGTTTTATTCAACGATGTCCATTATAATTTTCAGTTCACGACGACATTCCAAAACAGAAGACACAAGTTTTAGTGTAAAGAAATGTTTAACTTGGTTTAAAGAATACACGACAGTATCAGAACCTGATGTTTTAGGTGAGTAAAGAGTTCCTGTATAAACTTACCTTTCTAATTATTAGAAAGTAGAACTAATTACATGTTTGTCATTATAGGTCCAGAAGGCATGGAAAAGTTCTGTGAAGACTTAAATGTGGATCCAGAGAATGTTGTGATGTTGGTTATTGCATACAAAATGGGAGCCAAACAAATGGGTTATTTTACACAAGAAGAATGGATAAAAGGTTGGTTTACCTGTATTCTTTCCACTGACACTCAGTAATTACATCATACACTTACAGAAATCTTGTCAATCTTAATAATATTATGATCTTTAACATATTCACAAGGTTGTTCCTTAAACATAAAGTTACAGTTATTATTATTTGTGTTCCAGGTTTAACGGAGTTACAATGTGACAGTGTGCACAAATTGCAGAACAAATTAGAATATCTACGCAGTTTACTCAATGACCCCTATATATTTAAGGCCATATACAGATATTCATATGATTTTGCAAGAGTGAGTATGACTTTTTTGTTTTATAAATTCTTTAAATAATGGTATTTCAAAGTTTTCTTGTAGTTGTAAACAACTTTCGCTAAATACTTTTTATTCATTCCTTTATATCATGAATATTTCTATTATTGCTCTGTCTATCTGTTTATTGACATTTACTCAATAATGACACTATGATAAAAGTTAAATTAAACTCGTTTGAAATTGACAAAGATAACAGCACTTCATTGTGTGAGTGTGAGTCTCCACCCCAGTTGCTTAGCTAGAATTTTGCAAATATGTTCCCACTCCACTCCATTATAACCGTTGTAACTTAACACAGTTTGAGTATATGCTAATATGCTTGTTGGGTGTGGCAGGACAAGGACCAGCGTTCGCTGGACACGGGCACGGCGCGCGCGCTGCTGGGCGTGCTGCTGCCGCGCTGGGCGCTGCGCGCGGCGCTGGCGGAGTTCCTGGCGCGCGAGCGCCGCTACCGCGTCGTCAACCGCGACCAGTGGTGCAACATCCTCGAGTTCTCGCGCACCGTCGACGCCACGCTCGCCACATACGACGCGGACGGCGCATGTATGTCTCATGTCCCTTCAGCTAATCAACATGCCGAGTAGATTTGATGTGAAGCCACTCACCTGTCTAACCTTCAACCTATTTAATAGATCAATTCATTTTTTTGACGTACCAAATCAACAATTTGTTAGACTGAATGAGAGTTTTTAACCAGCATTGCATGTTGCAGGGCCAGTGATGCTAGATGAGTTTGTGGAGTGGCTGCGATCAGAGCGCGCGGGTGACGCGGCCATGCCGGCCGCCAGCTGAGGCGCGGCGGCGCGCGCGCCCGCGCCCCCGTCGCCCGCGCCCCCCGCCCCCGCGCCCGCGCCCCCCGCGCCCGCGCCCCCGCGCCGCGCCCGCACACACACGCGCCGCTAGCCGCCGCCGCGGGAACCACCGCGACCTCACAACACTACCATTACAGTTCCGGTCGCATAAGGGTAGCTCATGTAAACTCGATCACCAAACAACGCAAGGTAAAGGGTTGCCACAATGTGATGTCGTAGTCTTTAACTTCAAACAAGTTTTCAGTGCTGTGTTTTCAAAGACATAACGCCTAATCTATTTGACTATTGCTGATATTAATACAAATACATTTCTGTAGTTAACAACAACAATTTAAAGGCAAGCAAGTGAAATATTTTTTTGTATTGTTTACAATTTTTCATTCACTTAGTGCTTTATCAATTGTAAAACAAAACAATATGCATATTTCAGTGTAAAGCAACTATCAGAGAGAACAAATCTATAAAGAGAATTTAAAAAATGCCAGTGTTCATTCATTCCAAAGTTAGTTGCACTATTGGTGATTTTAACTCTTCAGAAGTTCAAACAAGTTCTTGGTTAGCGTGTTGCTCCGTGTCACTGACATTGTTGTGACGTTAAGCTCGACAATACGAAGTGGATAGGTTTTTGTATGATAGATAGTAAGTGAATGACAAGGAAGCGGTCTGACAAGGAATGCCAGATGGTATGTGTACAGCGTGGTCCGATACTTGCAAGCAATGGTAAGCCCTTACTCTGTAAGCCTCTCTAGTACATAGGTATGACACTGGTACAGACTGTATGCATATTTATTTGTATATGTTGTCAAGGTGAGTTCTGGGTTCGGTGGTTATGATGGCAGTTTACTTTCCATCAGATTACTATTAAGTTAAACACATAATTGACATACAATTTTAAAGAAAGAGTAGACCAAAAATATTTCAGTTGAACAGTGAAATTCATATTTAATTTTAGGAACATTTACTGCACAGTATTGAAAGTAGACTAAATAAAATCAGAAACGTAATTCCTGAGTGAGAGTAAAAATATCAGTGTCATGTCTATGTAGTTATGGCATTAACTCCCATATTCAACTCTTAACTCATTCGTAGATTTTTTGTATTTATAACTTGAGCCATAAATAATGTTTTTCGTAAATTATTGAGTAAATAATGCAGGGAAATTAAATTATTACATAAATTAATGAATTTTCAATGAAATACTTCATCAAGTACCTAATCAAGTATGAGGTTATTAAACTATTGTATAAATGACAAAAGAGGAAGGTTAAACTTTTATTATTGTTATCTTTTTGTATGGATCTTGAGATAATAACTGCAGCTGATAAATTAAACAATTAACCTTGTTTTATTTATAATGAATAGGTATGTTTTTGTGCAAAGTTCATCACACACTACTGTATGTTTTATCAGCTTTCCCTTGTAAATTATTCAGCCTCAGTTGCTGCCATAAAGGCGTAACATTTTAGACTCTTTTGCCATCTATACGAATCTATGGCTCACAATTATTCTAACTCAGCGTTTTCCCATTTGCATTAACTCATTATTTGGTCCAAGCACGACGATAGTTCTTATTTAAAATTGTAATAATGCTAGTGAAAAGCATTATGCCACGAATGCCAAAATATAAATGCGTGTGAGAACATGAGAGTGTGTTTGTTTCGTCCGCGGATATATTCTAATTTATACGCAATATCGTGCAAGATTCTCTGTAGTGTGAAGAGAATGCTGTAAACTACTTGTACCAATTACAAACAAATAAACAGTAGGTATTGTTTATAAAATGTAGCTCTTAGTTTAAACAATTCTCTTTTGAATGCCCTTATGAAATAATATCCTTATTTTGTTTACGCAAAGCATGTTGCATTATTTTCCTATTATTTCACAAATTATGTAAATATAAAATTAATTTATCGCATTGTTTGGCCAACACGAGGAGCTTGATATTTCATGGTCAGTACATAATATCGTATTTTGTATGTATTATTTGTGTTATTAACTTATTAGGCTAAGTTTACGTGTATATTTTTAGCATTTATTTTAGATTTATGTATATTATGATTTCTTCACCGCTCCTCACGTATCTATTCTATGAAATACGCAATCTCATTATGTATCAAATCTGTGGAAGCAATGTGTTGATTATATTGATTTGCCCACCGAACGATGTTATTTTATTTGCAATAAAACAGTACAACAAGCAGGCGACACAATTATTGAACAGGACATGTGTATATTATATTGAACCAGAAGCCAACTCTTGGTGGGATTACTTTAACGTAATGCGATTTGATAACATGCTTATACTGTCTGCTTCAGACGGCCTTCGACTGATTTTGAACACAATGCATAGGATAACTGTTATTTGAATGTGTGATTAACATCTCAGATAATTAATTTCTTATAGGATTAGTATGTAACAAAGATTTTGTGCTATTTCATACATATTGAAAAGTATAAGGAAGAAACTTATTAATTTAAATATTTTTGTATAAGATGTTCGACGCTTAAGTGAATGAAGGAGCTGGGAATGTATCGCACATTCACATAAAGCTATAATATAAATCCGTAATATACACCACAAACTTTAGACTGGACTGCCGAGGCCACTATGAATCATGTTCCAATAGACTAGCTTTGTGTCTAGTCTAAACACTAGGTTTAGGTGTAGATATCGTTTTATATAAGACGTGTAGGTAGTATATTCAAATTCTCTGATTATAAGTGAATGGTTTCTCTGTAAAAATGCCGTGTTTACAAAATTAATACAAAACGTTCAGGCCATTATACTGGATGTTATTACATGAGGAATAAATAAAAACATTTGAAAGTAAACCGTGTTTTGTTTACCATTTGATTTAATTATTGTAGTAATATGTATCTTTGCTCTCATTAAACGATTTGTTTACTGAATTAGTGCAGTTTTATTTACAGTACTGAAAACACAATGTAAACGCGCTTAATGTGCCGCGATTCGCGGGCGTATAACAAAAATAAACGAAAATAGTTTACATATAGGTGCATAAGGTGAATTAAAAGAACACATATTATGAAAAATAATAATTTTATTATCGTCTATTTACAGTATCTGTCGGCTTTCATCTTGCTTCTACGGTCAAGTAATGTTTCGTGCAGGTTGCCTTCTGTCTTAGCCTTCTTCAACTCGGAAACACCTCCATCATTGAGTCTTAGCTTTTTATCCTGGAATTTCTGGAACTTTTTACTGAAAATAAGTTATTTACTGGTGAAATATAAAACACAATTATGCCATAAGTAAGTAACGAGAACTTATTACGCAGCCATATCCGAAATTAAATTAAAATTAATTCTAAGAATAACCCCAAAACCTGGGGTTGGAAAGGACATTTCTATACTTACTTTATCTTCAATCATTTGTTAAGGTTCCTTATGTATCCTGAGAAAACTTTCTTAAATTATATTCTGTGAATATGTCATTTTTGCCAAAGTAACAAGATGCAGATTTACACAATGGCATTTTCTGTATAAAAACACTCACACTGCACAAGCAGGTCCCCTGGAGTTCTCAATACATGGATAAACTTAGGCTCAATTTATACCACCGCGGAATGGAACGGAAAGGAAGTTTTTGTACATTGCATAATGAACTTTATGTCAAGTGTATAACAAACAAACTACGAGAGAAAGTTCATTATGCGATGTACAAAAACTTCCATTCCGCGGTGGTATAAATTGAGCCTTACGAGTACATAATTCATCAAAGAACATCATAAAAACTTACACATAATTAACTTCAACCTGTGACAAGTCAGCCTGTTCCTCATCAGGCAGAACTGACTTGTTGACCTCCTTGGTCTTGTTGCTCCTGATGTTACAGAACTCGTTGGGCCCTGCTGCCGTACTGCGGGCTATCACTGCGTCATCCTCAGGGTCCACTGACATGAACTTGTTTAGGGAACTTAGGATTGCTGTTTTTCCTGTAAAGAAGAATTGTATTATAGGTTATTAAAATTGAATAAAAATAGAAATGTGCCATTGGATTTGTTGTTTATCTGTAAACGGATTTGCATTTCACGTTAGGTCTTATATTATAAAATGTAGTTACAATGTGGACCCTATCGGGTATAACAAAGTAGGAGAGAGGAAGAGGGCATTTTCTTAGGAAGAATCATAATAAAATCTTATTGAAATCACTTGAAAATTATGTTTAATGACGAACTCTACATCTTAACACCCAGAAAATAGTAAAAACAACACAATGGAACAGAATACGGTGCGTAGAATAAGGTCCTGCTTGTCTCATTGAAAGTTAATTACCTTCCTGCCAAACTGGTTCCCACTGCTCCATAGCACCTACAGCATCCGACCTTCCCACAACAGTTTCCTTTACCACACCCAAATACTTCCCATACCCAGATTTCAAAGCAAACTTGTTCTCCCCAGCAGGGAAAGCGGTAAAGATTTCTTCAGGCGATGGCCCATCTCCTTCGTCGTGTGGCGCCCCGAGTGTGAACAGACCATTGTCTAATGCAGATATGTATGAGTTCTTCCCAAACTCTAGAGATATGGAACCAGTTATGTCTTCTATCTTCTCCACCTTCCACCAGCCGCCGTGTTTGATAGAATCATCATCTACTTTCGAGTCTTCTGAGTTTTCTTTCCTCTTGTGCTTACGCTTTTTAGCCCTGAAAAATATTAATACAATGTTGATTTATGTTAATATTTATAGAGAACATAATCTGTACAAAGAATGTAATGTGAATTAAATATTACAATGTAAAGTGTGTACGAAATGGATTTTGATATGCATAAAAAAATATAGCAGATTACTGAAACTTGGACTTGGTGATCTACAATTTAAATTACAACTAATTTGCTGGTTATTAAAGAGGTTATATACCAAAGGTTACATGTATTCTGTACACTTTTAACTTACTTGGGTTTATCTCCTTTTAAAATAAGTTTTCCACGCTTAACAGCACTGTATTCATCTGCCATAACTACAAAATAATAAGTTTCTTTGCAAATAAGCAATACCTTATTTTACGACTTGTCAATAAATACAATTTCTTCCAAGATATTAGTGATTAGTTATTTTTAATATTCATGTTTCATCTGATAGTATTTCGCTTAATCAAAATAAACTGAAATAAGTAAACAACTCCATGAGTTCGATAAAATGACATTGACATCCATATTCCATCGATGCATTGTTGTAGTGATGCTAATTCTAAACAGAATCGATTCAATCTAACTAATAAATAATCGGTTTGATTTTTTTGAACGCTATTTTCTCTCTTGTAGTGTCTCACTGCTGGGCAAAGGCTTCCTGTCCCACCCTAAGTCCTTCCACGATTCTCTATCTGGAAGAATGCGAACTGTATGATATGATAAATAAACATAATGTAAAGTTTCAGACTAGGTCTTGAGTAAGTTATCAAACCTCCTAGAGAAATTTTGTACTAAATAATTTATTTTTTTCTTCATTTAATAAAACTGTATTTTAAAATTTTAGAAAGGATGCCGATAATCTTTTTTTTTTCGTTTATTGGTTAGTTCTTATTATTTTTATTATCTAAGATGGAAAATTTAATTTACGTCAAATATCTGATACTGATAACCCATACTTCACAAGCATTCGAATAACGTCATTCAAATAATCGATGTTTGGCGATTTAGTTACATCGCTAGTCACTAGTACCATAAAGACAACTCTTTTCGTTTTTTAATTATATGCCGGTCTAAGCGACGCTATGGAATGACGTGTCAAAATCATGACTACTTTTACAATAAACGATATTTAAAAACAAATTCAGCATAATGCCTGATGATATCGCGCTTATATAATATTTTCCACAATCCGGATCAGAAAAAGAGTCAAAAACATTTCTCAAGCACAAAGTGTTACGAAGGCCACTGGAATCGTTTTATGTATTTTTGAACGCAACATCCACTCATGCCATTTTTCATAGACAATGATCTTCTGCGGCTGCACGCCATTTTGTAACTTTGAGCATGTTGATTCTCCTACGAAAATGCTTTTCTTATCACGAATAAATTGCAATGGCGGTGTAATTTTATAATTAATTTAGTGAAGGGAAGTAAAAGACCAAAATGGATATGTCGGAAGTTAAATCGTTCAACGCGGAGGTACAAAAGTCGTTACATTTTGGTATCGAACAAAATGTTCCGTGGCATCTTACTAACAATCTTTTTCTTTCAGTTATCCGGGTTGTACGACAACAAACCGCCTATATCCAAGGCGAAAATGAGTGCAATTACAAGAGGTGCTATAAAAGCCATCAAGTTCTATAAACATGTAGTGCACAGTGTTGAAAAGTTCATACAAAAGTGCAAGCCAGAGTATAAAGTACCTGGTCTTTACGTGATAGATTCTATAGTGAGACAGTCGCGGCATCAGTTCGGTCAAGATAAGGATGTGTTTGCGCCCAGATTTGCGAAAAACATGCAACAAACATTCGCAAACCTCTTCAGATGTCCCCCAGAAGATAAGGTTAGTTACATAAAATGACTGTTTTAGGTTATAATTTGTCCCACTCTTATCTATGCATTGGACAAATATTGATATCAGTGGATAAACTAGGTACTGTAGCATTTGATAATGAGATGCTAAGACAGGTTCTCATAAGAGTTTAAGTCATCACTTGTTGATTAAAACTTACCTTACTCTAGTTCATTTATTAATTAAAAGTTAAATAATAATGTATTTTATTCATAAACTCCAGTGAAACTCAAATTCAAACAAGTTTTTTGTTTATGTTGTCAAAGACAATGTTCTAAAATAAATCTGAGTCAACTGGCATCAACTCATTACCATAAATAAAATATTCTATCTATGCTCTGAGTTTATTGTTATCAATAAATAATCATTTTCCTCTTATCAAAAACTGCAATAAAAAAAACTCTTAAATCATATCTAAAACTTATTTTTCCAGCGCAACATTATAAGGGTATTGAATCTGTGGCAAAAGAACAATGTATTCAGCCCACAAGTTATTCAACCTCTTCTGGACATGGCCGACCCCAATCATCCTTTACATCAGGAGATACAACAGCAACAAAACAATACTGCTAATGGTAAGACTCATAATTCTTATTATATTTTTATTTCCAATAAGCCATCATGTCCAATTGGAAATGTGGGTTACTCTTAAAACCTATTGACTATTGTCAAATGAAGGATTTTGAACTCATGAAAAACTATCTGTAATAACAAGTCAATCAATTTCTGCATGTGTTATAAATAAAAAAGTAATAGCCATTGTTGAAAATAAGAAGACTTAAAAAATATTACCCAAAACTATGACCACTCAGAAATGTACAACTGAGAAGAAAAAATAATATAATAGTTTTAAATTCAAATACATTGCAAATTGTCATTGAAGCATTATTTACATTTAATTCATAAAATCTTTATGAATATTTCAGGGAGCAGCCTGAACTTGAGCCACAATGCATCGGACAGCAAGTCATCACCAGTGCAACAACTCCACACTCCCCATGATTCCTCACCGATGGGTGATCAGGTATTATACTATGAACAATAACTAAAATCATTGAAAAATTTCGCAAATAATACTGAGTAACTTTCAAACCGAAGAATCAAAATGTTCATTAAGATTCAAAATTAAAAGAATGAATATGTTCATTAAGTTTCAAAATCCAACTCAATTTTTTTTACTAGGTCATGAAACAACAATTTTCGAACATCTATCTAATTTGCCCAACTTTCAGATAAACTGACCACCAACAAACCTTATTAAATATATTTCCCATATCCAGTTCCAGGATCAACCATCAGGGCAGCCGGCTAAGTTCAACAGGAAGTTGTTAAACGACTTTGAGTATGAGAGCGAGGATGACGCGCCGCCCGAGCCGTCCGGCGGCCACAGCAGCCACGCCTCACACTCCACGCACACGCCGCACGCTCCCCACACGCAGAACACTGCAGACGCACTGGGAAGGTAGATATACTATTGTAGACTAGTAAATGGTTTCCGGCTTCAATAAATAATGACATTTTTGGGGCAATATTTTTCCGTTACATGCTATTCCGCTAGAAATTGCTATCCAATTTGAATTCCACCTCATAACAAAAATAAAACTTTTTTTTTATAGAAAGCTCAATTTTAGACACTAGCCAGTGGAGAAATCCTGTTAGTCTAATCCTCTTAGTTCTTAGAATGCAATATATTTTTTTAATATAACATCAAATAATGTATCTGTCTTTGATTTCAGTATATTGACAAATCCGGAAATAATGAGACAACTGCAAAGTTTGCAGGCGCAAATGCAATTGATGACTGGAATGCAAATACCTGTAAGTATGCAAACCTTCTTGAACAACATTAAGTTAAAAAAAGGTCTTATTCCTCAAAGAACAATTTGCTTTTTTTTTCGAAAATAAATGCTTAAAAATACTGATTGATGTTTCAGAATTTGATGCCGGTGATGTCTGATCTACAAATGCAACAAAATCAAAATCAAAGCCTTCCATTTATGGTGAGAGCATTTTTAATTTTTTTACTAACTAGCAACACTCATAAGCTTGGCAACAGATCGTGATAATCTCTAGTATAGTTATTGGCCAACAATTAACTTAAAATTCAAACACGAGGAATATAGTCGAGTCGCGATTAATAAACCAAACCTAATAAAACTAACCACCCGGTACCAAGTATCCTACCAAAAAACCCCTCGAAATCAGTACATGTAAACCTTTTCGATTTTGCAACGGTATATAAAGTATTTTGCCAATTACTATACTTACTTAATTTTGAAGTAGTAATACTAAGTTTTATATTTGTTCATATTTAATTCTAAAAGGTATCTTTTTGTTACAGAATTCCCAGCAAGATTCACAGAAATCAAATGACACAAAGGATGACATGGTTGAGTCTGACATTGAGTTTGTTGAGACGGGCCCACAAGTTATAGAAATACCTGACGCTAACGATTCTAGGTAATTATCAACTTGAAATATTGCATAATGAGTTAACACGAAACTTAAAAAGAAATAGCTATGAAAAGTACAGACTTGCTGATATAAATACTGTTTTGTAAGAACACAAAAAAGTTCAAATTGAAAAAGAGAACTGCATGCCAAACAGTGCCTTTTTTATTTAGCTATTCTAATGAATTTCGCTTAATCAATGAATAGGTTTTTTTAGGTTATTGGAATGCATGTTTTAAACCACTAAAGGCAAATATAGCATGTTGCATGTTACCATTAATACCACTAACAACTTACTAATAAAGAGCCCACAAATTAATTAGACTTTTTGACGAAAGTCCGTCGCCAAAATCACGGAGACATCGATCGAGGTCAAAGTCACCGCGACGGCGGCGAAGGTCGTCGAGGTCAAGGTCAAGGTCGCCGCGGAGAAAGCGGGACCGGGATAGAGAGAGAGATAGAGAAAGGTGAGAATTAATTTTAAAGCTTTTGTTTTCGCTTTTTAAAGTGTTTTTTAATAGACATAGCATATTATAAGCAATATGTAACATATAGTTATGTTACACATGATGAATGTTTAACAGGGATAAAGAGAGAGACAAAGAAAAGAATCACAAAGAGCGCGAAGCTGAAAGAGAAAAACAGAGAGAGAGGGAAAAGAAAGGATTGCCACCAATAAAGAAGGAAAATTTGAGTGGTGAGTGGGATATCTATATGATTTTATTTATATGCAGTAGTATTTTGATTATAAAGAGAATTGCTTAGAGAGAGAATATTGTTTTTATATTTAATTCTTGTGTCAGTGTTAGTTACCGTACACATTCGAAATTTCTTTAATTTTTTTTTTGAGATTTTGTATGTATATTGAGTCATTGATGAACCAATATCAATTTTTATCTTTGAATTCTTTTCTTATTTTATCAAATCTTTTATTTTGTGTGAGAATTACTAACGTGGACGTAGCGGCGGGGGCTACACTGGTAGTTTGTTATGCATAATGTGTGTGTCTTGCGTGGCTGCAGTGTGCAGCACGACGCTGTGGGTGGGTCACCTGTCGAAGCTGGCCACCCCGGAGGAGCTGTGGGACCTGTTCGGCGCGCTGGGCGGCGTGGCCAGCATCGACGTCGTGGCGCCGCGCGGCTGCGCCTTCGTCGTCATGGAGAGGCGGAGAGATGCGGCCCGGGCCCTCGCGCGCCTGCACAAGCACAAGCTGCACTCCAAGGAGATCACCGTGGCCTGGGCGCCGCCCAAGGGCGTGAAGGGGCGCGACTGGAAGGACTACTGGGAGGCGGACGCGGGCGTGGCCTACCTGCCGTGGCCCGCGCTGCACAAGCGCTGGGCGCTGGGCGCGCTGTCGCTGGACGCGCTCGAGGACGGCGGCGCGGTCGACGAGGACACGCTGCCGCCCTGGCTGCCGCCTAGGGTAACACACACTTTTTTAAATAACACTTAATTATTTGATTACGATTCACACGCGTGTTTATCCGAATCAACCAACTAATTTTGTACTCAACAAAAGTTCTTAATCATGAGCTAACTGTATCTTGTAATGACGCCACCAGCACTAACGGTATTGCACTCCAAAATTCGGAAATACACACAAGTCGCATTCTTGAAAACATAATTATGTCCTAGTAAGCAATAGTATTCTAACATAGTATCTAAATAATAATTGCTACTACGACTGATTTCGTTATCTATAGTCTCGTATATTTTTCGCGGGGTAACACATTTCTTCCTCGCTAGTACGAAAACTTTATTAAATCACATTTAGTGAACCATCCTCGCATTATATACGTGTTCTGCGCCAGCCAACTTGTCGTTGTGCATGCTACATTGTTTCAGGCTATTCTCAAAAAAAAAATAAAAAATTGCTTACGTTGTGTTTAAAAATTTAACATTTTGATAGAATCTATAGTAAAATTGTATCAATAACGCAATATGCATTTGTCCTTACCCAGATCCTGCCGAAGTCGATGTTGGACAACATGTCGATGCTGGGCGGCGCGGGGTTGCTGCTGCCGGGCGGGCTGCCCGCGGCCTCGCTGCCGGCCAGCCTGCCCGCCGCGCTGCCGCCCACGCCCGCGCCCAGCCTCACCATGCCTGTGCCCAGGATGCCGCCGCCAGGGTCAGTACGAGACACTATAATACTTTACCCACCAAACATACGTGAAAAAATTCAAAATGCGCTACTTATTCTATCATCACCCACGTTTTTACTTGTCTCAGTGAGAATCTGTCTCAATTTCTTCTCTGAGCATTTTGTGACGACACACGTCCAGTTACTAATTATAGACTACCGTCAAATATACATATCTTTGAAAAAACCATTACAAAATTACTGTTATGTACAAACAAACCAACTGAGAAACCATGTGTTAGTGAATGATTTTGAGTATTTTACACACCCATATTGAATGTATGTTCTGTTGTGCAGCATGGCGGCGGCTCTACCGGCGGGGCTAGCCGGTCTACCGCCGACGTTGCGGCCACCAAGTCTTCCCAACGCACCCGGCTTACCAGGTTACTATTTGTACATTTATTAGTTATCTCTAAATTTTAAAGATTTATTGACATCTCGAACAAACTAGTGATATAGCATGCTGACCCCCTAACCAGCCCTAATATGTTGTCTTTACTTATTATATTGGTCAATTTACATATCAAAAATCCCTATAAAATCAAAGAGATAATTTGACCCTTTTGCAGTACTGAATTACTTTATAAAATCAGTAATAATCAATGAAAAAAAAAGTTATATTTTTAATTACTGTTTTTTTTTAACTGTGGTATATGTTACAGGTTTACAAAACGAAACAGGTCTTCCACCCTCCGGGCCTCTATTGAGGTTCCCGCCGGGCATACCGCCTCAATCCATTCCACAGCCAGGTAACATTTCTATTGATTTTCTTTTTATTTGTTGATAAATAATGAGAATGTAATTAAACTGGCTGTCTACCAACTGGTAATTATTAATGCCAAGCTTATTAAAATACTAGTGTTTACAGTAAATGAACAATACGGATAGCCGAGTGGTATAGGTCACCTGCCAATTACCACTGAGCGCGACGTGTCGCGGGTTCGATCACCGCGTAGAACGAGTATTTGTGCGATGCTCAAACGCTTTTTCTGAGTCTGGGTGTCTTTAAGTTTGTGAATGTGTGAATGTGAGTGAATATCTGTGAAATCCCCCGCGACACGAATAAATTCCTTATTGTAGCACGTTTAGGGGACGGTATCTTAATAATTCAATGAAAAAGGTATGAAGAGAAGTTATTAACAGGTTTATCTCTCCCTGCAGGCATGGTGGGCGGGTTCCTGGGCGGGCTGCTGGGCGTGGGCGTGGGCGTGGGCGGGCTGGTGGGCGGCGTGCCGCTGCTGCATCACGCGCCGCTACTGCCCGCGCGCGACACACCGCCGCCACGGACACAGCATGTATGTATATACTTATATTTTGTATTTTAAACACGAAATGCTACGAATGAATTAATTTTCTTATAGAAAGTATTGAAAAAAGCATCATCATCATCATCAAAGTCGTTTCCCCATAGATTGGGGATCGTGACCATCATCAGTTTCTTTCAGCATTGAGGTTGGGTCGGGAAAAAAGCATGCAGAAGTCGTAATTAATCTGTCTAATGATCCATTGTTCATTGACATTATTTAAAGAAATGTCAAGTGTGAAAAAGTAGTTAAAAACTAACTTCATTGTATGCTTTAATACACAATTTATCAAAAACGTAGTCTTAAACATAATGAAATCCTCGCAAGTAAAATGCCAACAGGTCTAACATTGGCGTTTTACTTCGGGTGATTGTGTTTATTTGTCACCACAAGACCTATAATCCATACATATATGTGCAGAGGAACAGCGACGTGAACCACAGCGACGACGCGATGGACCTGGACACGGAGGAGACGCACGGCGAGGACGAGCCCGCCGCGGACCTCGCCGCGCAACTCGCCGCGCCGCCACCCGCGCTACTGCCCGACCAGGTATTACTGGGTGAATAAAGGGACCGCTCGTGGGTAACGAGGTGGTTGTCATATTAAGCGCTATGTATGGGATAGGGTGTAATGCGTAGTAATAATGCGTTTATTTCGTATACAAAAGTTAATATATGATGATTGCTGATGAGTTGTCATACAGTACAATACATTGTAATTAGCAGCAACTAAGATGTATGAATAGTTTCAGTTTAGTTAAAACTAAACATGATAAAAAGAATCATTTTACAACACAAAAAAATCACAACATTAATCCCCAGTTACCGATAGTCTGATCACACACACCTAATCATAGACTATAACATGGCATTAACCTGACAGTTAACAAATTTTTGTATTAATCAGCGTTCAAAAACTAGGGGTTAGATATTGATAATGCAAGGACTTAACAATTTTTCTACTAAAATGAAAGCGTTAAACCTATTTTAAGCAAAGCAGGTTACGAAAAAAAAAAAGAAAAATTTATATGCTTGAACAAAGTTATTTACATTTTATTCACTTATTTTATTATACCAACAGATCCAACAACTATTAAAGAAACCTCCTCCAAACTTCAACTCTTCGGAACCTCCACCCGGCTTCAACATAACAGAACCGCCGCCTTTTAACGTGAACCAGCCGCCGCCTGACGAGAAGCAGGACGACGAGAGAAAGGACAGGGATAGAGAGAGGCGGGGAGAGCGGGACAGAGATAGGGACCGCCGCGACAGGGACCGCAGGGATAGGGGGGATAACAGGCCCGATAACAGGGAGAGGAGGGATCGAGACCGTGGCAGGGATAGAGATCGGTGAGTTGGTTTTGTGTAGCTAGCTTTTGTTGATTGTTGTTCTTTTTGTGACTGTGGGTTGTATGTTCACGTATTTAAAGTTGTGTGGGCTTGTGTAGTGTCTTGTTGTGGAACATCCATCAATAATGCCCAATTAATTAGAGTAAGGCCATATGTTTAACTTATAAACATAAACTTACTTCTTTTCCCTAACTTAGCCCTGGTTTCTCACATGCTGATCGACACAAAAAAATGTTATTTGTTAGCCGAATATTGTGTCAAGCTCGTATTATGGTCAACCAATCACAGTCGTGATCTGTTGATTAGTCAGCAGATTCAATTGATCAGCCATCCAGATACCAGTGGTAAATCTTCGAGCCAATTATAGGCTTTTGAGAGACCAGTAGTGACTCTGAACATAATGCTAGTTTTGAAAGAGTAAGGGGATAGCTGTAGATTAATCAGAAGTCAAACTCATAACTCAACGTATTCGTATTATATGAAATCGAATGTATTGACTTGTAATCCAGGGAACGCGATGATCGCCGAGACCGCGATAGGGATCGAGGTCGCGACAGGAGAGACCGAGACCGGGACCGGGACAGAGAGAGGGGAGGAGACCGGTTTGGATCAAGAGATAATAATAGGTAAGCAATTTGTATCCGGCTAGATATAATTGTAAGTGAATATGTTGTTTTACAAAACGAGTAACGGTAAATATCGTACCTAACCGATAACAATCTATAGTACCTATAGATTGTTATCGGTTTTAATTACTTTGTATATACCGAAAAGGGCGCTAGAAAAAAAATTACAAAGTTAAGATCGTCTTCCTGTATTTGAAGTCGGTAAAAAATATGATTTCTGCCGAAGTGTAAAGCTATTATGACTCATAAATATTTTAAGCTTACATAGTGATGAAACCAAGACGTCTAGTACTTATTTACATTTTTACGTATGACGACGAGTCCTCCAGCGTATGCAGGCACATATTAATCTACCATCCCTTTACAGAGAGCGTCCGGGCAGTCGCGAGAAGTCCCCGCGCGCCGCGGGCGCCGGTCCGGCGGGCGCCGGTCCCGCGGGGGCAGGCGAGCCGGCAGAGAAGACCCTGCAGGAGCGCCTGTGGGAGATGGCCAACGGCAAGCCGCGCGACGACAAGCGGGACGACCTGCCGCCCGCCGCGCCCGCTGAACATGGTGAGCACACACACACATATATACATATATTGTGAAAGTGGAACGACCACGGAGCAAATACTAAGAGGAGATGGCCTAAGCAACTGTGCACTGTGATTCTCAACTAGGTCCTGACGTCATCATGTGGGTCTGGCCTTAGTCAGTGAATAATAGTGCGTTTCCAAACTTAATCCTACCCGACACTAGATGGCGACACTTGGTGTCATGGAAGTTAAAAATATTTAGGTATATAGAGCTCAGAACTAACATATTTTAATAATATTAATACTGAAATTTATTCAACATTCATTTCTAAAGACCCTTTAATGGCCAAAATGTTATTTTTGTAGTTTTCATATCATTTTGTAAACAGGCCGCCATCTATCGTGAGACAGTTACGTAACTACAAACAAAATCGACAGAAGGAGCAAATAGTTTTGCTATTGACCGGTAGATAGAAAATAGAGAAGTGGGCGGGATCTAGCACCCCCTCACCCCGTAAAATGTCACGCGTTGTTTCTTAAGGAAATCTGGTTAGAACATCTCCTCTTTGTATCACCTCCGTGGGAACGACCTACTGCCAGTCGCACCACCAGAACATGGTAAACACAGACACATTGTCACAGGGGATACTAACCCGGACTCTCCCACCCACTAAAACCACCCTATACACCATTTGTTTAGGTAATCTTGGCGTTACTTTTTATCGAAAAAAATTGTATAACATGGATACTAGTATCATTTTTCAAAATCACGTTTTGTATAAAAGACATACCAAAATTGTTTACAATTAATTAATTACCTGAACAAAGGGAGTATAGTCTCCTCGCGCATGGCCATCCCGCGCTTATACGCATGTCCTGGCGCATGCATGCACAAAGCACACATACATCTTTGCGATGTGCTAATGCCTTGTAAACTCTCTAAACATATTTCTACTTTCTAATACGCTTAAAGCTTAACCAGAACAAATTATCCGTCTATAACTAAACATACCAAAATACAAAATACCTACAATAAGCCTTACATATCGCGTGTGCCCTGTGCAGGCGAGGGCCTGTCGGGCGGCGCGGGCTGGGCGCAGTCGCCGCGCCTGCCGCCGCCGCACCACGCGCCGCACTTCCGCGCCGGTACGTACCCACACACACACACTGCCCTCCACTAACTAACTAAAAGCACGTTAAGACACAGTTGGCCGTTTTTCTATACTTTGCTATATTATTATAATGTATAGAAAGAGCGTGCTGCTGGGGAGTTTGTTGCGCCGTTTCTTCTCCCGTAACGAAAGCACAGGAAGCGGTGAAGGGTGGTCGAAGGGGTGCTGTCTATTAAAATTATTGACGTTCGAAAAATGCTACATTGTAGCGTAATTTGAATAAATGACTTATGATTTTGATTTTTCACTTTTTGGCGGGCCTGTTGGTCTAGTGGTTAGTGACCCTGACTTCTAAGCCGGAGGTCGTGGGTTCGATTCCCACCCAGGACAAATGTTTGTTTGATGAGCATGATCATTTGTTCTGTGTCTGGGTGTGATTTGTCTATTATATGTACATATTTAGAAATATATAAGTATGTTTATCAGCTGTCTGATTACCATAACACAAGCTCTGCTTAGCATTCTTCTTTTGGTCTAAGAATCAATTTTTTTTATGAATAATAGTGTTAGAGAAACAGAACATTACTGAAAAGATAAACCGCAATAATTTTGTGTCTTCCTTAAGAAGCGGCTAAGCCACAATACTTAACTAGAAAAACTTTACATACTTTAACTGCAAATTGATGTATATTATTTTCTAAATAACTTACAAACTTGCTTCTAGATAGCATGCTTTTAAAGAGACATCAATTCCCGCTTATTTTTACGTTTTCTCTGAAGCTCCTTTTTGCATTCGCTGCCTTTTAGTTAGTGGACGGCGGCACAGCATACATACATACACACACATAGCATACAAGCTCGCTTTCAAATTAAACACATCAAAATCTAGCCATCAGTCCAAAAGCTACATAGCACAGTCACAAATATTTGTGTCAAGCTTTAACCAACCTCCTTAAATACTAAAATTTATCGCTTGTTTGTCAAATATCTTTACAAGCACTGCGGTTTCCATCACGCAGGAGTTTCATTGTTGTGTTATGTGTTCGCTGGCCGACTGCTGTTGGTGGTGTCTTTGCTTGCTATTTATCCAATTGTTATTAGGTCATTTGTTGAACTTTAGGCGAAATTTGCTTAACTAACATAATATATTAACATCAAGAAAAAAAACTTAGTTACACATGATTACTTATACCTCTCTTTCTCGTAACTTTTGGCCATGAATAAGTTATGGTTGGTGGTAGTTAACACGTAATGTAGTGAATCTCATGTATAGATTGTCAGCTCGCTGTCTTTTTATCATTAAAGACAATTTAAATTTACAGAATTGAGAATGAGAGGACTGCCTAGGCCCCTGTTGTCAGGTATGGCTGGACAAGGTTACTTTAAACGTAAACTCGCCCAGCTTATTAGAATTCAGGCTGACCATAAATCTCTTGTTGTTTCCAGGACCATGGCTAGACGGGCCGGGGCCTGGCCCGGGGCCGTTTGGGCCGCGGTTCAACGGCATGGGACCGCCCTTCAATCGACCGCCGTTCGACGGCCCGCGCCCACCGTTTGATGGCCCACCCATGTTCGAAGGTGGCCCGCGCTTTGAGCGCCCACCTTTCGGTCGGATGCCTTTCGACGGAATGAATCGTCCACCTTTCGACGGACCTCGACCGCCGTTCGATGGACCTCGTCCGCCCTTCGACGGGCCACGCCCGCCTTTTGATGGCCCGCGCCCGCCCTTCGAGGGCCCGCGATCGTTTGACGGTCCGCCATTCGACGGAGAGCGACCACCGTTCGACGGGCCACCGCGTTTTGACGGCCCGCCGGAGTTCTATGACCGCCCGCGACGCTTCGACGACCGCGAGCAATACGGAGACCGCGGCTGGAGCAACGACCGCGAGCGAGACTGGGGAGACCGCCCCGACCGCGGCGACCGCACTGACAGACCCGACCGCCGACCCGACTGGGAGGACCGCCGCCGCGACCGCAGGCCCCGCGAGCACGACGACAACAGGTTCAACAACAGGCCGCAAGACCGCCCCGACCGAAGGAGGACTTCTGAAGAAAATCAACAGAACAGACAATCTAGAACACCCAGAGAGGATCGTAATGACAGAAATAATCCGAGGCGGGACAGAGATAGGAAGTCCAGATGGGGCGCCGCCGAAGAGGCCGAGGCCAACGGCAATGATGACAGTGAAAAGCCACAGGAAGCCAGCGAGACGGCTCGAGATGAAGCCAGCAATGATACGACGAGTGCGGAGGCTAGCGAGCCGGTAGAAACTAGTCAAGACGAACAAAGTGTACAAATGGCTGACGTCGAGCAAAATGAAAGCATCGCGTCAGAGGGAACAGAGGTCGAGTCTGAAAGACGAGATGAACCTCCAATTGAAAGAACAGAATCTCCTGACCCACCCGCCAGGGAGGAAAGCACGGAAGACCGGAGCTACGATGCCGAGAGTAGTAAACAGGAATACTCGCCTCCAGAACCAGAGCAAGAACCGGTCGCTGAAACTAGAAGTGAAATTTCAAATGACTTGTACGATGCCAATGATGCCATCGATACGAGTTTCTCAGCGACCGCGTCGCCAGGTAATAATGATGAGGAAATGCGAGCGGCAAGTCCTGTCGCCGAAAGAGAAATCGTTGAACCAGTCGCAGAGGTCCAGAAAGCCGTCGACATGTTCAGCCCCGAGAGAGAGCAGAGCGAGAGCGCGCCGGAGCTCGAAGCCGGCGACGCTCTCAGCGACGCGGACAGCAAGGAGGGCGCCGCTTGACAGCGGCGGAGGTGGAAAGTTGGATATTTCCAGTGGAAATGATTCGGGTGACGCGAGCTCGGCCCCGACCCGCGCAGCAGCAGCCGTAGCTACGCTCTGCCCGGCCGCGCCGCGCAGAGCCTAGCTACCGCGCTAGCGACCGCCCTGACCGTTATAACGCCAAAGATATTTTTTTATACACGAAACAAAAGTTGAAATATACGAGTGCCTTATTGGTTACCAAAAGTGGTGTTTTGTTTTGATCGCCGGAACGCGAGGCGTGGAAGAGGAACGCGCCTGGGCGCTCAAGTCGAGTGACCCGGGCCAGGTACGGTTGCTAATGATACACATTCGTACGCGCGTCTAGAACAATTGCACGCTCATGCACACACCAGCGACACTGTTGCAACATGTCTCACTCTTGACCGCTACAATCAACTCCTATAAGGTCAAATATCGCGATCTTGTCTAACAATATCAAGTTCAGTGACTAGTTATTTGATTTTGATTGCATTAATTGATCAAGTAATAATTTTTATTGCATCAACTACATGTTGCAACATTTATAACTTGCTTGTATAGTGAGAAATATGCACAATTGTACTCGGCGGGCGTCATTATTTTATTATTGCATAATGTCGAAATGGAATCAAGGAAAAAGTACATTTACTCTTAATAATAATAAAGTAGCTTCATTGATATTAATAAATTATTGGAATGATTGCCATTTCGACATATTATATCGCTAGCAATGTGTGCAAAATACCACGACGGCGGCCGCGTCACCCGAATCACCACGGAATTACAAGGAAGAGTAGCGGCGGACTACGGACACGGAAGATCACGTCTCATATCTACCGTTAACACGGACTCATTTGTTTAGTTATTGTGTAACGTCGGCATTACGACTGTTTTTATTAAGTTCTTTATTATTTTCTACTTAACTAACTTCGTTAACTTGAATTGTATGTGTATACTTTTCAGTTTAGCAACAACGGTTGCAAAGTTTTTCAATTAAAAGATTACCACCAAAAGCTTGTTATACTATTACTCAAGTTTTAAAAACTTAATTGATTTTAATGACTCTTTGTCTTAGTAAATTGGTGGCGGTAGGGAATGGATTTTAAAGTAACGACTATTTAAAACTATTTATAGATATAAACATGTTTTATAAAATTTATATAGGCACTATATCTGTAGTTAAATTGTTTATGGATCTAGGTTTTATCGTAGGCTGGCAATAAGTATATTTTACTTTGGAGAACACAGCGCAAGAACTGCGCTATGTTTATCGCGCTTATAGTATCGATGTTTATATGTAAAATATTTTTATAAAATTACAATGTCTTATAATATCATTGAGATTTACATAATCCATTAATTTTGAACTTTCAATGTTAGGTATATTTTAGCTGTGTAGATAAACATTATAATTTCAATGCATGCTTCAATGTTTGTCATATTTGCTTGAATAAAATTTTACAAAAGTCTTTGAAGCAATGTTTGATTGGAATCCGGTACAGCTCGTCTTCGCGGGTCCTCAGTCGACGTGCGGGGTCCCTTTTGCACACATTGCCTAGTTTGTGCGTTGTTTTATTGTCACGTTTCAGCTACAGCATGTACAGGCCGACCACTTGTTTATATTTACGACTGGCAGCGAGCGCCGTGTACGTCGTATCCGCTTTATTAAAAACTATCATCTAGCTAGCACTTCTTATTTCAGTAAATTGATTGTGGTGTTTTGTTTTCCCTCTATGATTTTAAATGTGTCATTTTCAGTTAGTCAATTATATGACGATCAAAAAAAATAGATAACTTTCAATAGTAACAGTTTAAAAAAAAAACCGGTCCCAATTGTGAGATCCCCATCGATCGAGTTAGTTTTTTTTAACAAATTAACTGCATCATTTCATGGACTGTTTATGATACGGTTTGACGCAATTAAAATTTAACTTTTGTGGCGTTATTTAAAAAATGTCTGATTATGGCATGAAACGTGCAGTTTGTACTTTACCAGTGCCAGGTAGCAGTGATTGCATAAGGGCATGACCGTTGGACTACCAAGTTAAAGGTCGTTGGTGCAAATCCTGGCACGCACCTATTTTCGAATTTATCTCTTGCTGAAAAATTTTGGCGACTAAACCGGCACACCTGATAATTTTCAAGTGTGTGTTGCTTCGTCGGAGGCCTATGGGCTATGGGTGACTTAAAAACCGACACCAGGTCGACATCATAAATTATACGAAAAGAAGGAGACAAATTAGACTCTAGCCATAGTTCTATTTCGTTACTTATTCGCAGAACATCCCTTAGTTCTTAAAATGACCAAATCACATGTCAGATATTGTTGTTTTAATGAAAATTTTAATACAAAGAAATTAATTTTATGTCAAGCACCAAGGTAAAACTATGTGTTTTTTAGTTTATTTAACCAATACTTAACGAAGCAAATGAATCCGCCGCGCGCCATTTTTAAGTCTGTTCAAAATGTAGACTTGACTAACAATATCTATACTAATATTATAAAGCTGAAGAGTTTGTTTGTTTGAACGCGCTAATCTCAGGAACTACTGGGTCGAATCGAAAAATTATTTTTGTGCTGAATAGACCATTTATCGAGGAAGGCTTTAGGCTATATAACACCACGTTGCCACTATCAGGAGCGAAGAAGTAATGGAAAATGTGAAAAAAGCGGGGAAAATTATTCATCCTTGAGAGCTTCCGTTGCGTGCGCTGCGAAAACGGTTCAAGATACCAAAAATATATGTAGAAAAGAATTATTCCTATTGAAATGATCTAAAAAAGTGTCCAGGACAGTATATGTCTATCTTTTAAGATTAACTCACTAGAAACGTTTTTATGGTAATCAAATTCGGTCGAAATTAATGCATTTGTTAAGAGTTGTATCAACGTATCAGGTTGTGGAGAAAATCAATATGTACTTCTGCCACAAGAAAATAAAACTAAAAATATAATTTACGCAGAAGTAGGTACTTTAAAATAATTATGTTCTTTTAAAAATTTAAAAACTAATTTGTCTAAAATAATAACAGAAAATGACGAGGACAAAGTCGTGGGTAACAGCTATAATTTATAAAGCTAAGGAGGTTGTCCGCAAAAATAAATGATGCCCAAAATAATTATTCCACGCGGACGAAGTCGCGGGCACAGCTAGTTATCAATATAACAATGGAAAAAAATCATAGCCGCACTAAGTATTTGATAGCAAAATAATAAACTTGCATTGTATGGGAGGTCTGTTACGGTACGGTAACGTTTACGTTATTGAGATACACCGTGATGTTAGTCGGATTAGAGCAGAGCTTAGAAACAGGGTCCTGTTTTACCCTTTGGATATATAACCCTAAAAGAAAGACGTTTTGTAATCAAAATAGATTAGTATTCTCTTACTGTCGCAAGATTTTACTCCCAATAGACATTAGCACCTTTATTGATACAAACCTGATAGCTTACAGAAAATTTAGGACTTTGTTTTTAGGGTTCCGTACCCAAATGGTGAAACAGAACCCTATTACTAAGACTCCGCTGTCTGCCTGTCTCCAGGCTGTATCTCATAAACCGTGATAGTTAGAAAGCTGAAATTATCACAAATGATGTATTTCCGTTGTCGCTATAACACCTTTTTTTAGTATTTTGCTCAATATTAAAAACGGAAACAGACAAACGGTGTGTATAGATGATAGTACGAAACCCTTCGTACGCAAAACCGACTCGCACTTGGCTGGTTTTATATTAACTCCAGAAATTGCGCACAGAGTAGCCGAGTAGAAAAAAGTAAATAATTTATACTCTGAAAGAAGGATCGCATGAGTATGGCTGAGTGGTACAGGTCACCACGCCAACTAATTCAGAAGTTAGACCCCCAATTGCAATTGCAAGTTAGAACAACAATTTGTAAGATCCACAAATGCATGTTCTAAGTCAGAGTGTCTAAGAGCATGTAAGTAAACTGTGAAACCTACCGCAGCACAAGGATTCAATTTCTTAGTGCGAGAGTGGTTTAAAAAAGAAGTATTTGTGCAAAACGTAAACTAAGTATTTTCTGTTATTTAAACATTTCAACTAAAGTTTCGGTGAAATGACATCGGTGAAGCGACAATGCCTTTTTGTAATTTAGATATTTTTCACTATTTATTATAAAAAAGTAGCATAATTGAGTAGAATCCTTACTGATGAGGGCTCCCACACATAAACACGTTACGACGTCGCGTCGTACAACGACACGACGTCGTATCGACGTCGTGTCGTGGAAATCTACGATGAGCATAATAATGTCGCTGCCACCGATGAGGTTGTAATCCCAAATCTGTGCGGAGGCAGCACCGCCACAACACGTTACGACGTCGTGACGTAGATTTCCACGACGCGACGTCGTATCGTGAAACGACGCCGCATCGTTGTACGTTGCGTCGTCGTAACGTGTTTATGTGTTTGGGCCCTGATGATTCCGCACGCCTATATCTACTTCCGCAGCGTCCATTGGTCCGTATCGAGGGTTTTTGTAGAATGACCAATCTGACGGCGCCCATGCAGCGAAAAAAGTTTCGATAATCAGTGTTCCCGCCGCCATTCGCATTGCGTCGAATTGTGTACCGCTCCGCTATAAAAATCCCTAACCAAGAAAACCAAAAACCAGCATGAGAACCATGGCCTCATTTCAGTTTTACGGTATGCTCAAGGAATACAGACGCCACGCACTGGTGGTTAATTTTTAGCCGGTCAAAGCATGCAGCTGTGGGTAAATTTAAGTACAGTAGAAGGGCTTGAGTTCTAGCCGGCCTCTAAAAGGCCTTCTTTGGGGTAGCGTGACGTTAATACTAGTTCGATACTTCGATACCTATTTCACTAAGAGTTCAGAGTTCAGTTCAGAGTTGTATGTTCAGTGTTAACCTGTACAAAAACAACATCCTACGATGTTATGTCAATTTGACATGAGTCATTTGTGTTTGACAGTTTTGCTTGTTGTTTGTATGATTCAGAAATTCTTTTGTCGATCGGTTTAAAAATTCTCTAAAATTATGGAAGGTATTCAAGTAGTTACCCCGGATTTTGTAAATGTTCATATTACTAAGTCTGATAGTGAAGATGCGGCGCCCATCGAGAGAAGATTCAAAAAGGCGATCACTGTTCTGGAGTTTAAGGTTATTGGGCACAGATTTTTTAATGTTCTTATTTTTTACTTTCTTGTTTTGATGAACTGTATATTCCATTCTTTGGAGTTATTTTTTGAGTCGTAAATAAAGCTCTTATGTAAAATTTTGTGGATTTAAAACACTCTACACTATTGTACTCGTGCATACTTTACAACTTGATAAAATTTATTATAATTTTGCAAAATGTTTTAGTGTTATACGAGTGCATTCGAAACTTATTGAAAGATTACGAATATTTCCCAATTTACTGTCTTCGTCTGTCAATAGTGACAAGCAACATGTATCTGCACACATCATTTGGTGCTCTTGGGTACTATAAATCTCTACTTAATAAATATATTACCCAGAACAAAGTGCAACCGTGATATATTGTATAAACCTCAATATAGCAACTTCCTGGACTTAACAAATTTATCAAAATCCCCTTGAATTAAAAAAAAATTGAAACTATTACGAAATCTGAACTTTGTCAACCCAAACAAAGCCTTAATATAATACTCCCACCAATGTATGACCCATCCCATATCACCAATATGATTCCTATTTCTGGATGCATGTTGCGATAGGTTTCAACAAGTCAATATCATGGACAGTCATGTAAACTGACGCTTCTTACTACTTTTAAGAATGCAAGTTACTATCTAACTGAAACTATTTTTTACCTATTACTATTTTAAACTTCAGTTAAATCAATTAGTTTGATGTAAATATTTACTAGATCCTTTCCGATTTGTTACATCTAGGATACACAGTAACTTTAAGCTTTTTAAGCTAAATATTTGAATACTTGTCATTGCAATTGTGTCAAATAAATTGCATCACTTTGATTATCCATTGTAAGTCCTAAAAATTAAACTAATGCAGACTAAACTGGAGCTGGTCACGGGAGGTTCAGCAGCTACCATGAAGCTGAAGATCTATGACAAGAAGAACAACTATGTGTGCGACATAGACAATGATGATGCACTGCTCGGCTCATTTCCCATTGATGACGGCACCCGGATACATGTTGTGGATAAGTTTGCTCTACTCAATGATTTTGGGTTATCTAACAGCACTGAAAGGTTAGTAAGAAAAAAGATTATATTTGATCAAAAAAATACCCATAAATAAAGAAATGTACATCTAAGTTTCTCAAGGTAGACTATGTCATTTTATCTCTATAGACTGCATGCCAGTACCAATGCATTATTAATTCTAGTGTGCCAAGATAATTATGATTATGATAAATTGCTTAATTAAGGTCGAAAGATATGTCTATAAATTATTTCTGATTATTATCAAATACTGTTCAAGTGGAGTCCATATATCAAGCTTCTGATTTCATTTAAATATTTCTAACTTGAGCTTGTTGATATCTCATGAGTCCCTGGGATTGTTGCGATATTTTGCTAAAACATTCCCGCCTGGCCCCTGGCAATAGGGAATGGAGACGCACTCCAGTTGTTTTAGCCGGTAGGAGTCCGGCACTCCCCTCTGTCTCGTTCCTACGTCGGAAAAGTTCATGTAGGATACCACTGGATACAAAAAAGGGTCAATTAGTTTCGGACCTATCCAGAATCATTAATCATGAGCCACACAGTGGTGGGGTCGCAAGTCGAATGGTCACACTGAAGCTATTGTAATAATCATATTTCACACCTTTAATCACTTCATCAAATAACTCGAAAAATTATCAAGCTCTATATTAAAACTTGTATCTTCGTTATCCCAGATTCCGTTTGTCTGAAGAGGAGTATCAAAAGAAGGGTGACACCTTGCGGTCTTTCCTGCAGCGGAACCGGCTCGGCAAGTACAATGAGGAGGAGATGAACAAGCTCAAGGAGCAACAGCAACAGGAGCTTGAGGATGAGGCTAGGTGAATACTGATATTGTATATTCCTCAACATTCCCACAACGCCATCTAGTCTCAAATTAAGTATACGAGAGTAACTTGTGTTGTGAGAACTAGACAAGTGCTAGACATACTTATGTATTTCTATATGCCTAAATATTATAAAAATAATTTACACAGACACAGAACAAATCGTGCTCATCACACAAATATTTATCCTGGGTGGGAATCGAATGTACGACCTCTGGTATAATCCGGTCAGGGCCACTAACCACTAGACCAACAGGCCCGTTTATAAAGAATATGAATTGATAAAATAAATATCTGAAATGTTAAAATTTCACAATTTTAACATTTCAGATATTTGTCTAGTCTAATTAAGAACATTTGAATCAAAGTTTTTACAAGACAAATTAAATTAAATAAAAGCATTTGTTTAAATAAAAACCAGTGAGTAACATTAATTAAGCGTTAACAGCCACATTAGTTACAAAAAACTATGCCACAGCTCTTAGCACCCACCAAGAAAAAGTTGATAAAAAAATAAAGTTGGTGAATCGTATGGAATTGTAGAAAAAATGAATTTTACCTCATAAACAATATTCGTCATTTTCACATCATCAGGTTAGCAGAAGCAGTGCTAGTGGGCGCTAGATGCGAGGTGCGCGTACCACAGCAGCCGGTGCGCCGCGCCACCGTGCGGTACAACGGACAGCTCGACGGCGCCAAGGGACTGTGGATAGGCGTACAGTACGACGAACCACGCGGGAAGAATGATGGCTCGTGAGTATATCATGATAATAATATACAGTCCACCCGTGACCACGGTCGGTGCAACTCGACTGAAACGTCGGGAGAAAAGAAATATCGAATTATATCGCGAATAAGTCCCGTTTGGCGTCTTGTACGCTTTCGGATCTTGGGATGCGCTCAGCATGCAAAAGTTGCATAGACTGTGTTGTTTCATAAACAATAACAGCGCAATTTTTGTAAGAAAGTTAACAAAGTGATAATACAACACAAAAATGAATTAAAACTCATAGTAGATCCATTATACGATCGACGGACGATAGTCATGAATTTTATGGTAGGTATAAGAGAAGGTGTGTTTATGTTATTGCCGGCGCGGGATGTTACTGTCATGTTATTATTGTTATCGTAGGTACACTGTTAAGTACGTCTTGACATTCCTTCCACTAGCGCCTTATAAACTCAAAACCATGGAGCAAAAACACATCTTGTTCCGTTCCCTTGTTATCGCATATTATGTCATGTCACACTTACTGGCTTTAATCTTTATCTCATATTTATATTTTGCTACGTGATCTGTAAAACCGCCTAATCTATGTAATCACCCATTTTATATCACATTTTCAGCGTAAACGGCAAGCGTTACTTCACTTGCCCGCCGAAGTATGGCGGCTTTGTAAAGCCAGTGTATGTTACTGTCGGCGATTTTCCTGTCGAAGACTTCGACCTAGACGACGAGATATGATCACATACACAAGCTACCCACGACCACACTGGACGTGCCTACAACATTGCTAGAGCTTAAAAAAAAAGATGATTGTAATTCGTCTAAATATTTATTTTGTGTATTATTCCAGATTTTTGTAACACTTTTTGCATTTATCGGCTTCGTAATTTTGCGTAAAATGGAACGTAAATGTGTATAATTTTGTGGTGCTTTTTGTAAAATATAATTGCTAAAAGAAGGTTAAGTTAGACTTAATTTTTAATGTTTTTTAGAGTTAGCAAAAATTATGAAATAACATTGAAGGTTTAATTTTTATGATTCTGTATTGTAAATTATTTGACCCAGCTTAGACAATGTTGTATGTGCTTCTTGCTATATTTTTGTATCGGCACTTAGAGCTTGCTGGCAGGCTAAATACACTTAGGCGTAACATTTAAAACCTATATAATACATATTATAAATAATGCTTTAATATTTACCTTTTTGTATCAAGAGATTAACGAAGATTAATAATTATGAGTGGTATTAAAATATTGGAATGTGTGGTACTGAAATCTTAAGAATGATATCAGAAAGAAAATGTTTCTACATGAAAGTAAGCTTAAAAATTATAACTAAAAAGGGTTAGTTGAATTTACAGGTTCAGAATTTCAAGGATTGTTGCAATATATCTAATATGGTAATACAATACTTTGCTATGGGCCGTTAATGCAAGACAGTACAGAAATACATGGCATTACTAAATGCAATATCCGCAGCGTAATATTGTGCCGTTCCATTGCCGAAGATTTGCTGCTTTATAAAGTTATAATTATTAAGCTTACTTTAGTTGCGGACGGTCGATCAAAATATATTGAAGTGGTGAAGAATGTCGATCTCAAGAGGTTGCCTCGTTAGTCTAAAGATTTTTGAATGTTTTTAATGAATTTCTCTGTGTTGATTATGTATGTTAAAAGTAGAGTCGGTATTCCAAGAATTGGCCACTAGTATCCTTAATTTAGTAATGCATGTTTTGTGTGACTATAGATCACTATTCTACTATTATTTGTAGCCAATTCTTGGTAAAGGCACTATGGCGCTCAATTGTATAAAATGCGTTTATTTTGTAGATAGTTCTACAAAAAATTCTTTTGGATTGAACTCCGTCAACATTCCATAGAGAATGAGACTTATACTCCTTAATCATGGCACACACATACCTTTTCTGTAATTATTTGGTTGTAACACTCAATTATGGTTTATTTTTAACAATAAAACGTATTATTTCATGAACTTTTGTTTTACTTATTGAACTTCGTGAACATCTAGGAAACTAACGACATCTACAATGCGATGTATTGTGCAATCGATCCTGGTGCGGACCTCCTCCTCTTTTGGGGTAAAGACTACATTTGTAGTTTAGGATCCCCATTTCCAATAAAACATGACCATTCTTGAAAATGACGAGCAAAACAGCGCATACATATCGATAAATATGGATGTAACATTTTTGTAGACTGTGTGCCATACACACACAAATAGGTAAAGCTTGGTGAGGGGGGAAGTCGTCTTTGGTACCACATAAATGTAACTAAAATCGTCCGCGAATTGTGAGTAAAGGGTTATCAGTCATATTCAAGAGCACAGACACTTCGAAAATAAATGAATTTACCGTTGAATTCAAATAAACCACCAAATAAAATTACAAATCACTTTATTAAACTAGAACTTCCTGCGCTTGAGTATCTCGGGTCGCCAGTTGATGGGGTGTGTTTCCTCCGAGGCGGCGTCGTCCTCGCGGTATATCTTGATGTTCTTGTCGGCCTCAGTGGTGATGAGGCGCGAGCCGGACTGGTCGAACGTCATCAAAAATGTTACTAAAATCGTCCGCGGATTGTGAGTAAATGGATATCGGGCATATTCAAGAGCAAAATTAAATTTACCGCAGAATTCAAATAAATAAAACCACCAAATAAAATTACAAATCACTTTATTAAATCTAGAACTTCCTGCGCTTGAGTATCTCGGGTCGCCAGTTGATGGGGTGTGTTTCCTCCGAGGCGGCGTCGTCCTCGCGGTATATCTTGATGGTCTTGTCGGCCTCCGTGGTGATGAGGCGCGAGCCGGACTGGTCGAACGTCATCAAAAATGTTACTAAAATCGTCCGCGGATTGTGAGTAAAGGGTTATTAGGCATATTCAAGATAAAAAATATTTTTTTCGCAGAATTCAAATAAAAGAAACCACCAAACAAAATTACAAATCACTTTATTTAACCTAGAACTTCCTGCGCTTGAGTATCTCGGGGCGCCAGTTGATGGGGTGTGTTTCCTCCGAGGCGGCGTCATCCTCGCGGTATATCTTGATGGTCTTGTCGGCCTCCGTAGTGATGAGGCGCGAGCCTGACTGGTCGAACGTCATCGAGAAGATGCCGGCTTCAGAGTCCATGGAGCCGGGTTGGACTGCCGCCTGGAGATTAAATACGTTAGTTGAGTCAAGGGATTATTCTAAAAACTGCCGGTTGTTCGTAAGAGTTACCGCGATTCTGTTACTCAAAAGGTCTCCAAGAGGAACAGGAAAAAAGTCTGACCCCTCCCGCTGCACCCACAGCGGGCGGGGTCATTTGATGATTTCCCACGAAAAAAACTGGATTATTCTAAAATTGACAGGATGTTTTCTAGTGTCTGAAAAAATATCTTTGCTCTCGTTTAAAAAACATTAATTAAAATTAATACGTCAACATTTTTACAGCAACTGAACTGTGATGTTATTTGCGGAGCCTATAGTTCTAAAACACTACTCACAAAATATGTTGAATCTATATATTTTCCTTCGATATATTTAATCACAAACCAAACAATATCATTTTAACTAACCTGCAACCTCTGGAAGTTATACCCAGTCCTCCAATCCCAGAAGTACATAGTACCGTTATCCCCTCCACTGACGAGCACGCCCTCTGGGTTCACCGCCATACAGTTCACAATCGCGTTGTGTCCGGACAGGTTCTGTATGAACTTGCCTTCCGGACACTTCCACTGTTTGATGTTGTCTGGTGAGGCCGACGCGAACGTGTATAGTGAAGGGTGGACGACGATGGAACGGACTGATTTCTTGTGGTTCGTCAGTGTACACATTGATTTGCCGGCCGCGAGGTCCCATAGACGGATTGTTGAGTCATGCGAGCCGGTTATGATCTGAGAATAAAAATATATTTATGACTATCTTAAGTTTTTGGTCAGATCAAAAAAAATGTAGTGGTTTAGACATTATCTGAAACTTTTTACTTTTGAAAGCATTAAAAATAGATTTTGTCAATTGTTTGGTTAGGATTTTAGTCCATAAATTTAGCTTAAACCAGCGATATATTATTGCTAGTTGTTGCCCGCGACATTGTTTGCGAAAAAATAAAATAAGGTAAAAAAATTATGAATAACTTTGACCGATTCTCAGGCCCATTCAAAAGGATCCCTTCAGCCGTTTCGAAGCGTATAGTAATATCACAGTCTAAGTATCATACAGTCGTCCGACGCCTTTGATCTTGTGAAAAATGCCGACAACGACTTGACAGTATCGCGACGCCAAGGGTTGTCAAAATTAAAAATATTAATAAAATTATTTATTTATTGCAGATAGAAAGAAAGAAAGAAAGACAGTTTATTTAGCGCAAACAGGAGGCTACAAATATTTAAAAATAGTGAAAAATAAAATAAAAATAGAGAACAAAAAAATAAACAACTTAAGCCTAAAAAAAAAAAAATCAACATCGTTAACATTATAATCATTAAAAAAAGTGTAACCTAATATTATTATAACTTGCTGAGAACTAATTGAATAATATTAAATAAAAAAATAATTATAAATGGGTAACTGACAAATATTTTCGGTTTCTAGATTTAATAGATTTGAAATTTCTATTGCTGAACTTAATTATATAAAAAATCCTCATCCTAATAAATAATTTCAACAAAAAATTTACTGGGAAGCAATCACATGGTTTCGTATTATACTCCACTAAACTCAGATGTTCAAATAATTTGAGCCCAATATTGTTTTCGTTAAATGTATTTTTTATTTTTCTAAAAGTAATTTCAAGTAAATCCGGTCTTTTACATGCTTCCACCCATAACTTACATCTGAAATATTGAAATAGAATACAAATTAATAAATTCATTCTTCATCTATATTTTTTCATGTAAAAATATAAACTTTGTTATAATTTTAGATTTAAGTTATTTAGGTTTCATTTTTGTAATTAGCACTTAATTAGCGTCCATTTTCCAGGATTTTCCATTTTCCTTCAGGTACCTAGCCTACCTACCTATTCATACTTCTTTCCGTCCATCATTCGGCCTTTTTGTTGGCGTTGTCAACTTTGACGGGTATGACAAATATTTTTATTATTAAACTAGCTGCTGCCCGCGACTTCGTCTGCGTGGTATTCAAGATGTGTAGTGCTGTACAAAAAGTAAAGCTAAATAATGTTTAATGCCAGCTCCCTAATCCTGTTCCGTTCCAAACTACCTAATTTCTTAACTTCCTAATCCAAACCTCTAGTCTTACAAACATATTTGACTGTTAGTTAACACTGCTAGTTTTTTGCTGTGGCCACTATCTTGCACTGATTTGACAATTTGGATTGAAGGACTTGAAAGTGTACTGGACTCTTACTGGCTAAACCGCCGGAGTGCTTCACTGTATCCTATTGTCGAGGGCCACGAAAACGCTTCCGCAATCTACCGCAAGCCCCGACAGGAGAGCTCTTTTTAACGGGAGCTTCTTCGTTAACGTGGAGCCAGCTTTTGCCAGTCCTTCTTAAGAGGCGCGCGGAAGCACCACGCATTTCGTCTTTGCTTTTATCCAGTACAGTAGACTGCCCTGAGTCTACTGGCGTAAGTTATTTATGGTGGTTGGAGGAGGGCAAATAAGGCCCTTCTTCTATCCCTTGCTCATCGAACATGGATAAGCCTGCCGTGCTCTTTCCACTTTTCCTTGAGCGTCATCACTTCGTCGCAGAACTTGGTGACGGCGCACTAACTAACCGCGGACACTTTGGCCACTCTAGGCGGTGTGACATAGTCGTTACGAAGATGTCGCATTCTCACTGGATGTGAGAGGGGTCTGTATACCCAAATTTGACAAATTTTGTTTACCTACCTATTTGGGTTCTGAGACGGTTGAATGCTTTCCAAACAGGCCACTGCAAGGTACCTCCGGGCGGCAGATGTTCCTGAGGTAGGACATAAGTAGTAAGTGGTAGTTGTCGATCTGCCCAGATCTTGCACCGAGCTCGAGTTAGAGTTGCAATAGTAGTCAGTGTATATCGGAAGAAGCTCTTTTAGCTCTTAAGTCTACCCGATTTAAGTCTCTTCTAACGTCAGGTAGAGCAATGCCAACCAGGAGGAGAACTTATTGAGCGGGGTTGGTCTTAAACAGCCAGATATTATTTGACACGTTTGCACTGTGCGCTGTGGTGCGGAGAACAGCAGGCGCTGCTCCCCATTCATCTTCTATTTCGTTTTCTTTCTACCCTTGACAAATGTTTTTTTTTTTTAAATCATGAAGTAGTGCTTACTTACATGGTTTTCAAAGTTCCAAGTTTCTAATTCTAGTAGTTTGAGCTGACCCAACTGAGCCTGAAGAAGGTTAATGTTACGCATACATACAAAACAATCGCGGGAGTACGCGTGCGGCGCATATTCGTACGCAATATTAAACAAATATTAATAATAACAGCCTATCTTTATAATACTTTACCTGTGCAACTACCCTATACCATCGCAATTGGTGCACAATTGTGGTAGTTTATAGGCACTATCAAATCTTTACAGCCACGCGTCACACACACCAAAATTGCAGTCAACAGCTAAGCAGTTATTTAAGTAGGTATAGTAAATCATTTACCGTCCACACTATTTTTTGTTCTAGTGTAGTTGGTTTTCCTTTACTTCATATCCACAGTTCCTCCTTAATTGGATAAGACTGTTCTAGCTTAAACAGTAAGTAGGTAGATACCATATAAAAGTGTTTTAAAGATCAATTTTAGGTATGGTAAAAAAATCCAAGCGCTTCTTACAATACTTTTGTACTACCAAAAACGATAGAAGAAAAAAATGTTATGCTTGACTGAGATTCGATTCGTACTAAAAATTATTAAAAAATAAATTTAAAAAATATGTGTCGAAATGAAATTTGAACTAAAAAAATGAGTAAAAAAATACGAAGCGCGTACTTTCCTGAGCCCGCTATTTTAATTTCTATATTGTAGCATGTTAATATTAATGTCAAAACATAAAACCATAGCAACAGTATTTTGGTCGCTATGGTGACATTGTCAGTTACACCAGTTACGTGTTCTTTAAAAATAAAGGTTTACTGCTAAGACCCCATGGTTAATAACCTGATAATAAATAACCTGTTTTTTTGTCTAGACCTCTCCTTAACCTTCATGCAAAATTTGAACGCTATACACCGTGACTTTTAGGTCGTTTTAAAAAAGCAGCCCAGTTCATGTATCCAATGACTAGTAAACGTTTATAATAAAAAAATATGTTTTTTTTAAGATTTGAATGAATAAAAATATTATTCATTATTATGACACAAGGCAGTTTTACGAACACTCTGTAGTGAGCGCGGTCCGAACCTTGTGCCAAAGGGGCCGCGCGGGCGGCGCGGCGGCGTCTTATCACAGGTCATTCACCTTAGCGTAAAACAGCTGTCTTACTATTGCAATCATAATGTTCGCAGTAAGTATGTAGCATGTATCTTCAACAGTTTGATACGTAAACATTTTTAACAGGATGTTTCATATTTCCAATGTATTATTTATTTTTTTCATGCATATTATTTTAATTAATGATAAAAAAATTATATTCGCGCCTAGAGGTATTTTATGACGGATACATTGTGTGGACGACTTTTTTAAAACTACCTAAAAATCACGGTGTATATTAAGTAGTTTTTTCGATTAGCCGGTAATTGTCATAAAATTCGTGATTGCTCACCCTCCATATCAAATAGCGCAATAATATGTAGAATTTATGTTGTCACGACCTCTAGTCAATATATTCTGAAAATCTGAAATGAAATGAAAATGAAATCTGTACATTATTTTTTTGGGATTATCCCGGACATATGTTTACGGATAGTTTAACAATTTTATGACAATAGTTCTTTAAACAGGTAACCGTCACAAAACGATGGGCAGAAAAACTTAGTATTCACGTAAACAGCTTTAATTTTCATCGAGTTAGCTTCAAAACAGTCGGAGTTTCATAGAAACGTACCTCCCCCTTTTTTACCCCCGTTAAGGCAGAATTTTCAAAAATCCTTATTGCGTCATTCTTAACTTCTAACTAAATAGCCAAATATTAATTTTAATCGAATTAGCTTCAAAACTGACGGAGTTTCATACAATCTTACCCGCCCCTGTTTACCCCCTTTAAGAGCAAAATTCCCAAAAAAAGATAGCTTAAATGTTAGCGAGGACTAATAGCTACATAATAAAAAAAGTTTCATCAAAATCCATCCAGTAGTTTTTGAGTGATAAGCGGACAACAAACAGACAGACAGACAAAAATGTTTTTTTTCATACTTTTGGCTTCTATTGGTTGTATGAAGATCCTCCATCTAAGTTTTTCTTTAATATCTTTAATGTACAGACATGAGCTTGTTACAATTTTATTATATGTATAGATAATCGAATTAGCTTCAAAACTGACGGAGTTTCATACAATCTTACCCGCCCCTGTTTACCCCCTTTAAGAGCAAAATTCCCAAAAAAAGATAGCTTAAATGTTAGCGAGGACTAATAGCTACATAATAAAAAAAGTTTCATCAAAATCCATCCAGTAGTTTTTGAGTGAAAAGCGGACAACAAACAGACAGACAGACAAAAATTTTTTTTTTCATACTTTTGGCTTCTATTGGTTGTATGAAGATCCTCCATCTAAGTTTTTCTTTAATATCTTTAATGTACAGACATGAGCTTGTTACAATTTTATTACATGTATAGATAATCGAATTAGCTTCAAAACTGACGGAGTTTCATACAATCTTACCCGCCCCTGTTTACCCCCTTTAAGAGCAAAATTCCCAAAAAAAGATAGCTTAAATGTTAGCGAGGACTAATAGCTACATAATAAAAAAGTTTCATCAAAATCCATCCAGTAGTTTTTGAGTGAAAAGCGGACAACAAACAGACAGACAGACAAAATTTTTTTTTTTCATACTTTTGGCTTCTATTGGTTGTATGAAGATCCTCCATCTAAGTTTTTCTTTAATATCTTTAATGTACAGACATGAGCTTGTTACAATTTTATTATATGTATAGATAATCGAATTAGCTTCAAAACTGACGGAGTTTCATACAATCTTACCCGCCCCTGTTTACCCCCTTTAAGAGCAAAATTCCCAAAAAAAGATAGCTTAAATGTTAGCGAGGACTAATAGCTACATAATAAAAAAAGTTTCATCAAAATCCATCCAGTAGTTTTTGAGTGAAAAGCGGACAACAAACAGACAGACAGACAAAAATTTTTTTTTTCATACTTTTGGCTTCTATTGGTTGTATGAAGATCCTCCATCTAAGTTTTTCTTTAATATCTTTAATGTACAGACATGAGCTTGTTACAATTTTATTATATGTATAGATAATCGAATTAGCTTCAAAACTGACGGAGTTTTATACAATCTTACCCGCCCCTGTTTACCCCCTTTAAGAGCAAAATTCCCAAAAAAAGATAGCTTAAATGTTAGCGAGGACTAATAGCTACATAATAAAAAAAGTTTCATCAAAATCCATCCAGTAGTTTTTGAGTGAAAAGCGGACAACAAACAGACAGAAAGACAAAAATTTTTTTTTCATACTTTTGGCTTCTATTGGTTGTATGAAGATCCTCCATCTAAGTTTTTCTTTAATATCTTTAATGTACAGACATGAGCTTGTTACAATTTTATTATATGTATAGATAATCGAATTAGCTTCAAAACTGACGGAGTTTCATACAATCTTACCCGCCCCTGTTTACCCCCTTTAAGAGCAAAATTCCCAAAAAAAGATAGCTTAAATGTTAGCGAGGACTAATAGCTACATAATAAAAAAAGTTTCATCAAAATCCATCCAGTAGTTTTTGAGTGAAAAGCGGACAACAAACAGACAGAAAGACAAAAATTTTTTTTTTCATACTTTTGGCTTCTATTGGTTGTATGAAGATCCTCCATCTAAGTTTTTCTTTAATATCTTTAATGTACAGACATGAGCTTGTTACAATTTTATTACATGTATAGATAATCGAATTAGCTTCAAAACTGACGGAGTTTCATACAATCTTACCCGCCCCTGTTTACCCCCTTTAAGAGCAAAATTCCCAAAAAAAGATAGCTTAAATGTTAGCGAGGACTAATAGCTACATAATAAAAAAAGTTTCATCAAAATCCATCCAGTAGTTTTTGAGTGAAAAGCGGACAACAAACAGACAGACAGACAAAAATTTTTTTTTTCATACTTTTGGCTTCTATTGGTTGTATGAAGATCCTCCATCTAAGTTTTTCTTTAATATCTTTAATGTACAGACATGAGCTTGTTACAATTTTATTATATGTATAGATAATCGAATTAGCTTCAAAACTGACGGAGTTTCATACAATCTTACCCGCCCCTGTTTACCCCCTTTAAGAGCAAAATTCCCAAAAAAAGATAGCTTAAATGTTAGCGAGGACTAATAGCTACATAATAAAAAAAGTTTCATCAAAATCCATCCAGTAGTTTTTGAGTGAAAAGCGGACAACAAACAGACAGACAGACAAAAATTTTTTTTTTCATACTTTTGGCTTCTATTGGTTGTATGAAGATCCTCCATCTAAGTTTTTCTTTAATATCTTTAATGTACAGACATGAGCTTGTTACAATTTTATTACATGTATAGATAATCGAATTAGCTTCAAAACTGACGGAGTTTCATACAATCTTACCCGCCCCTGTTTACCCCCTTTAAGAGCAAAATTCCCAAAAAAAGATAGCTTAAATGTTAGCGAGGACTAATAGCTACATAATAAAAAAAGTTTCATCAAAATCCATCCAGTAGTTTTTGAGTGAAAAGCGGACAACAAACAGACAGACAGACAAAAATTTTTTTTTTCATACTTTTGGCTTCTATTGGTTGTATGAAGATCCTCCATCTAAGTTTTTCTTTAATATCTTTAATGTACAGACATGAGCTTGTTACAATTTTATTATATGTATAGATAATCGAATTAGCTTCAAAACTGACGGAGTTTCATACAATCTTACCCGCCCCTGTTTACCCCCTTTAAGAGCAAAATTCCCAAAAAAAGATAGCTTAAATGTTAGCGAGGACTAATAGCTACATAATAAAAAAAGTTTCATCAAAATCCATCCAGTAGTTTTTGAGTGATAAGCGGACAACAAACAGACAGACAGACAAAATTTTTTTTTTCATACTTTTGGCTTCTATTGGTTGTATGAAGATCCTCCATCTAAGTTTTTCTTTAATATCTTTAATGTACAGACATGAGCTTGTTACAATTTTATTACATGTATAGATAATCGAATTAGCTTCAAAACTGACGGAGTTTCATACAATCTTACCCGCCCCTGTTTACCCCCTTTAAGAGCAAAATTCCCAAAAAAAGATAGCTTAAATGTTAGCGAGGACTAATAGCTACATAATAAAAAAAGTTTCATCAAAATCCATCCAGTAGTTTTTGAGTGAAAAGCGGACAACAAACAGACAGACAGACAAAAATTTTTTTTTTCATACTTTTGGCTTCTATTGGTTGTATGAAGATCCTCCATCTAAGTTTTTCTTTAATATCTTTAATGTACAGACATGAGCTTGTTACAATTTTATTATATGTATAGATAATCGAATTAGCTTCAAAACTGACGGAGTTTCATACAATCTTACCCGCCCCTGTTTACCCCCTTTAAGAGCAAAATTCCCAAAAAAAGATAGCTTAAATGTTAGCGAGGACTAATAGCTACATAATAAAAAAAGTTTCATCAAAATCCATCCAGTAGTTTTTGAGTGAAAAGCGGACAACAAACAGACAGACAGACAAAAATTTTTTTTTTCATACTTTTGGCTTCTATTGGTTGTATGAAGATCCTCCATCTAAGTTTTTCTTTAATATCTTTAATGTACAGACATGAGCTTGTTACAATTTTATTATATGTATAGATTTACGTATTCACTCTACAATAACAAAACATTATTTATTTACCTTTCTTCTGTTCGTGGAAGCTGATGAAACCGCATATCCTTATTAATACGAGATGAAGACTTGCAATCTCTCACAGCACACGTCGTATGCACCATTTTATAAAATAATTACGAAAACAAACACGCGTAAGCCTTGAATGACGTGTCCCGACATGCTAACATTATTTTGTTTGCATGTCGGGCTCGGCCCTCCCGCGTCCCACCCCTCACACCCCGCACGATTGCCCTGTCTAGACGCCTTCGTCGGACGACTGTATGACAATAGTATATTTAGACTGTGGTAATATTGTGACACGTGAATTTTATACATGAGAAGATGGTAATAAATCAGTGATGCTATATTTACCTGTGGCTCAGCGGCCTGGCAAGCCAGCGAGGCGATGGTATCCGTGTGTCCTGTGAGCGTGTGCACGTTGGCCTTGGTGCGCATGTCCCACACGCGAGCGGTGGCGTCGCGCCCCGCCGTCACCAACACGTCGATGGTCGGGTGCAGGGAGATTGTGTACACGGCGGACAGGTGGCCGTGGTAGTGGCGGATCACCTGGTAGAATAACATGTAGTTTAGTTATTATAGATGTAGGATAAACGATTTGGTTACGGCCACCGACCGTGGTCAAGGGTGGACAGTCCACCCGTGAACACAGTCAGTGCAACACGGCCGAAACGTCGGGAGAGTAATATCAAATTATATCGCGAATAATACCCGTTTGTTGTCTAAAATATGTGTACAAGAGACAAAAGTTTTAAAACATTAATATCTTACCATAGTCATGAACAATATTGCGTTAAGAGTTGTGCATTAATGTTATACTGTTTTTCACTGGTGAGTAAAATATGGAGACAGCAAATAAATTGTGAAAAATTGTACCTTGTTATATTCTAAATCCCAGCATTTAACTTGTCTGTCTTCACCACAACTGAACAAGTATGGGTGCCTTGAGGAAACCTCCAGACCTAAAAAAATAAACAGATACAAGTATAAAAATAAAGTAGTCTTATTTTTGGGACAAAACCACCACTCTTTTCTTTTAATGTCACCATGCTCCGTAAGAAACCAAGCTACATAATAATCAACCTCTATCTGGCAGCGCTCCAGCCGCTCATCAAATTAGTATTAATTATGAATATTATTATCATAACTTTTCCTGATACTAACCTCTCACAGTACTGACGTGTCCAGTTAGTGACACCTTCAGTTTGCCATTTGCTAAGTCCCAAATCTTGATAACTCTGTCAGCAGCACCTAGGTAAAAAATGAAACAGTAAGTACACATTATTCCATATAACTAAACATTTACTTCACAGGCAAACTACCGTTCACCTCTAGTTTAAGCTATGCCACAGTTGAGAAGGAGCCTTTGGTACGGCTCCTTATACTACAACTTATAATACAAGTTGTTTTATTACTAGTGGCAACAATAAAATGTTGCCATTAAACTGCCTTGCCACTCAAGTTATGACAATACTGTAGGTTAATAACCCTTACCTGTAGCAAACCACTCGTTACCAGGTTCAACAGCCACACATCTAACCCACCCAAGATGTCCAGATATAACTCGGAACAGCTTCCAGGGAGCGTGCCACTTGGGTTTGGGCATTGCTGGGGGCTTCCGGGGTACTGCTAGAGCGCTCGAGGCTCCAGTGGGTGGAGCAGCGGCTGGCGCTGGACCAGTGAATGGCAGTAGAGCTGTTTCTGAGCCCACTGATGCTGTTTCTGCTATCTCCGCAGCTGTAAGGATGTAAAGATTATTGAGTTCTAGTTTTACATAGTGTGAGTGGACAGATAGATATGGCAGGACCTTGTCTGTAATAAATTGATTTCTCGTGGAGATCATGACTCTGAGCAATAAGGTCATCAAGACAAAGAGAGAATGGAGGGGGAGAAACATCAATTTCTTTTTATACCATCCTTAATATTAATTAAAATCTTTCTGAGGCAAAATAACATTCTGGAAAAATCCTATGTTGATACCTCACTAACTATTTCACAATGTTTTATGAGGAGAGACAATATTCTATTTTTACAACACTTGTCGCATGTTTGTTTTGTTAAAAACAAAGAATTTAAATTAAAAGAATATGGAAAAGGAATGTTACCCATTTCAGGTGGTAAATCAGGTTGGTGTCTCGCTTCATGTTGTTTGACCGCCTGCGCTAGTTGTACTGTATCCATAACTTGTCCATAGCTATCACGAGCTTTGATGCCTCTGAGGACTTTTTCTCTGTAAGAAAGCAATTTACAAGTGTGTTAATTAAATTAAATGAGTCTCAGGAGGTATTTTATGTTAGGTATTATGCATTCAGCTTGATAGATGAACAGGTTTCTAAATGGATGTAGGTAATCAGACCATCCATCACCAAGGATCGAATTCGTAACTTTCTGGCAGTTTAATGGGTAGAATATTAAGAATTAACGATATACTAAATGGATCATAACTAAATACTTACGCTTTGTCATCTATTGGCGGTAAGAGTCCTTGATTTGATAGAAACATATCATGAGAACGTTTCAAAGACCGAAACACTAGCGTGTGTACCGAATGCTTTATCACTTCTTCCGACATTTTGGTATTATATTATCTAGTCAACTTTAATTAAATAGCTAATTATGTCTTTAACTCTCTATTATATCAGAAATAGAATATTCTTAACATATTTTCAAAACTCAAATTACAAACATTGCATGCTTGATGAGCGCGTCATGTCAACTGTCAAAAGTATGTGTCAAAGTCAAAATATTGTCAAGAGTCGCGTGCTATCCAACGTTCAGAAATAAAAGTTTTAATCGAAAAGGGCAAAAAGTTCCAATATTGTTAAAAAGAGTAGATTATGTTAAAATCTAATTTAGTATCTATAAAAAAACATTGTTCTCGCTAGGCAGGGTTCCTACTACGCCGGACAGGTTGATCTGCCGCGCCGGTAAATCTGCCGGAAGGGCTAGTGGCTGTACAATTTATATGAAGCTATTCACATTATCCCGGGTCCGGCATTTTTGCCGAGCCCGGCATTTTTACCGAGCGTTTTGTCACTACGAATTGCTGGTAGAACGACCGGGCCCGTAGGAATGTTGTTTTTTAATTTTGCCTTCTATTAAGATACCACCACAACAACAATTTTGTTGTCCATTGTGCGTGCACGTCCAAATTCAACTGAGGTAAGTACTTGACTGTCTGAATTTCTTCCGGGATCCGATGTAATGTGAACACTCTGTCCGGTGGCCGGTTTCCGGCAGATCTGGTCCGGCATAGTAGTACGTACGGCGTACGGCGTAGGCACGCTGCCTTATTAAATCCTGATTACGCATGTATAAAAAAGAATTCGTAACGAACTACCTATAAAATGTTCTCGAGGTAAGTGATTGTATAATGCAATACCTGTCAACTACATGTATAATTATGTTTTTGGAATTAAAACTTACTTCAAGAGCAAGCATTTTAAATGTAACTTACCGATAATACAAAACTAGATTTGTATGAATAAAAAAAAACAGTAAATCATAAAATTTTATTAACACGTACAAAAATTTGTCATACATATGGATATAAAATAAAATCTTATAAGTTACACAGACACTAGCAATAGGATTAAAATAGACATTTAAATTACAATGTCACATTGTGCTATAAATGACTAGAAATTGTGACCATTTATGACTAGTTCTAGAGGCATAACAGCATTTACATTGCACAAAAAAACCTAGTTACAAAACTATCTTATTTACATCGAATAATTTCATTTCTACCGAGTACAATTACGTTTGATTACACAGGCTACCACAGACACCAATGCAGTAAGCTTGGTTCTAACAACGCCAGTAGCTACTAAACTATTATAATCCAGGTACCTCTTTCGATAAGTTTTACAAAAATAATTTAGTGTGAATACTTTAGTGTTTAAGTCGGAATATAATAATATTTTGCTACTATTTAACAAAAAGTAAATATAAAAATAACTAGGTGCACGTTTGTCCAAATACTTAGCTACTATCGAAAGAAGTACTGTTACGCTATTTTGCTATATTTGTAAATGTCCAGTATTACGTGATTTATTTAAAAGCGTCCTTCACAGTTTTGAGCAGATTTTAAAACATTTGATTTATCACTCGTCAAAACTAATGTGTTAAAAGAGAGCGGTTCTCAAACGAGGCGATCAATGTTCGAGTTCTCGATCGATTGCCAGTCGTAATCGATATCGGTAGTGTCGGCGACGGAGAAGACCGCGCCAGTCTCGGTTCAGATGGCCGACTTGTCCGCGTTGTTGGCGTCGGACACGCGGCGCGAGTGCGGCGCGCGGCGCAGCGTGCGCGGCTGCAGGTTCAGCGGCGGCAGGTTCGGCCGCTCGATGCGCGTCGGCGACGACACCAGCGGCCGCGCGCCGCGCCGGAGAGTCTCCATGCCATTGCGGAAGTACTCCTCAGTCCTATCACTGTAGCTTTCAATCAACGGCGCTGGGTCCTCGTACTCGACGTTGAAATGCCTGGTGATGGCGAGGTCCTCCGGGGGCCCGAGCTTGTACAGCGGGGGCTCGACACACTCGTAGTGATGGTCTTCAGTCTCGTCGTGAGGGTAGGTGTCGGCCACGAAGTGTCGCGTGCCGCGCGGTGTGAGGGCTGCCCAGAGCACGCGGGAGTCTAGCGCTGCGCCGCCGTATAGAGCGTTGGAGCCTGATGCCTTGCCGGCGCCGCCCTTGCAACCTCCGCGAGCCCTGGAGAACAGAATATAAACGTTAATTTACGTTACAAGAGAATGGCTGTCCTATCCAGTAGTATTATTCCTCGTGTAATTTATAAGATGAGAAATAATTTGAAGGTACTCACTCTCTACATTTGAGCAGGAATAGAGCCAGTAGAGCCGCTATACAGAGCACGGCGATGCAGCAGGTGATCAGGACGAGGAACCAGGTGTCATCATTGGTGGCGGGCTCTGCAATTTATCGAACATGGCCCAATAGAAAATGTTTTTGAAATAAACATGCGTGGTACAGAAACAGTTTTTTGAGAACTACAAGTAGGTTTTAAAACAAGAAACTCTTCTAATAAATGAAGTATCAATATTTTTATGTTATTAAATTTTACTAAAAAGAATGTGACATAAGATATTTTTTTTCAGAACAGCCGCACGAATCTAAAATCAATAAGTTGTAACTTGTACCAAGAACCATTTCTACCTTCATGTCTAGACCCAAAAAGTTCCTTTCACGTCTTTAAAATAGTATAGTCTACAGTTCAAAATCGACATACGTATCTCACCATGTCTGGGCAGCTCATGGTATTCCACGCCGGGGAACAGTGCGTTCTCTTCATTGTTCCTGCTGGGGGGGCACTTGGAGGCGCGGCATGGCGGCGTCAGGTTGGCAGCACTGGCGAGGAACGCCGGCAAAGGAGGCGGAGGCATGTGGAGTATGGAATCCGGTGGAGGGCCCAGCGAGAGACATTCTGCGCCGCATGACATCCTGGTACAACGAAACGAAACGGTTATGATTATTATTATTAAATTTTATAACGTAGGTACATAATTTCTGACAAAACTATACAAATAATTTGTCATATTAATGATAAATTGAAGAGTCGTGAATAATGAAACACAAAACAGAAAGGCAAGAGTGGTCTTATAAGAGATCCTTTTCTTCTATATTTAGAGCTACTAAACTGTACAAACCCCCGTAAGATTTAATTTGTGTTTTCTAAATCTTGGTTTGTAGTATAGAATATAGATTTATATTTATTTATTATTAAGTATTTGTTTAGAGAAAATCTTAGAACTCTGTATCTATTCAGAAATCTATTTATGAACAGATGTTTTCTACTATCATACCGAGTAAGAAAAGTGGAATATTAATAATGTAGAATTATTTTTGTCACATCAACTTAATACTATTATACAATTATTTCTTTGTAATTGAGTTTTAAATTATATATGAACGTAAACCCCTACCATCTTACTTAGAACAAGAAATAAAAACCTCTACCTACTTACGCAAAGGGTAAGTATCGACCGGAAAATTTACCAGTTTCTACCCCGTCGGATTAAAAAGTAAACAACACCCAATAACGGCTATTCACACCATACAACCTACTCATTGTTTACCCATTGATAACAATAAAAGACTAATAAGAATTACACACAAATGTTTTCACACAAAGAAAATGTTCACAGACAGTAAAAACTGATAATTTTCTTTTGAATATCAATGAAATACTATCTCTATAATAAACAAAACACAACAATAGCAAACAAACTCACTTTGTATCACTATTTATAGGATTTTCACACAAAACAGATGCACTTTACACCGTTCTCGTGTTACACTTGCTAAAAATTTGGTCCATCGGATGCAAGGCGCAGGCGCGACAACGTACCACGCAAGTTCCAAACGACAATTTACACTAAGTGATGTCGGCTTAAATCGTTTCCATTGCTGGCTTTGCAGCGGTAACAGTTATACCTATGCTAAACAGAGCTATCGATGGTTGCTAAACTTATCGCTTTGCCCTATTTTTGACGTTAACACGTAGTAGCGTAATAAAGGGTACATTATTGATTTACGCAAGCGCGGGAAGGGATTTGCGACCCTCGAATTAAGGGTGCTAGTTGCAAGCTCTTAATCGAAACACGTACTATATAGCCATCTCTTTCTGTCTTATAGGTTTGAACATGGAAACGAGTAGTTCGCATTTTTGTGTTTTGATTTTATAAAACTGCAAATTGGGCTTGTTTTGTGGCTTAATTATTGGGTTTACAAATTAATTATAACTTTAATTAAACGAATAAGTATTTTGATGAAAATGTTTGGTGTATTGTATTAAATAATGCACGATATAGGTGGTGTAATTTTAATGTTTAGTAGCTTGACTTACAGTAAAGTTTTTGGTATGACATACATATTTTATACTATTTGAATATAAAACAGCTACTTAATATTAAATTGACCTCTTCCTACTATACATCGTGCATAATTTATTTCGATGCTCATTTTTTTATGTACTTTTTTTTTTTTTTTTTTTATTTACTTGAAGCTGTGATAGCTTAGTGGCGAGACCGTAGGACTGCTAAGTCAGAGGTCTTGAGTTCGATCCCCACGGCGCGCACCGACTTTTCGAATGTTGTGTGCGTTTAAGAAATAAATATCACAGCTTCCGTGTTTCGGAAGGCACGTAAAAATGTGGGTCCTGCGCCTGATCTCTCTCCGGTCGTGTCGGATTACCGTCCCATCGGGCTATGAGAGTAAAGGAATAGAGAGTGCACCTGTGTTTGCGCACACGCTTGTGCACTATAATATGTCCTGCGTAGCTGGCTGGTGTCATAGTAACACTGGCCGCCGTGGCCGAAATCGGTCGGACCGCTATTTTATTATTTTATGTACTTTGTCAAATAAGTATTAAACAGGTTTTATGTCAATATAAATACTTTATGTATTGTTATTGAAGATATGTCCTAAGAGAATTATGTCAAACAAAGATATTTAAGTTTTCTGTAGTTTATTATTAATGGTGAAAGAGGAAGTCAATCTATATGCTGCCAGCTACAAAGCTAGACTACAGAAGCACCCAAACCAACTTGCGGGGCAGCTTACAATCCCTGAGACCATTCGCCGGCTAAAAAAGCGGCGAGATATCTTTGACACTTAGATTACTAAATGAAAGATCGGTCCTGCTCCAGGAGTTGTGGCCTACCCGCCACTTAAACTTCACCATATCTGCTTATAGTCAGAAGACTGATCGCATGATTTTATAAAAAAAAAAAAAAGTTTTCGGCTTTTCAAAGCTTTCACATAGTTAGGCAAATAATTTATTAAACATGTAAGACTTTAACCGTCGCAGTTTGATCCCCAAAAGAGTAATAGATAGGTAACTACGCACGTAAATATTGTATTTAATAAACATAACTATTTTAATACCCAGGAGTTGCTCCTACATTTCATAAACGCATAAATACATACCTACTTCACGGCCAACTAATCACCCTTATCACTAATATCATAAAGGTGTAAATTTGCGTAGGTATATGTTTGTATGTTTGTTACATCTTCACGATCAAACGCCTGGACCAATGTGGATGAAATTAGGTATGGAATTTGCTGATACCCTGGGTTAACTACGCTACTTATTAACTGACCGTGTCAGAAAGAGGGTAATATTTATGCAGCTACTCGTATAACCAAAACTCGGACAGGTGGAGTCGCGACCAACAGGTAGTATTTAAAAACTTATACGATACACGTGATACACGTGCTAAACATAAATAAATTTTCTTTTAATGTCATGTAAGTATGTTATTTGATGTTATTAAAGCTCCCACGTTCAACGTAAAGTAATTTCCCTTGCAGTGAGATAGAACATGCTGATATTAATAATATAGTACACTTTACACGTGGCAGAAAAATTGCATTCGCACGCCCGACCTTCCGAGGTCACACATTCATGGATGGAGTCATGAAAACGACTTGATTAATTTCTCTTCGTGTAATTATTACATACGTTTGAATAAAAAGGAATTTTACAGTGTGCCAGCTCGATTTTTTACTGTCCGATATGGACTTGAAACTATTCAAAATAATTAGTAATTACTTTGTGCAAATTGTCACCAATTATTGTTTTATTTGTTTTTGCGTAATTCGCCTAGGCTTGTGTTTTTCTTGAGTGAATATTTAAATGTAACTTTTGAGTATTAGTATGATTGTTTTGCTTACTGAATGTAAGTAGTAAATTTCTTCGCATATACATGTTTGTTTTGTTGAGTGTCAAGGTCATACAATATAAGGCTTATTGAACTTTCTCGTTACTTAATATGGATGACACACAAGTTATATGAAAAGAATCCTTAGCGAGTGAGTTCGCGAATTGATATGAGGGGTGGAAACAGGCTTATAATACGTAGGTGGATGGATCAGGACAGAACATTGAGACGTCTTCTATTGTTCTATGTCTATTAATATTGTAAATTGGAAAGTTTATGCGTGGGAATTGATGATTGTTCCGATCCCTTTGGATATTATGAAGGATATACTTACCTATTGGATGATTTAACTAAAACGTATCCATGTTTTGGATCGACAAAAGTTCAGTTTCTCAGATGCGAATAATATAAATAATATGCCTAATACAAGATTATTTACCTGGTTTTAAAATGCGTTATTACTCTTAGTTCAATATTATTAAGATACTTGTATGTATATCATTCGCGTCTTTCGAAGCATACCTTAGTTTCAAACTAATCTTTATAAGCCACCTAGCTAATATCTCTTTTTAAGCCCATCAAACTATGCTCTAAATATAATACTAAAATAGACATTGTCACATGGAATAATTTCTTCTTTAATCACCACAATATAATTACTTACACAAAACCTTTTTCCACATACTTATTAGAATAATTGAATTGGTTCGTGCTTCGAATGTGAACGACATCTACATAATTGTGTAATGTTCATTACCTGTATTTTTCGGGGTTCCGCGAAATTTGTAATTGTCTAAGTAATTACTACCTACATGTAAAAGTAAAGCTAATCCCTTCCCTTTCTAGTGACACATTGGGAAGTAAGAGACGAAAGTATCTAGAAATCTGATTCTGAGGGCGTACCAACACTATAGGACCTATTAGGTACTGCAGTTGTGTAAGAGAGTCCCCTCTACATAGTATAATGCGCTGTCATATATCCACAACTGCAATAATATAGCGGCAGGCTCCTTAAGGTACAGACACAAATGAATTTTAATGGATTCATTCTTATTTCATAATTATACACTACCAGTTCATAATGATCAAGTAACTACCGTATAAGTATAAAACTCTGTGAAAAACTACTACTACTACTTAAGGGAACTAGGGGCATGATGGGGCCATGAGGTAAGACGGGGTCACGCACTCATACGAAAATCCCAACGTTCCTATGACACGGCGCATTAGCCAATCAGAAGCTGCTATCGAACAATACTCAGTGCGGCCATAACAGTCGGTGAGAGTGCGTGCGTTCTTCGTTTATAAACTAATTACTGCTACAGTGCATCGAATAATCTAATTAATATAATATTATGTGCACGTGAACGACATCAGAAAAAGGTAAGAAAAACAGTTGAACTCATTGTGTTTATGCACTTTGTTTTTACATTTTACTTGCTGTTGATAGGCACATCCAAAATCATTCTAGTCCCAAGCACTTATTTAAAAAAATTAAATATTTAAACAAATAGTGACAGGGGCAAGATAGTGTAGGTCCTACGGGGCATAATGAGATTCATCATGGCCCATCGATTTTCAAACAAGTTATTACTTAAACATTACTAGGTTGTGTTTTGATTTTCAGTTTACAGCTAGATTGATTCACAAAAAGAAATTCATCATCACACCCTAAAATATTGACCTCATTACATTTTTCTTTTTCAGATAAAAATGGTTAGAAACTACAAGAAAAAGTCAAAAAGTCTTAATAGATAAAGTTATGACAAAAAAGTCAGGATACAGGAAGGCGGCCTTAGACCATAGTACCCTAGACCCATCTTGCCGCATTTATCGTAAACCATCTTACCCCGTACGTGGGGCCAATTTGTAGTTGATTAAGTAACTAATGTGCCATAAATAAATGAAAACATTATATCAATTAGATCTGTGTATTTTTGTAGTTTTCCCTTAGCGTCCCCATCATGCCCCTAGTTCCCCTATTCAATTCAATTACAAGTTTAATAAGTCTTGCACTAAAGTCAGTCCAGTTAGTTGAAACTTGCCGAGAATTCCAATCAATGCTTCTGAAGCTTAAAGTTTTAAAAAATACCTTTATTTAAGTATAAAACGTAGCAACGTTTTGAATGTTAGATTACAAAAGTAGGTAAATAAAGTTAGACGAACGGCTCTTATTTATTCTATTAGACATTTAAGAATTTATTTCATTTCTAAGATAAGCGCGTTTACTTTTGACCTAAAAGAAAAATAAAGCTTAAATATTTAAGCCGCAATCGCTCATCAAACTTGCGAGAATACCGCGAACAGCCGGTGCCATCATAAATTCACCAAAATGAAAACAAACATTACATAAAGCGGGCCACCATGTTGTGACGTCAACAAGATGGCGCTTCCATTGATAACCGCGATGGCGGCGCGCGCTTCTCTCGCGCGGACTGCGCATGTGCGAAGTTATACAACCATTGATAGAGAGAGTGGGATGGTTTAGATTTGACGACGAGCTTTTTGTCCAGCTTACGATTTTAAATCGGATCGGATATAAAATATCAAAAAGCTTTTTTAAAAATTCAAATTTGATGTTACTATTGGCGTCATCAAGTTTGAATTTTCGTTTAAGTACTGAAATTAAGTATCATATCATATAATTATATTTATGAAAAAAAGGTCATTGCAATTCTAAACTTAAAAAACTTTCATTCACTTTTAGGCTTCTTTTAGGTTTGTTTTTTTGCTAAAATTTCAAATATTAGCTGTCATGAGAATTATATTAGCTGTAATAAAACGTAATGAACATGACATGAACTTAAAGAAGAAATTTGTCTTATTTAAATTAAAAATTGTTCGCAATAATAATTTACACTAATCGACAAGTAGGATCGTGAACTATAAAAGGAGTTTGACAGTCCGCGAGCAGCCTCTGTGCGGTCGGTCGGCGTGAAACGTTCGCTGTAGGCTGTATCAGATGCCGCCCTTACCGTCGCCTGTACGGACGAGCGCTCGCACGTGAACAAAGCCCGCGAACTTCATTTTCAAATTTCGTTCTCCGAAATCATATTCAAATTAATTCTTTTGTTTTTATTTTAATTCTTTGCTTTAAGGCAAAGTGTTGAGAACTCTTTGGTGAAGTTTGAAGACACTGTACGGAGTTTTTGGTAAGTTTTATTTAAGTATTTGTTAATTATTTTAATATTTTTTATTGTACTTAAAGATTTTACTAAAAAAGTTTAACCGAAATAATCAAGTGATATTTTGAATTTTATTTAGTATTTTTTTTTATTTTTATTTAGTTTTCTTACTCAATGTACAATAAAAATAAAATAAATTATTATCTAAAAAATAAACTAACTTGATACTAACCGGGTTTGATATTTATAGAATTATATTTATTTATAAATACTTACAAAACTTTTTGATACATCGTGCCATAATTTTATGGTCAACGGCGCGTAACAAATTGCTACGCTTTAAAAGCTACGCGCTACGTAAATTTCGTAGCGGCGAAGTTTAAATTAGAGTAGCAACGTTTTCACGCTAAATATTAACAGTTATTTTTAGACTGTGGAACATTTATTATAATTAACGTTTAATTTTAAGTTTTTAATATACTTATTACGTCTCAAAGTATTTAAATGAGCTACAAACACTATTATTATCCATTTAGTTGCTACCCGCCATTTCTTAGGAAGGGTAAAACTGAATAATTCCTTTCGCCGTGTTAAAATAGATTAAGATTAATGAACACGTTAAATGTTTCTTTGTAAGGCACGTTGTAATATGAACGATGATGGCTGCTTTCAACCGTAATCGATTCTGTCATTATAATAGCTACACGTTACAGCGAATAGATGACTGCCATTACGACGATAAGGCTGGAAAGAATATTGCGTGACATTTCGTTTTTCTTTTTTTGTTATTTTGAAGTTAATGTTTTTTGAATTTCGAGTACATCTTTATTAGCTCGTTGTAGTACTCTTTTCTACTCTTTTACATGAAGATGGAGTAATCGAATAATGATCTGTATTGATAGTTCTTTTTCCGGAACTTAAAATATTCTGCGTGGATAAAACTCTTAGAAGAGGATGAATCTCTTATTTTTAAATTAGAAATCATTTATTAATTTTCGAGGTTTACACGGTTGTTCTATAGCGGGTAATTATTAAGATTTTATTAATGACGCCTTTGTTGGTCTCATGGTTAGAATCAATTCTAAAATATTTATTTCCTTTAATGGTGGCAGCGTAGGCGGTTTGCCTTGGAGTAGAACAACTAGAAAATATCTCTTTCTTTTACAACTATTTTCTTCTTACAAATTCATCCAAGTAATTCCCACCCACTTTTTTATGGTACCGAAATTCCTGAACTTGTATAAAATTATTATTTATAGAACTTAACAACATTTTATTCAAATTATACCTGCCGGTTTAAAATCAACGAATTAAACTTATTCATCTTCCAACATATAGTAACATAACATCACAAGCAATTGGCTTGTTAAATTGAACATGCGTAGTCTCGGCAACACCTTTGCTTAAACGCCGTGGTAATACAATTAGGATTAGTCGGGCCTTTGAGGTAAATTGACGGTGTAATATCATTTGCGTCCCTTACAATGTTGACTGAAAGGTTCGCGATACGTTTTGGTGTTATTTTAAGAGATTTAGACGGAGTTTTGTAAAAAGTTTTTATATGGAGTCCGATTATACAGAGAAGTCCAAAATATTATTTGGAATATATTAACTTTTTTTGTTTGTCATTTATATAAGGATGATTTGAAAAATGACCTTCCTTTTATAACAATAATGTAAAACACAAACGATTGCTATAAAAAAAAAACGCTAAGAAAATATGTGATCATTTTGAAATGATCTACAAAAATAATATTTTATTTTATTCCCTAAATAGTTAGTGCTACATCACTTTAAAGATTGACGTTTAAATCTAAGATACTGAACTATAAGACCTACTTAAATGTCCGTCACTATATATAAAGAGTAACATATGAAGTTTCTTGCTGGTACTCCTCCATAAGAATGACATTTTGAACTGCGCAAACTACAACGAGTAACGTTTAGAAAGTGCTTGACAAGGTTGCTTCTGGTTAAAAGTCATTAAAAAGACCGAAAAAATAAAACTAAATTGCAATTTTATGCTCTATTAAATTAATTTGTTATTTATTTACTTGAGATAATATACATAAAGTGCGAAATAAGTGGTAACCAAGTTTGGCAGAACACGGAGCCATTTGCAATGCTAAGCGTTGCCCGACGCTCAAATTAATGAAGATTCACTTTTAATTGAATTAATTCTCCCGTTATAATACAATTTCGTGTACAAGGACTTTTTGAAGGAGGTTGTGCGTTCATGTGATGTATATAATTTGGAAAAAGATGAAAGGCAATAGCATACGACTGTTAAAAGATAGAGGGAATTTACATAATCAAAGACAGGTTTATATACATATTCTGAAGTAGGGGGCTGAAGATAGTTTTAGTATTTATAAGACTTACTTCTCTTCAAATTTTCTCTTGTCATATCAATAAGAATGGTCCAGAATAATAGTTTCGAGTAAAATAAGAGGTTTAACGCCGCTGTTAGTAGACTGTTGCTATTTATTTTAAATTTAATAAGAAAATTCACATTCAATTCGAACGTGCTTTAGAAGGCTTAAGCCCCACCCCTCCCCTCATGACGTGCCAGTTCTGGGAATTTTATTTTTTTGTTGTACAACTATACCTACTAATTATAATGTTTGTAGAATAAATTAACATAGTCATTAAAAACATCTTGGTTAAGATTTTACATCGACATGTTTGTTGTATGCGATCCAGAGTTTTACTTGCTTATTATTAGTGTATAACTATTATATGTACATTTACTATATGCATCTATTCTTTTGTACTTCAAACAAATAATAGAGAGTAACTTGTAAGTATTCTCTCTAATTAAGAATGTTAATTAACGTTTCTACTTACAGTAAACACAGTATCAGAAACTTGAAAGACTTTGCAAAGATACAAAGTTTTCGTGAACTATTCAAAGATCTATCTTTTAAAAGACAAAAGGTCGCCATCATGCAAATTAATACTATCGATCCTATTACGCTTAAGAAACGAGTTCTTTGAGAAAAAGTTTGATGAAAAAGCGTGAAAACTTTTTGATATTTGCTCGTAATTTCTGTTTAATTAGATTTTAGAAATTCTTTTTTCATGTTTGAAGATTTATGTACAGAAGTTTGTTTTAGTGAGAGAAAAAATATTGGAAAGGCCTTTGCCCTGCAACGGAATAGAAAAGGCTAGAAAAAGAACTATTTTATATTTTCTTCATACATTTATACTGCTTACACTAATGCACTAATAGTTCGCGACTGAGGCGATCGTAACATTTGACTCAAACACATAAATCAATGTTTGGTTTAATTTTTTTTATGTTCTTTACTTGTTCTACGTGTTTCAATCAAACGGTTCGTTCGCTGCATCAGATAAAATTATAAATCTCGTTTCATAGATTTTACAAAAAGCTTCTTAAGTTGATATTCAGTGTACTAAACAGGTAATATTTTGATATTACCTGTTTATATTAACCACGCAAGCTCGTCCATGAAACCACGAAGCACCACAAGTATTCAATTAAAATCATAATATCCAGCCTAGCCTTCAGAAATCCATTATCCGTCCTCCATACAACGTGGATATTGTAATTATACTAAAATAGAGTCCTGTGGTCACTCCACAGGCTGTAATTATGTTATATTTAGATAGCAACACTCGGGATAGTTCTAAAGGCGAATGGGGTTAATTAATAGGCACCTTAAAATTACAATGGAGGGTTCGGGGTAGCTTTAGTAGGGTCAAATCACTGTATCAAATAGTGTAGTATTAAAATAGTTGGTACAAAATGTATTTATTGTTTGTTTTATATTTAATAAAAAATCGGACAATGTTGAGTTGTACTCACGTAGTCTGTCTGAGGAAAGAAATTAAAGTGAATAAATAAATATTTCAATGTGATACATAACAAAAAACGATCGACAGTCTTTTAGTATTGTATGGTGATATAGAAATCTCAGTGTGTGAGTTCGACCTACACTTTCACGGTTTTATTAAAGGTGTTATGATACTGTACCTCAGCTCACCTTAATAAAATAAAATTGGTATTTACAGATGTAGATTAGATATTAATTAATTTACAAGGTTTGTTCTAACAGTACCAGTTGTTTATAAAGTTTATTAAAGGCTCAAACCTCTATAATCCCTTGCTTTGTATCAAAGGTTCACAGTAAAATCCAATTTATAATGAAGTCAACAACTTTGGTTTTCGAGTTACACTTTTTAAACCTGAGGTATTTACTGACAACTAAACAAAGACCATACTCCTAAAAAGAATCCGTATAAATGAATACTTTTGTAGTTAATCGTAATGATTGCAGGGAAATACTCATTATTTCATCTTGTATGGCGATTTCGTTCTAAATTCGAAATACGCATATTCCCTGCATGTATGCTTTGACTGCTTTTGCAGTGTAATGTCGTGCTGTCTTTCTCATTTTACTGAATGTACGGTAGCCATATAGCGTAGTGTAGAGCCCTTTATAATGTTAGAGTACACGAATCTAATTTCTTTTACCCTCGACAGAGAGGAATGGAAAGATTAGGGGAAGGCCTTTGCCCAGCAGTGGGCAGGATACAGCTTTTAATAATAATATACGAATGGATCAAGACTAATACTTCATCACTATATATCTGTCCTAGCCGATTTCGGCTACGGCGACTGCTATCACTTTGGTGTCTTGCCTTTTGAGGTGCCCTGTGATGCCTAAAATTGCCAATGTTGCATAATTAATGACAACTTGGCTTGACTTTTCTATATTCGAACTTAGTATCCACGGGAAATGAGTTTTTCGTTCCAGAGTCGTATGTTTTATTAAAGTTAGAATTTATAAATTTATTTACGACCAAATGTTTCCTTGGATGTCGGAAATATATACAAGTTAAGTACGACTACCGTGTATACAGATAATATTTTATTTATAAGTTATTATTTCAGTAGGAGGGGAAATAACATGAAATTTGATGTTCCTCAAAGGTCAGTAGCGATGAAATGTCATTTTGTCATAATTTCTAACGAATTGTCGTGGGAGGTACACGGACGGTAATTTACTTGAGCCGGAACTTATAAAAGCGATAAATCTGTCTTTTTCTCTTTAAGAGTTTTATTTGCCGAAGTTTTTAAATTATTCCTGGAAACCGTTTACTTTTGGATTAGGTTGGATACGATTGGGAAAGGAGAGTGATATGACTAGAAACAAGTTTCAGTGTGCTTTTGATGTCTCTATTTATCTATTTTGTCTATAATTTATATATCAAAAGGGTCAATCTAGAATTCCAGACGTGCTTCAAGTTTATCGGGCTTTCAAAATAAAATAATAAGGTTGTATGATCTTCATTTCTACGAATAGGAAAGAAAACGATAAATTCCTTTAAATAAAACTAAATACATGGAAGTATTATTAACGCACTTCTTTTAATTGCTTTCATTTACCTGCGTATCCTAGTTACATAACACATATCCTATCCCCCTACACAGGTTAGGCAAGTAGTAGGCAGTAATTATAATAATATGTTAATTATTCTGGTAACAGTTTAATAGTCGCCCACTCGTAGCCTGCATTTGACTGGACTCGTCAAAAGCCCTGTATTGAGGCTCATTTATGCTAAGCGAGAAAAACTATTCGAGGTGATATACATTGTCGGCTTTAGTATACCAGAATGACTACTAGAGCTGTTCGACTCCGCAATGTAGAGTGACTTGTACGATTTCCTCGCCTGGTCACAAGCCCTGTGTTAAGGTAACTGTAATACAAAATAGAAGAGTTTCCACTTCGCGTTGCATTACTTTGTGGGAAATGGAATACAAAGGAGGTTTTATACTTTCTATAGTAATGTTAGTATTGTTTTGTTTATGAAACTAATTAAACTAAAAAGGTTAGTATTGTGTCGTTTGAGAGGATTCTGCAGTTTTTCATTGTTGTTTATTGAATTAACTATTTTTGTTTCCTTGAATTGCGCAACCTTTTATGTTCTTTTCTAATTGCTTAGAAATATTTTATACTTAGGAAAATGAAATGTAGCCAACTACAATAATTGGTTACGGTTACACGGTTTTTTTGACGATTTAATTTTCTATTCCATTGTATAAGCATACAATAAACGTCAATACCAGTACATACAAAACTAAGGCACAAAAATTTGAGCATAAAGTTATTCTACCTAAAAAAACCTGTATTTAAATATATTCCGAAAACGGCATTCTGACAGTGATTACGGTTAATCCTATTACCGACGTTATACCTTCAGACTGACAACTTCTAAAAACGGAATATTTTTACTCAATATTCAGTATACAAATCTGGACCAAGGATCGAGATAATGAATATTTCATGAAGTTTTCGCATGTGTTTCGCACTTCATTGCGTTATGAGTATGACGCGGTCTAGACAGATAATGAATTACGCAAGTAATGGAAAGCAACGTGATGTGAATATCGTTCATTTTATATGTGGTTTTAAATAATTCAGAAAAAGAAAAAGTTATGATAAATAACAAACAAGTATACAATTTTTCTTCTAAAATTAATAATTTTCTTCTTCATAATAAATGATCGTATAGCTACGTTAATTATTTTATTAATAGTTCATATGAGAACAGTTCATGCAGTATTACTAAGCTTTATACATACGACTTAGGGTGAGTATAGCTGGCGGGTAGGTCAGAAAACCTACCAGTGTTCATTAAAAGTAATACTATGACAGTTGTGTAAGAGAGACGCCGCTCTACACCATGTATCTCGCTGTCTCGCTCTCACAACTGTAGTAACCTTACTTTTAGAGGCGGTATTAGGCCTCTGGGCGTAGGACATGAATGATTGATGACTACCCGCACTGGACTCGTTTGATGTCCACCACATGACATCGCGTATCATATTTTTATTTTATCTTTTATTTAAACTCTAATTAAGGCTATTCTTTCTATTTATTGTCGCTAAGAGCTGAGGAATGAATTCTTCGTTAGATTCTAACTTCATAAATGTATCAAATTTAATTGTACGTGAATTGAAGTTTAATTAATTATATAGATATGATATCTCAAGTCTTGCAGTAGTATTCACAAACGAAAGTGTCGTTTTACTTAAAGACTTCGTAAATATCTGTTTGTCTTTACATTTCACATGACCCTTTAATACAACTTTTAACTCATTGAAGTTTTCTAAGACGTTGGTAATTTATGTCATATTTATCAACATGTCATATCGCAACCACACATTTCTAACACTATCAATATTTATAAAATAGTGTCAATATTGATAGAATACTACAATAGTCTCATTAAAAAAAAACCAGTACCTACATCTTAAAGTTTAATCACCCGCTAGTTATTCTTTACCGCCATATTTCATGAGCACTACATAACTCGTCGCTAATTGGCCGCTGCATGACAGCGGGATGTGTCACTACACTCTCGTTTAAGAGCTCTGTCCTTGTCACACACTAATACCCGCTGTGACTGACTTAATTCCTTGAATAAAGCGTGCCTTGTGTTTCTATTTTTGGAAAATGTTGATTAAGATAGCTGAACGTGTGATGAGTATATTGTTACATAGTAATATGTAAAGTTAGTTGGTAGTAAATATAATTTTACAAGTTTTTTGAATGCCAACATGTTTGTAAAATGTTTCTCGATACAAACACCCTTATATTCCATTATTCAAAATTTAAAAATCTGGTTTCAAGTACGATTATCAAAATGTTCCATTATAGTCAACATTTCAGAAACAGAAAAACAAAGAAATAATTAAACTTTTTACACTTATTCCTGTAAAACTTTAATTAGAAAAAGATCACCCGAAATTAATTACCTAACCAACCAAAAAGTAATTCGCCAACAAAATCTCAAGAGCACATAAAAATCACTTAAACTTTATCTATTTGTGAAAGAGATGAACGTAACGTAACCAGCAAGTCACTAGTGTCAATTAAAACAGAAAACTAATTACCGTGCGTTCGCTGGGGATTTTTGTTGTGGAAAACCCGCGCCGAGAGGGTTATGCTTGACGCGTTTGTAAGTGACTTGCTAATAAAAAGAGTGCTTCAATGTGGGAATTATTTTCAGTGTTGATTTTGTGAAATATTTTTTATTCACTTTCAATAGATTCAACTAGTTATTATCTTGTTAATTTATACTCAGAAGCTGTTGGTGTTCTTTTTGCTAATAAATAAAATAAATAGATTGACATGTTGCGGATAATGGCACTTACAAAATGAATCAGTGTTTATAAAATGTAAATGTCTATCTATTTAGTTTCTATCCGTTTTCTATTTGAGACCGTGTTTTTTGTATTTGCACCATGAAGGCTCTTATAATAATAATTCGATAATCTGTGGAGAAGTTAATCAAATACCCATAGACAACATGATTTGATAGATAAATGTTAGAGAAAACATCGTGACTTCAAAAATTCATAGAATGGACTTGTAGTTCAGACGACAGTTGACATTCGTACCGCCTTCGCCCCGCCGCGGCCGCCCCAACTCTATCACAAACTATTCCCACGATACATACAGAAATACCAAACTTGTGAATTATATAATAATCTTATAAACCCGAGTATCCTGTTCGCGGCAATTCCAAGTATTCGTGTGTTCGGTATTCGCGATCTTCGGCAAAAGGGTAAACAAGAACTGTTGCTTCGGAAACCGCCTTGTTATACTGTGTAACTAGCGGCGTGGAACTTTACCCATGTGTTGATAGTGTCGTCATAGGTATAATGTATGTAGGTACGTGGTTCAAATACTTGTAGCTTGGCGATAGTCTTTGTAAGTAAATAAGAATTCTAGACCTGAGTTAGGCCATATACTATACGGCAATGACGGAACTCTCAGACAGATATAAATTGACCACAATTGTCTAGTTCTATTAATCAAAAATTTATAAAAAAAAATCTATGGCTAAAATTATTTTTTATTAATTCGAAAAAAAATGTGTGTTTTTTAAGCGTAGACATCAGGCATCTCTCGCGTTTAACTTTTACAAGACAAGTTTAAGATAGTAAATTCAAACATATTGTGCTCGTTTTTTATCTTTGCATTACAGTATTTTGAAATTTGAAACTAAAGCTACCTAACATGTCTACAATCTGTCTGTAAACCTTTACCTTGTAACTAAATATTGACTCAGTATTGAATAATTTACAAGCTGTCCATTGGATACACACATATGTCTAAACACATGTCAAAAACAGAGGTTACTAAACTAAACGCCAGCCAATCAACCTCACAAGGTTAGTCTAAACTGTCTAAATCCAAAGACAAACAACTCCCCTAACTTTGTAAAGAGGTTACATACCTCTGGCCACCTCTAGCCTTCGCCGTATTTGTATAAAGTTTACCTTGCCTGTCCGATCAAAGCTTTGTTCGGAAATGTTCGGCTGTCATCGGCAAAACTCGTTACTATGGCCGATAACTCGATATGCATGTCAAAACAAGATGTGGATGTTTTGGTACGCGTTTATTATTTTAACTAGGATTATAATAATATGTTTACACATCAGTTATACATTAACATCATTTAATGTTATTTTAGAGTTTAGAATGTACTAAATGTTTAAAAACTTGGTTTGGTTGTTGATAGTATACTCTAAAATCGAATGCAATGTGATTTCGTGGAGATTAAATTAATATTTTGTATGGACCAACAAACCAACTAATAACTTCGTTTTGGTACAGATATTATGTACTACAGAATAAAGTTCGCAGAATTAACATTCAGAGTGTAATCAATGCATCTTCAAATACAAACATAATACAGCTCTCCGAGTTTTATAAAGCTTCATAAACACGGTCGACCCTGTGTAAAGGACTGGCACAAAATTAAAAAAGTTTCAAGCGATATTTGCTTTATTTTTTTCGTTTTTGTTTTATTTATTTTTTCCGTTGTCATGTCAACATTTTATTTAAATAGCCAGTCTGCTGTGTTCTGTGCGTTTTTACTGTTCCATTTATGAATTCATGGAACGTTATAATTTAAATGTTTTTTGATGCAATATTCGCTTTTCAGTGTTATTTTTATTTTATTTCTTTTTTAAAAAAGGAGTAGGTACAGTTTGTCTTGCCGGCAAAACAAGCATTGTATGAAACAAAATAAGTTAAAATGTTATTTCTATGAAGATGGTAAAGGAATATCATATCTATATTTTACACGTAGCCTGTGCCTTTGATCGTCAGTAACCCAATTACTGGAAACCGATACTGTAAGGTTACCGTTGTCGTATGTGAACTGTTATCAAGGCAATCTTCTCCATTTCACTACGAAAACTATTGACTGAGTTACCGTTACTATAATAATAATAGTGATCAACTGTCGGTGAAAACTAAAAAAGTTACACGTAAGTTAGTTATACGTAATTTTCAATGGCGTTTTAATTGTCAAATTAACAGATATTTTTTTTTGTTAATAAGCCTCAGTAATATGCTTACTGCCGATACATGTGTGGCACAAGGGCCTAAATAAATTCTGTGCTTATTAAACTCAGCTTAATATAAAAACTTACTTACAATATTTTTATTCTTGATGATCCGATTTTTATCAAATAACAATCCGTCCATTCTCTGTTACACTCAGAATAAAAAAGATAAAAATCATAATTTATTCCTTGAATATCTCACCGTAAAGGATTTTCTATCAAAGAGCACGTTCTAACGTCGATTCTTATTTGTTATTTAACATAAACGATAAAGGAGATTGATTTATCGATAACCTCCTTTTTTATCTTTCGCAGAATGAAAAGTTATGTGAAGTTTTCAAACGTTAGGTCTTTCGTACACGGCGTAACACAAGTGTTCGATACATCAAAATTAAAAACTCATTAATTTGCATTCAAATAGATTAATTATATGCGATGGTCTTGATGTTACATTATCGATTCTTATATTTTCGATACTTTATTAGTATTCTACATACATAGCAACTGAGAAGGAGTGGATATTTTAACTGACGACTTTATTTTCCCATGATTTGGCTCCCAATATTGCTGTTAGACATGGTAGAAAGCCCCCTGTCCAAACCTCTATGAGTTTGTATTGTGCTAGTCCCTTTGAGACTAATGTCATTGATAATTTGACACTTGCGACGTGTATAATGAGGTTTTGTATTAGCATCCAATTTATTTATTTTATGTGGAATACAAAATGTAGCAGGATTTCCGAAGGTTCCTTGTCTACCGACAATAGTTATAATAAAAAGGTGCAAGGAAAGACTAGGTAATCGATTAGTTTAGTAGTAGTTTTTGCACTTTATTTAACCAATTTTTGCTACATCTACTTATTTTGGACTTGATAATTACTGTCCCAAATGCAAGTATTCTAGTTGCTGTAAATATCAAACCTTAAAAAATGTTGTCCTAGATAATCCTCTACAAAAATAGAAGAATAGAGGCACGTTTTACTTAACATAAATAATAAACATTTCTATTTCAGAATATCATGATAAACCAAAGTATGTTTAGTGAATAATAACGAATCTCCCAATCTGAGTGATAGTCACGTACGGAGGATCAAACGTCTCAAGTTACACAAATAATTAACACAGCGTTACAATGTGAACGAATGAGAAATAAATGAACGAACGAATGAATTCAATAAACTTCACTTATTTTGTTCAGTTGTTTCGTCTGGATTTGTTTGAACTTCGAGAGAACTTTAAGACTTAATTGAAGTTACGAGTTAGTGAGAATGTGAGTGAAATATCAGGCCTTATTGGAGGGAATTTTTTGATGTTCAGATACTTGTTGTAAAGTCATTTTCGAACAAGATTCAGTAAAAAGATAAGAAAATATCTTAAAAATATTTCTTTATGGAAAAGTCCCATTGTTCACTTTTGCCCCTTTGAAAAACGATGCGGCTAATAACCGTCAAATTCTCGAAGTCGAAAATCGAACGCTTGATTACCTAAAAGGCAAGGCCAAGGTAAACAAAGTTTTTTCTTTCTCCGCGAACCTTTACGACGGCCAGTAAATTTAAGAGTCGATTAAAAAAAGTAAATAAACATCAGCAACGCAATTTGTTACTTAATTGAGTTTTTAATGAAATTGTGGAGTTACACCGACTTCTAGCTTGATGGCAGAAAATAATTAAGCCTTGTCCTTTAGTTATATTTATTAATTTTGTTTTTGTAGAACAAAAGGCTTTTAAGGCTTTATCGTAGTCATATTACTGAATTTTTCCTTTATTATGCAATAACCAGGAGAGCAAAACATAAATCTGTCAAACACCAAAAAACAATAATCACACAAACAGGAAAAAGGAGTTCTCACGCAAAAAGGTTACACATTCATCATACCAACCGCACAAAAAGTAAATGTGTAGTTTAGCATAAGGAATCGTTCCGTTTACGTCACGCGTGACTCGTGCAACAAATCGTCTGTCGCCAGGGAGGGGGGGGGGATCGATCGGACCCGCCAAGGTCACGGGCAACACTTGATAAATCGACTCCACTGTCCTCAGCTTTAACTGCTTCAAGTTCCAGATTACGTGACGTCACAAGTGGGTAGACTGTGACGTAGAGATTTTAGATTTATGGATGTCAAAAGTTTTTGTTGAAAGATTGTGGTAAACTCAAAGGTGATTTAGCTCACAATATTTTATTGAGGGTGAACGTGCAGGGTATTTGGTATGATTTCAAGAAATGACTGAGCACCAAACATTACTGGCCTGTTTACAAATGTAGCACTTTTAATATTTTAAAACATAACTTGATTATAATTGCGGCTGTACGAAAACTTTCTGTGCCTCAAACTCCCATACTTACAGTTCTATCATGACACATGTCGTCAAGGCATTGATTGATTACCAACATGACAATACATACTGGCTGTATGGCAACCTTGTGGCTATAAAGCTTCTTCAACGCTTTGAAAATCGAACTATCGATTTGTAGATTAGTAAGAATGAACGGTTAACGTTGTCAATTATCTAGAAAGAAAGGTAAACATCGGTTACAATAAATAAAAAAAAATGTTCATGCGTCATTTTTTTTTTTAAATAAAGAAGTAGAAATTTATTTTCCAAAAAATAGTACAAACTAGGCAAAGCCTGCATCTTGGACGCTAATTTAGAGATTAGAGGAAAGTAAGTTTTAGTGTTTGAAACCGATATTTTAATAGTAAATTTTATAAACTTATTGCAATTGTAGTACTTAAATAAAATTACTGCCTACATAATTGTTTTATCCCGTCCGGGCTAATCGGTATAAATGAGTTAGTAGTGATGGGTAGTAACGAGGCGTAATGTCAATTAGCTTAATCATGTGTTAATTACAGACGTCATATTAACTTTGACGCGCTTATTATAATCCATTGACAATTAACTTTGTAGTGCGATTTTAAAATGAGGTATTTTGCGTATTTATTTGAGTATCCGATAATTTTCATGTTTCATTTATATGGTTTGTCTACCTATTTATAAAATATGAAACGTCATTTCAACTGAATTAATAGTTTCTAAAGTAAAATGTATTTTTTATTTATTCTAACGTTTCAGTTTGAAAAAAAAAAAAATATTTTTTAAAAAAATCTTGAGACCGTAACCTGAAACGTATAAAAATGTAACTTCACAAGAAGCTTAGAAGTAATATGGACACCAATATTTATAAAAAATGTTTATTAGGTAGTAAATGTATAAATCACACATCATCTTACAATAATATATTCTTCTGACGCACGTCCCACAAGCATCACACATACAAACAAAGCCAATCCTTACTAAGTTCTGTCACCTGTCGCAGTACATTACAGAACATAACAATAAACAAGTTTAGACACCACATCACATTGGTAAACGATACGTCTGGAAAAACAATAAACTTGCAAACTTATCATTGTAGGGGGGAGTCTATTCTCAAGTGTGAACGGGATGTTACATGATATAAGTTTTATACTGGTGCTAGATGTAGTATCACGGTTCGCGGTCCCGCCCTCGTACCATTAAAACTTTATATATTTTTTTGATTTTGTTCTAGCTATTTGATCAAAGCGCAAACCTTCCTTAAATAAGAGGCTTGTGCTGAACAGTTAGGCATTTATTGGCCGGTATTACACTTTTAACTACTACATAGGGGCTTGCGCTGTGAGCCAGGATGTGCAATGATAACTAACGAAAAGCATCGAGACTGAATCTCGGTGAATCTAAAGGAAACAATTCCAGTCTCCCTCAAAAATATTAACCAGAAAAAATAAGTAAGAGGAGTAGGAATATGAATAAAGTACTTATGGATTTATTCCCTCATGGTAATTCCAGTTTAATCTAGTTATCTAGTCGATGGCAATTAAATTGCGTCGGCCCAGTTTGCTACGAGAATTGCATTACAATCAGCATGCATGAGCTCCTCCATAATACATGTGTAAGGACACCGCATTATTACATTTGCATGCCAGTCTTAGGAAAGTATAAATACATACTGAGGTAAGATTCGGCTGTTACTAAAAAATAAATTAATCGCCATCAACCCGGTACATCGGTACAGCGATAGAGCTACCCACTTATGACCAACAGCATTTTAATTACATCATCACACCGTCTGTTCATCACTTCGAGACGCTCGCGACTTTAGCGTGCTAAACGGATGCCACAATTCGAAACCTTAGGCATAACTCGGGTTTTGTTCTTTCATATGAAGACGTCATACTGTTATTAAATATTATTATACTGTAGTCTTAGTCAACTAGTAATGTAATAAGTGGAAAAGTACGCTTAAAAAAGATTTTCCACAAAATAAACACATAATTTCAAGTTGTTTATTTTTATTCAACCACTTATCGAAGTTGGCCAGATAACGTTTTTATTGCGACTTTCAGCAATTCGAATTCATTGACTTGTCGGGGTTTCTAATGGTCTTATAAATTATCGTGAAGGAGTCATCGCACTCGCAAACGAGTTTGAAACACTTGTTGCTTTGTGTGAACCTATTATAGTACCTACGGTCGACGTACGTCACTGAGTAGAGCGAAAATCAACCTTAGAATGTTTGCGCTGTCAAAGCCGACAATTACACGTATTTAAAGTCAGTTTATAAAAGTTTTCATAGATACTTAAATAAATGCTATCAATAAAAGTATTAAAAAAAAATACTGCCATCAGAATTCAGACGGTACAGAGATTTATAATTCAGCATGTTTCGCCACTCTTCAGACAGCTCTTGTCCAATAGCTTTCGTGCTCGAGGGCTTTCTGTTTAAAAAGCTTTTAAAAAATCTTTCAGTCTTTACAAAAAAGTAATTAGCAAAGGTTTACTTTTCCTGCAAAACTGCATCTATGGTTTATTTTTTTCTGTGCGCTGTGTTTGTTTAAAATTCATCTACAAAATCACCCCCAATTTGTAGAGTCATCGATATCTAATTTAAATTCTAATTATTCCAATCGAGTGCTCAAATACTATTTACGTCAATAATGTTAATTTATTTAACTACAACCTCTCGCGCAGACAGATGTGCAAACGAGAGCGACTCTACATCTATCTAGAATTCTAAACAACTCGAGAATCGATGAATAAATACCCGACGTGTTTTTAGTTAGCTAACTTATTTGATTCGATTTATATCTGTTATTGTGGGCTGAAATAATATAGATTTAGTTTTTGAAGTTCTGTGGCAAAGGCCTTTCGTTATCTAGACAAGGGCTTGACTTCTAGAACTATCTAAAAATAGCGTTAGAAATAAATTTGATAGCTATAGTAAAGCGATAGTTTTTAAAATCGTGTGGCAGTACTTACACGAGGACTGAAGTCTAGAACAAAAGCAATAAACCTTCTTGCAAACACTGGCCACTGGACGAACTACTTTCATTACTGTCAGAAAAAAAAGATCGGACTGATAAAACCTTCTTTCTACATTTTATCTTTTTAATCTGCGGCCCGTGGTTATTATTAGACCTCTTTAGTTATGATTGAAGTTCTGTTAGTTTACACGAACCACTGAAAGTAGTTTTGTCTAGCAATTTGGTTTTAATCAAATGGCTATTTTAATATTAGTTTTTGTTCGTAGTTCGCCTGTCAAGGTTAGAAAACCATTTGCTACAAAAACATTTATCATTCGTATCGATTTTGGATTTAAATGGTTCCTAGAAAGTACAATTTATTTCTGTTGTGGATATTTATTTGGTGTTTCAGAGTACTTTATTAAAAAAATGTTATATTTTAGTTTAAGATTTTTTAAAATAAACAATTAAAACGTTAGACCTAACTAGTAACAGGGACACGGGGTTTTTAACTTGTGTGTTGTGACATGTGATTTTAATACATTATGCTTATGTTAAAGTATAAAGTTAATTTATACATAATTATACATAGTTACTAAATGTTCAAAAGATTTTACTTGAAATAAAAGACAATTGCAAACCAACGTCGTAGCGGCGTAGCATTTACTACGCGGCACGTAATCGCGTAGCACGTAACAAATCATAAACGAAAGATTAGTTTATTGTACTTTTCCTTTTAATCTTTTATTATATTGTTTTCACTACTTAAATCTGTTATTCTTGAATTAATTTGGAGCCTGGCACTCATACTTGACTCGAATCCATTCGTCTTTCACAATATTTATGAATAAATAAAATATTTGTAAAACAGTTGAATGAGATTCAAAGTATCTCTTGTCGATGAAATATTAATTCAAATACCTCTTCAGTATTCCGATTTGAATGGAAAATTATGATTATATCATACTTCTGTTCTTCTTGAGAACTCATTAATAAAACAATATGAATACGAAAGATGGTATCAAAGTATTGATTTTGTAGGACTTTGAATGTATAAAGTATGTTTATTACGACTTTTCTTGGAAGATGTTCGATGGAATTTAAAGGATTTGTCACATATTTCACTGAAATTTTATCATAAAGGACACTTTTCTCTTTTAGTTGATTCTTCGTGGAAATATCCAGTGATTTTAATACTGCGATTAAATTTGGTCGACCTTTTAAGATAACTGGATCAATAAGTGTATTTTGATAGGAATTCTTGTTATATTCGTGTAAGTAATAATAATAATACCAGCCTATAAACGTCCCACTGCTGGGCACAGGCCTATTTCCAAATAGATAAGGTTTGAGCATGGATGGAGCTAGATGTCAGATTCCTATATTTGGAATCCAGGTTTCCTCACGATGTTTTCCGTCACCATTTGTCAAGAGTGTCAGATATATTTATGTATCAATTTTTATTTATATTTATTATATACGGTAAGTAGGATCATAACTAAATATATAAAATATAATAGTCCTTTATATTGTCAATGACATGAAGATTTTCGCAAATACTCGTATATCATTCAACGGCTTCAGTATAAAGGTTGTATTTTTAGAATTCTGGATACTGTGTTACTGTCGAAAAATGTCGATGTCGTCAGCAAATAGAATTTATATATAGATGTGTCATTATTTCGAGTAAGAGGCTCTATGGCTTCAATTTACTCTTTTACTCAAACAAAGGAATCAATTTTAAATCCAAAAAAGCGATGCTATATTTAGCCCTTAATAGATGCTGAAATAAGACTGTATAAAACGGATTCTTTGTAGTTTATTACTAAGAATTATTTCTCGTCGTTTCCACACCTTGTAGGTGCTATGGTCACGTGTTCAAAATATTTTCTCAGAAATCTTTTTCATAACTTTTATTAATTAACACTTTTTTAGTTTGACTTAGAATTGAATTCATGTTTCTCTTAGTCTACTTTTTTTTCAAATATTAGATTATTTTGTGTAACTGAAATTTTTGTATCATAATATAACTATTGAAAAAGATGACAATCTAAAAATATTGTCTCTTGTTTTTTCTACACAAGTTACGTTGTTACCAACCAAGTTCTTGTTCTTGATTATGAATCTATTACATAAGTCTTCACCAGATAATTGCCAAAACTCTACCTTAACAATAAACACATTGAGAGCAAGCCATCCGTGGCACAGCCTAACCTACAGCTAGGTACAGGCCAGCGATCGATGCGCGCTCTGACGTCAGCCAGCCCTATAGACACAGCGGATACCGCCAAACATTCACACACACAGTCATACGTATTGTGTATACAGGGTGGGGTTGGAATCTGATTGGGTTCCAATGTATGTTGTCAAAGGGGTGTTCTTGTATATGAACTATGAAAAGATGTATGGATTTTAGAGCTATTTCTGGGTATTTGAAAAATAAGATAAAGAGGTGCTTTAAAGTGTTTTTTTAAGTTTTATTTCTAGGAAATTTTAATGATTTCATTTATTTATATTTTTTTATTTATTTATCCTTTATTTATGCTTCTTATACAACTAATGTACAACAGCCTAACCTAAAAGAGCTTTAAAGCCCCTTCATTCAAAATAGGGGCATTTCTATTTATCTAGGTTTCAGTCCAAAGCCTTTGAACTAGAACTAGACTAAGACTAGAACTATACTATTCGAATACTTAGAACTAAACATAATAATCAAAATTTTAATATAACCACGTAGGTACTACATCAAAGGCTAGGCCTACATGCGTACATAAAACAAAGTCGGGTTAGTTACAAGACTCATAACTCAAGAGCGGACATTTTTTATGTCTTACGTTTGATGGATTCTCTTTCGTGCCGAATAACAGAATAACTATAAAAATGTCGTAAATATCTTGATTTGATAACGTTATATATGCCTACAGTATCCAGGACAGAAAAACTGCTGAGTTCATCTAGTCCTACTTATATTACAAAAGCGAGAGTTCTGAGTATAGATGGATGAATGTTTGTTGTACTTTTTCACGCTCAAACAGGTGGATTAGTCTTGATAAAATATGGTCTGGAGTTATTTGACACCATAGATTAAAACACAGGCTACTTTTTAACCGACTGCGTTGGAGAAAAGTATTGTTTTTGCAGCTAAAACCGACATTCGTGCGAACAAAATCGCGGGTAACGACTAATGTATAATACAAATAACTCTTCAAAGAATTCTCTTTGCTTTCAAAACTCTTGAATTTCATTTTGACAGCGGCCTGTATAAAGCCTCTGTATTATATCTGAACAGAATTAATTTCGGATTTCGTATGAAATGAAAACAGAATTAGTCGAGTATCGACGTTTCGGTTTGTTGTGTCTTTGCTATTCATTTGATATCGCTTTGATGTGAGAGCTGTTTTGCTTCGAGGAATCTTGCTTTTGATTTATTTTATTTTGAATCATGTTTTACGCTGCTTTCTTGGTGATCTTTGATGGTTTTGTCAACAATATTCTGCTACCTGTTGGCTTGTTTGCAATGAGGTTAGGTTTCAGTCTCACTGGATTTAGATGACTATAATTATTTTATTTTTAAAGGATTGCCCTCATCAGACAGGGGGTCAAGACTTTGTTACTTAACGACGTCAAAAACTCAATGTATGCCTAAACTATATTCTTAGTTATTTAATCGACAGTACTTCTGCAGCAAACCAAAAAGGGTATATACCCTGCAGAATACTTTTCTCGAAGCCACTCATAACACTTCGTGCCCCCTACAGCTACTTACGGCTATTTTATTACGCTTTAACAAATAGCCCGTGTGGTGCCCGGATATAAAGAATAGCACCACCCCATATCCTCCACTGGGTGTCGTAAAAGGCGACTAATGGACCTTAAGACCCAGTGCACTGTACCAAGCACCTTGGGTCACCCGAATGGTGGCGGGTAAACAACCAACAATCGCATTCCCAAAGAGGGTTAGTGTCAGGCAGGCGGCCGACTATAAAACCATAGCCAAAACTTCAAGCAACATGTCTAGAAGACGTGTTGCGCCGACCCCAAGTAAAAATTGGGATAAGGGCAGGGGCATGATGATTTAACAAATAGCCCAGATCTATTATGCCTTCGGGCAATGTCACCAGACAATAGCTACATACACAACAAACACATTTACTTAATATACAAACAAGATATTGATAAAGATAATTTCCAGACAGCCTTGGAATTCTCTAAATAAACAGTAATTTATGGATGACGAAAGTTCGACAACTATTTACTGATTAAATACGGAGTATCGATAATTTATTTATTTGTATTAAGAGGATATCCAACAAAGAATACACAAGATACATTCTTAGACAAAAAAGGTGATACTATGAGGACTATAGGTCATGTATTATGTATATCACATGATAAGTATTTTAGAACTAGTAATTTGTGCCATGATTGTATTTACTATACGGATAGCCGAAGGATTAAATTCCTTAGTGCGGGAGTCGTTTGTTTTAAATCAAAAAGAATGAAGAATATCCAATCCTGTCACTACTAGTCTACCTTCTATTCCAGTGGTTCCAATTATTTCTCGACTGACATAGAATGATCTTCATTTGTCCTTCGCTTTTTATAAATATATATAATTTATAAAAGCAAGACATGACAATTTAAGATAATTGTTTTCCATGAATAATCTTCAAAATCTTATTAGGCTTTCGCCTTAAATTTTAAAGCACTACACTAATTAAAATATAAAAATATAGCAAAAGACTCAAGTCGAATATCGAACGTTTATCGGGAAGCATACTCATCGATCAATGATCGAGAAACCCGCGAACAGAGAGCTTACCACTACCACTTAATCTCAAATCAGCTCTCTCTCTATCGCAGTTGTGAAAGAGAGATAACGCTCTAGGTCATATAGTGCTATCTCGCTTTTACAACGCTTACTATCTTGCTTTAAGAGTCCGTGGTAGGTTTCCAGCGCCGTCTTGTAATAAAACCTCCGTAAAAACGTGGCCTGGAGATAAAATTAAAATGAAGTCACCGCCGATGTAATCTCGTTTGCATTCACTCAATAAAGCCACTGAGACTTCCACTCGCCCTCTGTTAATGTAGCGCTCATTGAATCCTCGACACTTTTTATGGTCCTTTTGAGTACCTTCCAAAGAGTCCTACTTGTACTTTCCACGTGTATTTCCTACCATTTTGAATTGAAGTAGGTTCTTTGTTGGATACTCGACTTGTTTGTTTGGACTATTTTTAGGTTTGATACATTTTATAACTAGTTTACTAGAAGTAGATCTAACTAAATTATACAACTAAAGCTCTTTTTATAAATGTAAGGCATTAAAAAAAAACAACACCGAAACACTAATAGCAATCACATAAAACCTTGCTCCCACAATTGATTACTACAAACGCTTGAAAGCTTGAACTTTAGAAAGGTTTTACTTTACAATATTTAAGCCTTAGAAAGCCGCCACAAATTTCACTACAAACAATTCCTCCATTAATTTTATTAATTATAAATACGGATATTATTCAACCTTCCATTGTTTAAATCTAAAATAGGAGTCCATTAAAATATCTTGTTTTATAGCTAAATATACCACAGGTTGTCTGAACCAAGTTGTTTCGTAAGTTTCGAGCCCGAGGCTTTCGTTATTTTGGTACAACCTCGATTTATTCAGGCCAGACTTTATAGATACACTTTGCTTTCTTTATAAATAAGGTTTATTTAAATTTTAAGACTTTAATTTAGTTAATTATAGCTTTTGCGTTTGCTTACTTTGGTTTCAAGTAAGTAGTAGGTCACCTGCTTAGTAATTATAGTTTCGGAAATCAGTCTCAAAAAAGAAAAGCTGAATAAATGTTGTTTTTAATATTTTTTTTCCCTCCAACACAGTAATTAAGTTTCAAATAACAAATGAAATGTAAGCAAGTAAGTAGGTCGTAGAGTCGTATAAGAGTATTCAATGTCATTCAGATTTCAAAGTAAAATATATTTCAGCTGTGTTGGTGACACAAGTGAAGAGCTCATGATTAAGGACTCAGGTTTATGCCTTAACCAGTGACAAATACCAGTACGTATCACACAATATTGTACCTTATTTTCACAGAAATAAGATCGTTTGTTCGATGTTTATTTGGTTGGATTTTGTCTAGTGATTTGCCATTCCTTACAGTTTGACGGCGTTTCCCTCGGGAACGCGTACGAAATAGATTCAACAAATGTACCAACAAACGACTTAGTTTTTGTTATTCCCGAGACGCCGAACGTTTATTTCAGTTGCGTGTTAAATCTTGTAATGCTTTGAAGATGGTTTTCTCTAGAGGGAGGCATTTGTTGACTGTATCGCAAAGTTAATACAAAAATACTGTTGTATTTGTTCGTACGGTGGTCCACACATTGCTTATTGCCGGTGGAAAAGTTAGTATCAAAAATCGACTTTATTGGTTTGAAATAAAGGTGAAGTATAAGTACCCAGTTGGAGGTCGACTGTAAGATTTATAACCGGCTGGTCTAGTTGGTTGGTCAGCACCACATTTACGTGGATGTACGAGTATTTTAGATTAAACTTATTACCTAATACATTTTTAATTCAAAATTATTTAAAGGTAAGCTAATTCTAGAGCAAAGGTAATCTAAAATTATTAATAAGTAAATATGAATAAGGAAGTATTCTAGCGCTAATTTTAGCTTACCTTTGATCTAAAATTAACGTAAGGATGTATCATTATTCATCTTTACACAGATAATCTCGCAGTTTTTTTCATTAAAATACAGCATAGCATTAAGCCTGTAGACGCTTGGTAGCTTAACTTGAATGTATGTCTATGTAGGTAGGTATATATGACACTAAGATACGTGTAACAAGTCTGTTCTTCTTACCTCACAATGTCTGAACAATTAATAAAGTTGGCATCACTTGGCAGACACGCCACTGTATTACAATGATTAATATCTCCGGAGGCTCCTTAGTACGCACCTCACCTGTACCAAGTACTTAATATTCGTCACAGAGAACTAAGTACATGCGCTCGTTTTAATTACACTTAATAAAATCAGTGGTATGCCAGGATCGTAGCAAATGGAAAGATGTGATCTCTGCCTATCCCCAAGGGAAAGAGGCGTGACGTTTATGTATGTATGTATGTATGAATAAAATCAATTTACGACAAAATTACTAAGGCTAAGAACTCACGGAGCGATTTTTTCCCGCGCCCGCCGCGGTGGCGGGCCCGCAGACTCTGTAGAATGCAGATTTACATGTAAAAAATTAAAGCACAACTCACGACGCGGTTTACGCCCGCAGACTGTGCGATTGTTTGCGGCTCCCGCGGCACCGGCGGGCAACTTGTAGAATCGCGCGGGCCGCGGTCGCCCGCAAGCTCTGCGGTTTGCGCCCGCAAGCTCTGCGGTCGATTGGCGGGCGATCGCAGTGGCGCAGAGGCGGCGCGCGCGGGGAGGAGGTACAGAAAGCTGCGGTACCGCTGCGGTTGCGATAGTCGCCCGCAAACGTGGCGGGCGATGATCGCAACCGCAGCGGCTGCGGGACCGCGGGAATAACCGGTCTCGTGAGTTTGGAAATAAATTCGCGGTTCCGCAACCGCTGCGGGCGCGGTAAGAAATCGCTCCGTGAGTTCTTAGCGTAAAAGTTATTTTTGTATTTTTGAAATCAAACTGCATGATCAAATGGATGGAACTTAAAACAAATGAAAATTGAGAAAAAATAATTGTTTTTTTTTATAGTAAAATACAACGCAGGTTTTTTAAACGTAGTTTTAGAACAGAGATGACGTTATTGCAATTGGTGTTGAAAGGAGTTAGCTCTACAAAGTAAGGCAATTGAAAAACGATTTCATAAATTTCTAGAGGATTTACTTCTCAAAGAATTTTTATATCTGTTCAAGTAATGAAATCATAAAACCGGGCTTCTGTGTGGGCGTTATCAAAAACATTTACTAACATCATGTTCACAAAAGCTTTCAATAGAAATATATAAACATTATCTTATCAAGTTGGATAATAAAAATAGCTGTCCTTGACATTCAATAAAACTGAAATAATATTATCTTTACATTTAGAGTTCTTTGTATTACTAAAATAGAAACGAGAGTAAGGTTTGCGGTATATTTTTGTGTGATTAAATACATTATTGCGTAACTGTAGATATAAATTATGTTTCGTTCTTGCTTTCGAAAGAGAGAAACGGAAAGATGAAAGAGAGGACTTTGTCTAGCTGCGGTACAATATAGACTTGTAATAAATAATAACAGCTGTTTCGTTACCCACCAACATTACTTAAAAGTTGTTATAAATAACACATACACACGTATTTTTATACTCTACCATTAAAATTTGTTAATAAGATGATGTTAACAGAACTCCACTTCTTACCAATGACAGTTACGTGATAACTCCTTTCAATTTATCTATTCTATGTCACAAAAGGAACTTCGCAACGTGTCGTATTGTAATCGAAAGCCCAAGGGATTTGTGCTAAGCTGCTCAGGTGTCACCATGGCAACGGCCTTGTGAACCACAAGAAAAGAAATCAATTATGTTACAGCTGCTGGAGACTGTAACACGATTCTAAATTGGATTGTTGAGGTAGGACGGTAGAGTTTTCTATTTCAGATATTTTAGAATATGAGAAAGAAAAGTTAAATGTGGAAGATGAGAAATGTAATATAAGGAAATTTTATTTGATTTATGACAAAGGGGAATAACACGAGGAGTCCAAAACCCAAACTTAACTTTTTAGCTCTGGTGTGAATGTGGGTGAACGCAATTTTTTTTTAATATACCCGTACGTACCTACACAAGTATTCAGAAAGACTGATAATTTAAATCTGTTGTTCTTCCAAATACAACTTAATCTTAAGCAGAACTGCGATTTGTTGACCAAAAGCCTAACATCCAATCGGAGAGTATGTCACGAGGTGGTCCGTAAAATAACTTTTTACGTAGGTCATAAGTCTAAGATCTCTTTGCTATAGTAGAAGGTAAGAACGTAGGACTGCCAAGTCAAAGGTCTCGAGTTTGATCCCCACGGCGAGCAACGACTTTTCGAATGCAGTGTGCGTTTTAAAAATACATTTCACAACTTCCGTAATTCGGCACGTAAAAATGTGGGTCCTGCAGCTGATCTCTCTTCAGTCGTGTCGGATTGCCGTCCCAGCGAGTGCACCTGTGTTTGCGCACACGCTTGTGCACTATAATATGTACCTACCGCGTAGCTGGCTAGTGTCATAGTAACACTAGCCATCGTGGCCGAAATCAGTCCGGACATTACTATTATAGTAGAACATTGAAGCTTCCTAAAACGCTCATTGCTGAAAGCCCGCTCTAGTAGCTAGCAAGATAATGTCAGCTCTATTATTAGATCCTATTTAATATTCCTGTTGTACCCGTACATTAAACTTTCACATGTCGGTCCCTTCCTTGTCGCGGGAGAATGTATTCTGAACAGAAACTAGTGTGAGTTTCATATGTAGTAATTAGGTTAAATATAATTTTCGAAGTATTAGAGTAATATAATTTAATATAACAAAGCTATACTTTTTTTTTTACTTCCTAAATACTGACACTTCAAACTAGATTTTCAGGAGTCCGGAACGTAATCCTCGAGAAGGTTATATGAGAGAAATCCCGAGTAAAACCATGGCACATTGCTAGGCTAGATACATATTTTGATAGTTTATATTAGTTCCACGTGTGGCATTTTTATTTCACACTCACATATAACAGTGAACGCTATCTAAAATTGTCATGAATAAATAAATAACAATTGGATCGTTTCCAAAATAAAATATTGTAGCTAACATTTTTCACCGGCACAATGAAAATAATATTTATGCCCCGTTCGAAATAATTATTTCCATTCGCGTAATGCATTTTCAGCACTCCGGCTATTGAAATTCTACTTTATTGCAATAAATTATGTATGAAATGCTGATGAATTTATTTGAAATTCTACGTGTGGCTCACATTTGGGGGAACGAATCTATAATTATATTAAATTCCTAGTATTATTGTACGATAACATCAGCAATCGATGTTTAGATCTATTCTTGGTAATATATTAATGAAACATGCTTCCATTAAATCAGCTTATTCATATTAACGTGAATTGTACGGTATGGTAGTCAAACGCGTGTCAATAATATTATAGGATTATAAATATATGTCGCAGATTCAAACGGATTAGAATCCACGTGTTGATAATTTCCGTCCGCCATCTAAATATTTCCCAGTCAGTGCGCACACCCGGCGCCGGTGAAGTCTCCGGAGCAAGAGAGCCAGCTCCATCGACATTCACACTACTGACAGATTGAACTGACATACAAATAAACTTCTTTTTAAACTGTCACCGTCAAAACATCAACATGAAGGTCAGGAAGCTAACGATATTCAGCCTCTTTGCCACTCGAAAAATAAATAATTATTCATTCTCCGACACGGCCATTCTGCGAATCAACGCGCTCTCGCGTTGCCCGTTGATATCATAGATACAACAGGTCTGTCTCGGATACTCAAGTTATTCTGATTACCCCGCAAAGCGAGGAAGCTTTCAACATTAGGACCTTAATAACACCTTAGCTTAGCAAACTTACGAAGCGTAGAAGCTTCCAGCAGTCACACTGGATCAAGTAGCAAGCTTTCAATCTATGTCGTAGACAAAGCGTACTAATTTTCAGGCTAAGCATAGCAACTTTAAACCAAAGCGTAAAAGCTTTCATCTTGTTTCGGACAAAGCATATCAGCTTTTTTCCAAATTATCGAACAAAGCGTAAAAGCTTTCAGTCATACCTTCAGCCAAAGCGTAAGAGCTTTCAGACAAAGCGTAGGAGCTTTCAGTCAAATTCTCAGACAAAGCGTAGGAGCTTTCAGTCAAATTCTCAGTCAAAGCGTAGGAGCTTTCAGTCACAGTGTAATATCAAGTGTCCATACATTATAATCCATTTGTTGGTTTCGGTTGTATACACAATCATTTTAAAAACAAAAATGATCTTCCTATTACCTACAATAGTAAAATAATTCGTAATTCTTATAACACTTCAATCGATGCTAATTTGCACGCACCAATAAAAACAACTTCGACTACATTACAATATTAAACTCAAGCATTATTCTTTGTACCATCTAAACATTCAGACAGGCGTAGCAAACTATCTAGTCTATCATCTGTCATGAAAGACTTCGTAAACATCCAACTGGATATTTACGAAGTCCCTTACGACTAAAATTCGCGTCAAGATCAGAAGTTAGGAAATTAAATCTTGGGGAACTTTTATTGCAGCCGATCAACAACTAAAGTGGCGTTTTACCGATCCTCTTTAACCTCACCAATAATAATTGACTTCCAAGATTTGTTCTCGTGATTTTCAGCAATGGTAAAACAATTGATCAGCACTGATATCATTCGCTCTACCTGGCCATTGGCTCGCAATACACCACTGGCAACCTCATGAAATCCATTGACCATTCACTACACAAGCTCTAAAACTCCCATCCGGTAAAAGAGGCACCTTGTTCAGATTCAATTCGTTTGGCTGCACCAAAAATGTGAAAGAAACCTCCAAAGGCCTCATAGGCTGAAGTCAACTGCACTCAAATGACAAAATTTCGCAAAAGCGCCCATAATAACCATGATACACTTCTTTGTCATCCTCCCGCCGGTCATCTTACCACCAGTGTCAACATGAATAGTGTTTTACCAGAAAGGCTTTTATTTACTTTGCATGGTAAACAATGGTCTACGCAGGCTCTAACAGATGAGCTCATATCAGGAAACCAGAAATGGTCCCCCTACTTTTGACAAGGTCTTATCCCAGCCCAAGCGTTTCAGTTCGACATGAAATCCTTGAATTATCTGTAATTACCGGGAACTATTGTTCCACTAAAAGCCCCACCATTCATTTGTAAGTTTTAAAAAAAGTGAATTATCTTTACAAGTATACGGCGCTCCAACTCCAGCATCAATCAATTCGCTTTCAATGGTCAGTAATGCGCTTTATTTCCAGATATAACCTCTGCTCGGCCTGCAACCATTAATTGTTTAAATGAGAAACATTTACCAGTATATTATTGACTAGGTTCTTTCTAAAATAATCTACGTGTGGAATCCATTCACCCTTTCGATATTTTATTTCGAACTCAAAAGATTGCATATACGCCCACCATCGGTGAACGCAGGGTAACAATTCACGTTTATGACGCGATGCCTTCAAGGCATCACAGTCTGTGATGACTTTAAAATGACGATAATACTTCAGGGCTTAAAAAAACGGCTAGAGTCTATAGCTCGTAGCTGTGATATCGGCTTTCCGCATCGGTTGGTCGCTGACTGAAATAATTTTCAGTTGACATCATCCTTTTGAAACAACACCGCACTATATCCAATCGAACTCACGTCGGTGTGGAGTTCGATTGGTTTACTAAAGTCAAAGATAGTCAACACGGGTGCAGAAGTCACATATCCAACCACAGCAGAATGAGCCAATGTATGCTCGGCAGTCCATACCCATTATCATCATTTTTAGTAAGTGCGTACAAGGGTGCCACGATAGATGAGAAGTTAGGTACAAATTTTCTGAAATACCCAGCAAGACCATTAAATTGCCGTAGTTCTTTTACGCATGTAGGCAAAGGAGAGTTAGCCAAAGCTTTTATTTTGTTAGGATTTGGTTTTATAGAATTGACACTAATGACATAGCCCATATATTCTACTGAAGATTTAAGGAAAGTGCACTTTTTCCAATAAAATGTAAAACCTGCCATTGACAGAGCCGATAACACGCGCTCCAAATTCTAAAAGGTTTATTTTGAAATAACCGAAACATCATCAGCAATTTTGTCTTTTAGCCCTTTGAGAGCATTATTTATTGCTCTTTAGTTAACAGAAGGTGCATTTGAGAGACCAAAAGGCATTTTCAAAAATTTAAAAATTTCATCTTGGGTATTTTAAGCAACTCTGACCATACCTGAGTATCCGTAATACCAGAAATGACAACTTAAATCTGGTTGGGCTCGTTCCAGCCAGTTTCCTGTCGATCTACCAGCGCCAACTTGTTCGTAAAATACTCGACGTAGGTACGTTGCTGCTACATCGCTCTTGTACTCCGCCATGTCACAGAAAGGTCGTGAAACCTTTTTGTTGCTATAAACTGCCGTGAAAGCCGCTCCTGTAATTCTTTGCAACTTTTACATAAAGGATACGTACGCACCGCAGTAGGTAAACTGACACTCGTCTGGATCAAATGGTGGTAGGAATATTTCACTCGCTTTCAGTATTCTACGTAAACCAGTACTCGTGGAAGGTTGTAGGTCAGAATTCTGAAAACCCGCTAGCATATTTTGGAAGAATGTCGCCCATGCTTTCGGTGTGGAGGCACATGGTTTTCTTCGGTTACCCAAGCTAAATCCGCCACATTTTTTTACGCTGAAGATTAGGACGTAAAATATCCTTCTGTAGCTGGCATCGCAGTAGGCTCGTAGGATGCCCCTTGGGGTAATCCCACCGCTGCTGTCGCAGATTCAAACGGATTAGAATCCACGTGTTGATAATTTCCGTCCGTCATCTAAATATTTCCCAGTCAGTGCGCACACCCGGCGCCGGTGAAGTCTCCGGAGCAAGAGAGCCAGCTCCATCGACATTCACACTACTGACAGATTGAACTGACATACAAATAAACTTCTTTTTAAACTGTCACCGTCAAAACATCAACATGAAGGTCAGGAAGCTAACGATATTCAGCCTCTTTGCCACTCGAAAAATAAATAATTATTCATTCTCCGACATATATTTTTTTCGTTTCGGACGACAGGCGTTAGTAATGAAACCGCAGACACACGCATCATTAAGTGACTATTTTTAGCCGGAAAAAATCTTATGGACTTTCTTCACCCTGGGAGGGCGGAGGCAAAATCATCGGAGTGCTGAAACCTTCCCATGCACCCTGGTGCTCCGGTAGTTTCCGTCGCGTTACCATGGATCCTGACCCATGGTAATGCGACGCAAACTACCGAGATAATATTGAGAGCTTACTAGAACCTTTTCAAGTATTATTATTGCAGTATTGAAGGAAAGCCGTGTAGTGCGCTGCCACGCTTCCATAACCACAACAATATTATTTTAAAACTTACGATAGGCTCTTAATTTCTCGAAAGTTGCCCCACAACCGAAGATAGGAACATATTAAAATCATAAATACATTTGTACTATTGCTTAAATACTTATATTAAAATAAAAAAGTTAGTCACGTGACTTATTAAAAAACAACTGCATATTTAAAAAACAAATCTATTATTATGCTTTGCTGGTCCTCCGCATTTGGTCTCCAGGAATCTACAACCTCTTTACACGGATTCTAGCTTTTTAATATAATCCATGATACCGTAGTACCTGTGTTATTTCATAAAACGTGAAGTCCATTATTACGATGTTTTCGGCAGCTGTCTGCAGCGGAATGCTTCCCACATTACACGAACCTTGCGTATTGATTGCTTCGTATCTAGACTTATTTTAGAGACTGGGTTAGTAGGTTAGGTCTCTACGTCAAGCACTTTTGTGAAGCAACATTAATATCTTTTAAAGGAATTTTGGAGTCTTTGAAATGTTTTGATTTTAATGCTTTGTGTAGCATGAAAGCTTTATGTCATGATAAAGGAGTAGCACCATAGGAGAAAATAGTTTTAACAAGATCAGATATATGAAAGGTGGGCAAAGTAGTGAGCTGTCCAATTAAGTTTTTACGATGGAAAAGTCCTAATTCGCAGGATAATTTAAACAAATGACTTTCGAATATGAATATAACACAAAAACGTCCCCAGTTTGATCTATACAATAATCCTCAGAAAACTGCATTCAGGTTACAATACAATTTTAACTTCACATTTCAAGACATTATTCGGCTACAGCTTACAAGCCACATCCAACAAACAAATAAAGCTCGAAATAAACCTTTTTAAAATGGCGTCAGTGCTTTATATAGCCTGAAACCTACCGCAGCATCCGTATCCACAAATTGCAGGCGGCCTGACCCCTCGAATCTGGCGCGCTAAAAGGTTACCCGTTTATTCTTGGCGCTAACGTGGGAGTGCTCAAATTCGTTTGTTTAAGTACTGAAATTCAGGACAGCCGGCGGCATAATTTTAGACTGTAAAGTTTCAATCAATATGGCTGACGTTTGCTGAGTGGATGCTTTAATACAATTTTGATGGTTTATTTATAGAATGGTGGGTGTGTGCAGTTGGCAGCTTTTGGTAAAGGGGTTCTAAGTTGATTGCAGTTGTGGTTTGGCAAATTCAAAGGCTAGGTTTGAACACCCATAGCAAGTATATTCTGATAAGGGATATGATAAGTCAAGCTTCAAATAGTAAGATTTTTTTTTTAGTAAATTAAGTTTTCAGGGATCAAAATCTCTCTCTTAGTGGCCTCGAAGCAATAGACACAGATCGCTAATATAGTTACGGTTTTCTTTTTCCCAGGTGCCATTAAACATTAACGAAGACAAAGTACCCAAGTAATCCTGTCTCCGAAACTGTGATAGTTGCTCATTACACCTGACACAGTTTCCGAGCGTCCAGGGCATATTCCCAGGGGAAATCAAAACAAACTCAACTCCACTACGACAATATTTGTTATTCAAATAACGAAAATGATAAAAAAGGTGTTGAAAAAAGGAGGTTGTTTACTGATATTTGTTTGTGAATGCAATTCATGGAAAACCGATTTCATTCTATTTTTCTGAAATGAATAACTAAATTTTAACGCAATTAATATTCCGCTCTTTTTGTAACACTCAGACTTTAACAGCTGCTTTAAATTTTGTATTAAAATCTAATCAATCAGTGGAAGCTTTACACTGAACAAGACATACCTACACGTGAAATCCTTTCAGATTTTAAAGTCACTAAGATAGTAATGTAATCGACAAGGACTGTTCCTATCTGAACAGGAGTTTCAACTCTAATAAAATCAAAATAGAGACATGCCGTCAAAAGCTACGGTAATAAAATTTGCATGCACTATCCGAGTAACATCAAACATGTTTAACCTGGACATTCAAATGAATAAATGATGTTAGCTGGAGGTCTGCCTGCACCTCTGAAAGTAAGACTGTGTAGTTGTGAAAGAGAGAGACGGCGATAGAGTGGTAAAGCGACGTCTCTTTTCCACAACTGCACTGGTATTTTCAAAGATGGCGTTAAGTGTGGTCTAACGACGCGCACTCAATGAAGTTACCGGTGGTAAATCTGAGTGGATTATCTCCAGCTGGTCGGTACTGCCACGTGCAAAATAAAATAGACAGGCTCTTACCGGGTCGTGACTATAACCGGTTGAGTGCGATTATACCCGGATCCGATACCCGGATACCCATAATCACTTTGTAATGGTAATTCTGTACTTCTATCGCTATTTTCAGCGTTGAAAAAGATTGTTATATTTTTAAGAGTTGATTGTTGTAAATGGATAAGCATTTTTTTAAATGTAGATGCAATGCTTTTATTGTATATTTCCTATCGCCGTATAAACCCAGAACTCTACCACCCGATAAATATCCAACTCTTGGTAGAAGGCGTCTTTCCATATGGAGAAGGATTAAACCTGATAACTAAAAACAGTTAACAGTTTTGATATTGACATCGCTTTTATAAAAATGTATGCTCGAATATGTACAAGCCTAAAAGATAAGTGCCTTCAAATTAGTAGTATAACATACTGTTATATTAACATGTATACTGTAACATAATACACCATATCAAACATAATGTTTATATACTCCTTTGCAACAACTCGTACATTAAACAAACCTAGTTATTTAACAAAATAGTGTCCCAGTCAGCAAACAGCGAACGCAAGCAGGATGTGTGCAGCCTCTGTCGGACGATATTAAACTCTCCCGGATTATCCGGCTCCAGTACCCGGCCGGCCGGGTAAGCTGGTGATACCAGTTTATGAAAAATCTCCCCGGATTAAATGTTTAATGCTATTTTTACTAGGGAACGTGTATTTTTAGCCGGAATGAACTGAGGATATTTGTGTTACATTTTGATTGATGGGTATATTTTGTGCGCGATTGTAGATTTTGATCGTAGATCGAGATTGAAATTTAACGTATATGGAGCGCCTTAACAAGGCATATAATATACCTATCTTAATACAATCAAGAATAGAAAAGCTCTATACTTAAGAATATATTGACTTTAGTTGATTAACATTTTTTTCTTGCTTTTGTTTTTAGATTACACTTGTAATTTGAGGTTTTTGAAATAGTATACGACCTTAAAGCTAAGTTTTTACAGTTTTGTCCCACGAAAAAACACAATATCTTTACTTAAAATAGTATCATCATCATCTTGATGATCTTCCACATACTCGGGGCCGGTGCAACACGTAAAATAATATAAAAAAAAAACATAATTAACACACACAAAGTCATACAGCTCACATAATACATGTAGGCGTTAAAACAGGCCGCGCAGAGCGTGTGACGTCACCCGTTATTAAGCCCGGGATTATCCGATGCATTTGGCCCGGGTATGCGATATTACATTACTGCCCGGGATGGCCGGTGACGTCACTTCATTGTGAACGACACGTGAGTGGATTCACGTAATGGAACTTGATGTTCAGCTGTTTAATTATTTTTGTATTTTCTTTGTTGGTATTGATAGTTGATTTGGACGTTATAGAATAATTTAATTACGATGCGTGCTTTACTAATATAAACTATATTCTTATGGTAGATATAATTTACAATATACATCTTTTAATATAAATAATTAATCTATACCTAAGTTATGTAATACCGACCGTTGTATCACATATTTATTGTACACATAGTGGCATTATTCTATCATATTGGCACTCAAAGGACTCCAGGAGAAACATAGTAGGTTTTAAGTCAGTGAAAGTCTGACACTCTCGCTGCACCCACAGCGGGCGGGGTCATTTGATAATTTCCCACGAAAAAAAGTGGTATTAAATATACCTACGAGTATTTGGGGTAAGTATAGTTCTAACCAAGGCAAAAATCGCCGTTCACAGTATTTGTACTACTAATTTAAAAAGGTACGGCGGCGTGCGCCATCGTACTTATCACTCCCTCAACACCTCAATAAAGGTGTTTGAACCGTTATTTTGACAAAAGCAATGACCTCTGATCCGATCACTTATTCCGACCATCCATAATAATTTATAATAGACCTGAAAATTCATTCACGAACGTCCCCGAAGTGATGTGAATACTATTATTATTTAAATCATTGCGAACACGCGAAACTGTAGTTAGTAAACGATAAATATGTTAATAAGTCGTTTAAATAAGTGACGAGAATAAGACACCGTTTTATTTTAGGCATTTGTACTTTACAAAGATAAAGCTTTGATCTATCTAGTCTAGCTTTATTTACAGTCAACGTTTTGTATTGGCTTCCTGATATTTGTCAAAACCACAAACAAAGTTTTTTTTGTATTTTTTTTTTCAAAATCGACTCCCGCGGCTAGGAATTTAATCCTTGTATCGTGGGGGGTTTTACAGACATTCAGTTCACATGCACAGAGGCACCCAGATTCGGAACAGGTATATGTATTTAGATGTATTATGAGAAAGTTATAAGACGTATATTTACACAACTTTTCCGCCTGATTTTTCCGCATTTTACCTATATTTAGTTCTAGTACTCTGATCCGAGAATAACATGAGTGTTTTCGCTTGTGTTTACCAACTTGTCTAATATGTACAATGCCCAAAATAGAAACAAATAAACGCTTTAAGCGAAGGCTAAAAGGGTGAAACTAAGAGTGGGGAGAGGTTCAAAAATAACTTCGCCACTAGCGAGGGAAAACAACGCCTATGCCTGTTACACTGAAAATCAACACGGCATTCCGTTTACATTGTAGACTAACTAATTTGTTCTGACGTTGGTAGTTTTTTTGGGGCTGTTTATAAAATACTTTGTATGGTTAAGCTAGGCAAACGATTTGGTATTAGTTTAGCTAGTTTTCACCTGTTATTGCATCTTTGATCCTTTTTCAATTAATTTGATTAGCGTACTCTTTAATATGCTTATTAAAAAACCATTGACGCTCATTGAGTACTCAAGCATTCAACTTAAGGTAACGGTACTGTTCACTTTGTACTGCATTATAATTAAATGTTTTTACTTCAGGTAAAGAAAAGGAGCAATAGTATTAACATAATTGGACTACTGTAATTACAAAAAGATGAGCTAGCTATTCCGTTGTACTAATTATCAGCTCATACTAATTCGAAGAGACAATGATATCACCCATGTTTACGCCGCAGCTATCAAAATAGTCGGTATTCAGTTTACGAGGCGTGTAACGTTCGAATCCATTTTAATTATCTCGCGGTACCTGCCCGAATGCGCGCACGTCCAGACCATTCTCAGATAGAATCGATTCCAATTTGTATAAGAGCTTTTAAAACAAATGAATATCGGACGGGATTTGAAGTTGAAAGTTTGGACATTCGATTTCGGGCTTTACTAGAGATAGCGAGTGGTTTTTGTTTTTGATATTTATTTTCGTGTGTAACCACGGTATGATGGCTGAATTTTTTACTATTCGTTTTGTAGTGTTAGCTAAAAGGCTTGTTAGTCTAGTAATGTGTGTACTTAAGTGTTTTTTTTTACTGTCTGGCTCTAGGTCATTCAACTTAGCGTTATTGTATGTTTTTACAGTTATGGGTAGTCCGTAATTGGAGAAGTTCTTGTACATTATTTTGCCAGTAGCTTTGTGTTTTGCAGGATGTACACTAATGAAACATTACAAACTCCAAAAAATACCCCATTTTGGCATATTCATTCAATCACTTTCAAAAATAACCCTCCATTTCCAATAATAAACTGTTTTCCATATCAAACGAATGCAAAAGCCATAACACAATTTCGGCTAAATAATTTTCCATGTACAAAGCGGATATAAAACTGATGATATGGGATGATTTCCCCATTAACTGTTGCAGGGAAGCAATTTAGCGCGGCCTGGGTTAAGATAACAGTCATTAAGGGCCACAAAGAGAGTAAAAGTCAATTTATCTGATGGAGTTAATAGGTTACGGAGAGGGATCGACTTTGGTATTATATCTCTGGTCGTGGGTCACTGAAGTGATGAGATAAATAATTGATGATACTCCGCCTGATATTTTTGGACGTTCATAGTTTTTTGCTTAAGACTTTTTCTTTTTAAATAATGAGATTAATTTGGAGACATTTATGGTTAATGTATAATTATTTTTCAGGCGGATTTATTATCTTCTTCTCTTCTTATATATAAAAATCAATTGCTGTTTGTGTTAGTCTCGCTAAAACTCGAGAACGGCTGAACGGATTTATCTTATCTTGGTCTTGAAATGTTCGTGGAGGTCTAGGGAAGGTTTAAAAGGTGAGAGTTTTTTTTTTTATTTATCGTTGGGGCAGTACGAAGTCTGCCGAGTCAGCTAGTTGTAAATATATCTCTACAATTATTGATGTGTTAATTCCTCTCGCGTATTTCCACCGCCTCGTCAACTCATTATTAAGTACTGTGATTGGTACAAAACTAAAATTAGTCAATCTCGAGAAATCCTTTGGAGTATTAGTAGGCTTTTACAGATACGTCTATTTTCTTTGTAAGCTAAGATTAGTGGTGTCCACAAATAAGTGTAGGCGGTAGATTACTCCAGCTCTCTCCAAATCAAACAGGAGCGGTAACTAGTGGGCGATAGTCTTAAATTCGAAGTTTCCGTTCCACAATCCTTATACTTACACTAAAGATTCAACTTCCAAATCTATTAAGGAAGGTTTAACTCATATGTGCGCGGGGCGTTGTGTGTGTGCGATTGTTTATTATTAAAGCAACAGACAGAGAATCATTATTTTATCTGCAATTGATACTTTAACTCGTGTCGAAATGACACACAAATAAAAGCTGTATTAGTACAGAACGTCAATGTACAGTAACAAGGGTTACTCACACATGATCTCGTACGCAAAGATGACTGAATTGAGTTTACAAAAGTTTCAAGATTAATATTGCAAGGAAAGCAATAAGTAGGTACTATAGGTATATCATATGGTATATTATACTTTGTAAGCCTAGCTTCGCGGATAGAAGACGGCGGATGTAAGATATGCAATCTCCGCTGATGTTTGATTGAGAGAATATTGGATGCAACATGTTTTACTTAGTGTGTTGTTGTTAGCGCTTTCTTGCTACATTAAATATGATATTAGCTGTTTACAATATGTCTTAAAAGTAAATGAAGATTAAATTATCTTCCTGCTGTTCTTTATGAAAGTATTTGTAAGAAAGGAAGTTGTTATAGTTTATTTATTAAACTATAAGCAATACCTACTAAAGACATTCTTATAAACATTATAACAAACTATCGTAACATGTCTACAAACGTTAAGAATGATAAATATTATACTAATTTATGAAAATAAGTTTAAGTTTGCATAATGTATTACGAACATATTTTTATCTCGGATATCCGATGGTTATCTAAAATTAAGGAAAATCAAGACATCCTAATTTACATTATGAACTTTCCTGGCTTCAACCTTATTTTGATATTCCGAAGCTTCAATAATATTATTCATATTTTATCTAATTTTCTTACAAAAGTTAAAGAGTTAATTATTATTTGAAGGTTGCGGGTTACCTCGACATGTTTACAACAAAGTTACTTGTGTTCTCTATAGACTCAAAAGCTTTTCAAAATACTCGAAATTTTCGTTACTAAGGACTGAAGAAAATGTATTTGTATTTTACTAGTATTTGCCTTTGATGTCTAAGTTTGATTGAAGTGGATTCGATGAACAGTTTTAGGTATACAAACTAACAAAACTTACGGGAGTAATGTACTAAGTAATGCCCTTTGCAACTGACTTCAGAATTTAAACAGATTCAGCCACCCAGAAAGTAACTCTGTCTGTCTGTTACACATTCAAACTAGTGGCGCAACCGCTCAACCAATTTTCGTACAACTCTGCACAAGGCTACATAAGCGATAACTGAGACATATGCGCCTGTGTTTATAGCTCAGTACACTTACAGGTGCGATCAAAACAAAGTACAGAAAGAGTAAGTAATACCATAGTCTAATTAACAGTCTCATTAGACTTCCATGCCAGTACTCTGTACCTCATCTGTTTAACATATCTCATTAAACAGCTCATTATTCTCTGACACATAATACCCCCCATATACCGGGTAGGTATGTACAGTCAGTATCAAAAGTCGATTAACACATTTAGATTTTCAAACGAACTGTACACAATCGAATTCAATGAATTTCTGTTGTGCTATTAGGTAACAAAATAGGCTTCACACCTGGTATAGTTAAAACATACTAAGCATTAATTCCGACGTCTCATAGAAAAATACTGACACTTTGTAAATCGGTTTGTGTTAATCGACTTCCGATGCTGACTGTACTTACTTACCTACCTCTATCGCTCTTCCCGGTAGCGAGGTAGGTAGTAATATAATGGACAGACTGTCAACAATCAGTGCTTGTTATCTGTAACACGCGATTGAAGTGATGACAACGAACTGTCTAGTGTTGTTTTAATATCGATACTTTGGTATCGACATGTGAAGCGATTGTCGATGGTGTAAATATTGTTTGACGTCATGAGTTTCGAAAAATACCTTCATTTGTTTTCTCTTGATATTATGTTATTGTTCATTCATTTTTAGTTTGTCTTTTGTTCAGTCAAATTTCAGAATTTAATGAACAAATTCCCAGTTGTGTAACTAATATTTTTTTTAAATTTATCAACTAATCAAACTATCTGAAATTGTTTGATTGTCAAAAGAAAAAATCTTTTGAAGTTGTTAATTGGGAACCTTAAAATAAAAATACTTTCCAAACAATTATATTGACTATTTCAAATTGGAAATAGAGATTTTTCCATCAATTGAATTCAGGCTTATTGAGTGTTTCAAATAATTAACTCCTGAAGTTCGATGTCTATAGCTCGTCCCACGCAGTGTTGTTACAATCAATATCGCTTCCAGGCGCTAAGTGGAGACCAGTGACGTCATTATTAAGATTAAGAATTTTATAAGAAAACACGAGAATAAATCGTACTTTTGTAGTGGCGATAATGACGTAATAACATAGGGGTCACTTGTACAAAGAGGTCTTCCGTGAAATCGTGGAATTGCTAAGCATCTTCTTTATGTTACGATGGTTTTGATTTTAGATTTAGCTCGCCCAATAAATAGATACATTGGTCTATGATCTGCATTTTTCAAGTCTTCTGGTGTGGTGATTAAGACCATTGTGCCTTGGGTATCTGGAGAAGACCATTTAGGCATTGTTGCAGCTAGTCAGTAGTATGTACATAGTTTCGGGAGTTCAGCAGTTGCATCTATTGAAAGCCTCGTTATTTTACATTAAATAAATAAAAAAATATAAAAATTCCACGACTTTCACACAATGCCATCTAGTCTCAAACTAAGCAGAGCTTGCATTATGACTACTAGACAACTGATAAACATACTTATATACTTCTAAATGCATACATATTATAGATTAATAGCATCTAGGCACAGAACCAATTCAAACTATTTTTAGTTTATCACAAAATGTCCATCTTCTAGCATTAAATTGCCCATCAAACGGTATTTTTTAAACTCGTTTGACTGCATCCTACACATGCCTCAAATAATAAAAAGGAAAAGGTATCTTTCACATCCCACACAACTTTTCTCTGACATTCGAAGCCACTGCAATTTTATTACTCTGAACTTTGCAGTCTAAGTGCCTCATAAACTACAAATACAACTAAACGAACTGCAGTATCGCAATTATTTTATATTATCTAGTTACTTATAAAATGTTGAGATTGCTCTCCGGTGGTTCAATTGCGGTAATGCAACTGGAGGTTTATTGTTTGATCTTATATAAAGGTATTGAAAAAGGCTTTGAGAAAGTAATGAGCCGTTTATTTGATTTGATGAAAAGATATTAATCAGTTTAATTAATTAGCAATACTTGTTTTATAGTAATGTTACGATGGTTGGAAGAAATCATTATCTGTATAAAGTTCATCGGATATTTACGGTATACATACATAGTTAAATAGTAAACATTATTTATACGCCTACTATGTTGCACGTTAGACGTGTTACCTACATACTTTGAATCACTTTGGTATCTTGAGTAAGCCGCTGCATTCCGTGACAGCAATGACCAATGTAAGAACATTATAATGCAGATTTCATTTTCAGTAACAAAATGTCATTTCCATTCTACGATTTTCTTTATCAATAACATGCATTTAAAGAGATAAAGAAGTTTATTCGCAAATACGGGTACAATACAGGTGGTACAGATACATTTTAAAGTTCTGCCATATTTTGCCATGAAGGCATATTATGCTAACTTTAATCTTGAACACAGAAATGTATACCATTAATTAACTCTAAACCTTGTCCCCAGGAGGTCACGATGCGGCTGGTGGTGCCCGGCTGTGTGAACGACGCGCGCAGCATCCCCGCGCTGCGCGTGTTCGTGCTCTTCTCTGCGATGGCGCTCTATCTCGCCATGGGTGAGTCTTATACCATTATGTTTAGAGTGAATTTCAACTAATGTAATTTACACTTATTGTAATTTACTTTTACATCATATTCTTTAGGATATTAAATGTCTTCAACTTTAATATCATCAACGTATCCTTTAAGACTAAGGAGAAAATTCTATTAGAAGAAGTTTCCACCTATATGACAAACAGGCACCGATTATTTAATCTTCACTCTGTATATCGATATAAGAAGATTATCCACTGAAATTATGTTAATTTATACATGCGATATAGTGAAGCTTTATTATTTTTTATTAAGAGCTTCTATGTATGTTACCTATGTTTAAACAAATAAATGTATTCTATTCTATTCTATATGATGACCTATACACTTTTGTAATCCAATTTTAAAATTACGGAATACATCTGCTTACCACGTTTCAAAAGTACAGGTCGTATATACGAACAGACAGAGGGACAGACAGGACGATTCTGTTAGAGTTCCGTTTTCGTCATATAGCTATGGAACGCAAAATATGAAGGAGTTTAATAAAATGTACCCTAGAAATAAAGGGTTAACAACGTATGCAGTTGGACAAACCTTAGCTTAGGACGTTTTAGAGCGGAAGCTAATACTAGATACGTGACACCTCGTGTACAAAGATCCTAAGCATACATAATGTATTACATAATAATCTCTTATCCCAGTAATGTGACACAAACATAAGGATTTATTTCTCCACAACTCTGGACTCATTTTCTAAATTACTTACATTTGGTAAATTAAACCTAGTACAATCGACCTCTCGTGTATCTTTACCAAGACTACCGACTTTCGACCTTATATCTTTGGGATAAGAGCTTTTTTGTAGTTACAATGTAGACTTTCGTGTGTGGTTGACTGTAGCTAGCATTTGTACCACACAAGACATCTTAGACTCGACATTATGTTACAGTTACAAGTATATTATATTCACGTTGGTATATAATTTAAGACATTTGCATGATTTATCTTTCTCCTAGTTAATATTACAGTAACGCATATCAAATTGTTTAATTTGTGTTTAAGATTCAGACCGCGATTCAGAAAGTGAACTAAAACTATCAACGCCATCTGTGATTACATTTAGAAATCAATTTTCCTTAGAAACTAATTTAAGATTTTTCGCGATCTTGCTTTTAAGAATTTTAATAACAATGAGGTGAACACGAATAAAGTCCCATTTATTAATTGTTTAATCATCTAATTCATACAATCATTGCTAGGTAAGTAATTGAAATAAAGCTAAGCAATCTCTTCCTGCCTTAACACAGCTGTTAAAACAGTACTAGCATGACGTGACAATATTTATTAATCCAAAAATATGACATTTTTGATAACGAAACCGGTTGAAAAAATATTTTCGCCGAAAACATTAATTCATTTTCATATTATACCTTTGCCTAAAATTCTAGAAAAACGACAATCTTGTTATTTATACGCAGTTTGCGTCTCTGATTTTCTGTTTGCTTCTAAAAAGCTTTTCGAAGTGACACGACCGACACTGATTGGATTACGTACAAATAAAGAGATAAGGTATATACTAACAAAAGACCTAACGACGAGTAAATATACCTAATTCACTTTGGTTTGACTTCAAAACATTCGTTTATTAGGATCGCTGAACATTTTAAGAGACAAAAAGTTTTTAAGAATTTCAGTCTTTTTGTCTCTCTAATAGCAGATTACAAAAACTATGGTTAAGGGTTTGTTTATAATATAACCCTTAAATAAAAGCATCAAACACAGTATTTGTTTACAAAATCTGTGAATAATGGATTATTACTTATTAGAACTTTTAAAGAGACTATCAGCCGTATTCAACGACACTTACCCAGCTGACATTTTAAAATGTCTCTCTGTCTCTACATTTAACTTGACCGTGACAAAAAGAGCATGCCACATAAAATAAATTTTATTTTTGTGTATTTCTTGAACACAGTTATAAGACACCTTAATTTATTATTTGGACTTTTCTTTTGACTGTCAGTGTGGCAGCTAGGGAATATCGACTCAAGCGAGCTAAAATAAATATGACACGTAAAATGACCGTTTGATTTGAAATTACAGAATAAACTGTAAGAATATGAATTAGTTAGTTGAAGTATTCAAAAAATATCACAGTGATGTAGATTTACGCTAATTTTATAAGAAAAATTCAAATTAAACTAAATTTTACAGTTTTTATTACTGCATTAGATAGCAATAAAAACTATTCGTGAAAAGCATTGATAACTTAAATCTCTCTAAACACTACTTACCCGTATTTATTAATCTGTGATAAAACCAATTAAAGCTGTGAGTGAGACCTCGTTTATTATTACTTTATTAGTGATAACAGACCTCAATCTAGCTCAGTCTGAAGTCTCTAAAGCAATTAGCTGAATCAACACTCACCAAGGCGATTTGACTTGACGAGAAATTCTAGAAATCCTCGACATTATATCTATTTAAATAGTAGGGTACTAATTTTCTTAATATTATAATGTTAAAAAACTTGTTTGAGTTTTGACGTTAAAAGGAGTCGAATTTTATGTGGATTGCAATCCTATTTTGCAAGAAGAATAGGTTGTCCGAAACAAACGCAACAAAGTAACCTTATATTATCTTACTTACTGTCTGTAAGGATTAAATTAAAATAATTGGTAGCTTAAAATCCAAAAAATGCCATAGGCGGCATTTTTTATAGTTACCGACCTGTAGACAGGTGTGGTGAAATCCTATTTTTCATAACCACACGGTATAAAAACCAGATATATCCAAGAATCACAGCTAGTACATTAAATATGAAAACATTATTTAACTGCGTCGACAGGAGGCTAATTAAATCCAAGAAAACTAAGTTTATGAAGACCACTCGTGAACAAACTTCAGACTTGCATTTGAAGGAAATGCAAACTTGGGTATTCCGATGAAGAAATGAGCGAAGAAAAAAAAGTAAAAGTAGTCTTGTTCCATTTCTATTTACAAGAAGAATTTACTCTATTAGTTTATTTTTAGATACATATATTTTTTATCGCTAGATAGTATAAAACAAAATCGCTTCCCGCTGTCTGTCTATTCCTATATATTCTCAGATCTTTAAAACTACTTACTTACTTTAAAAAATGGATTTTGATACAGTTTTTTTATTAGATGGAATGATGCAAGAGGATGGTTTATGTATTTTACATTAGTATTGCCCCCGTGCAGAGCTGTGGTCGGTCGCTAGTTAAATATAATCTTGTAAAATGACTGATGAACTTTTGATAAAAATTATTAGTCACCATAGCGCCTTTACGAAATATTATTGCATTAACTTGCACAAACTCAGAAGCTTATACTAACAAAACATACCTTAAAATGTATTGTTACAACAAGCTTTTAGAATCTCTCCAAAAAACGTAAAGAAAATAAATTATTGTAAAACCTTTTACCTATACCTATGTAAGTAAGTAGCCAGTCCGGCCATGGCCAACGAAGCTAAAAATATCTTCTAATGTATATATAATAGTTGAAAATGCAATAGTAATGTTTTACAGTCGTTACCACTCCAATGTCAATCGACGACTAATTACTTGTTTTCGACCTAATTCCGTATTCCCCAAGCATACCGTATGGCATTCATCGAATATTTAGAATTAGATCAAAATAATTACAGTAATTACAAAGACATATCTATACTAATATTATAAAGCTGAAGAGTTTGTTTGTTTGTATGTTTGTTTGTTTGTTTGTTTGTTTGTTTGTTTGTTTGAACGCGCTAATCTCAGGAACTACTGGTCCGAATCGAAAAATTCTTTTTGTGTTGAATAGACCGTTTATCGAGGAAGGCTTTAGGCTATATAATATCACGTTGCAACTATTAGGAGCGAAGAAATAATGGAAAATGTGAAAAAAAAACGGGGAAAATTGTTCTTCCTTGAGGGCTTCCGTTGCGTGCGCTGCGAAAACGGTTCAAGATACACACAATATATGTATGTAAGAATTATTCCTATTGAAATGATCTAAAAAAATGTCCGCGACAGTATATGTCTATCTTTTAAGATTAACTCACTAGAAACGTTTTTATGGTAATCAAATTCGATCGAAATTAATGCATCAACGCACAGCCCAAACTACTGGACGGATCGGGCTGAAATTTGGCACGCAGGTAGATGTTATGACGTAGGTATCCGCTAAGAAAGGGTTTTGATAAATTCTACCCCCAAGGGGATAAAATAGGGGATGAATTTTTTTATGAAACTTTGTCAAAATTAAACCGATCGGGCTGAGACTTTACATGCACATAGGTACTATAACGTAGGCATCCGTTAAGAAAGATTTTGATAAATTCCACACATAAGGGGATGAAATAGGGGATGTTTGTAGAAATCTTCTTAAATTTTTGACTAGCCATGACTATAAACAAGTCTCAGGGGCAAACTCTCAAATTTGCGGGTATGGACTTGAGAGAACATTGCTTCTCTCATGGGCAGTTCTATGTTGCGTGCTCACGAGTAAGTTCTCCCAGTAGCTTGATAGGTTTAGCGTCAAATGACAAATTAGTTAAGAATATTGTGTACAAGGAAGTTTTGTAGGCCCTAATTTTTTACACTAACTTGCTAAACAATTATACTTCTTAACGCGTGCGAAGCCGCGGGCAAAAGCTAGTGTATGTGTAATTTTTGTCAAATTTATAACGCGATCAGAAAAGCATAAAAATATGTATCTGGAACAGTGTCGATTGTAGTGAGAATAAGTGGTAAATACTAAGGTAATTTGGTAAAGGATTTGGAATAATTTATCAGCTTTCTCTGAACAGTTTTGTTTAAATGTTAAGAAACGTAAATAAATATTTAACATACTCGTATATGTATACAAAAAATACAGAATTTCATCAGGATCATTACTATGATCAGCGTCCTTTGACCAAGGGCTCCATACTCCAATTATTTATACTCTTCTGTACTGTTTTGCCATTCGCATCAGTTCTTAGTGGGACAATTATTATTATTTTTGTGTCTCTGTAGGTACCTCGGTGAAGGGTGGGCGATGGGGTGCTATCTTTTATAATTTTGACGTTCTAAAAGTGCTACATTGTAGCCTAATTTAAATAAATGACTTCTGATTTTGATTTTGTAGTTTCAAAGAGCACTTGACAATTAATTAGCAATTCTAGGTAGTTAAAAGTAGGCTTGTAGGTAAAATAGGTAAAAATATTATACCTAATGTAAAGAGAGCATTTATATAGGAAATAAGATAAGATAGCGCACGTAATGCCACCTGGCGACCTCACACCCTTCTCCTCGTGGCTCTGCCGCGTAATGAAGATAATGGTGTCTTAACCTCATTAGTACTAAGTTGTAATAATATTCACACATAATATGATCCATAGTTCTGAGCAGTCCAAGCGGTATTTCAGTTTTAAGACAATTCCTTGAGGAATGATCCGTAATCTGGTACTAGTAAAATTGTTATTATTATTTATTGGTCACAATCATGTAACAGCTTCTTCGAAAATTCTCCTTAACTGGATTACTTAAACTAGTAAAACCTATTATTATTTATTATTTATTGTTCACAAACTTATAATAGATTCTTCGAAAATTAATGATATACACAGGCGAGCTTAATTTAAAAATGAATTTTCTGCCAGCAAACCTTTGAGTGATAGATGACTTAAGGAGATGTTAATGTTCGTAAGATTTCTTAACGTCTAATCTAATATAATCGATACATTTGCACAAAACTGGCCCCAGTTAGCCATAGACCGGGATAGGTGGAAGGAGGGAAGGGAGGCCTTTGCCCTGCAGTGGGACACTAACGGCTAGTAATAATAATAATAATCTAATATTAAATTTTGTTCTACAGGTGCTTCGGTGTTCCAAGCAATTGAAGGCCCCATAGAGCAGAGTATCGGAGAGAAACTCGATGAACTCAAGGCGCAATTCCTGAAGGACCACCCATGCGTCACAGGTCAGTGGAAATGTCATTCAAATCAGTCCTACAAAATGAACAGATTTCAAAATCGAAAGGTTTTTTTTTTTCAAGCTGGCCTTGTCAGGCACTTTCAAAATGTTACTGACCCTAGTTGCAGTTGCGCGGTTCCAAAATGGCATTCTTATGGAAAAACATCGGCAAGAAACTCCATAAGTTCATTTCGCAGTGGTAGTGCTACTTTGTGGTCATCAGTACGTAGCCATTTTTGCGTTTACATTTAGAGGAGTAACTCATAACAACAAGTCAGTTTAGGTTAGAACAAAATCTCAAGCGGCAAAGACTGCCGCCTGCCTTAGATGCCACATGCCTTAGATATCGGAAAACCCTTATTAACGCCTTCACCGTAATGTAGAACAAAGCTTACTTAGTTAATGATGGATATTTACATATTGTTTTCTATTTTCACTAAGCCATTTCTCTTGACCCTCGTCGCTCGTGTCCTACATTTAACAAAGGACGTATGAAGGACAGTTTTTGCAGATTAGTGACGTTTCATATCTTTACTGATACTCATACGTGCATGTGCAGGGAAAGTCAGATGTCATATGTCAGAATAAACATGATCTTTATACGACACACCCATTTCTCTTGATTAAATGCTTACGCAATAATAATATGGACAGTTATTATATTAAATTTAATATGACTGCTGAGTGTTTAAAAATATTGAAAGCATATTTGTGTTTAAGCGATTGAATGAGGTTTGCAGTTTAATGTCCTGTTATCAAATTTTAATTATGATTTTAAACATAATTATTTGACCGCAGTCAAATTTTTGCGTTCTTTAACCGCAATAATAATACCTACCTAGAAGACCTTTAAAAGAATAGAAGAGAAGTACCTAAGTGGAAGGAAAAAGAAAATGTTTCTTTACAGAAATTCCGAGAAATTTTCCTCCAGTGCAAAGTGCATCACGATTCACGATGCTTGCATCCACGTATCTATTAGGATCATGTCTTGACCCGCTGATACCCTATCTCAGTAGGTATATTACGTACACACAGCTGACGTATACACTTCATACCCATGTAACTTGTATAATAAAGATACGAGTACATGCCAAATTTCAACTCAGTAGGACACCTTGAAGTTAGGGAAATTTAAATTCAAAGATTTGATTACGTACAAGACGAAAGACAAACACGGACAGGTGAAAATATAAAAGCTTGTAACAAGTTTCAATAAGTCGGGCTGAAAGAGGAAAATATTTCTGATCTATTTAGTGGGGTAATTGGGTATTTGACTAAAAAATCTAATTAGTCCGTCAGATAGATTTCCAAATAATATTGGATACCTACGTATTTTTTCTTTTATCACGTTAACAAAAAAATAAGATGATACCGTATGTAGAAATCTCGCGTGACGTCACATACGTGTCACTTTTTACTGTCAAGTGACGTCGGTGGCCCACACTTTTCACCACCTTTGTTGCGTTATATCTTTGTATTTTTTTAATGAAATAAAAAATACGTATACAATATTTTTTTTTAAATCTACCTGACATGACGGACTAATTAGATTTTTTTAGTCAAATAGCCTATTCTCAAGATATTCCTGTGGTTGTTAGCAATGTCCCAAAAACAAGTTCAAGTTATGAACCCAATCAAGTGTCAATACTTTATTGACCTATATATTTATATTATAAGTTGCCTCTAGAGGAAAAACCAGACAGGAAAGTCCGGAGATGTAATATTCCAAAAAAATCCAACGTCTTCTTAATGATTCAATTTGTTCCAATCTAGGAGATATTAGTTAAGGAGGATTTAGGCGATCCTTGTTTAAATCTTGTCTATTTAAGAACTTACTTCTAGGAAATTCGTCATAAATCAAAGATCCTGAAAATTCCAATACTGAAATTTAATTTCTCGAGTCCTTATATCCTCGTATCTTTCTTGCTTTTCATGTCAGCATCGGACTTGGCTAACTGTATTGGGGAGTCTTCTAAACATATAGGATTACTTACTTTTTATAATAACTTTACTGATTCATAACTGTTAAATTATACGGTTTACTCACGCGTATTTATCGAGAATACCCGACTAGTTTCTGATCCAATCTGAGTCCTTAATCATGGGGTGACCCGATGGCGGGTCGACTCGAAGTTAGTCGGGCATTTCCCGATAAATACACACAAGTAACCCTTATATTGTAACAATTATCGGATGCCTGTTTGACATTCAAAACCCATTTGACTGGGAATTGGTGACTAGGACTTGGACTGGGAAATATAAAATGATAAATAGACTTGCTGTCATTATCAATCTATGTATAAACCTGTAGAAGTTTTTGCCCGGCACTAGAAGGGTTATACCAGTATTATCAGCGAATAGGGAACAGGAAAACCATGCAATATCACAGAGATAGGTAACACAAGTGGCGTGGATTAACTATAGCTGGAGATATCTTAGTGCGTGAACTTTTCGTATCAAGTGTCGCACCGCGCGTGACTGCAAGGGTGACCATTTGTAATACTTTCCCGGGTTACACAGTTATATTACGAGTATGTTTGATGTCGATATAAAAGGAAAAAACTTTGAGGCTTAAATTAGGAGTAAGAAGAAATTAAAGAATCATTTTTGTCCACTTCTCATTCTCGTGACGATGGTTATTATTACTTTGATTGATAAGACTAGCAGATTAAGTTCTACAAGAATCTTTAAGCACGTGGCCGAAATCGGAAATAATGAATATGAAAAACTATAGCTTTTGACAGACAGTTGAGTTGATTATTTTTGCGAATATACACACCAGCGTCCTGACGGTAATGTCATCCACATGTCAACAGGTCCTTGCACCCTTGCACCTCTGTACTAGCCAGGCCTACTTACTCATAATACTGAATCTATGATAGCAAGACTACCTAATTCCATTTAACAAATTGTCAAATGGATATAAAAAGTAGCAAAATTTAATAAGCCTCTAACTATTCAACCATCTATTCAATTCGACACCAAATTGATACAACTATCTTCAAATCTATGAACATATCTCAATACAGAATTCTGAATATTTCTGGAATATTCCACGGAGTTTAGCGAACAGTTATTTATGTTGCCTATAGAAGAGGCTCTTTGAACACTTGAAGAAAATCAAAGCACTCCTCAAGAGCTCTTTGGACTCTTGAAACATATTTCGTTGTCCTAATTTAATTTACGAGTTTTCGTTGCTAGTCAATGAATGTAATGTATTAATTAATCGTTATTGATTCGAGTTTGAAAGTTTTGGTTATTTTTAGTTTTGAGGATTTGTAAATGTTGGTAATTAAATATCATCAATAGAGATTATATGTTATTTCGAAATTGTAATTTATACTTTTTGGATTAACTATTTGGATAAATATCATTGTTTTGAAAATGGAGTTAATTATAATTGTCTTTAATTCATAATGAATAATAAAAAACAATACCGATTTTTCTCATTATAATAAAGAAATGAAACGACAATAGATAACCAATTAAGAAACCTTATTGATAAGATACTTGGCAGATACTTGTAAAGAAACAATTGACATTCAACAAATTTTAATGACCGTTATAATTAGAGAGCCCATCGGTAATCGTTATTGTTGCTTAGTGATACTTATTTAAACAAGAATGAAAAACCAGATAAATAATAAATATGATAATGAGCTCTTTAACGAACGAATATTTATTTTAATTCGTCAGTTATCGGGTGACCTACAGAGTACAGATACGAATATCGTTAAACGAAATAAAACGTGAAAGCCGTGGTCTGAGATTATCGCCGGCCTATCTGGGCAGTCGACAAACAAGTTACGACAACACACCCACTAACGCAACTACTTTAATTTATCGTGCATCGTCTCCTGCGCTCAGTCAAGCACCGGTCACAGACGCGAACGGCCCATACTGTCACTAAAACTCGCGGCTTCCGCCATATTAACTACCAAAACGGCTCCTTCTAAAATGCATCAAAATGGTGATATATAAACTCGAAAAATGTCGCCGGGATACTAAAGTGACGGAAATATTCGCGCTTTTCTTTGAACCTAATCATCCCAAGAGATTTTTCAAGTATAGTTGACCAAGATCCTTAGCGTTCCGGGATTTTGGTTTGTGTTCTGGAACTGTGGACTACCGACAAGCCGTTTAGAGTAAAGCCTGTGTCTCCGTACTCTTAAATTGGAATGTGTTTAAAAATGACTATAGATTTTTGATTATTAGAATTAAATATTCGTTACTTCACTTAAAATTTGGCGCGATTAAATTCGGTATTTGAGATGGATAAAGTAGGAAAGTACAAGCGTATCCAGTCGTACGGGAGTATGAGCTCGAGGAGTGACGACGACATGACGGTGCACAGTCAGCTGTTCCCCTACCCGAAGAAGATGGTGGTGGAGAGGGAGATACTGTATGAGGAGCAGCACCCTCCGTTCCAGCCGTTGTTCGCTACGAGCAGGCTGTTTGGGAAGGCGAGGTTCACGTTCCTGCTGCTGTTCTACGTGATCTTCTACTTCGTGTACCTGGCCACGGGAGCTCTGGTCTTCTCGGCTCTGGAGGCGCCGTTCGAGAATCAGATTCGGCTCGACCTGATTAGGGCGAAGCAAGACTTCTTGACGCGGCACCCTGATATATTAGGTAACTATTCTTTCTTATTCTCTCAAACTCAAATAACGATTCGAAAGCCTTTCTTATTGAAACACCGATAACAACATACACATACGAGAGCAATAAAGGTTTATATGCGAACCCGCAAAGTAGGTACGTTAAGGAAATAGGCGCTTTGTGCAAGGACTGTAAATATTTGAAGTGCCTGCAGTACGGGCGGACAGTGCAGAAGTTTCTTATGCGATCGAACACACGATATTGCGAAATGGTAGAAATGCCGGGTATTTTTCTTTATACCATGCAGTCTTATAGGGAATTTCTATTGCAATACGTGGTATATATTTCTACGAGGGTAGGTAGTGTAGGTACTGCAGTAATGAGAAGAAATAGAATTTGATCAGATGCATGTTGTATAATATAGTCGATTCTATTTTAAGTGTTGGTTTGGTTTCCTTGATATAAAATGATCACTTCCATGTAAGAACAGTATTTAAATTTTGAAGTTGCATTTCCGTAACACAAAATGTATTCCTAAAATTCGTAACACATTTCCTGTAAATCGAATATAGGATAAAATTCTAGGATGTGTAATTAAGTGACGTTAAAATACTCATTATTTATTTATTCTCATTAAGTAAACTAGTATATCTTATAGGGAAGTGATTGTTTATAGCGCTTTTTATCTTTATTTATTTAAATTAATGAAGATAATAGTAACAAAAGTTAATGAGAGTACTCGGGTAATGAGTCTGTGCTATCAATGTTGTATACTGTAAATGTTCTGGAGCGATATCCGAGAAAACAAATCGGCATCTTTTGAAATGACTATAGATTATTTGATACTTCGATAATTTGACTATTAGTGATGTTCTTAGTCTACAAAACATTTAAGAACTTCCAATATTGGAAAAATATGAACACGATTCTCTTGGTATTTTATTTTGTCGAGTGCGAACACAAACAATTCAACCTTTTTGGTTAGTTCCAAACATTAAGTTATTTAGACAACTTTGCTGCATAGTTTGCTTTGCTACCTGTAGTGTATAATATAATGTGATAAATTCGTTCGTTATTTATTCCAATGACGTATTTATTCTTGTATCTTATTTGATCTGTGCTGTGCTATGTTAACGTCATTTTTATCATATTATCTGACACTGACCTTTAATATTTATATGCAGTCTAGCTTGCTTATCTTTACGGGCATGCAATGAAAAAAAAATATATTTGGAAACTTGCCAAAAAAAGATACATCCAACTTTAGAACATGAATGATTTTAGATAGTTAAGGTTAGTACAGTAAGCCTTGGAATTTACCTGCATAAGTTGAAGGGTTTTTTATAAACAAACAAACCGGTTTTGACAAATTAATGCGTTTGTGTCGAAATACAGTGAGGTCGATAGTGTGTTGGTATAGACAGCTTAAAAGAAGTTATATCATAATAAAGTTGTTGTTTAAGGCTGACCGCACATTGGAGTCAAGATTGTTTTAAGACAGACTATTGCTACACAAAACATATGAAGGTGCACATACTTCAAACAAAACGTCTCATAGACAAAATTGTCCAAATCGCACCACACGTCTGACTAACGTTTGTCGGCTACCCTTTTTTATTTATGCGGGCGCGCACATCAACGACAAAACAGTCTAGTCAACGCAGGTATAAGGTAGACTTGTCTATGTGAGGCAAGTCTGTCTTAAAACTGTCGTGACTCCAATGTGCGGTCAGCCTTACTTGATATTGACCATAATACAAATTTTTGTAATAATTATTTTCCGTCATACTAGTTCATTTATGTTATTTTAAATTGATAGCAAGATTAAAATTGATAATATTTACCAAAACGACCTTGATGTTGCTGACCGTACGTTACGTAATAAGATATTCGGATTTAATTATGCGGATATCGTGAGGTAACTTGTTATAAATATAATTTTTGTCTCTCATTTTAATTTCAAATTTTAATAACGGTATTATCATTTAATGTTAAAGAATCGATGGCTAGAACTATGTTCCTGCCATCAACATTATGAAACAGTCGTTATAAAAATAACAAGAATCGTCACTTGAAATGTGTTCCATTGAGCTTTACAATATTTAAAAAACAAAAGAAAAATAATGAACATAAAAGATGACGACGAATAAATTGAGAACAAAAAAAAAGGTTTTTGTTTTAAATTGGTTGTAAACGTGTAACATACAAATAATGTTTTCTATTTCAAACTACCGTCACTTAAGACTACTAAATCTGATGACAATGCATAGCTTTCAGCTTAACAACAAAGTACAACCAAATAATAATACATCACTATCCACAATCAAACAAGAGATTTGATCAAGTAAATCTAGTTGATAGGAAATCTAAAACACCACAGTGTACTATACAACTTGGCACATCGAAAGCAAGATACAAAACATCGTTATCTCTGTCCCACACGCCGTGCAAGTATACTTGCATCTCGCTTTAGTTATCCTATGTCTCTATTCCGACTTACCAAGTTATATTGAGTGCACTGGAATGGTATACGATAGCAGTGGGCAAGCTGTGTTGTCGGATCACTGGCTCGGAACTAAGCACAACGGTTCACACCTAGATAGCTTTCCTATTTCAATGTTATTCGTTTAAAAGTTGTGGTATTAGTTTGATTTTTAGTATCTGGATTAAAATAAGGAAATATTTTGATCTGATTGGGTGATTTAATGAGGGTAGTCTGTTTAGAATTCTAGGGTTCATTTGCTAACGACCTGTTGCTCTCATAGATGTTTATAATATAACTTGATGTTGTCTGATTCCTGTCCTAGTCCATTTGCACAGTAAACCGTTTTAAACTTAGTATTTAGATTACCTACAAATAAAAAAATTGTAATTAAAATTTTTAATTAAAAAAAAAGAAATGCGCGCATTATGGAAAAACTTAACATTATTCTTTAAAATCATAACTCAACCGAAGTTTATGCGAATAAGCGAATCTTTCCACGATAAACATTTACAAACCTGCTACTACCAAACAAAAATATAAACTTTAAAGAAGATGTAGCATACTTGTAGTTCGCGAAAGTTCTGGAACGTCTTAAACTCTCGTTTCCTAGATCTGGGCTTTATAGACGAGGCTTAAAGTTTGGTTCCTACATCATATTCCTACTTGTACTAGATGCTTGTTGGAAACTTTGCTCTTTATACTCAAAAATCTCAGATGCTAAAGTATTCCGTAATTCAGTACTTATATTTACTGGGGAAGGGAAATTGGATGCACAAAGAAGTATTAGACTGAACCTGCTCATGTTCGGTCTTCGAGCTGTTTTGTTTTTTAGAACACGATCTTTAGCATCCTGTCTTTGACTTTGAGTATCTCTTTTCGTACTATAACTTATTTCATATTGTATAGGTTATAAATTGCTCTGTAGTAGGTACCTAAAGACAATCTTTTCAATGGTTTTCGAAGTTAAAGAATTAATTCGTCTTACTTTATATTGCCTTCACGGTTAAACCACACGTTTATTTACGAGTATATGAAATTTGGTACACAGCATGCTTGGATCCTAGGAAAGAACGTACAGTTTAGACTTCCTTAAGCTGTAATAACAGGCTCGCAGGCGACGCCGCGAGCACCCACTAGTACAACAGATTTTTCATTCTTTATCTCAGTATTCTCAAAAAGCTACCTTATCTATCAATATTCTGATTCTATGCAATACTATAGAGCATGTGGATATTCTAATATCACTGAGATCAAAGCGACAGCTCCCAAATTACGTACCCTTGTCAAAAGAGTAATTTCCAGATATACATCTACCTACTGGCAGGCTGGCTCTGTAAATAGTTTTTTTCTTTTACCTGTAAAAAGAAGGTATTAGACCTCTTTTGTGTAGACAAATTGCAAACTTTTTGGTTTGCGATTGAGATCACCGAATTTTGAACGATGTTGGGAATTCGTTCTATGCAGGCTGCAGTTCTTTTTATAGAATAAAACGCGCGAATTACTGAAATTAGTTCGTAAGTAGATAAATAATGTAGTAACAAAATTCTAAGGCCCATCCCATTATATTAACCACTTGACCAAAACCACATGATTTCAATTGCTATCAGAACCACAAAGGTTTTACTTAAATTATGGAAAGGTAAACGTGACATTGTACCAACATCTGAAAACTACCAAATATAGAAAATCAATTCCCTTTTTATGTATAAGAAAATAACCATACTGTAATAAGTACTATCAAACAATCTGAATAAACAAGAGAAAAGGTTTACTTACAGCACATACAGGAAATAGATATTCGTCCAATCAGCATAAAATATTCTTTATGTATTAGTAAACAAAGTTCTATTTGCCTTCTCTATGTGGTTTACACTGTATCTATTACATGAAGAGAATTACATATCATATGTAAGAATACGTGAACTGAATGTTTGGGAAAACCCAAAAATACAGTAATTATAAGTGAGGTAATTTAGTAAATAAAATAAACTAGAAACTAGACAGACAATAGACTTTTATCTGAAAGCTGTATAAGTAGCTTAATTGTTTAGGAAACGTTTTTATTGAATGATATCATTGTTTAACACTGTTGCTTCTTATGATAATATCTTTTCAGAAGCTAACTTATTGAATGGTGTTATTTGACGCGGTTTATCGACTACTTGCAACATTTTTTTAACACTTAATGTCCATTAGTTATCTAATACTCTAATTAATGTGTGATTATTATCTTAAAAAATAAAACGATTGGTTTCTTAATGATAATTACAAGTTTACGATCTCATCATAATTACTAGGTCATACAATTAATGCCATTGTTTTTGATACAGATTCATTCATATAACAATACATCGTGAGGTTGGAGCCAGACTCGGCCGGCGTCAGCAATAAACGTCTCCTATCTTGATTAAATATCTATTAGCTACACATGGCAACACTCAGATTAGGTCTGACACTGATTGTGTGTTTGTTTTACTATCATTTCCTCCTTACGCGATCTCTTGTATGGTCAATTAGTAGGGACATTGAGTGTTTGTTTAATAACAAATTATTTATAAGTACATTTTTTGTACTCTAAAGTCGACTTACAAAAAATCGCGTGGAGAGACTAATTTACAAATTATTTACCAAGTAATTTAATCAATATTTTTCAGTGGGAGTATTCCTTGATTAATATGGTAACAAATACTGCAATGTACCAGGGACCTATAGGTAGCCAGAGCCACAAGCGAAAGTAACAAAAGATATAATCGTATCAACAGCCACACCCCCTGCAGTCTGACCTCAAGAACTATCTCGTAATAGAGGATAGAACATATTGTATGAGCGTAGCGGGAAACAGAAATGAGAATTAGAAGTTAAAAGAAACTAATGGTGTTTTCCATCAGCTGTCTTAAAAATGTGCAATTAAATACTATGATACTTTTTTATCATACTATTTTGGTTGTCAGATTGAAAAACTGATCCCTTTATGGTGTGCGATTGTGATCACTCAATCCCCGTTTGCAATAGTTGGAGTTATAAAATCTAGAATCTTGATTTTCTCATAATATTTTCCATCGCCGTTTGTCAGGAGTGTACCCCGTTGTCCTAGAATAATTATTGCGACAGTGCATTAGTTATTTCAGTTCCTGCTTTCTTAGAACACGAACTTGCAACCTCGTACATAAAAACCCGTTCCTAGGACCGCAAAGAAACCACGACTGACATATTCAAAAGGCGTCTAAAAACATGAATGGAAGAATATTCTTATCTTCTTTATATATCTGACTGTTGCAACTGAGATCCTCAAGATACAGGCTATAGTCTAGTTTGAGGGTCGGTGCCAAAAGCTGCAATTCTTTTTGACGAATAAATGAATTTCTTTATTTCTTTTCCTCAATTAATTAATTTAAGTATTTCCCCGCTCCGCTTATCACAAAGGTTCTGCTCAAGTGACCCAGCTGGGGAGCGTTAGCACAGATCGCGCAAGAAATGCATCGACCCCATCTGCACTGCACACAGGCACAGCGGGCTAGTGCCGATAGCGCCGAACTACTCACACAATGGCGTTCAGCCTGATTTATTTTGTTACGATAACCGTTTGTCTCTTACTACCTTTTACTAGTCTTAGGATACTGTTGTACTGTAAAATGGGCTAATGTTAACTATTGATATGTAGGGTGGACTATGCAGGGGGATGTCCAGAGTAATGTTGACATTCTAAAAGTGCTTTGTAGCCTAGTTTTTATAAATGACTTGATTTAGTTCCGCGTTCTTCACTCCTTAAGATACAATAGGTACAGTAAAAAAATGATTTTGTTCTAAATTCTGTTGACGTTATTGCTCGAAAGCTAGTTTTCTGGTACAATAATGTTTTGTCAAAGTTAGTCCTTATGTAAGTTGTCGATGTTATCAATACTTGTTTGCTTTTAGGTATCTTTATCAGTTCATGTTTGTTTTCAAACATTTACTGATTTGGTCCTGTACAATATCGTTTTCGATGTTTCATGTGACATAGCTACCTACTGTCACAGTTGTTTTATTGAGTAAACAGACTGTTCTGTTGGTAAACCTACGTCCTGCACTTGCGGTCGTTTTACGCTTTATTTATTTTATGATATGCTTGCAACTGTTACACATTTCCTTTGTAAAATTTCATGCATATTGCACCATAGTTAAAGATTTGTTGTGAATATCAATCGGGCACCAACATGCATTTTAGACTTTAAAAGATACTTTCAAGTAACGTTTCTATTAGTAATTTTGCCTTCAACTTAATCGTTTCATTTTCTATTCACAAGATTATTAAGCCTCCGTCCTCGTTTTATGCTTACAAGGTTCTTCTCGTCATACCTAACTATTCGAGGTACCTTTATTAAAGATGCCAGCCTACCATCCTCACACTACGCATATCAAGCAGTTACTATGTTGTTACCGTTACGCACAATCTTAAGTAATTATAATTACACAATAAAACATGTCACACAACAAATAAATGCCTTAGAAAGTAATAACACTAAACTGATTAACTATTAACAATAGCTGACGTCATATGTAAGGTAGTTATAATATAAGTACAGATATCACACGTTAACATATAATATTGAAAAATATGACCAGCGTAACTTAACCCTTCTAAATTCTACTGAAACATATAACCATCCCTTTCTTATTTGATCGTTCTGTATAATTCTATCTCGCCTATTTTCTGGAATACCTGGATGTCGGAAGTCAAGTTATATCGGTTGGTAAATGATATCACATTTACAGGAATCGTTTCAATCATATATCGGGTAAGTGAAGGCAATTCTAGGTGTTCGCGGAAAAAGTAATTTAGGAAATATTACTTAATGTTCAATGAAATAAACGTTGAGAAGCGAATATTTCGAAACGATATTTTATCCTAATGGTTTCCTCATGCGTGGGGTTAATGGCAGGATCTAGTGTTTTGTGACATGACGTTTTTCTAAAATTGACCTTATGCCTAGCCTGCCTATTCGCTACATCAAAAAACAACAAATTGTACTCCATACGTAACGTTACGCCTGAAAATTAATTATGTTCGGATAAAATGTCTAGTCCCCAAAAATTCGCAACATTTACTTTTTTTTTAAACTAAACGGTTTTGAAATATTTATCTGTCCCTATATTATATCTTAAACGATGGCGTTTGTATTCCTCCGTTGCCTAGCAACAATAGAAAATCACAATAAGCAATTTTCCCAGCTCCTTTCACTAACAGTGGGAGGCGAAAAGTTTCCATCGAACATGAAAGATTCCTTTGAAACGCCAGCGTTTGATCTAATGTAGGTTATCTCCACATATCTCAGAATTACGTAGGTTTATGTATTAGGTATTAATATGTATTTATTCTAGGCCTATTGACGTGAAAAGTAACAGTATTTGTGTTACATTGTAGAGTACCTAGTCATTTATTTACTTCGATAAAGTAATAGCAAAGATCTTGAGGGTTAGAAGGTGAAATTGTATGTTATTATGTATTGTCCTTACTGGCGTAATTCAAGGACTTTTTTTAAATCCAGATATGGATATGATTAGTCCAGATTTAGAAATAAGTTCCTATACAGCTGACAGTAATAAACTTATGGGGAATTTCAGACTTCCATCGACTAAAAAGTAAAAACAACCCAGAAAGCCTTCCACCACTTTTAGAGTTTTCTTCTCTCTTTCGACTCTGGTGGATCTTCTGTTCTACATAACTGCAACATTATAACTTTAAGAGATGTCGATAAGCCCTTAGCGCCAGCTATAGCGCTTTCTTCACCAAAGTCGCGGTATCTCCCCCTTGCTTCCATAAATTCAACGCCAATATCTGCACCAATAGCAACAAGCTATTGAGTCAACACAACATCTGTTTTTGTTTGTATTCGCCGTGTTATCAAAAGTGCAAAGACGTAATAATTCAAACATGTGTTGGATGTAACTTTGTATGCAATCACTCTCCCTGGCTTTTATCTCCATACTTGCATCATTGCGTTGCGTGATGAGCCTCAATTATAAACAAAACCTCACGTTTTCTGCAATGAGGGTAGAAAGAGGTTTTACGTACGTACGTATGAAACCTGTGCGTATGTCAACTTTACCTACGTAATTAAAGTACGTAATGGAGTGCACATACTTGTTTTATATAGGTATTTGTACAACTCTGCGCTATTATATCAGATATCATTGCAAACTGCATTTCTCCTTATTTTGTATCATTTTATCTTAAAAAATACCTATTGAAAAAAAAACGTTGTATTTATGTTTTTTTTTTCAGCCTTTGAAAAACTTCGTTAACAATGTTTAATCGCGCAATAAAACAGACAAACAGTTTATCAACACTGAAATAAATCTATCAACATTAATAAAACGTTAGATAATGTCAAAAGTGCATTCCAACTATCCTACATGCGCGCCGCCATCTTGTGACGTCACAGAACGTATGTCATAATATTGACCGACCCAAGTCAGTAGGTTATCATGGATATACCCCCAGGATCGTTGAACGACAGAGCCCGTATCGTGTACACAATTAATATGCAATTAATTGTAATAATTTAGTGTCGCATTAAGATAAGTTAGAAATTATGAGTGTAGGGAGGTTTATATGTATGTATATATCTAGATTCCTCAATGTACATAATAATATGTTGTAGGTATTTATTGTTCCTCATGCCGGTGAGATGTCTGCGGCCAATAGGTTATCGCTTGTTTATGTTATAAGGCTAATTAATGTTTAATAGGTACATTTTTATTAAAATTTACTTAGTGATTTTCCTCATATTGACCTCTAGGTCACCTCAGCTTATACTATACGTCTTTGTGGAGTTCATAACTTTCCCAGTTGATCATTCTCCGGGGATTCGACTGTATTGTACCGTAAACCAACGTTTATAGTATCTAGTGCAAAAAAAAATATTTATTGTACTTTCAAATTTTGTTAACTCTCTATTCTATTTCTTCCCGTACCTACTGTCTAAAATTAAGAATATCTTTTAATTTAAATTCTTAAAATTTAGACGTAAACTTACCTTCTGTTTTACCTAAACTTAATTAAATCGCCTACCACAGACAACAAGAAATGTAAGAACCGTAGAGTACGGAATTACCTACTTTTTATCCTCAAGACTTGGGCAAAGTATATTCAGCCACCGAGAAGTAAGCCGCTTAATGAAATAATATGTAGTATGGTACTAGACCTAAAGCCGGCCATTCAAGTGGTGACTTGAGTCCGTACAACTTTTAATTAGTCGCTTCACAGTAAAAGTTTGTCGCGTGTAAGTATTTAACGTATGGGAGTTAATAAAGACCTTTAGCATGTTTTAATCTTGAGTTTGAGTAAATGTTGTATGAGTATGTGTGTATTTGAGAAATTTCAATCTCCGGGAAAGAATTTCCCATCAAAGATTCTAGGAAATCCGTGAATGATTAAATAAGGTTCATTTTGTGTACTTATCTGAGGAAGGCAGTATCAATGAACGAAAATATAAGTTATTTAATTATCAAACTATGTAGATAAGATGAAGTGATTAGACGTGTTTTGCCTTTTCTTATTTTTCAACTCGTATTAATAACACTAAAAAAATGTTACAAAAATAAAGCCATTACGCGTGGCTTGAAATTTCATCAAAGAACAGAAAGCCACATTGGGGCCCGTTGTAATGAATAATACATGCACACAGAATGAAATACATATTCGCGGTAACTTGCCGGGGAAGCGGACCAGCCACCAGCCGCAAACTACTGCGAAATTGCTGGCATTATACAAACATGCTTAATTTAGCCCCTGCTAGTTAATAATTCAACAGATAAATACATGTAATGACGTCTGTTCACGGAATGTGTCAGCGATTTCGCGATTAACCTAATTGTGATTAATGGGTGCCTTTATACGTAACTGGAGCGATGAAGGGTTGCAACCTTTGTTGTTTGTGTTTATGCTTGAATAATATGAATTTTCATTTAAAATAGTAGGTACCTAATTTATTATCACTTAAGGAATTCATTTTTTTTCTTTCCTAGCAATTTACAGACTCGCTCAGTGGGACTCGTAGCGTAGTTTTACAGGGCACTTTGCCAAACTAAATGCTGTATTCAGCACACACAGTGCTAGTTAGGTTTTATCGGAAAAGTTCGTTACCTAATTAGACTAAACTGCTGACTAGTGAGTTTCATTAAGGAACTACGAGATATAAAAAATCTCCTCTTTTGCATAAAACTTCAAGCTTGATTTAGTATTTAAACAGAAGTTAAATCCTACTCATATTATAAATGCGAAAGTATGTGAGTAACAACTAAAGCAATTGTGAAAATAAATTGGTATGAAGTTAGTTGACACTAGGGATTAACACTTTCTAATCGAATTTACTTTATTTTCAACTGAATTTACGCGAGCGAAGTCGCGGGCAACAGCTAGTTACTATATAAGCTGTTCTCTTTTAGCCTAGGCTACCTAAGATAGTAAGCAAAGACCTAAGCTATTGCTTAACTACCTACGACACTTTAACCCCGTATTGACAGAAGTTTCTTGTACGCCCTACAAGATTAACTCCAGTGATTCCTACAACCAAGCTTAGACCTAAAGATGAACAAATAAACTCTCTTAACTCTATGGAATTCCTCTTAGTTTGAAATCAATTCGTGTGTCTAATTGAAATGTCAAATGTGACGTATTCGACTTTGATCCCGCTCTTTTTAACGTCAAAAGTGTGCGTCAATTTGAATTTGATTTCGTATTCTCGTCATTCTAATTTTGATTTTGCTCATGGTTTGATTTGACAAATTTTTAGATATGAATACCGATGACATATATTTCTTTAAAATTACTTTAAGTGCCTGATAATAGTTAAATTTTACTTAATTGTTAAAGGCACCAATAACCAAGGCAACCATAAAATTCCTACGTTATCGATAGCATGGCACAGAATACAGATATGGTAAACCGGTCGTGACGTCACGCACAATTAAAATTAACGGCGGGCTCGGCTGACAGGCTTGACGCATTATCCTATCGAGCCTGTGGCTTAGCTTACTCCGGAATTAATCTCGCTGATCAATGCCAGGCCAGCAATTTATCCTTAATATATTATACGGATAAACAGCCTCGGCAACGACAAGTGCTGTCAAGGATATTCTGTTTATGAGGGTAGGCAGGCTACTGAGCAAGCAAAATAATGATTTTGTAAAAAAAATGGAGCTTTTTTATATAAACATGCTTCAAATTCATTAATGCTTCAAATGTACAAACTACTATCTGAAAAAACGGTATTTTGGTTAAGTCATGAAAGTAGCGATAACAGTGAAGTTTTCTACTTATAAGCATCTGTCCTCAAGTACAATACATCAGTCAGAGTACAGTACAACAGTAAAACAATATTTAAATAGTTAATTTAGTAAAGCAAATGTTTATTGACTTTTATCACTCTTTACAGATGATGATCTGGAAGCGTTACTGGACGAGGTGGTTCGCGCGAGCAACCGCGGCGTGTCGGCGTCACGTAACGTGACAGGTGGACCGAATTGGAGCTTCGGACAGTCTCTGTTCTTCTCTTCGACTGTTGTCACTACCATCGGTAAGTTTGATGTGAAAATCTTGGAAATCCGATGACAAATCTTGGAAATCCTTCTAATTATTTTTGGCCAGTTAGCAACAGCTTAATTAGGCTATGAACGATGTGTGTGTTCCACACACACAAATCAACTTACGACGTAGATTGTCTAAAAATTCTACATTGTATATTTGAGCTTAGACAAACCGGTAAAATCACAGCAGTTTTTTATAAATGGATCGCAAATCTCAACACAAATAGTTGGTCACATACCAACGTACTACTGATTTCTCCTAACATTTTGCCGACATGTCAAACCATTTACTGATTCCCTTAATTCTCCAGGTTACGGCCACGTGACTCCTCTTTCGAAGCCCGGCAAACTGTTCTGCATGATGTACGCGCTCCTCGGGATACCACTGACGCTGGTACTGCTATCAGCTCTAGTGGAGCGTCTGCTACTGCCAGCCACCGCACTCCTGCGGTCCTTGAATGCTGCGCTGGGACACCTGTACCGCCCCTTCACTATTCGTCTCGTGCATCTGACGATTATCGGTAAGTTTAAAATTAGAAGAGTAGATTTCTGACAGCTGTTTTTAGGTACTAAGAACATTTAAAGAATAACTAAGTATGATAGCTTCATTCATTTGGTTATAATCAACAAAGACGGAGCATTCGACCGCTTGAATGAGCGTTAACAGTGACACAATGATGGGCGGTGTGAACAAAACCTGCAGAAAAGGACCATGGTTTGGTCAAACATCGTGTTCGACATTGGATGCGAAATAGAGATTGCCACTCCACCCAGACTCGCGTCAATTTCTATACTTTTTTCTTGAGAAATAGTTTGACAAAATATGATTCTTTGGCAAGTCTCAGGATGTTTCTTATCCAACGCCTACCAAGCGTTTGATACAATAGAGCCTTGCCTTGTAACTTTTCTGTTATACTAAGTAGTATTTTATCGATTTCCTTACTGCGATGTTATGATGATATTTTATATAGAAGTACACAATCGATTGTATTTAACCTTCACCCGCGGTCAGAGGCGGCGATCAAATATTCATCAGCCACATAAGCCATAAGGTTATTTTCAGGCTGTCATTAATTATTCTACCTTAATTTCGTGGTGTTTATTTCTTATTCCACGCAATAATGAATAATTACCGTTTCCAAGAAATCCTCTCTAAATACCAATTCTATGTATTAATAAGTTGGCTATTTTTGGGACGACGTTTGATTTATATTTTCTTACAAGTAATAACTATTAATGTTTAGGTCGAATTATGATAATTATATCACTACATAGTATAAAACAAAGTCGCTTTTTCTGTCATGTGTGTTGTATGTCCCTATGAACGCTCAAATCTTTAAAACTACGCAACGGATTTTGATGCGGTTTTTTTTAATAGATAGAGTAACTCATGAGGAAGGTTTTTATGTATAATATCATCCATTAAATAGTGGACAAATACTGTTATTTTTGAGGTTTCTAATGTGATGTCGCAAATAATTACATTTTTTCCGCTTACATTGCAAACGCAGGCTGAATCCTACGAGATTTATCAAAATAATGTACTAAGTATTGTACACAATGAAAAGGTGTACAGAAAACTCCGCGATGGTATATGTCTATCTCTTATGGATATCCCACAATAACATTTTTTTGTCATTTACTTTTTACGACAAATAATGACTAATATTCGAAGCGATTTTAACCAATACAGCATTAATCCTTATCCAATTAAATACCTTAAATACATTGTTGATTTAATATAGATCTATTTGGCCTTTTACAGCATCTGATTTAAATCAATATTTTTGAAGATGTACAGATTTAAAAATTGCGGAACGTAGCGTTTACGGCGACGCGGCGCGGCGGCAGCGTGCCTATAAATAGCGCGTCGGAGGTAAATGTAAAAAAAAGTAAAAATGTAAAAAAAAGTAAAAATGTTAAAAAATTGTAAAAATGTAAAAAAAAAGTAAAAATGTAAAAAAAAGTGAAAATATTGTGTATAAAAGATATTCCAAAGATAAGGAAAGGGGAATTGTTTTAAGTACTCCAAAAACGCGTGCGGGCTACGGGCAGTAAATGAATAAATCAAATCTACTGGATTGATTTTATCATTTTTTCAGTGACTTACATATTTTAAACCCGTGCAAAGCCGGAGCGGGCCGCTATGTTTTTTTATAAACAACGTTCACAGTTTTTCTGTAGCGTATTTAGTATATCAGCATTGCACCCGTGCGAAGCCGGGGCGGGTCGCTAGTTTTATATAAACCATAAATCCCCGATTTTTTTTCTTTCCATAACAAATGACTACAAGTAGGACCCAGTTTCTACGACTGAACACTTCTCTCTAATAACCGACTTCAATAAGGAGGAGGTTTCTCAATTCGACCGTATATTTATTACTAGCTGTGCCCGCGACTTCGTCCGCGTGGAATAATTATTTTGGGCATCATTTATTTTTGCGGACAACCTTCTTAGCTTTATAAATTATAGCTGTTACCCACGACTTTGTCCTCGTCATTTTCTGCTATTACTTTAGACAATTTAGTTTTTAAATTTTTAAAAGAACATAATTATTTTAACTCCACAACCTGATACGTTGATACAACTCTTAACAAATGCATTAATTTCGACCGAATTTGATTACCATAAAAACGGTTCTAGTGAGTTAACCTTAAAAGATAGACATATACTGTCGTGGACATTTTTTTAGATCATTTCAATAGAAATAATTCTTTTATACATACATTTTTGGTATCTTGAACCGTTTTCGCAGCGCACGCAACGGAAGCCCTCAAGGATGAATAATTTTCCCCGTTTTTTTTCACATTTACCGTTATTTCTTCGCTCCTAATAGTTGCAACGTGATGTTATATAGCCTAAAGCCTTCCTCGATAAATGGTCTATTCAACACAAAAAGAATTTTTCGATTCGACCCAGTAGTTCCTGAGATTAGCGCGTTCAAACAAACTCTTCAGCTTTATAATATTAGTATAGATTTTTACGTAAAACTTATTCGATTTTAAATAAATGATAATCTTGACAACAAATAAAAATCATTGAAGTACTGGAGAACAAGAACATTGAAGCCCCAAAATCCTGCTTTCTCAACACTCTTTGACTTGATAATTTATCTAATGATCTTTGATAATGTATATTTCTATCATTCCTCCTTTGTTTCCAGTGACAACCCTCGTGGTGTTCTTCCTGGTGGTCCCTGCCAGCGTGTTCGCGTACCTGGAGCCTGAGTGGGACTTCCTGGACTCGTTCTACTACTGCTTCATCTCGCTGACCACCATCGGCCTCGGCGACTACATCCCCGGCGACTCGCCCGGACAACCCTACCGGCCCATCTACAAAGTTGCTACCACCTGTAAGTATTCAGACATGATTAGGAGATTTAGCGTCTCCTATTTTTTTGTCGCCCATAAACCGGAACCGACTTGGCCTTTAAGAGAATCCACAACTGGTCACATTCCGAAAATGTTTTTTTTTTTATATAGATCAATATCAGTATTGATTAGTTAGTTCCTAAAAAAAAAAAAAATAGTCCCTGCGCCAAATTCTTACGTGCAAAAAAAAATCACCACAAACCAATGTTTGTAATTGCAATAGTGTAGTCAGCGTGGTTACCCAAGCGGAAGACCTAAAATTGCATTAAATACAAACAGAAAGCACGATCTCCAGAATTACCTTTTTAAAAACACTTTACATAGGTTGAAAGTCTTCAGAACTTTAAAATAGTTACAACTTCTGTCTTTCCCTTTTCAGTCTACCTGCTCTTTGGTCTGACATTCCTGATGCTGACGTTGACAGTCTTCTACGACATTCCGCAACTGAACTTGTCCACCGTTTTCTCTTCGATCAAACTGGACGAGGACCCTGAGAAGATGCGTCTATCTGGTTCCGGCGTGATGGGCCCCGGGTATGGGCTGGGCGGGCTGGTGATGCGCGATGACTACAACCACCACGACCAGCGCCGCAGCGTGGTGCACATCCGGCCGCACCTGGACGACAGCCCCAGCCCCGAGGACACCACGCCCGTGCACGCCCGCGACATACGAGTACACTAAACACACAACGCTGGTACAACGGCTTGCTCGTGAATGCTCGTTGGTGCTATGGATGGAGCAATGTGGAACGATTCGTTTTTATTTTATCTAAAAATCTATTATGAAAAAAAATTTTTTTTTTTGGTATGGTAACATTTTAGTTTTGTTATTTGGAAACTCAATAAAATTGAAATAAATTTATATTTTTTTTCGTACTTACTGGCGATATAAATTAATTTACCGTAAGTTGTAAATTTTTAATTATTGTTTGCATTCGTTCTACATTGCAACAAAGTCCGAAAAATAGCAGCCATGTTACTACATTAAATGACGTTTGCTCATGTCAAAAACCTGATAAAAATTGAAAAAATCTTCAAAAATATGAACAGGCGCAGTTAGTCATTATAAGTTTAATTGATGTTTTAGTTTATAAGTTACGTAATTTTAGTCGATGTCAAAGATTTTCTTGTTTGTAAGCCCTGAATAAACTCCTCTTAACCCTTTAGTCGACTACCGTCCTAAAATTTGCGAAATCTTTCTGATTTGATCCTTCATCACGATGTTTTATATATCTGCGGATAAATAGCTATGATAATAAGACTGAAGAGGTTTTTCAAATTTTTCTAATTCATTTTTTAGAGTTTTGTACCTGCAAAGCTAAGCCTACCAAGCAAACTACTTATATCAAAATGAAACTATTACGAAAACAATGTAGTATCTAAACAGACTGACTAACAACTTGTCCTTCTATATGTATACGTTTTACATTCCTAAAGTATAAGAACTTTTCTAAAGTTTCACATTTTTCAATGGTTCAATATCATGAGCATATCAAATAAAAAGTAACATATGTAAAGAGGAAACGGATATCCTGGCCATGTAAAATCGATATTCAAATAACGGAAAGTAAAGTTCTAAAAAAGAGTAGTAATTATGTATCTTCTCAAAACTCTTACTATGCATATTAATGCTACATGTTATATCCAATACACATTGCATAGATTTACAAATTTGACGTATCAATTATGTGTGATAGTCTGATAGATGACCAAGTAGATTCATTGGATATATGTGATTGTATAACAAATTAAATATTTAATTATATTGGTAGATATAAAAAAGCATATAACTTTTAACATAAAATGTTTTCAATATATAATAATATACTAGGATGGTAGTGCATTAAATGTGCAAAGTATATGTAAAATGTTATAAATGTGTACATAGTTTAGTGACTACATGTTGCAAATAGAGATATTTAAATTGCTGTTGGTAGTCCACACTTTATTTATTTCACTATATTTCCTTGAAATAGTAATCGTGTGGCTGTTATTTTACAAAGATCCTCTCTCTTTGGCTTTTACAAATATTTTGAATCGAAATGTAATCAATGACAATATAATATAAACTAACTTATGAGGAGATTTAAAGTATTCTGAAATTATTTTGCTACGCTAAATAATAATAATTCTACCGTTGTTTTTCTAGCAGAAAATATTAAATCTGTTTATTAGAATAAACCTAAACTATATATTCTATATTGTAATGAATATAATTATTTACAGGGAGCCTTTATTGGAGAATCAAGCACTGCATCACATAAATATATTTACTAATGTACTATCAAGCATATTGTATTGAATGTTAGAATTAATTAAACCTACTAATAAGTATAAAACTAAGCATGTAAACCTTCTATGTCCGTACAACTCGGCAACAACATATTTTTATCTGTTCTTATAATAATAGTGTAGAGCATAGATTTAGAACTAGAACACAAAAAAATGCCTTCAATGGATAACCGCATAGAACAAACTGTATCAAAAGTAAATAGTAAATAAATCAGCTTGAAAAAATACTTGTCTCATTCTGACCTACAAAAACCTTCATTACAATCAACGTTTAAATTTTCTTTTGATTTTCTATAACCGTTGTCAGATTTTTAAATATACATTTGCATATACTTTTTTTTTTGGCACTTCACGGGTAGTGTTGGCCAATGACAGTATTTACAAGGTAGGGAAACGAACGTATTATGTACAAAGGAACGTAAAATTTACTAACGGAAGGAAAAGGGTTCACAATTTAATAGTATTAGATGAAATGAAAGAGGCTAAACATTTATATACATTACGGTTATTAGTGTGAAGTAGAGAAAGGATGGAAGTAGGAAGAGGAATATTAATGGATATTTAACTACTTAGAAAGGAACTACGATCATGGAGAGGACAGGAGAAGAATATGTGATTTAGGGTGCCTACGTCTATACCACACTCACAAATAGGGTCGGTCACAATTTTTAGTTTGGCAAGATGGGCAGGAGTAGAACAGTGGCCTAGTCGTATTCGGACCAACATCGATGTTTCCACCTTGCCAAACCCAGCCTTAAAAAGCCAGGGTTTTAGGCTGATTATCGGATCTAGAGAGGCGTACCTAACACCCTTGTGTTGACTAGTGGAGTCCCATTCTGTCTTCCAAGCATTATAAAGATCTATTTTTGGTAAAGCCATAAGGTCGGTCGTGAAGTTTTTATATGGGAACATATCACCAGATTGCACCGCATCAGCTGCTAACTTATCCGCAACTTCGTTGCCTTTGATTCCAGTGTGGGCTGGAATCCAGGCGAATTGCAGATTGTAATTATTGGAAATCAGATGAAACACTATTTCTTTTATATAAAAAACTAGCTGACTCGGCAGACTTCGTACTGCCCCAACGATAAATAAAAAAAAAGTCGCACCTTTTAAACCTTCCCTAGGCCTCCACGAACAATTCAAGACCAAGATGAGATAAATCCGTTCAGCCGTTCTCGAGTTTTAGCGAGACTAACGAACAGCAATTGATTTTTATATACAACGTGTAACGGAAATAACGCACATCCACAGACACCCCAAAAAGAATATCCTTTTTTATCCACAATTAATGTATTGAAACATTTTTATCATTTTCTTAGATATTTGTTTTTATTACATATTGTCAGAATAATTTGTACAAATAATTGGCAAAACGCGTGTGTTTGAAAGTGTGAACCGCTGTGAATTGCTAAAGCCTTATTGCATCGACTTAAGGCTCATTTTCGTTTACTTCGAGTGCTTTATGAAAATAGTGTCTACAATTTAATTATTTCTAAATAATTTTTTGGTAAAAAAAAATATTTATTTTTATTAATGAAATGGATTCTGTTATCGATTCTGAACAAAGTAGTTTCAGGATGTGCGTTAATTATGTTACACGGTGTATATAGAAGATAGAAGATGATGGGTAGTTGGTTTTTGTGATCAAATGGATATTTCTCGATTGCTTGAAGAGCACTGAGGGAATCGGAGAATACTATTGTCTTTTTTAATTTACACATTTTTATGTACTCTACTGCTTTCAAAATTCCAAAACATTCCCCCGTAAAAACCGAGGTCTCCGGAGGAAGTTTAATTTTCTGAATTATTTTAAATTGGGTATGGTATACCCCTACACCAACGCAATCTGTTGGAGAGGGTTTGGAAGCGTCGGTGAAGACGTGATGAAGATTATTAAAACGTTCTGCAAGTAAATGGTTAAATCTTGTCTGCGGGCAGGGATCGGATTTACTAATTAAATTTTGTAGAACTAAAGAACTGAAGTGTAGACTGTCATAATTGACTTGGAATAACGGCAGTTTAGTGGAACGATGTGTCGGAGAACGAAGGGATATGAATTTGTGATAGCTAACGACCAAACAGGGAACAGTTTTGTGGGACCAGTAAGTAGATGATTGGACTTGGGACAATAGAAGATGAAGTTTTGGAATGAGGGGATGATTAGAGAACTGGAGGATTCTAAAGAAATATTTGTCAGATAGAAACTGTCTCCTAAGGCGTAATGGAGCTTCACCACACTCAACTTGAAGGGCATTTATCGGACTGGATTTCATAGCACCAGAAATAATACGGAGGGCTTTAGATTGTATTTTGTCTAACTTTTTCAAAGCCATAATACTTCCAGGATCTAGAGTAAATAAACCATAATCTAAGGTGCTTCTAATGATGGCGTTATATATTAGTTTTAATGAGAACGGATGGGCACCCCACCAAACTCCAGAAAGGCATCTGAGCATGTTTAAGTGTCTTTCACTTTTGGTAACAATATAATCACAATGTGTGGCACCACTAAGTCTAGAGTCTAAAATTATACCCAAATATTTAAAACTGTCTTTAAAGGGAATAGGGTCTCCATTATAGTAAACTCTATCTTGTGGGATATTTCTCTTACGTGTAAAAAGAACGGTTGCACTTTTGGAAGTAGATAATTCTAAACCGTTCAAACATAACCAGGAAGATAATAATGATAAAGCTGAAGTAATAACAGAGCAGGCTTGTGCTACAGAATGGTCAGTACTATAAAGTAACAAATCATCGGCATACTGAAGTATTTTGACTCCATTGTTTATATTTGAATCTAAATCATAAGTGTAAATATTATACAAAAGGGGACTGAGAACCGATCCTTGCGGGAGGCCTTTCCAAACCTTATGAGATAATTTATAGTCAGCAAAAGGCATGTCAACTGACCGATCGGTTAAAATGTTTATTATAAAATTAGATAGATTTAATGGAACTTGTAGCTTATATAATTTATTTTGTAATACGGATATTAACACATTATCATAAGCCGCATTTATATCCAAGAAAACAGCTACTGTAGACTGGTTATTAGAAAGACCTAAACGTATATCAGTAGTTAAAATGCTTAAACAGTCCATAGTACTTTTGCCTTTTCTAAAACCGAATTGAGAAGTGGATAGTAGGCCTTCACTTTCAATATACCATTCCAGACGATTTTTAACTAAGTTTTCGGCTAATTTAATTAATACCGATGACAGCACTATAGGACGGTAAGATGAAACGTCGGAAGGGTCTTTGTTGGGCTTTAAAAATGGCAACACCATTTGACGTTTCCAATCAGGTGGGATATTTCCAGTTTTCAAAATAGAATTAATCAGTTTCAAATAATAACTGAGAATATTGTCGCTTAAATTGGCAAAAAATGAGTATGGAATGCCGTCTAGACCTGGAGCGGAGTCTACAGTGTTTTGCACAACGCCTTTTAATTCATTAAGAGAGAACGGAAGGTGTAAAGTATTATTAGTAAGTCTCGGCGTGTCACCAGTAGTTTCAGAAGGTATACAATTAATGTTCCAAGGAACCCACGGCGGTGCTATTTTATCTAAAAACTTAGAGGCTAAGGCAACAGGGATAGAAGGCGATGATTGTGTAAAAGCCGATCTAAATCTACGTATGTTTTGCCAAACTATAGTAGGGTGAGTATTTGGCGAGATTGCAGAACAGAAACTCTGCCAACTTGTGTACTTTTTTTTCTTCAAAAGTTTTCTGGTTTCTATATTAATATTAGTTAAGGCCTCAAAGTTAAAATCAGACATATCACGATTGTAATTATACTCGGCTTGTTTACGTTTTCTTACAGCGTCTGTACACTCTGAGTCCCACCATGGGGGCTTGGGAATTAAAGTAGGTTTATTATTTTTAACAGGGAAAACTTCATCAGCTGCTGCAATCACTAAACTAGCTAAAGCATTAGCACACATAGTTTCATTGCCATCTGACACAGGTGGGAGAGTTGAAAAATTCATATCAGCACAACTTCTATAGTTTTCCCAATCAATGCTATTCCTATCAGGCAATTTATGTTTAAGGTTTGATGTTCTCCTTGAAACAGTTGACTTGGGAAACGGGCTAGAAATGACTATTGGGAAATGATCACTGCCATATGTAGAGGAAAGGGTATTCCAAGTTAGTGAAGAAGCTAAATTAGGAGAACAGATGGAAAGGTCAACAGCACTATAATTCTGATTTGGAGCTGAGCGCCGGGTTGCGGAACCAGTGTTTAAGATACATAAATTACGCTGGTCAATTATGTCTAGTAAATCCTCGCCATAGTTGTTGGATATAGAGCAACCCCAAGATTGGTGATGGCAGTTGAAGTCACCCATTATAAGTAATGGAGTTTGGAGAAAAGAAAAAAGATGGTTAATTTCAAGAAGTAAAGAAGAAGAAGGGTGAGGAACATAAACAGAAACAATACATATATTATACATTTTAATAGCTACAATTGAAATGTCCTCACTGTGCGGAGGAAAGGAAATGATAGAAAAAGGTATAGAATCCTTGATAAGTATGGCAACACCGCCATACCCATCAGGTCTATCATCTCTAATTGAGAGATAGTTTTTTATTTTAAAAATATAATGTGGTTTAAGCCACGTTTCTGCTATTGCAAAAACAGATGGCTTAAATCTATTAATTAAATAAATTAAATCACTTTTTTTGTTGATTAGGCTGCGACAATTCCATTGTAGGAGGCAGTCCATGGTTGGTGGGAAGAGTGAAAGTGTTTAAAAAAGAGGCAGCGTTGGACGGTGAAATATTATATTGTGAAAGGAGTTGTAAAAAGGCTTTAATAAAATCATTAATGGACATATTACTTGTTTCTTCTGAACTGCTTGTTTTTTTACTATATCCACATCCATTTGATGGTTGTGGCTCTTGGCAATCTTTTATTAAATTATGATGAGCCTCTAAGTCATAACCCTGGGTGGTTTTAGCTGGGGAACGAGGTTTTAGAAAAACTGTCTTCTTGTAGCTTGTCGTAGGACTTGTAGGTGTTTGTTTATTAAGTTGAGACAATATTACTGGCTTATTTGAGAAGTTTTTGGTTGGGGATGATAAAAGCGTTTCCGCATAAGACCTACCTACAGGCGGATGAACTTTTAAGGCTTCAGTGTATGACACTGAATTTTGCGCCATATATGTTTTTATTTGTTTTTGCCTGTTGTGTTCAGGGCAAGATTTATTCGTGGCATAATGATGTCCGGAGCACATACAGCATAAAGCATGATCTTCGTCCTTATCGCAAGTGTCTCCTGAGTGACTTTGGCCACATTTAAAGCACTTGGGTTTAGACCTGCACTGTAGTTTGGTGTGGCCGTACCGACAGCAATTAAAACATTGAATTGTAGGAAATATATATAAATCTACTGGCAAAGCATTGTAGCAAATGAAAATACGTTTGGGAAGAATTTGTCCATCAAATGTTACCACTACAGATTGAGTGGGTTTCCAATAAATAGAGCCATCAACAAATGTTTTGAAATTAATTCGTCTCACTTTAAGTATAGGCCCACAACCAATAGGCACAGAAATATTTTCCATAATTTCCTCCGGCGACCATTCCGCAGGTACCCCACGAACTAGACCCATCCTAGTCACATTAAAAGTTGGAATGTAGGCTTTCAGATTTTGGGCCTCAAGGTTCTTATTTAAAATAAAATTATTAGCATCCTGATGATTTGAAAAACCCATAGAAATTTTGTTTCGTCCTATGCGCTTGACGCTGCCATTAATAATATTTGAAAAAGATTTTTTTTTTTTAAATTTGCCGAACGTGATGGGGTGCAGTGTGGTGCTATCATTAGGTGATGCAATCTGTTTTTGTACGTGAATAACGTAAGGTGCACTATCTGACTTATCATACGTAGTTCTACCAATTGGTGTAGGAGTGGTTTTGACAGGGACGGAATCTAGTTTTTCTTTAGTCATTGGGCTATTAACATTCGTTGATACATTTTCAGATACAAGGGTGTCTAGGCAGCCGCAACCTCCTAAATCAGAGCCATGATGCCTCCGACGACGCTTGTTGCAGTGTTTGCAGACATGTAACCGACTTCTTTTTAACGTGCGGGTTGAAGTAGACCCATCAGTTTCCATCCCAGACTCATTTGACTGAATGGTCACGAAATTACCTGCCGGGGGAACAATGTCCCCCGGATCAGGCGGGTCGTTCATGTTAAAAACTAAATACTAAGAAAAAAGACTTACCTAATGCTGGAACTATAAATACACTAATAATAAAAGAGTATGTACAAAAAACTAAAACTACTAATGACTATTATACTAATAAATTGCTTTTTCCCACTAAAGAAAACAAAAAACCGCGTCCGCCAAGTTTGAAAGTTTCCCGCGCTTCCCCTTGCATATACTTATAATACCGATTTTCTCTAATTTTTTCTAAATGATTGTAAGGCTTAAAGAATAAAAATCCTACTAATGTATGCCTGGATGTCAGGATGTCAGTATGGATGTTTGTTACTCTTTCACGCAAAAACTACTGAACCGATTACAATGAAATTTGATATGTAGGTAGCTGAAGACCTAGAATAACATATAGGCTTTTTATCCCGGAGTTCCTGCGGGATTGGGACTTTCGCGGGTGAAACCGCGGGGCGCAGCTAGTAGTAGAAAAAACTGATCGTAAAAAAACGGAAATATCGAGTATTACGCTGAAGAAATATTATATACTACTAATAAACTGAATTAACATAATACAAAGAAGATTTTTTTTACTTTTTGAAATCCACCAAACTCAAAATAAAAAGGGGTAAAAGACAACGCATTCAAGCAGCATCCAACATCTATATTCGACCGCGTCTGGCGTCCTGGATTATTATAGGGAATCGCGCGCTTCAACGATATTTAATTTTGCGCCCGAAGATTTTAACTTTTTGATAACTCATCAGCATCTTCCTGCCCCTATCCCATGTTACCTACTTGGGGTTGGCGCAACATGTTTTTTCCTTCCATTTTCCTCTATCAGACGTCACACTATCATTTATTCCTTTTTCATTCTTAACGTTCATCCATCTTTTCTTTGGCATTCCCCTTCCTCTCCAACCATCAACATTCATACTGATCACTCTTTTAGTCACGTGGGTCTCATCCCTCCTCATCACATGCTCATACCAAGACAACCGATATCCTTTCATTTTTTCTGAATATGTGCTACTTTCAAACTTCCTCTTATAGGAATGAGTTTATCATTCCTTACTTTATCCATTCTTGTCACTCCACACATCAATCTCAATATCCTCATCTCCACTACGTGCAATCGCTTCTCATCCATCTTTTTCACAGCCCAGCATTCCGATCCATACAATACGTCAGGTCTTATCACGGAGTTGTATATTTTCCCCTTTAACTTGAGAGGCATCCGTGCGTCGCAAGTTGTTCCGGTGACCAGTCGCCATTTCATCCATCCCGAAATGATCTGGTGAGTTATGTCCCAGTCTACATCGCCATGGCCTTGGACAAGCGAGCTGAGGTACCGAAAGTCGGAACAGACTGGTATGGGCGTACCGGCAAAATAGACTACAGGCCCATGTTGAAAAAGTTATGGATCATTTGAACCACTAGGTGACCTACCTAGAACGATATAAGAGCATAAAATAATAAGATTTAGCACTACGCCGTCACTTGTAAGCTGTCCAACTGAGTGCTATGTTTTATATATGAAGTGATATACGAATTTACTAAAAATAAAAAGTAAACAGCAACTGGCAACCCAGAAAACTAACCAGGCAGCAACGGTGAGCAACGACTGTGTATTGATCGTACAAACTGTTACGTTCTACGCAGTTCGACGCCAAGATGTTTAGCGGCTACATTTGAAAAAATAATGAATTACGTTATAATTGTCGTTATCTTTTGAAGTTAACCTAATAAAAAAACTTACTAGTATTGATTTAAAGGAAAAGGAAATTTATGACACCTTTATTATTCATTTATTGAAACCTAAAATGAAACGTAAATTGCCTTTATAACCACACTTTTTAAATTCTATCTGTATGGATAGGCATAGGACTGCGCTAGTGCAGAGTTCTACTTGTAGTTTTCAAGGAATGCTGAATAATAAATAATGTTTGATTACTAATAAGTGTTCCAGAAAAAGCGTCTAAATTCAATGAAACCATTATTAGTCATTAGAAATACGAATACGCCTTAATTTTTCAAGTCTCAATAGAGTGAAATTCACGTGTACTATATCCATATTATAATCAAATAAAATGGAAGCATCGACGTCTGCTTTCGCCAAGTACAAAGAGAATACATCTGCAAACAAACATAAGAAAAATAAGAAGAGGATTAAGAAGGGTACTTCTGCGTCACCGGCCATTGTAATTAATGATGAAAAATCAAAACAAATTGCTCGTAAATTAAAGAAGAAACAAAAAAAATCTAAGGATTCAAGCATAAAAAACAAGCTACATAAGAAATCTAAAAAAAAATGCTTAACCCCACAGAGTGCGGCCGGAAAACACGCTGCCGCTGAGAAGCGAATGGCAGAAATCATGGCTGTAACAGCCAAGTACAACGCCCAGATTACAAGAACAGAACAAGCTGCACTTCAAAGTGGTGTTCAAAGTACTGTTCAAAATGTTGAAGACATCCAAGCCTCTGACAGCTTTGATTTTGAGCCACTGTTAACAAACAGTGCAGAAGAAGCATTCAAAGTATTTAGATGGATGATTGCACCCTATAATGCTGATGAATTTTTTAAGAATATATGGGAGAAAAAGCCTTTGCACATCAGCAGGAAGAAACCAAATTATTTCAAAGAAATCATTACCACACCTATTATTGATGACATGCTGAGGCATGAAACCATTAATTTTACTAAAAATATAGATGTTACATCTTATGAGAATGGCATAAAGCTAACACACAACCCAGAGGGAAGGGCTCATCCACATCTGGTATGGGACTTCTATTTAAATGGATGCAGCATCAGACTCCTAAATCCACAAACTTATATTCCTAAACTACATCTGTTGAATGCAACCATGCAGGAATTCTTTAATTCATTTGTTGGTGCCAATGCTTACCTGACACCCCCTGACAGCCAAGGATTTGCTCCACATTATGATGACATTGAAGCCTTCATACTACAGACAGAAGGCAGGAAGCACTGGCGGGTATACAAACCACTCAGAAAAGAGGAGGTACTGCCAAGGGTATCTTCCAGAAATTTTATACAATCTGAAATTGGTGAACCAATAATAACTGTTACACTAGAGCCTGGAGATCTGCTGTACTTGCCACGTGGATATATTCATCAAGGAGTCACCATAAATGGTGAACACTCTCTTCATGTTACAATTAGCATGAATCAAAAACATGCTTATGCAGATTTGCTTGAGAAAATACTTCCAGCTGCCTTGCAAATGGCTATTAATGACAATGTGGAGTTAAGGAAAGGCCTGCCCTTTGATATCTATGACAACTTTGGCTTGGTTCACTCAGACTCTCAAGCCCCTCGCCGAGCCATAATTAGAAATAAAATTGTGTCACTTTTTAACAAAGTTAAAGATTACTTACCCATTGATGAAGGCATTGATCAAATGCATAAACACTACCAACATGCTGCACTCCCACCAGTCTTAAGTGATCTAGAGAAAATGGTGACAGTGTTTGGTAATACCGATGTCATGGTAGAGAATGGTGTTGTCACCAACAGGGTTGAGATCTGTCTTAGTACTAAAATAAGACTACTACGTAAGAATATTCTTCGAATGGTAACTGAGGACAAACTAAGGATTTACTACTATGTAGAGAATTCTTTGGAATACCACGGTAATGAATTGACATTCTTTGAGATTGAAGAAGAGTTTGCACCAGGTATAGAGAGTTTGATAACAACATACCCAGCATACATCAGTGTGGAACAACTAGACATCCCTCTGGATTCTGATAAGGTATACATAGCAGATGCTTTGTGGAGCAGGGGCCTCGTCATGTCTGAATATCCATTAGACACTGTAGAATAAGGAAAAATGACAGGCTTACATCGGTTAATTTAAACTTGTATGAATTTATCAACCTATCTATTTGTCTTACTGTGTAATCACTAGTCGATGTGTGATAAACTTTTGTCAGGTTATTCTTAATATTTAATTAAAATACAATATTCGTAGATCAAATGTTGTTTATATACCCCAGGAATTCCTTGTCCCCTGCTTCTAAATTAACACCACATGTTCAGCTCACTTTTACATACTTTCACATAAGTCAGACGTCATTTACCTGTGCTGACATTTACATAATCAAATGGTAATAATTTTAGTAAGAAAGGAATGTTACAAATAATTAAAACACCGTATTTTCTTAAATCGTTATATTTATTTTAAATTGCATATAAATTTGTGGACTTTCTGTTACAATAGTACTCTCGAACTGATATCTTTTTTGTATAAAACGCTAAAATTATGTTTTACAACTATTGTACCAGAGTGCCATGACAATGTCGCAAACATTCGCTCCACTCAGTAGGTACACGTTATGAACAGAAATGCACACACAATAATTTATACTCTAAGCTTATTCTTTTCTCGTCAAGAAATTAACCTATTTAAAAATACCACCTAAAATTTAGGTACTTAGATTTCCTAATGTTCACACACACTCTCATTGCTCGTTATGAGCTCAGTTATTGATAACAACGTAAGGATATAATGGAAAACAATTTAACAAAAAGTAAATACAGGGACTTCACCGCAAGAGTGTATAACCTTACAATAGTCTCGTAACAATGTGTAGAGTACAATAAGTTACAATCCGTGTACACTGCCCAGTGACGTCACTGTGCTTGCCACTTCTCCGGTTATGTGCGTAAGTACAGACAACATGTTACATCACAGACCTGTGTATCTACTAGTTATGGACAACATGACAAATTCTCTAATAGCTGTAAATATAATTTATTTAACTATGAGACAATTGTTACTTTTTACAGTAGGCAGTGATAAATTTATAACATTTGGTTTTCGACTGTACATTTTACAATCACGATTTCACAATAAATTGTTTGGTCCAGATGGGTATTCAAAATAATAATATAGCTCTATCGAAGACATTTTTTAAATTTCTTCAACATAATAAATTTGAAACGTGTGACAGATTACTTTTCCACAAACCGCGACACCACACTTTCTATATCTTAATTAAAAATAAACACTGATCATATCAAAATATATTTTTATGTGAAGCAAAAACGTCCAATGATAGAAAACATTATCTGATAATTTTTAAAATTCTTTGTACTGATATACAAGATTTCCGTCGCAATACCTAATCGAATACTACGCAAACTTTAGAATTTTTAGCCTAATCTTATTTCATAAAAATAAAGAAACTTCTAAATCTATTGCCTAAACTTAGATTCAGACGGTGCGAGATACATCGTAATAGTTAGGGAGCCGTGCGGCCATGGTGTCATAATCATTTATGACCAAACATATACAACTTACACGACACTTCTCTCACCGCCTCAAACAAGCTTATTTTTTGAAGAGGTGAAAATACATCTTCATGTCACGCCGACCGTTACCGAGTAAGGGAATATCTACATTTAAACGCACCTTGCTAAGTTGTGTGTTCATCATTTGTAAGGAGCTCTGGATATATATGAATGTTAGCTATAAAGATACACTAAATTAATCTGTACAACGACAACAGTTAGCCCAGCTATTATTAATGATAACCAATAACACAGAATGGTCTTGTAGTATATATTTCAATACGTTTAACGAATACAGCGAATAAATGTAGCTATGCCCTTAAAATGATGTTGTCAACATTACCTTAAATGTATATATTTACAAAGAATGAAGTTCCTTACATGTAGTAGTTAGTTCGCGTTAGTAAATCTATATTAACCTGTTAATTCGCTTTCCTCTTGCCACTTATCTATTACACCGTAGAATACATTGTGATGTCAAACTTTCAACATTATACTAAAGCCATCTTACACTACACGACTAACTCTTATAATTCCTCTAAAATTTGAATTAATATAAAAAATCATTTATTTATTAAATCGTCCTAAATATCGCGATTGCCGAGGTAGAACATTAATCTATATCTAATCTCTCAATATAGTTTCGCAAAACATTGCAAACCTTTGTCATTTATCTTAAATTCAATTTCTATACGTTACGCCCCGAGTTTGTTTTCATGTAGTGTAAGGTCGCACGAAAGTTCATTATTGCTTCACGTTACTGTTCACACATCAGATAGATTTTATATAAAATATAATTAGATATAATTAACCCAACATGGCAACATAAACTGGGTTCTCATACACAACAACGGTCAATTGTAAAATACATTCAACACCATTTGCTCCCGCCAAATAAGGCGGGCTCGGCCGCGGTGTGACCACGTAAAATATTTATATATTCGTTGCCTTGCCATAACACTTTACCGAACCCGAGACATTGCCTTTTCTTATAACCAAGTAACTTATCGAATAATTTATTTGAAATAAAAAATACACACATTGTGCTATCTGTTATTATTAAATGTACTTCATTTTATAATAAAAAGACAAATATTTAGTAATCATACCAGATTTCATCAAGTTATAAAAGTACAATAACCATGATTATGCTGACAGAAGTAATAAATATCTACTAAAAGATACAACTTATAATCGTCGCTACAGACAAATGTTGGGCAGCGAATCAAGTTAAAACTTTACTATATTGGCATTACATTATTATGGAATTGACATTTACAACATTAATAAATCGTTAAGACTAACACTGAAAGAGCCGCAACTACGCTACTTGTACGGGACGTTTCAATATAAACGGTCAAATATATCTCTATATCTTGATTCGCTACCCAAAAAATGTTTGTAGCGTAACAAAAAAAAACAGACCAGCCTTTATCCAATCCTCCTTGAATCCTAGAATAACGGCCCGAGAACCTAACATTAACGTTAAGACACTTAAAAGTACATAACATACGTACTTGGTCAGAGTGTTCGTTCAGTAGTGAACTGTCCTACGACTGTGTAGCACATGTATTATTTCTTCGCGGGCGGTTTTCTTGGCGTGCGCGTGGTCTTGCCCGTCGATGTTGAAGGCGTCGGGACTATTGGCGACGCTTTTAGTTCTGAAATGTTCCAATTGATTATATTATTATCATATAATCTACTAACATTTGGGCATAGGATACATACGACAAATTCGTACATATTGTATTTCTACGTAATGGCTAGCTTTCACTGATATTCACTAAAAAAACAAAACGTCTTAACGTCCATTTTCTACTTGCAGAGTGCGCAACGATATTTGGACTGACTTTTTACAGTAATGCCACTATTGGCGACAACCGTTGTAGGAGATAGTGTGCGCTGTAAGTTTTCTACTCAATAGTCAATTCTTTATGAGCATTCCATATTATGTTATTCAGGTAGGGTACAGCTTAAAGAAGTTGGAGAGTTGGTGATTTATATGCAAAACGAATGCTAAGAAGAACCAACGCGTTCTTCTAATACTTCAATTTGTAGCCAATGTACACTGTAGTTAACGCACACTGCCTATTAGATACTCTTAATGGATGACTATTCATGAATATTTACAACTGTGTTCGAACCCACTGATTCAACACACCAGTCACTTTACCAGTTTAGTTACCGAGGTCTAGCCGACAGTCTAAATCTTCGCATCACACCAGTTTCACATATTAGGGCGAACTTAAATAATAATAATAATGAAACCTCTCTTACCGGCCCTCCTTCCTTTGCGCGTCGGCGTCGGGGCCGGCGTATCCACTTTCTGTTTGGCCGGCGTCCGTTTTGGAGTGCTTTTCGCTTTAACCTTGTCACTCACTGCTGTTGCAGTCTGATAACACATACACAATAAGTATAAAGTCGTTAATTTCAGGGTATAAAGACAAAATTTGGGACAGGGGCTAGAGTAAAGAGTTAAATTACTTGCCATTTTTGGTCTACTTTTAAAGTATTTATTTAGTCTAAAATAATATTATTAGTAATTAATTGTTACTGCTCAAAGTTATCTGCAGATAGATAACATTTGACTTGTTTAGATATTAGGACAATATATCACTTAATAACCTGTAGTTAACACATTAATAACTTTGCAATATTTTCTCACTTTCTAAGTTTCAACATTTAAAACGCAACTCTGGCACAAATATTCCTTCTAACATAGATTTTCCAGATCATGCAACACGCGCATGCATATTAAAAAGGGCAAATAAATGAAGAAAAAAGGCTAAAAAAGAGTAAAATAATAAAATTATTGTACACACAAAGCAAGTTAATGAATGAAGATGGATGGAAATGAGTGACTGTTATTTTTTAATTTATTTCGTTCTGCAATAATTGTTTTCTATGCATGCTTCATTGTATTTTTTTTAACAATCTACAGACTAGTAAATATTAAAGATTCCTATGTAGAAAAGTTCTATCGCTTATGTTTTTAAAGAATTTTACATTCTGAGATTTTTCCCCTAACTAAAGACTAAGTTCAAACCGAAGGATTTTACATAAAATATATAGCATATTAATATAAAAAACAAATCTTTTTTGCACATAGTCATGCGATCACCATGCATCCCTGTCACCCGGACTACTTACGCTAGTTAGTTTATAATATAAAAATAACATTATAATAAAAGTATTATTCAAAAACTAATTCAAGTCATAGTTGGTTTCCTTCATACATTAAAATTTATTTACCTATTATTACCTCCTTGCTAGTAAACCTGTTTTATTAGACCTATACATTATCATTAGCATTAAAATATTAACAAGGAGTTTGTAATGTTAGCCTATTGTCCTAATGTTCATTTGAAAGGGAAAATGGTTCTATGAAATGGCGTGTGTGATTAACAAAAAGAAATTAATACCTTTACCCAAATAAATGCTGATCTCTGTATACACTGGAATTTAACTTGCATGATACAATGTGCCATAGTTGCGTGCTTACGTCAAAAATGTTGATAGAAATAATTTATTAAATAACTAGAATGTTTACTAAGCATTCCATATTGTTCATTTTTGTAAAACTTTAAATACTTGGTTAGACTTAACTCTAGAAAACTCATGTGTATTAACCGTTTAACCTGAGATATCTAAGGTTTTTTTTTATATTTCAAAAGAAAAGATGTAAGACACTCATATTTTATATCAACAAGAGTTGCTCTGGTCTCTAAGACTATTGTCAACTGGTCATGAATGTAAAAAATTATAAATTGCTTGAAAGTAGGCAAAATGCAAATTGCCTACTTGAAATAAAATCTTTTTTTATATGTCCTATCAACATTTTCATCAAAAGGAGCAAACTGATGGTATATTGTAGTCAAGTCAGAGCATGCATGTAACCGAGACAAATATATTCCACTTAGATCACTCCATAAATAATAATATACAACTTTCCTCTAACTAAATCATTCCACTTTTACACAACACATACTGTGCTTGCCGGCTGGGGTCTTTCAAATACATTTACATGCTTGGTAAAAGAAAATATTGCATGACATGTGCTATGGTATGCTTCAGTAACTTTAAACAAGTAATTATCCAAGACAGGCAATCCAATTCCGAAATATAAACATTTTTATTTATTTAAATACTAGTCTTTCATTAGAATTTCTTAGATGGATTTTCAAATAATTTATTTAAAACTTAGTTGATTTCTGTTTGAGTCAGTGTAAGCTAAAGCTCAATCTGTTAGATATAAATGCATATATTGTGTTCATATTAATTTCAAATCTATTTACAGGTTTTACACCATTACATGTTTTGCTGTTATCAAATGATAACAGTCAAACACTGACTTCATCAAGGATGGTAAATTAAAGTATGACGGCAACACTTGAGCCATCACTACACAATACACTCTACTCACAGATACTACAAGATTACTTTTCATTTGAGTATGATTAAGAGGTATTATTCATTTTCAAGTTGCCTACTTGTAAGCATAGCACAGCACGTCACATCACTTGTCCCCGGGCCGGCCGCCGCGGCCGCGCGCGCACACACAGCCCGCGGCCACGACTCGCACTCACACCACTCTTACGCACTCTCGACACATGAATGTAAATGACTGGTGATGGCGGATACGTACATTTCTATATATCCGTTGTACTATGCCTACCTTGCTTGTGCTCGCCACAATGGGCGTACTACCTGACGATTTTCTTTTATTGTTTGTTTGTGTTTTTGTCTGTGCTTTTGTTTTGCGAGCGCTTTTTGGACTGCGCTTTGGCGTCGTCCGCGCGCGTTTCACGGGCGTCGCCGATTCCTGGAACAATAATAGGAACAATTGTTGATTTCTATATTGTCATGAAAGCATAATATGCTTACACATTTAGAAAAAAAAAATCAGAATTAGGTAGTAACTTGTGGAATATGCAAAATTCGAAATACAATAATTATATTTAAACAAGAGTAGTATGAATGCGACATACAAGAGACAGTAACAAATAAGTCCAGCAAAGACAAGGCTGACAATAATTATTATAATTCATGTTCACAACACATTGTTATTTTATGCTTTGTCACTTTAATAAAAATAAAAAATTATCGTAATATGAATTCCCCTACCTCTGTATTATTAGAGTTGTCTTGCTTGGCTCTCGGCGATGATTTAGAACTGTTGCGTTTGCGAGACTTCTTCTCCAGTTGTGATTCGTCCTTGTACAGCGAGAGGTCCACTGTAGACATCAGATGTTCTAGTTCAGGGTTACATAATAGTGTCATGGATTTTCTATTCTATGTTTTAAGTCTTTATACACATGGGATAGTTTTGTATATTTTATCCAGCAAATTCGTCAAAGAAGTTTCAGTTCTATTTTTCTTTCAATCATAAAAGGATAAAGTTTAAATCATTAAGTATTTTAGAATGAAAATACTTTCGCATTCTGAATGAGAATAACTTTATGAAGAATGCGCCCGCGCGTGTAGTGTCACGCACACTACACGCGCGGGCTATAGTATGACTGTATACGTTGCATATTTGTGTGTTTTTGAATGTGTTTTTTTGTTGTAAAGGTCTGTCATTTGCCTCGAGGGAGGGTTACACTGTATCCTTAGTGTTCTGTGTGTGTGTGTGTGTGTGTGATGATGTGATGTTATGATGTGTGATGTGTTGTCATTTGCCTCGAGGGAGGATTTCACTGTATCACTAATGTTCCGTGTGTATATGTGTGTTTAAGTGTTTTTTTGTTGCAGAGATCTGTCATTTGCCTCGAGGGAGAGTTTCACTGTATCACTAGAGTGTTCTGTGTGTGTGTATGCTCACGTCCGTCGGGATGTTCCTCGGTGACCGCAGTGGCGGGCGGCTCGCCGTCGGCCTCGGCCTGCAGCGCGCGCGTGAGGATGGACTTGGCGCGCGCCGCCTCGGGCCCGCGCAGCAGCTGCGCCCCGCCCGCGCCGCGCACCAGCGACAGCGTCGTCAGCACGCACTCCATGTCTGATAGGGAGAACACACGTCACACTTAATATACTGTTTACTTTACGAATCATATCCGAGTTGACAATTTTTATTTCCTAGTCTATAGTGTCCCACTGCTAGGCAAAGACCGCCTCTAAGTCTTTTCATGATTTTGAACCGTTTTTTATCTTGAGCCGTTTTAAATTAGTGCTCTTTGACAGTATATGATAGTATGTAATCAAATTCTTGACTTAAAGCTATTTCATAGAAGTTAGTTAGCTTTACTAATTTAGGGCCAAAATTGAGAGAGTTACAGATTCCTTTATGGATAATTTTGTATTCTAAATATGTTATTTGATATTAAGTTTCAGATGCAATCTAGCCTATAGTGGTTAGAAAATGGCAGAATTTTATACATTCTATGTGACATTTTCTACATTTAAAAACTTCTACGATTCAAAGCTATGCATACTCTTGCCACCACATACCTGTGACGTCATAGAAGTCAGGTTTGTAAGTCTCGCCGGATGGGTCAGCAGTCTTGTCCTGCGACAGCCAACGGATCTTGATCTTCCGAGTGGTGCGGTACACGTTCTGCATCGCTTGGCACACGTAGAACCCTCCCTCCGCGTTACGTACTGCTAAGTACTCGTTTCTGGGGAAAATTTTAAATGAAATGATGAGATTTTCTGTCTTGGTCGACCAAGTAAATTAATGTAAATATTATATTTTGAAATACTTTTTTATTAACATTACAAAAACAAACTAAAATTAAATAATGGAACGGGTTCTTTTTTTTAACTTTCGTAATCTGCTATTATTTGTAATAATTTCTTCTAGTGACGTGTAGTAACCACACATGGGTACTTCTTTTCTAACCAATATATTTTGTTATGCCAGCGTCATTAGCATATGACGTCACAAGATCTCACTTAGTATCATTTAATTTACTAATTAACAATACGCTTATTTCATGTACACTACTTACTTGTAAAACACAATAAGCTTGTCATCATTAGGCTTAGTGGGTGTCGAGCGGCCGGCCGACGCTGACAGCTTTGTCGCCATCGCCAACTCCGGCGTCGGGGACTGGTATAGCTGCACCTGAAAAATATATACTTTTAGTACACTTCTTTTGTCTACAATGATAGTAGTGAGAAATTGGTAAAGAAAACAACAGTATAAATTGGGGTATGTTACTTAGTAGGGCAAAACTGGAGACACGAGTTATGATTTTCAATAATTCGTTTATTACATGTCTTTATAATAAGTGTTGAGTATTTGTACAGTATAGCAGGCCTACGTAATTTTAGCATTGGAATGTAGACAAAAAAGAACGCCGAGAATCCAACAACCAAATAGTTGGGCGTTGATTTATTCATTACAGTACTACGGTAAAACAGAGTGATTAGAGACTTAAGGGGTGAATAGAAAAATAATATATAAGTTGCTTTTGGAGTGTCGCATAAGTTTATTTATATGAACTCTGTCTACTTGCATTTTATATCACACAGTTTAGAATCTTGAAATAATAATTGTCTCGTAAACTTGCAAAATTTAAGAAAACCGTGTTTCCGTCCATACCAAAATGTCTCTATTAGTCTTTTCACCTCGTTTTATAGTAGGGCAGTGAAAAGCACTTCCCCTTTTTTTCCTATGTTCCATCGCTCCTGATAAATACGAGCCAATTGCACGCTTGCGTCAACTTGTGACATGCGCAGTTAGCATCGCGCCAAATATACGCATTTCGTGTCAACGATTTTTGTTATTGTTTTCGTAATCAAGTTGTTTACTATTCGTTAAAGATTAACGTATCTTGCGATTACAAGCAAGTTGTGAATGTTGTGACTTTAGTTCAAATCTAGCTTTGTAGATACAGTAACTGAATTGATGTTATAATGTAAGAATAGAAAATAGGTACTGTGTTTTTTTTGTAAAGTGTACCAGATAAAAAATGCTTTCAGTCTGTTTAAAGTTTTTTTTTTTCATTATCAACTTTTTAGATAGAAGAAATACTGTCGCCTGATTTTCTATAGAAAATAATGTGTTGTAAATTGAGCACGCGATTTCAAAAATCTTTTTTACTGCAAGCGTGCCGTTTACCTTCTTAACAAAAGACTGTTTCTATATTTAGGACACAAATGTTAATTCATAAATATTACGTGAATATGAAATGCACGTAAAATGTAATGTATCATAAAACTTAATGGCGTAATAAACATCTTTTGAGTAATTAAGTAAAGTTCTAACTTGGTTATAGCATTAACTAAATAATTATCAAAATAAAATTTGATGAAACTAAAAAAAGCTTGTTTTCTTATAAAAAAAAAACATCTCAGTAAGTTTTTAATAGATTGGACTTACGAAAAATAATATAAGATAACCTAACTCACAGAAGATTACAACTTCTTAAATATGTATTTACAAATAAAAACTAATTCTTCTGGCGCATTCTGAAACAATATCTGACTTTTCTATAACCGAACACTAACCAACTTCTAAACCAAGTAAAAAGGTTACGCTAAACAGGTCGTATACTTTACTGTCTTAGTAATGGTCACCCTACACGAATGTAGCTGGACGGGGCATAGATTTGATAGTCTAGCAACCTGTCGCTCGCACGGTCTTCACGACTCACGTCAACTTGTTGCTCGTGACGTCATACATAGGCTCAGCTTAGACCGATACGTTTGCATAGGTAGGTATTGGACACACACTGGTGTTGGACAGATTTATTAGGTCAGCCATCCTAGGCCTTTCGGGCAATTAAGTGTTCTTTCCCATTCAACCTTTTTTTTACAATTAATAATTATTTCGTGAAATGTTCACAGATTAGGAAATTGAGCAGGGATTGCTAACTATCTAGTAAGTTTTGCTGTAGGTTTGTTTATGTTTAAAATTAATATAGACGATAGTCGCTTTTGTAATAGTTTTGCATCATAACTAGCCTCCAACTTCCTTACCTAATAAGATTTCTAGTTAATATTTCAAGTTACTGTTGTTTAATTCTAACGTCGGAATGCGAAGATAGTTAACGACAAATGTTATGCTTGAACATGCGGCAGTAAAACTTGCAAACTATGGACCAGGCGAGCAAGTAAAATGGAGGGAAAACTTAGAAGTGTTCAATTTATAAGCAAACTTGGTAAACAGTGTTAGAAAAGAGTTTTAATCAGTAAATATTAAGTCAATATCAATCTTATGAAAGTAACAAAAGTCCTGATTCAATTTTTTTCGTGTTAGTAAGTAACATGTATTGAATAGTAATCCGCATAGTAAAAAGTTCAAGTTTCAACTGATGCTAACGCCAAAAGCGCACCGATAAGTTTGTATTACTTGTTTCTAACTTTTTTAGGTCATGTATACTTTATCATTTTCAATGTTATCTTCGTAAACAATAAATAGTTATTAAATGTTATGAGACAAATTTCGCATTTTTTCAGTTTTCGTATTTTTTTTTTACAGACAAGTTTTTTTTTTTTTACTAAGACCTATTTTGCTAATTGGCTTAATAAATAGGGTCCTACCATATTTTTTTATGTAAAAGTGTCAAAAATTGGTATAGAACTATAAACTTTTTCGTTAAGAATTATCAGTTCATAAGTTGGATGTTATTTAGATCTGTGTAAACAAGTCTTACATTGTAGCAGTTCTAGGATGTGAATTAGAATTGCAACAAAGACTCGGAATAAATCACCATCTAATAAGACAAAAATGCACTGTTACACAAACCATGGTGTCTTATCACGACCTAAAACATTTAGACCTTTTCTAAAAATATGTTTTCTGTTTGAATCTCATTACACATTAAATTGTATTTATTGCTGTTCAAAGTCCATTTTGCAAAAACATTTGTATTAGATTAGTAACAATAAATATTTCTATTTTAGTCATGTAATATTTTTTGTTGTCCTTCATTTTGTTTATCCATCAGTACTTACACTGATTGATAACTTTAATCTAGTAGTTTTCCCTTTATTGGGATATTTTTTTTTTTTCAATACAAGGCCTTGAAATACTTATTTTCTGGACATAATAATTTGATAAGTTTTAGTCAAAACTTAGTGATAGGAATGTCAGTAAGTTGCATGAGTAAATGTCTATGCCAGTGTGTGTGTGTGCTAAGATACAAGATAAATAAATCTGTACAAACCTTTGTCCTGTTCCTCTTAATCCTGGTGTCAGGAGTGGAATCGCCTCCCTCAGCTGGCTTCTTAGCTGGACTGGGTCCGTCACTAGTCTTGCTCGGAGAAACCTGCCTCCTTTTGCGCATGGGAGGAGTGACTGTCGCCAGTTTCATTGTAGATTTTGGTTTCGACTCCACCTTAGCAGGCTTAGCTTCAGCCTTCTTTTCGTCCACCTTCTCTTCAACCTTTTCTGCTGGTTTTTCAACCACTTCCTCCTTTTTAGGGGATTCAGATTTCTCTGGTTTAGGTGCTACTACTTCCTCTTTCTTTTCTTCAGTCGCATTTTGTTGTGGTTTTTGTTCAGTTTTGGGTTCTTCTGGTTTCTCTTCCGGCTTCACTTCAGGTGCTGGTGCTGGGGCTGGTACACTTTCGGTTTTCGCACTTTCAGTTGGAGGCGGGTCTTGCTTCACAGGTGTTGGTGCTTTCTCTTGTAACTGACTGTCATTAGCAGACTCTGGCACTGGCTTACTATCACTCTGTGTTGGTGCAACATCAGCTGCGGGAGCAACCTTCAATTCTGTGGGCTTAGATGGTGATTTTTCTGGAGGTTCATTGGCTGTGGCCACTTTAGGTTGAGCTGGACCATCAGCAGTAGTTGGAGGGGTAGCTGCTTCAGTTTTTTGAGGGGTGCTTGGTGCACTGGACGGCTTTTCAGGAGGTTTTGGTGTACTTGGTGAAGTCTTAGCAATATCCTGCTTCTCTTTATTAGGCTCAGGGTTCTGAGGCTTGAGTGTCACTGGTGCATTTGTCGCAGATTTGGGAGAGTCAATAGTTCCATTTGCATGAGCAGTAGAGTCTGCTTCATTCTTTTCTGGTGTTCTGGTCAAAGCAAGAGCTTTCTCTTGAACAAGGCTGAGAGGAGTGTTTGGGTTCCCGCCTTTACTGGGACTGGCAGCTAGGTTGGAAGGACCGACGACGGAGTTCTGGGTAACATGCGAGAGGTTGCCATGGTGACTCATGTTCTGTGCCATCTGAGCCATGTTGGCAGACACCGGCGCCATGGGGGGCGGCGCGTGCGGGATAGGAGGCGCGGGCGCGTGATGCGTCAGGTTCTGGCCGACGAGGTTGTTGCTGGCGTGGTGTAGCGAGTTCTGCGCGCCCTGCGGGTGTCCTACGGTGTGGTTCGCTGTGGCCACGTTCCCCTTCGCGGGACTCGCCTGCCCGCCCGGCTGCGGCACTCCCGGCTGGGGCAGCACCGGCTTTAAAGCAGAATTCATTTCAAACGCGTCTAAAACTCGCCTCCCGGCCGTACACAAGCTGAAACACAAAGTTACCCGAGTTTACGTTACTGTTTTCGTAGCAGGTTAACACACCGCGATGTCTTTGACCCACAACAATAATTCATACATAATAAACGTATAGTCAGTACGCGCGTAAGAACGCGGGGACCGATCTGCCCGCCTTATATGCCCGCTTTCTACGTGATGCGCTAATGAACGGTCAATATAAAGTGTTGGGGAGTTACCACTAGCTGTTAAATCGAGAGAGGCCCATGAAATTAGTCCTGAGGAGAGACTCGCGGCAGAGATAGCCGCAAAAAATATGCGTTGCTATAGCCAAGAAACTTCCGCAAGATATGACCCGCCGTTGGCGAAGTCTCCGTGATGACACTGTCCTGTTCAATCACTGTGAACGAGCACTCGATCTCACTCGCGACTATATAATTCCATGATTTATTCACACTTTTTACCACGAATTAGCATTCACTTTACTCTAGAACAAGTACATAATAGGCACAGTAGTTGCAGAGATGGCGTCGGCATAACGCGCATGCGCCACCCTCTTCCTCTATCCTCCAATGAAATCCCGTGATGGAACGAAACCCAAACGAATTTTTCCGAGCATGCTGTCTTTGTCTACTCTGTGTTAGTTGTATATACCTATTTCACTTGTGTCGTCGTCGCATTTGGATACGTTCGTCAAATTGCAAATTCAAATAAATTTGCGTTCGGAAAATCTTATGGATAATTATCCAATATTCGTGAAAAGTATGAAGAGTAGGAGTCAGTGTATACTTTTCACAATATAATCATGAAGAAATGGATCGTAAAATTTTATTAAATAATAACTAATATGGCGGAACTTGTTTATATTAACACCATTTACTTTGTACCCATATTTGCAAAATAAATATATCTTTATCTTTATCTTTAACTAAACCATATTTGGTTGTCAGCTTCACTATACTTTGATATACTTGTATTTGAATGCAATAAATTACATTTATCTTAAGTTTAGCATTTGAAAACTATGAGTGACATCAATCAAACTTTTCAATAAATTATTTGCATACTATACTGTACATAAACAAAGCATTCTATGTACAATATATACTATGTACTTATATATTGATTTTTATTAAATTTTATAACACAACTTCTATTTTATTGTAGCAACTGCTAGCTTAACGAGTTAAAAGTTTTAAATATTAACTATCGTCTAAAGGAGTAAATTGGATTTTGCGATGTAGCGTTGTTATTTATGTAATGCCTATTTTAGCCTATGTAATTTCCAGAGTAGCTGACACTCTGAAATACATAATACGCTGAATGTCATGTTCGCGTTCGTACCAATGATTATTAAAATCGGTGTAATTATTGCAGCTCCGGGTTCTTTAAAATATAGAAGTAAATAAATAATATAAAAAGACAGAAAGGTACTAAAATCAATAGGAAACCTCTAATTGAATTGAGTAAATATTGTACAATTTGTATTTTTTAATTTTATGACATGACCACACTGTGTTTGGTCGATGGCGTTTCAAGTTATCGTGAGCGTCTTTGTAGCATAGATATTCATTGTACTTTTTCTCCCTTCCACTTGTCATAATAGTAGAGATGGAAGCGTAAATGCATGAAAATTACAGTCATTTAAGGCAGGGATGGAACGTGCCTAGACATTTTCAGAGTTTCATTGTCTGGTCCCATGTGCATTATTTATGAAATTTATTCGTGTTAGATTTGTGCTTTTGTGACAGAAATTACAACCTAAATAGCGAGCACAAATTTCCAACATGGTATGTGTAGTATTTAAAATGTCATGTCACGGATACACTCATAGTTCAAAAAACTTAGGTTGCGGCGAAAACGCATGTTTTGCGTTTTTTGTATTAGAATTAATACTGGGTGATATACGTGTCTTCTCAATAAATTTGCGCCATAAGAAATTTGTTCCATGTTGAAAGATTCCAGCACTGAATTTGAATGACGTTGATTATCATATAGATGAGAGTAATTTCAGTTTGATAAAGTTTTTCTTTATGTTGCTTTAGGATGTGCTGTCTCGACCAGCCGAAGAATTCGGTAACGATGAAACGTTGGAGCGATTGTGGGCAGCGAGAGCAATGGAGCACAGTGATATCTATTTCAATGTTAGTAAAACAATAAGTATATTTATTGTCAGGAACTTGGTTCAATGGGTTCTGGTGTACAAAAATTCAATGATTAAATGACGACCAGAATAATGTAATAAGTTCCGTGGCTACTTATTCAGTTTCCATGTAATTATATTTATGCATACACTTCATTTTTTAAATATGTAACATGATAAGTCATAGATTGTGTTTGTATAAACAAAGCAAGAAACTTTCACAGCAAATAATTTGAGTGCCAACCCACCTTATAAAGTACGTCTAGGTACTGAAATACTCAAAGTTTAACTATAATTACATTTTATGTGACAAATTTAATATACAAAAAAATATACAATATAGTTGTGACAACATACATTTTGTTTTCCAGATGCTATGTTCAGTGGATACAAGATGGCTTCAGTTAACCCCACATGATGACCTTATCTATACACATTTCAAGCAAGACTTCCCAGAAATGGATGTCTCATATGTCAACGAAAATGAAATCAAAAACAGCATGAACAAAGCAAAATGGAGAATATTCTGTGAAAAGTTTAAAAACATTGTGGAAGACTACAGCTTTGGTACTCTAATGCGGGCAGATGCTAAAGGTGATTACTCAGAACAAAACACAATGCTTGTACCTAGAGTCCAGTTCTATGCTATAGAAATTACTAGAAACAGAGAAAATTTGAACAATGAAGTGAAGAAACTATACAAGTGCACTGCAAAACCTAATTTAGAAACTCCAGAGCATACTAGCAAGATTGCCACTTAGAACCACCAGCACCAGACAGGCTAGTTTCAACAAGGAAAGTTTGTGTTTAAACAGGTTGAAAAAGTAAAAGGCAGTGCCAATATACTGCCAGATAGGAGTGTTGTAAATTAATATTAATGCCTACTCGTGTGGGAATCGAAGACTTGTGATATTTATGCATTAATTGATCTAAAATTATTTGTATATTTCTTATATTAATGGCAATAAACTGAAACAAAGAACGTCTTTAAAAACTACTTATATGATAACAGTATGTGACAATTTACTTGAATGTTTCTGTCTTGCTTTATGTGTGTCTATGTTAGCATATTGATAAAGAAATACAGAGCTTAGACTTGAAATGGCCATTGAATTTACTACTACTCATAAATATTTTTTATTGTTGGTAAACATTTGTTATTTGTGCAACTTACTATATCTATAACTATCAAAATACATAGCAGCTACAATACATGATATTATGTAGCTTAATTGAAAACTTTATTGTATCCTCATGTGCTCATAAGACTCTTCTTGTGTAAACTAGCCTAATTTTTCGAAAACCTAGCATTCTCAAATAATTCATATAGTTTGTATTCCTAATATTTATACACTATTATTATGAATACTGGCCAAATAGTCTCGTATTAGGCACAAGCCACCGTCCTGAAAGTGACTATAAAAATAATATTTGTACTCGATTTTGCCTGCTTATCACTAATGTGTAGAACGACATAATCAGCCATAGGTACCTACTATTACATGCATATTTAGAATTAAATATTTTTACAAAAACAATATTTGGTATTTACTATTTTTTTAAGGCAGGTCCGTTGGTGTAATATTAAATTTTGTTTTTGTAAAAGTGTACACCTACCGATTAGTAAGTTGTGATTGTCTTAATTGAAAAATGAATGAGGTGCTCTATTGCTCATACATTTTTTATATTAAAATTTGTAATATCATTCGAAATAGTTTTATTTTCCTACGTCATCTTTAAGTTGCTTGAGCATTGTCGGTTTTTACTTGGCAGACTTGCTACACCCGTTAGATAGAAGACTAGAATAATTCATCGCTACACACAGATACCTACTAATTAAAACTGAACGTAAAACAATTGAGTGAGCAGCTCATTAGGTTTAGTAATAAGTTCATAGTTTAATGATCTACAGTCATCATGGATAATTAATTAAAGTATCAGATTTCCTATTGAACCTACTTCGATTCGCATGAATACTTACCTATAACCAAATTATATTAACATCAGCAATTTACAGGAAAAAATTACTAAGTACACAGCCGCATCGAGCTTAGGCACGCATGTAATAAATACATCGCCAATGACAGAAACTATTTAATCACAAACTTTTATTTAAAATCTATTAAGATCACAACCAGTAAAAAATGCACTTAAGGTCAGTATTCATTAAATTATACATACTAAGGATCTCTAACAATGAATAAATTCATAGACATGAGAGGATGGTATTCATTCGGGTTGTGCTTTCTCAATCATTAAGAACAGAATTGCAACGTAAATTAACCAAATTTACAACCTGGTGATTACACTGCATGCGTGGTAGAACTGCCTGTACATCTTTTGGGTGCAGCTTTTACAATGCATTTATGGTGAACGGCTAGCATGCTAACGTTATCGAATATTAGATGCAGAACCTAAGATTTAATTTTCTTATGGATAGATCAACTGTTCTATCTACATAATAGGTAGAAGTCCTCCTCAGCTATAAGCATTTGTTTTTTAATGCAGCGTTACTCAGTAATATTTATCGATTTGATAACATTATGAGTTGGTGTATTAGGGTAGGTCAGATATAAATGAAACTATAGAATGCGTTTTACTTTTTTATTTGTCTTATAATCTATATTTACGAGGTCTCCATGGCGGTGGCAGTTTCCTCAGTGTACTTGCCCTTGTCCTTGCCGAGGGCCGCCAGCCTGCCCTTCGCTCTGCGGTCGAGGATCGACTTGCGGTCCTTGTTCATCTTTAGCTTGACGATCACGCACTGGTAAACAATAAAAACTTTTTTAAAACAGTTGAAAAATTGATAGTTGTTCATGGGAAAAGTTTTATGTAAGATCAGAGCCATGGAAGTGTTTCAGCAGAACCCATGTCACAGTTACACATCAGCATAGCTTCAGTGTAACTTGATGGCATGGTCTCAGTACAAAGTTATCATCATATCAATGGTTATAAACTGCCAACAACAATGGTTTATGATGAGTGGTGACTATTCAAAAATATAGAATATGCAGAAGACTGCTTTTACATCTCAAAGATAAAGTTTGTATTACTTTCATTTAGTTTACTCTAGTTACTTTGGCAAAGTGCTATGTTATTGTTTTATGAACACTTGTTTTCTATAAGTAGATTGCCATCTTAGAGATGGTTAAATTTTTTAAAAACCTACAACATCCAAATCATTACATCTTTAAAATTCTAAACAGTCGAGAACCAATAAGTGAATGGTAATTACCTTTGAAGGGTGGATGCCGACGTAGGCACTGGCGCCGTTGGCTTTCTCACGCTGGATCCTCTCAATGTAGACAACAAACTTCTTACGGTACACCTGCACTACTTTGCCGACCTGTTGGCCTTTGTAGTGACCGCGGACAACCTACAACAAAGTTCAAGTGCGTCAGTTATCAAGTCCATAAGCATTGTTATTATTAATTTTCTCCCTACAATACTGGATATGTTGTTTTACTTGATCAAAATAGTTCTGAATTATAAATACATGAAATTTATTAAGCAATACCAACCCTACATGTGTTTTAAACAGCAATATGTGTGAGCTGTGCGAGAGCAATACATAACACATCAAAGTTTGCAGTTGGTGATAGATTGCTTAGTAGACCGCATCTGCAAGTACCAAAGATATCTTACTATTACCTGCAGAGGCTTCACATAGTACATAACGCTTGTGAGGTTGGTACGTTTGTAAGTCAATCAAATAAATTAATAACCTACAAGTGAATTGATTATCAAAATCTTTTAATCATTTCTTCTTTCAAAAATTAGGTGCTAAATGTAGAAATTATTAATAAATTGAAAACGAGAAAACATACCATGGCAAAGCATGGTGATTTACACATTGATTTATGTTATTAATTCATATTGGCTAGTTCTAACCATGCATGTTGTGGTGTGCAAAACAATCAGAGCCTAAGTTCCACCATGGCACAGACTAGCAAACCGCGCCTTAGACTCGTAGGAGAAAACCTCAAACTCGTCCTTAGCAGGGTAGCAATCGTCCGTAGTCTAAGAATGGTTTATTCTTCATCATTCTGTTTCGCACACACAAACATAACCTTCAATATAGTGATAAAGTATGTTGCTAGTGTTTGCTTACCTGGACTTCGTCGTCTTTGCGGATGGGCATCGACTTAACGTTGAACTTCTGTCTTAACTCCTTGGATAGAGGCGCAGACATAAGCACTCGTCTGATGTGAGAAGGGGCGCTGAAATGCCTCTTCCTATTTTTCCTCCTCGAGGATGTGACGAGCTTATTGTACTTCATTCTGACGCTCTTCACTGAAAACCCAAAATACCACGTTTTACTTCACGGTTACAAATGTTTAGGTTACTGGTTCGTGCATGCTAAATGTCAAGTTGCCGCGGCGATTATTTAGATGAACAATATTAACGAAACACAAAATATCCATTCTTTATGATAGGATATACATTACAAATTCGATAAAAAACTATTTTAGTCTAATAAATATAAAGAAATACAAGATTTTCACGGATTTATCAACGTACCCTAAACAACTCGGCAAAGAACCGAAATAAAAAGAAATTATACTGGTGTTGCCAATTTAAGATACTTTACAAATAAACGTCAAAACAAGTCAACATGGAAATATTATTCTTTTAATTCTTAACAGTTTGTGGCATCGGTTATGGCTTTGAATAGTTTTTTAATAATATTTAGTTCGCTTAATTGACTAAGAAATGAAAAAAATAAGACAAGATAAGATAAATTAGTTATATTCATTTTAATCAGAATTATTTTTTACATGGCAACTCTCAGAAAACGTCACCTTTGAGTAGTTTCGATTCACGCAGATTGAAATAATTTCGTTTAATTTAAATAAATCTTCTATGCACAACCAGTTTCATTTTCTATAAGTCGTAATGCATTAAATAATTTACGATTAATGGTTTGTACGCGAAGATTCTGATTTAAGCATTTTTTTATTCCGTGAAACCCTATTGACTAATAACATAATTATGATATATATTTTTTTTATTATACATATAAATAGATTTTTTTATTACTGTTTGAATATCAACTTTAAACACACAGGCTTTTACATTTTAAACTTTATAGCATAGTAGGATCGATTGATGCAAAGATTTAGTATACTTAAACGATTGTAAATTCATTTTACAATTGATTAAGTTTAAATTACCTAACAAAATCATAGAAGTCAAGACCAAGACCGATAAATATATATTTTTTTCGTCAGAAATCCCGATAGTACCATTTCAAAACCCTCTTTTTGCCTACTGGTTTCAATGATTATAGGGTAGTAATAGTCTAGGTTCATTTATTATTTAAAAAAAACGTAATGCATCAGTTTTTTCAAACTGTTCTTGTTCATTAATAAAATATCTATTTGAAGTTTGTTGTTTATTCTGCATCCGCACAGAAACATCATCTTCGCTTGTTCAGCAAACAGTTGCAATTTACGAAGACTTAATTTTGAATTTACTGTCTCAGCATCATGTTGGCTCAAAAAGCAGTCGAATGTCGTTTGCATAAAGTTTAAATTAGCATACCTTTAAACCATGAAGAAGATGGGGTTTTTTTTCTTTAGACAAAGCTTAGTTGACTTAGCTTAGGTCACAAATGTGTTTTACTTCAAATGAAGTAAAATACATTTATGACCAATATCCTCTTATATTATAACGCGAATGCGCGATATTAGGTTCACTACTTGTAAGTCATACATGATATTAAAATTTATTGCAATATGTAGTGTTCAAACGTCTCCAAGGTATGAAAACTGGATATATTACTTCGAATAAGAAAACACTGGAGTGGTTTTGTGTTAGAAGACGCAGAAGACTGAAACTATTGGAGACTTCTATATGGGCAAACTCGTTATTATTTTTGTTAAATAGTACCTTTTGGTGACTCGAAACTCAAGCATTTGGAATTAATGATTATAATTGATCCTTTTATTTGTTCCAGGGTAAGGCATTAATTTTAGCCTCATTTATTTAATGCAAGCATATTTGTGTAGGCTACACGCATTCCGTAGTTTAAAGCACAAAATCGACAGTAAAGCTACAATTTATTTACGCGGACATGCCAAGGGATCTCCCTCCTCCTTTTAAAGTAAAATTGCTACAATTGTAAAAGCGAGACAGTGCATATACAGCCTTTTTTTTCAGGGGGTTGACTAGGGGGTGTGCCGGACTCTTACCGGCTAAAACCACTGGAGCGTCCTCATCTGCCTATGACTGAGGGTACGGGGTTCGTTTTCACAGTGCATATACAGCCTAGAGCGTTCTCTATCCACAGCTCTCTTACTTGCCCCAGATTATTAGCTTGTCTATGCTATTTTTTTTTAATAGGGATCAATAAAGTAAATACCAAATTCATAAATAGTGTCTAATATATTCAAGATTCCATGTTTCAAACATAATCTTATCAAGGATATTTCCTCGATTCCTCGATCCTTCGCCATGTTGTTTCATTCTAGAGGTAGGGGGATTCAATGTCTCAGGCTGCGGTCTAAACGAGTTACCGGCTATCGGAAGATCTGCTTTCCGTACGAATATTGCATCTTGTTCAGGAATCTAGAAACACTTGAAATGTATTCAATATTGAGGTTCATTGAAAGGAAGTTTTATTGAGAATTCTTGGAACAAACTTGTAGAATACGTGGTTGCATATATTTGTTTTCGATTGACATAAAATTTCGTTGTTGTTTTTGAAATTACAATTTGATGATTGGATACGTTGTTTAGGTTTTTATTTTGCCTTAGTAGTTAACGAGCGTGTGATCTTTTTTTTTCAACATGCATAAAACAAAAATGCAATATTTTATAGGTAATTGAATCCAGGTCCTTTCATTAGGATTTTACCTTCCCGTGACTATGGGCAGACAGCAATGAGACTCCCGAGGTCTTTGATCTTAGGGCGGGTTAAGTTCACTTTTGTTTTACTGTTAAGAACTTTCATGTTAAAGTTCGAAATCGTGCTCGGTAACTGACAATAAGCACGTCTTTTGCTACCTCTTTCGATTGGAGTTAGTTGAAATTTAAATAATTATTCTGGAAATACTGAATCCGTGAACACACCCTTACTTCTGTAATAGGAATAATTTTAGTATCACGTGCAAACAAAAGAATTGGAAACAAAATTGTCAGACATAAAATATGAATTGTAACCGAACACAATAGGAATAAAGGGGAAAGTGAGACCTTTGCGCTCCAGTAGGCGATGGCTGAAATAACAACAATAGTAAGTCATATAAAACAATGTACGCGCTGAAGCCATTCAGCTTCGGATGTGGATGCGATGTGAATGATCCCGGGTCCATCGGAGACACAATAAGCCCACGTCGTCAATGTTTACAGTAATTGTGTCGCTATCAATTTACCTACGACCTTGTGACCTCTGAGTCGGCATCGGGTCGCATCGTCATGCCCAAGCCCAACCCGGCACAGTGCGTGGCTGGCTAACAAAACAGAGGGAGCTAGTTGCCTCCTAAACGCACGTCCGAGCCTGCGCAATCCGTACACGTCGCCCGGGCCTTTCAGTGAATGAACTGCGGCCGCGGGGAGCGTACGCCTGCCGCCCGCCGACGACATCGGACCCCCAAAACCCTGATATGAGTGACGTTGAGTGGTGTGCGTAGTGTTAGTGTGATGGTACGCGCGTGAGTGACGCTATGGCCGCGCGCTCGCCGGAGCCCGGCCACCACCGACTATGTGCGGCGTCGTAGGTAAGCGTTACCCGGGCCTTCAAGGTCACCCCGTAAACAATTCCCTGGTGACACCCTCCAGTCTCCACATCATGCCAAACTTGCTGCCATTTTGATTGCTAAGAACACCAGGAGACGGCATGCTGTCCTTTCCGAGGGTTCACTAATGTCTCAATGGCAGCCCCTGTGACAGTCCACGTTGTGCTTTCGTGATCGTTTGTAGAAGCTTTAAATGTTGTAATTGATGTGTAAGTGTTGAAATTAGTTTATGTTTTAGTCTAAAAACGTTTAAAGAAGCTGTGTAACCTGATCAGAATTTCTTGTCAGTGAAGTGCTGTTAAAATCGTTTTGTAACAAAAGCTCTGACTCTACAATCCAAAACCCTTATCTATTCACTACCCTAACACTTTAAGGCAGTAGGGATAATTAAAACAGTCGCCGCGATCCCATTAGGTGGCAAAGCAAAGAATCGATGAAAGTTTCGAAAGCTTTCGGAGGTTGTGTGAGCGACAGATCAGAGCTAGGGAGCTTCGTAGTTGTGTGGCAAAAAATCTGACTTAAAACTTAATCATTACTGGCCAAAATTTTGCAAGAAGCCTTGCCAAATTAAAGACATTAGTAGACAATTAATGTTCTAATGTTTAGAACTGGGCAGAGCTTGTAAATATTTAAATTGGTTTAGAGAAATTTGAGTTGCCTTTCATATTGATCGATAATTTAATATACAAAGTTGCTTTGAATACTTATCCTGCTTATAATATTTAGTAAATTCTGTAAGAGCAAAAAACTTCAGTCTTAGCGATAGATCTCTTGAGGTGTGACCCTACCGAAATGAGGATGATTTTATTTTCAGGCATTTGCCGGTGTCATGAAATGTAACTGCCCGGAAAAATATAGAGATTTTATTACATTTTCACACAGGAATATAGATAGAAATCTTCAAAAAACACTATGGACTAGGACACAGACCAGATTTTTTTACTGGAAAAGCTTTCATTCCAAAAATATAAAAGAATCTGATTTGTAACCAAATTCAAAGGGAAGGAGGTTTCTCAATTCGAACGTGTATATGCTTTTTTTCACATCTGCACTAGAAAAAAAGCCTATTTACTTATTTTAACACATAGATTATCAAAACAAAAATATTACACATCTACCTAATAAGTAACTTAAACATTCCAAAACTATTCAAATTGTAAGGAATGATTAAAGGCACTGGTTCTGCTCTTTACACGTCGACAAATGACTCGTTCTATTTGCATTCTGATGAGCGAAGCATTCTTCCTCTTGTTTATATTTTCTGAAAAGGAAAATGTATTTCCATGTTCATTATGCCTGGGTTTGAAGCATTTTTTGTTCCCGTGTGGATTTTGCGGGGCTCCTAGGATTCTGTCAATATCAATGGGCAAGAAAAATGTAAGAACTAAAAGGGCGATATAAAAAATAACAGTAAAAATTTAATCTAGAAATGAAACCTTAAATTTTAAGTCTAGGTAAAACTATTTGCTTTGTAATAGCAGCCACCACAAATTTAATATTTTAAAATCTTTTATAGCAAGTCTTTGAACTGGAGTAACATTGCTACTGAAAACAGTGAGGCGTCTCACTGGAAGAACGGCCATAAAATTGAGAGCCAATATTTCATCTTCAATATAAGGACACGTGAAATCCAAATCTTGCGACGAAGATCGATTTTCTATTTATCTCAGAAGTATAAGAGTAAAGTAATTCATAGAACATTTTAATTTTGTTATTCTAGCTTGAATAAATATTAGTTGTACGCCTAAATAAAGCCTTATTTCACTAAGTTATAGGTACGCTAAAGTTTTAATTGGTCCAGATATTGGACGAGACTGGTTCTATTGATTCGCTTAAACACCTGAACATTGCACTGTGTTAAGAATACCGTAGTTATCTCCGCTCAATAAGATGTTATTTTCAGTTGCAGTCATAAGTTATATTTTTGGTTCTAGTGTTTAATTAAACTCTAAAAAGGAGTTGATTTAAACTATATTCGTCAATTTAACTGATTAAATTAACGTGTCCCACAAGATAAAATATTTGTGACGTTGGTTAAAAACATTAGCCAAAAAAGAGTGTTTAGGAAAACAATCTGTCATGTAAGGATATTTTCTATCTCTACATTTTGAGGTCTAGAAGAATGATTGGTGTAGAACATTCCGCACGTCCATACTGTCATTAGCAAGCTACCAATAGCAAAATTCCTGTACCAAGCAATTAAGTCTTGAACTCCGATAATGACAAAGTAAAACGTAATTACCCCATCTATAGGTACCGTTGATTAAAGTTTTAAATAACGAGTCTTTCTCGTTCTGCCTCGTCTAACCATCCTCTTTTAATTATGACTGCTTAATTAAAACTGAGCGTGATGAACATTGTTGTCTAATTGTTAAAGGATGCAAGTTAAGATGTAATGGAGACGGTTAGATGCAATTGTTTTGATTAAGAGGTGAGCTAGGACTTAAGTAGTTTATGCACTATCGTATTAGTAAAACCTGTTAGTTAGTAATTAATCTACGAAAAACGTTAGATATTAGACTTGATGAACTAAAAATGAAAATTCATACATGATGTACCGTATTTTTAGGGCAGGGTAAAGGACGATGTTTGTGCTAAAATTAGCACAAATAGCCACAGCTTAAACAATATTAAAATAAGTAGCAAAGCGGTCCTAAGAGCACGAAGGTCTGAATTCCGATTACGACCACAAAAAGTAAGAAATGTCAAAATTTTAATGAGATGTCTTTGAGACCATAACGGAATTTAATTTGCAGGCCTCACTTTATTATGTTAGACATCAAAAAGATGTTCGTTGGGGCAGAAAATTAGGGTCCTTGGGTACAGGGTGTGTGCCCGTGTGGTTTTATGTTTTAATCATGTTTTTTTAATGGGCTGCTGCGTTGGAACCCTACGAAGTAAAGGTACCCTATTTATTTATGGACATTATAGAAGCGTCTAATGAGGACTGTGTATTTGTAAATAGAAAAGTTAAAATAACTTATGCAAGATTTCTCTCTTCCATACATAGTACCTACAGCTGGATAATGTAACTTAAATATAATTTTATTCGTTTCTTTATAAATGCTCCTATAATTAACGCTAACGGACATATTCATGTCTCGTACATGCATATGTATGCTACAGTTAGAATATTCATCTGTCTCTATTTTCGAACCCATTTTCTGTCAAAGGATAGAGGGTGTATCAAAGAGCTCAACAAGAGGATGGCAGACTTTCCTCGGATTTCGCATGAGTTTTTGCTTTATACGTGACATACGGCTACGTCCTGCAAGTTTCAGCCAATTTTGTCCTTTGCTCGGCATTCGAGTTTTAGATTACAGCATGTTTTCTTTTTAGCATGTGCGTCCCACACAAATAGATTTTAATAATACGAGTATATTCAGATTTATTTAACAAAAAGCTAGTCTTACGTAGAATTGAATATTAAAAATATATGTAGTTTGACAAATGTTTGATGGCTGTTTCTCGACGAAAATATTTTGAATAATTTATGATCGATTCAATACGCGGAAGGACTTATTGTCTACACAAATATTCAAATAATCTACCATACAATTTTTTTAAGAAAATCTTCTTAAAGTAAATCATTAACAATACTAAAAAAATGACACAACTAAAGCAACGCCCTTTACCATCGCCATCAACAATAAGTGGCTTCAAATTTTCCTTCAGAGCTTAACCATTTACTGAAAGATTACAATTTACAAATAAACAGTTCAATGTTTAGTTATTCTGTAACATCTTCCATGATCTCTACACTGATCATTTCGTCACGTCCATTATTTAATTCATACCTTAAATGCTCTATTGAGCTTTGTTATCAGAGATATTTGACTGGAAATTGTTTAATATTTAGCGTTATTGATTTTATCTCATCGAAATCGAAGTTAAGAAGAATTTGGAGAGAGATGATAGAGATAAATTGTGCCTTTTATGCGTAAAAGAACCTTCTTGCTAGTACTGAAAGGTTGTATTTAATTTAAGGTGATATATCGAAGGATTTTACTACGATCAAATGGGCTAAGTAAGGTCTATCTAAAGAATTCGATTTAAGACCTAGATTTGTGTCTAGATTAAAATCAAAATGATACAAAATGCTAGTTCCATTTCTCATAAAAATTCTTACTATCACTAACGTTATTCGTTTCAATCACCTCTTAAAGCTATTGCCGATGTGAGAGAGAGACACTGCTCTACAGAGTAGTGCACCGTCTCGCTTCCACAGCTGCACCAGCCTTACTTTAAAAGGTAGTGGTCATTTGTATTCACCTGGTGCGTTTTTCTCATCCTTCGTTTAACCCTATTGCTCTGATAGTTACCTGCAGCCATTTGTTCAGCATAAATTCTGCTTATAATGTTACTTTGAGCGTCGTGCAGCGTCGAGAACGTATAGAATTGCCTTGTAAAATGTGGGGTTTATGGGTGAAGAAATGATTTCAGCTTTTGTTACGGGAATGTGGTGCAATCGTTTGTCAAGTATGCTTACAGAAATGCCACTCACACGTTTCATAGGCCTTTTTTTTTTAATCTTTCTTTGCTTCAAAAATTGTTCAGGCTTATGTCGTTAACTTGCACTATGGAAGACTAGGAACGCTCGAATACAATTCTCGAAGCAAAAACAGAGGCTGTTAACATTTCACTCAATTAACTTTACAAGGAGGAGTACGATGTATAACGATCACCATAAAGCGTACTAATATGTCTCACATAAGTTTAGCTTAAGCCTAAACTTAGGTTATATACTTACAACAATTTCCCTTCGAACCTTCTATACCTGATTTTATTCTGCACATACGTCTTTCATATTTAAATTAGAGTACAGTTGTCAAAGGGAATAAGTTATAGCTTGTCCTTATTATCATATAGGTAGGGTCTCGAAAGCCCCTCAAGTAGCGCATACAAAATTCAGGCCCACTTCATGAGACTACAGATTAACAATTTAGAGTGTACTCCGAATCTTGATGCGTGTAAGGTTGCCTGTTTAAAAATGTATACTTGTATTGCTTTCGCTATAAACCTGTGTATGAGAGGAAAAAAATACAAGATTATAACTTTTTTCGATGTTAAAACGTGACGCCGATTTACGCATCCATGTGCTATCTCTCTTCTAGAACGGCAGCAACGTTGCTTTTAAGAATGTTAGAGTTTATGGTGTTACATATCTTCCCTGTGTTGTGTGTTGGAAATATTGTGTAAAGAGATTTTAAGTCGTACTGTTGTATATATTTAAATTGTAATTTAGATCTGTTACTTTAACATTTTCCAAACATAAGGTAACAGTAAATCAGCTGAATACAGCTTATACTCCGATCTACTGAACTCTACAATCCATCGTAACTCTGTAACCGAGATATTATAATATCCCATGGCACGAATATAAAAAAAAATGTTAAATGAAATGCATTCTATTTAGTGTGCGAAAAGCAACAATTATCGAAAATAATTTAAAAATATTGTATCACACAGACGTTTATAAAACTACAAAAATAAAAAGCGAGTCACCAACGGATATCATAATTACTAAGAAGCGTGCATCGAATGGAAACAGAATGAATAGTCCAGAAGACCGGAGCTAACCGTTGTGACATGGTTCATTACAACTTCCTGTACCTACGCTGTTCTGTCATCGTAGGAAATACTTTTTGATTTTAGTGTTTCTGTGTGATATCGCCTATTTTATTCTTTGTTTTTATTAAATGTGGCGTTCTTAGTGGTCAATTATGTTCTTAGGTTTAGCGCTCTCGGGACACCGACCATGGCTACTGGTGGCTAGCGAACGCCACAATAACGTATTTTACACACACTTTTCTCGATCGGTGGCCCGTTTGCTAGATGCCGATGGTAGACTAGTTTTATCTCGCATGATATCATAGACTGTAGGTGTTACGACTTGATACACAAGTTGTAGGTTTAATTACAGTTTATAGGTGTACCTACTTTTGTAAGTATATTTTTCCAATATACCCACATTCCCTCCAATCCATCACTCAAAATGTTTAGCTATAGATTAAAAGGTACAGTTAAGTATGTCGGGTTTGAAGAGATTAACCGAAGGTTTATCCTCTCAGGCTTAACTTAATAAGCCATACATGATGAAGTAGAAAGTTAACTTACATAATTTACCGCGAGCTTATTGCGATTTATTTACGCGTTGCCGAAACGTGAGGGATCGGGTTTTATTCGCAACTTCAAATATTCAAGGCGATGGCGGACTTACGTGTGTTTAAATTATACTTGAAATGTAGTTCTAGGACATTGACAAGATTTAAACGAAAACATATCTGTTTGTTCTGTTATACCTGTATGTTCAATGTACGTGCGTAATTATGGGTAAGATAAGCTTTAAGTAACGCCTAGTGCAGCACCAACAAAAACAAATATGTAAATACAGTTTAATCACAAAACGGTTAAGTAGCTCCAATAAAAAACAAAAAAACAACCTTAAATTTTTGCTATAAAGTCCAAATCAGCTCACAGTCGTTGCACAAGTACACACGCACACAAACACAGTAACACATACAGAAACAGGTCACGTACGTTATCGCGCGCCTCAAGACATTAAGCCAGCTGTAAAGTTTATTGTTTGGTTAAATTTTCATGAAGTCTCCCGCAGTAAACCTGCTCTATAATGTACGGCACGCTTCAAACGTTTCATTGGTACTTTAAGTGCTTCTTGTTAGCGCGTGTGCGTATTAAAGCTTAGTAAAATAATCATTGATTGCCCCGTTTTCTTTAGACAAAAAATGTAGAGTTCAGAAATGTTTGAGACTACATGAATAATGAAATTATTGACTGATTTGTTATGTCTCACTGTTAGCTTATGAATAGAATAAAATAATCTTTTCAAAGACGTAGTTATAAAATGGCTATGAACAAGAATGAGGATTACCTAAAATCATGGACTAAATTGACCAAACGCACGATAGCATGGGTATAACATAACCGTTTTCGTTGCAGTTATAAAAGGTGGTAATATTTCTACTACACAAAATAAAGTAAGAACATCATACTCAGAACACCAGCGTCAGTCATCTCTCAAAGGATATAAGCATATTGTTTCAAAATTTAAACACATTATCTGACTGACCTATTTCTTTATAAAACGTCTCACAACAAACATCCAGTTATCCTTATTCGGCACAAATCTATCCGAGCTACGAAACCATTGGGTTTTATGGAGGAAAATATATTTAATGTTTATATTATTTAATGTTTATTTTCTTGGCAGTAGTCGCGAGTCTGCCCAATTTATGATCGTAGCTCGTAATTATGTTATTAGTTTCATATGTTCTGGGCGTTGAACTGTGCCCGGGATTTTACTACCGAAACGTTTGCTTTTGTTTATGTAGTTTATATATTTTTTGTGTACTGAATGTCAATTGGTTTGGGATGTCGATGATCATTGTGTACGTGTTATGCTTGTAGAATAAGTGTTATAGTTTTCTTCTTTAATTATTGTATGTCACCTCTAAATGCTGCCGCTGCTCCACCCCATGGTTGGTGGTTACCATGACTGGTAGAGAATACCTTAGGCATCAGCTACTATCTTTACATCCTTTTTTTTTCGCGAACAAAGTCGCGGCCAACTGCTAGTTAATAAATAAAAAGAAAACCATAGCCCAACCCCTGCGTCACAGTACAGTCCACCTATAGTCACCTGGCCCAGTTAGCCAGCGTTACGTTTCACGCACGGAACGCCGGATAGGTCACACTTATTTATAGAGGAAAATAAAAAGTATTTCTAGGCACCCTTTGTTAATAGGGTACACAAGCTATTCTTGTGGATCATTGATGGAGGATTTTATAATGACGTGGGTCTTAGAGAGATTAATAAACCTTTTATTCATCGTTCCTTTAGGTGTTGATTGGTCAGGATTCCATAAGTTTCGTGGTATGCAAAATGCCTGGTATCTTAGATGTTAGGAAATATGTAACTCAAAAGAGTAAGAAAAATACCTACATTTGCAAGTGAAATGGCAATTAGAGACAATTCAAATAGTGTTTCGTTCGAAACGTCCCTTATTTTTTGAAATAGTCATCTATCAATCAGCACAGCTGGTACTCAACTACCACTTTATCGTATCATAATAAACACTAAACAGACCGCCAACAGCCACAAAGAATGTTCCTCTATGCATTTCCATTTATCTTGTCTCTTCGAGGCAAGAAGAATGTGGCTCTATTTATCTTGGCGCCCATTTTCCTCCGACTGGTACCACGTGGTACCAACACTAAGTGCATTGACACTATTGAGAGCGCCGCAAAGAGGCGTACCGTTACTCTCTCTGCGATTTTAAATAAACGAGACTTTGAAAGAGTGTTTTTTTTTCCTTTTTTTTTTACATTTATGCAGTTGTTTTGCAGATAAAACAATAAACCTTTTTGCTGTTTTATATTGTCTTTTTATGTTAAGTGATGTTAAAGTGCATGAAAAGGGATTTTTTGGAAACCATTTGTAGTTATTTGAATAAAAACTTGTTAAAATGTGTGTGGTTTTAAACGATTTTAGTGCAATATGTATCTATCATTGTTACAATTATTCACGTTAAATGAATAAAGAACGCATGCCGGTTTTCGAACACATATTGTGGACCAGACGATTTCATTTAAAATTTACGACGGATTTTGTCGAATAGTTAATCGAACTATTATCAATTAGTCAAGTTGCTGTCAACCATATTATAATCATAATAAATTCATTTTAAAACAGAAATTGTAATATAACTTTTTAAATTAATTATGCAAAACTGTGAAACAAAATGTATTTTACAGATTTGAATAATTCGAAGACAAGAAAATATTTTATTAAAGTTTCTACAAGACAGTTCTGGCACGAATACTACGAAACTCATGTTTAGTTAAAGCTACTAGCTACAGGAGGCTACGGCGTAGCAATATCGTAGCGGAAATATGCATTTATGATAATTACCTGGCTTTTACTCAGAGCTGCGTTCAAACGTTTTAGGAATCGTAAAATATTTATAAACTGAAATGCTGTTTTTATTTTACATAAACTGAAACTTGAGAAACTTGGAGGTATTTTTATATTTCCGTTTAGATTCGTGCCAGTCGAGTAAACTAAACTGAATTTTATACAAAGTGACTTCCTAGAGACATTCATAATTATATCATTATTTTTACAAAAGAGCAAGAAAATGAGAAAATTACTCCCTCCTTCAGTTTCAGTGGACTATTTAGTAACCAACTGCGAAACTTTAAACAAAAGAAACGATGATTCTTTAACCGCTTGGGCGTAGTTTATCAACAGCTGTTTGAATGCAATGTTTATTGAATAAAACCTCGTTGATTCAAGACGGTGTTACCTTTTACTATATTACCATATTTTCACCGGGAAAGGGTACGGGGAAGCACTCTGTTGGTTTCAGCTTGTTCAGTCCGGCACGCCCCTTTGAATTGAGGATTTCCTCCGGGAGAAATGAGTCTGATGTATGTAATGGAATCATGGTATTTTTCTCGTAGATGCTTAGACGATGAGCGACATTAAACATTATTCACATATACATACACCTATTCATATCTGTAAAAAAAATGTGATCATCAATCTATGGTGATCATACAGATGTTTGTATCGCGCTGAAGGTAGATCAGAGTACCAGATTTTGAGGAAATTTATCATAAAATAAAAAATATAATAATTTTCAAAAAAAAAAAAATAGCTTCTGCGATTCAGCTAGTAGAGGCACCAATAAAAGGAGGCTTTAATAAGTATTTTATAGCATAAAGTAAGAAAATCAATAAATCTTTTCTTCCTAACTTCTTCACAAAGAAAAAAAACAACTGAAAAGAAAACAGCACAACTCTCATAATCAGGGACTGTGCTCATGAATAATTCCGTGTGATTTTTACTTGGTACCGTCTTCGGTCGGCCCAGCATTAAGAAGTAAAAGAATTCATTAGGTAAATGAACGTTTCGAGAATCCTTCGGGCCAGTACGTGTGTATATCTTTTTTATTATTATTATGTAGGCCTGTCCATAGGGAGTGCAAGAGGTAATGCTGATGTGCTGCCTAAATATTGTATTTATGAATTGTGTTTTGTTTTTGAGAGAATCTTTTAGTGGAAATGTATCAGGCCTACTATCACTGCTAACGCTATCGAGGAAGTAATACGACCATGCTATTGAGGAAGTACTCGTAATACGTAGAGTGTTGTTATGGCAAAATTCATTTTTTAGAATTCCCATACACGTTGCGTGTACAATGTAATTTTCAAAGGTGTTTTTTTATTTAGATGACATCAAGACCAAAAGCTAAAGTAATCTCTTTTTAGTATAGTAACAAGGCATACAAATGCTAGTAATTTAATATACTACTTCATAAAATATTGCCAAAACATACATTTTATCATCATTTCCCTCTTAACATGAAGCATAACTGCAATATCCCACGAGGATTCCCTAACAACAAAACAAAACAAACTAGAAAATAAATAAAACTGAAGAAGGATCTAAATTTACATAACTCTTATAAGTCTGTCAAAAGAACTTGACACTCAATTTACTTCCTACCGTATCTCCCTAAGCTCTCTGAACTTGTTTTACAATTTTGCTAACTTATGTTTTTCAATCAGCCGGGAAACATAAGGGCGGAACTGAGCGTTGAATCATTTTCAGACTGGCGTAATTGATTACAATACAGCGGTTTTTCAAAATCAAAACGTTTTTATTTCGAGTAGGCCTTTTCAGGCACTTTTGAAACGTTACTGACTCTAGTTGCGCGGTTCCAAAATGTCATTCTTATGGCGAAGCTTAGCTTTTTAAATGCGGTTACACACGCGTTCATAAAACCTGATTCCTGTACAAAACTTTATTCTAGGGTGTTCGGGGTACCATTTCTCGCTACTTACATTCATAAGAGCTTATAAGTTCCTCAACGTTCGTAAGAGTTGTGTGTTTAGAAAAAAAAAAACGCCTATACGCTTTTCCTAACACTAGTTTATACGCGCTTATAAAACGCTAGTTTGAATCCAGCCTCAACCCAATATAAATTCGTAAAGAAGAGGATTTGCATCGCAACCCGCGACGTCCGTACGCCGTAAAAATACACGTAAATTTATGAAGACGGTCACGAAGGTTGTATTTACGTAAATCTACGGGTAATACGTAGCGTTATGCTAAGATAAATTGAGCTTTTTAAGTAAACACGATTGAAAGAATACAAAAACAGTGAACATGAATAAATTGCAGGTGCTTTGCAGAAATGCTTCTTGTGTTTCTGAAGATCACCACGTCTTACTAGTGTAGATATAATGTAATAGCCAGAAAAATGGGATGAGGATTACAGAAACGTAGTCGGTAAGACTGAAAAGTTTAGTCCAACGTAGTTTAAAAAGAACCTGAATGAGAGCTTTGTCTTGATCCTGTATCAACAATGTAAGCATATCCGCCTGATTTGACCAAACACCCCGAATACCTGTAGGCTAGCCTCTTGGAATGACGGCAAGCTTACTGTGTTTACACGTGGCTACACCCTGCACATCGATACCGGTATGCCAGAAGTATGTACACGTGATACTTACAGACATTCGCGTTTATTAGAAGCGCGAAAGTTTGTAAGTATGGATGGATGGATATATGAATAACTGGATGTTTGTTACTCTTTAACACTCAAGCTGCCACCTAGATACGCTGGATACATACATACACACATAGACTACTCTTTAAGCAACTGCGGGGTAACATTTTTGCAGCGATAACCAACATTTAACATAGTTAATTATAATGTTAGATATTGACTCATCCATTCTGTCTTCATACTGATGTACATTTTCCAATTTACGTAGACACTTCAATCGTTCATAAAATACCTGTGATAAATCGACGATAATAGATTTCGTGCTCCTGTGATTTTGGGCCAGAAAACGTTGTGTCTTTAGATCAAAGACTGTTTACGGAAATTCCTATTTAGCAAACATTCTCATGTCACAAAGGGTTACGGAGAAACATTCGCACACAATCACAAACAAGATTGTACAGATAAAGATGTGATGAAACAGGCTGCGAGAGATCGCGTGTTAACTACTCATATCACAGATACGGCTATAAGCGCGATTATTGATACATTTTTCTTCCCAGGAATGTGTTATTTTATAGTTTTTAACAATTTCTTCTCATAAACTTGCATCACAACTGTGTTTTAGTGTGACGTGTAGTGTACCAAAACAAAGAGTACATACTCTTTGCTGCTTTGCTCTATTAAGTATCGGTTCACAAATTACTTTGTTACAAAATGTCATTAAAATCTTGTTGCAAAACACAATTAAATCTTAACGAACAAATCTTCAAACAAACCTTGTTTAAACTTCGTAGCAAAAGTCTCTAATTACAGATAAATATTTTAAAATAAGGATTAAGTGGGAGCGGTGAAAATTTTCGACTACGTGCAAACTTCAAACCTCATTTCATTAATTAACTCGAGTCGAAAGAAAAACAGTGCAATATTACTTAGGGGCGCAACTTCGCACACTTTTTCGCACAAATTGTGTGTTGTTGGAGGGTTGTTTATTAATTTCTTACTTTGGACGCCCTTTCATTGTTTTGTTTTGTTCTTAATAGTTCTACTTTTTGAGGCGCCTTTGTTGATGCGATGCTCTTTGCTGGTCATAAGATAAAATATTAACGTTTATGTATTTTTTTGTATAGTTGCATGTGTATCACAAACTTGTTTAGTCACGCTGATATAGAACAATCTGCTTAGAACCTATCGTAAAAACAGTAGAAACGTGTATGTCACATAGGTCTTAGGTATTCTTACGATATTCTATCAATACCATAACAGCCATTAGTACAAAACTTTCCGTCTCAAAAATATGTGATCTTCGTCTCTTTATTACATCACACAGACCTAGAATCACAAGCCATAAGTACTAGATTAGACAAATTGGACAAGTTTCCGAGCGTATTTACCCGATAGCATCAAACTTAGTACAATTAAAGTCAGTACTCAAATGTAAGGGAACAAGTATCTGATCTAACTCCAATCAGAGTCGGCTGTTTGTCGTAAACTTCGATTCTCCCCGCCATTTACGACCACAGACAATTTATGAGGTAAGCTATATTGCTTTCGCTGACACAGAACGGTCGATATCTTTACGAGTCTGTAATATGTTTTTATGCCATGGCCAACAGATGGGTGGCGAGCCTGGGTTGGCAAGTAAACTCTATTCATTTATGGCTTAAAAAAACAATGTGAAAACAATGTAAAAACAAAAATGAGATACCCATATTTACCAAATCAATCCAACCAAATACTGAAAATATGAAATTTTATCGGTCAACACTCAATTTCCAGGGATTTTTAATCATTCCAATTTGTCATAAGAAAACAAAGATCTCTTTGTAATATTGAAATCGATTGGAATATTTAATTAAAAATCGGGATAAGCCATCGTCAATTACACCCGTACTTTGTGCCCTGACTTGAATGATAAAAAGGTTTTATTCCAGATTTGTGTGGTTCAAAATAAAGGATATTAAATAATATTATCGGGCTTATACAGATCTGTTCCACTCATAGATGTAAGTAATACGCTCCACTCGTCATTTCATGCATTTTTTTTAAATATTACATCAATATTTAATAATTATTCAGTCAGAAAAAAAAACAATTTTCATTTATTTTATAAACGTTCATGTTATGATTTTTATGGTAACGTAAAAAAAAGAAACATGAAATGATTTTTCTTTACTATTTAAAATAGCAAATAAATAAATATAATTTCTGCAGTATTTATTCAGCTGTATTCGAATAAAACCATTGTGTTCTTTATTCAAATATCGATCGATTTTTTATTGTTATGGGCTGAACTTCAATGATTCCTTTGCCACAATTTACGAGCGTCGAGCAGGCGGCCATTTTAATTTATTAGCGTACGCAACGCGGGAAATTGGACTTAAGTCGGCGAATTTATTGAATAAAAGTGGTTTATTATCGTTTTTAGTAGAAATGTGTCCATAAGGTGTCGGTGTAAATTATTTGTGGTGAAATGATGATCGCTTTGACGTACTCGACGGTGCCTTGGTATGTGATCTTTTTGTACTTCCATTATAGTGCGTTGGGGTAATATCGGATGGATTTTCAGATAGTTGGAAGAATGTTGCAAAAAAATATTTTTCTCCATTTTAATATACACCACATTCATGCAATATGGTGCAAATTGATAATGATTAAACTTACTGTAAATTAAAATTGTATTTATGTATATACACTCAATACTTTTTGCATGGTACGCTTGTAAAACCAAGACATATTTTTTATGAGTACAATGAAGATTTCGTCATCAAGGGGTAAGATCGAACAATAAATTAAAACTACCTCTATTGCTAGGAGCACAAGGTGTACGAAAAACATTTATTCGATCTTTCCACATATATTTTATAAAACGTGCTTTGTTTTCTCTAACGGCGTGTAGCACACGTCTGACTTGCCGGAGCGACTGGTGGCCACTGCGGGGCGGGGCGAAATTAAATGACGTCGCGCGGAATGTGGGTAGCATTAAAAAATATAGCCGAATACGCTGGGAATTTCATTTGTACGCTCTTACCCCAGCACCGATCTTACCCCAACGCACCTTATAATTATTTTTTACGGCATATTGCAATAACATCACACAACTTTAGTACCACGAAGAAAGAAAGAGAAAGACTTATAAAGCTTCAATTGACTCTAGTCATGTATAACAAGGCTGATTTGAACTACTGGAACCAGGTTGGATTCGACTGCAATGGAGAAAGTTAAAAGCCTTATCATTCAAGGGAACTTTGACCAGTTTATCATTTTGAGTGCATATGTACCATTAATCGATGACACGTGTTAAAATTAAACAGTCATCATTAGTGTCTGATTTTTTAAAAAGATTTAATGTTATTACAGGAATTATTTGTATGGTTTTATAGAGTTAAAGTGTAAATATAGTAGGTAATGATTTGATAAGTCTGTTAAGTATTTTTATTGATATTACTGCTTCAAGAACAGTGATTACGTAGCAGAAAAGAATTGTCATACATATACATATATTTTTTGGGTTTACGTTTTTGGGCCATTTGTTAAGATGATAAGAATCATATGATTGCATATTATGTTGTTATAGGCGACCAATAAATTAATCAATAGGTACCTACATGTTATAATACAAAACACGTGTAACTATATCTAAAACCTGCACTTTGTAAACAATTATTCAAACCAAGCAAACAGCTTAAATGGAAAAACAGTTTAGAATAAACATTTTTAAAATTACTTTTAACAATATTAAAAACATGTTCGACATTCAATTCGGTTTTAGTATCAATCTTTAAGGCACTCCATAGTAGTAGCTTCTTTTTTTAATTTATTAAAATAGTATAGGGTATGTATCATACCTATTAGTCTTAAAAAAATAACAGTATAAAACTTAAGTATTTTGAAGTACTAGATTTTTTTGACATCGCAAGTTTAGTGTGAATTAACTTCTGAGTATCAGGTACGACGAACTATTAGTATTTTTCATACGTCTATGTATAAAAATTTAGATGTAGAGCCAAACAATCCATCATTAAATAAATTTAACAGGAAAATGTTGAAAATCTAACACGAGATCTCACGATTGGTAGTTTCGTATTTGAGACCCGGGACCATTCTTCATTGTGCGAACTTTTTATGCCCTGCCGGGGGAATTAAACTTTTAAATACTGACTGCTTTTGAAAGTAATGGTGGTTGCAGTCATAAAATCACCTGGACAACATTTTATGACCCTCGTTCGGGGTTCAGGGGCATAAAATAAAATCAATCGTCATTTTATTACTTTATTTACCCTAGTTTCGAAAGTGGCTACAATACTCACTTTATACGACTTTAGAAAACGATTTCGATGAATTTAGTCCTTTTTAAATTGTGCGCTCTATTTATGCATGAAGGTAATAAAATGAACAATATTTTAAAGACTTTATTTGATTCCAACTGTCGTCATTATTGTTTAATTTTGAAAATAATTCAGTCAGTTTATAAAAATAAAACTTTTACTAAGTCCTACCATTCGGTTAGATCTTAATACTATGTAAATTGTTATATTAATGAGCAGTAAATATTACTAAATATGTTGTCTTTGTCAAAATATTAATTGATTGATGCATGACTACGAATAAGAACGATTAAGCAGTCAGACCTCCTTTTTTCTAAGTCACTTTGACTCACGGATAATTATTTTCAACTTTGTTAAAATTGAACTCTCAATGCCTTTGTACAGATAAGATTGTACGTTTTTAATTGAATTTTGGCTCCGCCTAATTACTTTAATTAAGACTCAGATTCGCTCTTTTACTTCAGAGTGCGTATTTGTGTACTTAATATTTTTGTTCTGTATTTTTTACGACGACATTAGTGTTTCATTTTTGTAAGATTATCGTAAGCTGTATAATGTATATACGCTGGCATTATGAATAATTTATACAGACTACGTATTGCGTTATAAAACGCTGATGGGAGATATAAACTAGTACGCTTTATTTTGTCAGGACACACTAAGAAACCGGAAATTATTCACATTTGGAAAGAGTAACTACGTAAAAAAGAAAATTAAGTAGTTTGTATTCGGACAGCATTTATAGATAAAACACGTAGATTATGGGACTAGAATAACGTTTCAATAGTTTCCTAGTTGGAAAAATAAAGCTTTTTAGGACATCTGCAGATTAGACTAATCAAAGTAATTTGTAGACCTTCATTGATGGTACTGCTATTGTTATAGTTTTCTGATGTACAATGTAAATTTTACAATTAATACGAAAATGGTCCCTTATATGTTTCACAATAACACATACATAGAAATATATTTATCTTACACAATATCCCAAGAAATCCCCTTACATAATATATGTTGATTAAAATCTCCAATACCATGTAATACATCAGAAGTGATAAACACGCGGATACCTTTAAAGCCGAGAAAATGATTGTGAGCCGAGAAAGCAATCCATTTAGACGTCTCAGTCCGGATATTGCGTTTGTATCGGACAGTGTCAACCCTAACAACGTTTCCGAGAACCAGCCACCTTGCTGCTTATCTGTAATGGAAGTTGCAGCAAATATTTGGAAGCAATGTGCTGTATTTTTGGAATGGGTGAAGTGGATGTAGTAGCATTAGTAATAGAATTGCTGTAAGCCCACAGGGGTTTGAAGCATCGGACAGTGTCAACCCTAGCTGATCCGGGAAAATCCATAAGGACTTCTTTCACCCTGGGAATGACGATGAAAGGCAAAGGGCTAAACCCGGGTTTTACAAGCTTAGATTACAGATTTTTTTCTCTTATTTCATCTATAAATTATGAGCCGAATAAATAAATTGCCTTCGAAACCATGAAATCAAATGGCTTTATATTGACCAAAACCAACACCACCACATCATTAAGCTTTGCACTCACGATGTAATATAAAATGGTGGGTCAAGCTGAATTAATACACGTAAACTGTAGCGCGAACATTTTGTGCGATAGTAAACAAAGCTAAACCATGTGTTCGTCGCTCGCTGCATTTTAATTGAAAATTTAATCGTTTCCAATCGAGAGCTCGGATACCCAAATATTCAGAATTGGAGCTCCGTCGAATTCTCCCAGAATTTATGTTAGCATCAAGTCTTTGTGGGCGTGGAATATTCGAGAATGTATTTTAGGAAAATGGTTGGTTTAAACGTTATTTTAGGAACTAAGTGTATTGGGATGACTTTTGATGGGGAGTATTTTACATGACCTGTAAATATTGTATAGAGTTTCTAAACATTGTCATGATTGCCAAGTTTGAACCTAATAGCGATAACTTGATAACGGATTTTTTTTTAGGAAATCATCTCTTCGGGCTAAGACCATTGCAAATCAACTCAAAAGTAAACTACTACATGAATAACATAAATAAAGATACATAACAAAACTACTCATTAACCTAAAACAATGTAATAATGTCACAGATTTTTGAACGCCAAAGAAAACAAAAGTTTTTTTAAAATTATTCATTTATTACGACTTTTTGTATCAGAAAATCTCAAAGTAGACATTTAGTTATCATCAATATGTAATGATAAACCAGACTAATTACCATGCCCGTATTTTTCAAATATATTTTTCCAAAACTGTACTTCTTCAGCGTAAGGACTAGAGCCGGTAGACAGCTCGTTTCCAATATCGAGGTAAGCTTCATTTTTGACAGTGTACGGCTCCCACTTGGCTCCCAAGGAATCATCTGGAGTCGGGTTTCTGAAATATAAAATATATACTTTTAAATACTTAATTGTTTAAATATTAAAATTTACAAAATCGAATGTTGTTGACTGAATCTCTTTTGGTCATGAAATGAATGAATGATGAAATCTTTTCTTTTTTGGTATCGCTACTCACCCATATTTTGCGAAGTTTGTCCATAGTTTTGTAACTCTTTCGATTAATTTGAATGAAGCGGACTTTGTGTCCGAATTAGTTTTCATGGCTTTAGCATTAAATAGGTACATTATATCATCTGCATGACTTGTCACTGATTTTGCTCCAATTACTTGAGTTAATCCAAATATATGAGCTAATACGTTTCTTTCAGATTTGCAAGAAAAATTATACAGATATATCTTGTTCTTCTCTGCAGCCGCCGAAATTTGTACGAATCGAATAGTCGGATATACGAAGAGGTCCATAGAGAATATTTTTACTAAATATTCCCAGTCTTCAGAACTCTTAGGCTGATCTTTTAAATAATACTGCTTGATTTCTTTTCCAAGATCGATTAATTGATCTGCAGATAAAAAGTTTGATAGTGGTCTGGTTACTAAACTTTCTGGATAGTTTGTAGCCATCTCTAATTTTTTCGGAACACTATCTCCAGGGCCTAAAAATACTAGGCCTTCGTCTGTTGTGAACCCCGTCATAATGTCAATATTCTCATGAATACCTTTGTAGACACGGTCGTATACGTTACCATAGAAGAATCTCTCGTTGTCACCAAACTTGAGTTCATCTACAATATTGAAGTAAATATCTCTGGCTTCTCTTGCTTTTTCATGTAGTGCGATTGTAGGTGCTGTAGCCACAAGTGACTCAACAGGTTGATTTTTAAAGAACTCGTGCAATTCTTTTGGATCTTCGGAGTAAAATCCTAATGATCTTGCCAATGCTAAAGCCCTTTCAAAAGGTCGGTAACCGTATGACCAGCAACTAAGACAAGCACCACTTTGAGGTATAGCTCTTTTAAATAAGCCTTTCGACATCGGTGATAACAAGTGATAGCTGACACTTCCACCGCCGGCGCTCTCACCAAATATCGTCACATTATCAGGATCTCCACCGAAATGGGTGATATTCTTGTTCACCCACCTCAGGGCTTGCACTTGGTCCTTCATGCCAGCATTACCAGGCACCTCCTCGGTGTTTAAGCAAAGGAAACCTAGAACCTCAAGCCTGTAGTTAATGGTGACAACAATGACATCTTGTCTTACAAGGAACTCCGGACCGTAGAGGTCACTTTCCCCGCTGCCCGCGATGAATCCGCCTCCATGTATCCAGACCATGACAGGGAGAGGTTTCTCAGGCTTAATATCTGGAGTGTAAACATTGAGGTATAGGCAGTCTTCACTTCCAAGTACCCCTTGGCCGAACACTATGTCGTTCTGGTAACAACAGGGGCCGTGCTCCTTGGCTTGGCGAACACCTTCCCATGATTTAGGGGGCACTGGTGCCTGTTTGAAAAAAAAATATATATAGCGAATAGTTATACATTTTGAACATAAATTATCATTTTAAGAATACAAAAAAATAATTATAATAATCTTTATTGTTTAGAACTGCTGTAGTACAATACAATATGCAATAATATAGAAACAAACACTTGAGTAGACTACACTAAATGGTTGAAGTACTGTCCTCTTAGATAGGCTACAGAATAGCATGTGATAAAGAAGAAAAAATGTAGCAGTAGTTATAATGAAGTCACTTTCCGATTTTAGGGCGTCTCATTTGTATTTTTTTTGTTATTGCATGTTTGCTGCCTGTTTACGTTAGATTACAAACTCATACCAAAATATAGCTTTGTAAACTCTTGAAATACTTCTACTATCATTCCTAATGGTTCTTCAATAGCGTGAGTGGTATCTCTAACAAATTTACAATATATTCAAATATACCTTAAATCTGAGATCTCCGATGGGAGGCTGCGCGTACGGTATTCCCTTAAAGCTGAAGTATGGTGCCCCAAAGTCGTTGCCGACTTTCTCCCCTTCTAGGATCCCTTCGTTTACGCGCACTTGAACCATTGTTCATACAGCTACCACAATGTAATGCAAATGATAAACTGAGTATATTTTTCACAAATTTATTGTGTTATCTATGTACATATGTGGATAATGTGTAGATATAAGGCACGTGTATGTGTCGGTTATCAAAAATTTCTCAGATTATTATATGATGATTATTTATCCGTATTTAGTCAAGATTGTTTGATGACATAACTCTGATTCACATGCGTTTTAATGATAACATTTGTCATCTGTAAAGGTCGTACAAATAAAAGGCAGTAACTTCAACTACGTAGACTGTAATTTTTAATTATAAAATAATACATTGGATAGTGCACCCGACATTATTATAGGGTGAGCGAGCTTACGTCTAAATAATGTAATACGTCTAATTAGTATAGTCTGTGCTATATTTAGAAACAATTTAATTGCCTAGCCACGTCAGAGTCTTACGGGCGGCATAAACTCTGACACGTGGTTGTACTTCAACCATACGATGAAAAAAAGAATTTCCTAATGTAAGCGAATACGACATTGGTGACTTAAAGTGTGAACGTTCCAAACTTTATTTTATCAAGGTCGTAATCGTACAAAACACTACGTAACAGTTTATTATCTTGACCTAACTTACAATATTAATTGGTTACCACTAAAGCTAAATGGCTCGTAAAAAACTGCAATTTATTACTATACTTGACTTTTCCTTGCTAGTCGATAGTATCAAGATATCTATTTGTCTAAGAAGTACCTGAAACTGTTTCTTGATTGTTATGTTAGTAACTACCAATAAAAGTAGCGATAACTGTTTTTTATTTATTTATAAAATGATCACTAGAGTCAATGATAGTACATTGCAAATGAGCTCAAAGATACATTTGTTTTACTGGAAAGGCAAAAAATGACATAAAAAACCATGAGAAACCCACAACGCCTATTACATGTATATTATTTAATACATCAATTTAACTTTATGGCTGTTTGAAGGTTACCGGTTAAAGGAGTTTAAATTCACTCAAGATATTTTATAATTTTGTATTTTTGTAGATAGGCCACCCATACTACTCTGTTTGCAGATTGTATGTGTATGGGGCCCGGATAAGTGTGTATAGGGTGCAAAATATTGACAATCAATCTATTTCGTACATTACATTATAAAATATGATCAACTTGGACAATATAAGATACCGCCGATCGGATTGGTATTATGTGATCGCTATAAAACCTCATAGTACAGTTGTAGTTACAAATTGACCAGACTAACTATCATGACCGTGTTTGGCAAAGATATTTTTCCAAAACTGTATTTCTTCAGCATAAGGACTAGAGCCGGTAGACAACTCGTTTCCAACGTCGAGATAGGCTTCATTTTCGAGAGTATACGGTTCCCACTTTGCTCCCAATGAATCATCTGGAGTCGGGTTTCTGAAAGATAAAATTTATACTTTTAAATACTTAGTTGTTAAAATATTAACTTTTACAAAAAGCTCATGGTGTTGACTAAACATTTTTTGTTTATTGGTAACGCAACTCACCCATATTTTGCGAAGTTTGTCCATAGTTTTGTAACTCTTTCGATTAGTTTAAATGTAGCGGAACTTGTGTCCAAATTAGTTTTCATGACTTTGGCATTAAATAGGTACATTATGTCATCTGCATGACTAGTCACTGATTTTGCTCCAATTACTTGTGTTAATCCAAATACATGAGCTAATACGTTTCTTTCAGATTTGCAAGAAAAATTATACAGATATATCTTGTTCTTCTCTGCAGCCGCCGAAATTTGTACGAATCGCATAGTCGGGTATACGAAGAGGTTCATAGAGTATATTTTTACTAAGTATTCCCAGTCTTCAGAATTCTTAGCCTGGTCTTTTAAATAATACTGCCTGATTTCTTTTCCAAGATCGATTAATTGATCTACAGGTACAATATTTGATAGTGGTCTGGTTACTAAACTTTCTGGATAGTTTATAGCCATCTCTAATCTATCCGGAACACTTTCTCCTGGACCTAAATATACTAGGCCTTCGTCTGTTGTGAACCCCGTCATAATGTCAATATTCTCATGAATACCTTTGCAGACACCGTCGTATACATTTCCATAAAAGAATCTCTCGTTGTTACCAAACTTGAGTTCATCCACAATATTGAAGTAAATTTCTTTAGTTCCTCTTGCTTTTTCATGTAGTGCGATTGTAGGCGCTGTAGCCACAAGTGACTCAACAGGTTGATTTTTAAAGAACTCGTATAATTCTTTTGGATCTTCAGAGTAAAATCCTAATGATCTTGCCAATGCTAAAGCCCTTTCAAAAGGTCGGTGACCGTACGACCAGTTACTGAGACAAGCACCACTTTGAGGTATAGCTCTCTTAAACAGGCCTTTCGACATCGGTGATAACAAGTGATAGCTGACACTTCCACCGCCGGCGCTCTCACCAAATATCGTCACATTATCAGGATCTCCACCGAAATTAGTGATATTCTTGTTCACCCACCTTAAGGCTTGCACTTGATCCTTCATGCCAGCATTACCAGGCACATCCTCGGTGTTTAAGCAAAGGAAACCTAGAACCTCAAGCCTGTAGTTAATGGTGACAACAATGACATCTTGTCTTACAAGGAACTCCGGACCGTAGAGGTCATCGTTCCCGCTGCCCGCGATAAAAGCGCCTCCATGTATCCAGACCATGACAGGGAGAGGCTTCTCAGGTTTAATGTCTGGAGTGTAAACATTGAGGTATAGGCAGTCCTCAGATCCGACTACGCCTTGGCCGAATAAAATATCGTTTTGGTAACAACTGGGGCCATGCTCCCTGGCGCTGCGAATGCCATCCCATTGTTTTGGTGGTAGTGGTGCCTGCAAATGTAGTGCATTAATATTAAATGGTGTTTGTAAAGTAATCCAAGTCATCATCATCTTCCTGCCCTTGTCCCATTTTACTTGGGGTCGGCGTAACACGTTTTTTCTTCCATTCTCCTCTATCAGACGTCACACTATCATTTACTAGTAAAGTAATCCAAGTCAATGTCTAAATAATTAAGTATTTTTTGTACTAGGTAGTATTTATATGACTACCAAAAATAGTTGTTATATTTTTAGGGTTTAGGTATTTCACTATATCTTTAGACAGCCTTATCCTATATCGATGTATGATGTAATGTTAATATTCTTGCATCATGATGACTGGCATGTTTATCTATTGGTTAGTGTCCTTCACTGCTTTACCAGAGGTCATGGTTTCGGTCCCCGCTCAGAACAAATGTTTGTTCTGTATCTGGGTGTAATTTATCTATAATGTGCATGTATTAATACATAATATTAAGTATGTTTATCCGTTGTCTAGTACTCATAATACAAGCTTTGCTTAGTTTGAGACCAGGTCGCGTTGTGTGAATCATACCAAAAAAAATCAGTGCAAAAAAATAGAGCTGTTATAATGAAATATTTTTGTATTGTCTGCGTGTTTTGTGAGACTTTGTGAATTATTAAGAGTTAACAACCACTTAGTTTCATAAAAAAATGCTTGGCAATGACAGGGACTTCAGATAACATATACTTTAGGGTTCCGTACCCAAAGGGTAAAACGGAACCCTATAACTAAGCCTCCTGTCTGTATGTCTCCAGGCTGTATCTTATAAACCGTGATAGCTAGAAAACTGAAATTTTCACAAATTCTGTATTTCCGGTAAAAACGGTAACAGGTGGACGCTTTTTCTATTATAGATGATAGTACGATACCCTTCGTGCGCGAGTCAAACTCGCACTTGGCCGGTTTTTTTAGTATTAAGTAATTAAATGTGACTGTTATGCAATGTTATAGTAAATTAGACAACAATAAATTAAGAAGTACCTTAAACCTGAGATCTCCGATGGGAGGCTGCGCGTACGGTATTCCTTTAAAGCTGAAGTATGGTGCCCCAAAGTCATTGCCGACTTTCTCCCCTTCTAGGAGCCCTTCGTTCACTCTCACTTGAACCATTGTCTATACAACTACCACAACGCAACGCTGGGGATACACTGAGTATGAGTATATATACAGAGTAGAGTATACAGTCACTACGTATAAGGATAAAATACAAGTTTATTGTAAGTACCCTAATATCCGTCTTTATTCTCAAAACCTTAAGATTGTTATTCCAGTGACGGACAACTTAATGTTGCTATCACTGATTGTATATGTATATTATTTGGTTAAGTACCTAATGATACTTTTAGATAGTGTGTGCCAGTAATCGAAAATCTCTCAAAATATTAAAATAGAATCATAATAGATATGACAATTAATATCAGTACTTTGTTGATTAGGTAACTGTATTACCTAATCAACGAAGAATATTAAATACACGCACTTAAATCATGTATTACTTATACATGATTAAAGTGCGTGTATTTAATAACGTTTTTACAGCAAATTAACCATTCTCAGTGAGAACAAGACTATGAATAAAACAAAATAAAATCGTATTTTATGGCATACTTGTATCGTACTTGTCCTATGTTTTGTAAGTTTTTCTTTAGTTAGTTTTGATTATAAATTATTTACTTACTAAACGGTAATATGAAATAATAAAATAATTTTTACAACAAAAATAAAAAAGCAGTTGTTTGGTAATCAAAAGATATACCACTAGCCTAATTTTACTACATTTGTAGACCAAACTCTTGTAAGGTATTCTCCCAGAATTGTAATTCTTCTTCATCTGGCGATGTTCCTGCAATCAACTTATTGCCAATTTCCAGATAGTTTTGGTTCTCAACGGTATAAGGTTCCCAGGTTACTCCCAAAGACCCATCAGGTGTTGGGTTTCTGAAAAGATAAAAAAACATGAACACTAATTTATGTCTAGACCGATGTAAATAACAATGGCTTTAAAGATGTAAGTACTAAAATATTTACATTACATATAGCTGTTAATATGAACAACTAGCTGTCACGGTTTCTAGACAAACAGATAACGATAATGAGTGTGTAAACAATGCTAACGCACGTGCATGTCGTTAAGTAACTAAATTTACGAGTATAAACCAAAGTACAACTGGTCACTAAAATAGACAATTTTTGAAAAACATGTATTGTTTATAAGAATAATTCAAAACACATTCTTGGTAACTTTTATTTCTTTCTGGTTTAACGTAAAATACATTACAACTATTTGATTCGAACTTACCCATATTTGGCAAAGTTGGTCCAAAGTTTTGTAATCCTTTCGATGTGTTGAAAATCTTTAGAATTCATTTCGATATCCATAGGTAGGCTGTGAGCGTTAAAAAGGTACAATAGATCATCACCATGACATGAAACTATTTCGCCTTTCAGTAGATCCGTTAAACCCATTATGTTGGCCATGATATTCCGTTTAGTCTTGCTGGTGAACTTGTACAGAAAAGTTTTGTTCTTCTTGGTCCGAGCACAAAGTTTGAGCCATTTCATTGTGGGTACTACAAATGTAATCATTGAATAAAATCTTGCCAAATCCTTCCAGTTATATTTAATCTGGTTTTTAAAATAGTAATTTCTTATTTTCTTCCCCATTTCTATTTGATCTTTTACTGATAAGTAATATCCAAAATCATCTACAACAAAAAACTGCGGCAATTTTTTTGCTATTGTCAGAATTTTGTCGAGATCCTTTACGACAGCCAAACCAAAAATACCTTCGTCGGCAGTATACCCTGTGATTATATCTACTCCCTCATGTATGCCGTTAGAAACCATGTCAACAAGGTTACCATAGAAAAATCTCTCATTATTGCCAAATTTTTGTTCACTTACAATACTGAAATGAAGACTAGGCTTATCTAACAAATCGAATAATGTAAAGGGCACATTGACCTCGACCAGAGCTTCCTTTGGTTGTTTCTTAAAGAATTCATATAATTCTTTATCATCTTCCGAGTAACATCCTAGCTGCCTAGCCAATAACAAAGCTTTATCCCGAGGATAGTGACTGTATGCCCAATTACATAGACTTACACTACTTTGGCATATGGCTCTCTGAAATAGACCTTTCGACATTGGCGACATTAAGTGGTAGCTCACACTGCCCCCGCCAGCACTTTCCCCAAATATAGTGATATTTTTGGGATCTCCCCCAAAGTTAGATATGTTTTTATTCACCCATCTGAGCGCCTCAACTTGGTCTTTCATGCCGGCATTACCAGGTACATCTGCTGTGTTCAAGCAAAGGAATCCAAGTACTTCTAGTCTGTAATTGAAGGTAACAACAACAACACCTTGTCTTAATAGGAACTCAGGACCGTAAAGGTCATCATTTCCACTGCCAGTTAAAAGTCCTCCACCATGGATCCAAAACATGACTGGAAGTGGCTTATTGGGATTAACGTCAGGTGTATAAATGTTAAGATACAGGCAGTCTTCGCTACCTTTCCGAGCTCCCTTGTCGAAAAGTATATCATACTGGTAACAAAGCGGTCCAAATTCTTTGGCACTGCGGACTCCAGTCCATGGTTTGGGTGGTACGGGTGCCTGAAAAGAATTGTTTGTTAACGTTTTATCAGAAATTACCGATTAAATTGTTCCACGGAACCCTGAATATAAGCCTGTGTGCTGATTATAAGTTTGGATTATAAGTAGCTTGATTTACTCTACGGTATAATTTCAATGTGAATTTAACATTGTGCTGCGCTAGGCGGCTGGATACGTCTATTAATTCCAGCAAATACTCGTAACAAATATTTATTTTTAATGTAAAAAAAAGTAAATTTAATAATCACATTGCTCAGCAAGGTTAGGCGTAGTTTGCGTAAAAATCGAAGAAAATGTTAAATTCAATATAAGCATGATGTAATGCTTTAACACATTCGAGCTACGTACTTCAAAAAAAATGTATTGGGTTTAGAAAATATACAATACGGTTTTTTTTCAATATTTATATGGAATAGTTAAAACATGTTGTAAAAAAATAATTAAAAAAGGTTGTTTAAGAATATTGAGAATTTTTTTTTTTACTTATAGTTTTATTGGTTGCGTGACAAAAACACAATGCGTTGCGGTGGGGCCCGGTAAAATTTTAAATAACGCATAAATAATGTCATAAATAATCATAATTTTCTTCAAGCAAGCCGTTTTCAAAATAACATTGTGGCAAACTTCGATCGGCTGATGAATTATTCTTTTTGAGTATTGATTGTTTTTTTTACTGCAATCGTCCGTGAACTGGTGAGATTTGATTTACATGAAAATAATATTTGTAGAAATACCTTAAACCTGAGGTCTCCGATGGGCGGTTGTGCGTACGGTACCCCCTTAAAGCTGAAGAACGGCGCTCCATACGCGTTGCTGACTTGCTGCCCTTCTAGAATCCCTTCGTTCACTCGCACTAAAACCATTGTTCGAACATGTACCACCGTGGGTTGCTGGAGAACTACTGAAAATGCACTATTACCTACTTACTTATAACAATAGTTTTAACGCTATGGTTGCGACGTTATACCGTATACGTATAGATATTATTGTAAGATTTATCTAGTAAGCCATAAAGTTGAATATTTTAATACCTATTCGTACAGAAACAGTACAGTATTATTGTTTTTAGTTTTTTTTTTCGGTCTATAACAATGTCACTGGCCAAATTTCATATTTCTAGGTTAACGGGTAGTCCTATGAGTTCTCCCTTTGGTTGGAGAGATAATCCCTTTGGTTTCAAAATGTGTTTTTTTCTGAACGCCATATTTACCCAGTGGCTGTAATTATAATTATCGTACGTAATCATAGAAGTATGTTATTTTCACAACTTAACGGGATTTTACACTTTAAAGTACGGTTTAGCTTGATACTACCTCACCTTCCCGAAATAAAGATTTTTGACAAGCACAAAGAGAGACAGACGACTAAGTGAGCTTATGGTTATGTTTTTACTTTGAGTTACCTTAAAAAAGACAATAAATAAACTAAGACGACCTCGAGCACAATAGTTACACGAGCAGAAGTCTGACGAAGCTGTCAAATATACCTATTAATGACTAATATTATGTTTACAATTCAAACCTTTGTACACGGAGTATAAGGCAAATATTTTCTTGTGCGCCTGCGACTTTGTTCACATTGATGTCGATCTGCGTGAACATTTTGTCAGTGTTATTCTAGTGGCATCTATATCGCATGCCCCCATGCTTGCGGTATAGGAACCACTAGAATATACCATTTAACCATTATAAACCTATTGCCTGCCATATAACCCATATATGCGTTACAAAACCTAACAAATACATTAAAGTTAAAATGTCAAGTAATTTTCTGGGTTCAATATTTAGGCGCATTAGAAACTGATATTAGTGTATTATTTTCAACTTTGTTTCTAAACGTATTGTACGTACACACACGTAATTTAATATCACCTGGGTGTATAATATTATACACCATATCTTCCTCATAAACTTTAAATAAAACAAGTCTATAAAAACTAAACTGTTTATTTAAATCAAACAAGTAAACATTATAATTATGAATAACAATTTAGTAAAGTTTTTGGCCAAACTCTTGTAAAATATTCTCCCAGAACTGTAATTCTTCTGCATCTGGCGACGTCCCTGTCTTTAGCTCATTACCAATGTCCAGGTAATTTTGGTTTTCGTTGGTGTAAGGTTTCCAGGTCACGCCCAAAGAACCATCAGGAGTAGGATTTCTGAAAAGATAAATATAGATCATCATCATTCCCGTGCCCTTATCCCAATTATTATGATTTGGGGTCGGCGCAACACGTCTTCTAGACGTGTTGCTTAAAGTTTTGGCTATGGTTTTATAGTCGGCCGCCTGCCTGACACTAACCCTCTTTGGGAATGCGATTGTTGGTTGTTTACCCGCCACCATTCGGGTGACCCAAGGTGCTTGGTACAGTGCACTGGGTCTTAAGGTCCATTAGTCGCCTTTTACGACACCCAGTGGAGGATATGGGGTGGTGCTATTCTTTATATCCGGACACTACACGGACTCATATATACATCGATAAATACATAGATACATCCTTGAAAATATGTAGTTGGTAGACAAATAAAACATTGTTTTACATAAAAACTTAATATTTCTCTATTAACTTTTTATATAAGCCTCTACTTTTTAGGCACAAAATACTAAAATTGTTTTCTTTGGTTTCTCTAAGTATAGGGTATAGAGTCACACGAACAGCCTATGTAGTTACTTCAAAATGGCATTGCTATTACATAACATACTCGTGCTGTTGTTAATGCATATATCTGTTTAATTATTGTAGGCTAATAGGTAAGGATAACAATTACAATAAAATCAAAAAGTAAACAACAACATTATCAATGTTACTAAGTTGATAAGATAATAGTTATCTTAAATAGCATAGAATGTCAGCACCCAAGTCAAACTTACCCGTATTTGGCGAAGTTGGTCCAAAGCTTAGTTATTCTTTCAATATGTATAAAATCTTTAGAATTTACATCGTTATCCAGAGGTACGTCGTGAGCGTTAAAAAGATACATTAGTTCATCAGCATGGGCTACAACTATTTCACCTTGAAGCAGATCTGCTAATCCCATTAAATTGGAGGTGACGTTCCTTTCAGTTTTACAAGTGTACTTGTATAGGTATGTTTTGTTCTTCTTTGCTCGAGAACAGAGTTTGAGCCATCTTAACGCGGGCAGCACAAACAAATCAAATGAATAAAATCTTGCCAAATCCTTCCAGTTATATTTAGCTTGGTTTTTGAAATAGTAGTTTCTTATTCTTTTTCCCATTTCTATCTGGTCTCTTACTGATAAGTTCAGTGCGACCTCCTCGCAAACAAAAAACTGCGGCAAGTTTCTTGCTGAATATAGTACCTTGTCGAGGTCCTTTATAATCCCCAAAGCCAACATACCTTCATCGGCAGTATATCCTGTCATTATATCTACACCTTCATGTGTGCTATTGGCAACAGCATCCATGAGACTACCATAGAAAAATCTTTCATTATTGCCGAATTGTTTTTCATCCACAACATTGAATTGAACACCAGGATTACCCATTAATTCAAATGTTGTAAAGGGCACATCATGGATCTCGGTCAAAGACTCCTTTGGTTGATTTTTGAAGAATTCGTATAATTCTTTATCATCTTCAGAGTAAAATCCTAGCTTCCTAGCCAGTGCTAAAGCCTTGTCCCGAGGATAGTAACCGTGCATCCAATGACAAAGACTAACACCGCTCTGGCAAATGGCTCTCTGAAATAGACCTTTCGACATTGGTGATATTAACTGGTAGCTCACACTGCCCCCGCCTGCGCTTTCCCCAAATATAGTGATATTTTTGGGATCTCCGCCAAAGTTAGATATGTTTTTGTTCACCCATCTGAGCGCCTCAACTTGGTCCTTCATGCCGGCATTACCAGGCACATCTGCTGTGTTCAAGCAAAGGAATCCAAGTACTTCTAATCTGTAATTGAAGGTAACAACGACAACACCTTGTCTTAATAGGAACTCAGGACCGTAAAAGTCATCATTTCCACTGCCAGAGATTAGTCCCCCACCATGGATCCAAAACATGACTGGAAGTGGCTTATCGGGATTTAAGTCAGGTGTATAAACGTTGAGATACAAGCAATCTTCGCTACCGTTTCGAGCTCCCTTGTCAAAAAACATTTCATACTGGTAACATATCGGCCCAAATTCTTTGGCACTGCGAACACCAGCCCATGGTTTGGGAGGTACAGGTGCCTGAAACCAAATATTTATTGATATGGAAATTTGAGGTATCCAAGTCTGTGTCTTATTTTGTCGTTCATTACGTAGTCTGACAGACGTCTTTAACAATTTTTATTTTTTTATTTTAATAAGCAAAACTAAGGGGAAAGTGGACTAGTGATTACTGTACCTTAAATCTTAAGTCACCAAGTGGTGGCTGAGCGTAAGGTATCCCCTTAAAACTGCAGTATTTGCTCCCATAATTATCCACCAACTCCCCTTCCAGGACACCTTCGGTAACTTTAACTTGCACCATGATTGACAGATAACATCCGCTGCACAGCAACGCTTAAATACAACTACGGGTACATCGTATGATAACAGCCATTACGTTTACAACTTATCACGTTTTGTGTTGACATCAAGATATCTATCTAAAAATATGTTTGCGCTGGGTTTTTTATATTGACAAGTCGTTGTTATTGATCTTTATTAATCCTCATACAAGTCTATTAAAATTTAGTATCTATTTTCAGTTAGATACATACGAGTTGATTAAAATCTGACCTGATACAATGCAACGTCATTGATAATCGTTGTTTAATTTTGATGATTAAATTAACGCACTATAATCTTTAAGACATACCTACTAGAACTCTTAATTACACCGTTCTTTACCCCACGGAACTTGCGTAAAAACCCCTACTTGTAAATCATTATCACAACAATCACAACTATAATAACATGACTGGCAAATATTAAACGACTTTAATTATATATTAAATAAGAAATATCATAGTTATTTAGATAATTATTTCACTCAAGGTTCTTCATAAACAGTACAAAGTGGTGCCCAACGCCTCATGTTATTATGATTTATCTATGCAATTGTACACATCTTAAAATGGACATTCTATGAAAATGTTTACACAAGCAATTTTATCGCGGCTACTAACAAACCAAATATTGCAGTATGTTAGAGCAAACTTAAATAGAGTTAATTTTATTCGTATAAACTTATTGACCTTAATTCTTATTTTGAGGTTATTCATTACTATTCTATTTTCATATCAACAAGTTAAGGTGATCTTATTGTAAATATAAACGTAAATTTAGTCGCTACGAATAAAAAGACACGAATAAGATGTTTATTAAATTGAAGGCGAACTAGTAGAACTGGTCGATATACCGATGTGTGTAATTATTTAGGAGTTACTTGGTAGAGCAGCCTTTCCGGCCATGAAGCGTACATAGACGGTTGAATACTAAGGGGGGACAAACGGAAAAGACATTAGACGTAGATGCATGCAGTTGTTCGCGTCTCGTCCGCGCCCTGTCTTTTTTATTTACTTCGGGTCGCAACGGTTCTATGCGTATTATATGAATTTTTTTGTGAATAGACGCTTATTAGTTTCAAGTCACCAGATTGTAACTTTTTTTGATGGGACAAACCCGCTTGCTGTATCTGCCACATTAAAGTAAAATATAATGTAATTCTAACACATAAATTATCCCACTTGGGAAATTTTTAATATAAATAATCAAAAACCAGTTTTAACCTTCTAATGTGATTTATTAGTACATTCTGTTTTATTTGTATAATTTTAATGGTCATTTTAAATAGTCACTAAATAAAAGTTATGACATCTAATATTCAAATGTATGAAATAAATTAAATATACGAAATCTACTTGGTTAGTCTCGTTTTTTATTATGTTATCTCAGTTTAGTTTTATTTAAGTTTTTCTCGTTTAAACAATTCCTTTTATAATTCGAATTTAATCAATGTGAAAGTATCTCTCTGTCTATTTGTCTGTTGTCACGTTACTGAAACTGGGCATAGAATAGGAATGTAGACGGAGCCGTCGAATTCAGCTAGTTATATCACTTCCATATGCATTGACACATATGTGTGTAGGTTAGTTATGTGTTAGTGTTATTTAATGACTATTATGTCTATTTTACTGCTTTACGCATTACAGAAACAATGCCACAAATACTCGTATACAGGTACAAAGTGCAAATGAAGTATTGAGTATTTACATGGCGTCACAGTTTGGAGCTATATTTGCATTATTTATTAATCATTAAATTATCACTGAAAACATTTTTTATCTATGTGTACACGTGTAAATTCTGAAGTATATCAAGAGTACCTACTACTTACACTTTAATCGAAGTTTGTTACAATATTTCCTTCTTCCTATCCTTGCAGAAGTGTAATTATAAATAGCCATAAGCCAATGTCCTAGTCTATAAATATGAATGTATTAACTGTAAGCAAACTTATATGTATAACTTACAAAGTAATATCTTACTGTATTGAGTAGGTACAAATGTGTAGGTATATTTGTATTTGTTGGTATCAAAGTACACTGACGTGTCAAAATTTTCCGCTGCCAAGTAGATAATTGATAAAATATCATGACTCGAAACTTGAAATTGGCAACATGCAGCTAATATTTTTTTTTTTTCTAAATAAAATATATTGTTTCTGTAGTTTGTTGTGATATGAGGACCCACACGATACGTATTATAACTGACCTTGGCGTTCGGAAGTAGCTTAAAAAACTCACATATATAATTATTTGCCTACTATATTCATATACACGTACATCGATAATTATAATTGTTGAAAACATTACATTACTTTTTTTGGTAGTCGTGTAAAAAAGAGTTTTTTGTTTTGACTAGCGCGTCAGTGTCTTAAACAGGGCGCAAATGTGAACACAGATAGTACTAAGTCATCCGCTCCCTGCGCATACGTTTGTGCAGTTGTTTTCACTTAACACATACTCAATGGCAATCAAAAAGTGTCAGTTGAAGACACAAGCAACATTTATGTTGATCAACTGAGCTGCGCAAACGAAGGTTGCTTAAGGACATAGCAACTACGGTTGCCAGTGACCAGTAGTAGCAACAGCAGCAGATACAGAAATTACTGTTATCAGTGATTATGTTGCCGTGTCGGTAAAACGGTTGCGCAACCAATAACCACACTATGCCGAAAATACTCGACCGAAGTTTGGGCTGACGCTGATTTTCCGTTTCGATCCATGCGGCTGATGTAAAACACTACAAGTGCCGAACTTACTCGGTAGAAATTTAGTTGCGTAACAAATTTTTTGTTGTGCAACTAGTTTAACATTTTTTTTCTTTCGAGCTACTGCCTCCTTGTTACGCCACGCCCGGTCTTGCGTCTTCAATGGAGCCGAACTTCGGTCGTGTATAATGTGTGCTCTACTGAAGAAGTTGCCCCTGAACTTACGATGTAGATAGGTAATTTGGGCACAGTCACAGTAATTGTAATAGCAATGCAGGCGTTATCGTGCCGAACTTCGGTCGTGTATCTTCAGTATAATGTGTTTAGACACGTGCAGTCTCTGCTTTTTTGTAGGTTTTAAAAGCATAATGTAATATCTCGCCTTATTATGCAACACTCCTAAAAAGGTGATTGTCTTATACGCATGACAGCCACGACTGTTCGTTTTTCTTTGTCAGATAATAAACGTATAATTAGGCTGTAGATTAAAACAGTCATTGATGAGCAAAAAGCGATTAGAAAAAGATTAGATAAAATGCATTATTTAAATCTAACGAGTTTTTAATAGTTACCTAATGTGCTGTTCATATGTTTTGATATGAATAAAACAAAAATAGTACAAAATGAGGAAATTTACATCATGCAGCCGCCAAGTGTAATAAAAAATAATAGCTAGTAATAAATATCGGCTCTCCACAAATTAAACTATTTTCAAAAATTTTGGAGTTCTGTTTAAATAAAAACATCTTAGATCATTCAGAAGCTACTTATGCAATAGGCATCAAATAAAAATACACTATTTTAATTGTAAAAGTATACCGTCCAACCTCTTACACTGTTAACTGAAATTTAAGATTTGGTGTATGGAATGGGCATCACGTGGGACTGTGGGAGCAAAGGAATTGGGTCACCGGCGCGCGAGGTCACAAAACGAGCACAGTCGTGTCATTCGAGGGCTTAATGTCGATAAACCACCGCCACGGGGCAGTTTTTTTGCTATCTTTTTTCAAATGCTTCTAATTTTTTGACCGTATGAATCATTAGGCGACATACGTGTTCCTCTAAACTATTAACACACAAAGGTACAAAGTTTACAGATTTTTTTACGTTAGTAATCCCTTCTTCAATTCAATATTGTAAGCAATACGTACACAAAATGTAAGGATCTTGCTTCACTTTATTTGCATAGCAAAAACTGCATAATGTGAGCAGCATTTTGGAGACGGTCAAATTCCTAAGTCAACCTCTTTTTATTAGGTTTTTATTCAAATACGCCTGTAGACTGTTTATAAATAGTTTAGACACTTATAAAAACGAAGATGTATATGGAACAAGACTCCAAGTGAACGTTGAAGTTTTTTGAATTAATTTACATACAAAATAGTTTTCGTAATTGATTAGTTGCGCTTGTCACAGGCGGAATACCAGAATAAAAAAAAACGATGTCCTCCATTATAATTTATTAAGTGATAAACGAAAGTAAACATGTGTTAATCATTATTATAATGAGATTTGATTGTCGCGTCAGCGCTATAATAATTTACATTTTTTAAAGCAAGGTTTATATGAATAAAACACTAAAGAGATGTTTTTTTATATAAATAATGTTACTTATGACTTCATGCCTAATACCCCTCCTTACACACACGCATTTTGTAATCCAGTGTATAGGAAAATTGTATACCACAGACAAAACTCGTACACATTCCCCTTTAAGTGTCAATCAAACGAAAGATGAAGTGTCGGTAGGAGACCTGTTAGCTTCGAGGAGAAACCAGGAGTCGCAGGTATGAGTCCTGTCTGAGTTTTACTTTCTATATACTATTTGTATTTAATAGGTCAATAAAACAATCGGTTATCGAACTCGGGGAGATATTTGTGAAAGATGTCGTCCCAGAATTCATACTCTGCGCTATCCGGTGCAGTGCCCGACTCCAACTCATTGCCAATCTCCAGAAACTCTTCATTTTCTAAAGAATACGGGTTCCATTTTACTCCTAAGGTACCGTCAGGTGTTGGGTTTCTGAAAGAAAACGAATGCATAAAATTATTGTCTAAAAAGTCGACTTTTCGTCAGGACAAATCAATACGTCGTTAAGCATTTTTGAAACATTGATATCGCAGTCAAAAAATACCTAAATTAAAAAAAAAACAATATTTAATAATCACACATTTCGTTATTCGCATTTTATCCATTATTACATATTTTACTTAGTGTTCATTGAACCTACAAAAATTTACATTTGAAAATAACTTGTTTTAACAGACACCATATATCTTAGAAACCGCTTCCATACAGGGCAATAAATAACTTTAGGAAAATTATAAATATAAAAACAGCCATTCGCTGGTATTTGTAGCACATTAGACAGCCCACAGGTACTCGTACAATAAATCATTGATTTGTTGTGTTTAAAATAGTTATCACGATTTTCTGTTTAACACTTACCCGTATTTCGCAAAGTCGGTCCAAAGTTTAGTCACGTTCTCAATAATGTTAATCGCCTTCGAATTAATGTCTGCTCTTGTTCCATATTTATTGTTAAAGAAATAAAACAGATCATCGGCATGACATGCTAATGATTTGCCTCCAGTTATGGTTTCTAAGCCCATAACTTTGCATATCATATTTCTTTCTGATTTACAATTAAATCTGTAAAGGTAGATCTTATTTTTGTTTGATTTAGCGGCCACTTTTGTCCATTTCAATGCGGGATATGTAAACATTTCAAAACCATAGTAACCAGCCAATTTTTCCCAATCCTGCTTTCCGTTCTTGTTATTCATATAAAAGTTCTGAATCTTTTTACCGACCTCGATTTGTTGAGTAATTGACAAATTTTCCGAAATGTGTTTCGGGGTGAAATAGGTACTGAGGTTATTTGCCTGTTTAATCATTTTTGCATATTCAGCAAACACATATATAAGAACACCTTCATCTTTGGTGTAGCCTGTAATAACATCAACATCTTCGTGGATACAGTTATTCTCTAAATCGGTTGAAACCCTGTCAAAAAAGAATCTTTCATTGTTTCCAAATTCCTTTTCAGAAGCAACTCCAAAATATAATTGGAAACAAGCACATTCTTGTTCTGAAAATGAAAGCGGTGCTTTTACATAAATGAGTGACTCAACTGGCTGAGATTTGAAGAACTCATATAATCCTTCTCCGTTTTCAGATTTGTAACCCAATTGCCGTGCTAAAACCAACGCTCGTTCGTACGGCTTAAACATTTTAGTCCAGGAGCAAGTCGTAACCCCACTCTGTGCTATAGCCCTTTTAAACAGGCCTTTCGACATGGGTGACACTAAGTGGTGGCTGACGCTACCACCGCCAGCACTCTCACCAAAAATGGTTACATTGTCAGGATCACCGCCGAAATGTGAAATATTCTTATTGACCCACTTTAATGCGGCTACCTGGTCTTTCATGCCAGCATTGCCGGGTACGTCTTCGGTGTCTAAGCAGAGGAAGCCTAATACTTCAAGTCTGTAGTTGAAGGTGACAAGTATGACGCCTTGTTTAACAAGGAACTCGGGGCCGTAGAGGTCATCGTTACCGCTGCCAGACATGAAACCTCCTCCGTGTATCCAAACCATGACTGGCAAGGGTTTGTCGGGCTTCAGTTCTGGTGTGTACACGTTAAGATATAAGCAGTCCTCGCTTCCTCGGGGAGGGTACATTTTGAACATATCGTATTGATAGCATACTGAACCAAACTCTTTTGCACTTCTTACTCCGGTCCATGGCTTTGCGGGTTGGGGAGCCTGAAATCACATTTATTATCGTGGAGATATACATATACACATACATAGTCCCTTTCTCGGAATTAATGGAACTTTGTCATATAGACAATTTTAACCTGCATTAAAATACATAAAACACATCACAAATGAATTTGGCCAGGTAAAATTTTAAGCGCAGTTAATAATTAATACTAATCTTAATTCCGGATACTGAATAGTAATGTAACCTCTTAGATACTATCTACTAATCTGATACTGATCTTGAGTAGCAGTACTTCGCACCAGTATCAGACCTCCGCGGTGACTAAAGGTCAGTTTCCATACATGCTGAGCTATGAGTGAACCGTTAATCGCAGTGCCCAAATTCTATTTTACTTTTATATCGACATCAATTGGACGATAAGCTCTACGCGCATTTCTACGTCAGTGGAAATGAACCCTAAAAGATTAACGTTTAATTTTTTTCAATTTTTCGTAAGCACGTCAGATGCAATTTCACCGTCCCATTATCAGAAAATAATCTTATAATCTTTATGAGATCTAATAAAACGATATGTCGAGCAAATTAACAATTTGATATTTTTTTTATCAGTTAGTTCGAAACTAAATAGAACTAGTTAGTTTATAAAACTATGTAATAATATCAATTATAGTTTAGACACTGTAGTTATTATATTTGGATTATAAAACAATGTTGAACTTTTAATTCTTTGTAAACAAAACGAAGGCTAAGCCTTAAAACCCTGTCATATCAATACCACTCCAATGACAAACATAGATAGAGACCAGCAATCATGGTTCTATAATAGCGGTTTAAACAACTGCATATCCGGCTGCTATTAATTTATTATTTCAAATTCGATATTAAATAGAAAATTAATTAAAAACAAAAGCACGTCCAAAATCCGTTACAGAAAAAGAAATCCTAAGTGTCCAAACAAACAATAACAAAAGATTAACAATATATTAATTTCTATAAGTACCTTAAACCTTAGGTCACCAACTGGTGGCTGAGCATAAGGTATGCCCTTAAAGCTGCAGAACTGACCCCCGTACTCATTATTAACTAGCTCGCCCTCTAACACACCTTCGGCTACTCTCACTTGCACCATCGTCACTAACTCGTGTTCCGAACTCGGATGATCATTAACAACTGCCCGTGAAATAACTTCGGTCATATATATCAATAGAGCGGTCTTGCTATCTCAATGTCGAGTGCTCGAAAAAGAACCTGATATACGTAAGTGTCTGCACTACGGACTTATAAAACAGGAATGTTGCATTCGTGTGTGAAAGAAACGTCAAGTTACACTGCACGTAATGCCGTCTTGCTTCCACAAAGGCAAAAGCCCTGCTTTAAAGTTTACATTAATTTATGAATACACGGCAGCAACGGTCCAGGAGGCTTGACACTTATTAATTGTTATGACCATTTTAATAATTTAGAAATGATTTATTAAAACATAATAACACCTTGTATTTTAATCTGTATGTTAATATTTGAAGGCGTATTTTTTGTTAGCATAGTCTATAAATATATGGATGATCATTAGCAGGCTGTTAGAGCGTCTGGGTTTGTTAATCTTTAACTATTGTTACGTTCGAGACAAAAAAATAAAAACAACGAGTTTAAAGTAAATTGTAGAAATGTTAACAAAACCTCTAAAAAGAATTGGAACGTCTAGAACATTACACACTAATTAATATTAACATTTGTTAACACCGGTATTCAATGTTTGGAAAAATATTCGTTTCTTTTTGAATAATAAGTGTTTAAGCCTTCGAAATAATACACAGAGACAAGTTAGATACAATATTTGCAAATGAGAGCAAAATAGTACACCCAATGGTTGTCTTATCATAGTATCTCATAATTGGTCATAATGGTCATAATTGGACGTAATTTTCCATAGATACTTCAGATTAAATAGATTGCTGTACAAATATTATGGTTGAATACTTGCTGATTACTGTGATAATCATAGTCACTTTTTGACAAATTTTCTCGCTACGGAACAAAATCCGTGATCTTTCTAACAACTTTTTACAAACATAGATTTAGGTATGGGTGAATGTTTCTCGTGTGAATGTGAAGCAAGTAGGTTTGTTGTCTAGTGTACATGTGTGCATTTTATCCTTAAAAAAACTCTTTAATTTTAGCCGTTATAAATATTTTCAAAGTAAATACCTAATACATTTACATTGTGGAATGCAAAAAGACCATTAACAGTGACCATAACTAATGTACATCCGTATCCGTCTTCTAAGCCATAAGACACGCTATAATAATAATATATTAATGTCAAAAATATTAAATTTGTGGCTTTCCTTATTTTTTATAGTACGAGTAAGTTACAAAGAAACGTATTACACATCGTATAAAAAACTCCATTGTCATTCAATTTACATAATAATTACGAGGTTTCCCGTAAATGCGATCAATTAATGTGCGCAAGTCTTTATAAAGGGCTGGCGATGCGGGGTCCAGCGTGAGATCCCCGGGGCTAAACGATTAGGGGATAATTGAATTCTTGGTGCCCTCATTAACTCGGCCAACAATTACTCGCGGCAACAATTTCCAATAGAGCTCGATTAATTTTGTATTCACGTGTTAAATATCTTATTTAAGATTTTTGATGACTGTCTCGGCTTTGTAATTAGTATTTACGCGAGCAAAAAAAAAAGTTACTAATCCGTATTTTAGCGGCAAAGAATTAACATTTATGCTAATTGTTAAGCAGTTGTTAAGTAAGTAATTGTTAAGTTGTGCCAATAAAAATATGAAGCATAAAAAATCTTTATACGTGTACCTATATACGTAAGTGATTGAAAGGTTTTTTTACGAGGACCTCCCAAATGATTAGTCGCATCATTTTTTTTAAACCGCCTTTAACAATGAAGATTGAACACAATTAGTTCTTAGTTTTTAAGGTGTTAGAGGAATGAAGTCGGTTTGTTTTATTAAGTCATTTCGTTCGTAGTTAAGAGGACTAATCCTGAATTATGATGTGTGCGAGGATTCCTACATTTCTCTGTATGACAGTTTTATTGGAGTTTTTATCTGTACCTGATATTGAACCAAAATTTTGCATTATGATTAAATGCATAATTTATAATGTCTGTTTTGGTTTGATGTTTTTCTTTTTGCATTAACAAGTTCTGTTGATTAGAATTTCGCCATTATTTTATTTGGATTTATCATATCATATTGTTACAAAGCAGTTCAATGGCAAATATTCTTATTGATTGATTTATTTTCATCACATAATTTTTCACTATAACAAATTCAGATTACCTTCAACCCAATACATTTTTTGGTGCATACGTTTTACAGCACCATACTAACATTATCAAGCAATACAATCATGCCAATATAAAGAACATCAAAGGACTACAAAACACACTTATCTTTTTAAATCTAATCTTTGAGCAAACTGCACATAAATTCGTTTTATTCGTCTAGTTACGTCGTCATGGGAGCAACATACATTTACATAGAGACAATATTGCTTCACAACGACGTGCCCATGCATAGGGCCCAGTGTTCCATAAATTTGATATTGTTTGAGCTCGTCCTAAATAACAATGTATGGTGCCGTTAGAATATGCGTGGAATGATCTAGTTGCTTCGAAAGTAGACTCGTTTTGCGTGGGTTAGTTAGTGGCCTACAAAAATGTAATTGTATTTTGTTTTATATTCTTTTCGAAAACAAGTAATTGGTACTTACTTATACTGTACTTTAGTATTTATTGGAACAATTTCCGATATGACATAAATCAGGAAAATACTGAGCATTCCTTAGTCAAATAAAATTCATGTTTTATAATTCAACTTCACAGCATCCTCTAGGTCAATTTTATTGACTTTGGTTTATTTTACGACAGTAATAAAGTTAAAAGGATTTTTATGAAATAGGTACCTACTTTAAATTTTTAGAAATGAATATTTAAAGAAAACATTATAGCAAAATTCATTGTTCACAATGTGTATTTTTAAATGAATATTTATAGCAGTTAATATCTCAACCGCAACTAGAATCTCGCTGTAAATGATAAGGGACAAACATCAAGACCATAATTATTTAAAATGTTTAGTCATTGCGTCATCGATAGTGAGCTAGCAATGTTACTGACTACAGGTCATCTACGAATAGCTCCAACCAAATATTTTGGAAATAATAAAAATCCTCTTATCTGTAACTTTTATAAAGTCGAAACCCGAATCAAACACAAATAAGCAACAATCGTTTCAGGTGTCACGCTTTGCAACGGCAAACGAGACAAACAGTAGACCATTGGAATACACAATACAGACAGGTAAAATATAAAGCCCATTGCGACGCACGAGTGGTCACGCTGTGCACGTATGCATGAGTGACGTGCCAGTGAGCGTGTTTGTGTACTTTGTCGGCAACACACGTGTTTTTGTTGTGTACGACACGGCCGGGCATTGACGGTTTGTCGGATATACGAACTGAAATAATCGTGTAATTAGTGGTTTTATTGAGCCATTGTGGACTTGTTTGTTTATGAACGTTGCTCGAGCGATAAATAATTTGAGTAGTCTTACGACCGTTTCTGTTTGTCGCTGGATGAGGCAAGTAGAGATAGATTTACGACATACCTATTTTGCATGTGCAAATAGACTAAGTTCCACATTGATTTTCGCAGGTAGCCTAACACGGTTGTATATTACATGTATTCTTCGTAGAATTTGTCAGGCGTGTTAAATTTTACTCTAACATTTCTTCGAACTTCACGATCACTTCTACGAAATAACAATATTGACAATTTTCGACGGAAAGCTGCTTTCGGAAAGGGAATTGGTCTGCGATTCCGAACTAGCAAATAACTTAATTTCTACAAACGCTTGTGTTACATAAATCCTAAAAACGAAAATCAAAAGTATAACTTAAAGTAGATGTACAGAAATAAATAAAAATGTGTATTTAATTTTTCCTACTCATGTTAGAAACCAATCGAAAATGAAAAAAACTCCTTTTGGAATGACAGCCAAAAAGAATCTTGTCATCGATTCGAATTTAAAAATAGACCGGCCATTTCTTCCCAAATTGTATTCGATATAAACACTTCCATATTCAAACACGTCGGATGTTGTCGGCTCCACCGGCGGGCGTGCGGCTCGCGGCGCTGCGCTTTCCCGTCACGCGCGGCCGTCAATCAGAAGCGATTGTTTGAATATAGAGCTCGAAATATTCTTCTGATGTTTAATTGCTCTCGACGAATCATGGCGAGCGCACGATACGTGAGGAGCTTCGCAATTTATTTGTAATGCTCCCGATTGTGTTGATTACACGAATTATGATACTTTGGTGTAACAAAGATTTAATTTTGTTGGAAGGTTTTGAATTAGGACCTTTTGAGTTGAAATGGCGATGTTCTCTTATAATTGAGTCACGGAGTGCGGATGACACTGGTTTATTTACTCGTATTTTTAATAAAAGTACTGGAAGTAAAAGTAGAGGACATAGCTAAATGTTTTTGGTAGCTTATAACTTATTTAAGGAAAATAAAATTTTAGCGGGGTTGTTTTAAAATTAGTACATCCAAAACTATTGATTTTCTGAAAAAGTGAGTCAGACATAAAGTGTAGGAAATTTGTTCTAGTTTAATTTTGTAGAATTTATTTTTTTCGTAAAATGCCTCAGAAAGGAGATATTCCCAAAAAACCGTTTTTGGGCGCCATTTTTTCAAAATGGCGGCGCGAGCGGCGGCGGTACGAGGTGGCAAAGTTAAAATTCGAAGAGAGCATATCCAAATCTACAAAATACCCAATTTTCAAAACTCCCGGAAAACTTTCCAGGTAACCCCCTTATTTTCTACCAAATGACTGGACTAGTATAAGTCTCATCTATTGAGAGTTTATCAAGAATATTTACTTTAAACTAAAGACTCAACTAAACATTCCACATGTTTTACATGAGAAAGTCTTTGCGCATGCATCTTCTAAAGAACGTCATTTTCTTAAATAGCGTTTAGTATCAGAATTCATGTCAGAGGTATTTAATAAGAAGCTAGTTCCAGGTATTTGCTGGGTGAATATTCAAGGAACGTTTGAATTGCAAACTGTTACGAGCGACCAAGAACGGTTGACGGCGGCACCGGCAGCCGGCGCGGCGGCGTGGCCTAGCCTATAAGATATAGCGGGAGATAGCTTATTGGAAACAAGACAAGGCAAAATATGCTAAGATTAACTCTTCAAACTAATGTGAACTCGGAAACTAGTCAAATAATAAACTACTTTTTGGAGAAGACACTTTTTTATGTTAAAAAATAATCTTTATTAAAATAACATATAAGTATGTTAATTTTTAATGATCTATAAACCTACCTTCATCAAAAGAGCACCTTCATTTATATTTAATTTCAAACCTTCAAATTACATTTCTATCTTTCCAATCTCTGACTCAAGTACTTAAAAAGACCAACTGAACCGTTATCAACTTGGACCAAAACAAAATTGTAATGCGTTCAACGCTGGCGCAAACTTTGTCTGAAATACATTAATTAATTATACACATTTGGTAATTTCTATGAAATTTGTGTACTGTGCAAAAGTTGTCTATTTGTTTCCCTGATTTCCATAACTGGCTGTAGTAATAGCTTATAGGGTCCGTAGAAACGTAATTTGGGAAGGAAATTTCAGGACAGCGACGGTCTCGGGCAGACGATTAGAATTTCATATGTTGTGTCGTTAGCAGATGTGTTCCTTGTTTTGTCTGCTCTGTATGCTAAGGCACTGTGCTATGCACACGACTACATATATTATTTAGCTTTCATTGCATACTCGCGAGACACGAAATGTAGTGTAAAGATTATTGTGGTTCTGTAGCGTTTCCATGTATTTTCAGTTCGTAGATACATCTTTCAAAGACCCAGTTCGTAAGATGTTGGGCTATGAGCTTTTGTTGCTACAAAATCACAAAACTGTTAAAGGACGTTGCAGAATAGCATCCCACAAATCCGCACGTATTTTATTTAAAATATTCTATTTACGTAAAAAACAATGGCTAAATGTTGCCTTTGATCGGTAGAGCGACTGGCGCCATGTATGGGGGATAGAGCGCGAGTGAACGCACCACTACCCCTGAATAAGACCCCACGAATAAGGTTCAAACACCTGCAACATTTTCGTCAACATTCCGCCATTTTTTATATACTTCGTGCATGTTCGTAAACACTCGGCTTTGTCCGTGCCCAGTAATCCCGGGCTATTTGCTTGCTTTTGTATATGGAACGTTTGGACAGAAACAATAATTTTGCTTTTATCCGAAGAAAAATAAATGGTACGGTTTTATCTGTGTAACGGATTTGTGTTAATGTAGGTAGAGTGTGTGTTTCATTTAATTTAGATCCTTAAAAAAACATTTTTCTCTTCTTCAATGAGCAATTTAATGCTGCTTATAATTTGAATGTATTATTACCTTTGTAGGTTAACTTCCTAACCATCATTTGTAAAAATATTTACGGAGGCACAATAACTTGGGAAAGAAGAAAGGAAATATTTCCTATAGTTCCGATGGTTGTCATAACAATACAAAACATTAGCACAATAAGATAAATAAAACTAAAGCCAGGTACAAAGGTTCGGGATAATAGTGAGGGTCTAATTTCCCAGTTAATTATTATGAATGGCGAGCACTCGCAGGAATGTTGAATAATATCGGATGCTTGTCCGCCCACCGGAATTATTCGGAATATTTCAGATAATACTAGATATCCCTTGCTATACAGTTAGCTCTCTATTACAGCGGAATTAAGGTACATATTTGTTTGATAAAAAAACCCACATTATGAAGATTATTAGCTAAAGGAGATTGCCCGTTTTGTAAGGGAAGTTGGGTCCCAGTGAAAAATGTTTGTGCCCTGAAGATTTTTATTTTAACTAATAGGAAAAACATTGCATTTTCATAATCGGAAACCTTTTTTCATTTATTCACCCTGGTTCAAGAGATATCATTATTTTTCTGTTTTAAGAATATAGGTTATAATTAGAAATTGACATGGACTATAGATCACTATGAGCATAGAAATATGTACTGTAAATAGCAGTACCATGGAATTATGTCTCTATTTATGCATAAAGTAATGGAATTGTTATTCGTAAATAATAACTAAGTAAATACGGAATTCAAAACTCAACGTATTATACAAAGCAATCACGAACACACAACGAACGAACGTCAAAGTGATGTGACATGCGCAAGTAAATGTTGCCAGAGCAATTATATTTAATCATTAATAAATCGATATAAGTTTTTAAATTACGTAAGACTTTTATATTAATTTAAAATCGCTCTTATGAACATCTGTTCAACAATATAGACTTATCATAAATATAGTTAGAATAATAATTAAAGATAATTGTATTTTTTTATATGATTTTTATTGATTAAAATACGTAATTTTCAATAGTTATTTGATATCTGGCAACTGTTTTTGTTTACCAATCAAACGGATGTCGACGTAATGTTTAACTATTAATTAATTTCAACTTTATTCCCAGGGTGAAAGAAATTGTATAAAAAATAATTTGGAAACAAAAAAATAAACAATATTTTTAGGTTATTATTCCATTCAGGCACACGATACCACAAAAGGGACCTGCCCCGTGGCAATCTCCTTTATCATTAAAAAATAAGATTTATTACAATTTCTCGTATATTTGTGGTTAAAATTTAAGGCGATAAATAAATCAAACGATGAACAAAACACATTTGTAGTTGTAATTTTAAGTAAGTAGTTGATGAGCTGGTTCATACAAAAAACTCATATACTTTAGGATCTATGTACCTAATTAAAATTAGCAAGATTCTTATAGTATACTTACTGAATAGTTTCGTTAACATCCAAATAAATATAATTATTTGAAGTTTGAAGTTATATAAGTTGGTATTTTTATTAATGTTGAACACAATTATATTTATGCTTGTAGAAGAGGAAAATTACCATTTTCTTAGTGTTTTTGTCGTCTATCCTTTTTTTCTGTCTGACTAACGTCTAATTTACATTCCAAATATGTCTTTAAATATGCTTATTACATAGTTTACGAGTATTTGCATGCTCTAAGAACCTACACGTAAGCCAGTAGTCTCCGAATTATGTAATGCACTAAAGTTAACTAACCCAATCTAATTCAAAGTTGTGTGGCGAACTGATTCAGACCCAACGCAACCTCCTTTGTGGGCCATTGTTTATCCAGTTAATATATTGTTAGGTGTATTTACAGTGTTGCCCTCATACAAAATTGTCCCAAACAAATTGGAAGTTCGTCTGTTTGGCGTTTCCATTGAACCAGTTTTAAGACTTGTTTGACTGGTGTTTTTGAATCCTTGTTAAGTATAGTTCGATGTTTTACGGTAAAGTGATATTGGGAATGTCTAGTTAGATATACAGACAGGGTGTTATATTATATCTTCTGTAGATTCAGTTCGATTTCAGACTGCTTCCCATGAAATGCTGCATATCGAGTATTCCAACTTGATATATTATTTTGAATTGTATTCAATAGAGAGGGCAAAGACAATATCAGGAACGAAGCGGCTTGATGACATCCTACATTTTGTTATACACTTATTTTTTATGTGAGACACAAATACTAAAACAAATATTATATTGCACGACTGATGTATACAGTTTCAAATATTACCACATACGTATTGGAATTTTGGACTAGAATGAATCTAAATTAATATTGAGACAGCAATCCTCATACGAGTTTACCATAACTTCATTGTGTCAAACACAAACATTTTTATTTATTTGAATTGAACTTGATTTCAAGCACTCCAAGGTTTATTTTTCCTTGTAATCCATTTAGACTTCACATTGCAGTACTTAGGATTACGATTTAAATCTCGTACGTGTATCGGTTCGATAAACGTCTTATATTTATTGCGTACTGGTGTACAATATATACAATGTTGCTAACTAGGTCACCGGGATCGTATTGACTGCCTGTCAGAATGTGATAGATGTTTTGATCGAAACCATGGCTATGGGAAACGCTGTATTTATATTATCGATAATGTGATGTAATTTCTCGATTGATTTCTTTTAATAGGTAGAAGGCGCTGGTAACATACTAAAATAATGGGAAAAAATATTGCATCACAGTTATAGTATAAGTTGAAACTGTTTTGTATTAGATTATTTTCTTATTTTATTGACTGTGTCTGCAAATAACGTTTTATTGAAAACAGTGAACGAAACAAAAATACACAGAAGGATTAGACCTTAACTAGCGAGCTAACCATATCTTTAAAAAAATGGAATCTTGGATACTTGGGAGTTTATCTATATAATTTGAATAAGTATTGACTGTAGGTATTATCTGAGCGATATGGTCAACAACATTCCACTCTAACTAGCTTGTTAAGGAACGTATATTCTCCTAGAGGAACTTAATTTATTAATGCAACAGAAAATATCCATACAATGTAATACGGATATACGAGTATGTGCATACTCTATTATAATAAGTAGAAATACAATGAGTCTTATCAGAACCAGCGATCTTACGGAAAACGTTTAAGTGGACTTTATTGCCATTTCAAATAAATCATCCGTCATTACTGCAATCGTGGGTGTCACACGCTCTGGTTCACAGCTGAAGTTATTTTTCCTCAATTTTAATATAGGAATTACATTAACTTAAAAATTGTTGAAAATTATTTTCATCTCATGTTAACGATAAGTGGTTATTTTTTTACAAAATGTTATGTTGTAGAAATAGTGTTTTTCCTGCTGGGGTTTGTGTGGTCGTATAGAGTGCGCTTTCTGTAGATATTTGTTATGTGTGAACCCTGTTTGTATTGCATTTGTGTCTGAGCCACGATAGTGACTGGTGTGTGTTGTGTGTGCAGGCGAGTGCGCGCTCGGTCGGCGCTCGAGCCGGGGCGTGGGTGTCGGCGCGGGCGGCAGCTCGCCCAGTTGACAGCATGCTCATCGCGTTCAACGACTCGGCCAACTTCACGGACCTGGAGACCACCGACCTCCCCAGCAGCCCCTTCAGTCTCGCGCAGAAGATCGTCATCGCCATCATCGCCAGCGTCCTCTCGGTGCTCACCGTCGTCGGCAACTCCATGGTGATGATCAGCTTCAAGATCGACAAGCAGCTGCAGACCATTAGCAATTACTTCTTGTTCTCGCTAGCGGTCGCGGATTTCGCGGTGGGGCTGATCTCCATGCCACTGTACGCCATGTTCACCATCTACGGCTACTGGCCGCTGGGCCCGCACGTGTGCGACACGTGGCTCGCGCTCGACTACCTCGCGTCTAACGCCTCCGTGCTCAACCTGCTCATCATCAGTTTCGATAGGTACTTCAGTGTGACGAGACCGTTGACGTACAGGGCCAAGAGGACTACACGAAGGGCCACAGTGATGATAGGTGGTGCGTGGGGGTTCAGTTTGATATTATGGCCGCCATGGATTTACGCATGGCCGTACATAGACGGTGAGCGAAAAGTCCCGCCTAACGAGTGCTATATTCAGTTCATAGAGACTAACCAGTTCATTACATTCGGGACAGCGATAGCGGCGTTCTATGTGCCAGTGACTGTCATGTGTATACTGTACTACAGGATATGGAGGGAAACGAAGAAACGGCAGAAAGACTTGCCCAATTTGCAAGGTGGGAAGAAACACGACTCGTCGAAGAGATCAAATTCTAGGTGAGTGATAGTTTTTATTAGTGAAAGACTCATCAAACATGCCAAATAAGACCATTCAATGGTTATAACTTACTAAGGTTCTGTTTGACCTTTAAGCCTGTATCAAGTTGCATACACGTGTACACAGTATACATACATCCTTGATCTTATACTTAACGGTTAAGTACGACGTAAAGCGACACGTATCGTCTCTTTATGGCCATTCCCGCCCTTTTCTTACGAAACTGCTTCATATTAAGCATAATCAGGAAACGTTTGTATACCTGTGTATATTATTAAAGGTGTTTCGTATGTTCTATCAACATCGTCATTAGGGCGACAGATAATGAGATGGAAATGCAGTCGGGAGCAGTTTTTATTACACGTGTTTTTGTGTTAGTTGAGTACAAACTCAAGAATACTGTAAAATTCAGTATTTTTGGAATTCGATACGTTCTCCTAGTTATACCAGTCAGTAAATGTCCTATTTTAAAAATCAACGAATGAGTTATGATTATTAATATATTGTGAGCTGTAGGTTTTACTTTTTTACCTACCATACCTCAAGCAAATAAATATTTCATTTCATTTCATTTCATTTATTATTAATTAAATATAATTAAGGAAATTTTCAGCACTGGCAATTCTTAAATTGTAGTGTGACTGCTTTTGATTCTCTATCACGAACTATGCTGTCTTCCCGTAGCCGACTCTAAATTTCTAATGAACCTCAGAAAAAAACCTTTGCCTTCTTGCATCGTCACCGGGGTTAGCTATAACTTTCAATTTTGCGAGGGAACTGCGATTGAAATGAATGTGCAGAGACCAACATAGGGTTGGCTCAATCCACACCTGTTTACGTAACATAGATTAACAGTAAGTGTAAAAGTGCTACTTACTGATCCTAAGATACGAAGGCGACTTCGAAAGTTTTGAACTATTTGGGGGTTTTGGGGGGGTCAGACGATGAAAACGCTTACACCATATTATCGTTATCGAGGTAGAAAGTTGGTGGTGCCTTTAAGCTTAGACTTAGAGCTGACCTTATACTCAATTGTATTTAAATAGATAAGAAGTTCCAAAGAGTATGGTATTATAGAACAAGCAAAACATATAGTTTGTAGCAGAGGAATATTCAATCAGATATTAAATAGAAACAGTACACGAATATATATCGTAACAATCTAGTTTGAGTCATAAAATACCATGTCTGATATTTTATTTGCTTGTACCTTAGCTCGCGTAGAGAATATCCGGTGGTTTTACAGCAAAAATAGTATTTTGTCCGTGCCAAGCAATTTCCATATTAAATCCTATCAGAAAATGTGAGTTATTTCTAACCCTTAAGCTGCACAAAGACCCACAAAGATTGTATCAAACGAGTAACCTATAGGTAAAGGATAAGGAAACTGTTTGTTGTTGTGGAAAGTGGGCGACAATACGTCTTTGAGGTCTCAGGGACCGGGCTTAAGGTCTTACGGCGTGCTCTGCGGATTTACGTGCACGTAGAATGCAGGTTTACACGGTACACGGTCGCCTTCTTTTGAGAAACAAAGTGGTTTACTTCTTATATTTTTTTATAATTAATGGAACTGGTAGGACAAGAAAGTTTCTCACTGTAGTTAAATTTAGTATTTTATGGCAGGACTAAAGATTCAGTTTAAAATCAAGTTTTTGCCACATTGTGTCAAACATATGTTGTACATAGTAATGAGTCCAGTGTTCACAAAATTAGTATTATGATTGATGTAATATGTATGATTTCAAATTATTTTATTGTCAGTAATTTTAATCCAGTGAGCACTGATACGTGCAGAGTTCTCTGTAACTCAGTACCTATATGTGTAAAGGGGAGAAATGCTAAGAATGTTTTATAAGAAACTGAAGAATTACGTGCAGGTACGTGTTCTCGTACGTAATACCTACACGATTGCTATCTAAGTGTGGTGTCTGATCATAATAAACTCGATTTAATTCTCAGGTTGGCCGAGAAGGGTCGGGTTTTCAGTAAAAGAGCCTCGAAATGGTAATTCGATTTATTATTTGCAAAAGGTTCTCGATTCTCTTTTACATGGAATTCTATTAGAAGGGTCTATGTAAAAGGTATTGAAGTATACAAGTACAATGTTTTATGTTTTCTAGCCCATTAGCAAGTCCGAGAGAGCATTAATTTAATATATGATTTATATGCATTAGGGTACGATTGCATGTTTCATAAAACTCAAGTGCCATGTTTGAATTTTTGCCATAAAAAAATAAATTGCATCGAAGTAGTTAGATATAAAATGTCCGTAGTGGTCTAAAATGGAGCATGACCATAACTCCGGATCAAACTGGGTTTTTGCTGAAGCTTCAGATTCCGTCATAACTCAGCGACACATAAGCACGTATAACTTCGAAAATTGGACAGCTTCAAAATTCTCGCTTGCTTGAATATTGAAAAAGTAGGACGCTCGAATCGAATAAGTGAGCCCCGTCGAGAGAAACGCTGTGTAAATTTAAGATTCGAGAACTTTCTTCCGAAGTTTATTGAACATTTAAAAATGTTTATCTTTGAACTTCGTGGGTCTGCAACTCTTAATGGCAGAGCTTGGTGTACCAATAACGGTTTTAAATATTTATACCGTGAAGTATTCCGGTGGCGGCTCGTAAAATGGAACTTCCATCTTAGAATTTTGTGGAAGGTTAAATCATTGATTGGTCTGCTTTAAGACGACACCGAGCTGGTTTACTTATTCTGGCGACGAAGTTTCTGGTATTTTGCGACCTAGTTTAAATATTTTGCTTTGTTATATTTTGGTAAGAAGGTAAATAGACAATCTAAAGATAATGTAAGAAAATTGATAATTAAATACGTAAATGTTAACCTCAAAATCAAACATCTCCTAGTGTTTTTTTCGGAAATCTTTCTAAAACAAACACGCGACACGAGTATTTCCCTAGGTCCCGAGCAGCTATCAGCGAGCACACAACACACATGTCCTGTTCCCTGTTTCGTAACTGGTTATGCCCCGGAGCGCTGTAAGCATACGGACAACGTTTACTGTAGGCGAGCGCCTAACAAACTTGTCACTTGTACTCTACACTACGTACTAGGGGTTCTTTTACGTTCCACAAGATTATTCAATGCATTGTGGTATTTTTACCGTTTTTATTTTAATGTATTTAATTTTAGATGTTAAATAAGTTACTTTTTTAGTATTTAAATGTTTGTGGACAGGTTTATTAAGAGCGGTTTTTGAGTTTTTAAATTTCGTTAAACAGGTTTTATTATGTAAGTTTTTATAGAATGTAAAGCTAAATAATCCTTATTTCGTTTCGCTACTACTTTCGGATTTAAATAATTTAATAATAATATAATAATATGTGCTATTAATTTTAGGTACATAAGTATGATTTTAATTTATTTTCTCAGATTATGTAGTATGATTTTGCATAAAGTATAAGCAATTATCCGCAGCATTTTCCTACGTTATTTGGTAATTATGAACTACATAATTTTCCGTTACGACTATCTTTCAACCCTTCATCGCTGGTAAACCTCCTGCCTATCTGAAATAATGTCTCAAGTGCCGGCGGACTCAGTCCGCTGGATTACGCCGCCATGCGTCCTTTGTGTCTGCGTACCCTTTGTGCGAGAAAATGTCTGCAACCGTTGAAAGTTTATTATTATTATTGTGAGCCTATAGTGTACAGGGCTCGCCTTCCCGTTCCATATTTTCCGGTCTATTGCAGTTTTAGGCCAATCCCCTAGAAGGCTAGCTTGCTGGGAATTGTCGCAGGATTAAGAGTGATGTGGGTTTCAACTTTTAGGAAAATATGACAACACGTTATTTTACTCTTTGACTTAGACTTAGGGTATCAAAAGAGCATTAACAGAAAATGTTTACCCAACGTTGCAAAAACATTTTTGTTTCTACTTAAATGGTAGACAAAATAGTTTACGCTGTATCATTGAACACACTAGCGTCCATGCAATTTCTTAAGATGCCTAATAAGATTGTCTCAAAATATTAAGCTGAAAATTCCAATATACTCAACTGCGTCTACCTCAAATTTTTGTACTTCACATATAGCCGCATTGATATTCAGCAGCATAGATCAAGCTGTCGCAATATATCTTGGCTAAGCTGGCACAAGTTTACAGCGCTATGACTTGCATACCTGTAATAATATCGTGTCGAGGTAATCTCGCTACTGCCACCCACTTTTATCGTAATGTGATCTAGGGGTGTTACTTAATCATTAATTTAATAATTTTTGATATCATTATTGATTGTTATTTTCTACTCCAAAGTAGCAATACAGTGGAAATACCAATGTAACACAAATCCCTAAAAAATATTCAGATTTAAACTATACCTACCTAGTAGGTGATTTTTTTTATAGTATGAGGTAAATAGTGTGTGCTTGAAGTGACATGGTAATCATAAATACCACACAAACTTTACATATCCAAACTATAAGCATTAAACTAGGAAAAGCTGTTTTCACCCCACTGTACAGCTTATATCATTCCAGGAGAAATCTACAATACAAAATAACTAAAATCGCGTTCAACCCGCGCACTCATATTTTATCCGTACCGAGATCCAATAAAAATACCTATCGGCTAAGAGCCTTTAAAAATTTCATCGACCGTACACCTCTGGATGGCACCCATTTGCCCTCTCGGGGGTGTGAAAAGGAGGGGGGGTCCTCCACGGCGGAGTGAGAGACATTACTCTTGGATGCGTCTAGATTTATGTGGCTGCCGACGCTACTTCATACATATTTGCGAGCAGTTTAAATTTAATATTGTGTGATCTTATCGCTGATTGTTGTTACGGGCTGTGTTAATGAGGACAGAAATTGAGATGCTTAATGAGATTGTGTTGTATTACAAATGAATTTAATTTCGTCGCTATTTGTAAAGATAAGACTGCATGGGGATTTTGTACTCGTATGTTTGTTATTACGTAACCGTTTGAAGTTTCGTGGAAAGTAGAATTTGAAATATGAGTGATTGTTTTTCTTTTTTCAGGCCTATTATTTACTTGATAAAAAATAACCCTATACATTTCTATCTATACCTACCTGTGAAACAATAAGTAGTAACACAAACATTTGTACAAAGACAAAACTTGTAAACGTCCACAAAACTCGAATGGCGCCAGTGTTAATTGAATCGTCGTGAACAGTGAAAGTAAACAACATTCTATCTAAGGCTGGGCCACCGCTGCACTTGAGAGACGCGACGCTCTATTTAGGGGCCTTTATTGGGTCGCGACGACAGACGGAAATTAAATTTAGCTAAGCAGTCATACCGCACTTGGAATTGTCATATTCGTTGCGAGAAACCGAAACATGTAAGGGTATTTAAAATGACACAAAATTTTGTAGTCCAGAAATAATTTAATTTTTTTGGAAGTATAGGTTGTATTTTATGTAAAAAATTGGCCGGCAATAAAAAAAAAGATCTGAGGTATATTTTTGGCGCCAAAGAGTATTTTTCAAACCATGTCAGTCAGTTTTTCGTGCAAAGGGAAAACAGAACAAGATAACTCACTTTGTTTCCCTCTGTACAAAGCCAGTGACTCAGTTGTACGTGCAACGTTTTCGGCAAACAGAACAGTGACCTTAATAGCTCTTTGGCAAGTAGTTTGTCTGCACAAGTCAGTCTTAAACGTGTTAATTATATCTTTGAAGTCTGTTGTCTGCTGTTTAGAACTTCTGGCCGGATAATCAAGATGTGTGTGAAAGCCAAAAGTTTGTGGTAACCTCCTTTGTTTCTTACCTTTGTAAGGGCAAAGGTGCCATTTTAACATCTTTTGTATTGAAATACCCTTGATATTATCTCAATATGTGAAAGGTTCAAAACAAAGGCTCGCTTTCAGATAAATGAAAGTTTATAATACTCTTTGTGTTGGAATTGGTGATAGCAACTAGGTTCAGAGACAATTGATAGGTTCTAATAATTTTGTAAAAAAGTATTATCTGTTATTTTGAGTAAAACCCGAACTAAACTAGATATACCTGCACGGTAAACATCGGCAATATTATTGACTGGCACGTGCCGTGTCGCCCAGTGGGGTTTCACGTATAAAATTCGATAACTTTTACGTACTGTAAATATTATAAAGGATCTTAAGTCTACTCCAAAAATCTTCAATATCATCAGAACACCCCTAAACCCCAAAGATTTCTCATCATCAAAGGACAAGCATCCGTTGATATTCAAAATTAACTTCGTATCAATGAACAAGCGTGTCCTTTCGTCAAAATAAAATATACCTTTAATCGAAGCTTTGGTATTTTTACCCTTACCTGCAACGCCTGCCCTTTGGGCTCTCGTGTAATATTAAATAAGGTCTAAGAAGCTCGTTTATTAGAACCTCGATGCTGACGTGGGGAACTGTAGATTTGTTTGCTACGGGAAAATTGTGCTTTAGAATATTATTTGAAAGCGGATTATGAATATCTTCGTTATCGTAAGTTTAATGAGTTTTGAATTTACTGTTCTTTACATGAGTTTCTTGTTCAGTATTACATGGAAATTGACAATTAAAAAAACATATGAAAAATTGACCTTACATACAGTGGATGATTCTTTCACAAATGAAATATGTATCAAATCTAGAACACTACAAGTACTTCACATTATATGTAAAAAGCTAGAAGTTCAGTTCCAGTTCAGTTTAAGATAGTATTAAAAAAAATAAAAAGAGAAGGTAATTAATATCACCAACACGGAAAACATGAAAAGAAAAATGGAAAAGTGCTGGAAAGCTTTTACTTAAGTAAAGGCATATTCTCAAGTGAATAAACTTAAAACATGGAAGGCAGATTACACTCACAATGAAGGAAGATGGCTGCTAAGTGCAGCGCTGACATAGATGAATATTCGTTTTTTCCATGACTGGCTTACTTAACACCCCTACGAATTTATCGGGAAAACTCCACTTACAAATCTCGATAGAAATGTACGCACAAAGTTTCTTTAGTTGGACCATCTGTGCTGGCATTCACAAGGGCACGGCACTGGGGCCAATTTGGAAAGTTTATTTATTTGTATTTACGACCTTTTTATATTTACGACCGGAGTTACAAACATCGAGTATTAGTGAAGGCAAGATCAGTATCCATTTGGGTCACACGTATTTTGGTAGGCTTAATCTCGTTAGGTAACTGTGTTGAAAGTAATATTTGAATGCGAATGATTCTACGATGTTTTGCTGTATGTTATTTAATCATTATTACAGCACTGCCTCTATTCAGAACGAAGGAAATTTCCATGATAATTTACATTGAGACAAATCTACGACATTGCTGATTGGTTGCAACAGTATCATTGCGAGGAATTATTGGATAACTACCTACCTACTCAAGTCTGGAAATTGACAATTTTCAGCAATAATGCAGGTAAACTAGGTCACTTAAAGTGTAATACGTAATACTTCACTAGCAGTACAGCATACAGTTAAAGATGGCACTAAATACCATCAACATCAAAAACGTTAACAGATTATATTGCCAAATATTCGAAATAACTCAAATAAGTACTTTCGTCCATTCTGTGTCCCAAACAGAAGAAATAATCGTGCTCAACACCCAAACATTTGTCCTGGTTGGGGATCGAACCTACGATCTCCGGTATGACAGTCAGGGTCACTAACCTCTGGACCAACAGGCCAGTCTAAATACCAATCACTACAACAGCTACAAACTTGAAGTTCGGTGGGAAGGTTCCTTCCTTCAAGGGCTATAAATATGTGCTAAGAACTGATTTTACCAAATTCCACCCCTAAAGGGTTGCCAGTTTGTATGACAGTCTTATGTTATTAGAGTAAAAGAAATTATGACAGAAAGATTTTAAAAGTTGTTTATGTAAAATAAATAATGTAGTAAATGCGAATTAAGCATATTTATGTTATTGTGTCCAACCACTTATCCATGCGGATGAAACCGCGAATGAAAGCTAGTAGCCCATATTTCAGGCTATCGATTTTGTGAGGTTACATCGTAAAAATAACGTTGTGGCAACGTCGGATGTAATACATTTATCCCTTCCCGATACAGGACCAAAATTGTGTTCTGTGGATTAATGCTAACGACGAATTTTAAAGTTTACTGGTCGCTACAATAAAAACTTCGCAGTGTATATTTTTGAGGTTAATTAAAAATATAAACACAGAAAAACATTTATTTTTATAAACTATATTAAAGTGACACTTTTTGATATTACAACGTTGCTATCATCATTCAAGTGAATAATCGTCCAAATAACTATTAATTAATTTCAATAGCATTAAACAAGACCGCAAGCATACCATAGCTACACAGAGCGTACTTCAGCAAGGACAAAGCAAACTCCACAATTGAGAGCTAGGTAGACGGCCACGGGAAATTAACCTATTGTGGAGGTTGTCACGGCTACTGAGCGCTAATCACGGTGACAACGGTGTTTGTGCCCATGGTCGTCTGCCGTCGATGCCTGATGAGGTGTACAACTATTCAATAGAGGAATGGTACTGGTGTAGCTTTGATGGCACAAATTGTATAGGCTAGGTTTGCCAATGTGTGCAATCCCTGCATGGGACAAAGATTTGTGTAATGTTTGTTCGAAGTCTAATATGTCAAATGCCGGCACGCACCATTAGGCAGGAAGTCAATTTTAACATAGGTTTACTAAACCATGCTGAGTAAAGATGGATACACAATTACAAGAAGTTTATTTTATACATCGAAAATACTTTTAGTCGAGTATCTTTATAAATTTTGTAACTAACATGATGAAGCTAAAACTTTGTGAATAACATTTGTGAATTTGAAAGCGAATTATTTCGTTCACATAATACACAATCTCGACAGTGTGACACGGTGCTCGTGTTAATTAGTGACAGTTATTATTGCGGTGTAGTGTGTTTGCTCTATGACCGCGATTCTGTCTAATGACTTTAATGGTGCGTTGTTCATTATTTATTCGTCGTAGGGGTATATATAACTTTGATTTCCCGCGAAATAAAGGGGCAGGTACGTAACTTTTACTTAGATATTAAACCTTTTTTTGGAAACCATGCTAAAAAGGTTATTTGTTAAATTCGAAGAAAGACATTATGGTAGATTTAAGACTACCTTGCATTTAATTCTAACCCTGACTGAATTTTTCCAATCCATCTTAAATTTGAAGATACACTTGTCATTCGGTCAATAGTGCTGGAGTGGTCTCAGAACTTGGCAGCTAAAGGGCTGATACATCATAGAGCACGTATACCGACAGCTTGAGATCTCGAGATAACTGCCGATTCTCACCACACTCGATACAAGAGCCTCACAAGAATTCGCTACAGATTATATTCAGTTGACAAGGTTTTTGGGGCATAAGTCGTCTTTGTAGGTATTGATTTTGTTTGAGTATGATTTTGTATCGACAGAAATGAAGAATAATATTTGCTGATTGGATGTGATTATGAGTGGGTACTGTTTATCTGTCTATTATTTTAGGATTAAGTGATATGTATGGTAGGCTATGTACTCGTATTCGGAAGCGTAAGCTTAGATGGGAATCATCGTTGTACGAAAGTTGAATAGCTTGACCTAAAATCTAGGAAAAGGTTTTGAATGAGAATAACAAACTTATATTTTCCTTGAAGCATCGCGACATATCATTTTATGTTACGCTTTTATGTAATGCTTACGTATTGTTTTGTTTGTCCACGACAACCACCAAAATATACTCATAAAAGTTTTAAACTTGCATAAACGTTACAGAACAGACATAAATAGGTCACGCGATGCGACATAATAATGGACCGTTGAATCGACAAACTACTAAAAATACTAGCCCGTTACTACTGTCACTGGCTTTGAATAAAACAACCGTAGGTTACGCGACGGCTAACAAGCTTGCAGTCAACCGAGGACTCGATGATCCCGATACTTCAGCCATGATACGAGGCTTTGTTTGAATAGAAACGACACATCGTATAACGTATCTATCGCCATGTTTTTATTAGTGTGTGTCGTATGTGGGTTGGATGATCCTCCAACAATACAATTTGTTACAGCATATCGAGACTAATCGCATTGTTTCAAGTTGTTTTGTTTGGATGTCAAATCATATGATAACTGAGAATTCCATGCTTAAAGGTTGGTATTGTTTACCGTATTGTGAAGATTAGTATCGCATTTGGGACGAGTAGGTTTGTGTTCATGAATCGTCTAAGTTTGGTGTCAATAATTTTTAAATGATTTAATAAACTTTGCAAATCATCCTTCTTTTTTGTTTTATGAATGAAAATGATTTGGCAAAAACCAGTTGCATTTTTTACTATGTAGTGGCATTATTGGTCCTAGAATCATTATATTAAGTCAGTTTACCATAATTGGTTGGGTGTGTCACCTAAAATACAATTCGCTCCTAATGCGCACCGTTTCAACGCTGATTTTATTTCGCATACATTCTAAATTCTCATACTTCAATAAAGACAAAATTCACTAGTCAACGCCCCGTTAAACACAACCGCATCTATAAAATCTATGAGATAAATAACAATGGCTGATAATAACCGATAGCAGAATTACGTTGGACACAGATGGCGGCGCCTTTATCGCACGAAAAGGGGTGAAGCAGGGCGCCGTGCCAATGGCTAGTGAAAGGTCTCTCTGGGGATACGAAGGTCGAAGGATACTGAACACGACTTGACTGACATATGCTGGGGTTTATATGCTAGTTATCTTGTACGTATGTACATTTAGAAGAGATGTGTTCGAACTCAATAAAAGTATAGACAGTTGGTAAATTAAACGATACTTTTGTTCGCAACATTAATACTGACTCCGTTTTAATATTTTGTGGAATACTACGTGAACGTGTAAACCTAAAACATCGTCTGAAACAGTATAATTTAGAAAAATACGCACGCGTTTTGGTTAAACAGCGAGAGATCAATTCTGATAAGCAGCAAAGAAATATACATAAAGTGAGAGAAAGGGAATCTAATTTTGTGAGGGATGTATTTTTTCTCGCAAAAAGAATCTTTTAAGCAACGGAACGTGTTCGGTTTTTATCTGAATACGTTCGCGAATAAGTCTGAATGTTTTCTCTCTTATCTTATTGGATACTCCTGAATACTGATGGCTTTCGATTGGAAGGTATATCGATCGGGAACCAACCGTGTTGAAGGCATACATAATTTAAATAAAATAGATTTTTTATTACACAATACGCACCAAGTTTTTCAAAACTATACCTAAAATTTGCAGTTTTGCAATATTTTATATGTTTGCTTGGAAGAAGTAACAGGATTATAAGAGACACCTAACCAGGATGTTTTATTCGAACTTTTAGATCTGTACAAATTACAACTTGAAAAAATCTAACTTAGCTAAGCACAGGTAATTTCCATTTTAAATATGGAACACCTAATGTAATGTATGAGTTTTAGAATATTATACATCTGCGGAATTATAAATAATGTATTTAATGCATACCGTTTGCAAAACACCATTACATAGCTATGTCAGTTCAGACAGGCGTTAACGTAGATTAAATTTAGGATCATGGTACTGACCGAAAAAAGCATTTACATATAAAAAAGAAAATGATAAATAAGGACCTTAAGCATATTGCATAAGATCTATATTAGCTTGCCGTTTAATCTGCTGTTAAGACGATGCAACAGGGAATCAGGGAAAGGTTTTTGTTTAATATGAATCTTGAAAAGAGGAATTAACCTCATTATAATATTTAAATGCTATCAAAATAAACCAATCCATGGGTGGAAACAGAGAGACAGGAGGCAATGAAATGGGTTTTGAAGGTGTGAATAACATACCTGTAAGAAAATATGCACAGCTTGCTGAATTATCGTTTAAGATTTAAAACGAATTCTTAAGTAAATTGCCATGATAAAGAGTCCATTAGTCGCATAGCAACAAAACATTACCTTGTGACTTGTGACCTTAAAATAACATTACCACTAAACCAACTAGTCAGCTAACCCTATTACTTGAATACGCCGAACCAAATCTCTATCATTCAGGTCAAAAGCAACTAAAAGAATTTATCGGCCATTGTAAAACTTTTCCTCATAAAGAAAAACATGTTTACTACCAACGTTTTCCTTAACTTTTCTGACTTCGCTACTGAGATATATGTATAAGACAGGATAAAGTATCAAGTATGTGACAAGTCACAGATAAATCAGTAGATATAGGGAAAGCTATCCAAATTCAATAATCTTGTAAATCTAATATTCTGAACATTATTTGCGGAGCGGGAAAGATGGCGATGTTTGACGTCTCGTTGGGGCCGTTACAAGTAATGATGTGTTGCTTCGTATCTTTTATCTTTACGATCGATTTGGGTTATGAGTTGAAAGGAACGTTAACTGATTCGATATTCCGTATGATCTCGGAAAATCGTAACCTTTTTTCGACTTGTATCAAGTAAGTTAGGTTAAGAATTATTAAGTGGATTGCTAGTGGGATTTGTTTTTGTTGTGTTTGACGTAGAACTTTGTTTTATTGAATTTAGTGATTGGCGTTTTTAGCAGTGTGTTTGATATAAGTAATGAACAGCAAAATAAATGTCGCCATTCAGACTTTCTAATGAGTAAAAAAAGATAATGAAACACGTGTAAATACATTCCTTAAGCATTGAGAAATCAATAATGTTACTCTGAAGCTAAGACTTGAGAAGTCAGAAGCTAACAATAAACATAAAAGGCTCACGATGATATGGCTGATAAAACGTTATAACAAAGAGGTTCTACGAAGGTAACTTAAAACCTCATTTTATTTATAGCTGACCTGATTTTGACTGAAAAATAACATAAATAATATGCCTTTATTTCTCTGAAATAACAAAGGTACCGTTGTCAAACTCATATCAAAATACTTTCAACGTTTCTATGCTAGGACTAGGAGAGATTATTATCTCTGCCACTATTATTCCTCACTGACGGTACTGGAACGTTCGCAACGTTAATGACACTTTCAAGCGCACCATTTTGTAGAGTCCTTTCATACCATATCTCGTGTTAGCTGAGCACAATGATGCAGATATATTCATTGACACCAAACCCATTCAGCCAGCATAGAATTTCTCTGACAACCCTCAGATCCGATAGTATCAGCTCCACCGTCCCTCGCGATGTCCATTATAGTCTCAGGAAGGACGTGTCAGCGAGCGAGACAGCATTATACCCGTGTCTAACGATTGTAAGGGAGAGACATGTATCATTGTGTTGCGTCTCGATTGTTACAACTTTGTATGCAGAAAGGAAACTCCTTTTATGTCTGTGCGCCTAGTACACCGCGTTGGTTTTACGACATACTATTTCACTCTGTTTTTTCTATTAGGCAACATTATTATTTATTTGTTCTTTTTCCGGAACGCTCCTAACTAAATTCGTTTCGTGTTTTTGACAGCGGCTTTACTTTAAGCAGCCATTTTTTATTTAGAGTTTCAGAGCTTTTGTTTGAACTTCCGATTGTTCATTTGCTATGCAAAGATTTTTTGGCTGTTTGACATGGAAAAATATGAGTAGACGTTTTAAGCCATCGTCTTTTATTTATGAAGACAAATTGTGCTACTTGATGTTTCTGTTTGAGTATGATCTTATTTGTTTTGATCGTGTTTATGTTTCCTAAATTATAAACTAAATCATAAACTAAACTAAACAAAACTAAATCAACTCAAACTTAGTGACATTTATACAAAGTAGCACTTTTTGAACGTCCGGATACTTATAAATCCGCATCCTGTGCTATGTCTACGGAAGAAGAAACGGCGCGACAAACTCCAGAAATAAATATAAGCCTAATGTTCAGTAGTAGTGGCACTTACTTGATCTGAAATTAGTCTGCAAATCCGTTTGCACTAGCCATTAGCAGAAAATTGACAGCAGAATTTGGGAAATTGAACAATTACCGGTGTCAGGCTTTGCTTTTGCAAGGTAAGTAGGAGCTTAAAATACTGCCGGTTTTTAAAGTTCACTATAATACCTTAAATTGCAGCTAATATCAAAGGAATACAACATTATTCTCCATAACCAAAGTTCTTAAACCAGTCACACCTCAAGTCAGATCCCCTGTGTTGGATTAACGAACCTCTTGTATTATTCCTCACCGCATTAGTTAAGGAGCTCAGCGGGTCACGTGCTCACACTTGCACGTATACTGAACTAACGTCTTAATTTACTTCTACACGTATTATGCTCCCGGGTTTTAACTTTTAGTTAATTTAGCGATGCTTCAAGTGTCTAAAAAGAATATTCTTACTAAAATGTGGTTTGGCAGTCAGACCCTGCAACGGTGTATATTTACTTGCTCACTTCTGTCTAAAAATATACAAGAAAGCCTTAAAGAATTCGAATAAGTCTGGGCTTAGTTGATACCATAACCACAATTTTATGCTTAAAAAGGACGTACTTAAACGAAAGTTCATATTATTTTACTGTAGTACCTACCTACATAAGTATATTTCATTCCTTAACTTATGGTAACAAAATAAATCAAGTTGTTTGCTGTATCGTAGATAATAACATCTACAGATTCAAAACTTATAGCCAGTGTTGGAACGAAAAAGGAAGCACTGACATGATCTATAATAAAACTTTATTGGTAACTTCCTGAAAGTAATACGGCAGTTTTAAAAGTAAAGTCATTAAAGTAGCGGAAATATTACTTGAGACGCGAACGTTATGACCGAAAATGAAACAGCTCAACAGTTTGCCACGGACTGATAAGGTACTCGTAGTTGAGAAGTAAAATGTTATATTTCATGCCATCTTAAAAACTAGAGTTAATTGGTGTTTAATTTAAATTCGATTTCGTGTAGTAAATTCGTGTTTCAGACTCATTAGAGGTCTAAAATATTCATAAGTATTTTAGAACCGTGTCCAAAATCTATGTAAATAAAGTATTTGTATGTCTTTACCTTGCCTTGAAGTTACAGTGCATTATCATTCGATGTATAGTAAATACATTATAATCCTTCTCTTTGTTTCTGTTACAAGAGAGCTTAGCATTCGTATTCTTCCTTTGCTAACGATTTCACAATACGTACTTGTTAGTCGGCCGGGATAAGCCGGGCCAAGGGGCTATTAACCCCTACCCTTTTCTTACGTCCATGACAAGTACTGAGTTATCATGTGGGTATTATATTTATGCCTGCTTTTGTGGTTGTATGTTTTACATGATTGTATAAACAAAAGAGATATTGGCTATTTACTTAGTCATATCAAGAAAATAATGTAAGATCATTTGAATTCAGTATTTTTTTTTATTGTAATAAATTAAAGGACTTCAATAGGGTTGTATGGTATTGACTTGAATGAAAATTATTGTGCATACTCGTAAACTTCAACATTGACCACTAAAGCCACGTAGTCTGATTTGTGGCCACGGCTGGTTAGGTAAAAAGTACCACCTAGACCTAACCTCGTATTTAAACCGACGGGCGTAATTTAGTGTACATTACTGTGTGTTAATTTTATCAGTAGTTCAGATTGTACTCGTATATAACTTGCACATAGATAAATCGTCAAGTCTTGCGTTCAAGACTTAAAGAGAGTCGTATTTTTAATAGCAGCCAAACGATTGAACCCATGATTTTAGATCAGGTGGTGCCGTTAGATCTCATATCTATCAGTTTTCCCTATAGGCCAATATTACATTGATCACAAACAGGTGAATCAATTCTCTAATTGTCACATACTCCATTAATATAAAACCCCAATGTACTAACGTTTAATCTAAATAGATTACATCATTAATCACCTTGCGAATGTAATCTAGCCAAATACTCGAGCACTCCAATAAGGTTGTTTTGTATAAAATATATCGCACTTACTTAAGGAGGAAGATAAATAATGAGTCTGGAGTAACGGAACCACGTTTGAATTGCGTCCGGTGGCTCACAGCTCAATACAAAACGAACTACATGATTTATGGAGGACCATTTGACCCGGTGTAATGTAAACGGTCAACGTTACTTTATATTTTATTCCTTATACGGGTTTTGTACGAGCTTACATTGTTTTATTGCTCACTAGCTGCACCTAACATGTTTTGAAAGAAATGTGTTTTTTCTCTCAAAAATACCACGACTCTTGTTAGAAGCTCTACCAAAGGTTTATTAATTGTGTGCCATTAAAATGACGTTTTGACAGGTAAATACAGTAACAGTACATAATCATACTATATAAATATAACGAACCAACCAATTTACTTGCAATGCAGTAAATTGGTTGGCAGCGTTACTTACGGTCGTAAACGATTAAATAGAGTTCCTGCACATCACATCATCGATGGACGTGGGTACTAGAGAAAAACCTTTATAACAAATTAGGTTAACGCACGTCAACTTTATCAATTTATCTGGGTGTCCACCCGCCCATTATTCGGCCTCGACTGCCACATGTTACCCCGGGCCACCCCATCCCCCACAAATGTACCAGCTCCTGCCTTACACTATTTATGACAGCGCTTTCTTTCTCAATAAGTTAACGTTGCCCACTCTACTGACCCATTTCCGATTGTATCCACCGACAATACACCTCAAATTCCAACAGCATCGAGGACCACTTACTACCTTTTGGAAATGTAACAAACTCCATTGTACGATCTTAACAATCAAATATCAACTTACAGTTAACGAGGGAAGATTCATAATAGCTTAGCGCACTACGTTTAGTGTTAACGTTTTGGATCGTGCCTTTCGAGATGAATGTGCGAAAGTACTTATTACGAAGCTCCTGTTTCGTGAGATCAGTTTATTCCTTGGCGTACAAGCGATTTACATTCGTATAGCAGACGGTTTTAGAGTTGTTTCGTTGTGTAACTTACTGACGCTTGATTCGTTTCGAACTGAAAAGTTGTGTTTTTCAGTGAAACTGGAAACGTTTTTTGGCTAAGATGATTCTTCTAAACGTTTTTTGCATCTTTATTTTCCATTGTTTTGTCTTGTATTATGAAATCTCAAGGGGACCGTTAGGCCTTTTCGTGACAAGTATTTACTTGGGTCACCCCTACCTTTAATTTGTTCTAAAAATAAGAGATTTAATATTTACGCGTCCAACTTAAAACAATGAGACTGTCTACTTTACGTTTAACTTTCATAAGGCTTATTCTTTCGGTTCAGTTATTATAAAGGTTTAATTCAGCCTCAGAAGGGTTAAAGCTGAAAGTTTTTGGTCATAAAATCGTGAAGGTTTTGTTTTTATAAGGATACGACGAACCGAGCCCTTTTCCTTTTTCATTATTTTCGGGTGCGAGAGTTTCTATCGATCCTGTGTTACTAAGTGTACGATTATGTAACCATCGTATAACTTTATGTTACTGAGTGTTACTGTATCTAGCTATCCTTTTGGCCTGATTAGGCTGAGATAACTATTAAAACAGAGGCTTTACACTTTAGGATTTAGTGCGGTTCGGCATTCATGACTATAAAGAGAAATTGAAAGTAATGTTAATATAATTATGTTTCGTTGCATATTTATATGTTTCGTTCTATTTTTATGTCTACAATAAACAATGCTTACTAAAAAGTAAGACTGATAAAAATACAAAATGCATTATTGTATTAATATGTCTACCTAGCATGCCTTTACCTAAAATACTATTTAATTTATATGATAATCAGAATTTATAACTGTTCTGGTAAAAAGCTGGTAGAGAAATAATTTCTATTTACTAATTACTTGAGCATGTACCCTACATAATGATAAAGTGATACACATCTCGATACGCAGACAAGTAAACACGTCTCGCTCGAGTATTTACCGCAAACATGAGATATGCAAGCCACACGTGTAATGCCGGAGACATCTGCGCGGCGGCGGTGAAACTAATATCACTAACGAAGGTGATACTATTGTACGAGTGCTTTGATAATTATGAGCTACGACTTGTAATTGAAGATAGGATTGCAGTTAGTGAAATTATTTATCAATCTCGCCTGAATTATGCCTGAATAAATATAGTATATCGCATGCTAAGTTATTTGTAACAAAATAATGATGTGATGCCGTGATGTTTTATAGACAACATCATCATCATCATCATTGGCCTCTAGCATCTATGACAGATGATTGAAACAGCCGCCGTGTTAATTTATTTGATTTTGGCACTTGCGCTGGTGGCTAACAAGGCCTATACGGGAGCGACAGCGCCGACAGACAACAGCTAAACGTGAAAATAGGGGTTGCTTTTTACGGTTTCAATAATACAACGTAGTTAGTTTAACGCCATATAGTACAGAAATCCTGTAAATCAAATTATCTTTATACATCATTCGTTAGTTTTTTGTCTTTTCCAATAATTATGTAATTATACCTAAAATTACTCGGACGTTCTATATAATTAAATTACTTAACAAATATATGTATGATTTCATCGATACAAAACAAAGGCAAACAAAAAACTTTCGACAAAAACTTTTATATCAGCGAACATAAATTTTAAATCTACTACACAATTAAACCGGTTGTCAGTTACAAGCAACGAACCGTTGAAAACATCGAAAATCGACCGCAGCGCAATAGAAATCCATTTGGTTCAACTCAATTAAAAGCTAGCGACAGTTTTACTAGTTGGAACTGTAAATAAGTAGAACAACTGTCACGGACAAATTAAAGTTGCACAGTGGGCCAATCTGCACACGATTAAAGCCGAGTACACACGTGCCTATAAACAAGAGCAAGTGAAGCTAATCGCGATTAGATTTTAAACAGGTTACGCAGTTGGCACTGATTTAGATTGCTTGCCTTAACTATATGTCGGAGAATGAATAATTATTTATTTTTCGAGTGGCAAAGAGGCTGAATATCGTTAGCTTCCTGACCTTCATGTTGATGTTTTGACGGTGACAGTTTAAAAAGAAGTTTATTTGTATGTCAGTTCAATCTGTCAGTAGTGTGAATGTCGATGGAGCTGGCTCTCTTGCTCCGGAGACTTCACCGGCGCCGGGTGTGCGCACTGACTGAGAAATATTTAGATGGCGGACGGAAATTATCAACACGTGGATTCTAATCCGTTTGAATCTGCGACAGCAGCGGTGGGATTACCCCAAGGGGCATCCTACGAGCCTACTGCGATGCCAGCTACAGAAGGAAATTTTACGTCCTAATCTTCAGCGTAAAAAAATATGACGGATTTAGCTAGGAATTCTGACCTACAACCTTCCACGAGTACTGGTTTACGTAGAATACTGAAAGCGAGTGAAATATTCCTACCACCATTTGATCCAGACGAGTGTCAGTTTACCTACTGCGGTGCGTACGTATCCTTGATGTAAAAGTTGCAAAGAATTACAGGAGCGGCTTTCACGGCAGTTTATGGCAACAAAAAGGTTTCACGACCTTTTGTGACATGGCGGAGTACAAGAGCGATCTAGCAGCAACGTACCTACGTCGAGTATTTTACGAACAAGTTGGCGCTGGTAGATCGACAGGAAACTGGCTGGAACGAGCCCAACCAGATTTAAGGTGTCATTTCTGGTATTACGGATACTCAGGTATGGTCAGAGTTGCTTAAAATACCCAAGATGACGTTTGTAAATTTTTGAAAATGCCTTTTGGTCTCTCAAATGCACCTTCTGTTAACTAAAGAGCAATAAATAATGGCTCTCAAAGGGCTAAAAGACAAAATTGCTGATGATGTTTTGTTTATTTCAAAATAAACCTTTCAGAATTTGGAGCGCGTGTTATCGGCTCTGTCAATGGCAGGTTTTACATTTTATTGGAAAAAGTGCACTCTCCTTAAATCTTCAGTAGAATATATGGGCTATGTCATTAGTGTCAATTCTATAAAACCAAATCCTAACAAAATAAAAGCTTTGGCTAACTCCCCTTTGCCTACATGCGTAAAAGAACTACGGCAATTTAATGATCTTGCTGGGTATTTCAGAAAGTTTGTACCTAACTTCACATCTATCATGGCACCCTTGTACGCACTTACTAAAAATGATGATAATGGGTATGGACCGCCGAGCATACATTGGCTCATTCTGCTGTGGTTGGATATGTGACTTCTGCACCCGTGTTGACTATCTTTGACTTTAGTAAACCAATCGAACCTTACACCGACGTGAGTTCGATTGAATATAGTGCGGTGTTATTTTAAAAGGATGTACAACTGAAAATTATTTCAGTCAGCGACCAACCGATGCGGAAAGCCGATATCACAGCTACGAGCTATAGACTCTAGCCGTTTTTTAAGCCCTGAAGTATTATCGTCATTTTAAAGTCATCACAGACTGTGATGCCTTGAAGGCATCGCGTCATAAACGTGAATTGTTACCCTGCGTTCACCGATGGTGGGCGTATATGCAATCTTTTGATTTCGAAATAGAATATCGAAAGGGTGAATGGATTCCACACGTAGATTATTTTAGAAAGAACCTAGTCAATAGTATACTGGTAAATGTTTCTCATTTAAACAATTAATGGTTGCAGGCCGAGCAGAGGTTATATCTCGAAATAAAGCGCATTACTGACCATTGAAAGCGAATTGATTGATGCTGGTGTTGGAGCGCCGTATACTTGTAAAGATAATTCACTTTTTTTAAAAACTTACAGATGAATGGTGGGGCTTTTAGTGGAACAATAGTTCCCGGTAATTACAGATAATTCAAAGATTTCATGTCGACCTGAAACGCTTGGGCTGGGATAAGACCTTGTCAAAAGTAAGGGGACCATTTCTGGTTTCCTGATATGAGCTCATCTGTTAGAGCCTGCGTAGACCATTGTTTACCATGCAAAGTAAATAAAGGCCTTTCTGGTAAAACACTATTCATGTTGACACTGGTGGCAAGATGACCGGCGGGAGGATGACAAAGAAGTGTATCATGGTTATTATGGGCGCTTTTGCGAAATTTTGTCATTTGGGTGCAGTTGACTTCAGCCTGTGAGGCCTTTGGAGGTTTCTTTCACATTTTTGGTGCAGCCAAACGAATTGAATCTGAACAAGGTGCCTCTTTTACCGGACGGGAGTTTTAGAGCTTGTGTAGTGAATGGTCAATGGATTTCATGACGTTGCCAGTGGTGTATTGCGGGCCAATGGCCAGGTATAGCGAATGATGTCAGTGCTGATCAATTGTTTTACCATTGCTGAAAATCACGAGAACAAATCTTGGAAGTCAATTATTATTGGTGAGGTTAAAAAGGATCGGTAAAACGCCACTTTAGTTGTTGATCGGCTGCAATAAAAGTTCCCCAAGATTTAATTTCCTAACTTCTGATCTTGACGCGAATTTTAGTCGTAAGGGACTTCGTAAATATCCAGTTGGATGTTTACGAAGTCTTTCATGACAGATGATAGACTAGATAGTTTGCTACGCCTGTCTGAATGTTTAGATGGTACAAAGAATAATGCTTGAGTTTAATATTGTAATGTAGTCGAAGTTGTTTTTATTGGTGCGTGCAAATTAGCATCGATTGAAGTGTTATAAGAATTACGAATTATTTTACTATTGCAGGTAATAGGAAGAACATTTTTGTTTTTAAAATGATTGTGTATACAACCGAAACCAACAAATGGATTGTAATGTATGGAAACTTGATATTACACTGTGACTGAAAGCTCCTACGCTTTGGTTTAAAGTTGCTATGCTTAGCCTGAAAATTAGTACGCTTTGTCTACGACATAGATTGAAAGCTTGCTACTTGATCCAGTGTGACTGCTGGAAGCTTCTACGCTTCGTAAGCTTGCTAAGCTAAGGTGTTATTAAGGTCCTAATGTTGAAAGTTTCCTCGCTTTGCGGGGTAATCAGAATAACTTGAGTATCCGAGACAGACTTGTTGTATCTATGATATCAACGGGCAACGCGAGAGCGCGTTGATTCGCAGAATGGCCGTGTCGGAGAATGAATAATTATTTATTTTTCGAGTGGCAAAGAGGCTGAATATCGTTAGCTTCCTGACCTTCATGTTGATGTTTTGACGGTGACAGTTTAAAAAGAAGTTTATTTGTATGTCAGTTCAATCTGTCAGTAGTGTGAATGTCGATGGAGCTGGCTCTCTTGCTCCGGAGACTTCACCGGCGCCGGGTGTGCGCACTGACTGAGAAATATTTAGATGGCGGACGGAAATTATCAACACGTGGATTCTAATCCGTTTGAATCTGCGACATATATATATAACTATAACTATGTATATAATCGCTCTATCTCTCTCTTTTCTTTATGTTCTAGCTTCTTCATTCCCACGTGCAATGTGACTTCATTAATCGAACGGCCAAAACACAGAATATATGAATACAATCGAAGGGTCCGCTCTATCAAAATCTTATTAGGCTTTGACGATTATATTATTTATCCCGCTTCTAATTTTTAGTTCTAAGCACGCTATTTTAACACGTAAAGCCACCTCTTAGAACAAAATTTATTCACTTGAAGTTAGGTGCAAGGTACGGCGCTAACTTGGATACAAGTTCGGAACTTGTGTTGGTTTGAAGTTAGCTTCCGTGGTTTGAACATTGCACCTACATTGCTACCATTAAGTTGATCTTATCAAAGAAGGGATTTGTGCGTTGTGCCGCGGTTTCCTTTTAAAAGAAAAAAAAATAGTGTTTAGGCTCTAAAAATTTTAGATTTTTTTACGGCCAAGTAAGTTAAGTTTTACATTGCTGTAACTATTACCTTGTTTCTTCGAAAAAAAAAGTAAACAATGCTCATCAATTTAAATAATTGGTAACCGAAATTTTCATAAAATACAATATTGATTTAGCGAAACCTGCTCAAAATAATGGTCGTAATATATGTATGTGTTAGTCTATAGACTACAATTTCACACCAAGATTTGCAGTAGCCTACATTCGGCGCTAACACTAGAACATTTTTCCACAGTACACTTGATTTGTTGGACCGTGAACAATTTGCGTCTATTATCTCACTTCTACATCATGGGATCTTGTAATACACATTTTATATCTCTCAGCGAATACTTACCCCGTATATGTGAGAATGGTTGCACTGGCGGGCTGCCAGCAGAGACTCATACGATCGTCTTATGTCATTTTGATTAACCACTAACCATATTAAATTGCGTAACGTTTCCTTTGTATTATCGTTATTATCATTCACATTATTGCTATATAATATTGTCACACTAATGCCTCTTCAAATGTTTTATGGTTCGTTTTTTTTTTCTTTACTACTGGTAATAATTATATTATTGACCAGATCAGATCTACTAGACTTTATTGCGGTCACGGTTGTTAATACTACAGAAATATAATCCAGAATTAATTGAATTCATAAATGAATAGTAAAATTATTTAGGTATGTATGGTACTGGATATACATAACTTACTGCTAGGAGTTTTAAAAGTCTGTATTTATATTATTTTAGTAAACATTGAAAAATTCTTACCATTTTCAGTCATTTTAAGGTAGTTATGTAAAGGACATATAAATTTAAATATCTTGGCCATGTTTTGTCCCCTGACCTCAAAGATGATGAAGATATGGAACGAGAACGTAGGGTGTTGACGGTTAGAGCAAATAATATGATAGCTCGCAGGTTTGCTCGGTGTTCACTTCAAATCAAGGTCACACTCTTCAGAGCCTACTGTACAAATTTTCATACTCAAAGGTTGTACAACGCTCTCCGCGTTCAATATAATAACGCTTTCAGGGTGCTGGTGGCGCTGCGGCGTTACTGTAGCGCATCAGGGATGTTTGCAGATGGACATATAAATTGTTTTTATACAACAATTCGTAAAAGATGTGTACCCCATTATTATTATTATAATACTTAGTAATAATTACTTATCTTGTTATCAGTGACGAGACAAAAGAAGTGGACGGGCGAGCGCGCTCAGAGTCCGGCGACGCTGACTCCGTGTACCACGTGCGGGGAGCGCTACACGACAACCGGTGGAGAGACAACCAGGTGAGCAAGCACACCGTCATGTTATTAACCATCAACTAAAAGAATCACCGTTTGCCTGATATGACACGTGTGTTTTAGATTGCAGTTAGCCTTTGAAAATTGGTATGCTAAATATCATATTACAAAAAACGATTCCATGGATTTCCGCAACCTTACGAAATTTGTGTAGTTACGACAGTCATCAACAATGTATGCTATTTGTTTTTGTAATGTCAACGAATTGTAAGTCTATAGCTTCCGTTTTTCTTTCTTGATTTAGTTTAAGTTACAAAACAAACGAAGAAAATTCTTCATATTTCTTAAATGAATTCGTAATGTAGGTACAAAGGCACCAACAAAAAGTTAAATAAAAGTTCGCCAATGTAAATGTACTTTTTCGCAACAACAAAGGTAATAAAAGAAAAACTAAGAAGTAAAGAACTTGGCGTCTTTGTTTCCTTAAAAGTATGATCCGTCAACATCCAAGACTTAGAATTCTTTTTATTCATGCAGATTGGTAACATAGTCACTAAAGGGCCATTCAACGTTCCTTTTTTCCAAAATTATGCAGGTCCTGTAAATTATGGGATCACTCACATGGTAAATCTTATACTAGAAATGATACTGTTGAAACTATTAGTATTAAAGCCACTTCGTGTTACCTCTATATTCCTACAAACCCAAAAATCAAACGCAAAACTATCCGAGGCGTTGAATTTAATAAGCGCAACGTTGGAGAACAAAGATTTGAAACTAAAATAATTTGACGTGAATAAAACGTTGGATCCACACGGAATAAATTGAATTGTAGCAAGGAGAGATAGCGAGTGTCAGAACTTACCCGGCTGGCTCTAACCTACTGCATTTTAAATGAAAACTTTTCTGTCGGCCGCCTAATTTTACAGCGAGAATTTAAATACATTGTATGTCTTGTTAAATGAAACACGTGTAATTGGAATGATGTGATTTTCACGCTAAATGGCATACTTTGTAGAATGTATGCTTTTATTTTATTATTTTTATTGCAAAAACCTTATGAAGGCTATGGTGAGCTAAAACAATTATATTTATGGGCTAGGTAAGAGAAACTCACGTCGTTAAGTCCAAATACAAGTTTTGCTAACTTTTCTATTAAAAATATTTAGTATTAAAGCATAATAGGTATAAAGTTATAGGCATAAGGTTTATCTTAGGCTGGTCTTAACTTTGCCATTCCTAAGACTCTACCAAAAGCAGCTTTCAAATGTAAACAAAAAATAGTTGCACATTTTATACATTTCACTAGAAACATTAGTCCCATGTAATAAGGATGAGCCAATTACAACTTATTGGGCACGTTTCCAAATTAGTTCTGTCTTAGATTATCCAAGAAACTATTTTCATTGTACACTGGTTGGTGAATTAAAGCTGTTTAAAACATACGTTTTTATGCTTTCAAGCCATCAGTTAAACGATTCGGATACTGTATGTAGCAAAATTTTGACCTATATTTTAGCTCCGGACATTATTGATTTGGAATAAAACGCCCACTATTCCCCGACTCCTTATCACATAATATAATGGACGTTCGCAACAATTAATCTACGCTGTCGGCCGAAAGACCTCCATTACACGTTTTCTGACCTTCGGTGACCCGAGAAACCCAGATTCGATTACAAAGTGAGTTTCGTTTTGATCTTGGACATCATTATTATACGAAACTAGTGAATGCTGTCCGGTGTTGACGAAGTAATGGTGAAAAATAAGGTTAAACAATCACCCAACTCTTAATTTTTCGGCTAAGGGTTTTTAAACAAATTCTTATGAACCTTGTCATTGTATGTATGTGGATTTCTCAAGTGGCACGTTATAAAACATTTTTACAGCTGGTGTTTAAACTAACTGGCATAAATAAATTATTGAAAGGAAAATGTTTTAGAGAACGTTTGTAGTTACTAGTTCTTTTCCTTGGTGCGGACGAATAATTTTAAACAAGTAGGTTTTATAAACTTGCGACAGTCAAAACAACAGTAATTAGAATAATAACGAAAGCAACCAATATCGAAGTTGTTTCAAATGATAACACAAATATAATTGGTGGTAAACAATCGAAACACTCCAATGCGGTTGCCGCCATAAAATATTGACTTAATACCGCTGTAAACAGAGAATGGGCCGTTAAACAAACGTTTCATATTTCTCACTTTGTAGCTTCAATTTCACTCAAATAACAAACCTTTTTTATCAAGGATTTTATTACTTTTTAGTGTAAAGGAATTGATGAACTGTACTTTTTTCTTAGAATGTAGGTCCTCCCCAATATCAATTTAACATAAACTGTGTAATAAAATAAACAAAGCATTGTAAAAACTGTTGGATTTTTTGAAATGATAATAATATTGTTCTTCTATAAGTGCCTTACTGAGTAATAAGAATTAAACCTAGCATTATAACTGAAATAATACGACAAAAACAAAATGCTTTCTGTATTAAATTTAACAACATAATAATAATATGGTACCGAAAAAAAAAACAACTCAATAATCTGATTGGCAACGTCCGAAAAGAATTGACACTCAAAGCGAAAAACACGACACTTCTACCGAGACGAACAGCCTGTAAAAAGCTTTCATTTAATTACAGTTTTAAATAAAACCTTTTCAGAAAAGGAAAGGGATTTTTAAAATTCACAGAGTACACATCCTTCCGTAGGCTGTACAACTATAAATATTAAATTAACAAACGTTACATTCTAACTCTATTCTCGTAAAGTAAATAAAACGCAGGTTAATTCAATTCCAGTATGTAGGTTACGTAATTAATTCTAGCAGAATTTACCTCGGTTTGTCTTGATTAGAACAATTCCTAGAAATGGCTGTGAGCTGCACGGGCCCGAGAAGAAACCTCATGTTTTCTTAATGAACTATTAATTTGTGCTGCTTGGTCTAATTGAAATGCATATTGCGGTTCATATTCTCCAATGTATTTATGTTAAGTAAGAACCGGTGTTACTGTCATTTTGCCTGATTGAAAATGTGAGTGCGTAAGTATATGAAATTAGTTAGATCGTGAAAATAGGTATTACACATAATCCTTCGGAGAGAAACTTTTGTCATTTTTTCAAAGAACGTTTTTTTCTTAAGTGATAAAATTAAATGGTGTCAATATCAATCTAGCATTTTACCTTCCTCAAATCCTCTTTTTTTAGTGTTGCCTATTTCAGTATTTTTGCGGGCGTCAAATGTTTTAAAAACATTTATATCATAAATTGATTTATTGGATACAGGTATAGTTAAACACTAACCGCTACCATACCAATTGCAGGTAATAGGTTCCAGTCATAAAATATACATTATTTTAAAACGTTGCGGTTAATTAACTTAACATATTAAAAGCACTAATAGCTTGTTTAATATAATATGCACATACATAAATGTTTAAATTTAACTAAGGTTTACTGATATCAATGAAAAAAAACAACAGTTCTTATGTATGTGAACTCACAAAAGGATGGACTTAATGCGGTACAGGTTTATCACGCGAGAATGAGAAAAAAAGACTCTAGGTATAACTAAACATAAGATATGTGAAAGTGGGAATGAACATACCATCATTATTAATAAACATATGTAATATCAAAGTAATAAAATCATTCACTCTCACTTCAAATCCGAGAGCTATTATACATCTCTTGCATAATAGCATTAAATTACGATTGGCAATAGTTTAATTATTAAATTTTAGTCTGTTCTCAGTTGAATGGAATTTGATATTAGGATGTGAAGCGAATTTATATGGCGGATGTGACCGCTGGTGATAATTAACTTTATTTATAATTAGTGGCGTAATTAGAGCTATAGGACAATTGGTTGTGTATAACTAAATATATAGTTGACACCTTTGTTTGTGTTTCACTATAATGTGTATGATTTTCATTAACCATGTTGTTTTGGTTCAATTAGCACGAATTTTGTCATAATTATCGGCAAAATGCTGTGTTATTTGATAACCAGCGTTTAATCGATGAACAAAACTGTATTTGTTTATTTGACATATTGTGCACATAAGTGTTAATAAATCAATATTAACACAAGAGCTCTAGGATTAAACGAATTTATAAAATAAATTTAAACACCGTAACAATTAGTGAATATGGTCACCGCTAAAAGTTCATGTAGTATGTTTAAAAATAAAGTGCTTTTCAGTCATCATAATTCAATTTTAATCTTCGTATCTAAACGTTTAATTGATACCATCGTTCGAAGTACTAGACATTTAAGTAGCTGGGTATGCATAAATGCGTTTTCCAACTCCACGTTGTTTTATATCATTTGTAAACTTCTTCATTCCGTTAATATGAGAATTGTGTAAACTTATTTTGTCTAGACTAGTGGCAGTTACAGTTTGTCGCTCCTACATGATATGTACAAAGGTCGCTGCCTTTTCTTGGAACTCTGAACGTATCTAATAGAAATTCAAAACATTCTAGAAATATCTAGACGGAGAAAACTTTATTGTAAGCCAATAAGATAACGTATTATTAATGGGTCCTATAGATTTCTATAAATAATTGCAGTTATAAATTCTCCTGCACTACAATTCCTATATTGTGCAGCGGGCGGGTTGAACGAAAGACCGAATAAAAGGCAATTTCATAATTGCGAATCCTTTACTCCTTATCGTGAGGTAATAAGGTTTGTTTTCCAATGGCTTTGCGGCCAGGATTAGCCGGTCTAGGCTTATGACGTTGGGTAGGTGCCAAATGCAACATTTCGAGGGACCATTTGGCACGAGACGTCAAAACCGATTGTACCCGATGTGGAATGCGATTTTAGGTTTGGTTTTCATTAATTTATTTGATGGTTACTCAGCACATACTGCAAATAATGTAATTTTATGATTGTATTTAATTTATGAAATTGTTATTTCCTTTTTTTTTCAACTAATTCAGTATTTACAATTATATGATTCATATTATTCGTCGATTTCATAGTTATAGTACGGGTATGTCCAGCCGTATATTTAAGTTGTAAAATTTTTGGAAAGGTCTTTTTAATTAAGCTTTGTTGTAAAATTTACACCTCATCAAAAATCGATTTATTTTCAGCGTAAGCCTCCAGCTCAGTCAAAATAAAAGCCCGGAAAATGGCAGCTTAATCGCGCTTAACTTTTACATTAAACAATCCGTTAGCTGATTTATCGAATAAACTTTATTCCTGAAGCTTCAACCAGAGGTACACATATTTAAAGTCTGCAATTTCTCACGAACAGTATTATTTGTATTTGTACTTTTCACCTAGTTTTACTGGCAACATAAAATAGTGTAGGAATTACAAAAATAATTTTCTGAGATATTGCGCATAAAGGTTTAATAAACACTGTCATTCGAGCCGTGCCCGACACGAGAACGGGCCATCCTTGTGTTTGTGGATAGGTGCTTGGCTTCGGGTAACACTCCAAAGCAGCAAAATTGATTTGACCATTTCTGAAAAAGGTACCCGGAGAGTGAAGGATACAGCTGCATTTATTAGCAGCAGTGATAATAAACGTTTAATAAACCTAAATTTGTGTTTTCGTACCCAGTCTGCGAACGCCCGCCGTCCGCAGCGCGGGTGGGGCGCGGTGCGGGCGTGGTGCGTGGCGTGGTGGCACTCCGGCCGCGAGGACGTGGAGGACACGGAGCCCGAGGAGGAGCCCTCCGACCCCGGCTACGCCACGCCTGTGAGCGTCGAGACGCCGCTGCAGAGCTCCGTGTCCAGGTAAGGCGGCATTACCTAGTACTATTATAAATACTATGAATTTTGTTATAATGTTATGCTACCTAATAAGTTTTGGAATTGTTTTGCTTTTTTATTTAATTTCTTTAAATATTTTTGCTGTGCCCTAACAGGGTCCATAATTGAACCTAGCTTTAAGCCTCTTCAACACCAATTGTAACATTATGAAATGCAAATAAATATATGAATATGAATACATTACACGATAAGTACTAATGTTGCGAGTTAGAAATTATAGGTACATTCAGCATCAGAAGTCGGTTAACACAAACTGAGTTACAAAGTGTCATTATTTTTCTATGACATGTAGAAATTGGTGCTTAAAATGTTTTAACTATACCAGGGGTTAAGCCTTTTTTGTTCGATTGTGTACAGTTCGTTTGAAAATCTAAATGTGTTAATCGACTTTTGATACTGACCGTACAAAGAAAGTAAACTACGTAAAATCGTATTCAATAGTTTATTGGCCCTGAAATATTTTTTATTTTTAATTCTTGGAATACGTGTTGTAAATTGTGTGTTTCACGAAAAGACTCGACAGTGTTGAAGCAATTGTGTTTTCTGAGAATCGCTGTGATGTTAAAATGTATTCAGAGTTTTCAGTGTAGGTGTATTTTAAAATTGTAAATGCTATGCTATTAAAATCCTTAAAAATCCATATAATCTATTCTATTATAGTTATTTGGTAGTGGGTGGCAGTTTGCTTAATCTGCACTAAATAATGTTTGATTAACCTTTATGATTACTTTAGCTAAGTCGTAACTTAACGCCTACGCATTAATAACAATTTGTAAGCTAATAAATGCCTCGATTACGTAATGTATCATAACAAATACCCTGTAAAACTCCGTAAACAGAAGTTTGTGAAATTATCAATACTGCCATTCTTGATAGCGTCATGTGAGAGTCCCTAAGGAGGGCGAGGGTCCACCGCTAATAACTCACGAACCTTCATGACATCTTGGACAGACGCTTATGTTATTAAATAAATATCAAACCTCGGCGACGTGACATCAGACTCTTAGGCCGAAACGATTATTTTATTGTACGAGCTGAACGTCCTGAGACTACATTATAACGATACAAGTTTTTTAGATCTACTTTTAAATACTGCTTTGTTCATACTTGTTCTGCTTTCTCAGATGCACGTCACTAAACGTCATCAGGGACCCTTACGCAGTGCGCGGCGGGTCGAGCGGGTCGGGGGGCGACGGCGGCACCTCCCCGCTGCGCCGCTCGTACGAGCCCCCCTCCAGCATCCCCGCCGCCCGCGACAGCCGCTCGCTGCCCCCCAACACCAGGATCAACGCCACTACCTCACCAGCACCCAAATCTGCCTCAGCAGACTCGGTATACACTATCCTAATTAGACTGCCAGACGCCGACACGGAACGACCAACGATCAAAATGATCACAGAAGAGTCCCCGCCCACTAACACTAGACCACATTTCCGACCAACACGAGGGGACTCGGAGCTCAACCTTCACCCCGCGGGACACCAGGCGCTGACCAGGAGAACATCCCACATACAGGATGTGAGGATCCCGCTCAACGCGAAGATCATCCCCAAACAGCTGGCGGGGAAGGGCATGGCCAAACAGCCGAAGCCGAAGAAGAAAACACAGGAGAAAAAACAAGAGACGAAAGCCGCGAAAACACTGTCGGCCATCTTACTATCTTTCATTATCACTTGGACGCCTTACAATATCTTGGTGTTACTGAAACCGCTCACAGCGTGTACTAAATGCATCCCTGATGAGCTGTGGTCCTTCTTCTATGCTCTTTGTTACATTAACTCTACAATCAATCCTGTGTGCTACGCCCTTTGCAATGCCACCTTTAGAAGAACGTACGTGAGGATTCTGACATGCAAGTGGCACAATAGGAATAGGGAAGCAATGACTAGGGGTGTGTACAACTGAATTGTGATGAGCTTCGACGTTTGAATTCTGTCTTGCCACGGTGCCGGTGCCAAAATGAAGATTGCCCAATTTTGGTAACCGTCTACTGTTTTTGTTTAGTGTTGAGAGTGACGAATTGCTGGATATTGGAGAGCCGATGGTAACGTTCACACCTGTTCATAGGCCTCTGAAGCTATGAAAACTGTACGTTAGTGAGAACAATGACATTATGTGCCAAAATATTTCCTAGTATGTACCAGCGTGGCACGTATTAACTAAAGGTAACCTTTCTTCTAATTATCTTCATAAAAAGTGAACTAAAATGGACCGCTTAAACGTGGTATAATCCATATTTAGAGAGTGAAATATATATTTATTTTGTCCATTGAAACGATTAGTTGTGAATTTTAATTTCGTTAGTGAGTTGACCGACCCGTCCATACATAGTCGTATTATTTGTAGAATTTTGTGATACATTTTTACTTTACCTATTTTATTAATTTTCTAATGTATCTTAATGGCTGTTTTTGTGATGTGCCAATGCGTGAAACCCAAATTAATCAAGTTTTTATTACATCAATGAAAACTTTATAAAAAAAAACACGTCATAAAAATGGTCATGTCTTCTCCTGTTATAAGAAGAAGAGTTTTTAATTTAAAAACAAAACATAAGAGCAAAGAATAAATGCCAAGAATATAATTAAGAGTGATTAGTGTTAGAGCGACGAAGCCAACATAGTTGTATTAAAAGTGGTAGTTGTCAAACAATCTAGTCGAGCGACTGGTACAAAAATATGAACACGGCTGCCATATTGCTTTTTATTTTTTTAATACTAAGCACGACATTTTTAAGTGAAATAATGAACCTTGAATGCTAGAACGACGGTTTTGTTCAGTGCAAATATTGCTTGCAAGTACAAATTAAATCATTTTAAAAGTAAACTGTAACGTAAAGTGTAAAATCTGTTGAACGATTGTTGAGAAAATAGTATTTGCAGTACAAAGTCGTGACGTATTTTTGTACCGGCCTGTATTACGGAAGTGTTTCTAGTCAGGTATTTCTCTACAGGCAGTGTTCTGGATAAGGTTTGAGCTTTTAGGATTAATGTCGACGAATTTAGATCGGGGATAATTTACTTTGCAATCTTTAAACATTCTTAATTAATTCGTTTCGTCGAGAAAAACGCTTGAAATCGTGAAACTCTTGTCTAAAAAGCGAATTGATTTGTGTTGTTTTTGTCGCATAGTTTGGCTACAAACATTCCATGACGTTTAAACTTAGCTAGTGTTGCTTGAAATTGGTCAATGTCGTGAGTTTCGTTCCGTGTCTTTGAAGACTTGTAACTTAGTAAGCATTAACTTAATTCTAATGATCCGCATCGGTGTTTGTCAAACAGTATTACGAGAGAGTCCTGAGCCTTTTTTCAAAATATATTTAATATAAATGTGTGTTTCGTCATCTATTTTATTTAAGTAAGATTTATAATTATAGAAATTCTAAGCAATACTCAAAACTATTTCTTGTGAGGATACTAAATGTTTAAATATGATAATTTTAAGATTTCAAAGGAGACCATTTTAATGTGTATATTGTTTGTTTAGTTCGTCGTGAGTTCTCTGTGATTTTCATTCAATATTAATGCGAGGCGTAATGTCTTGGTGTACTATTTATATTCATACAACGATCTTACCATACGTGATCCTTTTCTAACAATCGTTTTATCTCACTCTTCTAAGATTTTATGGATATTACGGAATTTATTATTCCTTTTAATGTCGTAATTACTGTCACTATTGTGATAAAATTGTATAAAATGAATAGTGAGTTAAAATGATATTCCTATTTTAATTCATCGCTAATCTTACCCGACAACGTTTAAAGATATATGTGTCAAAGTAGATAAAATGAGATATATTCATTAAATTCTAAATATATGTATGTATTTTAAAATATATGAAATGTAATTGTAAATACAACACTTAATTCGATATGTTAAGTCTATGATATTTGTATCGGCATCATGTTATTATAAATAGGGATATATATGTATTATACAATTAATGTGTGTGTAAGTACATAAGATATAATGTAACATATACATCTATGAGTGTCGTACAACGTTCCTTTGTTGTGAATGAGGTTTTTTTAACCTAATTATTAATTATATGTATGTGTAGAGATAGATCTATTATATATCAACGCAATTTACATTAAGTCCTAGATTTGAATAAAACCAAATTTTATACAAAAAGGAGAATTACGCATTTTATTTTTAAAATCAAATACGATAATATCGTGCTCAAACTCACAGACAAGTACAACAAAGCTAGGTGTAGAAATATTTAAAAAAATAAAACAAAAGAAAATATATTATTTAAATTTTTCCTCGAATTCTTCATATTTTATTTAGTGCATTAACTAGTATATCAAATACCATTACATAATATCACTGTATAACTGAAACAGTCAGTATTAAGTCCTAGAGATTACTGTACTCTAGCTATGTTTAATTAATTTACAAACACATTAGAATGCGTAATTCTGCCATTATACCTCACAAACCTAATTGAATTACAAATACAATTTCTACAGAATAATTTATATTGACCGCATTGTCTTGAGTGAAACTAATTTATTAATAAATAGTTTCTAATACACAGAGTTTATTTTCTCCATATAAAAGACAATAAGTTTATACATTTAACATGTTTAATAAAAGTAAGGTTGCAGCGAATATTTTGTGCGCTTATTTCGTTGCTATCTGAATTCTTGTCGTAAATAATAAACACCTAAAATTTCTTAGTTGATAGAATTACAACTCAAAAACGGATTAAAAACATAATTTGTTTTACTGAACCAAAAAAAAAACTTTTTTGTCAAATTATTTTGAATTGTATTTGTAATCACATGGTAGGTAATAATTCTAATTCCTAAAAGTATTGTCAATGCGCACAGTAACATTAGTTACATATTGTTTTGTGGATGTCCCTTAACTTAGACTAGACCGAATTGTTTTGTAGGCTATTTTGTAGACTAACACTTTTAAACTAAAAAAGATGCAATATTATAATTAACATCCCCTCAATCTGCTCCATCTCTAAAATTTACTTTTTTAATACATCCGTCAAATGGTAAAACTGGTTTTTGCTTTTTTTTCATACACTAATTGACTTATTCATTTAAATATTATTAGGCCAACACTCGTTAATTAGTTAAAAACATAACCGACATGATATGTCTTACGTGTTGCTATAATATTTGTAACGTAGAGCAAAAAAATATCTAATATGACCAAAATAAATTCTAATATTGCACCTTTTAATTTTATCCCAATGTTAATATTTATAGTTGACAGTACAAAACTAGGCTTATAGCCGTACATTCCACCCATGTCTCCTGTTTCAACTACATTTTCTGAACATTCCTCGCATAGAGCGGCATCATAACACATTTAAAATTACGTATTAATTGCAAAACCTACTCGCCCTAACATCTTTCAACTTACAGCAATTTTATCCTTTCCTTGCTAAAGAAAGGTCTACTTCATTTGCATGACTCTTATTTTAAATTCTATATCTTGTTCAAATTATCGCTACTTTGTGCTTTCTCTTAACTATAAAGATCTTAAACCATGAAGAGCTCCTGATTTTGAATTAATTAGTTCTTATGCTGTATCCATAGAATATGAAGCATCAGTATTAACAGCATAGCTTGAATATAGATATTAATTACTGCTTGCCATCAAATCGTATGGCTTAATTGCGATACGCAATACGAACTAACATTTAGACGACAGTAATTTTGAATTATTCACTGTCGCTCTACTGTTGTAAGGTAGGTATTATAACGCGGCAATACGTGATAAATAACCCAGTACAAATGTATGTTGCCGCTCTACATTACGTTGTAGAGATCATTTGCTGCATACTTTAATAACTGCATATTCAGCTATCATAGGAGAGTCTTAAAGACTTCTTGTATATTAATAAATAATTAAGTACATCTCGATGTTAATATTTATATTTCAAATCATAATATTTTACCCTTGTTTTGCGATTATCACTTAGTTAATATAAGTCATATTTAACACCCTGTCGTAATGTAACATAGTGTAATATTATTGAGTACCTCAATAATTAACCTAAATAGATAGTGATTTACAAGATTCTAAAATTTTGCCTATTTTGTATTCCGATGCGCAATTTTTGTCATAAATATATTAATATAAAAATCAGATGTGACCTTAATTACGTTAGTGACATGTGCCAAAAGTCAGTGTTTTACGATGATAAGTGGAGCCCGCTCAAATGTGCTAATAAACTAAATATAGTCGGACAGTCGAGTAGCGGATTTATTTCGTGTTGTACAACCGTTACGTAACTTTACTGATCAGGAGTGCATAGCTAGTGAAGTTCATAGTTATAATATACATTTTACAGTACCGTGCATTTGCTATTTTCCTAGAGTCGTTACGTCGCGTCGGTCGCCCACTGTGAATATACGAGAAAATGTTATTTTGTGATTCATTTATTTAATGGATGTCATGTAAAATGTACTTTATCTTAATATTCATCATATTTTTTGTAATGTAAGCTGCTGTAGGTATCTCAAATAAGTGTTTGATAATGCAAGTAAATGTATTGATTTGCTCTCTTTAGGTGAGCGCTTACGTCAACTGTATTAATTGTAATGTCTGTTTGGTTTTACGAATGTACGAAAAATGACAAATCAGTTAAGTTGAAGTATTAAAATATTAGACATTCCGTTGTTTAAAATGACATTTAGTACCTACTCACATATACCATTCCGCTTTATTAACCTGAAATTATATGCAAAGATTATGGTTTTCCGTCTCTCTGTAACAAGATTCATTATAACAACAATTCAAGAAAATTAATAGCAATGCATATATTTCCAATAAAATATTTGAGGTACCTATATTTTAACGAATCCGGTGTTTATTAAAAAGATTTTTAGATGTCGATTTTTTAAAATCATTAAACTAATGACAAGGGAGTAAAACGAACTGAAATATTTAATTAAAAAGTATTGTCGTGTATTTGTAGTGTTGTAAAATAAAAAATAATGGACATTTAATTCAGCAAATAAGTCTAATAGATATTTGGTGGAGTTTTGCATGACGTAAGAATTAGAACAGGTATAAAAAAGAAAAATTGTCGAACAAATTATATAATTTGTATTTATTTACCCGTCACTGATGGATATATAAAATGGAATGTATTTAATATCATGATTGTATTTGATAATGATTTTATTGTAATGAACGAGCCATCTCTTTGAAGTGGTGTGAATGTGAACCTCTTGAAAATAAATGGAGTTGACCAAATGAACTTGTCTGGATCAATTGACCCGTTTTATATTGTCACACTTCTCTTTAAATACACCTATTTTTGTTAAACCTTTGTGCTCTGTCTTTTTTATTTGGTTGTCACAGCAGCCGAAGTGTAGATATTTTGTTTTTACACGTCGTTGTTTTTTTAGTAAAACCTGTGAATATAAAAGCCGTGGTATTTTTTCCATGCAACGGGCGGATTACTTTTAAATTCACCGGACACCTGTATTTTGTATCTCGTCACAAATGGAGAAACGAATTGCATCGGACTCGCTTTTTCCGGCTGAAAACATAGTAACATATTGGTTACGAACCAAAAAATAAATACGGTAACAATTTTTGTACACAATTTTAATTGGATTGCGTAAGTAAGAGAATGATTGCCCGTATCCTATGTCATTACATTATTTGATTTGTATTTGCTCCGCAGTAACATATTGTATCGTTTTAAAATACCTTGGTTAGGTATGCGAATAATATAAAATAAATAGTAAGTTTTATATAAAACATAATAAAATCTGGACAAGATAAAAATATCTACTGTTGTTGAAGAACAAGCGTAAAATTAAATAGAATAAACTATAAAAATGGAAACTTTCCACTTAGATATTAGAAGTAGGTAGTGTTCAATCAGTCTCGACGTAATCTATATTCCTCGGCCGACGGTACATCGCGCACGATATTGGAAAATCCTCAATATTTATTCCCTCCATTCCTAGAAGCGTGGCAATATAATCCCGGAACCAATACACTTAAATGAATCCTATAGTTAGAAAGCCTTATTAAACTTCCTACAACTTATAAGTGCTTTCTACGCAGAAGCGGCGAATTTATTATTTTTGATACCACCATGATTAAAATAATCTCGACTTCATTTAAGTTTTCATTAAACAACGCGAACTCGTTTAAACAAACCTTGCTGTTTTAAGTTTGATTATGTCGGTAGTAATATTTGTTTATCGAAAATTCAATTATGTTTGGAGTTCATGTTGAAGTTCAGGCGTTTGTGTAATTATTACCACCTAAATTGAACAGTAAATATTGCGGTATTTACAAAGTATCAAATTGTGTTAATGCATTTAGGTGACAATAATTAGGAAATTTAATGTGCATGCCACGAGTTAAAAATAAATGAAGTAGTTCGATTTCAAAGTTGGCTCGTTCATGTTAACAGATTCAGGTGAGAGTGTCAGTATTATGGTTTAGTAATTTAAGTGTTTTGTTGTCTTAAAGACGCGTTGTTTTAAACCCGACCAAAATACTCTTGTCTTTGATTACGAGATGACATTTTGACAAAGATATTGTGTGAGACTTACGAAAATCAAATAGGTTTAATGCAATTTAAAAACTTAGGATTTATTATTATCAATGTACAAGTTTAGTCATTCACGGTGTATTTATTAATAAATAAATAAATAAATGTGGTTTTTTGTAAGTTATTTTAAAAATTAATCAATGTTTTTGTATAACCAAAGACAATAAAAATTTAAGTAAAATGTTGTGTTTGTTATTTTGACAAGTTTTTTTGGTTTTATTATTTAACAATAAAATATTACATTAAATAACAGTAATAAAAATTAAATTAAATTAATCATTATTGTTTAAGAAGCCCGCTTTTATTTCCTACTCCTAAGAAAAAATTCTTCATTCCAAAACTTGATATAAATTTCCATAGTCTAAATCTCTCATACACTTATTTTAAACAATTAAATAGATGAATTCAATCTGCTAAATCATTCCAACTTCATATTAATATTGAGCGAGGTTGTAGGAGTAGATTAAATTGTAATTGGTTGTGAGTCAACAGCCGTAATCTGATTGAGTCGATTGCATTCCTCTAACTCAGGAGGATTAGGACAGATCGCAGTAATAATTCCAGAAATGGACTCTACATTGGCATGTGCTATGAATAGATCGGGTTTAATTTATTAAATTGCGTAAGTACCTTTTGTTTGTTAGTAAAAGCTCTATTTTGTATTTCAATGGGTAGGCAATCGGGTGCTGTCTATAATTTATAACTTAAGAACGGTCAAAAAGTGCCATATTGTAGCCTAATTTGAATAAATGACTTTTGATTTCAATCTTTGTCTTTTGTAATATTGATCTCGTGTGACCGTAGTACCTACTGTATAAAAAAATGGTACTTACCTGCTCTTAATAAAAATCTTAGCTATATTCACTTAAAAAAGGAATTATCGTGTTTGAATTTAGTTTTTTTGTGATTTTGCGTTTATCTAAATTATTTACATTTCAAACTGTGATTATACTAATCTATTCAAATAGAAAAAGATTGAAGTTACGAAGTTTAAACCCATGTAATATTAACGGACTATTCAATCTAAATCGCCACTTTGTTTGTAGAGTAAAATATTATTCAGATTTTTTATAATTGATATTAATCAGATTCGATTCAGAACTTGAGATCAGTGACTGGCATGTCTTGCGCCGTGACAGAGGCACGCCATGTGGTGGAGTTTTACTGGCAGCCCGGACCCCTCTGGTGTTACACAGGAGAAGGGAGTACGAAACCGACTGTGGCGAAGATCTCTGGGCCTCCTTCACACGGCATGGTCGTTCTGTTCTCGTGTGTGTCGTTTACATCAAACCCAGCGCTAGTGACGCGGAATATATGAACTGGTTTTGCAAAACTGAAAGTTTCTTGAACAATTTTAAGGGCTGCATAATTATATTGGGTGATCTTAATCTAAGAAGTGCTTCAATAAATGTCACAAATTACTACTGTTACTTTCTGTCATTCTGCTCGCTAGTCGAAAAAAATGTTATACAAAATTGTTTTGGTGGTATGTTGGATGTAGTACTGGTTCGGGAGGGCTCCCATGAGGTATCTGTTACTAGAACGGATGGTATTGTTCAACCTGATGCGTATCACCCTCCGCTAGAAATTGAAGTAGGGACGGAATTGGCTCATTGTTCTGACGTGATAGAACCAAGTAATATAAATCCTCTAAGAGATTGGAACTTCAACAAATGCGACCATGAGAAGCTCTATGTGTTACTAGCAGATATTTCTGGTCCCGTGTATTGCAAGCCAGTACCGTTTCTGATGCTGTAAGTACCTTTTACAGTATTATTTACGACATTTTCGACAGTTGTATGCCAAAAAAGCGTCGCTCAAAGACCATAAGTAGACGATACCCTATATGGTTCACACGTGACATAATTAAAGACACCAAACACAAAATTACACTACATACAAATTGGAAACGCTCGAAATGCCAAAATGATTACATAACCTATTCTATTTTAAGAAATTCATTAAAGAGTCGAGTTACCGAAGCTTATCGCTCATATATACAACATGTTGAAAATAATATAAAATTTAATCCACGCCAGTTCTGGCAACATATATCAAGCTTACGATCTAAAGGTGGGTTCGAACCCCAAGTTAACTTCCGTGGCGAAAGTTTCAAGGGTGTAGCTGCAGCTGAGGCTTTTGCTCAGTTTTTTGCAAGTGTCTTTCTGACGGACAAACCTCAATTAAATTCCGAGAGTAGTGCCAATGACGATGTTACTCTGAACAGCAACTACGTCAACATTTTCCAGTTTACCTGCGAGGATGTATTAAATGGAATAAATAAATTAAAAGCAAGTAATTCTGTAGGGCCCGACTGCATACCAGCTCAGCTTCTTAAATATTTAAAACACTCATTTGTTTCTCCTTTGTGTCACATATTCAACCTCTCGTTAAACAGTGGATTATATCCCGTTCAATGGAAAGTCTCTCGTGTTACACCTATACCTAAAACCTCGAACAAGCTAAATGTTGAAGAATACAGACCTATTGCAATATTATCTTCCCCAGCCAAAGTATTTGAAAATGTCCTTCACAAGCTAATATACACCCAGGCAGAAAAGTATCTAAGTAATGCCCAGCACGGATTTAGGCGCATGAGATCCGTAGACACTAATCTTCTCACCTTAACTGAATTTATTTCTGTACAATTAGATGAAAGAAAACAGGTAGATGTATTGTACTTTGATTTCCAAAAGGCTTTTGACAGGGTAAATAATGATATCCTACTTTTAAAGCTCTCTGCCATAGGTTTTTGTCCTAACTTGCTACGATTACTGGCTGACTATCTTCGGGATCGTCAGCAATTTGTACGATTAGGAATTTATGATTCGTGTGCCTACCATACTCGTTCCGGCGTGAGTCAGGGCTCTATCCTTGGACCACTATTATTCCTGCTGATGATAAATGACTTACCCTCAGTACTCAAACATGTGAAATGTCTTCTCTATGCAGATGACTTAAAACTCTACGCTAGTGTCAGCACAATTTCGGACTGCGAGAACATTCAGGAAGACATAAATGCCATTCACGATTGGGGCGTTACCAATAAGATGACGTTCAATCCTGAAAAATGCTTTGTCATGACTTTTGGACGAGTGCGTCATCCAATAAATTTCGACTACAAAATAAATGGTACTGTTATTTCTAGATCGACCATCATAAAAGACTTGGGTGTCATATTCGACCAGAAGTTGACATTTCGCGAACACATCTCTACTTTGGCTAAAGAATCGTTTAAACGACTTGGGTTTGTACTAAGAAACGCTCGAGATTTTCATAACGTGCATGTCATACAACTTTTATACAGTTCGCTAGTCCGAAGCAAATTAGAAGCAAGCTCTTGCGTTTGGAACCCGCACGAGGCTGCTTATGAACTATTACTAGAGAAAGTTCAGAAGGCATTTCTAAGGTTTCTTTATAAATTCCGTTTCGGGTATTACCCATATTTATATCCCACGAAGTTTCTCGTAGGTCATTTAGGATTTAATACGTTACAAACAAGGCGAGCATACAACCAGCTGAGTGTCATGCTCAAAATATGTAGAGGGATTACCGATTCCCCTGATCTCAACAATGAGCTAATTCGTCTTTACGTCCCCAACAAATATCTCCGCGGTCGTAAACACCGTCTACTAGCCGTGCCGGCAAGTCGGACTGTAGCCCGCGCCACGTCTCCCCTTCCGCGCGTTCTGACTGCGCTAAACAACCTCATGGAAGCCCACACGAGCTGCGATATCTTTGCAGATGACTTAAAAAAGCTTATGTGTGTTTGTCTCAGCTTCTGCGAAAGCAATATTGTTTAATGACGTCACCTTATTTTATATGTTGTTCATGTCTTTTTTGTGTTTAACTTTTTTGTGTCTAACTTTTTTTGTGTATAACCTTTTATGTAATCTTTGTTTTGTTTCTTTTTTTTTTAAAAGTTTATATGTTTTTACATTTTGTTTCTACTGATTTTATGTTCTCTATGTTAATGTAATTGGTTTTGTAAACCGTTTTAGCATAAATAAATAAATAAATAAATAAATAAATTATATGACTTCAATAGGTTTAAAAATTGCAAATCTGACATAAACAATTAATCAATAGTCTCTCTTTCACAACTTCAACTGTCTTTAAGAGGTAGTAGGAGGCGCTATGGATTTGGAACGACCGCGACCCTGCGTTGTTTCCTTGAGCACAAGTGTGATATTTCGTCTAAATGGTAAGACGGTAAGTCATTGCTGTTTTTTTCCTGAGTTTTGACTTTTTAAGTTAATCTGAAAGATTTCAAATTCATAGAAACAATAAATGAATATAATGAATATTCCTGAACATTCATACAACGCCACCTAGTTCCAAATTGAGCATACTAAAAGGCTTGTGTGCACTCTACTACTTTAACTGATAAACATACTTATTTGACACATAGCAAAAATGATCGTGTTCATCGCACAAACATTTGTCTTGGATTGGGATCGAAGCCACGACCACCGGTATAGCAGTCAGGGTCAATAACTATTAGACCAACAGGCCAGTCAAAGACATTAATTTGTTAGCGATTTTATCAAATCGAGTGTATATTTTGATGTTTCATTTAATATAAACCCCTGGTTCCTCAAACGCTGATCAACACAAAAATTTGTTAATCGTCAGTCAAATCTCATGTTAAGCTCTGTGATTTGTTGTAACTTTTATGGTCAATCAATGACAGTCTTGATCAGTTCATTTGACAGCAGATTTAATAGATCAGCCTTCCAGAAACTGGGGGCAAGTTACATAACAGTAATTTCATTACTGAGAACGAGTATCCATGCCTTATCTGCGAATATTGTGATCCCGAGCTAAACCAAACGAAGATTTACACAAATTTAATCTAAAACAAAAAACATTACGTTATCCACATTACCAAGTTCCTATTCTCAAGAGTACCAAAGCTTCTAGGTTTCCTAAATCTCTAACGCAATTTTCGATTTTCGGAACAACAAGGGATACTTTTTAAAAACTAATTTTCTCTCTTCGAGAATAGGCCTCCAGAGGCATGTGGGGCCGTAAATCTAAGGAGGTTGGTTATTTACGACTCAAGTTGCGTACGCCCTTACGTGGCAGACTTACTGTATCTGCTGCTTAAGGTAAGGTTTCTTAGCTGCGTTTATGCAAAACGTACCGAATATTGGAGGTGATGGAAAAGTCATAAAGACAGAAGTTAGAAGTTCAGATTAAGTTACGAACTTAATCTAACCTACAAAAAGATTCTAAGAAGAAATCAAAATTGTTGTCAGTTTAGATTTTTTTTCCACATTTTAGATTACGTAATATTGAGGCAATAGTTGTAAAATCCATTTCATTCTTTACAATTATACCTATAATTCTAAGCAGTCAAACTAAGCCATATTTACAATCCCTTTATTAGAACCCACCCTTAAGCACGGCTCACACACTGCATTATTTCCTGCAATCAATGGAACTCCCGTGATGTAATTTTAATGCTCCGTTCCGATTTGGGACTCACATCCACGCTTTAAAGATTTATCTGTAAATGCCGTTCATAAAATATTTAAAATAAGTCTCACTGATCACGAATACATGAATTCGATTTTTGGGTAAAAGAGGATTTAAAAAAGAAGGTTCTTTTCCTTAAACAACATTTCTTGAAAGTTGAAATGTGTCCACATAATGAATTCACTTATCCTTCGCCCTTGGTTAGAAAAAAAGCACTTTGTAGTGCCTACCTAAATAAAAGAGTAAGGGGATACATTTTATTATTTGGGAGCACAGTCAGTAAAAAATGTTTTAAAAAAAGCAACAGTAGCAAACTGATCCTATAAAAAAAACATTCATCATAACTAAATGTCACAAATTCAGCCAATGAACGAATGCAAATAAAAATTAAAATAACATTTTACCGTTTACAGAGCGTTGAATTGGCGATATTTTAAATAAAAAACTTGAATAAAATAAACAGACAGTGGGAATTCATGTTATTGCGATGAGGAACACGTTCCGTTCCACGTACGTGTTTGATTTCGATGATGTTTGCAAATTGTGCTGTTACATGGATATAAAACCTGTTTGGTTTTGACTTTTACCTATCGCTCCTGATATATTTGTGTTTGGATTCTTGATTTAATTGTGTGTAATAAGTGTAAAGTCGTGGTTCGTTTTCAAATGTGTTTGCATTTTTTATACATCAGGTTTTTCTTTGTAGAAATTAGTTTATGTTTGGTTTGTTTATTACAATATATTTTTTAAATATTTTAATTCTTAATTATAATAGACGTAGTCTTGGAGTAGTTATACACGTCATAAGTGCTTTAATACTATAATACAAAAAAAAAGTAAAACTGTTGCTGTTGTGAAAACGAGAACGAATACTACACTGTGCGTAGCATCTTTCTTCAAGCACAGCGATAATATCTCGCGATATGCTTTAAATCCTCATATTAAACATCTCTTCCTGATCCTCACAGTATCTCGAAATTCTCCCAATTCTTTTTAAGGTGGTAATCCGGTGGCAGTCGAGACCTCTTTACTTCGATCACCTGTTTCCGTCTCTTGGTCTCGAGTCAAAAGTTTGTAAAGTACTTCATACGAGGTGGGGAATATAAGACAGTGCAGACGAGCGACTTTTTCTATTAATTAGAAGAAATTAAGTTACTTATACACGATTTAATGATCAATAGGTTTGGGTTGTTTTGGAGAATATATAATAAGATTGCAATTCGACAAGAAATTAATATCCACTAGCACTATCGTTAGCGTTGGTCGAAAAGGTTTGTATTTAAAGAAATGCCAAGTCAAAGTCATATGAGTTATAGAAACGAAATGTGAGTCTATTAGATCAGGTCGATTATAAAAATGGCGATTTCGTAAGGCGGGCTACCTGACGGGTTACATCGATTCGGTATAATATGCTCTTGTTTAATTAACAAGTCTAATTTGTTGCAACTTTAAGTTGCTCTCCGTGACACGAGAGTTGTCAGTCTGTAATTCGAGGTGGAAAACATTTAATTCCCGTTGAAACGTCACCCTTACAGCGTAACGTCGGCGACGCCATGTGTTCGAGTGCCTCCGCCGTTTTATTTTTAAACACCTTCTATTTACGTTGTCGGAGGGTAGTCGAGAATTTGTGAAAAATGAATTCCACCTCTTTTGTTATCGTTTTCCGGTATTTGTGAACGTTTAACAAGGTTTACGAATGGTCGGTATTTTGTTGTTTGACTGTTTAATTTGTTACACCTGAAAATTGTGATGAGAGATTTAACGATTTTTTGGCTTAATCAGTTATTTAGAAACTTCATCTAACCAAATCACTGAATCAGTTAGCCAATTGTGTGCCTTGTTATTCAAACAAAGAAGTTTCAAGTAAAAATGACTCAACACCATACCAAGTGATGTCATATGTCTATTATGTTCAAAGTAAAACAGCTTAAACGTTGTCCCACAGAATTTTGCGGTATGTCCTTTCCAGGTGTTAACCACCATTATCGTTTTTACATTTCCCCGCTTCGGTACCACTTAGTGTACGCCCACTCTCCCGCCATTCGGGCCGTAACGCGTCTTAAATTTTTTAATGCACGAATATTATTTTTGAAGTGAATATTTTCTTTGAGTTTAATGGCGCACTTAAATATGTTCACGGTTTAAAAATGTTTTATCACTTGGTTTTTATTTATGAGCATTTTTATGTAGAGTAACACTGGCATAAAGACAGAAAGTAAATTTGAATCTGAGAATACTTTTGATGTGTAAAATTATGTATTAGTAATTGATAGTTAATGTCATAAAGGTACACATGAACTAAGCAGGTAAATTATGCACCTCAACGTACACGTATTATGTACCTCAACTCTATATTTTGTTTAAATTTCTATTTTCCTAGCACAAGTTGCCTAATTCTTAGCTAACAAACAAGAATTTCCTGTAACTAAGTCTATTATACCTTAGACGAAATCTCAGGTAAGTTCCAAAGTGATCGATGCACAGCTTAAAGTTAGGTGTAGTTACATGTTATTAGGAAGTTCTCACCGGTGTTAGTCTCGCCGTGTATGCATCTACTGGAAGTTATCAAACTATCAAGTTGCGACAAATCGCAGGCGCGACTACACTGCTCAAAGTTTCTTGTAGGGTGGCCATAAAATCAAAAGTCAATTATTTAAATTGGGCTACAATTTAGTACTTTTTGAACGTCAAAATGATAATAGACAGCACCCTACCGCCACCCTTCATCAATTCTTGTGCTTGCGCTACGGGAGAAGAAACGGCGCAACAAACTCCCCAGCGGCACGCTGTCTTTCTTTTACATGATAATAATATAGCATAGTAGGAATCGTGCCAGATAAATCAATATTTTAGGTCGATAAAAACTACTAAAAAACCAAGCTGTCTGTTGAACGACATAAAAGTAAGACTTAACAAGGTACTAAGATGTTTATCTTTAGTCTTGTGTTATGGCAGACAGGCAGTCTTTTCTCTCATTCACACAGGATCTTGGTGAGTTTACTTATCAAAAGTAGGTACATCTATAGTCAAACTATATACTACGAAATTACTGTGGCTTTATTATACTATTTTATTAAGAGACACTACTAGACTAGTTCATGTAACAAATTTTTCATTTTGTTTTTCAGAATTTACTTTTAGTAAGGCTTATCAATTGGTTTTTAAGGATTGCAATGTTTGAAGCGGTAACCAACCATCATAAGGAGTCTTATATAATTATAATTAATTCAGAACCAAGCCCGCTTATCAATATGAGAGACAGATTATATTATCAACTGCCAGTAGCGCATTTTTCTCTTATTATCGGTAAATGTCTTTTCAATACAGCTTTGCGAGGCACCCTGTCTCTAATTAACTTACCTGCCGAGTGCCGATCGCAATCTGCTGCAATTTGTCACCGACGATAATTGCCGCGCGATCTCAAACTTGCAAATTGTAATTGATGACAAACCCGGAACTATGGTGATTCGATTTTAAAGATTTTCCTCTTTTTGTTGTTGTTTTGAACGAAATTGTAGTAAAAATTGTAATCAGTATTTTTTTTAATATTTGAAAACGTTGTAAGCATACAAAATTAGTTATAATTATTTTAGCTAGGCCAGAGTTTAACGCAAAATATTCACAACAAATGCAAATGATTAAATTTAATTATTGATAATTAGTGTGTAATACCTGGTAACAATCTAATTACATCGATCGAATATCATTAATTACTAATTAAAATTAGTGAACGGTAAATATTTGCTTACATTTAACGTTAGCCATAATTAAAATACGAGGTAAAATTGTGGCGCCCAACGCGGGGCTTCGGGTAAAAGGGAAGCTCTACATTTTGAATGAATAGTAATTAAAATACTTTCGTGAAGAAAATCTTCAGGTGAAGTTATAGAATCTCATTAAGTGAATATGATTGGCGAATATCTCGCGGATAGTTGCCGATGTTTGGAACTGACGCGGGGAGGGGGGAGGGGGGGATTTTAATTGCTTTTTCAATTAACGCTGGCGGAGGGTCTCTTGGGATCCTATTCGTGAAGGCGTAATGGACTGTCCAAAGAAGAATGTGATCAGATAGGACTTTTTCATCGCATTGGGCAGATTTTTCTTATGACTTTGTTAGCTGAGCAATGTAGGTTATGCTATGACAATGAATTAATATAAAATACTCTCTAATCAAAATCTGAAAATTGAAAACATTACGTATTCGGAATATTTTACCAAAAAATGCATTCAACGAAAAATACCTTCAAAACACTCGGTTTTAATTTCCAAAACTGCTTCACTCCTACAAAAATAAAACTTAAAAACTGCTTGTATCTTACTCCAGCAGAGAGAGTATCATACCTACTTACCCTTCTGCACCTAGCTCCTCATAACTAAGTCCTGCACCACCGACACTCAGACGTCCATAATTCCATTTGCGAGAGTCGCAACTACACGAGCACTGAACACTTGTCTTGTTCCCGATGTAGCCGCCTGAAGAACTGATTCATAAAACGGTACTGATGCTATTGAAAGGGTAGCCTTTGATCTTTGCAAGAGTCTTTGGTTCTTCCTTGGACGTTTGATATTTAAGACCAGTAGAATTGTGAATTAAAAATCTAATAAAATTTGGATGCCTGAATATAGATGCAAATCATTTTTTAATTAGGCTTCGTTGAAAGTTCTATAGGTATTATTGATATCAGCTTGTTCTTAGAATCTACAAAAAGCTGTCCCTTTGTACAGACAGTGAATGGGTTTTATTAAAAGTAGGTCAGTAATGCGAGAAGCGAAATATTTTTTTTTGTTTCTCTTATAAAATTATTGATTAAATCAATATTTACACTTGTTAATGATACTGAAGTCTGTTAGTGTCAAAATAATCTAAACCACAGGAGGGATCAGACAGGACTAAAATTTATTGGGCTGTATATCGGTAGCATTTGAGTTCATTGACCCATGAGCTATGAAGATGACAAATAGCGGCACTCTGGTTACGATACTGACTAATACCGCTGTATGTGTCCGAGTGTAGTGAAACGTGTGAGACATGGGGAAACGGCCAGCGATGGCTGAGCCGGCGTGATTAATGATGATAGCAGGGCTCTTGCAAACAGAGATGCCAGAATATGGGCCATTGCTTTGTATTTCCTTACTCTATCGATATACTGTTATGGTGAACAACGAATAAAAGATGATGTTTTAATCAAACGAAACGATTCTATAAGTCTTTTTTTCTTGTAATTTGATATTATCAAAATGAACAATAGTTTAAAGGAGGCTGTAGTAGGAGTGATGGAAAAGGTTGATTCGTTGTATGTGTGTAATGTATCCTAATGAAGAATGGCGTGTATGTTTCTTAAAAGCTTGAAGTTTTTAGGCGATTAGTTCTTAATAACTCTTTTCACTATTTATTTTTTGTTTTATCAAATATATATAAATATCATATTAATTGCTTACTTAAAAACTTATTGCTAATCACTCGAAAATAGACCAATTCTAACTTGTTATCTAGATTAAGCTCGACTTTGATAGCTCTCACTGCTCACTATTGCGAAATTCGAAATGGCCGTAATTCCAAGTTGAATTGGCAATCAATTTGTGATATTAGCAGGTAAATTTAAGCTGAAGTTTATGTGAAATCCACGATTTAGGACTCGTTTTGAGCGCTATTCCGATACATTGGTATCACAAATTTCAACGTGCCATTTCTATGGCTCTAGTTTTATAATGCATATACTGCTGCCCATAGTCATATTATCAAACACTCGTCGTATGTGTCCTGTTAGCTAACTGACCAACGAAATAAAGTTTGCTTTTCTCACTTATGTACCCTATTCACTATTTCACATTACTATGTGACGTACAAATGCATAACAACAGCGGGAGCACTCGCGCAGTGAACTGATATCAGACGGCATCTGTTTGCTTGTCGTAATTAATGAGGAATTGGATGGCCTATTCATTAGCGGGAGATAACAAAATATAGCGAGTAGAGATCTCATTACCGCAGAAACAACAGAGCATTTCATGCTGATGTCTGTTTGAATTTTGTAAACGCTGCTGTTGTAAGCATCACTTTTGGGTTTGATGCACTGTTTTGTGCATCATTGTTGTTTTGCACCTACTAACTATTTTTGATTCATAGACCATGTTTTTTTTGTTTTATAGTGCTAATTAACCTAGCTTTATACAAAGTCGCAGTCAAAAAGTTCATTTTTAGATTTACACCTAAAATATCCTAAAACATACTATATATTTTATTACCACAAATATGTATGCATGAACATATGGGAATCATAAATAAAAGAATATGTAAGGAGTGAATGCTGTATTACTGTGCTAGCCAATCATAGAAGAGTCAATTTTGGGAAAGAAACTACCAACTTCGTCTAGTCACGTCTGGCTTAGTGTTTGCCCCAACCGCCGTAGCCGATACCGCGGCCCCATCCGTAGCCTCCGAGTCCGTAGCCGCCGAGTCCGTAGCCACCGAGTCCGTAGCCGCCGAGTCCGTAGCCGGACCATCCGAGTCCGTAGCCACCGTAGCCGCCGTAGCCGCCGTAGCCTCCCCAGCCGAGGCCTCCCCAGCCAAGGCTGACGGGAGCGGCGACAGTGCGGAGGACTGGAGCGGTGACGATGGGAGCTACCGCGGCAGTCTTAATGATAGGGATGGGGGCGGCCTTCACAACGTTGGCGGTGGAGATCGCAGGCGCCCAGGCGCCCAAGCCGTATCCATAGCCGAGACCTGGAAAAACACGGGTGTTTATTAAGCGTTATTATTATTTGATAGGTAGATAACTATGAGTGCACTTACATTTGTACAAAACAAAAAATGTGACAAGACAATTTGGGAGTGTCAATTTAAAACCGATATCAGAAAATACAAAGCAAATATGGAAAATAAATAATGTGCCTACCGTATCCGCCGATGGCGCTGCCATGGGCCACTGCCAAAAGGCAAGCCAGCTGTAAAAATAATAATAATTGTTAGAGACAGTAAATACATTTAAGAAAGGTCATCATTTTTAATGTTTGAACAGGAAGGTTACAAATGTTTTAATAGACTTAAAGTTAATTTTGTATTGTAAACTAAGCGTTAAAATGATGGTGACATAGAATTATCGGCTTTTTAATTTATACTTCATTCTAAGAAGACATAAGATTGAAAACGTAAAAAGTCCTCCTAGTAGTTGGAAGACAGGAGCTTTAGATGAGGGCAATGACTGGACATGACAAAATGAGTCAACTACCAATAGCAGAAATAGAGAAGCGATAAATGATGATGATGCACATATACACAAATAAACAATTATAACTTACAGTGATCAAGGTGTTCATTGTAGTTGGTTACCTCAGACGAAGTGTGGTGTTACAACCGTTCGGCCTGCGTTATATACCGGAGTGGTGAGCGATGAAACTGCAGGATGTTGGCCGGCACACGCACGAGCGTTTCGTCACACATTAGCATCGGCCATCCTTGGTCGGTGAGGAACTGTGAATTCATTACAAGAGACTAGTTTCGATTTCAGGATGAACTTTGTTAAAGTATATTCAGTGAAAAATAATTATAGAATTTTCCTTGGTTAAGTAAATGATTGAGGGGTGGAGTCTGCTCAGCCAGTTTGAAAATGTGTTATGCAGTTTTGTTGTCTACAATATAAGATTTATTAGAGAATTATTAATTTATGTCTCCTGATCGATTTTGACCATGCCGGCTAGTGTTACTATGACACCAGCCAGCTGCTACATATTATAGTGCAAAAGTGTGTGCGAAAACACAGGTGCACTCTCTGTTCCTTTACTCTCATAGCCCGATGGGACGGCAATCCGACAAGACCGAAGAGAGATCAGGCACCGGACTCACGTTTTTACGTGCCTTCCGAAACATTCGAAAAGTCGGTGCACCCCGTGAGGATCGAACTCGGGATCTTTCACTTGGCTGTCCTATGACTACCACTAGGCTATCACAGCTTTATTACAGATCTAAGATGAGGATACTTTAGTACTTGGTCAAAAACATATTATGACAAATATTGGAAAAACTCCTATAACTAGTAGCAATTACTATCATCTACTATATCTATAAAGTAATATTGTAGAAAATTTCTGAGATATGTAGTAGCTAATGAGGAACATACTTATTTCCGGTTTTTGAGCTTATACAAGTTTATTAAAAAAGAAACAAAATATTCGCGTCCTGGATATAACCAAGGGTTATTAAGATACGCCACAAAGGACCTAATTAGCATCCTACAAAGTACGGAACTGTAAGAGGCTTGTTATTTATTTGTTATGAAAAAAATAATAAAGCCAATCTACTGTTTGTGAACTGTGACTATTTTTAAGCAAAACTTTTGTTAAAACTTTACTCTTTAGAATCATAATAATACCTGAGCGGGATAAGCTCAAGCGGGATGAGTCGACTAAATCCTGAAGGGGTAGGTGACCATTTATGGGACGCCATAAGCACGTTAATTCTTTGAGGACCAAAGTATCATACTTTGAACATAGTCATTAAAGTTGTAGCATTCCGTCTATACTGTATTGGTCAGTAATATGGTACGTGCATGTCAGATTGACAGTCATTGTAAAACGGTAGAACCTACTGGAAATCGACTAATAATAATCGCAGCTTGGGAAAAGGCTATGCATAATAATAACACAATTGGGTATTAAAACATCTAATTAGTTCATCAGATAGTATAAAAAACATGTGTTGTACTTACATATTTTTTTTTTATCAAATCAATAAAATATTACGACAATGTAAAACATCAAAGATGGTGTATCTAATGAAAATGGTGGTTTGTAGTCACTTGTCAGTAAAAGTGTACTGAAACGTGACGTCATACGAAATTTCAACTCTCTTTATCGGCTTTGTTACACGATAAAAGAAAGAATACGTTTCCAATATGTTTTGAAAACGATCTGACAGACTAATTCGTTTTTTTTTTAGATAAACAAGTTTGTATTTGTATATTGTACGCTGATTTGTATTAATAACTATGCAATAATAATCAATAACACAATTACATATGCATATAGTTCCTATGCTAAACAGATACTCGCACACTGTTTGCAAATTATATCAAGGATGGTAGACGATAAATCATGCAATTTGAATGTAACTTTGCATAATTGCTAACTGTTAATAAGTAGAACACAAAAGGCAGAAATCGAATTTTAGATCATAGTATTTTTAATGTTTTTAAATGAACTGATTTTTATATTGCTGCAGAGGTCGATGCCCCTATAACTTTGTCGTAAAAACATTGTATAAAATGCCTGAAAAATAAGATTTGTCCTATGAACATAAATACTTCTTTCTCAGTCTCTTCGAGTACATGAATGTATGCACACATTTCGTTGATGAATTCACCAATGAAATTACTCGTAATATAGATCAATGAACTCACACACACAGTTTCACGTTAATTCATTCCACCAATCAGGATGACACAATAATTTGATACCGAGTTCATTTACTAAGTACAATTAATATAAGTAGTTACTAAGTACGTAATGACCGGATAATTTATAGGCCAATTACACGTATTATTAGTAAACGCCGACGATATTCATCTTAAATGTGTTAATCTTTTTATTGTTGCACGATAAAATTAGGAATTGATATATTTTTTTTGCAAGCTAAGAGAAGTCAAGTTTAATTGACCAATATATTTAAAAGTATGAATGACATTATTCGTCGTGCTCTTGTCACTGCTGATGTATCTGCTGTTCTAGAATCCAATGGTTTGGTGCCCAGCAATGGTAAGAGACCTGACGGAATGTCTTTGCTTCCTTAAAAACAGCACCGGCCATTGGTGTAGAACGCAACGTGCATATTGCGCGTTGTACGTTGCGCCATCCCATGTTCTAAGTTCGGTCGGCGGTCGGTTCGGCGGTCGCGCCCAGCGCTGCTGCTGGAGCTGCGGAAACCCTTAAGCGGTGAAAGTATGGACTCACAGCCAGCTCTTAAAAAATATGATAGAAGTTTTGGAATCGTACACTGCGTAGAACGACGTCTCTCTTCAAACTTTAAGAAATTACAGTTACCATTCATAGAATCAATAGAGCTTTGTTTAACCACATTGTTTACTCGCTATTTATACAAAATACTTATTTAAACAATCTCTACAAAACATTAATTGATACAATTATGATAAGTTATTGATTCAGTTGCAACTAGTATGTACATTAAGTACTATCACAATCAAAATTTCGACAAATTAATTTCAAACAACCGACTAACCTTTGACAATACATATTTAGAAGCTAGTTTTTAGAACTGCAATACTTCAAACATATCTATTACACACCAAATAATAAACACAGCAAAACTGTGTCATTGACACTGCGGAAAACAAGCGGATTCGTAGGCACGGTGTGAAAAAACCGGTGTAGTTGGAAAACATCAGCTGTGCGCGCCGATGCATGAAAGTTATTCGAAGTTCATGAAACATTTTCTGTGCCGCTTAGCAAACAACAATTAGATAATTATAGAACGATTAATTTTCGCACCGGTGTTTATATTCATTGATTTACATATAAACTGAACAACCTCGGCGGTCGGTATTATGTTTTATTTACATATAAGAGTTGATTTGCTCATCCTATTGTGTATTTTTTAAATTTCCCTTTATTTAGGAAATAATACCTGAATATAAAGAGGACTATAGCTCTGATAACTGTCTTATACAAGACGTAGGCCGTTCCCATATAAAACAGGAATGATCATTGTTTACCACATTTGTTTGCATGCAAGGCTATATTTGACGATTTCATTGCAGTTGATTGTTCCTATCGACGGGTCCTACGTAGACTAGTACAAGTGCAAAAACACAACTTTACAGGAGAGCGGTTTAAAGGTTCTAAAGCTTGTAACTTTGTCGTAAATCAATAAAACCACTTGAAATTTTAGTATGTTATATTTTAATATTTAAGAAATAAAACTGCATTATTGGTTTTTATTTTTTTTGTATACTTTGGAAAATAGGTTAACTTGCATTGATGTAGCCTGTTTTCTTTACTACGGTAGAACCTGTAAACTGATACAAGTGGCCACTTATACCAGTATATAGTGTACTTGCTTATACTTGTAATAAAGGAAATCTGAAGGATTTTACTCTATAAACATAGTATTTCCGTGTTATTGACCAATATGCGGTTATAATATTATAAAATAATATCTACTTTTATCGACTTTTTTACACTTACAACAGTTTACTCAGTACTGGAAAGCTACTTGCAACAGTTTTCTGTATTATTATTAACTGTAAATATTTAAATTAGTGTGGCAAGAAGTTAAATAAAAACATTTAAAATACAAAATAACACTTTATTTTAGATAGTAGCATTCTTAATAATGAAAAATAAAATCATTGGCCTTACCATTTTAAAAATAACAAAAGAAAAAAATGTAACCTTCTTAATTTTTGTAAAAAAAAGGTTTGATTTATAAAGAGGTTTTCTTACGATAATACCTAACTGCTTTTTTTTTATTTTTAAGACTAGTTTGTCTTGAATTTCATGACATTTTTCTTATAAATAGCATTTCCACTATTTTTTTCAGTTACTTGTACGTTGACGTTTCTAATTTATTTCTCCCTTTGCAGATCCGCTAGAAAAGGTGTTTTAAAGAAATTAGTATTACCTTTGTGCAACTCTTTTCGAACTATGTGCTTCTATTAAGTGTAAAGTTGTGTACATACCTTGTTAAATGTATAAAAAAGTAACACAAAACAGGGCAATGAGACCTTAGAGTCTAAATCAGATGATGGAAAATTCATTACATTTTTACAACTTGTATTAAATGGTGATTTGTGTCACCCTTCATACGAATGCCTCATCACATCACCACACTCGTCATACTTGTTTAAATATGCATATTATACATTTGAAATTATCCTGTTAATATAGTTAACGCGAAAGTTGTATAAGTATAGATTAGATGTTTGTTACTCTTTGACGCTCAAACGACTTAACCAATTTTGAAGAAATTTCGTATGGAGTTAGCTGACAACCTGGGTTAAGACATAGACTTTTTAACCAACTGCGTCAGAGGAGGGCAATTTTTTGCAGCTATAACCGACACTCGTGCGGTCGAAGTTGCGGGCGACCACTAAGTCCTTTATAAGTTTTATTTGAATGTCTTTGTATTACTACACGTAAGTTTTTGATTGAACTTAATTGTTTTTTCAATACTACAACTTTACCAAAATAAACTGAGGTTGCGAATATTGTTTACCTCTGGAATATACTAACACCTTTAAAAATTATGTACTTGAGTACAAAAACAAAAAAATTGTCTCGTCAGTTACCAAGTAGCAAAATTTGGTAACTCCTTACGTTAATTTCTGCAAAAAAATGTATTAAAAGTAGTGTCGTTATTTATTTTATTAGTATATAGATATCTATTATTATTAAAATAATGTAAGTTTCGTCAGATAACAATATCACGAAAATAAAACAAAGTCACATGTGACTTTGTATACTACTACTTTGTGTACCTACTGATTTAAATGTAAAATTTATTAAAAAAATAAAATAGTAATTAAAAAAACAAAAAACCCGTCTGTAAAAAACAACCACTAACTAAAAAGGGAAAAACAAACTATAATTTAGTGTGAAGAGTAGGTATACAGTACACCGTGCGTCTACCTTATATAATTTATACGTTAAAAATTTATGCAGGCGGGATAAGCAAATCTACAATCAATACAATCTGTATCTAGCATTAGTCTAACATTAATTAAACCCTTTTGTAGAAATCTTAGCACTGTCAATTTAGTAATTTGTTTGTCAATTTTTAACGCATAAATTTATTAATAATTGACCTCGTGAGCCCTTAATTGTTGTGACTTCTTACCACTACTTACTCAAAGCAAACAAAACTTGTTAAATATATAAAAAAAGTAACACAACCTCTAAAAACAGGGCCCGGAATAGTTTTGATACAAAGGAATACGTTAGCAGTTAACGCAGTTATACCAGTGTTAACGTGCTTCCTAACTCCGTCGCAGCGCGCATACTGGAGTAAATGGCACTTGCACGTACGTCACGCGGCGCACGCGACTCCCTACACTGGTGCAAGTGACTTACATCAGTGTAGATGGTTGTGTAGCCGAAAATCATGTCACTTATATTAGTTTACAAGTTTGTATCTCTGAAATTACTTAATAAAATAATATAAATTTTTCAGGGTATAAAGTTAAGGTAATTTTAAGGCTATTGGTGCAAAAAAACGTATTTTGGTGTTTTGCGGGTTACACCAGTATACGTAGGACCCGTCGCTATGATGATTTACTTTATTGGTTATCATTAATGTTTAAGAAAATTGATAAGGAATAGTTTAATAACGGAAAAAATATATTTTACTAGAAAAGGTTTGTATCTGCAACTACCTGAATACAAACCAGTCATAAATCACTCTACCGTATGTTTAATAACCAGAACATAACCAAAACGAACTTATACCCACAAATAATTATAACTGACTGGAACTTGTTCGTCGTAAGTTTAATCCATAACCAGCTAAATGTACCAGGTATTGTATAGGACGTAAGCAAGGATTGTACAGGAAAAGTATAACAGTTTTGTTTGTAACACTAACCAGATTATGACAGCTTTGGAAGCAAGTAATGCGCCAACAAATATCTAGTTTAAACTTATTTCAACCGCCCGTAACTGGATAAAACTGGATTCGTTTTGTTTATGCTAACTGTTGGTTTTTACGAACCACTTCTGTTTGCAAAATGTTAATACTTAGCAACTATTGTAGATGAAATATTGTAAATATATTTTGGTTGGTTAACAATAGTAAGTGATAAAAACAAATTGTCTAAACTCATCAGAACTGATGTTCTTTTTCTTGTATTTAAGTACTTAACCAATATTAACAAAAGTTCATCACGCAAAGTAAAAATCTTAGTCAAATTGTAATCATAACAAATAAAATTGCATTGAATTTATTTTTTTATTTGTCATAATTATGTACAATACCAATACATTCAAACCACCTTAATTGATTGCATAGTATCCATCCAACATGTTGATCTTCAAAACAAACAGCTTTCAAACAACAATGGGATTAAACCAGGTCTGAAATACGCATTCAATTACTAAATGCTTTCCATTTGAACAAGGGTATTATAATACAATAGACCACAAACTTCATAATTCTATGAGCCACAAACGTTTTTCTCCTGTAATATCCACTAAAATCTGGTTACAACTGGATATTACCAGTGGATACGGAATTTATCCGGTTCGCTCCAGTTTAAAGCATTCTACGCTCGTGTGCACACGGATTCCTATCTTTTGTTTTTTTGTAAAATGATTCGGTTTTCTTGTTTTCCTTTATTTTGCTTTTCCCTTTTTTGTTCCTGTATTTGAATTTCAAAGGGAAATAGGAATAAATGTTGATTATGCGCCATTTAAACCTTTCAATAATATTTTTGCCCTTTAACAAATTTATTTTTTGTCGTTTATTAGAAAATTTGACTAACTGAGATTGTTGTATCGAAAGGCCAAAAAGAATTGCTCTTTTTAACTCGGTATTTTATTTCAATAAAAACACTTTCTCCCGTTACTGATAAATTAGCTTAAAATGGCTCACCGTTGTAATTACTTCCACCCTACGTTTAAACACGTCCCTTACGTTAAAAAATTGCTTTATTTTTCATTTGCCAATATTATTTTTTCATTCCCGAAACAATTTGGGTAGATCCCGGAAATTTTCAATTATTGTTACACCGAGCTGATTTCCTGGTACATGATGATTCTTTGTTTATCTTGTAGTCAATGCTTCAAATTCATATTTAATGATGTAATTAGGTTGTTGTGATATAGTAATCAAATAAAATATTTTTTTCTTGAAATATAAATGGTGTCAGTGTTATTTTGGTTACCTACTAAAATCAGTCAAGTAGGTAATTAATATTAGTTTGTAGGGCAAAGTTATTTTCAATAGTCATGAGACATCAGTTATCACGTTACATCAGTACAAGCATTGCCTATAAAACGTTCACATGTAAAGAAATGACATATTTGATTTAAGTCACAAGATTTTAACTTGTAATTCAATGAATAGAGTAATTTGATCATTGTTAGCGATTTTAAAAATGTCGCTTGATGAAAGGAAGGCTCAAGTTGTGCTCTGTACAAACTGTATTAATATTTGATAGATCAAAGCAATGAAACGAAGCCGTTGCTATCAGTCAACCCATCAATAGTAGACTAAAGACATCACACGGCCTTTAAAATGGCCGAAATAAAAAATCGTCGTTCGGTATACCTTTTAATAACGCACGAGGATTAAACTCATATTTTTAATGTAAGATGACAGACTATACTAGCATAAAGTCGGGCTCATGGCTAAGCTCATCGTTACGTATATCACATGACCGGTCTAAAGAAGCTCTAATGTCTGTTATTAAGCGCCAGCTCTCTAATGCCCTCATAACAACATTATAAGCACGTTCTCACATGCTGTTCCTCACATTACAGGGGAAAACAACGACTGTTTTATCTTGCCTTTGAATTATGTCATTATACACGTTTATCTTCCTTTTTCTTTCTTATACTGGCAACAAAATTTTAAGTTTGGAGATTTGTTTGTAAGCACAAATAATTCGAAAATAAAAAAAATAAACTTTATCACAGGTGTTCGAATCAATATTAAACGATACCATGTCACGTTTAACACTATCTTTAAACCTCAGTAATAAATTAACACGGCTGCTGTTTCAATCATCTGTCATAGATGCTAGAGGCCAATGATTATGAGTAGCTAAGTATATTCTTTTATACCGAAATAAATAAATCCAGTGTCACTGGTAGGTTATTCCATACACTAAATCCGTTTATGGACTTAGAATTAATGGCCATAACTCACATAGGTTAACTTTGAAAACATGAGTTTCAGGCGGATCAATGAGGTTGACCACGTGGCAAAGAAAAACTGTATCTGTTTTATAAGTGACACATGGCTCTGTACCATATGCTCTATCCTGCTTCCACAACTGCAAACACTAGTGGTAGACTTCTTCCGTGTCATTTTTCTTGTTATTTATTCCCTCTCTTATTTTAAAGACGAATTCTCTTTTTCTTTTGAAGATGTTATAAATTAAAAACTTTGCTTAAACCATTTTTTGCTTTGTTACTAAACCTTGGTACAGCTTTATATACTCAGTCATGCGATTTTAGGGAGTGGTTAGTGTACATCGATGTTATGCATGTAGCTAAAATAAATTTTCATGATAATAAGCAAGTCAGCATTCAGCAATGACGTGATTAAAGTAATTTAAAAACCGTACTTTTATGAATTTTCGTCTCCGGTAAATGTAATACTAAATTTGGTAAATCGTAAACATGAATAATAAATTGTATGTTCGTTGTTAGTTATTTAAATCTAAAAACGCGCTTACATGTTCTATTCCTGTTTTAAAAGCTCATAGTTCAAGCACTGCATAGACGATATAACCGAGTACGTTATAGTAAGGGTATCAATTATAAATTTCGCACACCCAATTATATCCTATTTTTTACTTTCATGTGTAATACTTTCAAACCTATGGAATATACAAAAATATCTTGAAAATCGGTATAGCGATTTTGTAGAAATTCGACAAAAAACAACAAAAATATTCTAATGTTTTTGTTTTCTACATTACCCATTTGTATTATACCCAAATCAATCACAGCATCGGAAACCCACGCTTTGTAAACACAATAAATCTTAATCTGCAAACCTTTACATGCTTAAACATTAAACATTGGTCCAGTTCAGCTAATCGCAATCTAAATTCAATGAGCATAAATCATTCAAGACACGAATGCAACGTAACAGTTAATCCCGTTGTTTATTTACAGCACACAACTGACCTTATACTACTTACCTTTAAGTCCTTTAAAAGTAGAATTACTATGAAAAGAAAGAGATGAAAGATACGTGAAATATAGAGCGTTGTTTCACGTCATCAACAGCAATAGTTATTTCCAAAGGTGTATTAGTAGAGGTACTGCAATCAGTGTATAGATTCACAAACGTGGGTCATCGTTAGTCACCATTACTTATTCAACTCAAATGCTTGAGGAAAAAAGATTGTAACACGTTTTATAGGCTCCATCCCCTATTTATATTATGACCGGAGTAGGCTTGAGCTCGTACTTACCGCTTATTTATGTCGTAGATCAAACCCTCACGTTCACAACTACGCTATGTTCCTTTATTTTGTGGAGACTTTGGACGCCATAAAGATTTGAGTTTGAGTACCTTTGTTGGTTGATAGTAGGATGATAAACTTCTTTTTCTTTAAAATTGTATTACGCTGAATTTTGATCTGTATAGCTTTTTAAAAAGGACAGTGATTTGATTGGTTGTTGCTTTTTGGTCCGAGGTTTGTAATCCTTAGTCGCAAAAGCATTTAAATCTAAGACTTTTAAAAATGATATAATTATCCTAGTTACAAAATAAATGATTTAATTTAATTTCATCTAGATCGAATAGTTTCTCTCTTATCTTGTGTGATTGTTCCAATTTTAAATTCTACTTGACGTTAGAATTACTGTTTTCTCACGTTGTCTATTTAAACTCTTAAATGCCTTACAATTCATAAGGGTTCTCCTTTACCGCGTAATGCAACCGTATAATGTAATTGTTCAGATTTAGTTAGCTATTGCACATTGTATCATTACATGGTGCCCATTACAATGCTTGGTTCATCTCCTTCGTTTGTCGCCTTCACTGCTTTCACATTTTGACAATAAACCACACTATAAAACTTCCTCGTTCCCCTACTCCTACCTGACTCCTCAACATAAGTTAGAGAGAGCAATAGAGAGAGGCAATTACCTCGTTACTAGCACTCGGACAGGCCGTATTAATACTACTAATTAGGTACTCTGCACCACGTCTTCACGTCTATCAGCGGCCTTGTAAGAGATTTATCTTCACGGTCAGTGCAGCATGCTCATAATTTTGTGGTACAGATCTATACTAATATTATAAAGCTGAAGAGTTTGTTTATTTGTTTGAACGCGCTAATCTCAGGAACTACTGCGTCGAATGGAAAAATTCTTTTTGTGATGAATAGACCATTTATCGAGGAAGGCTTTAGGCTATATAACATCACGTTGCAACTATTAGGAGCGAAGAAATAATGGAAAATGTGAAAAAAACGGGGAAAATTATTCATCCTTGAGGGCTTCCGTTGCGTGTGCTCCGAAAATGGTTCAAGATACCAAAAATATATGTATTAAAGAATTATGCCTAATAAAATGATCTAAAAAAAATGTCCAGGACAGTATATCCTGTCTATAAGTCTATCTTTTAAGATTAACTCACTAGAACCGTTTTTATGGTAATCAAATTCGGTCGAAATTAATGCGTTTGTTAAGAGTTGTATCAACGTATCAGGTTGTGGAGAAAATCAATGTACCTACTTCTGCCACAAGAAAATATAACTAAAAATATAATTTACGCAGAAGTAGGTACTTTAAATAATTATGTTCTTTTAAAAATTTAAAAACTAAATTGTCTAAAATAATAACAGAAAATGACGAGCACAAAGTCGTGGGTAACAGCTATAATTTATAAAGCTAGGGAGGTTGTGCCCAAAATAAATGATGCCCAAAATAATTATTCCACGCCGACGAAGTCGCGGGCACAGCTAGTCGACATTATAGCTACTATGTTATAAAAAATCGATGTTATAAAAAAGTATTTCGGCGTGTCTGTCTGTACGTCTGTTCGGGATAAATTATCATGTTGTTTTCACCAATATTTAGAGTGGTTCTCGAGGAAGGTTTAATATTGATTAAAATATAATGATAGTTGTCAAAAGCTAGGCAAAGGCCTACAGACGTCTTAAACAATAACACCAGGTTGTATTTCAAACATATAATTAAAAGAAAAACATTAGCAGAGTTCTACAAAATTCTATAAAACTGAAATACTGGGCTAGCCTATAGAAGTTGCAATATGTGTTGGACTGGTCCTATAAAAACAAACTGAAATAATGTCTAAAGCTTGGGTTCAAAAACTGCTATAAGTAATCGTCATTCGTTTTTATTTGTTACTAGCTTTTGCCTGCGACTTCGTCCGCGTGGAATAGTGACTTCCAGCAGATATATTATTATATATACATTGGTCTATAACATTTGCTTCCCACTTTTTCAGTTAGGTTAGGTTAGGTTTGGTTTTTAGTTTGGTTGGGTTCAGTTTTTAGTAAGGTTAGGTTTGGTTTTTAGTTAGGTTAGGTTAGGTTTGGTTTTCAGTTAGGTTAGGTAAGGTTTGGTTTTCAGTTAGGTTAGGTTAGGTTTGGTTTTTAGTTAGGTTAGGTTAGGTTTGGTTTTTCGTTAGGTTAGGTTAGGTTTGGTTTTCAGTTAGGTTTGGTTTTCAGTAAGGTTAGGTTTGATTTTAGTTAAGTTAGGTTAGGTTTGGTTTTTAGTTAGGTTAGGTTAGGTTAGGTTCTGCGGAAGAATCGGATTCCCGCGGTCCCGCGCGCAGGTGCAAGATGACACCGGGGGGTTTTAGCCGGTAGGAGTCCGGCACGCCCCTCCGCCTCTCCCCAGGCGGAGGAAGTCCATGAGGATTTCCCCCCGAAAAAAAAAAAAAAAAAAGGTTAGGTTAGGTTTGGTTTTTTTTAGTTAGGTTAGGTTAGGTTAGGTTTGGTTCTTAGTTTCGCTAATGCTGCACGGTCCCCGGAGCCGGCCCCTGCCCGACTCGTGCCTGACAGTGGAGGACACACGGATCCCACTGTCGGGCACGATGAAGTATTTAGGTTTGGTCCTCGACGGGCGGATGAGCTTCCGGGAGCATTTCAAGCGGCTAAAGCCAAGACTCCAGGCCGCCGCTCTCGCTCTCGGAAGACTCTTGCCAAACGTCGGGGGCCCAGACGTTGGGTGTCGCCGACTCTATACAGGTGTCATAAAATCGATGGCCCTGTACGGCGCACCCATCTGGTGCGATGCGCTCAAGCCCCAGCACCGGGCGGTTTTGCTCGGTGCGCAGCGGGTGGTGGCCAATAGGGTCGCCCGGGCGTATCGCACCGTCGGGCAGGAGGCGGCGTGTGCCCTGGCGGGGACTCCCCCCTGGGATTTGGAAGCGAGGGTGCTAGCGGACCTCTACACCCGCTGCACCTCGCTCCGGTCCCGGGGCTTGGACCCCTCGCCGGGGCAACGCGAAGCCTGGCGCAGACAAGCCCGCCTCGTCGTGTTCCGAAATTGGGAACTTCGGCTCGCAAGGCCGACGGCGGGGCGGGCGACGGTCGAGGCGATCCGCCCACATCTACAACAGTGGGCGGAGAGGCGGTACGGAAAATTGACGTACCGCCTCACGCAGGTGTTGACCGGACACGGGGCCTTTGGGCACTACTTGTGCCGGGTGGCCCAAAGAGAGGCCACCACAGCGTGTCACCAGTGCGGTGATCCAGACGACACCGCACTGCACACGCTGGCCCTGTGTCCGGCCTTCGATGGGCCTCGCGCCGTCCTTGTGTCTGCGCTGGGCGGAGTAGACGTCTCCGCGCTGCCGGCTGTTGTCGCAGCCGCGCTCAGCAGCCGCGCAGCGTGGGACGCACTGGCCTCCTTCTGCGAGACCGTTATGTCGCAGAAGGAGGCCGCGGAGCGCGTCCGGGAAAACGATCCGGACGCGCCCCAAATACGCCGACGTCGGGTGGGGCGGCGAAGGGCCGCGCATGAGCGCGCCCTCCCGCCCTAACCAGGGTCCGGACGGTGGCACGGGGGTGCCACCGTCCGCAGTAGAGGACCCGCGACGGGGGGCCACATTCGGTGCTATGGGTGTGGTCCCAGTATCAGGCGAGGAGGCCGACGCCCTTTACACGTCGGCCTCCATCAACAAATGCGATATTGCAACCCGCCGGCTCTCAACTGGCCGGCGGACGCCCGCGGTCGGTGCATGAAGTAGTACTATGCGCTGCCATGCACCGATACAAAAACGCGGATGACGTAGCACAGCGGTTGAGGTTTAGTCAGTAAGAGTCTGACACTACCCGCGGCTCCCCCCGGGGTCGCGGGTGTCCATGAGGATTCCCCCGCTTTACCAAAAAAAAAAAAAAAAGGTTTGGTTCTTAGTTTAGTCGGCCACCACAGCGTGTCACCAGTGCGGTGATCCTGACGACACCGCACTGCACACGCTGGCCCTGTGTCCGGCCTTCGATGGGCCTCGCGCCGTCCTTGTGTCTGCGCTGGGCGGAGTAGACGTCTCCGCGCTGCCGGCTGTTGTCGCAGCCGCGCTCAGCAGCCGCGCAGCGTGGGATGCACTGGCCTCCTTCTGCGAGACCGTTATGTCGCAGAAGGAGGCCGCGGAGAGCGTCCGGGAAAACGATCCGGACGCGCCCCAAATACGCCGACGTCGGGTGGGGCGGCGAAGGGCCGCGCATGAGCGCCCCCTACCGCCCTAACCAGGGTCCGGACGGTGGCACGGGGGTGCCACCGTCCGCAGTAGAGGACCCACGACGGGGGGCCACATTCGGTGCTACGGGTGTGGTCCTAGTATCAGGCGAGGAGGCCGACGCCCTTTACACGTCGGCCTCCATCAAAAATGCGAAATTGCAACCCGCCGGCTCTCAACTGGCCGGCGGAAGCCCGCGGTCGGTGCATGAAGTAGTACTATGCGCTGCCATGCACCGACACAAAAACGCGGATGACGTAGCACAGCGGTTGAGGTTTAGTCAGTAAGAGTCTGACACTACCCGCGGCTCCCCCCGGGGTCGCGGGTGTCCATGAGGATTCCCCCGCTTTACCAAAAAAAGAAAAAAAAGAAGGTTTGGTTTTTAGTTAGGTTAGGTAAGGTTAGGTTTGGTTTTTAGTTAGGTTAGGTAAGGTTAGGTTTGGTTTTTAGTTAGGTTAGGTTAGGTTTGGTTTTTAGTTAGGTTAGGTTAGGATTGGTTTTCAGTTAGAATAGGTTAGGTTTGGTTTTCAGTAAGGTTAGGTTAGGTTTGGTTTTCAGTTAGGTTAGGTTAGGTTAGGTTTTTAGTTAGGTTAGGTTAGGTTTGGTTTTTAGTTAGGTTAGGTTAGGTTTGGTTTTTAGTTAGGTTAGGTTAGGTTTTGTTTTTAGTTAGGTTAGGTTAGGTTTGGTTTTTAGTTGGGGTGCTGATGTGCTGAGAGACCTCCTCGTGGTGCACCCTGGGCAACGGTTCCTGTTATTATGTCAGGGCCGGCTAACATCTCGCACGGAGGAAGACAACCTCCTTAAAAAATCACTAGGTGGGGCCCTACCCTAGTGGGCCGGCGACTGCGGTCGCGGGTGTGCCCGACCAGTGTCAACAGCTGGTCGGGCATATTATACCGTAACCCGGCAAGTAACTGTCGGAACGGGGGCCGTTGCCCTTTTAAGGGCGGGGGCTGCGAGGAAGAAAACCTCTGTAAAAAATTACCAAGGTGCGCCCTTTTGGGCGGCGACTTCGGTCGCAGAGGCTCCCTCTCCCATATCTCCTCTTTAGAGGAGAGCGGGTAGAAGGGAGCAGGGCGAGTTCGGTTGGCGGCTTTTGCTGACCGGACCGCAGCCCGCCGGCGTCCTGGACGTATTCCGGGTAGCGGCGGCGGGCGGGGGTAGGAAGAGGGCGGCGGGTCCGATGTGCACTCACACTGCCTTCGGACACGGTCTTGTTAAGACCACCGCCGGCCGACCCGTAAGCCGCAGCGAGGGTCAGGGTGGACCTTACGCGGCCCGGGGGCCTTACCTTAACCGGTTGGGTCACGAGGACGGAAAACCTCTATAAAAAACCCCCAATCCTAAGCTTGGTTGCCACGGCGAGAGGATGAATGGCTGGAGGGAGTCCAGTTCCGAGTGGTATCCCCGACGAGGTACCGGTCGCCACCTCGAAGGGTTACGCTAGACTTTTCCCGGGTACAGGGGGCACTGCCCGGGAACGACGCCTGTATTTCCCCCATACTCGTGGGATCAATTATGGATAATTCTGAATTTAAACACCCTAAAGATGTCGAAGGATTACGAGTCACTCGGTCGGGCTCCCGGTCGAGTCTCGTTGAGCAGATGAAGAGGAAGTCGCCTCGAGTTTCACTCGAGCGCGTGGATTTAAGTGACGCAATGGAGCTGGCAGAGTCAGCTTCGTGCCGATCTCAGTCGCGAGACAGCTCAGCAGAGCGCAGCACGAGGAAGCGTCGCAAGCGCGACGAGTCCGTCGAAGGAGTAGATGCGGGACCACAACCCGCATCCGACTGCGAAAGTGAGGCCTCACTGGCTTCGTCGACGCAGTCCCTCAGGTTGCGCTATACAGGGCTCCAAAAAAAGGAGCAGTATAGAAGGCTCGCAGCGGAGGCGGTGCCGGAACCATGTCGGCACCGTGTACTAGACGAGCAGGAGACGAGGGAGAGGCAGGAGGCTCGAGCAGAAATCAGAGACCTGCTCAGCTCTGGCCTCAGACCCGCAAACCCCTCTTTGGCCAAGGAGCAAATAGAGGGGTCACTCGTCTCAATCTTGGAGGTCGCTCGCACCTCCAAGAATATAAAAGGAGGGTTCATAAAGCGGTTGAAAGATGCGGTGGAGACCATCCAGGGCGGTGTTCGCGCCCTGACGAGTTCCACCGCCCTGGAAAGCTTGCTCGCCGAAAATGCTCGGCTGAGCAAGGAGCTGGAGGACCTGAGGGGACAAGTCGGGGCCGTGCAAAAACGGATGGCCCCGGCAGCCCTCGACCTGGAGGAGCTCAAGCGTTCCATCATGGTGTCAGTAGGCACCATGATGGACGCGAAGTTGGATGGCCTTAAAGGCCGGCTCCCGCCGGAGCCAATATTACGTCCGCCCCTGGCGGCGGACAGAAGACTTGCGGCGGCAACGGCTTCGGGCAGTACGCCTAAGCCCTCAAAAACGACGACGACGACGACGGCGACGGCGAAGAAGACGACGACGACGGCATCATCATCATCGAAGAAGAAGAAGTTGGCCGCCAAAGCGGCGCCACAACCTTCGGCCCAAACCACGTCTCCACAGCCGTCAACATCGACGGCTCCGCCACAAGCGGCGGATGAGCCAACTTGGGCCAAAGTGGTCGGCCGAAAGGCCAAAAGGAAGGCGGCCAAGAAGGCCCAGCCGGCGGCACCTAAACAGCCGCCGGCCCCTAAGAAGAAGGGCTCCGCGTCGAGGAGCCAAAAGAAGAGGGCTCAGAGGCAGCGTGCAGCTGCCCGCAAAGCCGCCCTCGTTCTTACCATCGACGCGGAGGGAGAGAAGAAGGGCCTGACCTACGCCAACGTTCTGGCAAGGGCCCGCGAAGGAGTTGACGTTTCCGCATTGGGGATCGACTTGTCGGTTGACCCCATTCGGATTCGAAAGTCACAAACGGGCGGCCGACTACTGGAGCTGCCCAAGAACGTGAGCCAGGAGGTTGCAGACGTTATGGCCGACAAACTACGGGCCATATATAAGGACGAAGTCAGGGTCTCCCGACCCATCAAGCGTGCGGAGCTCCGGGTCTCAGACCTGGATGACTCCGTCACGAAAGAGGAGATCCTGGCTGCCGCGGCCCGACAAGCCAAATGCGCCGCTGGCTCCATAACAGCGGGAGAGCTCAGGCCTGGCCCGGGGGGCAAATACACGATCATCGTGAAATGCCCCCTGGCCGTAGCCCCACTGCTCATCACCAGCCCCACCAACAAATTTTTGGTGGGCTGGAGCTCTGCACGGGTCGTGGCACTCAAGGCACGGCCTCTAAAGTGCTTCCGGTGCTGTGTACTGGGGCACACCAGGCCTCTGTGCGCCTGCCCAACAGACCGCAGCGGCCTTTGTTACCGCTGCGGCGCTCCGGGCCACAAGGCGGCGACCTGCACGGCGCCGCTAAAGTGCGCGATTTGCACTGAGCTGGGCCGCAATGCCCAGCATCAGATGGGTAGCCGGGGATGTGCTCCCCCGGCCCTTACCAAGCGGCTGGCACCAACAAAAGTGCCCGCCGCTCCCGTTAGAGCGCAGGCCCAACCCTGCGAGGAGGGGATGATGGAAACCTAATGGACCAAGTCCGACCACATCTCTTCCTCCAGGGGAACCTCAACCACTGCGCCGGTGCTCAGGATCTCTTCCTGCAGACGCTGGCGCAGTGGTCGATCGACGTCGCCGTGATGGCGGAGCCGTATTTCGTCCCCCCGCGAACAAATTGGGCGGGGGATCTCAACGGCTCCGTCGTCGTCGTTAGCGCGACGGGACCCGGTTCGCAGCCCCTACACACCATCCGTAGGGGCGCCGGGTACGTTGTGGCGCACTGGGGCCCTTACGCCATAGTAGGGGCCTACTTCTCCCCGAACAGGGGCCTCGCCGACTTCGAATCCTTCATGGCCGATCTCGAGGCCCTTGTTCGGTCGCAGGCACCGCGGCCGGTCATTCTACTCGGCGACCTCAACGCAAAAAGTACTGCGTGGGGAGAGCCGAGGACAGACCGGCGCGGCGAGTTGGTGGAGGAGTGGGCCCTAGGGCTCGACCTGGCCCTACTCAATCGGGGCCGGGTCCAAACTTGTGTGCGTCACAACGGAGGGTCCATCGTCGACGTGTCTTTCTGCGCCCCTTCTATCGCGGGGCGCGTCACTGATTGGCACGTCGAGGAGGCCGAGACGCTGTCGGACCACAGATACATCCGATTCAGCGTCTCCGCTCCCGGAGGTTCTGGGGCTCAGCGCATCACGAGCCCCGGGGCCCCACGATGGGCCCTCAAGAAGATGGACCGAGAGCTGCTGGTCGAGGCGGCCATCGTCGCCGACTGGTGCATGCCAGCGACGGGCCGCTCCGTTGACGACGGGGCAGAACAGTTTCGCCGCATACTCGCAACAATTTGCGATGCGGCGATGCCCCGCGTCGGGAGGCGGCCAAATCGCGAGTCGGTGTACTGGTGGTCGTCGGAGATAGCAGCTCTCCGCGAGGCGTGCCTGGCGGCGAATCGTGCATACACGCACCACCGCTCCAGGCACGCCCGTCGCGGCGTAAGGGACGAGACGACTGAGGCCCTCCTCTACAGGGCCTGGAGTACGGCGAGGAGCAATCTCCGTGTCGCCATCCTGCAAGCAAAAGCAGCAGGGTGGCAGGAGATGCTGGAGGCTCTCGACAGGGATCCGTGGGGGCGACCGTATCTCATGGCCCGGAACAAGCTCCGGGCCGCGGCGCCTCCGATCACGGAGACCATGGAGCCCCAGCTGCTCCGAACCGTCGTCTCGTCCCTGTTCCCAGCAGGGACAGATTTCGTTCCTCCGGTGGCAGGCGTCACGCAACCTTCGCCAGAGCCACCGGAGGAAATCACTGAAGGTGAATTGGAGGCGTCCATAAGCCGCCTTCGCCCAAAGAAGACCGCCCCAGGGCCCGACGGCGTGCCGGCACAAGCGCTGGCACTGGCCCTGGGACCCCTCGAGGACCGTCTGCGGGGTCTGCTCAACTCGTGCTTTGAGTTGGGCAGATTCCCGCAAGTCTGGAAAATGGGCAGACTGGTCCTCCTACGAAAAGAGGGGCGTCCGGCGGATTCGCCGTCCGGATACCGACCAATTGTGTTGCTGGACGAGGCGGGCAAGCTCTTCGAGCGCGTCATCGCTACCCGCATCGTCCGGCACTTAGACCGGACGGGTCCGAATCTGTCGGACCATCAATTCGGCTTCAGGGCGAGGCGGTCCACGTTGGACGCCTTAAAGCTGGTCAGGGGGTTCGCCGCGGATGCGGCGGCACGGGGGGGAATGGCGTTGGCCGTTTCACTCGATATCACCAACGCCTTCAACTCGCTGCCGCATCAATGCATCGAGGCGGCACTCCAATATCACGGAGTGCCGCTCTACTTGCAGCGAGTCGTGGCGGACTACCTGACCGGCCGAAGTATTGTGTTCGCGGGGCAGAACGGCCTGCAGAGCCACGCAACGGGGCGCGGTGTTCCGCAGGGGTCAGTCTTAGGACCTCTCCTGTGGAACATCGGCTACGACTGGGCCCTCAGAGGGGCCCTGTACCCCGGCATGCAGGTCGTCTGCTACGCGGACGACACTCTCGTTTTGTCCCGGGGTGCAGACCCCGGGGAATGCATGCGGCTTGCGACCTGCGGCGTCCAGTTAGTCGTGGGTCGCATCCGCATGCTCGGTTTGGAGGTGGCTCTGGGGAAGACCGAAGCAATCTTTCTGCGCGGTCCCCGGAGCCGCCGGCCCCTGCCCGACTCGTGCCTGACAGTGGAGGACACTCAAATCCCGCTGTCGGGCACGATGAAATATCTGGGCCTGGTCCTCGACGGGCGGTTCACCTTCCGGGAGCACTTCAAGCGGCTGGCTCCAAGACTACAAGCCGCCGCGGCCGCTCTCGGAAGGCTGCTGCCAAATGTCGGGGGCCCAGATGTTGGGTGTCGCCGATTGTACACGGGGGTCATTCGATCTATGGCCCTCTACGGTGCACCCATTTGGTGCGATACGCTGTCGCGTGACAACCGGGCGGTCTTGCTTGGTGCGCAACGAGTAATGGCAAACAGGGCCGCTCGGGCGTATCGCACCGTCGGGCAGGAGGCGGCGTGTGCCCTGGCGGGCACCCCGCCTTGGGATTTGGAAGCGCAGGTGCTAGCGGACCTCTACACCCGCTGCACCTCGCTCCGGTCCCGGGGCATCGAGCCCTCGCCAGGGCAGCGCGAAACCTGGCGCAGACAAGCCCGCCTCGTCGTGTTCCGAAACTGGGAACTTCGGCTATCCAGGCCGACGGCGGGGCGGGCTACGGTCGAGGCTATCCGCCCACACCTACAACAGTGGGCGGAGAGGCGGTACGGAAAACTGACGTACCGCCTCACACAGATGTTGACCGGACACGGGGCCTTCGGGCACTACCTGTGTCGGGTGGCCCGACGTGAGGCCACCACGGAGTGTCACCAGTGCGGTGACCCAGACGACACCGCACTGCACACAATGGCCCTGTGTCCGGCCTTTGAAGAGCCTCGCGCCGAACTGGTGTCTGCGCTAGGGGGGGTGGATGTCGCCGCGCTGCCGGCTGTTGTCGCAGCCGCGCTCAGCAGCCGCGCAGCGTGGGACGCGTTGGTCTCCTTCTGCGAAACCGTTATGTCGCAGAAGGAGGCCGCGGAGCGCGTCCGGGAAAACGATCCGGGCGCGCCCCAAATACGCCGACGTCGGGTGGGGCGGCGAAGGGCCGCGCATGAGCGCGCCCTCCCGCCCTAACCAGGGTCCGGACGGTGGCACGGGGGTGCTATCGTCCGTAGTAGAGGACCCGCGACGGGGGACCACATTCGGTGCTATGGGTGTGGTCCCAATACGAGGCGACGAGGCCGACGCCCTTTACACGTCGGCCTCCATCAACAATGCGAAATGCAACCCGCCGGCTCTCAACTGGCCGGCGGAAGCCCGCGGTCGGTGCATGAAGTAGTACCATGCACTGCCATGCACCGACACAAAAAACGCGGATGACGTAGCACAGCGGTTCAGGTTTAGTCAGTAAGAGTCTGACACTACCCGCGGCTCCCCCCGGGGTCGCGGGTGTCCATGAGGATTCCCCCGCTTTACCAAAAAAAAAAAAAAAAAAAAAAAAAAAAGGTTTGGTTTTTAGTTAGGTTCGGTTAGGTTTGGTTTTTAGTTAGGTTAGGTTAGGTTTGGTTTTTAGTTAGGTTAGGTTAGGTTTTGTTTTTAGTTAGGTTAGGTTAGGTTTTGTTTTTAGTTAGGTTAGGATAGGTTTGGTTTTAAGTTAGGTTAGGTTAGGTTTGGATTTTAGTTAGGTTAGGTTAGGTTTGGTTTTAAGTTAGATTAGGTTAGGTTTGGTTTTCAGTTAGGTTAGGTTTTTAGTTAGGTTAGGTTAGGTTTGGTTTTTAGTTAGGTTGGGTTAGGTTTTTAGTTAGGTTAGGTTAGGTTTGGTTTTCAGTTAGGTTAGGTTAGGTTTGGTTTTTAGTTAGGTTAGGTTAGGTTTGGTTTTCAGTTAGGTTAGGTTAGGTTTGGTTTTCAGTTAGGTTAGGTTAGGTTTTTAGTTAGGTAAGGTTAGGTTTGGTTTTTAGTTAGGTTAGGTTAAGTTTGGTTTTTCGTTAGGTTAGGTTAGGTTAGGTTTTGTTTTTAGTTAGGTTAGGTTAGGTTTTGTTTTTAGTTAGGTTCGGTTAGGTTTGGTTTTTAGTTAGGTTAGGTTAGGTTAGGTTTTGTGTTTAGTTAGGTTAGGTTAGGTTTTGTTTTTAGTTAGGTTAGGTTAGGTTTGGTTTTTAGTTAGGTTAGGTTAGGTTTGGTTTTAAGTTAGGTTAGGTTAGGTTTGGTTTTTAGTTAGGTTAGGTTAGGTTTGGTTTTTAGTTAGGTTAGGTTAGGTTTGGGTTTTAGTTAGGTTAGGTTAGGTTTGGTTTTTAGTTAGGTTAGGTTAGGTTTGGTTTTTAGTTAGGTTAGGTTAGGTTTGGGTTTTAGTTAGGTTAGGTTAGGTTTGGTTTTTAGTTAGGTTAGGTTAGGTTTGGTTTTTAGTTAGGTTAGGTTAGGTTTGGGTTTTAGTTAGGTTAGGTTAGGTTTTTAGTTAGGTTAGGTTAGGTTTTTAGTTAGGTTAGGTTAGGTTTGGTTTTCAGTTAGGTTAGGTTAGGTTAGGTTTTAAGTTAGGTTAGGTTAGGTTTGGTTTTCAGTTAGGTTAGGTTAGGTTTGGTTTTTAGTTAGGTTAGGTTAGGTTTGGTTTTCAGTTAGGTTAGGTTAGGTTTGGTTTTCAGTTAGGTTAGGTTAGGTTTGGTTTTTAGTTAGGTTAGGTTAGGTTTGGTTTTCAGTTAGGTTAGGTTAGGTTTGGTTTTCAGTTAGGTTAGGTTAGGTTTGGTTTTTAGTTAGGTTAGGTTAGGTTTGGTTTTTAGTTAGGTTAGGTTAAGTTTGGTTTTTAGTTAGGTTAGGTTAGGTTAGGTTAGGTTTTGTTTTAGTTAGGCTAACCTAACTAAAAACAAAACCTAACCTAACCTAACTAAAAACAAAACCTAACCTAACTAAAAACCAAACTTAACTTAAAACCAAACCTAACCTAACCTAATTAAAAGCCAAACCTAACCTAACCTAACTAAAAACCAAACCTAACCTAACCTAACTTAAAACCAAACCTAACCTAACCTAACTAAAAACCAAACCTTACCTAACCTAACTGAAAACAAAACCTAACCTAACCTAACTAAAAACAAAACCTAACCTAACCTAACCTAACTAAAAACCAAACTTAACCTAACCTAACTAAAAACCAAACCTAACCTAACCTAACTAAAAACCAAACCTAACCTAACCTAACTGAAAACCAAACCTAACCTAACCTAACTAAAAACCTAACCTAACCTAACTAAAAACCTAACCTAACTGAAAACAAAACCTAACCTAACCTAACTAAAAACCTAACCTAACCTAACCTAACTTAAAACCAAACCTAACCTAACCTAACCTAACCTAACTAAAAACCTAGTGTTCAGCCATAGACCGGTACGCAGCAAAATTGTTAAGCTCCCGAGTAAAAAAATCGAAAAAGTGGTTTTTTCGCGACTTACAGCAACCCGCGATACCTCAAAAGATTCGTCTCAGTGCAGCGCACCTGGAGACATATTGCGTGTGTTCGGGAAAAATCGGAGTGAAAAGTTATAGTGAAAAAATTGAAAACCACGTGTTTGTGACAAAGTTGAGAAACAGTTTTTATTGTATTACTCGAAAAGTTGAGTGACAACATATGTATTTTTTGAGTTCGTCGTACAGACCTTATTAAGGCGCAGATTCTGAAATTTTTTTCATTGAAATCGGCCTGAAAACAACGAAGTTATTGATAAATAAAAAATTTTTCATAACCTCAAAACGCACGAGGTCAATGACAGATACTGATCCTAGATCAGTGAAAATTTGTGGGCTTTAAGATAGTCTTCCAGGAAGATATAAACTGAAATCACCTGAATTTTAGGACTTAGGGTTTTTAAACTATAAGCTTCTGAAAACCTGAACTTCAGGCACCATTATCTCCGGATCCATCGCGGCGACCCCATCTTTTTATGCTGCGAGCCGGTGCGCGCTGACCAGGAGAACCTGCCTGAAAAAAGAAAATTTTTTTTAGAATAGATCTAATGTATTTTTTTTCAAAATTGTAAATTTTTCAGTTTTTCTTAAATATTGTTCAAGTAATTTTAAACTTTTTTAATTTTTAAAATTGTATATTGTAGAGAATAATTTTACACCTACTTAAATATTTTTTTCAAAATTTTCAGTCTAAAATTGACAAAGATATTGATTTTTTTTCTGTTTTTTGCCATTTATTCGTTAATGAAATTCAAATCAGGTTTTTACACTAGACTGTAGCCAAAGTTTGAGTCTGTGGGCCTTAAATAGCCAAATTGGAAAATCCAGACTTTCGGCGCCGAGAAAATTTTAAAAATTTTTTTTTTTTTTTTTTGTTTATTGTAATTTTATTAGTTTTAGACCCAGTGGACTCTTTTGAGTTCACTGGCAGTAGTGTAGACAGTAGCCTATTGGCAAATAATTTAATTTAATTTTAAGACTTGTTTGTTGACAAACATTAAATATTAATTAGGTAAGACTTGGTTTATTGACCAAACCTGAATTATCTTTTGACGTAGCGCAGCCACAGAGCTAGACAATATCTAGACTCTTTTTGAGAGCCTAAGATACTTTTAAGAATTGTTTCTTTTATTATATTTAAATTATTGTACGCAGTCGGGAATACCGACCAACATACACACCAATGTTTAGGACCCCCAGTAAGCCTAAAACGTCAAAAACGCCATCTCCAAAAATGGAAAGGGCGAGGGCAGGGCCTTCGGAAATCGACGATGGTGTAGCCTCAACGACCGATCGCGTTAGAAAAAGTATAGGGGAGTGGGAGAGCGGCACTAATAAAGCACCCACGAGCCCGGGAACTAAAAACGTGGAGAAGGACCCACCAAGACCCAAGGGTATATTACCCAAAACGGTCACATTGAGGAGCAGCACATCGCCGAAATCAACACCCGTCACATCAGTTGCCACCTACAAAAGCCGCACTTCGGAGGCTAAGGCATGCCTTCTGAAGGCAAACCGGCTCTTAGACTCAGCCAAAAATTTAAAAACCGAAATAAAAGACGGAGTTAAGAAGGCATTAGAGCATCTGTACCAGGTGGTTAAGGAGGCAGAGGCGGAACCGCAAATAACTCAGACCACTACTTCGCAAGAATCTCCTCCCGAGCAAAACAATAGCACGGAATGGTCCAACAAACTGGAAGAGCACACCAAGCTGCTCATCAAAAACTCGGAGAAGATCCAGGAGCTCCAGGAGCTGCTGATCGGTGAGCGAAAGGAGAGGGCCACGTATGCGTCAGTGGTGGCGTCTAAAGATAGACGAGACGCACCTCAGACGCTCCACTCCTTAGTGGTTACCTCGACGGACGCTACAGACACCGGCGAGCAGGTCCTAGAAAAAATTAGGAAAGTTGCCAATGCGAGGGACGGTGAAATCGCCGTTGAAAAAGTACGCAAAGGCAGGGACAGAAAAATCATCATCGGATGTAGTAGTCTTGAGGAAAGGCGGAAGACAATGGAGAAAATTGGGGGCTCAAACGACCAACTAAAGGTTGAAGCCGTGTCCAATAAAGACCCACTGGTCATCATGTTCGACGTAATGGCCTATAACAGCAACGACGAAATCGTGCAGGCATTACGTCGCCAGAACGCGGAGCTTCTCAAGGGTCTAGAAGACCAGAAGATAGAAGTAAGGTACCGCAAGAGAACTCGGAACTCTCTGACAACGCATGTTGTGGCACAGGTCTCCCCGCAAATCTACCAACGGCTAACGACAGCACGCACCGTCCGCATAGACTTGCAGAGCAAGGTACAGGTGGCAGACCAGTCGCCACTAGTGCAGTGCTCCATGTGCCTGGGTTACGGGCACAACAGGAGATTCTGCACGCAGACGGTAGAGAAGTGCAGCCATTGTGGGGGACCCCACTTGAAGCAAGATTGTGCCGACTGGCTGGCAGGAGTGGCTCCATCGTGCACCAACTGTCGACAGGCAAAGCACGACAACGCGGAGCACAACGCGTTCAGCGGGCAATGCCCTGTCAGACGTAGGTGGGACTCGCTAGCCAGGGCAAACATAGCGTATTGCTAAAGGCAACAACGGGCACACCAGAGGATATGCAGTGGCTCAAGCGAACCTCCAACGGAAGGAACTGGCGACCACCGAACTCTTTTTAGAGGCCAGTGAGCGAGCAATCGCATGGGCACTGATTCAGGAACCCTATGTGGGAGGAGCGAGGAGTATGAGGAGCTACCGAGGAGCGAGAGTCTACCAGTGCGAGGTCGACGGAAGCGGGAGGGTGAAAGCGGCAATAGCCGTCTTCGATGACAGCCTGGACGTCATCCCCTATCCAGAACTCACCACAAACAACATCTGTGTGGTGGGGATCCGGACCAAAGCCTGGGAAATCGCAGTAGTCTCCTACTACTTCGAGCCAGACCAACCCATAGGGCCATACCTGGACCAGCTGTCCCGAATCAAGGAGGTAGTGAGCACCAGAAAACTGCTTATAGGCGGAGATGCCAATGCAAAGAGTACCTGGTGGGGCAGCACCATAGAGGACCTCAGGGGAGAAGAGATGTCCGGGACCCTGGAAGAGTCCGAGCTGCAGGTACTGAATACTGGAAGCATGCCTACCTTCGACACCATCAGAGGGGGTAGGGTGCTGAAGAGCCACATAGACGTCACGGCCTGTTCTCCTGAACTCTTCAACCTGGTAGACGAATGGCGAGTCGATACTGGCATTACCAGCTCGGACCACAATACGATCCTATTTAGGATTAGAGTAAAAAGGGACAATGGCATACACATTGTTAGGACAACGCGTAAATACAACGTGAAAAAAGCGGATTGGGATAAGTTTAGGGAAATATTAAGTACAAATAAAGTAGAAAAATGCATAAATTTAGAACAAATAAATAAAATATCCAATAAAATCGACCTAGAAAAGTTAATAAAGCAGTACACTGAGGCAATCAAAATGGCCTGTGAACAGTCCATGCCAAAACTAAAAACAAGTGTAAAACTTACCATTCCGTGGTGGTCCGAGGAACTCGCAGCCCTGAAGAAGGACGTCGCCAGGAAGAAGAACCGCATCCGTTGCGCCGCTCCGGTTCGTAGAACAGTAGTCGTCGACGAGTACCTGCAAGCAAAGGAAAAATATGAGTGCCAAGCCAAGAAAGCCCAAACAGAGAGTTGGAAGGAGTTCTGTAAGAAACAGGACCGGGAAGGGATGTGGGAAGGCATCTACAGGATCATTGGAAGAACCACCAAGAGACAAGAAGACTTGACCCTCGTTAAGGACGGTGCATTCCTTAACCCAAGAGAATCGGCAGCCCTGCTCGCGGACACCTTCTATCCGAAGGACACTGAAGATGGTGAGAACCCGGATCATGCACGAACCCGAGAAGCAGCAAGGCGGGTAAACGACTGGGTCTATGGTGAGCACCATGATCCACCGTTTACCCCGCTGGAACTAAAGACCGCAGTGATGGGATTCAATCCCAAGAAGGCCCCAGGAGCGGATGGTTTCACGTCGGATATCTGCTGTCGAGCGATCTACCAGGACCCGGACGCTTTCCTTGCCCTCTACAGAAAGTGCCAAGAAGTGGCACACTTCCCGGACATATGGAAAGAGGCATCGGTGGTTGTCCTCAGAAAGCCGGGCAAGGAAAATTACACGAACCCCAAGTCCTACAGACCGATAGGTCTGCTGCCAGTCTTGGGGAAGGTCCTGGAGAGGATGATAGTAGCCAGGTTAAAGTGGCAGCTTGTACCGAGGATTAGTACTCGTCAGTTTGGCTTTATGCCCCAGAAGAGCACGGAGGACGCCCTTTATACTCTAATAAATCACGTTCAGGACAAGTTGCGGCTGAAAAAGCTAATTGTCCTGGTGTCATTGGATATAGAGGGCGCCTTCGATAGCGCATGGTGGCCAGCTATCAAGGTCAGACTGGCTGAGGAAAAGTGTCCGGTAAATACCAGGAGGCTACTAGACAGTTACCTCGACAGCAGGAAAGTCAGGGTCAGATATGCCGGGGAGGAATGCACGAGAGATACCAATAAAGGCTGCGTCCAAGGGTCAATCGGTGGTCCGATCCTGTGGAACCTCCTACTGGATCCACTACTGCATCAAATGGAAGGGGAGAACATCTTCGCGCAAGCCTTCGCGGACGATATCGTCCTCGTCATCGATGGCGACACAGCACTGGAGGTGTCCCGTGTAACGAACACGGCACTCGGGCGTGCTCATAGCTGGGGGGTCAAGAACAAACTGCACTTCGCTCCGCACAAGACGTGCGCGATGCTGATAACAAACAAGCTGAAGTACGACACCCCAGCCTTGACCATGGCCGGGACCGACATCGAAATGGTCGACAAAATAAAGCTCTTGGGCCTAGTCATCGATGCCAAGTTGACTTTCAACGAACACGCGAAAAACGTTTGCACGAGAGCCGCTGACATTTATAAGAAGCTTTCTCGAGCGGCAAAGGTAAACTGGGGCCTAAACACTGACATCATCCACACAATTTACACAGCGGCAGTCGAGCCGATTATTACCTATGCGGCTGCAGCCTGGGCTCCCGCTACCGCTAAGCTGGGCATACGGAAGAAGCTGAGCTCCATCCAGAGAGGTTTCGCGCAGAAGCTCTGCAAGTCTTACCGTACAGTCTCGCTGAACGCTGCCCTGGTACTATCCGGAATACTACCTCTAGACCTGCGCATACAAGAGGCAGCCGCCCTGTATGAAGCGAGGAGAGGGTCATCCCGGTTCGTGCTCGAGGACAGGGACATCGAGTGTATGGCGAGATTTGCAGAAGCTCCTCATCCGGCTCTGCAGATAGCCTTGGAATTCGAATGTTTGGAGGACCAACAGCTGGTAGACAGTAGAAACGTGCAGGCGGTGCGAATCTTCACCGACGGCAGCAAGATTGAGGGGAAGGTTGGAGCAGCATTATCCGTTTGGGATAATGATGGCGAAACCCGAAACCTCAAACTTAGCCTTGCCGCGTACTGCACGGTCTACCAGGCCGAATTACTGGCTATATGCAGGGCAACGGATCTGATCCTCAAGCGCACTGAGGGGAGCTATGGTTTGTACAGCGACTCAATGTCCGCATTGCAGACGCTTGCAAACCACTGCTCCCTCCATCCCTTGGCAGTGCAGGCGCGAAAAAACCTGGCTCAGGCTTTACACCAGGGCAAAGCTGTGGCTCTGTTCTGGGTAAAAGCCCACGCCGGCCTGCCGGGGAACGAGCGCGCGGATGAGCTGGCCAAGGAGGCAGCACTGAAGTCGCGGAGGAAGCCGGACTACGACCTGTGTCCGATTTCATTCATCAGACGCCAGATCCGCATGGGATCGCTCAATGAATGGAATCGGAGATATGTGTCGGGCGAGACGGCCTCCGTGACAAAAATGTTTCTTCCTGACGCCATAGCAGCATTCCGTATTGTGAAACAGGTGAAGCCCGCAGGTATAATCACTCAGGTACTGACGGGGCATGGTGGTTTCTCCGCATACTTGAATCGCTTCAAGTGTAAGGACAACCCATCATGCTCCTGCGATCCAGACACACTACAGACTATACAACATCTTCTGCTGGACTGTCCGATCCACGCGTCTAAACGTATCGATCTGGAAACCGAACTTGAGGTACGACTCAACGAAACCGCTGTGGCTGCGATAATGTCAGACAAAAGTAAAAGGAAACTGTTCCTACAGTTCTGCAAAAACATTGCAGAAATAGCAAACAAGTCAAATAAAGAAACTGCAACTATGGTTGCATAGATATTGCATATATTTACCAGCAACCATAGAAACAAAGCAATTAAACTAAGTTAATTATAGGAATAGTCATAAGTTTAGAAATAAGAAATTGTATAACCTAAAAACGCAGAAAACCAATAGAAATAAGAATAATTGTAATTAATATAAGGTAGATATAAGGTTATAAAACGTTGTAATTAAAATTATTCACCCCTAAGTGTACTCACTCCCCTGTGTTACAAATAAATATGAAATCAAAATAGATAGATAGGATTAGGCAAACCTAAAAATGGGCATCCCACCCATTTGAATGCAAGATGAAGGATGAAAGAAAGACAAAGTATGAGGAATAAAAGTGCGAGAGGCATAGAAGCGAGAACTGGTATGACAGTGGATAAGCAAATAACGTCTCCAATCATGTTGGAGGACGACAGTATAGAACAAAAAAAAAAAAAAAAAAAAAAAAAAAAAAAAAAAAAAAAAAAAAAAACTAAAAACCTAACCTAACCTAACCTAACTGAAAATCAAACCTAACCTAACCTAACTAAAAACCAAACCTAACCTAAACTAACTAAAAACAAAACCTAACCTAACCTAACTAAAAACAAAACAAAACTTAACCTAACCTAACTAAAAACCAAACCTAACCTAACCTAACCAAAAACCTAACCTAACCTAACCTAACTAAAAACCTAACCTAACCTAACCTAACTGAAAACCAAACCTTACCTAACCTAACGAAAAACCAAACCTTACCTAACCTAATTGAAAACCAAACCTAACCTTACCTAACGAAAAACCAAACCTAACCTAACCTAACTAAAACCCAAACCTAACCTAACCTAACTAAAAACCAAACCTAACCTAACCTAACTAAAAACCAAACCTAACCTAACCTAACTGAAAACCAAACCTAACCTAACCTAACTAAAAACCTAACCTAACCTAACTAAAAACCAAACCTAACCTAACCTAACTAAAAACCTAACTGAAAACCAAACCTAACCTAACCTAACCTAACTGAAAACCAAACCTAACCTAACCTAACTAAAAACGAAACCCAACCTAACCTAACTGAAAACCAAACCTAACCTAACCTTACTAAAAACCAAACCTAACCTAACCTAACTTAACTGAAAACCAAACCCAACCTAACTAAAAACCAAACCTAACCTAACCTAACCTAACCTAACTGAAAACCAAACCTTACCTAACCTAACGAAAAACCAAACCTAACCTAACCTAACGAAAAACCAAACCTAACCTAACCTAACTAAAAACCAAACCTAACCTAACCTAACTAAAAACCAAACCTAACCTAACCTAACTAAAAACCAAACCTAACCTAACCTAACTAAAAACCAAACCTAACCTAACCTAACTTAAAACCAAACCTAACCTAACCTAACTAAAAACCAAACCTAACCGAACCTAACTAAAAACAAAACCTAACCTAACCTAACTAAACACAAAACCTAACCTAACCTAACCTAACCTAACTAGAAACCAAACTTAACCTAACTAAAAACCAAACCTAACCTAACCTAACTAAAAACCAAACCTAACCTAACCTAACTGAAAACCAAACCTAACCTTACCTAACTGAAAACCAAACCTAACCTAACCTAACTAAAAACCAAACCTAAGCTAACCTAACTGAAAACCAAAACTAACCTAACCTAACTAAAAACCTAACCTAACCTAACTAAAAACCAAACCTAACCTAACCTAACTAAAAACCAAACCTAACCTAACCTAACTTAAAACCAAACCTAACCTAACCTAACTAAAAACCAAACCTAACCGAACCTAACTAAAAACAAAACTTAACCTAACCTAACTAAAAACAAAACCTAACCTTTTTTTTTTTTTTTTTTTTTTTTTTTTTGGTAAAGCGGGGGAATCCTCATGGACACCCGCGACCCCGGGGGGAGCCGCGGGTAGTGTCAGACTCTTACTGACTAAACCTGAACCGCTGTGCTACGTCATCCGCGTTTTTGTGTCGGTGCATGGCAGCGCGTAGTACTACTTCATGCACCGACCGCGGGCTTCCGCCGGCCAGTTGAGAGCCGGCGGGTTGCAAAATCGCACTGTTGTTGGAGGCCGACGTGTAAAGGGCGTCGGCCTCCTCGCCTGATACTGGGACCACACCCGTAGCACCGAATGTGGCCCCCCGTCGCGGGTCCTCTACTACGGACGGTGGCACCCCCGTGCCACCGTCCGGACCCTGGTTAGGGCGGGAGGGCGCGCTCATGCGCGGCCCTTCGCCGCCCCACCCGACGTCGGCGTATTTGGGGCGCGTCCGGATCGTTTTCCCGGACGCGCTCCGCGGCCTCCTTCTGTGACATAACGGTCTCGCAGAAGGAGGCCAGTGCGTCCCACGCTGCGCGGCTGCTGAGCGCGGCTGCGACAACAGCCGGCAGCGCGGAGACGTCTACTCCGCCCAGCGCTGACACTAGGACGGCGCGAGGCCCATCGAAGGCCGGACACAGGGCCAGCGTGTGCAGTGCGGTGTCGTCTGGATCACCGCACTGGTGACACTCCGTGGTGGCCTCACGTCGGGCCACCCGACACAGGTAGTGCCCGAAGGCCCCGTGTCCGGTCAACATCTGTGTGAGGCGGTACGTCAGTTTTCCGTACCGCCTCTCCGCCCACTGTTGTAGGTGTGGGCGGATAGCCTCGACCGTAGCCCGCCCCGCCGTCGGCCTGGAGAGCCGAAGTTCCCAATTTCGGAACACGACGAGGCGGGCTTGTCTGCGCAAGGTTTCGCGCTGCCCTGGCGAGGGCTCGATGCCCCGGGACCGGAGCGAGGTGCAGCGGGTGTAGAGGTCCGCTAGCACCTGCGCTTCCAAATCCCAAGGCGGGGTGCCCGCCAGGGCACACGCCGCCTCCTGCCCGACGGTGCGATACGCCCGAGCGGCCCTGTTTGCCATTACTCGTTGCGCACCAAGCAAGACCGCCCGGTTGTCACGTGACAGCGTATCGCACCATATGGGTGCGATACAAAACCTAACCTAACCTAACCTAACTAAAAACCAAACTTAACCTAACTAAAAACCAAACCTAACCTAACCTAACTAAAAACCAAACCTAACCTAACCTAACTGAAAACCAAACCTAACCTAACCTAACTGAAAACCAAACCTAACCTAACCTAACTAAAAACCAAACCTAACCTAACCTAACTGAAAACCAAACCTAACCTAACCTAACTAAAAACCTAACCTAACCTAACTAAAAACCAAACCTAACCTAACCTAACTAAAACCCAAACCTAACCTAACCTAACTAAAAACCAAACCTAACCGAACCTAACTAAAAACAAAACCTAACCTAACCTAACTAAAAACAAAACCTAACCTAACCTAACCTAACTAAAAACCAAACTTAACCTAACCTAACTAAAAACCAAACCTAACCTAACCTAACTAAAAACCAAACCTAACCTAACCTAACTGAAAACCAAACCTAACCTAACCTAACTAAAAACCAAACCTAACCTAACCTAACTGAAAACCAAACCTAACCTAACCTAACTAAAAACCTAATCTAACCTAACTAAAAACCTAACCTAACCTAACCTAACTGAAAACAAAACCTAACCTAACCTAACTGATAACCAAACCTATCCTAACCTAACTAAAACCCAAACCTAACCTAACCTAACTAAAAACCAAACCTAACCTAACCTAACTGAAAACCAAACCTAACCTAACCTAACTAAAAACCTAACCTAACCTAACTAAAAACCTAACCTAACCTAACCTAACCTAACTGAAAACCAAACCTTACCTAACCTAACTAAAAACCTAATCTAACCTAACTAAAAACCTAACCTAACCTAACCTAACTGAAAACAAAACCTAACCTAACCTAACTGATAACCAAACCTATCCTAACCTAACTAAAACCCAAACCTAACCTAACCTAACTAAAAACCAAACCTAACCTAACCTAACTAAAACCCAAACCTAACCTAACCTAACTAAAAACGAAACCCAACCTAACCTAACTGAAAACCAAACCTAACCTAACCTTACTAAAAACCAAACCTAACCTAACCTTACTGAAAACCAAACCTAACCTAACCTAACTGAAAACCAAACCTAACCTAACCTAACAAAAACCAAACCTAACCTAACCTAACTGAAAACCAAACCTAACCTAACCTAACTAAAAACCTAACCTAACCTAACTAAAAACCTAACCTAACCTAACCTAACCTAACTGAAAACCAAACCTTACCTAACCTAACTGAAAACCAAACCTATCCTAACCTAACTAAAACCCAAACCTAACCTAACTAAAAACCTAACCTAACCTAACTAAAAACCAAACCTAACCTAACCTAACTGAAAACCAAACCTAACCTAACCTAACCTGACCTAACTAAAAACCTAACCTAACCTAACCTGACTGAAAACAAAACCTAACCTAACCTAACTGAAAACCAAACCTATCCTAACCTAACTAAAACCCAAACCTAACCTAACCTAACTAAAAACCAAACCTAACCTAACCTAACTAAAAACCTAACCTAACCTAACTAAAAACCTAACCTAACCTAACCTAACTAAAACCCAAACCTAACCTAACCTAACTAAAAACGAAACCCAACCTAACCTAACTGAAAACCAAACCTAACCTAACCTAACTAAAAACCAAACCTAACCTAACCTAACTGAAAACCAAACCTAACCTAACCTAACTAAAAACCTAACCTAACCTAACTAAAAACCTAACCTAACCTAACCTAACTGAAAACAAAACCTAACCTAACCTAACTGAAAACCAAACCTAACCTAACCTAACTGAAAACCAAACCTAACCTAACCTAACTAAAAACCAAACCTAACCTAACCTAACTGAAAACCAAACCTAACCTAACCTAACTAAAAACCTAACCTAACCTAACTAAAAACCTAACTAAAAACCTAACCTAACCTAACCTTACTAAAAACCAAACCTAACCTAACCTAACTGAAAACCAAACCTAACCTAACCTAACTAAAAACCTAACCTAACCTAACTAAAAACCTAACCTAACCTAACCTAACTGAAAACAAAACCTAACCTAACCTAACTGAAAACCAAACCTAACCTAACCTAACTGAAAACCAAACCTAACCTAACCTAACTAAAAACCAAACCTAACCTAACCTAACTGAAAACCAAACCTAACCTAACCTAACTGAAAACCAAACCTAACCTAACCTAACTAAAAACCTAACCTAACCTAACTAAAAACCTAACCTAACCTAACCTAACTAAAACCCAAACCTAACCTAACCTAACTAAAAACGAAACCCAACCTAACCTAACTGAAAACCAAACCTAACCTAACCTTACTAAAAACCAAACCTAACCTAACCTTACTGAAAACCAAACCTAACCTAACCTAACTGAAAACCAAACCTAACCTAACCTAACAAAAACCAAACCTAACCTAACCTAACTGAAAACCAAACCTAACCTAACCTAACTAAAAACCTAACCTTTTTTTTGGTAAAGCGAGGGAATCCTCATGGACACCCGCGACCCCGGGGGGAGCCGCGGGTAGTGTCAGACTCTTACTGACTAAACCTGAACCGCTGTGCTACGTCATCCGCGTTTTTTGTGTCGGTGCATGGCAGTGCATGGTACTACTTCATGCACCGACCGCGGGCTTCCGCCGGCCAGTTGAGAGCCGGCGGGTTGCATTTCGCATTGTTGATGGAGGCCGACGTGTAAAGGGCGTCGGCCTCGTCGCCTCGTATTGGGACCACACCCATAGCACCGAATGTGGTCCCCCGTCGCGGGTCCTCTACTACGGACGATAGCACCCCCGTGCCACCGTCCGGACCCTGGTTAGGGCGGGAGGGCGCGCTCATGCGCGGCCCTTCGCCGCCCCACCCGACGTCGGCGTATTTGGGGCGCGCCCGGATCGTTTTCCCGGACGCGCTCCTCGGCCTCCTTCTGCGACATAACGGTTTCGCAGAAGGAGACCAACGCGTCCCACGCTGCGCGGCTGCTGAGCGCGGCTGCGACAACAGCCGGCAGCGCGGCGACATCCACCCCCCCTAGCGCAGACACCAGTTCGGCGCGAGGCTCTTCAAAGGCCGGACACAGGGCCATTGTGTGCAGTGCGGTGTCGTCTGGGTCACCGCACTGGTGACACTCCGTGGTGGCCTCACGTCGGGCCACCCGACACAGGTAGTGCCCGAAGGCCCCGTGTCCGGTCAACATCTGTGTGAGGCGGTACGTCAGTTTTCCGTACCGCCTCTCCGCCCACTGTTGTAGGTGTGGGCGGATAGCCTCGACCGTAGCCCGCCCCGCCGTCGGCCTGGATAGCCGAAGTTCCCAGTTTCGGAACACGACGAGGCGGGCTTGTCTGCGCCAGGTTTCGCGCTGCCCTGGCGAGGGCTCGATGCCCCGGGACCGGAGCGAGGTGCAGCGGGTGTAGAGGTCCGCTAGCACCTGCGCTTCCAAATCCCAAGGCGGGGTGCCCGCCAGGGCACACGCCGCCTCCTGCCCGACGGTGCGATACGCCCGAGCGGCCCTGTTTGCCATTACTCGTTGCGCACCAAGCAAGACCGCCCGGTTGTCACGCGACAGCGTATCGCACCAAATGGGTGCACCGTAGAGGGCCATAGATCGAATGACCCCCGTGTACAATCGGCGACACCCAACATCTGGGCCCCCGACATTTGGCAGCAGCCTTCCGAGAGCGGCCGCGGCGGCTTGTAGTCTTGGAGCCAGCCGCTTGAAGTGCTCCCGGAAGGTGAACCGCCCGTCGAGGACCAGGCCCAGATATTTCATCGTGCCCGACAGCGGGATTTGAGTGTCCTCCACTGTCAGGCACGAGTCGGGCAGGGGCCGGCGGCTCCGGGGACCGCGCAGAAAGATTGCTTCGGTCTTCCCCAGAGCCACCTCCAAACCGAGCATGCGGATGCGACCCACGACTAACTGGACGCCGCAGGTCGCAAGCCGCATGCATTCCCCGGGGTCTGCACCCCGGGACAAAACGAGAGTGTCGTCCGCGTAGCAGACGACCTGCATGCCGGGGTACAGGGCCCCTCTGAGGGCCCAGTCGTAGCCGATGTTCCACAGGAGAGGTCCTAAGACTGACCCCTGCGGAACACCGCGCCCCGTTGCGTGGCTCTGCAGGCCGTTCTGCCCCGCGAACACAATACTTCGGCCGGTCAGGTAGTCCGCCACGACTCGCTGCAAGTAGAGCGGCACTCCGTGATATTGGAGTGCCGCCTCGATGCATTGATGCGGCAGCGAGTTGAAGGCGTTGGTGATATCGAGTGAAACGGCCAACGCCATTCCCCCCCGTGCCGCCGCATCCGCGGCGAACCCCCTGACCAGCTTTAAGGCGTCCAACGTGGACCGCCTCGCCCTGAAGCCGAATTGATGGTCCGACAGATTCGGACCCGTCCGGTCTAAGTGCCGGACGATGCGGGTAGCGATGACGCGCTCGAAGAGCTTGCCCGCCTCGTCCAGCAACACAATTGGTCGGTATCCGGACGGCGAATCCGCCGGACGCCCCTCTTTTCGTAGGAGGACCAGTCTGCCCATTTTCCAGACTTGCGGGAATCTGCCCAACTCAAAGCACGAGTTGAGCAGACCCCGCAGACGGTCCTCGAGGGGTCCCAGGGCCAGTGCCAGCGCTTGTGCCGGCACGCCGTCGGGCCCTGGGGCGGTCTTCTTTGGGCGAAGGCGGCTTATGGACGCCTCCAATTCACCTTCAGTGATTTCCTCCGGTGGCTCTGGCGAAGGTTGCGTGACGCCTGCCACCGGAGGAACGAAATCTGTCCCTGCTGGGAACAGGGACGAGACGACGGTTCGGAGCAGCTGGGGCTCCATGGTCTCCGTGATCGGAGGCGCCGCGGCCCGGAGCTTGTTCCGGGCCATGAGATACGGTCGCCCCCACGGATCCCTGTCGAGAGCCTCCAGCATCTCCTGCCACCCTGCTGCTTTTGCTTGCAGGATGGCGACACGGAGATTGCTCCTCGCCGTACTCCAGGCCCTGTAGAGGAGGGCCTCAGTCGTCTCGTCCCTTACGCCGCGACGGGCGTGCCTGGAGCGGTGGTGCGTGTATGCACGATTCGCCGCCAGGCACGCCTCGCGGAGAGCTGCTATCTCCGACGACCACCAGTACACCGACTCGCGATTTGGCCGCCTCCCGACGCGGGGCATCGCCGCATCGCAAATTGTTGCGAGTATGCGGCGAAACTGTTCTGCCCCGTCGTCAACGGAGCGGCCCGTCGCTGGCATGCACCAGTCGGCGACGATGGCCGCCTCGACCAGCAGCTCTCGGTCCATCTTCTTGAGGGCCCATCGTGGGGCCCCGGGGCTCGTGATGCGCTGAGCCCCAGAACCTCCGGGAGCGGAGACGCTGAATCGGATGTATCTGTGGTCCGACAGCGTCTCGGCCTCCTCGACGTGCCAATCAGTGACGCGCCCCGCGATAGAAGGGGCGCAGAAAGACACGTCGACGATGGACCCTCCGTTGTGACGCACACAAGTTTGGACCCGGCCCCGATTGAGTAGGGCCAGGTCGAGCCCTAGGGCCCACTCCTCCACCAACTCGCCGCGCCGGTCTGTCCTCGGCTCTCCCCACGCAGTACTTTTTGCGTTGAGGTCGCCGAGTAGAATGACCGGCCGCGGTGCCTGCGACCGAACAAGGGCCTCGAGATCGGCCATGAAGGATTCGAAGTCGGCGAGGCCCCTGTTCGGGGAGAAGTAGGCCCCTACTATGGCGTAAGGGCCCCAGTGCGCCACAACGTACCCGGCGCCCCTACGGATGGTGTGTAGGGGCTGCGAACCGGGTCCCGTCGCGCTAACGACGACGACGGAGCCGTTGAGATCCCCCGCCCAATTTGTTCGCGGGGGGACGAAATACGGCTCCGCCATCACGGCGACGTCGATCGACCACTGCGCCAGCGTCTGCAGGAAGAGATCCTGAGCACCGGCGCAGTGGTTGAGGTTCCCCTGGAGGAAGAGATGTGGACGGACTTGGTCCATTAGGTTTCCATCATCTCCTCCTCGCAGGGTTGAGCCTGCGCTCTAGCTGGAGCGGCGGGCACTTTTGTTGGTGCCAGCCGCTTTGTGAGAGCCGGGGGAGCACATCCCCGGCTACCCATCTGATGCTGGGCATTGCGGCCCAGCTCAGCGCAAATAGCGCATTTTGGTGGCGCCGAACAAGCTGCCGCCTTGTGGCCAGGCTCGCCGCAGCGGTAGCAGAGGCCGCTGCGGTCTGTCGGGCAGGCGCACACAGGCCTGGTGTGCCCCAGCATAAGGCACCGGTAACACTTCATGGGCCGTGCCTTAAGTTGCACGACCCGCGCCGAGCTCCAGCCCACCAGGAACTTTTGTTTGTCCCTGGTGACAATAAGCTGGGCCGCCGTGAGGGGGCACTTCACGATGGCAGTGAAGGTGCCCCCCGGCCCAATTCGTAGCTCCCCCACTTTGATGGAGCTAGAGGCGCACTTGCCCTGGCGGGCGACGGCCTCGAGGATCTCCTGTTGGGTGACGGAGTCATCCAGGTTAGTTACCCGGAGCTCCGCACACTTGATGGGTCGGGAGACCCTCACGTCCTCTTTGTATACTTCCCGCAACTTCTCGGCCATTGAGTCTGCCGCCTCATGGCTCACGTTGCGGGGAAGCTCTAATATCCGCGCGCCAGTTTGCGACCTCCGTATAAGGATGGGGTCGACTGACATGTCGATCCCCATCTTGGGCAAGTCTACCGCTTCGCGCGCCTGGGCCAGGATTTTGGCGTACGTAACCCCTCGCTTTTCTGCCTCCGCGTCTATGGTCAAGACGAGGGCGGCTTTGCGGGCAGCAGCGCGCTGCCTCTGCGCCCTCTTCTTTTGCGTCCTGGACGCGGAGCCCTTCTTCTTAGGGGCTGGCGGCTGTTTGGGTGCCACCGGCTGGGCCTTCTTGGCCGCCTTCCTCTTGGCCTTTCGGCCGACCACTTTGGCCCAACTGCCGTCGTCCGCCGCTTGTGGCGGTGCAGCCGAAGTTGACGGCTGTGGCGTGGCTGTTTGGGCCGATGCCTGTGGTGCCGCTTTCGAGGCCCACTTCTTCGTCGTCGCCGTACTCGCCGCCGTCGTCGTCGCCGCCGTCTTCTTCTTCGTCTTCGGGGCCTGACCCGCAGTGGGCTTCTCCACCGCAGGCCTCTTGACAGGCCCCGAAGACAATGATGACGAAGGCTTAGGCGCACTGCCTGAAGCCCTCGCCGCCGCGAGTCTTTTGTCCGCCGCCAGGGGCGGACGTAATATTGGCTCCGGCGGGAGCCGGCCCTTAAGGCCGTCAAGTTTAGCGTCCATCATGGTGCCTACTGACACCATGATGGAACGCTTGAGCTCCTCCAGGTCGAGGGAGGCTGGGGCCATCTGTTTTTGCACAGCCCCGACCTGTGCCCTCAAATCCTGCAGCTCCTTGCTCAACCGAGCGTTTTCGGCGAGCAGGTCTTCCAGGGCGGTGGAGCTCGTCAGGGTGCGAACACCGCCCTGAATGGTCTCCACCGCGTCCTTCAGCCTCTTAATGAAGCCTCCTTTTATATTCTTGGAGGTGCGAGCTACCTCCAAGATTGAGATTAGGGACCCTTCTATTTGGTCCCTGGCCAAAGAAGGGTTTGCGGGTCTGAGGCCAGAGCTGAGCAGGTCTCTGACTTCTGCCTCCCGCCTCTCCCTCGCCTCCTGCTCATCTAGCTCACGGGGCCGGCAAGGTTCTGGCGTCGCCTCTGCTGTGAGCCTTCTATACTGCTCCCTTTTTTGGAGTCCTGTATAGCGCAACCTGAGTGACTGCGTCGACGAAGCGAGTGAGGCCTCGCTTTCGCAGTCAGATGCGGGTTGTGGTCCCGCATCTACGCCTTCGGCTGATTCGTCGCGCTTGCGACGCTTCCTTTTGCTGCGCTCTACAGAGCTGTCACGCGACTGGGAGTGGCACGAAGCCGACTCCGCCAACTCCATTTCGCTGTCGCGCACAGCAATACGCTCCAACGAAACTCGTGGCGAGCTTGAACTCGCCTTCTCGACGAGACTCGATCGGGAGACCGACCGAGTCACACGTCCTCCTACAACGTCTTTGGGTTTTTTAAATTCTGAAGTATCCATTTAGATTCCCACGAGTATGGGGGATATATAGGCGTCGTTCCCGGGCAGTGCCCCCTGTACCCGGGAAAAGTCTAGCTTAACCCTTCGAGGTGGCGACCGGTACCTCGTCGGGGATACCACTCGGAACTGGACTCCCTCCAGCCATTCATCCTCTCGCCGTGGCAACCAAGCTTAGGATTGGGGGTTTTTTATAGAGGTTTTCCGTCCTCGTGACCCAATCGGTTAAGGTAAGGCCCCCGGGCCGCGTAAGGTCCACCCTGACCCTCGCTGCGGCTTACGGGTCGGCCGGCGGTGGTCTTAACAAGACCGTGTCCGAAGGCAGTGTGAGTGCACATCGGACCCGCCGCCCTCTTCCTACCCCCGCCCGCCGCCGCTACCCGGAATACGTCCAGGACGCCGGCGGGCTGCGGTCCGGTCAGCAAAAGCCGCCAACCGAACTCGCCCTGCTCCCTTCTACCCGCTCTCCTCTAAAGAGGAGAAATGGGAGAGGGAGCCTCTGCGACCGAAGTCGCCGCCCAAAAGGGCGCACCTTGGTAATTTTTTACAGAGGTTTTCTTCCTCGCAGCCCCCGCCCTTAAAAGGGCAACGGCCCCCGTTCCGACAGTTACTTGCCGGGTTACGGTATAATATGCCCGACCAGCTGTTGACACTGGTCGGGCACACCCGCGACCGCAGTCGCCGGCCCACTAGGGTAGGGCCCCACCTAGTGATTTTTTAAGGAGGTTGTCTTCCTCCGTGCGAGATGTTAGCCGGCCCTGACATAATAACAGGAACCGTTGCCCAGGGTGCACCACGAGGAGGTCTCTCAGCACATCAGCACCCCAACTAAAAACCTAACCTAACCTAACTAAAAACCTAACCTAACCTAACCTAACCTAACTGAAAACCAAACCTTACCTAACCTAACTGAAAACCAAACCTATCCTAACCTAACTGAAACCCAAACCTAACCTAACTAAAAACCTAACCTAACCTAACTAAAAACCAAACCTAACCTTACCTAACTGAAAACCAAACCTAACCTAACCTAACCTAACCTAACTAAAACCCAAACCTAACCTAACCTTACTGAAAACAAAACCTAACCTAACCTAACTGAAAACCAAACCTATCCTAACCTAACTAAAACCCAAACCTAACCTAACCTAACTAAAAACCAAACCTAACCTAACCTAACTAAAAACCTAACCTAACCTAACTAAAAACCTAACCTAACCTAACCTAACTAAAACCCAAACCTAACCTAACCTAACTAAAAACAAAACCTAACCTAACCTAACTGAAAACCAAACCTAACCTAACCTAACTAAAAACCTAACCTAACCTAACTAAAAACCTAACCTAACCTAACCTAACCTAACTGAAAACCAAACCTAACCTAACCTAACCTAACTGAAAACCAAACCTTACCTAACCTAACTGAAAACCAAACCTATCCTAACCTAACTGAAAACCAAACCTATCCTAACCTAACTAAAACCCAAACCTAACCTAACCTAACTAAAAACCAAACCTAACCTAACCTAACTAAAAACCTAACCTAACCTAACTAAAAACCTAACCTAACCTAACCTAACTAAAACCCAAACCTAACCTAACCTAACTAAAAACAAAACCTAACCTAACCTAACTAAAAACCTAACCTAACCTAACTAAAAACCTAACCTAACCTAACCTAACCTAACTGAAAACCAAACCTTACCTAACCTAACTGAAAACCAAACCTATCCTAACCTAACTAAAACCCAAACCTAACCTAACTAAAAACCTAACCTAACCTAACTAAAAACCAAACCTAACCTAACCTAACTGAAAACCAAACCTAACCTAACCTAACCTAACCTAACTAAAAACCTAACCTAACCTAACCTAACTGAAAACAAAACCTAACCTAACCTAACTGAAAACCAAACCTATCCTAACCTAACTAAAACCCAAACCTAACCTAACCTAACTAAAAACCAAACCTAACCTAACCTAACTAAAAACCTAACCTAACCTAACTAAAAACCTAACCTAACCTAACCTAACTAAAACCCAAACCTAACCTAACCTAACTAAAAACGAAACCCAACCTAACCTAACTGAAAACCAAACCTAACCTAACCTAACTGAAAACCAAACCTAACCTAACCTAACTGAAAACCAAACCTAACCTAACCTAACTGAAAACCAAACCTAACCTAACCTAACTAAAAACCTAACCTAACCTAACTAAAAACCTAACTAAAAACCTAACCTAACCTAACCTAACTAAAAACCAAACCTAACCTAACCTAACCGAAAACCAAACCTAACCTAACCTAACTAAAAACCTAACCTAACCTAACTAAAAACCTAACCTAACCTAACCTAACTGAAAACAAAACCTAACCTAACCTAACTGAAAACCAAACCTAACCTAACCTAACTGAAAACCAAACCTAACCTAACCTAACTAAAAACCAAACCTAACCTAACCTAACTGAAAACCAAACCTAACCTAACCTAACTAAAAACCTAACCTAACCTAACCTTACTAAAAACCAAACCTAACCTAACCTAACTGAAAACCAAACCTAACCTAACCTAACTAAAAACCTAACCTAACCTAACTAAAAACCTAACCTAACCTAACCTAACTGAAAACAAAACCTAACCTAACCTAACTGAAAACCAAACCTAACCTAACCTAACTGAAAACCAAACCTAACCTAACCTAACTAAAAACCAAACCTAACCTAACCTAACTGAAAACCAAACCTAACCTAACCTAACTGAAAACCAAACCTAACCTAACCTAACTAAAAACCTAACCTAACCTAACTAAAAACCTAACCTAACCTAACCTAACTAAAACCCAAACCTAACCTAACCTAACTAAAAACGAAACCCAACCTAACCTAACTGAAAACCAAACCTAACCTAACCTTACTAAAAACCAAACCTAACCTAACCTTACTGAAAACCAAACCTAACCTAACCTAACTGAAAACCAAACCTAACCTAACCTAACAAAAACCAAACCTAACCTAACCTAACTGAAAACCAAACCTAACCTAACCTAACTAAAAACCTAACCTAACCTAACTAAAAACCTAACCTAACCTAACCTAACCTAACTGAAAACCAAACCTTACCTAACCTAACTGAAAACCAAACCTATCCTAACCTAACTGAAACCCAAACCTAACCTAACTAAAAACCTAACCTAACCTAACTAAAAACCAAACCTAACCTTACCTAACTGAAAACCAAACCTAACCTAACCTAACCTAACCTAACTAAAACCCAAACCTAACCTAACCTTACTGAAAACAAAACCTAACCTAACCTAACTGAAAACCAAACCTATCCTAACCTAACTAAAACCCAAACCTAACCTAACCTAACTAAAAACCAAACCTAACCTAACCTAACTAAAAACCTAACCTAACCTAACTAAAAACCTAACCTAACCTAACCTAACTAAAACCCAAACCTAACCTAACCTAACTAAAAACAAAACCTAACCTAACCTAACTGAAAACCAAACCTAACCTAACCTAACTAAAAACCTAACCTAACCTAACTAAAAACCTAACCTAACCTAACCTAACCTAACTGAAAACCAAACCTAACCTAACCTAACCTAACTGAAAACCAAACCTTACCTAACCTAACTGAAAACCAAACCTATCCTAACCTAACTGAAAACCAAACCTATCCTAACCTAACTAAAACCCAAACCTAACCTAACCTAACTAAAAACCAAACCTAACCTAACCTAACTAAAAACCTAACCTAACCTAACTAAAAACCTAACCTAACCTAACCTAACTAAAACCCAAACCTAACCTAACCTAACTAAAAACAAAACCTAACCTAACCTAACTAAAAACCTAACCTAACCTAACTAAAAACCTAACCTAACCTAACCTAACCTAACTGAAAACCAAACCTTACCTAACCTAACTGAAAACCAAACCTATCCTAACCTAACTAAAACCCAAACCTAACCTAACTAAAAACCTAACCTAACCTAACTAAAAACCAAACCTAACCTAACCTAACTGAAAACCAAACCTAACCTAACCTAACCTAACCTAACTAAAAACCTAACCTAACCTAACCTAACTGAAAACAAAACCTAACCTAACCTAACTGAAAACCAAACCTATCCTAACCTAACTAAAACCCAAACCTAACCTAACCTAACTAAAAACCAAACCTAACCTAACCTAACTAAAAACCTAACCTAACCTAACTAAAAACCTAACCTAACCTAACCTAACTAAAACCCAAACCTAACCTAACCTAACTAAAAACGAAACCCAACCTAACCTAACTGAAAACCAAACCTAACCTAACCTAACTAAAAACCAAACCTAACCTAACCTAACTGAAAACCAAACCTAACCTAACCTAACTAAAAACCTAACCTAACCTAACTAAAAACCTAACCTAACCTAACCTAACTGAAAACAAAACCTAACCTAACCTAACTGAAAACCAAACCTAACCTAACCTAACTGAAAACCAAACCTAACCTAACCTAACTAAAAACCAAACCTAACCTAACCTAACTGAAAACCAAACCTAACCTAACCTAACTAAAAACCTAACCTAACCTAACTAAAAACCTAACTAAAAACCTAACCTAACCTAACCTAACTAAAAACCAAACCTAACCTAACCTAACTGAAAACCAAACCTAACCTAACCTAACTAAAAACCTAACCTAACCTAACTAAAAATCTAACCTAACCTAACCTAACTGAAAACAAAACCTAACCTAACCTAACTGAAAACCAAACCTAACCTAACCTAACTGAAAACCAAACCTAACCTAACCTAACTAAAAACCAAACCTAACCTAACCTAACTGAAAACCAAACCTAACCTAACCTAACTGAAAACCAAACCTAACCTAACCTAACTAAAAACCTAACCTAACCTAACTAAAAACCTAACCTAACCTAACCTAACTAAAACCCAAACCTAACCTAACCTTACTGAAAACAAAACCTAACCTAACCTAACTGAAAACCAAACCTATCCTAACCTAACTAAAACCCAAACCTAACCTAACCTAACTAAAAACCAAACCTAACCTAACCTAACTAAAAACCTAACCTAACCTAACTAAAAACCTAACCTAACCTAACCTAACTAAAACCCAAACCTAACCTAACCTAACTAAAAACAAAACCTAACCTAACCTAACTGAAAACCAAACCTAACCTAACCTAACTAAAAACCTAACCTAACCTAACTAAAAACCTAACCTAACCTAACCTAACCTAACTGAAAACCAAACCTAACCTAACCTAACCTAACTGAAAACCAAACCTTACCTAACCTAACTGAAAACCAAACCTATCCTAACCTAACTGAAAACCAAACCTATCCTAACCTAACTAAAACCCAAACCTAACCTAACCTAACTAAAAACCAAACCTAACCTAACCTAACTAAAAACCTAACCTAACCTAACTAAAAACCTAACCTAACCTAACCTAACTAAAACCCAAACCTAACCTAACCTAACTAAAAACAAAACCTAACCTAACCTAACTAAAAACCTAACCTAACCTAACTAAAAACCTAACCTAACCTAACCTAACCTAACTGAAAACCAAACCTTACCTAACCTAACTGAAAACCAAACCTATCCTAACCTAACTAAAACCCAAACCTAACCTAACTAAAAACCTAACCTAACCTAACTAAAAACCAAACCTAACCTAACCTAACTGAAAACCAAACCTAACCTAACCTAACCTAACCTAACTAAAAACCTAACCTAACCTAACCTAACTGAAAACAAAACCTAACCTAACCTAACTGAAAACCAAACCTATCCTAACCTAACTAAAACCCAAACCTAACCTAACCTAACTAAAAACCAAACCCAACCTAACCTAACTAAAAACCTAACCTAACCTAACTAAAAACCTAACCTAACCTAACCTAACTAAAACCCAAACCTAACCTAACCTAACTAAAAACGAAACCCAACCTAACCTAACTGAAAACCAAACCTAACCTAACCTAACTAAAAACCAAACCTAACCTAACCTAACTGAAAACCAAACCTAACCTAACCTAACTAAAAACCTAACCTAACCTAACTAAAAACCTAACCTAACCTAACCTAACTGAAAACAAAACCTAACCTAACCTAACTGAAAACCAAACCTAACCTAACCTAACTGAAAACCAAACCTAACCTAACCTAACTAAAAACCAAACCTAACCTAACCTAACTGAAAACCAAACCTAACCTAACCTAACTAAAAACCTAACCTAACCTAACTAAAAACCTAACTAAAAACCTAACCTAACCTAACCTAACTAAAAACCAAACCTAACCTAACCTAACCGAAAACCAAACCTAACCTAACCTAACTAAAAACCTAACCTAACCTAACTAAAAACCTAACCTAACCTAACCTAACTGAAAACAAAACCTAACCTAACCTAACTGAAAACCAAACCTAACCTAACCTAACTGAAAACCAAACCTAACCTAACCTAACTAAAAACCAAACCTAACCTAACCTAACTGAAAACCAAACCTAACCTAACCTAACTAAAAACCTAACCTAACCTAACCTTACTAAAAACCAAACCTAACCTAACCTAACTGAAAACCAAACCTAACCTAACCTAACTAAAAACCTAACCTAACCTAACTAAAAACCTAACCTAACCTAACCTAACTGAAAACAAAACCTAACCTAACCTAACTGAAAACCAAACCTAACCTAACCTAACTGAAAACCAAACCTAACCTAACCTAACTAAAAACCAAACCTAACCTAACCTAACTGAAAACCAAACCTAACCTAACCTAACTGAAAACCAAACCTAACCTAACCTAACTAAAAACCTAACCTAACCTAACTAAAAACCTAACCTAACCTAACCTAACTAAAACCCAAACCTAACCTAACCTAACTAAAAACGAAACCCAACCTAACCTAACTGAAAACCAAACCTAACCTAACCTTACTAAAAACCAAACCTAACCTAACCTTACTGAAAACCAAACCTAACCTAACCTAACTGAAAACCAAACCTAACCTAACCTAACAAAAACCAAACCTAACCTAACCTAACTGAAAACCAAACCTAACCTAACCTAACTAAAAACCTAACCTAACCTAACTAAAAACCTAACCTAACCTAACCTAACCTAACTGAAAACCAAACCTTACCTAACCTAACTGAAAACCAAACCTATCCTAACCTAACTGAAACCCAAACCTAACCTAACTAAAAACCTAACCTAACCTAACTAAAAACCAAACCTAACCTTACCTAACTGAAAACCAAACCTAACCTAACCTAACCTAACCTAACTAAAACCCAAACCTAACCTAACCTTACTGAAAACAAAACCTAACCTAACCTAACTGAAAACCAAACCTATCCTAACCTAACTAAAACCCAAACCTAACCTAACCTAACTAAAAACCAAACCTAACCTAACCTAACTAAAAACCTAACCTAACCTAACTAAAAACCTAACCTAACCTAACCTAACTAAAACCCAAACCTAACCTAACCTAACTAAAAACAAAACCTAACCTAACCTAACTGAAAACCAAACCTAACCTAACCTAACTAAAAACCTAACCTAACCTAACTAAAAACCTAACCTAACCTAACCTAACCTAACTGAAAACCAAACCTAACCTAACCTAACCTAACTGAAAACCAAACCTTACCTAACCTAACTGAAAACCAAACCTATCCTAACCTAACTGAAAACCAAACCTATCCTAACCTAACTAAAACCCAAACCTAACCTAACCTAACTAAAAACCAAACCTAACCTAACCTAACTAAAAACCTAACCTAACCTAACTAAAAACCTAACCTAACCTAACCTAACTAAAACCCAAACCTAACCTAACCTAACTAAAAACAAAACCTAACCTAACCTAACTAAAAACCTAACCTAACCTAACTAAAAACCTAACCTAACCTAACCTAACCTAACTGAAAACCAAACCTTACCTAACCTAACTGAAAACCAAACCTATCCTAACCTAACTAAAACCCAAACCTAACCTAACTAAAAACCTAACCTAACCTAACTAAAAACCAAACCTAACCTAACCTAACTGAAAACCAAACCTAACCTAACCTAACCTAACCTAACTAAAAACCTAACCTAACCTAACCTAACTGAAAACAAAACCTAACCTAACCTAACTGAAAACCAAACCTATCCTAACCTAACTAAAACCCAAACCTAACCTAACCTAACTAAAAACCAAACCTAACCTAACCTAACTAAAAACCTAACCTAACCTAACTAAAAACCTAACCTAACCTAACCTAACTAAAACCCAAACCTAACCTAACCTAACTAAAAACGAAACCCAACCTAACCTAACTGAAAACCAAACCTAACCTAACCTAACTAAAAACCAAACCTAACCTAACCTAACTGAAAACCAAACCTAACCTAACCTAACTAAAAACCTAACCTAACCTAACTAAAAACCTAACCTAACCTAACCTAACTGAAAACAAAACCTAACCTAACCTAACTGAAAACCAAACCTAACCTAACCTAACTGAAAACCAAACCTAACCTAACCTAACTAAAAACCAAACCTAACCTAACCTAACTGAAAACCAAACCTAACCTAACCTAACTAAAAACCTAACCTAACCTAACTAAAAACCTAACTAAAAACCTAACCTAACCTAACCTAACTAAAAACCAAACCTAACCTAACCTAACTGAAAACCAAACCTAACCTAACCTAACTAAAAACCTAACCTAACCTAACTAAAAATCTAACCTAACCTAACCTAACTGAAAACAAAACCTAACCTAACCTAACTGAAAACCAAACCTAACCTAACCTAACTGAAAACCAAACCTAACCTAACCTAACTAAAAACCAAACCTAACCTAACCTAACTGAAAACCAAACCTAACCTAACCTAACTGAAAACCAAACCTAACCTAACCTAACTAAAAACCTAACCTAACCTAACTAAAAACCTAACCTAACCTAACCTAACTAAAACCCAAACCTAACCTAACCTAACTAAAAACGAAACCCAACCTAACCTAACTGAAAACCAAACCTAACCTAACCTTACTAAAAACCAAACCTAACCTAACCTTACTGAAAACCAAACCTAACCTAACCTAACTGAAAACCAAACCTAACCTAACCTAACAAAAACCAAACCTAACCTAACCTAACTGAAAACCAAACCTAACCTAACCTAACTAAAAACCTAACCTAACCTAACTAAAAACCTAACCTAACCTAACTAAAAACAAAACCTAACCTAACCTAACTAAAAACCTAACCTAACCTAACTAAAAACCTAACCTAACCTAACCTAACCTAACTGAAAACCAAACCTTACCTAACCTAACTGAAAACCAAACCTATCCTAACCTAACTAAAACCCAAACCTAACCTAACTAAAAACCTAACCTAACCTAACTAAAAACCAAACCTAACCTAACCTAACTGAAAACCAAACCTAACCTAACCTAACCTAACCTAACTAAAAACCTAACCTAACCTAACCTAACTGAAAACAAAACCTAACCTAACCTAACTGAAAACCAAACCTATCCTAACCTAACTAAAACCCAAACCTAACCTAACCTAACTAAAAACCAAACCTAACCTAACCTAACTAAAAACCTAACCTAACCTAACTAAAAACCTAACCTAACCTAACCTAACTAAAACCCAAACCTAACCTAACCTAACTAAAAACGAAACCCAACCTAACCTAACTGAAAACCAAACCTAACCTAACCTAACTAAAAACCAAACCTAACCTAACCTAACTGAAAACCAAACCTAACCTAACCTAACTAAAAACCTAACCTAACCTAACTAAAAACCTAACCCAACCTAACCTAACTGAAAACAAAACCTAACCTAACCTAACTGAAAACCAAACCTAACCTAACCTAACTGAAAACCAAACCTAACCTAACCTAACTAAAAACCAAACCTAACCTAACCTAACTGAAAACCAAACCTAACCTAACCTAACTAAAAACCTAACCTAACCTAACTAAAAACCTAACTAAAAACCTAACCTAACCTAACCTAACTAAAAACCAAACCTAACCTAACCTAACTGAAAACCAAACCTAACCTAACCTAACTAAAAACCTAACCTAACCTAACTAAAAATCTAACCTAACCTAACCTAACTGAAAACAAAACCTAACCTAACCTAACTGAAAACCAAACCTAACCTAACCTAACTGAAAACCAAACCTAACCTAACCTAACTAAAAACCAAACCTAACCTAACCTAACTGAAAACCAAACCTAACCTAACCTAACTGAAAACCAAACCTAACCTAACCTAACTAAAAACCTAACCTAACCTAACTAAAAACCTAACCTAACCTAACCTAACTAAAACCCAAACCTAACCTAACCTAACTAAAAACGAAACCCAACCTAACCTAACTGAAAACCAAACCTAACCTAACCTTACTAAAAACCAAACCTAACCTAACCTTACTGAAAACCAAACCTAACCTAACCTAACTGAAAACCAAACCTAACCTAACCTAACAAAAACCAAACCTAACCTAACCTAACTGAAAACCAAACCTAACCTAACCTAACTAAAAACCTAACCTAACCTAACTAAAAACCTAACCTAACCTAACCTAACCTAACTGAAAACCAAACCTTACCTAACCTAACTGAAAACCAAACCTATCCTAACCTAACTAAAACCCAAACCTAACCTAACTAAAAACCTAACCTAACCTAACTAAAAACCAAACCTAACCTAACCTAACTGAAAACCAAACCTTTTTTTTTTTTTTTTTTTTGGTAAAGCGGGGGAATCCTCATGGACACCCGCGACCCCGGGGGGAGCCGCGGGTAGTGTCAGACTCTTACTGACTAAACCTGAACCGCTGTGCTACGTCATCCGCGTTTTTGTGTCGGTGCATGGCAGCGCATAGTACTACTTCATGCACCGACCGCGGGCGTCCGCCGGCCAGTTGAGAGCCGGCGGGTTGCGATATCGCATTTGTTGATGGAGGCCGACGTGTAAAGGGCGTCGGCCTCCTCGCCTGATACTGGGACCATACCCATAGCACCGAATGTGGTCCCCCGTCGCGGGTCCTCTACCACGGACGATGGCACCCCCGTGCCACCGTCCGGACCCTGGTTAGGGCGGGAGGGCGCGCTCATGCGCGGCCCTTCGCCGCCCCACCCGACGTCGGCGTATTTGGGGCGCGCCCGGATCGTTTTCCCGGACGCGCTCCGCGGCCTCCTTCTGCGACATAACGGTCTCGCAGAAGGAGGCCAGTGCGTCCCACGCTGCGCGGCTGCTGAGCGCGGCTGCGACAACAGCCGGCAGCGCGGAGACATCTACTCCGCCCAGCGCAGACACGAGGACGGCGCGAGGCCCATCGAAGGCCGGACACAGGGCCAGCGTGTGCAGTGCGGTGTCGTCTGGATCACCGCACTGGTGACACGCTGTGGTGGCCTCTCTTTGGGCCACCCGGCACAGGTAGTGCCCAAAGGCCCCGTGTCCGGTCAACACCTGCGTGAGGCGGTACGTCAATTTTCCGTACCGCCTCTCCGCCCACTGTTGTAGGTGTGGGCGGATCGCCTCGACCGTCGCCCGCCCCGCCGTCGGCCTTGCGAGCCGAAGTTCCCAATTTCGGAACACGACGAGGCGGGCTTGTCTGCGCCAGGCTTCGCGTTGCCCTGGCGAGGGGTCCAAGCCCCGGGACCGGAGCGAGGTGCAGCGGGTGTAGACGTCCGCTAGCACCCTCGCTTCCAAATCCCAGGGGGGAGTCCCCGCCAGGGCACACGCCGCCTCCTGCCCGACGGTGCGATACGCCCGGGCGACCCTATTGGCCACCACCCGCTGCGCACCGAGCAAAACCGCCCGGTGCTCGGGCTTGAGCGCATCGCACCAGATGGGTGCGCCGTACAGGGCCATCGATTTTATGACGCCTGTATATAATCGGCGACACCCAACGTCCGGGCCCCCGACGTTCGGCAAGAGTCTTCCGAGAGCGAGAGCGGCGGCCTGGAGTCTTGGCGCCAGCCGCTTAAAGTGCTCCCGGAAGCTCATCCGCCCGTCGAGGACCAAACCCAAATACTTCATCGAGCCTGACAGCGGGATCCGTGTGTCCTCCACTGTCAGGCACGAGTCGGGCAGGGGCCGGCTCCGGGGACCGTGCAGCATTAGCGCTTCGGTCTTCCCCAGAGCCACTTCCAAACCTAGCATGCGGATGCGACCCACGACCAACTGGACACCGCAACTGAAAACCAAACCTAACCTAACCTAACCTAACCTAACTAAAAACCTAACCTAACCTAACCTAACTGAAAACAAAACCTAACCTAACCTAACTGAAAACCAAACCTATCCTAACCTAACTAAAACCCAAACCTAACCTAACCTAACTAAAAACCAAACCTAACCTAACCTAACTAAAAACCTAACCTAACCTAACTAAAAAACCTAACCTAACTAAAACCCAAACCTAACCTAACCTAACTAAAAACGAAACCCAACCTAACCTAACTGAAAACCAAACCTAACCTAACCTAACTAAAAACCAAACCTAACCTAACCTAACTGAAAACCAAACCTAACCTAACCTAACTAAAAACCTAACCTAACCTAACTAAAAACCTAACCTAACCTAACCTAACTGAAAACAAAACCTAACCTAACCTAACTGAAAACCAAACCTAACCTAACCTAACTGAAAACCAAACCTAACCTAACCTAACTAAAAACCAAACCTAACCTAACCTAACTGAAAACCAAACCTAACCTAACCTAACTAAAAACCTAACCTAACCTAACTAAAAACCTAACTAAAAACCTAACCTAACCTAACCTAACTAAAAACCAAACCTAACCTAACCTAACTGAAAACCAAACCTAACCTAACCTAACTAAAAACCTAACCTAACCTAACTAAAAACCTAACCTAACCTAACCTAACTGAAAAACAAAACCTAACCTAACCTAACTGAAAACCAAACCTAACCTAACCTAACTGAAAACCAAACCTAACCTAACCTAACTAAAAACCAAACCTAACCTAACCTAACTGAAAACCAAACCTAACCTAACCTAACTGAAAAACCAAACCTATCCTAACCTAACTAAAACCCAAACCTAACCTAACCTAACTAAAAACCAAACCTAACCTAACCTAACTGAAAACCAAACCTAACCTAACCTAACTAAAAACCTAACCTAACCTAACTAAAAACCTAACCTAACCTAACCTAACTAAAACCCAAACCTAACCTAACCTAACTAAAAACCCAAACCTAACCTAACCTAACTAAAAACGAAACCCAACCTAACCTAACTGAAAACCAAACCTAACCTGACTAACCTAACCTTACTAAAAACCAAACCTAACCTAACTGAAAACCAAACCTAACCTAACCTAACTGAAAACCAAACCTAACCTAACCTAACTAAAAACCAAACCTAACCTAACCTAACTGAAAACCAAACCTAACCTAACCTAACTAAAAACCTAACCTAACCTAACTAAAAACCAAACCTATCCTAACCTAACTAAAACCCAAAACCTAACCTAACTAAAAACCTAACCTAACCTAACTAAAAACCAAACCTAACCTAACCTAACTAAAAACCAAACCTAACCTAACCTAACTAAAAACAAAACCTAACCTAACCTAACTAAAAACCAAACCTAACCGAACCTAACTAAAAACAAAACCTAACCTAACCTAACTAAAAACAAAACCAAACCTAACCTAACCTAACTAAAAACCAAACCTAACCTAACCTAACTTAAAACCAAACCTAACCTAACCTAACTAAAAACCAAACCTAACCTAACCTAACCTAACTTAAAACCAAACCTAACCTAACTAAAAACCTAACCTAACCTAACTGAAAACCTAACCTAACTAAAAACCAAACCTAACCTAACCTAACTGAAAACCTAACCTAACCTAACTAAAAACTAAACCTAACCTAACCTAACCTAACTTAAAACCAAACCTAACCTAACCTAACTAAAAACCTAACCTAACCTAACTGAAAACCAAACCTAACCTAACCTTACTAAAAACCTAACCTAACCTAACTAGAAACCAAACCTAACCTAACTGAAAACCAAACCTTACCTAACCTAACTGAAAACCAAACCTATCCTAACCTAACTAAAACCCAAACCTAACCTAACTAAAAACCTAACCAAACCTAACTAAAAACGAAACCCAACCTAACCTAACTAAAACCCAAACCTAACCTAACCTAACTCAAAACAAAACCTAACCTAACCTAACTAAAAACCTAACCTAACCTAACTAAAAACCTAACCTAACCTAACCTAACCTAACTGAAAACCAAACCTTACCTAACCTAACTGAAAACCAAACCTATCCTAACCTAACTAAAACCCCAAACCTAACCTAACTAAAAACCTAACCTAACCTAACTAAAAACCAAACCTAACCTAACCTAACTGAAAACCAACCTAACCTAACCTAACCTAACCTAACTAAAAACCTAACCTAACCTAACCTAACTGAAAACAAAACCTAACCTAACCTAACTGAAAACCAAACCTATCCTAACCTAACTAAAACCCAAACCTAACCTAACCTAACTAAAAACCAAACCCAACCTAACCTAACTAAAAACCTAACCTAACCTAACTAAAAACCTAACCTAACCTAACCTAACTAAAACCCAAACCTAACCTAACCTAACTAAAAACGAAACCCAACCTAACCTAACTGAAAACCAAACCTAACCTAACCTAACTAAAAACCAAACCTAACCTAACCTAACTGAAAACCAAACCTAACCTAACCTAACTAAAAACCTAACCTAACCTAACTAAAAACCTAACCTAACCTAACCTAACTGAAAACAAAACCTAACCTAACCTAACTGAAAACCAAACCTAACCTAACCTAACTGAAAACCAAACCTAACCTAACCTAACTAAAAACCAAACCTAACCTAACCAAACTGAAAACCAAACCTAACCTAACCAAACTAAAAACCTAACAACTAACCAAACTAAAAACCTAAAAACTAAAAACCTAACCAAACCTAACCAAACTAAAAACTCAAACCTAACCAAACCTAACAAACTAAAAACTAAAAACTAAAAACCTAACCTAACCTAACCTAACCTAACCTAACCTAACCTAACCTAACCTAACCTAACCTAACCTAACCTAACCTAACTAAAAACCAAACCTAACCTAACTCAGAAACAAACCTAACCTAACCTAACAACCAAAACTAACCTAACCTAACCTAACTAAAAACCAAACCTAACCTAACCTAACTAAAAACCAAACCTAACCTAACTCAGAAACAAACCTAACCTAACCTGACTAAAAACCAAACCTAACCTAACCTAACTAAAAACCAAACCTAACCTAACTAACAACCAAAACTAACCTAACCTAACCTAACTCAGAAACAAATCTAACCTAACCTAACTAAAAACCAAACCTAACCTAACCTAATTCAGAAACAAACCTAACCTAACTAAAAACCAAACCTAACCTAACTCAGAAACAAATCTAACCTAACCAAACTAAAAACCAAACCTAACCTAACCTAACTAAAAACCTAACAACTAACCAAACTAAAAACCTAAAAACTAAAAACCTAACCAAACCTAACCAAACTAAAAACCAAAAACTAACAACGAAAACCAAAAACTAACAACTAAAAACTAACCTAACAACTAAAAACTAACAACTAACAACTGAAAACAAAACCTAACCTAACCTAACTGAAAACACAAACCTAACCTAACCTAACTGAAAACCAAACCTAACCTAACCTAACTAAAAACCAAACCTAACCTAACCTAACTGAAAACCAAACCTAACCTAACCTAACTAAAAACCTAACCTAACCTAACCTTACTAAAAACCAAACCTAACCTAACCTAACTGAAAACCAAACCTAACCTAACCTAACTAAAAACCTAACCTAACCTAACTAAAAACCTAACCTAACCTAACCTAACTGAAAACAAAACCTAACCTAACCTAACTGAAAACCAAACCTAACCTAACCTAACTGAAAACCAAACCTAACCTAACCTAACTAAAAACCAAACCTAACCTAACCTAACTGAAAACCAAACCTAACCTAACCTAACTGAAAACCAAACCTAACCTAACCTAACTAAAAACCTAACCTAACCTAACTAAAAACCTAACCTAACCTAACCTAACTAAAACCCAAACCTAACCTAACCTAACTAAAAACGAAACCCAACCTAACCTAACTGAAAACCAAACCTAACCTAACCTTACTAAAAACCAAACCTAACCTAACCTTACTGAAAACCAAACCTAACCTAACCTAACTGAAAACCAAACCTAACCTAACCTAACAAAAACCAAACCTAACCTAACCTAACTGAAAACCAAACCTAACCTAACCTAACTAAAAACCTAACCTAACCTAACTAAAAACCTAACCTAACCTAACCTAACCTAACTGAAAACCAAACCTTACCTAACCTAACTGAAAACCAAACCTATCCTAACCTAACTGAAACCCAAACCTAACCTAACTAAAAACCTAACCTAACCTAACTAAAAACCAAACCTAACCTTACCTAACTGAAAACCAAACCTAACCTAACCTAACCTAACCTAACTAAAACCCAAACCTAACCTAACCTTACTGAAAACAAAACCTAACCTAACCTAACTGAAAACCAAACCTATCCTAACCTAACTAAAACCCAAACCTAACCTAACCTAACTAAAAACCAAACCTAACCTAACCTAACTAAAAACCTAACCTAACCTAACTAAAAACCTAACCTAACCTAACCTAACTAAAACCCAAACCTAACCTAACCTAACTAAAAACAAAACCTAACCTAACCTAACTGAAAACCAAACCTAACCTAACCTAACTAAAAACCTAACCTAACCTAACTAAAAACCTAACCTAACCTAACCTAACCTAACTGAAAACCAAACCTAACCTAACCTAACCTAACTGAAAACCAAACCTTACCTAACCTAACTGAAAACCAAACCTATCCTAACCTAACTGAAAACCAAACCTATCCTAACCTAACTAAAACCCAAACCTAACCTAACCTAACTAAAAACCAAACCTAACCTAACCTAACTAAAAACCTAACCTAACCTAACTAAAAACCTAACCTAACCTAACCTAACTAAAACCCAAACCTAACCTAACCTAACTAAAAACAAAACCTAACCTAACCTAACTAAAAAACCTAACCTAACCTAACTAAAAACCTAACCTAACCTAACCTAACCTAACTGAAAACCAAACCTTACCTAACCTAACTGAAAACCAAACCTATCCTAACCTAACTAAAACCCAAACCTAACCTAACTAAAAACCTAACCTAACCTAACTAAAAACCAAACCTAACCTAACCTAACTGAAAACCAAACCTAACCTAACCTAACCTAACCTAACTAAAAACCTAACCTAACCTAACCTAACTGAAAACAAAACCTAACCTAACCTAACTGAAAACCAAACCTATCCTAACCTAACTAAAACCCAAACCTAACCTAACCTAACTAAAAACCAAACCTAACCTAACCTAACTAAAAAACCTAACCTAACCTAACTAAAAAACCTAACCTAACCTAACCTAACTAAAACCCAAACCTAACCTAACCTAACTAAAAAACGAAACCCAACCTAACCTAACTGAAAACCAAACCTAACCTAACCTAACTAAAAACCAAACCTAACCTAACCTAACTGAAAACCAAAACCTAACCTAACCTAACTAAAAAACCTAAACCTAACCTAACTAAAAACCTAACCTAACCTAACCTAACTGAAAACAAAACCTAACCTAACCTAACTGAAAACCAAACCTAACCTAACCTAACTGAAAACCAAACCTAACCTAACCTAACTAAAAACCAAACCTAACCTAAACCTAACTGAAAACCAAACCTAACCTAAACCTAACTAAAAACCTAACCTAACCTAACTAAAAACCTAACTAAAAACCTAACCTAACCTAACCTAACTAAAAACCAAACCTAACCTAACCTAACTGAAAAACCAAACCTAACCTAACCTAACTAAAAACCTAACCTAACCTAACTAAAAATCTAACCTAACCTAACCTAACTGAAAACAAAACCTAACCTAACCTAACTGAAAACCAAACCTAACCTAACCTAACTGAAAACCAAACCTAACCTAACCTAACTAAAAACCCAAACCTAACCTAACCTAACTGAAAACCAAACCTAACCTAACCTAAACTGAAAACCAAACCTAACCTAACCTAACTAAAAACCTAACCTAACCTAACTAAAAACCTAACCTAACCTAACCTAACTAAAACCCAAACCTAACCTAACCTAACTAAAAACGAAACCCAACCTAACCTAACTGAAAACCAAACCTAACCTAACCTTACTAAAAACCAAACCTAACCTAACCTTACTGAAAACCAAACCTAACCTAACCTAACTGAAAACCAAACCTAACCTAACCTAACAAAAACCAAACCTAACCTAACCTAACTGAAAACCAAACCTAACCTAACCTAACTAAAAACCTAACCTAACCTAACTAAAAACCTAACCTAACCTAACTAAAAACAAAACCTAACCTAACCTAACTAAAAACCTAACCTAACCTAACTAAAAACCTAACCTAACCTAACCTAACCTAACTGAAAACCAAACCTTACCTAACCTAACTGAAAACCAAACCTATCCTAACCTAACTAAAACCCAAACCTAACCTAACTAAAAACCTAACCTAACCTAACTAAAAACCAAACCTAACCTAACCTAACTGAAAACCAAACCTAACCTAACCTAACCTAACCTAACTAAAAACCTAACCTAACCTAACCTAACTGAAAACAAAACCTAACCTAACCTAACTGAAAACCAAACCTATCCTAACCTAACTAAAACCCAAACCTAACCTAACCTAACTAAAAACCAAACCTAACCTAACCTAACTAAAAACCTAACCTAACCTAACTAAAAACCTAACCTAACCTAACCTAACTAAAACCCAAACCTAACCTAACCTAACTAAAAACGAAACCCAACCTAACCTAACTGAAAACCAAACCTAACCTAACCTAACTAAAAACCAAACCTAACCTAACCTAACTGAAAACCAAACCTAACCTAACCTAACTAAAAACCTAACCTAACCTAACTAAAAACCTAACCTAACCTAACCTAACTGAAAACAAAACCTAACCTAACCTAACTGAAAACCAAACCTAACCTAACCTAACTGAAAACCAAACCTAACCTAACCTAACTAAAAACCAAACCTAACCTAACCTAACTGAAAACCAAACCTAACCTAACCTAACTAAAAACCTAACCTAACCTAACTAAAAACCTAACTAAAAACCTAACCTAACCTAACCTAACTAAAAACCAAACCTAACCTAACCTAACTGAAAACCAAACCTAACCTAACCTAACTAAAAACCTAACCTAACCTAACTAAAAATCTAACCTAACCTAACCTAACTGAAAACAAAACCTAACCTAACCTAACTGAAAACCAAACCTAACCTAACCTAACTGAAAACCAAACCTAACCTAACCTAACTAAAAACCAAACCTAACCTAACCTAACTGAAAACCAAACCTAACCTAACCTAACTGAAAACCAAACCTAACCTAACCTAACTAAAAACCTAACCTAACCTAACTAAAAACCTAACCTAACCTAACCTAACTAAAACCCAAACCTAACCTAACCTAACTAAAAACGAAACCCAACCTAACCTAACTGAAAACCAAACCTAACCTAACCTTACTAAAAACCAAACCTAACCTAACCTTACTGAAAACCAAACCTAACCTAACCTAACTGAAAACCAAACCTAACCTAACCTAACAAAAACCAAACCTAACCTAACCTAACTGAAAACCAAACCTAACCTAACCTAACTAAAAACCTAACCTAACCTAACTAAAAACCTAACCTAACCTAACCTAACCTAACTGAAAACCAAACCTTACCTAACCTAACTGAAAACCAAACCTATCCTAACCTAACTAAAACCCAAACCTAACCTAACTAAAAACCTAACCTAACCTAACTAAAAACCAAACCTAACCTAACCTAACTGAAAACCAAACCTAACCTAACCTAACCTAACCTAACTAAAAACCTAACCTAACCTAACCTAACTGAAAACAAAACCTAACCTAACCTAACTGAAAACCAAACCTATCCTAACCTAACTAAAACCCAAACCTAACCTAACCTAACTAAAAACCAAACCTAACCTAACCTAACTAAAAACCTAACCTAACCTAACTAAAAACCTAACCTAACTAAAACCCAAACCTAACCTAACCTAACTAAAAACGAAACCCAACCTAACCTAACTGAAAACCAAACCTAACCTAACCTAACTAAAAACCAAACCTAACCTAACCTAACTGAAAACCAAACCTAACCTAACCTAACTAAAAACCTAACCTAACCTAACTAAAAACCTAACCTAACCTAACCTAACTGAAAACAAAACCTAACCTAACCTAACTGAAAACCAAACCTAACCTAACCTAACTGAAAACCAAACCTAACCTAACCTAACTAAAAACCAAACCTAACCTAACCTAACTGAAAACCAAACCTAACCTAACCTAACTAAAAACCTAACCTAACCTAACTAAAAACCTAACTAAAAACCTAACCTAACCTAACCTAACTAAAAACCAAACCTAACCTAACCTAACTGAAAACCAAACCTAACCTAACCTAACTAAAAACCTAACCTAACCTAACTAAAAACCTAACCTAACCTAACCTAACTGAAAACAAAACCTAACCTAACCTAACTGAAAACCAAACCTAACCTAACCTAACTGAAAACCAAACCTAACCTAACCTAACTAAAAACCAAACCTAACCTAACCTAACTGAAAACCAAACCTAACCTAACCTAACTGAAAACCAAACCTATCCTAACCTAACTAAAACCCAAACCTAACCTAACCTAACTAAAAACCAAACCTAACCTAACCTAACTGAAAACCAAACCTAACCTAACCTAACTAAAAACCTAACCTAACCTAACTAAAAACCTAACCTAACCTAACCTAACTAAAACCCAAACCTAACCTAACCTAACTAAAACCCAAACCTAACCTAACCTAACTAAAAACGAAACCCAACCTAACCTAACTGAAAACCAAACCTAACCTGACTAACCTAACCTTACTAAAAACCAAACCTAACCTAACTGAAAACCAAACCTAACCTAACCTAACTGAAAACCAAACCTAACCTAACCTAACTAAAAACCAAACCTAACCTAACCTAACTGAAAACCAAACCTAACCTAACCTAACTAAAAACCTAACCTAACCTAACTAAAAACCAAACCTATCCTAACCTAACTAAAACCCAAACCTAACCTAACTAAAAACCTAACCTAACCTAACTAAAAACCAAACCTAACCTAACCTAACTAAAAACCAAACCTAACCTAACCTAACTAAAAACAAAACCTAACCTAACCTAACTAAAAACCAAACCTAACCGAACCTAACTAAAAACAAAACCTAACCTAACCTAACTAAAAACAAAACCAAACCTAACCTAACCTAACTAAAAACCAAACCTAACCTAACTTAAAACCAAACCTAACCTAACCTAACTAAAAACCAAACCTAACCTAACCTAACCTAACTTAAAACCAAACCTAACCTAACTAAAAACCTAACCTAACCTAACTGAAAACCTAACCTAACTAAAAACCAAACCTAACCTAACCTAACTGAAAACCTAACCTAACCTAACTAAAAACTAAACCTAACCTAACCTAACCTAACTTAAAACCAAACCTAACCTAACCTAACTAAAAACCTAACCTAACCTAACTGAAAACCAAACCTAACCTAACCTTACTAAAAACCTAACCTAACCTAACTAGAAACCAAACCTAACCTAACTGAAAACCAAACCTTACCTAACCTAACTGAAAACCAAACCTATCCTAACCTAACTAAAACCCAAACCTAACCTAACTAAAAACCTAACCAAACCTAACTAAAAACCAAACCTAACCTAACCTAACTGAAAACCAAACCTAACCTAACCTAACTAAAAACCTAACCTAACCTAACCTAACTGAAAACAAAACCTAACCTAACCTAACTGAAAACCAAACCTATCCTAACCTAACTAAAACCCAAACCTAACCTAACCTAACTAAAAACCAAACCTAACCTAACCTAACTGAAAACCAAACCTAACCTAACCTAACTAAAAACCTAACCTAACCTAACTAAAAACCTAACCTAACCTAACCTAACTAAAACCCAAACCTAACCTAACCTAACTAAAACCCAAACCTAACCTAACCTAACTAAAAACGAAACCCAACCTAACCTAACTGAAAACCAAACCTAACCTGACTAACCTAACCTTACTAAAAACCAAACCTAACCTAACCTAACTGAAAACCAAACCTAACCTAACCTAACTGAAAACCAAACCTAACCTAACCTAACTAAAAACCAAACCTAACCTAACCTAACTGAAAACCAAACCTAACCTAACCTAACTAAAAACCTAACCTAACCTAACTAAAAACCAAACCTATCCTAACCTAACTAAAACCCAAACCTAACCTAACTAAAAACCTAACCTAACCTAACTAAAAACCAAACCTAACCTAACCTAACTAAAAACCAAACCTAACCGAACCTAACTAAAAACAAAACCTTACCTAACCTAACTAAAAACAAAACCAAACCTAACCTAACCTAACTAAAAACCAAACCTAACCTAACCTAACTTAAAACCAAACCTAACCTAACCTAACTAAAAACCAAACCTAACCTAACCTAACCTAACTTAAAACCAAACCTAACCTAACTAAAAACCTAACCTAACCTAACTGAAAACCAAACCTAACCTAACCTAACTAAAAACCAAACCTAACCTAACCTAACTGAAAACCTAACCTAACCTAACTAAAAACTAAACCTAACCTAACCTAACCTAACTTAAAACCAAACCTAACCTAACCTAACTAAAAACCTAACCTAACCTAACTGAAAACCAAACCTAACCTAACCTTACTAAAAACCTAACCTAACCTAACTAGAAACCAAACCTAACCTAACTAAAAACTAAACCTAACCTAACTAAAAACCAAACCTAACCTAACCTAACTTAAAACCAAACCTAACCTAACCTAACTTAAAACCAAACCTAACCTAACCTAACTAAAAACCAAACCTAACCTAACCTAACCTAACTTAAAACCAAACCTAACCTAACTAAAAACCTAACCTAACCTAACTGAAAACCAAACCTAACCTAACCTAACTAAAAACCAAACCTAACCTAACCTAACTGAAAACCTAACCTAACCTAACTAAAAACTAAACCTAACCTAACTGAAAACCAAACCTAACCTAACCTTACTAAAAACCTAACCTAACCTAACTAGAAACCAAACCTAACCTAACTAAAAACTAAACCTAACCTAACTAAAAACCAAACCTAACCTAACCTAACTTAAAACCAAACCTAACCTAACCTAACTAAAAACCAAACCTAACCTAACCTAACTAAAAACCAAACCTAACCTAACCTAACCTAACTGAAAAAGTGGGAAGCAAATTTTATAGACCAATATATGTATAATAATATATCTGCTGGAAGTCACTATTCCACGCGGACGAAGTCGCAGGCAAAAGCTAGTGATTAATAAGTTTGTTTAAGTGGTGAACAACGAAATATACTTTCTAATAAACTCGTGGTGGAGTATTTGATTGCTGCTATTAATTTTTTACCATTACTTTTGACAATTTGAGTGCTTTTTTTCCGAGCCTTTTCTATTTGTTACAGCAAAAAAAGCTCCTGCTTTTTCCTCATCTCTCTGTTTAGAATCGTGATATTTTATTTACTAATTATTAAGTAAAGAATGTGTAGCTCATCGTTTTATTTACTCGTGCTTTTATAACCGACATTTCATTCTGTAAATCTTTTGTTTATTTATTTAACACAAACATAAAACTATCTTTACAGGTGGGTACTTATTACCTAGAAGGAAAACCTATGTAAGTAAATATTAATAACATATCGATAGTCGATGGAAACTGTTCTCTAAAATTTCCTACCATTGCCAAAAACTTCTCATTTAAGGACTACTTAAGTAAAGTCGTACAATTCCCGGCATTTAAAGATAAGACGCCATATAATTTGAGACCACGTAATCTGTTAAATATATGTGAATACGCCCAAACACCGCTACATTGAGATAACCTAATACCAGTTAAGTTACCAACCGTAACAACAAAACAGGGATGTTGTTGATACGCTATTTTGGATTCGGATATCTGGATATTGTAGTGCTTGCGACCGGGTCTTTTAATCCAAACTCGGTTTCGCCAGTCACATCAGGGCTCACGCTAGGAGGTGAATTTACCATGAGTCGCCGTTATCGAAATCGATAAAGAGGACTATAGTATAACTTTCTAAGCTGGGCCATTTATTTACAAAAAAAAATAAACTAAAAAGTTTGAAATAAAATAATAATTAAAAAACAAAAAACCCGACTGCAAAAAATAACCACTAACTAAAAAGAGAAAAACAAGCTCTATACTTTAGTGTGAAGAGTATACAGTACACCGTACATTAAAATTAATGCAGACGGGACACCCACCTCCTAATAGTTACTTTTTAAATATATTTCATGTACAGAATTGGAGTCTCTACAGATTTATTTTAAGTATAGATAAATAAATATGCATTACAAATTAAAGATCTTGTATCCGGCAAAAAATACAAATTTATTCGGATATACGGATATCCACTTATTTCGGTAACAGTTTCGGAGCTTAACATCCCTATTTCAGAGAGGAGGAAAACAAAAGCGTGCGAGTAATAAGTTCGTGTAATTGCTTTTATCTCGCGATATGCAACGAGTAAATTGTTAAGCGTAAGGGTTACATTATATATTCCGATACTTTTCCTTGTTTCAGCCGGAAAAGTTGGTGAAAAGCAAAATTGTTTATAAACTCAAACCCTTTTTAAACGTATTTTGGTGAATTATTTTATAATTTGAGTTGTAAATAAATACATTTGTATTTTCAATAAGATTGTAGCTGTTTTGTATTCGCGATAAGTAAAATTTAGGCACAGGATCGAAAACAAATGAATAAGTTGCTTACAATCAAAACTATTTAATTAATATTATAAATATTTCCAGCAAACATTAATAATTATACATTTACAGACAATAATATAAATACAATTTGTTCTTTTAGAAGATTACATAAAGCATCTTTTAGATAATACTAAAACAAAATACGAGAAATGAGCCAATAGTACTAAAGTTATAAATATCTTAAAATTTAATATACTGACATGTATCTTTTAACTTATTTTAAAGCCTTATTATATTTATATAAAACTTACAATCATAAATATTATTACATCACCTATCTATGAAAAATGTAGATTTAACAAAGTACTAAAACAAAACGATTGCTTTAAAACATCTCATAAATACTGATTGCAGTTTTCCCATTGAGTCGTTTTCAAAGAAAAATGCTTTTATGAAAATTGATGTAGAAAAGTGCTCGACGATAATTTGTCTGTGGACTAGACACGCTAAGAATTGTTGAATAGAGAGTAAATTGTAAATTGATGTTCCGAGTAATAATATAATTTTAGAATACATATTTTTATTGATATTACTTTATTTGAAAACGATGAAATAGACAGAACAGATATTCGCTTAAATCAATTTACTACAGTAGGTATTTATTTTTTTATTGTAACATGTAAATGTATTCTGTAATATTTTTTTTTCTGCACGGATTTTTATTTGATACAGTTTGTAGGACATGTTGTAACATTAATATATACAGCAATACTGAAGAGCAAACAATAAAAGGTAGCAAAATCTTTAGATAGTGAACAAAAATCTGAATAAAAGACTCTCGATTAATTATAGTATAAAATAGAGAACCTGCCACCTCTTAAATTAATATTAATGCAATCGTCGAAGAAAGACACCGCTCTTTCCTTTAATACATTGTCACGCTTTAAAAACTGCAATAGTAATACCTTAACTTACTTAACTTTTTATGCCTTAGAAGAATATTTTAAGTATATAAATTATGTTTTTGTCATATTAACTTTTAGTTTTCGCACGCCTACTGAGGGCGAAATTTGATCGGCTACTTATACTGTTACCATCTTTGTTGTACCTACCATGTTTCTGCGAATAAAGATTTATTATTATATTTGTATCTCTTTTAATTCACGGGTTAACTTCAAGGGAAGAAACCCGGTCCTTTTCAATGGCTTACACAGGGACACAGGTCCAACATGCAGAAGCCTTGTTGAGAATTTTAATCTAAAATGTGGTGGGGCATCTACCAAGTGCCCTCCACCCCTGCTCTTTATTATTAATCAGGAGCTGGCGGAAGACTCTCTTTTCTACATACTAGTTTATCGAGAGAGTAGCAAAATCTAGCTTTATGTTTAAGACCCACTATAACGTGTCTAGTCCACATCCAACTAGTATGGTCTACGGAGTAATGCGATACATGTTCATGAATATCGGGTGTCCTATCAAATGTTCTTGTCCTCGCACACGCCGGGCTCCGGCGGGATCGTCAGGCTGTTCACGTGTTTCGAAGGCTCCGTGTGTTCCTGGAGATTGGAAAAGGTAAGGTCTATGTTATCGGTGAGTGAGACAGTAGTAACAGATTGGATGAACAAGGATTGTTCGGGAAATCTGGTTTAGTGAAACAAATGAAGCTTGGATTCAAGTTAAGTGTAATGCAAACAAGAGTGTTTGGTTATTCCAGATAAAAAACCCCAAAGAAAAAATTAAAAACTTGTTTCAAAGAATTGTTATTTCACATATTTTGTCTATCATAAACATCATTTGCGTAAAATTTGTAAGTGATGTCCATAGTTTGATTTTCCTAAAGAAAGTTCTGCATATCCCAGTTCAGAAGCAAAATTTAAAATATGACGAAGTATTTAACACACTACGCAACTGAGGTAACTTGTTATCACAGAAGAAACTTCGTAATATTTTTGAAAAATTGAATTTTATAAAATTACTCTTAAAAACAGAGTTTACAGAATCTAAGGAAAATATTTTGTTAATCTTTATAGCTTCGTCGAATTCCTCGTTAACTTTTAAACATTATTTTTCTTTAATATGACTTTCCCGGCATTTTGTAAATTTACTTATTCTGAACTTATAATCTTTTTGCATTCCACGAAGCTTTTTGAAGTTTTCTAAGTAAATTACAAGCAGAACTTTGTGCTAGTTCTTTGCTCTAAAGAGCAGTATAGATAAAGTTGTATAAGCAAGTTTATAAAAGAATTATTCTTACGTATATTTTTAACTGATGTAAGGTTTATGATAGAATGTAGATGTCTAAATTCGCGTAGTAAATTTGTGAATTTTGTCATTTTACTTTACTTACATGTTCTGAATCAAGCCTGTCCATTTCGTGCACAGATTTCATGATCTTCTGCGCCCGTTTCTGCGCAGAAGCCGCTCTAGCCTGAAGTATCTGGAATTAATAATTCAAATGATATAGAACATAAACTTATATATAAAACTCCCGTGTCACAAAGTTAGTTACTCTCTTTACTCTCTTGACTCTGTAGACTCTCTTGAAATTTTGTCTGTCTGAGTCCGAGAATTGGCAACAGCTGTCTATTTTTCATCCCATTTTTTTTTTCGGGAACGAAGTCGTGGGCAACAACTAGTATCTATATAAAAACAGCTTGTCGGTGGTACTAGCGCTCCTTTAGCAAACTTATTTATACAATATTATGTAAGAATAAGGGCTATACCGAGAGCCTCCTCTGCTCGGCCTCAGCTAGCTTCTCCTCGATGTCGGGCAGGCTGATCTCGGGCTGCGTCGGCTGCAGCAGGCGCTGGAGGTGCGGCGGCGGCGTCAGCGGCATTAATGAATAAGGACTATCATACCGAGAGCCTCCTCTGCTCGGCCTCAGCTAGCTTCTCCTCGATGTCGGGCAGGCTGATCTCGGGCTGCGTCGGCTGCAGCAGGCGCTGGAGGTGCGGCGGCGGCGTCAGCGGCATTAATGAATAAGGACTATCATACCGAGAGCCTCCTCTGCTCGGCCTCAGCTAGCTTCTCCTCGATGTCGGGCAGGCTGATCTCGGGCTGCGTCGGCTGCAGCAGGCGCTGGAGGTGCGGCGGCGGCGTCAGCGGCATTAATGAATAAGGACTATCATACCGAGAGCCTCCTCTGCTCGGCCTCAGCTAGCTTCTCCTCGATGTCGGGCAGGCTGATCTCGGGCTGCGTCGGCTGCAGCAGGCGCTGGAGGTGCGGCGGCGGCGTCAGCGGCATTAATGAATAAGGACTATCATACCGAGAGCCTCCTCTGCTCGGCCTCAGCTAGCTTCTCCTCGATGTCGGGCAGGCTGATCTCGGGCTGCGTCGGCTGCAGCAGGCGCTGGAGGTGCGGCGGCGGCGTCAGCGGCATTAATGAATAAGGACTATCATACCGAGAGCCTCCTCTGCTCGGCCTCAGCTAGCTTCTCCTCGATGTCGGGCAGGCTGATCTCGGGCTGCGTCGGCTGCAGCAGGCGCTGGAGGTGCGGCGGCGGCGTCAGCGGCATTAATGAATAAGGACTATCATACCGAGAGCCTCCTCTGCTCGGCCTCAGCTAGCTTCTCCTCGATGTCGGGCAGGCTGATCTCGGGCTGCGTCGGCTGCAGCAGGCGCTGGAGGTGCGGCGGCGGCGTCAGCGGCATTAATGAATAAGGACTATCATACCGAGAGCCTCCTCTGCTCGGCCTCAGCTAGCTTCTCCTCGATGTCGGGCAGGCTGATCTCGGGCTGCGTCGGCTGCAGCAGGCGCTGGAGGTGCGGCGGCGGCGTCAGCGGCATTAATGAATAAGGACTATCATACCGAGAGCCTCCTCTGCTCGGCCTCAGCTAGCTTCTCCTCGATGTCGGGCAGGCTGATCTCGGGCTGCGTCGGCTGCAGCAGGCGCTGGAGGTGCGGCGGCGGCGTCAGCGGCATTAATGAATAAGGACTATCATACCGAGAGCCTCCTCTGCTCGGCCTCAGCTAGCTTCTCCTCGATGTCGGGCAGGCTGATCTCGGGCTGCGTCGGCTGCAGCAGGCGCTGGAGGTGCGGCGGCGGCGTCAGCGGCATTAATGAATAAGGACTATCATACCGAGAGCCTCCTCTGCTCGGCCTCAGCTAGCTTCTCCTCGATGTCGGGCAGGCTGATCTCGGGCTGCGTCGGCTGCAGCAGGCGCTGGAGGTGCGGCGGCGGCGTCAGCGGCATTAATGAATAAGGACTATCATACCGAGAGCCTCCTCTGCTCGGCCTCAGCTAGCTTCTCCTCGATGTCGGGCAGGCTGATCTCGGGCTGCGTCGGCTGCAGCAGGCGCTGGAGGTGCGGCGGCGGCGTCAGCGGCATTAATGAATAAGGACTATCATACCGAGAGCCTCCTCTGCTCGGCCTCAGCTAGCTTCTCCTCGATGTCGGGCAGGCTGATCTCGGGCTGCGTCGGCTGCAGCAGGCGCTGGAGGTGCGGCGGCGGCGTCAGCGGCATTAATGAATAAGGACTATCATACCGAGAGCCTCCTCTGCTCGGCCTCAGCTAGCTTCTCCTCGATGTCGGGCAGGCTGATCTCGGGCTGCGTCGGCTGCAGCAGGCGCTGGAGGTGCGGCGGCGGCGTCAGCGGCATTAATGAATAAGGACTATCATACCGAGAGCCTCCTCTGCTCGGCCTCAGCTAGCTTCTCCTCGATGTCGGGCAGGCTGATCTCGGGCTGCGTCGGCTGCAGCAGGCGCTGGAGGTGCGGCGGCGGCGTCAGCGGCATTAATGAATAAGGACTATCATACCGAGAGCCTCCTCTGCTCGGCCTCAGCTAGCTTCTCCTCGATGTCGGGCAGGCTGATCTCGGGCTGCGTCGGCTGCAGCAGGCGCTGGAGGTGCGGCGGCGGCGTCAGCGGCATTAATGAATAAGGACTATCATACCGAGAGCCTCCTCTGCTCGGCCTCAGCTAGCTTCTCCTCGATGTCGGGCAGGCTGATCTCGGGCTGCGTCGGCTGCAGCAGGCGCTGGAGGTGCGGCGGCGGCGTCAGCGGCATTAATGAATAAGGACTATCATACCGAGAGCCTCCTCTGCTCGGCCTCAGCTAGCTTCTCCTCGATGTCGGGCAGGCTGATCTCGGGCTGCGTCGGCTGCAGCAGGCGCTGGAGGTGCGGCGGCGGCGTCAGCGGCATTAATGAATAAGGACTATCATACCGAGAGCCTCCTCTGCTCGGCCTCAGCTAGCTTCTCCTCGATGTCGGGCAGGCTGATCTCGGGCTGCGTCGGCTGCAGCAGGCGCTGGAGGTGCGGCGGCGGCGTCAGCGGCATTAATGAATAAGGACTATCATACCGAGAGCCTCCTCTGCTCGGCCTCAGCTAGCTTCTCCTCGATGTCGGGCAGGCTGATCTCGGGCTGCGTCGGCTGCAGCAGGCGCTGGAGGTGCGGCGGCGGCGTCAGCGGCATTAATGAATAAGGACTATCATACCGAGAGCCTCCTCTGCTCGGCCTCAGCTAGCTTCTCCTCGATGTCGGGCAGGCTGATCTCGGGCTGCGTCGGCTGCAGCAGGCGCTGGAGGTGCGGCGGCGGCGTCAGCGGCATTAATGAATAAGGACTATCATACCGAGAGCCTCCTCTGCTCGGCCTCAGCTAGCTTCTCCTCGATGTCGGGCAGGCTGATCTCGGGCTGCGTCGGCTGCAGCAGGCGCTGGAGGTGCGGCGGCGGCGTCAGCGGCATTAATGAATAAGGACTATCATACCGAGAGCCTCCTCTGCTCGGCCTCAGCTAGCTTCTCCTCGATGTCGGGCAGGCTGATCTCGGGCTGCGTCGGCTGCAGCAGGCGCTGGAGGTGCGGCGGCGGCGTCAGCGGCATTAATGAATAAGGACTATCATACCGAGAGCCTCCTCTGCTCGGCCTCAGCTAGCTTCTCCTCGATGTCGGGCAGGCTGATCTCGGGCTGCGTCGGCTGCAGCAGGCGCTGGAGGTGCGGCGGCGGCGTCAGCGGCATTAATGAATAAGGACTATCATACCGAGAGCCTCCTCTGCTCGGCCTCAGCTAGCTTCTCCTCGATGTCGGGCAGGCTGATCTCGGGCTGCGTCGGCTGCAGCAGGCGCTGGAGGTGCGGCGGCGGCGTCAGCGGCATTAATGAATAAGGACTATCATACCGAGAGCCTCCTCTGCTCGGCCTCAGCTAGCTTCTCCTCGATGTCGGGCAGGCTGATCTCGGGCTGCGTCGGCTGCAGCAGGCGCTGGAGGTGCGGCGGCGGCGTCAGCGGCATTAATGAATAAGGACTATCATACCGAGAGCCTCCTCTGCTCGGCCTCAGCTAGCTTCTCCTCGATGTCGGGCAGGCTGATCTCGGGCTGCGTCGGCTGCAGCAGGCGCTGGAGGTGCGGCGGCGGCGTCAGCGGCATTAATGAATAAGGACTATCATACCGAGAGCCTCCTCTGCTCGGCCTCAGCTAGCTTCTCCTCGATGTCGGGCAGGCTGATCTCGGGCTGCGTCGGCTGCAGCAGGCGCTGGAGGTGCGGCGGCGGCGTCAGCGGCATTAATGAATAAGGACTATCATACCGAGAGCCTCCTCTGCTCGGCCTCAGCTAGCTTCTCCTCGATGTCGGGCAGGCTGATCTCGGGCTGCGTCGGCTGCAGCAGGCGCTGGAGGTGCGGCGGCGGCGTCAGCGGCATTAATGAATAAGGACTATCATACCGAGAGCCTCCTCTGCTCGGCCTCAGCTAGCTTCTCCTCGATGTCGGGCAGGCTGATCTCGGGCTGCGTCGGCTGCAGCAGGCGCTGGAGGTGCGGCGGCGGCGTCAGCGGCATTAATGAATAAGGACTATCATACCGAGAGCCTCCTCTGCTCGGCCTCAGCTAGCTTCTCCTCGATGTCGGGCAGGCTGATCTCGGGCTGCGTCGGCTGCAGCAGGCGCTGGAGGTGCGGCGGCGGCGTCAGCGGCATTAATGAATAAGGACTATCATACCGAGAGCCTCCTCTGCTCGGCCTCAGCTAGCTTCTCCTCGATGTCGGGCAGGCTGATCTCGGGCTGCGTCGGCTGCAGCAGGCGCTGGAGGTGCGGCGGCGGCGTCAGCGGCATTAATGAATAAGGACTATCATACCGAGAGCCTCCTCTGCTCGGCCTCAGCTAGCTTCTCCTCGATGTCGGGCAGGCTGATCTCGGGCTGCGTCGGCTGCAGCAGGCGCTGGAGGTGCGGCGGCGGCGTCAGCGGCATTAATGAATAAGGACTATCATACCGAGAGCCTCCTCTGCTCGGCCTCAGCTAGCTTCTCCTCGATGTCGGGCAGGCTGATCTCGGGCTGCGTCGGCTGCAGCAGGCGCTGGAGGTGCGGCGGCGGCGTCAGCGGCATTAATGAATAAGGACTATCATACCGAGAGCCTCCTCTGCTCGGCCTCAGCTAGCTTCTCCTCGATGTCGGGCAGGCTGATCTCGGGCTGCGTCGGCTGCAGCAGGCGCTGGAGGTGCGGCGGCGGCGTCAGCGGCATTAATGAATAAGGACTATCATACCGAGAGCCTCCTCTGCTCGGCCTCAGCTAGCTTCTCCTCGATGTCGGGCAGGCTGATCTCGGGCTGCGTCGGCTGCAGCAGGCGCTGGAGGTGCGGCGGCGGCGTCAGCGGCATTAATGAATAAGGACTATCATACCGAGAGCCTCCTCTGCTCGGCCTCAGCTAGCTTCTCCTCGATGTCGGGCAGGCTGATCTCGGGCTGCGTCGGCTGCAGCAGGCGCTGGAGGTGCGGCGGCGGCGTCAGCGGCATTAATGAATAAGGACTATCATACCGAGAGCCTCCTCTGCTCGGCCTCAGCTAGCTTCTCCTCGATGTCGGGCAGGCTGATCTCGGGCTGCGTCGGCTGCAGCAGGCGCTGGAGGTGCGGCGGCGGCGTCAGCGGCATTAATGAATAAGGACTATCATACCGAGAGCCTCCTCTGCTCGGCCTCAGCTAGCTTCTCCTCGATGTCGGGCAGGCTGATCTCGGGCTGCGTCGGCTGCAGCAGGCGCTGGAGGTGCGGCGGCGGCGTCAGCGGCATTAATGAATAAGGACTATCATACCGAGAGCCTCCTCTGCTCGGCCTCAGCTAGCTTCTCCTCGATGTCGGGCAGGCTGATCTCGGGCTGCGTCGGCTGCAGCAGGCGCTGGAGGTGCGGCGGCGGCGTCAGCGGCATTAATGAATAAGGACTATCATACCGAGAGCCTCCTCTGCTCGGCCTCAGCTAGCTTCTCCTCGATGTCGGGCAGGCTGATCTCGGGCTGCGTCGGCTGCAGCAGGCGCTGGAGGTGCGGCGGCGGCGTCAGCGGCATTAATGAATAAGGACTATCATACCGAGAGCCTCCTCTGCTCGGCCTCAGCTAGCTTCTCCTCGATGTCGGGCAGGCTGATCTCGGGCTGCGTCGGCTGCAGCAGGCGCTGGAGGTGCGGCGGCGGCGTCAGCGGCATTAATGAATAAGGACTATCATACCGAGAGCCTCCTCTGCTCGGCCTCAGCTAGCTTCTCCTCGATGTCGGGCAGGCTGATCTCGGGCTGCGTCGGCTGCAGCAGGCGCTGGAGGTGCGGCGGCGGCGTCAGCGGCATTAATGAATAAGGACTATCATACCGAGAGCCTCCTCTGCTCGGCCTCAGCTAGCTTCTCCTCGATGTCGGGCAGGCTGATCTCGGGCTGCGTCGGCTGCAGCAGGCGCTGGAGGTGCGGCGGCGGCGTCAGCGGCATTAATGAATAAGGACTATCATACCGAGAGCCTCCTCTGCTCGGCCTCAGCTAGCTTCTCCTCGATGTCGGGCAGGCTGATCTCGGGCTGCGTCGGCTGCAGCAGGCGCTGGAGGTGCGGCGGCGGCGTCAGCGGCATTAATGAATAAGGACTATCATACCGAGAGCCTCCTCTGCTCGGCCTCAGCTAGCTTCTCCTCGATGTCGGGCAGGCTGATCTCGGGCTGCGTCGGCTGCAGCAGGCGCTGGAGGTGCGGCGGCGGCGTCAGCGGCATTAATGAATAAGGACTATCATACCGAGAGCCTCCTCTGCTCGGCCTCAGCTAGCTTCTCCTCGATGTCGGGCAGGCTGATCTCGGGCTGCGTCGGCTGCAGCAGGCGCTGGAGGTGCGGCGGCGGCGTCAGCGGCATTAATGAATAAGGACTATCATACCGAGAGCCTCCTCTGCTCGGCCTCAGCTAGCTTCTCCTCGATGTCGGGCAGGCTGATCTCGGGCTGCGTCGGCTGCAGCAGGCGCTGGAGGTGCGGCGGCGGCGTCAGCGGCATTAATGAATAAGGACTATCATACCGAGAGCCTCCTCTGCTCGGCCTCAGCTAGCTTCTCCTCGATGTCGGGCAGGCTGATCTCGGGCTGCGTCGGCTGCAGCAGGCGCTGGAGGTGCGGCGGCGGCGTCAGCGGCATTAATGAATAAGGACTATCATACCGAGAGCCTCCTCTGCTCGGCCTCAGCTAGCTTCTCCTCGATGTCGGGCAGGCTGATCTCGGGCTGCGTCGGCTGCAGCAGGCGCTGGAGGTGCGGCGGCGGCGTCAGCGGCATTAATGAATAAGGACTATCATACCGAGAGCCTCCTCTGCTCGGCCTCAGCTAGCTTCTCCTCGATGTCGGGCAGGCTGATCTCGGGCTGCGTCGGCTGCAGCAGGCGCTGGAGGTGCGGCGGCGGCGTCAGCGGCATTAATGAATAAGGACTATCATACCGAGAGCCTCCTCTGCTCGGCCTCAGCTAGCTTCTCCTCGATGTCGGGCAGGCTGATCTCGGGCTGCGTCGGCTGCAGCAGGCGCTGGAGGTGCGGCGGCGGCGTCAGCGGCATTAATGAATAAGGACTATCATACCGAGAGCCTCCTCTGCTCGGCCTCAGCTAGCTTCTCCTCGATGTCGGGCAGGCTGATCTCGGGCTGCGTCGGCTGCAGCAGGCGCTGGAGGTGCGGCGGCGGCGTCAGCGGCATTAATGAATAAGGACTATCATACCGAGAGCCTCCTCTGCTCGGCCTCAGCTAGCTTCTCCTCGATGTCGGGCAGGCTGATCTCGGGCTGCGTCGGCTGCAGCAGGCGCTGGAGGTGCGGCGGCGGCGTCAGCGGCATTAATGAATAAGGACTATCATACCGAGAGCCTCCTCTGCTCGGCCTCAGCTAGCTTCTCCTCGATGTCGGGCAGGCTGATCTCGGGCTGCGTCGGCTGCAGCAGGCGCTGGAGGTGCGGCGGCGGCGTCAGCGGCCGCTTCGTGCTGTCGAACTCTTCCAGAGGGATCTCGAAGGCCACGGCTGGAAATATGGGAAATATTATATTAATACGAGGCACAAAATTGTTGAACCTAAGTAGGATTTTTTTGTTCCACTTTATCTCGTGATACATTAAATTTATCTACACTCCTCCTAAAGTAGCATTTTTCATAATTCAAAATTTTAGTCGGTTCTCATACAGAATTTCATCCTTTCATTACTAATCTAATATTTTGTTGAAAAAAGACTACCGGAATATCCTATTTGAGGCTAGAACTGACGCAATGTATTTGCATAAATCACAATGGAATATACAATTGCATTAGCCGTAACTACCGTTAGCCGTAATACCGAAAAATCAAAATACACTTTCTTAAAATTACAATAAATCATCGTTTACAACTTCATAAATCCAAATTAAACTATAAAATTTGATTATCAACTCACGTGGCTTAGGTTTCGCCGGTGTGTCAGGCAGTACAACCGTCGGGAGGTCATCATTATCTTCATGATGATGGCCGTTCACTCCCGCACCATTGCTTGCCTTTGTAGTACCGTTTGCAGTCTCCTCAGTGACCGGTATAGCCGTGGTCGAGGATCCACAACCCATTGTGAACTTTAAAACTGCAGAGACAAAGTAGAGTTTTGTTTAACATAAGTTCGATCAGTATTCGTGTAAGAAGAATCTTAAGATGTCTTAAATTAAAATTACTTTGAAATATAAAGTTGAAAACTAAAACTTCATTTAATTATGAATTTCATTTAAAACTATATACTTTGTAAATGGCTACATCTCTACGCTATCATAGTTCTCTCCTTTCTCTGCTACAATAATGCTAATGTGCTACGTCGTTACGTAGCGCATATTGTAGCCGGCTACGAAAACTGAACTTGCATTCATTCTCATTTCAATTTGTTGTAGTTTCTGTCTGCATTTTCGGAGTAAATTAAAACCGTTTGGCTACGGTATGCAGACTTTGGTTAGTCACTTAGCATTCTCATTTTAATATGGAATTTGGTTATTACACGAGTCTCAAAAAGGGAGCGGTACGTTTTTTATTTTGCCATAACTTGTATGTTGGAACATATTTATTTGTTACGATTTTCCTTAAATTACAACTTCTGATTATATTACTTTGGCCATTATGTTAATAATGACAGAGTCGACACTGATTGACGTATTTTTTTCATGTCAGTACGAGTTCAAAAGTTATTGATTTTTATTTTATTTTTCGTGTATCTACTCTTTATGTTCAACCACAGGGTATAAGACAATGTTCTACTTATTTATTATATAACACAAGATCTTTTTACCAACAAAACTAATATAGAAGCAGCAAATAATATCCGAACAAAAAATATTGAAGTAAGGTATTTTAATTTCATCGATGGAAGCGTCTTATCGGGGATTTAATATGCGAAGATAGAATTTAATCAATCTTTATAAAAACGTATTATGGCGCGAGCTCCGCGGATGTCGGATCCATCTTAATCGGTTTTAATATCACCTATAACTGCTAAGTGAAGGAAATGGGGAAACGCGTTAATGGTGAGAAAATATTTCTGTATTAGGTACAAGAAAAAAATGTAGAGCTTTGCCCGTTGTAGTTGGGATTTAAAGACTCCTACGTTGCGCGTTGTATAGTGCAGTTGATTTGAATCGAAATTCGATCATTCGATTCCATTCAATCTAACAGCTTCATACATATTTATAAGTTTACAATTGCGCTGTGGTAGGTATTTGCAGAAGTACCCCTGGTTTCTCAAACGCTGATCATCACTAAAATTTGTTAATCGTTCATCGAATCTCATGTTCTGTGATTGCTGCTGATTTGATAGCAGATTCAACTGATCAGAAGACCAGAAACCGAGGTTTAGTCCAGCAGCTGTATTTAGGAATTAAGTTAGTCTGCAGTTTTTGTAGAAAATGAAATATTATATTACAGTACAATATTTCTATAGTATCTGTCACTAGTATCATATTATTATTTACATTCAACAAAACCAAAACGAATAGAGGTTATTGGGTCACGCACATCGAATGTCTACTAACACAACATACGTGTAAACTTTTGACAAAGCAATCGTAACAGAACCTCATAACCTCATTGCTATTTAAATCGATTCCATTAACCTGGCACTGTAATCAAATTATCCCCTTTCAACCCCCCCCCCCCCCCTTACTTGCCTGTAACCCCCTCTTCAAAGGAGGTTTGATCAATGCCACGCTGTCTGCCTTGATAAAAGGTAGCCATTTATCATTTAAAAGTACCGGCTACTTAAAGGATACCGCTAAGACGTGATGCAAATAGGTGTTACAGAAGGTTAATAAACTAAATGTCTGATAATATTTAACGCCTGCGCAACAATGACAATTATTATGGGAGTAAAATATTAAGTAAATGAGTGATTATCCTAAAGTTTTTTCCAGGTGGTATTCCATCGAGATCTGTTTAGATGTCGACGAAAAGACACCGCGTGCCGCTCTAAACTATTTTATGTCCCGTGTCGTTTTTAAAATTTCAACTATTTTAGTTTAAAATGGTCGTGATTGACTCTAAATCCAGTTTTATTATATTACCCCTCATCGCCAGAAAGTGTAAATTTTACAAGGACGTAATACAGTGAACCTTCTTACATCTCTGCCGAATGTTAAAGGTCGTAACACTAATCCGATTTGAAGCTGAACATTAAACGCGCCCTCATTAGTTACCGTAAACCGTTTGTTTTTGGATCCGCGCCAGTTTTACTTCCGCCTCTAAGTAAATGACATTTTGTGGACGAATTATAGTAATTGCGTTGAATGAATAGGGCATTTGTCGTGCTTATGCTACGTGTTAAGTATAATGTAGAGGAAAACTTATAAATATGGATATAGGTATAGAGCAAAAACTGCTTTAGGGATTTTAATTATAAGTGAATATACATAACACTTTGTATCCTCAAAAACTTATTTACTTGGCACGATTCCTACTAATATTAGAATCTTTGAATATAGTAAATTGAAAGACAGCGTGCTGCTGGGGAGTTTGCTGCGCCGTTTCTTCTCCCGCAGCAATAGCACAAGAAACGGTTAAAGGTGGGCGATGGGGTACTGTCCATAATTCATTAATTTTTACGTTTAAAATGTGCTACCTTTCAGCCTAGTTTCAATAAATGACTTTTGACTTTAAAAACAGACCATGGAAATTTTACTGATAAAAATCAGTATAATTTCCATGGTAAAATAGGCCCTCAATATTCAAATTTGTCTTCAATAGTATCAACATGTTCAAATATTAATAAGCTTTCTGTTTGCCCTCAAAACACATCGATTAGTACAGGTCAATACGTTCACGCCATTTGTTTGGTTCGTCAACAATAATGGTGGCCAGAAGTATATGTATTTAATACCTACAGTATATAACACTTGAGTAAAACTTAAATATATTTTAGTTCTCTACGAACAATCACTACTACTTCAAACTAACTAGTATAAAACAAAGTAGCTTCCTACTGTCGTCCGTCTGGTCATATGTATGTTTAGATCTTTACAATTCTATACAAAATGTTGATGCGGTTTTTTAATAGATAAAATGTTTCAGTATTGCACCCTTGCGAAGCTGGGGCGGGTCGCAAGTAAAAATTAGAAGTCTGATGCCTTTAATAGTTTAATTCGGCCGTTTCTAAAAATTAACTACGTACCGCACGGTACGTAACAGCGAAAGGGCTGTTTTCCTATACCATTTTAATTACATCAACACCACACCGTCTGTTAATCACTGCAACACGCTCGCAACTGAATTATGCCACGATCCGATAGCATAGACACAACACACGTTACGCCCGTTTATTCCACTTCATATTGTTATACCAAAATGCGCTATGACTGTGCTGATACCTACTAAAACATTTGAAATAATCATCATTTTTTTTTCTAATAAGACATAGTACAAGCATTTACAATAATATTCGTACCAGGGGACACCCAAAAATGTTTTCAAAAAGGAATTCAATTTATTTGATCCTAAAATAATTGTGATATTGTCTGTTCCCGACCTCTCTGAAGGTATTTTATGGCGGCCATTTTGGACACCCGCTGTCAAACGAAATGACTTTCCATGGTGTCGTTGATGGCATTTAAAGGAAGAATGGAACAAACCATGGGAACCTGAATAGAATTGATTGGTAGAGATTAAACATTACAATCGTAAGTAAAGGGTTGAATATCTTCATTTATATTGGAGTAAAGGGTAACCGAAAAAGGGCATTATTTGACCTCTAAGATTTTAACCTAAATTCAGAAATGCAACTTAATAGATATATAAAATATCCACCGATTACTTATAATTATAATTTTTTATTTAATCGTGGCGCGGTAGTCACAATGGTTAACTAGCATAATTAATAAATATGGAAACAATCGATCAGTTAGTTCCTAGTTTATGTGAAAAACAAACAATGTCCTATAACAATCAATAGATAATAATAAAACACGTGGAAATATTCCATGAGAAACTAGCCGATGGTACTGTATTTATACAAACTTTACATTAATTTTTTTTTTAAGGCATCGCTAGTGATGTGCCGATGCATTCACTGTTCTTGCTATGCTATTTTAATACTTTTTTTTATCGACAGCAGTAAAAAATTATACATGTAAGTATTTAAATCGACTTTCAGAGATCGTACTAGTAGCTACTCTAATAACTACAGGCTAACGTAAAGGAGACCTTCTACTACCTCTTGAACTAAGACTTGCAGATGTGAGAGAGACGCCGTTAGACTAGAGACAGTAACGTTTCGCAAGGGCCTGAGAAGGCCTTTTTTTTATTAGCCTACACAAGACCCCACTGCTGGGCAAAGGCCTCCCCTTTCTCCTTCCAAAAGGAAGGCCTACTAGGAGTAAAAACCTTTTGATTTTTTTTTACTTTTTGATACCAAAAGGCTACGCTCTCGCCATGAATGGTGAGTATACATTTACTATTGATCCATGTCTGGTATATACGCTTTAAATTTTGACATTCGTTACGGTCAATGCAATTTTTCAAATCAGTTGTACTATGGGAAACTGAATGATCCACTTGCTTGTAGAAGTTAGATTCATGACAACGGAATCTGATAAAATGAAAGGCAATATCAACATTAAACACATATCAAATAACACTGAGGACACTTGGTTTTTTTTAAATAAGACTCGAAATACAGATGAAATCGGTAAACTAGTAAGTCTTTTCAAGTTTCTTACAGTTTGTCATCGCAATAAAATTATAAAAGCTATAACAGTATCTGCTACCAACGAACAGGTGCACCCTTTTACCATGCTCGCGTCCTTGCAAAGCCTATGATTACCCAGTTCAAGCCGTTTAGCAATACTTAGGCAATCAATAAGCATGTGACACATGGCGAACCTGCCAGGTTCCCATGACTTCTGCCCTTCACAATGTCGTGATATGACATTGATAGAACATTTTTCCAGTAATTATGACGGATTCACAGTGGAAATTTTAAGAAAATTGTTTATCCATATTACTTCAAACTGATTTGATCGATAAAATTGACCTATTGACGTAACTGAGAGCTTTATTTTGGTAGTTACTTTATTACACAGTTGTTTTTTTACTTTCTTATTTTTAGTTTTTACACGTTATGGGCAGTACCTACTGAAAACTACAAAGCGATAGAAACTGCAGCAGGCAATATACAATAAAACACACATAGGACTATTTCATGTAAAAAAATAAAAGAAATTTAAAATAAACCGGCTTAGTTCATCTTCAAAATACTGTCTACACGACATACCAATAAACTGAAATATCGTATAAAATCCCTTTTAATCATAACTTGTCAACCGGTCATTCACCCTATAAACCATAAAAATATCGCCGTTCCATTTACAAATAAAAAAAAACAATACAGACTGACTGGTGAGATACCTTCAATACTTATGGAGAGTACTCGGTACTCGATTCTCGTTAACTTGATATAAAAAAAATAGAAGCTTAATTTTTTATCGAAATATCTCTAAAAATAAGTGAAATTTGGATATTATACTCCCTAAGCTGTTTACGTTGATCTAGTCGCGTGCGGCGCGGCACACGGCACGCCGCCGCCACCCCCACCCTCCATCCCATTGATAGGTCCAATTATTCCGCAGTTAAATACTGGACTCTCGGTGTACTGTGTACGAAGTTTACTAAGAAGTTATTTAATATTTCGTTTTTATGTTATTTTATTTCATGATATATGTTCGCATACTATCACGTCCTCAAATATTGAAGGTATCTCACCAGTCACCCTGTATAAATCAATAAGCCTGACGTTCGACGGATGCTTAGCAATTTTTCAATCTGGTAACATCGTTGCTCCGGTGTTGCTATTTACCCGGGATTGGGGAAATGCGATGAATTGCCGGCAATATTTCCTGATTATATCCGAGCCGCTTGTTGGGCCGACCCATAAATGGCTGTATGCCCTTGTTACCTTTGCGTAAAAAATTAAGATTTTTTCTTTTATTTTTTATCTGAATTTTGTGTCCATTTATTGACAGCTTGATATTTTGGCGCAAAATTTATGAGTGATTTAACGAGTAGGTTAACACGAATATCGGATAGCACGTTTAACGATGTTATTTTTTAACTTGGAGTGTTTTTTTTTATTTGTCTTTTATATTATTATTATTCTTTCATATACAGAAATTTGTGCAAGTAAAACTGTCGTAAAATAACGGTATGAAAAGGTAATCAATAGATAGTTAATAGGGACCTATTGCGTATGGAAAAATATATACACCAACATATAACATAAAATCAATAGCTAAGCCTTATAATCAATATTCTTAGTACTTACAATCACAAATCAATAAACTCACTGTTACTAAAAGTAAACATTATTAATAATGCAGTACCAACCCTTGTATCCAAACGCCCAAAGATTTTCACTGAAAAATCCAACTTACACAAAGTTCTAGTCAATTTTACACTGCGTAATGACAAAATAATTATTTTATAATTAGTTTCGATACAAAACTATTTATTTCTTTCCACTAATTACCAGCTAGGCTTGTAACCAGCCGGGATACGAACGGACACCCGTGCGTCCGCCGCCGCATCGTCCACACAACTATCAGTCACTATTAATACAATTTTTATTCTCACTATACTTTTCCACTATATGTAGTTAAGTAGTTCGATCGAAATGATTTGATACTTGAATTACAAAATTTGTAAATAAACTTTTTTTTTTTGCCTCTTGTCATATTCACCTAGATCAAACTCAGTTAACATTGTATGTATCTTCAAAAGACTTGTTTTTTTGCAAATTCACAATATTACTTAAAAGAATAATTCTCAAATACATAACACATCTCCAGAAGCACTAAAAAGGTTAATTTCATACTGATTCAGAATTCCATTCTTTACATTATTAACTCATTAGTCGTGTTTTAACTTTGAAATATCGTTTTTAGATAAAATCACAGTTCCACATGTGTGTCAAGTATCAAGCAACATATGCCGCGTAACTTTCAGGACTCTAACAATGCTTACATAGAAATTACCATCGCCACTAGCGCTCGCACTGAACCCCTTTTACGACAAACTATAGAAAACTATCGAGCCGATACATCTGAATAATATTGTAAACGCAAAAGTTTATGATTGTAGATGGATGGATGGATTTCACGCTCAAATGGCTGGATCAATCTTGATGAAATGTGGTATACAGTTAGCTGACACCCTGGATAGCCTACTTTTCAACTGACTGCGTCAGAGGCGAGCAATGTTTGTGCAGGTGTAATCGACACTGACACTAACTACTGTAGATAAACGTAAAAGTTGCATGATGCCACAACTAGACTAGAGTAAACAAAGAAATAATTTTCAACATAGTAAAGCCGGCAGTCTCCAGAGAGGCAGACCCAGGTGGAGATGGCGAGATGACCTGGATTCATTTCAACCGAACTGGCTGGCTCTTGAGAGAGACAAGTGGAAGAAGAGTAGCGAAGCCTTCGCCCAGCAGTGGGACATCTCAGGCTAGTAGAAATAGTAATGCCGTCAATCTCCAAGGCGCGTTTTCCGCCATTGACGGAGATGACGACATATTTTTGATGCTTTGTTAATATTATATTTTATAGTTGTAATAGATTAGTATAGGTTTAGTTTAGTATAGTTAAGTATAGGTTTAGTATAGTTTCTGTGACATATTGTAATATCATTAAAATAAACCATTACAGAAATGTTACTAAAATGCGGTTTTATTCAAAATGTCATTGCCATTCTACACATTTCACACGTACAATTAAGCTTATTAAACGTAATGCTATCTGGAATAAAATGTTTTGATTTTAAATGGCGTTGAGTGCACTGTGTTTTGATCAGGACACTACAATACTGAGAGCCCTTTAATTAATAATATCTGACTGCTGTTGAGGTTGCAACTCATAAAATATACTTACGCTTCATTTTAAAAAAAGGGTGCTCGATGTTATCTAAAAGTTGAATCAGTTTTAATATTAAAATGAGAAGTTTAATAATGTTATTATTTAGTTTTTTTTTCTAATTTACATAAAGCAAGTTATTATTTTCTTAATAATGTAAAGTTTATTACCTTTAGATAAATTCCAATGTGGTTTGTAATTGACAACATAATCAGGACCCCCTGAAGACGTGCTGCGAAATGGATGATCTGCGTATTGCTATAACGTTTTGGTAGGCGCTGAAAATCGCACCAAGTAATAATGGTCAGCGAGAATAACAAATAATAACTGAAAAAAAACCTACATAAAAAGAATCAAATTATTCGATATTTAATTATTTCTCATTTCTAACCTATCTATTTCAAGACAAGACGAGATACCCAAAATAAAAGGTAATTATTAACATAACGACTGCTCCATAGCTCCCGAAAAAGCTCGTCAGTCATCGGGGTGAACAATCACCAACACCTACCATTGATTGCCCCTACATAATGCATAGACAACCCACCACCCACCCCCTGGCCTCAAATTATTCTATCGACCAAATGGCCCAGAGCCCCGATGCTCGAAATTTTAATTAACTCCCAACCGAATATTGTTGTAGCCAAGGACCAAGTTATGTTGGTTTCAGTATGCATGTCGATAATTTGCAATCGATTTTAATAATTATATGGTTGTCAGTCGTAGGGTGCGTCGCGATTCAACTTAAAAGTTTTTTTACTGTAATATTCAATGGGGTGTGATTTTTGACGTAAATCGGTCTCGTCCCAGTGACCGAATTTTGGTGCCGATTCAACGAATCAATAATGACATCTAATAGACACGAAATTAGTCAATATTAAACTATATACCGTAAACGTATTACCTAAGGTTCATTTTTTACATATTTTAAAAAATAACTAGTAATTGACGTCATTTGGTTTAAGTAGTAAGAACTTAAGTTTCAGTATCTAATATCATAATGTCAAGGTAGGTACATAATTACTATCACACGGATGTAATGACAGTTCAATCGGTAGGAATAAAGGTAAAGCTTATGCCTACCTTCATATTGTTACTTTACTGCCACAAAGACAATTAAGTAAGGATAATCACATGCTTAGGTAATGACGTCAGCAATTATTAGGCTTACTTAAGACGTAAGACGTCACTTACTCAAAATTAATACCTAGTTAGATAGGTTATGATACCTACGCTTTTTTAAAAAGGTAGGTACTTATTACTAGCCTGAAATGTCCCACTGCTGGGCGAAGGCCTCCCTACTCTTCTTCCACTTGTCTCTCTCAAGTGTTATAGGTGGGGGTTAAGTCTAACTTTATTTGACAGATTCGTTTGATCTGTAAAAATATTTAAACCACGGAATATTTTTCAATATAAAATCCGACAGCGTTTTAAAATTGGCACCACGATTCTACGAGCCAAATGCTTCCTATCTTTATCAATTCAATGTAAATCCTTTCATTCAATACAATATACAGCCGGCTATCTTTTATCCCGGTTACAATTTGAATCTGTGCGGATTTTTCTAGTTCTGGTCCATCACTATCTCTCAAAGTGCTTCTGTCATAGTTGTGCAAGCGAGATAGAGTGCTATAGGTCGTAGAACGGCGTCTCGCTTCCACAACTGCAACGGTCGTATTCGAGGATGACATGGTAGAGTATCTGACCCAGATACAAGGAACGGACGTAAAATGGTTCGTGATGAACGCTTACGAAGAGATTGATTTCTATTTGACATCGCGTTATTGACTTAAGCTCGATTTTTTAGAATACTGCCTCAGTGGAACCAGTCGGTCGGTGAACTTAAAACATTTTAAAGTGCTGCTGCCATATATTAATATTAAAAGTCGGAATGCCGCGATAATTAAGAGTACAAAACAGTCTTGTGCAATAATGTGCAATAAGATGCGAATTCTAAATAAAACAGGAAGGCCATTATTAGTTGATTTAATTAATTTTACTAGAAAACAATCTTCGTTACGTTAAAACTGTGTACAACGCCATCTAGCAACAGTATTGAAAACTTTTACGTAACTGTTATTTGTAGTCGTCTTCATATCGATCGAATGGCTTTAGTACGTGAAAAGTGTCGATAGATGGCAGTAGTGGTATGAAAAATAAACAAACCATAAGGTTGTGTTCCCTATAATAATAAAATTAATGCAAAATATTTCGTTTTGTATGTTAATGTGATTCACCTAAAGAATATTTCGTATAGACAAAAATAAGTTATATCTAAAACAATGCCTTGAGAAAGACATCACGTGTTCTAATAGTCATCATTATCTTATAAACTACTTAAAGAACATAATTACAAACTAACTAGCTAACAAAGAACTTCTAGTATTTACTTGAAAACTAATGAGGCCAAAAATCTATACCTACCAACCTTTTCACTATACAGGCGTTTGCCCTTTAATCGAACATTTGGGAACTAATATAATATTAATGATCGAAGAAAGTCAGTGGCCAAGAAACCTAAATTATTCAAATACAGTCTAACAGCTAAAGCCAATCAATTGTCAATTGTAGTTGAGGGAAATCTAGGTAGACTTGCTGGAGTCGTACAATGACTTTTAGACCGAGGTCGAGACTGAAAAAGAAACTAATTTTGTTGTGTGTAAATATGTGTAGGTAGCTAATATCTGTGTTTCATTAATCATATTACTATATTTTCAAACAACGCTTCCAAAGAATTGTAGAACATTCCCATTCCCATTCATTTATTTGACGATTCCCGAGTCAACTTTGCTGAGTCATTTTTATTTTTTTTATTTTTCTCTTGTGTCAGCCAATGAGGATGACTACTAAGCACGTAAATAAGTTTTGGTACACGTAAAACTAAACTTGAAGAACATGTAACACATTTTAAAGATTTAAAAAGCACACTAGGGTCCTAAAAGTAATCTACGTCGTTACCCGTTTGGAGATAGAGCCAATGGTATACGGCGACACGTAGATTGTTAACTTCACAAATCCAATTCCAGGGTGAGATCCCAAAAATCGCTCGCGTTCACCGAGTTATTAGAGCACCAATATTGCAAAAAGGATAAAACTAATACCGGTATAACGTTAACCAATAGTGTATGCGATCCGATCTAATCGATTCCAATCCAAACTCGGTTATTCGATTCGCTTAATCGGATTCGCAAACAGCGTACCACGCGTTTTCAAAAAAGGAAGAGATTGGGGTAAAGCACCCGATTGTGGGCATGAACGAGAGGTCAACGGCCTATTAATACTAATGTAAAACGGTGAATCGCCGACAATAATAGGGTGAAGTCACGAATTATCTGTTTTTAATATTTTGTCTTTAGAATTATGTAGAACGGACGTTTTGTTAGCAAAACTGGGTCTTCTAACTATTGAGGATTTCTGACAATGTGAATTTGATGGAAGCGACAAAACGTATTTGGGTTTTACATTCTAAATATTACCCGTGTTTAATATTGTAAGTAAGTTCGCATATAACACACAATGCTCAAAAATAACATCCCCAACACGAAGTTTTCATTACCTATTCATCAAAAACAGCATATCATTTGACTTCCAAGCGCACTAACTAAAATATATGGTAGTCAAAATTTCGTGCAACGATTCCTACGTTGCTAGCTCATGTATAATTCACGAAGGAGTTTTCAGTCCTTGATAGCTGGTCAAGTCATAACTCCTGGGAACGGAGAACTTTCGTAAGGGTGCCTGTCCACCGAAGCGGAGCAAGGCCGCGGAGCGGAGAAACTCAGATATATTAACCAATAGGATTGCACAAAATCTCCGCTCCTTGCAATCCATTGGTTAATATTGCTTGGTTTCTCCGCTCCGCAGCCTAGCTCCGCTTCGGTGGACAGGCACCCTTATTGGGATGTTTAGGAGATGCCTTTGCCTTGGGAGTTGGTAAATTGCGATAGTACATTAACTATCTAGGTGAAGTGTAAGTAAGTTCGGCAAATTTAATCGACACGAGTTAGGGATTTTGTCTTGTTGTTTAGATTATGTATTTATGTCTTGTTGGTAACGTTGTTTCAGTAGCTTGGATATGAATTATGGCCCTATTATATTATAGGTACTTGAATGCGCAAAACCAAGCGCTTTGCAGTACTAATCTAAAGTTTTATTACAATTTTGTTTAGAAATTAAGAAATAAAGTTACCTACTTCTAATGAAACCTAGATCCAGTGTCATTTTTATGGTAAAAAAATATCTGGTCTTTGAAATGTTTTTTTTTTTTAATTTTAGTGTTATTCTGACTAATTCTTATTACTAACGCGAATGTGAGTTTGTTAGTCGCAACAACTGACACTGACATGTGGACTGAAGCCACAGGCAAAAGCTAGTCCTTAATAGCCATAGCGTCCACAAATTCGCTATACGACAATATGATCGGTTATGAGATAAGAATCCTATATGTAAGATGGCCAACTAACAGTAATGCCAACATTATTATAATCATAAGTCCAAATGGCTAGTGTTAGCTATTCTATTGCCATTCACTATGAGTTATGTTGGTACTATTGTGTACTTTTTGTCATGTCAACAGAAATTAAGTGACAAGACAATTGTTCCATTAACTTTGTAATTAATTAAAAGTTCTTCGAAAACGAGACTATAAAAATGTTTTGCGTAAGTTAAATTAACAGCTGTTGATTAAGAAAACAACATTTTTTTCTGCATTAAACAAAAAATAAAAAGATTTTTTTTGCGAAGTGATAAAATCAGATGCAAAAAAGTAACAATTTCTAAAATTATTCAAAGAAAAACAATCATCAGTGCAGATTTACATTCAGACATTTCAAAATACTATCAATTTAATTTTACTTGTAATCAAACTCTTGTAGGACGATAACAAGGCCCTTCTCCTTAAAGCACTTTCTTATAGACCCCGTTAAAACAACCAAAACAGTTTCACTATGTGGTCATTTCTGATTGGACTTCCAACAATGGTCACCGATACCCTTTTTCGGTAATTTACGATTGTTTTCTACTATCCGCAGAAAATCGCTTTTTAGGAAAATTGGACCGATAAGTAACGGTTTTGAGACGACATTCGTTTTTTTAACTAAGGATATGTAACGGTTTTTAATTATCACGATTGCGGTGTTCTTTTATAGTATTTACTGATCTGATACGTTTACTTTTGTCTTTTTTAAATAAGTAGGTTTTATAGCTTGGGTTTCGTATTATCTCGGTCTAATAGCTAGGATGTTATGAACACAAACATTTTAATAAATGTAAGTCATTTATTGAAATGTTTATTGTAATTTAATCAATATTAACTAGTAATATATTAATAATTTTAATTTATTGTAAATATTTATGTAGATATTGACTTCTTTACTCACTTTCAATGCTTTTGATCACGTGGATGCTTGTTTTGATATACAATACACTTAGATGAAGTAACATATTCCAGATACAAAAACAAAACAAACGCTAAAACAAACAATTAAATATTCTGTCAAACGTACAAGCAAACAGCTTCCAAAATAGTACATAATTATTTAAGTGAAATTAGTGTTGTACCTCAAAAAGGTGCCACCCATGTATGGCAGTTCAGGGTGCCACAAATTGGGTAGAACAACACTAGGCCAGATATGGTGATGCGAATTGGTAACACAACGTTGACAACGTTATGTCACACCAAGGACTATTGTTGTGACAGATTGTTGTTAACTTGTTATGTGTATTTTTGACGTACTGATTTCTAAATAGAGAATATTCCATTTTTTTCAAAGCTTAGTTGTATTTAATTTATGTGAAAAAAAAGTTTATAATTATACCATTACAAAACTACCAGTAAACAGATGGTATTTAGTAAATAAAAGCTCTACTACTACTATTCAAAATTAGTACCGACCTAACTTTATGTTTGCAAATATTTTTAAAAGTATTTTCAATTTAAGTATTTTTTATTTTTAAAAGTATGGTTAATTCTAAATCATATTTCTAAATAAACAAATGTAAAAAGTAATAAAAAATAAATGCATTGTCAATTTCTTTCTTTCTGTCATATTTAACCTGAAAAATGACGTCATATCCCATTAGTCATTCAGCAATTGCCGGTATCATGTTGACTAATACTAAAAGTATTAAAAATACTAATAACTTCACAAACAATTGAAAATAATTACTAAATGAATAGATACGGTATACTGTTTCACAATTCTATGTAAAACGAACACTGTTATTACGAAGTATTTCATTCAATTTTTCATTCATATCGATTTTCATAACAGATATGACACATGCAATATCGATTTAATATATTTTCCAACAATGTTGGTGCATTTCGTTTGTGAATGGTTACTTTATTATTCATAGTTTAAAACGCGATATACCGGTGGTTGGTTATGTATATTGTAAAACAACGTATGCATACAAACTTACAGCTTTTAGAACTTAATATTTTGGTTGGATTCTTTAGCTAAAGTTTTCGACGATATTTTGTATCGATTCGTTTTTAACTGTCTTTATTTTCACCTAAATCAAAAGATCAATTATGAACTCAAATTGTAACTAGCACCTTTTATTCCTTAAGTAAACAACCAAGCCTTTAAGTAACATTATTGCAGTTGTGGAAAAGTAATAAAGCTTTACCTACACGGCAATGCAAATATTTTTTCAAGAGTTGGTTGATTTCGTTTACAAAAACCAACTTAAATGATGTAACGGTTTACTCGCGCGTATTTATCGGGATAGCCCGACTAGTTTTGGACCCAACCGGAGTCCTTAATCATGAGCTGACGCGGCGGCGGGGTCGCGTGTCAAACTATTATAAAAATACAAAAACCAAGATATAGAAATAACACACGAACTTCCTTCAGTATCACTTTGACATTTGACAAAGACCTCACCATTCGGCTATCAGTTATTCATAGAGTGTAATGCGTGACTACTAATGTCGGTTCAAAGAAAAGTTCACAGAATTAAGTTGAAGTGATTGATGCATATTTAAACAGATACGATTACTTATTAAGCTTTAAAGATTAAGGCATTAACGTACTTGCGCTGTAGGCTTTGCAGACTAGAGACTTTTTGTTGGCCAATAGTTTGATTGACATTAGGTTCAGACGCGTACTGTGTCTTCTTACAGCTGATTATGAGACTAAAGAAGCAGAGAGGTCACCACGTAATAGGGTCTTATGTACCCAAGTGTACCGATAAACCAGTCAATAAGGATGGTAGCGAGGTACCTGCTCAGCTTGTCAGCTTGTACCGGCGTATAAAAAAGTACTGTCGTTAAATGAGTTCTCTGAGTAATGCTTATACCTAATGGACTCTTGCAGTCATGTCTTCTGTGGAATCTACTCAATATTTTCTACCCTTAATACCATTCTATATTTGTATGAGTTAACCCCGAGCCGAAAGTGATTATGAAGCCAATAAACTCAACCATCCAATGTTTATCAACGCACCATAAAACAACTCAACAAAATAAATAAATATCGTAGTATTCTATATGGTAAACAATCAATAGTACTACTGTAAAGGAAGTCCAAATAAAAACATGTAAACAGACCAAACGTCAGAGCACTCTTAAGGGAAGCACTTTTATTTTCGCGTGACTCAGCTCCTAGTACACTTGGGAAAAGACCTGGCGCGAGACAACACGTGCATCACCTTAACAGTAACGAACCATAATTTTGGATCCAATCCATAACCAAGGGACTGACTTACTCCAGTTACTGAGGGGCTAGGGATGTGACGGCGGTGGGATGTTTCGGCTTTCGGCGTTCGGCGAATCGGTGTCGATAGTATGTTGTCGTCGAATTAAGTTTTTATTTTAATTGTGTGTGTTGGTGTAGTGGTTAGTAGCCCTGACTGCTGTACTAGAAGTCATGGGTTCGATCTCCACCCAGTATAAATGATTGCGTAATGAGCACGATCATTTGTTCTGTCTGGGTGTTATTTGTCTATAGTATGTGTGTATGTATCTATAAGTATGTTTATAAGTTGTCTAGTAGGTACTCATAATACAAGCTTTGCTTAGTTTGAGATTAGATGGTGATGTTTCACACATGTATGATTTTGTGTTATAACTTACATTTTTAGGTAACAAATTATTACACAACTAGTGAATTTGTTTAGGTGTTAGGTTAGATTTAGTTAGGTGCTATTTTAGAAAGGATTTTATAATTTAGTTTTGAAAAACAGGTTGTACCTTGCAAAGTGAGCAAAGTGAGTGCGTTTTAATTGCTTGTGAGCAACTATGCGATTAGACAATTTTGTGTTACGTTTCTCCCAAAATACTTCATTACCGTAAAAAAAAAAACATTTTTTTACATTTAATAATTCGTCTTACAAATCCCACGACTTAACATCTAAAGGCCGAGTGCTTCCCCATCACTAGCGCATCGTATTTAGCCATCCATCTCAGTAAGGCAGGGACCTAAAGTGTCCGCTAAAGATGCTCTTTTTAGCGCACTGGGTTTCTTTTTGGTATCACTCACAAATAAGGTCCAATGGGTTATGTAACGTTATGAATGAACTGTTTACTTGGGTTCAAACACGTTTTCCGTCTAGATTTTTATGGTGAGCGCTAATTGTGGGTTGATATGGGCCTGTCTAACGTGTGAGAAAGTTTGTTTGTCTGTTTGTTTGTTTGAATGGTTCTCTTGTTTGAGGCAGGGATTATTTCTCGCTTGTTTGTAAAGTTTGGAATGGCTGTTTGGGTTCGTGTTTTGTTTTACGATATTTGTAAGCTGGATAGGGATGGTGTTTGGTGTTGTTTTTAATTAATTATGTGTTGTGTGATTATTGATTTCTAAGCCTTTTCTTACAACGACACTGATATTTAATGCAAGTACAAGATTTGCCCAATTTGTTCTGAACTACAAGTAGGTATTCGTTAAATATACATCGATTTTGATATGTTATTATTTTTTAATTACTCATTACTAATTGAAAATTAGCTGTATATTTATTTATTCTGTCAATATTTTAGGAAAAGTACTGAGATATTTTTATATTTACGTGCATCTACTGAGAACTTCATACACGTTTTGTCATGGGATACGATAATTTACTAAGCAATGTGTTTAGCACTTCATAGTCGCAGTTGACAAATGTTCAATATCATATTAATTTACTCTATTACGTTTGGAGGTCAGCTAAGCTTTGGATAACTTTGTCAAACCAGTACATAATTCGCTATAGGGAATTATGGAACATATATAGTTCTATAATTAATCCAAGTTGTACTTACTTGATATAACAGAAGATAAAGCTCGTGTATGTAATCGATCGAATGGAAGATGGGATAATGAACACCTTTTTTGACATTGTTCTTCAATTTTTAAATGTATGCTGAACTTTTTTTTCGACTTTAAATGACCCTCACAGAGTGAATTGCTATATGTTTTTCCACAGATTATTGAGCGCTGGTTTCTTTAGACTATAGTAGGCCTATTAATAAAATTAGCCGACGGTATTAAAAAAAAAAAATTGGGGATTTTTGTTTATGGTTTTACTCTCATCGCCGGTTGACGTGTAGTATATTATATGGATATCATTTGTTATCGGGAGAGAGTTATAACCTATCTTTACTAACTTATAATATAAGGGTCTTAAAGTATAGGTACTAGTATCCAATGTAAACTTAGGGGTACATTGAGTTTTCAAACTATCGAAATAAAAGACAATACATATAGATTTTGGGCCCATAGTTATTTAAATCTAGCAGGATATTTCCTTGTTTTCATCATGTTTCTAGTATCTAAAACTTTTGTAGAGAACATTCTATCACAAACTAACTATTAATAACAAGCAGAGGCCTACTTATGAATCAATTACAATCTAATTGTACTTTCATACCAAATAATAATTTTCAATGTCAATCATATATTCATGGTCACGTGAGGGCGCGTGTTTGGCACTTTAATGACACTAGAATGGCACTAAAACTTATACATTTCAATATCCGGTGGCACAGGAAGGTAGTTGACAGTTACTTTCGCGCCAATTGCATAACAATATCGCCATGTTGTGCGCACGCGCTGCTGTTGGTAGTCCCAGTTGATGTGGTGGGCAGTGGGGAAGGGATTTATGTTACTTTTTTATTTATGAAAACAGAAAGTCAAAGAATGGTCACATTCTGGATAATCAAAAATGTATCTTTTGAAAATTAAATGTATTGTTCTTATCCAAAAATCATGAGACCTCTACAGTTATACTCTCCTCTTATTAAAAAATCAAGAGACTCTCCTACAGCCGAATGAAACTGTAAAATAAATAGCGACTGTCAATCATACAAGATTAATTTTATCACTCCAACAGTTCAACCACTCATCGAAAGATACCTAATACTATATCATTATTGACCAGTATTTCAATTAATTTATGTATAAGAAAAAGAATACTATACCGAATTAGGAGCACACCATGCGTGCGACGAACGGTCCGCATCCGGCGGACGTCGCCGACGAAAGTAAAGTAAGCTGATCGCCCCTTTAGCCTTACTGGGAGCTGCGGGTCGCGGCGCATAGTGCCTGCTAATCCGACGCCAGCTGGGATAGACGTGGTGGAGACAACTGTGCACTGAGGATAGATCTTATAGCTGACAACTGACAGGTGATGAACAAACAGCTGGTGATTTCATATGATGATAAGAAAATAAAAAAAAATATCTTGGGACAATATCCACACACGACCATCTGATCCCAAGCTAAGCAGAGCTTGTGTTATGGTAATCAGACAGCTGTCAAACTTAGCTATATATTTCTAAATATATACATATTATATATAAAACACACCCAGATACAGAACAAATTTAATGATCGTGCTCATCACACAAGCATTGGTCCTGGGTGGGAATCGAACCCATGACCTCCGGCTTAGCAGTCAGGGTCACTAACCACTAGACCAACTTACTGGCCCGTCAACTTATAGCTGACAGGAGATGAACAAGCTGGTGTTTTGAGATGATGATAAGAGGCTAGACAAAGAGGAGAATATTGTTTCAGGTGTTAAATAAAAGAAAGATGGTCGTTCTTTAAGCCTAAGTGATAGTAACTAGGTTATGGCGTGCCTATTAGTCAGATGTCAGCTCGGATAGACGTGGTGTGCCTCCTAAACAGATGTTAGCTCAGAAAGACGTGGTGAAGACAACAGTAATGCACTATGATAAGGTGGAAGGTTTCAGTAGAGATGCAGGTGGATAGTCAAAGTGGAGGATGTTGTGTTAATGTTGTGGTTTACGTGAAGGCTCACCTGCTTTCACGTAACATTCACCGAGAGCTGTTTGGGTAGGGCCACGTAGGATTTGCTAATCTGATGTTAGCTAGCTTAGCATCATAGAGACATCTCCTTCTATTTGTTTGTGTTTGTAATGCATTAATGAAGTTGTTTTTATAGCAACTAGTTCGTGATTTTAGCTAAAATAGAGGCTAGAATAAAAGCTAGGCTATGTCAGTATCGTGTAGCGGCATGTGTAGAGTAGATTTTGTAGATTATTTTTTGGACCGGAGTCCATTAAAATGAGTTAAATTAAAATGGGGTGTCGTATAGTTAAGAAAATTTGGAGTAAGATTCACTAGTCGTAAGTATAAAAACTAAGGTATATTTAACATTATTATTCTTCAAGAATTGAGGAGTACCTTTGCACAGTAAAGAGAAAACAAGACAAGTGTCAAAACCAACAAACGACTTCATCAATTTAATCATATTTCATATATTTTACAGTTATTATTCAGTTATGATAACTTAGGACAAATGTCAGGATAGTGTTAAAAAAAGACCCCCCAAGTGTTTAAAACACGACAAATTGTTGCTTCAAAAGCTATTTTAATATCACCAGTTATTTTTGTAGCAAGCGTCAATATAGATACTTGAAATATTTCTTTGACAAATTAATTTGAAGAAAGAAGCAACAAAACAACCTCCATTGTCTTAGAGACGGATAAATTAACCCCTTTATGTGAA